>OX243925.1:1355000-3855000 GCA_945859725.1 Drepana falcataria
GAATACTCTTGTTCATTGCACTAATATCCGCCCCTAACGGAAGATTAACTTCAAGCTTAATAAGGCCATACATACTCCCTGACTATTACATCAGGAGGCCGTCGAATACCCGAATAAATATAATAGCGACCGTGGCAGTGATTAATGACTCCCGTTGTCCATTTAAACAGGGTGATGTAGTTTGATATTGTTTAATATGGAGAGCGTTTATGTGTGGTGATGTCACCTTTATATGGCTTAATCGATGTTTCTGAGTAACCTGAACTTTATTTTTAAGGCAGTACAGTCTGTAGTAGTTTGATACTGTAAAGATAAAATGTACATTGTTGTATACAATATTAAAGTCAACCTTATCAACACAATTGTATGTAGGTATGGAAGAGGGAAACAAAACTGTTATTGATAATTAGACAGTTCTGAGTAATCTTCCAAAATAATAAGAAGATAGTTTTCATTGCAAAATGTTATATCTTAAGGCTATGAATAACATCAAATCATCTTCTTACATAACTAATTCACATTACATGTATGTATATGTACATATATACCTATATGTGTAATCTAATGAAGGGGAAATTATTCTCTGTTCGCATTTGATATGCATAGATGAGTAAATGCAAGAATCTCAAAAAGTTATTAGAAGGGGAAGTAAGTGTGTCTGATAGTACAATTTCGATGTGATTAAGTGGTATTCTTCTGTGGTCTAGCCTATCCCAAAACCAGTATTCTAAAAGTATTCTCCACTCAAATTCGTTTCAAGTATATCAAAACTCAAGTTATCGCATATTATCGGTTCCTAACACATGAAATTATATGGTTAAGTAGCGCCAAACCGTTCACAATAAAGCTTGCATTCCAGTCGGCGGAGCTGTGCTACAGCGAGGCGAGCGAGAAGGGCGAGGACTACGTGGACCCCACGCGCAAGACGCCCTGCTCCTGCGCCAAGTGAGTACCGCACCACGATCCTACAACACGCGTTGAGGCGCTCGGGATTATACATATATATTATAGCTTGTTGTGTGTGCTTTGGAAATGACGTTCCGAGATATAAAATCTGATTTGACATTTTGTTAGCATGTTTTGCCGTGCGTTGATGTCAAGGCTTGATTTACTATTGACTAATAATGTTTGGGATCGTTACTTGAAAGCTAAACTACTCATATTAGTTTTGCTGTTTGTGTCATGACGCACAATACAATATTGTATTCACACCTTAAATAAACATCTCAATGTATTGATCGATGCACTATTTTGGTTAACATATATATTTTTTTAATAAAATGTTTATATTTACATATTGAGTTTCTACAGCACATACATTCACAGCAATGAATAGATATAAATACATATAATATTATAATTATATACTACATTATATAGTAGATAGGTGCAGTATATAGCAGTAGTTGTATTTTGCGTGTTGCATTTTATTGTCGAAATTATCACTTAGTATATTTACTTATATTTTTTCTTTTTATTTTATACATAATATGTATATGTATGAGATTTGCAATAGCGTCGGTGGTAAACAATTGTGAATCTTATTTGTTATGGCATGAGGCTTTTATTGCCTGCGACCGACGTTATTGCGTAGAGTACAGGCATACCCGCGTAGATAGGTAGATGTTATGTATGTTTACTATGCATATAGAACTAGTTATATCTTGGTTTATATGTTGAGCTGTAGAGGGATATATGCTTATGATAAATGTTATGTTTATTGTCCGGCGTGACGATGGAATTAAAATTTCAGCTCGTGTTCGATATCGAACTGAATGTGTATATGCAAAGCTAGTGGTCGCTTAATGTAATAGGTATCGGTAAACGATCAATTCCCTCGTTACGGCTGGCGCGTGGAGGCCCTCATCACACTCTCAAGTCTCAAACAATACTACACCAAATTTAAGTTCAACATTCAGTCTATAGGGGGTCGCTGGCGTAGCATTCGATGCGACGCAAATGATACGTGTCGATTGCATTGAGACATACAAAAGTCGTTCGTGAAAGGGGTCGTACCAATCCGTGTCGTCC
Source organism: Drepana falcataria (assembly GCA_945859725.1). Lineage (NCBI taxonomy): Eukaryota > Metazoa > Arthropoda > Insecta > Lepidoptera > Drepanidae > Drepana > Drepana falcataria. Next base: position 1,357,032 of record OX243925.1, read on the forward strand.
GATGCGTTTCAGTAACGGCGTCGATTCGTCTCTAAAATATTGAGTGTCGTTAATTGAGGGAGGTTCGGCCCCCGCCGCGAGCGCGGTCATACGGGGCGGGAGCGGCGACGCGGCGTTTGTCGGTAGGGGAGTGAGGTTAGGCACCAGTGTGGGCGTTGGCTAGCGGGCTGTCTGGTGCAGGTGGCGGCGGCGGCGCGCCGCGAGGCCCGCGCCCTTCCACCGCCGCGCGCCCCCGCGCCCGCGCCGCGCGCCCGCCCGCGCCCGCGCCGCGCCGTGAGTACACACGCACGCACGCACACACACACACGCACACATACACGTGCCGCTCAGAGCTACAACTCTTTTAATAACATGCAGTCATAGGTACTGTCTACGTTAAAAAGGTTTTGGTATCATTTTAATTTGTGGTTTTGCCTTATTTTGGATTTGTGGTAAATGTGTTCTACGAGGATTGTACTATCTTACCGAGTACTATCTAAGATGTGCATCTGACTAAATTTATGATGTCTCTCCTTAAATTAATAATGTATCACTGTATTTGATTATTGTGTTGTAAGCTTTGACGCGAACGAGTTGTCGACACACACACACACACACACAAACACATCCCCTGAACATTCATACCCCCCCTTAAATATACACATACCAAACGCACACTAAGTCACATTAGCATTAGAACTAACGAGCCACAAATTATGCAATGCCGCTTCGATTATGCATGCAGTGCCTATGTAAAGTTTATTATTATTATAATTATAATTTATTTATTGCATCGTAGAACAAATGTATAGTGCATGAGTTTATACTGAATGCCGGATTGTCGATTGCATGTTTTGTGTCTTTAGTATTATTTCAATTGCAGATTACCGAAGTGAGCGTAACAGCAGCGCATTATTCTCAAGCGAACTATGGAAATTTGTTATATATAAACTACACTTTAAGATTTAAATTCCAATGCGTCCTGTTACGCTTAATGAGTGTAATATGTGAAATTATTAAATTTTACGATTTTATTACGATATAATAATATATAAAATTTTTCACTTCATGTGGCGACATTGTTGTCATAACTAAACCTCATTATTTATGAAACATTGCCGACTGGTGGTACCTCACCATGTGTTTTGTTGGACCATTGTAAACCTTATGTCACGGTGAGTATCCCTCTGAGCGGCTGCTATCACGGTCAACGGTACCCTGGATTCATTGTTCATTGCTGTACATTGCACGTCACGTTTCATAATTATCGTATCATTACATATTTACTTTCTCGAAGGTGACGCAATGTACGCAATACAAAATCAATACATAAATAACATCTACCTTTCATCTCGAAGCGCATAACACTATATTGTCATGTCAGACAAAATTCACAGTCATACATACTAAGGGTTGTAATTCATTGACAGGGCTCATTTAAAATTGTCATATATGTATTACCAAGTATGGAGGTTGAAAGTGACACGTATCGGTGATGAGCCAACAGATTCTTGATAATACAATGCGTTTACCTGTATTTTTTTATTTTTCTTTAAAACGTCCGTAAGTTGCACTTTCAACTTGTGGATATTCTGCTACCGACCGTGATCGAATTTGATCGAACATTTAATTTGAAAGTGAGTCCAACATTTTTAGGTTCGATCTCAGCGGGCGGTATGTCGTAGTCGGTCGCGTAGCGTGTAGCGTGTAGTGGGCGGGAGGCAGGGAGGCATGTAGTGACGTACGCCGTGTGCCTTAGGGCGGGCGCGGGCGGCGCGGCGGCGTGCTCGCCGGGCAGCTGCGGCGGGGGCTCCCCGGCGCCCGCCGTGTCGGCGCCCTCGTCGGCCGGCGCGCCGCCGCCCTCGCCGCACCACGCCGCCATCCCCTCGCACCAGGTACACCCTGACGACTACACACAGGCGAGAATAACTACCACATTTTTTTATTTCTTACATGTCCCAAAGCTATATTACTAATTCGTTCAGCATTAATTTATATAAGTAAATTAACTATAACGAAGCGAAGAGGTATGTACGTCTAGAGAGAACTGGCGCTCTATGCTTTCTGCCCACCCCGTTCGGGGCTCGGCGTGATGATATGTATGTAACTATAATCCAAATAAATTGGTTTCTGGTAGTTCACTATGAGTAATTGATTTCGTAATAGTTTTCTTTTGAAATTAGTACAAAACATTATAGAATAGTCGATTCGATGAAATGAGCTCAAGTGAGCAGTGGTTCCGTCTAGTATGATAAAATGTATATACGTAAGAGTATAAGGGTATCACCTGCACTAACTGATCCACAGTCATGAGCACCATGTTTGATTATGTGTGATGGTGTACGCAGGCCAACGGCGCGCCGCCCACGACGCTGCACACGCCGGCGCCCACGCCCGACCCGCACGCGCCGCCCACGCCCGCGCCGCCCTCGCTGCCGCCGCCCAAAGTCTACACGCAGGTAAATACGGGCCCTCTGCGACGGTTCATTGGCTATACTAATAGACAATATCTGCATAAGTGATCGTGATGACCGATGCTATTATATCCCTTACCTGTAGTATTTATCTGAATGTTAATTAGACAAAGCATCGGCAGAGCCTTCTTTTCTGCATTAAATATTGTATAAAATTCTGAGAATTTATATTTGGGCTGCGACTTACTATTTTTGTGTTGATATTACGGTTTTAACAACAAAAGGATCAGTCAATACTTTTACATGGCGTCATACATGTGTCGTAGTTGTGAGTGCGGATGCGTTTCGAGCGTGAGTGTAACGCGTAGTGTTGGTGGCAGGAGTCGTCCCCGGCGAGCGGCGCGGGCGGCGCGGGCGGCGCGGGGGGCGCGGGCGGCGCCGCGGGCGAGGGCGAGCTGCGCCGGCCCGCGCTGCCGCCGCCCGAGCGCCGCCTCGACCCGCTCGAGGACGAGACCGAGCTGCACATGCTCTACGACTACTCCACCGTCTACGCCTGGTCAGTGCACACGCACACACGCATACTCCCCCACACGCACACGCACGCACACGCATACTCCTCCTACACGCACACCCACACGCACATGCATACTCCCCCAAACGCACACACACGCACATGCATACTCCTCCCACACACACACACACGCACACGCATACTCCTCCCAAACTTACAGACGCACACGTATACTCCTCCCACACACACACACACACACACACACACACACACGCACACGCATACTCATACTGCACCACATGCACACGAACACGCATACTCCTCCTGCACGCACATGAACACGCATACTCCTCCCGCACGCACACGCTTACTACCCCACACGCGCAAGCACATGCCCATTCCTCCCACACACACGCCTATACACATCGCATCGTCGCATACACATATACTTGTATCTCACACATATATGCTACTGTATTATTCTAGTAGCGTCACCTAACTGGAAACCTAACTGTCTGCAGCATAACAATACTACGCTCAAGCAGTGGCATTTAAAACAGTTTTAGTCATCATCCAGTTTTGTTCCTACAGACATAATATGCTTTTTGCATTAATTTATTTGGTACCTGGTGGTGGTATCTCATCACAAACCCTGTAAAATAATGATGATATTCTTCTTATATTTGGGTAATGTGATTTATCAGATACTAATATATCTATGCTATGCATTTCCTGACGAAATTCAGGTATGTACCTCAATTTCTATGTCCCATTTTTTTGTATATGGGTGGTGTTTTTTTTTGTTTATTAGTTTGCGAGCTTTACGGACACATCGTTAGACAGAAATGTGACTCGATGTGTATCTTTACTCTCGCTAAAGCATATACCGTTTGGCGCATCGGCATCAATTGAGTCTCTGATGTTGTGTTAAATATAGGTGACATTCAATACTAATCTGTTTTAATTGGGCCTAATCTTTTTGTCCAGTTCATCAATTTCCAATCGCCCGCGTAAAGTTTGATTTCATTGGTAGATTTATTTTCGGGAATAATACATATATTTTGTGTTATACCAGCTGATAATCTATCTCTGTGCCGGATTTCATCTAACTCGGTTCAGTGGTTTTAGCGTGAAAGAGGGACAAACATTCTCATAAGTTTTGGCATTTATAGTACATATCTATCGATGCATATCATCACGCTGAGTCCCTGAATGACGAGGTAGGCAGAGATAATAGAGCGCCAGTTCTCTCTAGACTTGCATACCTCATTCGCTTCGTCCACATTTATTGTATTAGCCGCAGTCAATCGTTGTTGACAGCCAATTGTGTTACTACAACAGGCTAGAACATCCCGTAAAGAGGTTCAAGCCGGCGGAGAAGCGCGTGAGCGAGGAGGCGGCGCTGTGCACGAGCTCGCTGGGCGACCTGTACGCCGGCCACGACCACACCACGCCCGCCGCGCGCACTCACCATATATACGACCACACGCTGGTCGACGTCAAGCAGGAGAAGATCGACCACAACGTTAGTATCTACTCATAATAAAATCTGGCTCGAAGGACCATCTGATCGACTGCGACTACGTTCTATTTCGTAAATTTACTCACAATAAATTAAGCCTTGGCTCGAAGGACCATTTGATATATTTCGACTACATATGTTGAATAATATTAAAATTGTATCACGCAATGACTATTAATATTGTTATATAAAATATAGTATGTAATACTACAATATTATTTAGCCAACACTTCACTTTTCTTACACGTCTCTTTCGCTCAATTATTTTACTTCTATAATAATAATAATAATTATTATTATTTTACTTCTAAACTTATAAAATATAATATGACGTATTTAAGATATAGTTTTATGTAAACATTGAATTATGTTGTAGTGTACAATTTACAAAGTACTACATTTATATTACAAAGTTTTACAACAAAATTTGTTAATGTCCCTTGAAAAAAGTTATATGTAAAGCGAACAAGAGCTCATAAACCTCTATTATGTGTGCAGGAGGACACAAAAGAGTACAAGAATCTGTTTACATCGGATGGCCTCTGTCCCACGTTCAAGGACCTCGAGCAAATATTCGACAACTCGGACGACGCGGCCAGCGGCGATGAGACGGTAAGACTTGTGAGTGTACCCCTTTATATCTATTATTATTACTTATATATTTTCCGTTACATCCTTTGTGTGTACACGTCCTTACTCCCAACTTAAGTTTCAATTGTCTATTGCTGTCAAATGGTCTATTCTTGTCGCTTTCAATTTAAAAGGTCGAATGAAGTGTTAAAGATATCCTTATTTTTTATCATAAAGTTATATTCTATAATGGTTTTATGATATATTGTCTCGCTAGGGTTTTCAGCTAATAATATAATAAAGGAAAGTAAAAAAAAAGCAAAATAAAAAAATATTTTTTTTTTATTAATCTACCCATAGTATATCTATTTTACCTTCACGCATTTCCACAAGACACCCAAGGAAGGAGTATGTAGTGATGTGTCTGATGGCACGCCTGTCTTCGTTGTAAGAGTAGGTACTAGTCTTAAGCAACTCCTTACATCCTTACTGCGGTCTCTACTCTGTCGGTCCGTAATGGACACAGTGAGCGTGTGGGTGGTGGGCTATGGTGGGGTATTGCGGGGTGTTGATATCCGCGGCGTGCGCGCAGCTGACGGCGCAGACGCCGCCGGACGGCAAGTGCGAGGAGCGCGGCGCGGCGCGCTACGTGCGGCCCGAGGAGCTGAGCAAGATGTTCCCCACGCCGCCCAGCATGGAGGCGCACGCGCAGGCCTCGCCCGCCTTCTCGCTGCCCGACGAGCCGCCGCTGCGCCACGCCGGCTCGCCGCCGCCCGACACCACCATCGAGGTGCGTTCCCAAAACTTCGATCGAGGTCTACGTGACTTCGAAGGCGAACACCGCGACGATCTACGAACGTCGCTTCCCCTTCCAGGACTGGTCGTATGTGTTCAAGCCGCCCACGATATGCAAGTACGTGGGGTCGTCCAAGTACGCGGCGCTGCCGACGCTGCCCAGCCAACTCCTGCCGCCCGTGGTGCTGCCGCCGCACGCCGTGTACCGCCCGCGCTGCCCGCCCGCGCGCGAGGTCGACCCTCCCGACGCCAGGGACGCTAGGGAGGACGCCGAGCCCGACACCTGTCGGACTGGTAACTGAACATTTTGACATTCGAACAGTTTTTATCATGAGAACAACGTTCGTATTACATTCGAACAGTCGATATACAAGTGTTACCAGAATATTGACGAATGGCCTGCCCTCAGGCGTGAAGCGGCCCATCTCCCCCGGGGGCGCGGCGCGGCGCGCGCGGCGGGCGTGGTCCCCGGCGGGGGGGCCGGCCTTGCCCCCCGCGCCGCGCCCGCCCGCCGCCTGCCCGCTGCTGCTCAACGTGCTGCTCACCGACACCGTGCTCAACGTCTTCCGCGACCACAACTTCGACAGCTGCACGCTTTGCGTCTGCAATGCGGGCAACAAGGTACTTACGCCCCTGCTCTACATCTGCTTAAACACTGATATGAGTCACGGTTATGGAGAATTGAAAGGGTGGCGCTGCAGTAGCATGGCAGGTGCATTCGAACGTGCGGTATTGGCGTATGTGTGAGGTGTGTGCGCGTGCGCAGATGGTGGGCAACATCCGCGGCGCGGATGCGGCCACGTACCTGGGCGGCGCGCCCGCCTCGCCCGACGACGAGCCCTCCCGTTGCACGTGCGGCTTCAGCGCCATCGTCAACCGCCGCCTGGCGCACAGGGCCGGCCTCTTCTATGAGGTAACGCCACCACCATTCCTAATACCTCATTGATTACTCAAAAAATAGATCCGAATTTTAATGGAATTTTGTGTTAAAGAACCATGTCGAACTTAATTAGACATATTTTCGTGTATTTTTTTATATTTACGAGCCCCTTTCGTAGTAATGAAAAGTGTATGATGCGTCCGTTTGTAATGATGTGATCGAGTCGTGGTCGTATGCGTGAGCGGTGTGCGTGGTGTCCCAGGACGAGGTGGAGATCACCGGGCTGGCGGAGGAGCCGGGTGGCGCCGGCCTGGCGCTGGGCGACGTGGCGGGCGTGGTGCTCGCGCATAGCGCCGCGCTGGCCGGGGGGCCCGCCTCGGCACTGGCGCGCGCCGCCGCCGCCGCCGCCGAGCCGCCGCCCGCCGACGACCTCAAGCTCAACCTGCTCGAGTGAGTGGCGCCCCCAACACTACCGACCCGCTGCCGAGGGCTATTGCAACTGTGCACACTATTTTTATTATTTATAGGGCACACGCACCAATTATGAGTGTTAGGTCCCAAAGTGTTGGAAGCGTCCGTTGGCAGTCGGGGCACCCTCGAATACCTCTAATATTGATTCTAATCTACGTTTGTCTCGCGGCGCAGGTACACGGACGGAGGTACGGCGGCCGCGCGAGCCCTGCGCGCGGCGGCGGGCCTCAGTGCGGGCGCAGGCCTTGCGGCAGGCGCGGGCGCGGGCCTCGGGGCGGGCGCCGTGCATCGGTGGCCCTTCATCGGGGCCCGCGCGCCGCGCTCCTCCAGGGATATCGTTAGGTACGCGGCATTCTGTGCATCACGCGCGCTAGCTGTTTTCGGATGGTTATAACCGATCTCCTGGTCGAGTAGGTTTGTACATGAACACTTCTTATACGTTCGTTCAGACTAATGCGACGTCTGCGGCCCCTGCTGCAAGACGCGATCCAAAAGCGGTGTTGCGGCGCGCGCATGTGGGACGGGGTCACCGGCCCGCTCACCTGGCGACAGTTCCACCGACTCGCCGGCAGGGGTAACGAGGATCTCTGCGAACCCCAACCTGTGAGTGGCTTCTACAGTTTTCATATCTATATACTGTTTAACTGTAGGTGCCGTTTTGGGGTCGATCGTTCGAACCGGCTAAAACGGTGTGCCGTTAACGATTGCAGGTACCCCCTTTACTGGTCGGGCACGACCGCGACTGGGTGTCGGTGTCCCCGTACGCGCTGCGGCACTGGGAGCGGCTGTCGCTGGAGCCGTACTCGTACGCGCGCGACGTGGCCTACGTGGTGCTGGCGCCCGACAACCAGCCGCTGGCCGAGCCGCTGCGGGCCTTCTTCCGCGAGCTCACCGCCGCCTACGAGGCCTGCAGGCTGGGCAGGCACCGCCCCGTCTCCAGGCTCGGCCGCGAAGGGTGCGCCACTACTCCGCTCACTAGCTGTACCCCGATGGGCCCAATCATTTCAATATTGCTTCTTTACATATTGATTATATGCACTCGTTACAGTGTCTCGGGATATAAATAAATCAAAATAGTATATCCAGGCCTGTATACATACATACAGGCGGAGGCCGGTTACCTCTAGACTTACAAAGGAGAGCTAACGACATTTTATTGTTGGAGTAGTATTAGTCGAGGTCGTTATTTAGAATGATTTTATACCAGGTTGGTCCGCGCGGGGCCGGCGACGAGCGGGTCGGAAGCCGGGGCGGGCGGCGCGGACGAGTGGGCGGGCCCGCTGCCGGGCGGGCGGCTCGGCGAGTACCTGCGCGCCTACGCCGAGGCCCTGCGCGCCACCGTGGTGCCGGGGCTGGCCTCGCTGTCGCTGGAGCGCGCCGTGTTCGAGGACGCCGACGCCATGCGGCCGCCCGGCGAGCGCGCCGGCTCGCCCGACCACGAAGCGGAGGGCGCGGCGCTGGGTGGCGGCTCCTGGGCGGCCGAGGAGGGCGGCCCGCCCGCCCTGGTGCTGTACGTGGTGGAGCCGCCCGCCGCGCAAGCGCATCGCCCGCGCGCACTGCACGCACTGCTGCGTCTAGCGGCGCGCACGCACAACCACCTTCACCACCACAATCCGCTCGTAAAGGTACCGTTCACATATACATAATATAATAATATATAATAAGTCAAACCCATAAAATATGTACGTAATTGATTTACTAATTGATACTCTAATAACAAAAGCGTGGTCGTTCCGTCAGATCATCTCCCTGGAGAGCGTGTGCGAGACGTGGGGCGCGGGCGGGGGCGGGGGCGGGGCTGGTGGGGCGGGCGGGGGCGGGGGCGGCGTGGGCCCGGTGCGCGCGCTGGCCTTCAGCGTGTTCAGCGGCGCGCGCCGCCTGCTGGCGCACCACGCCAACGGCAAGTCGCTCACCGGCTTCGGCACCGCCGCCGACGGCAACCTCTTCCTGCAAACCAAAGACGTCAGTACATACACGCGCGCACACACCTACACACACACACTCGCTCTTACATCTCTCCTCTCATTGTGGCATACGTATCATCGCGAAGAAAGTAGAGCGCCAGTTCGCTCCTAGCTGTTTCGCTTCATCCATATACATCGACACCATTATACATTATTATTTGTACTTACTGATCAACAATTGAATATAAAAATAATATAACTCCTTGCAGATTTTTTGTCAGCTGGATATTTTCTTTAATCTGCTAATGGAATGACAGCGATTTAAGAGTCCAAATTTTGTGGAGGATATTATTTTTCATACATGACTAAGCTGTTCTTTTATATAGAGCTGGCCCACGCATTTTAATGTAACCTTCATCTATTTTTGTATATTAATAAGTTCGTTACTGTAAACTAATTTCCAATACCGACTTCACAAGCCGGCTGCTGCGCCGATACGCCAAAGCTGGTGGCGGTAAGGTGACGACGACGTGTTTGTGCTCCAGGAGAAAAACCGAGCGCCGTACAAGCTGTTCTCCCCGGCGTGGGTGCTGGCGGCGCCGCGCGCGCTCAAGGAGGTGGCCGAGACCTGGGGCCAGGGCGGCGCCGAGGGCGGCGGCGTGCTGTTCCTGGCCTACTGCCTCTCGCACGACCAGCGCTGGCTGCTGGCCGCCGCCACGGACGCGCGCGGAGAGCTGCTCGACACCGTCGCCATCAACATACACGTGCCCGCCAGGTGCGCATCGAGTCCTATCTAATGGCCCGTCCAAGTATATAATGTCTGGTCACATTCGTCCGAAAAGTGGGTCCTCAAACCTACATAAATTTTCTATGTCGATACCGTGCCGTATATTTGACAAGAATCTAACGTCTGGATAATTTGTCGTTTACAGATCACGACGGAGACGCGGCGGGCCGGCGCGGAGGCTAGGGCTCACGAAGCTGATGGACTTCACGCTGGGCGTCATGTCGCAGGCGGCGCAGCCCTGGAGGCTGGTCGTCGGCCGCGTCGGGCGCATCGGCCACGGGGAGCTCAAGGGTGCGTGTCGCTGCTGCGAGCGCCGCGGCGGGGCCCAGTGGTCGTGACGTGGCGGGGCGTGACGTGGCGGGGCGTGACGTGGCGTGTGTGCGCAGGCTGGAGCTGGCTGCTGTCGCGCAAGCACCTGTCGCGCGCGTCGTCGGCGCTGCGCGAGGTGTGCGGCAGCTGCTCGCTGCTGCCGCCGCTGGGCACGCCGTGCATCCTGTCCGCCTGCCTCGTGTCCACGGAGCCCGACTCGTGCCTGCGGCTCATGGCCGACCGCTTCACGCCCGACGAGCGCTTCTCGCAGGCCTCCATCCAGTCGCACCTGCACACGCCCAGGGACGTCACCGCCACGCACATACTCGTCTTCCCCACCTCCGCCACCACACAGGTAATACGCACTGCAGTACTGATTAAGAAATAAATTTCTTTGGGATAGCGAGTTCTGTTATAGTACTCTTTCATTGATTGTATTTTATACGGTAAACCCGAGTTTATCTTATACGGTAATATTGATATTTTTCTCCAGTCGAATCCGATGCCGTTCGAGCAGCCGATGGCGAACGGCGACGACACGGACATGATATTCCCGAACATGGACATGGGCGACGACGACATGGGCGAGGACAACATGGCGGAGCTGCTGATCGGCGACGTGTTCAACATCTGGGGCGGGGGCGGGTCCCCGCGCCGCGCCGAGGACGACCCCGCCGGCAGCCCCGGGCCTGCCGCGCACCCCGTGCACCACTACCACCACCAGGACGACGCGCACCAGGTACTGCCGCCGCTCTTTTGCCATTGGCGTTTTAAATGGTGAAATGGTCAAGAAAAATCTAGAGGGGCCCTCTCTATCTAACACATCGTCGAAATATTTAAAGTTAATGTTCATATTTCTCTTGTGTATATAGGTTCAATGATACAGGATTGCGATCAGGATAGTTTTAGTATTTTCAGTGACGGCATAATGTTTAAGAGTAAATCTAATATCCGATGCGTGCGGTGTGCAGGAGCAGGTGGGCACGGTGCTGCAGCAGCCGCTGGCGCTGGGCTACCTGGTGTCGACGGCGCCGCTGGGCGGCATGCCGGCGTGGTGGTGGGCGGGCGGCCGCCACCTGCGCGGCGCCTGCCCCGCCTTCCTCAAGACGGCGCTGCACCTGCACGCCGGCTCGCTGCAGGCCAGCGACGACTTCACCTCCTTCACGCAGCGCCGCGACCACAACACGCACCCGCTCGACTCCACCACTACCACCGATGTGCTCAGGTACTACTGACTACACCCCGTCTCATCTTACCTCACCACATCTTACCTCACCTTACCTCACTTCGATCACATTATACTACATTCACAATATTGATTTCAATTAAAAAAATATTCGAACGCGTTTCGGATTTTATTTGGATGCGATCAATGGACATCGTTTCATGTATCCAGTTAGTCAATACATTTAAAATGAGATTAAGAAGTAGGAAGAAATATTCAGTTCAGTTCAGTATCCAGCTTGGGGCAGTTTCTCCTGCCCTGAGTTGAATCAAATCAAATCAATTCAAAATAATCTCTCTTATCATCAGTCAGGCTGTCTGTTGCTTATCACTATAATAGCTGTGCCTCACGGTGAGACCCGCATAAAATTGCACTCTTAGATGAATGAATGAAACATGTGGTAAGCTAACTAATAATCTATCTCTTTGCCAAATTTCATCCAATTCCATTCAATAGTTACTGTGAAAAAAAGAACAAGCACCCTCACAAATCTTCACATTTATTATATGAATAGAATTAAAAAATTATAAAAGAACTTAGTAATATCTTCTTCTTCGTCGTTACACTCTTGGCAGAGTGGTCGTGGCTGTCATTTCTTGTGCGGCGACCCTAACCACACGGCGCCATTCGTCTCGTACAGCCGCGCCTCTGGTGCTTTCGTGCAGAGGGCAATTTGTAGCCGCCTTTATTTGGTCAGTCCATCTCATGGGGGATCTACCGCGCGGTCTACTTCCATCCACTTTACCCTGAACTACCAGGCGCTCGACTTAATTAATATCATCAATAATGTTTCATATTCCAGGTACGTTCTAGAGGGCTACAATGCGCTATCGTGGCTGGCTCTCGACGTGAACACCCACGACCGGCTGTCGTGCCTCCCGCTCCACGTGCAAGTCCTCATGCAACTGTACCACACCGCCGCGGCCCTCGGCTAAACCCACCATTAGTGAAACAGTGCAAGTGCAAACAAGTGGTGTATGGCTAGCTATAAGTCCATAATTAATACGCGAATGACATGAATACCGTCTCTTTCGGAGACTTAGTCAATTTCGGTCAAATATATGGTATTATTCAACCATAGTTGACAGCATGTCACGTAGTCCCAATCTGTTGTTGGCAAAGGCAAGTGAGCGCATGTCGGACACGGGTTTATATTCAGTGTCGTTTGAATATGGAATTGGTTTGTGGATTCAATACGTAATGTAGGTATGGGATGTTCGGGTGTTTGTATATTGTTAGTCTGGTGGCTAACGCGTTGTACAGTCGTGTCGTGTTATATATTTATTTTGATAATTTATTAAATGTAATTTATTAAAGCAGTCTATTTACAGAGTGTGACAATGAATGTTATCATGTTTTGGTTGCCATATTTCTATATATCATCTGATTGGAAACTATTTTATTGAATTGTACAGCGCATTCGTTGGTTATGCATAAAATTGCAATTGTTATTTTAAAATATATATAGCAATATATTCCAAAGATTTTTATATACTTATATATGTATAACTTTGCCTTGAGATTTCGTTGTTACATTCTGTAAATATATACTATATTTTTATAACACTGCGAGCAAACCCTGTGGTGTGTACGGACCGGCAGTTGACTCGTACACCATTTTTATGACTATAAATATATCGGATATAAATAAAATGAACTATTGACAGTATTTCTCGTGAAAATAATCATGATTTATTTTCTTTTGATAAAAATATTTAGACCAACCAAAATGGAATCAGTTTTTTCTAAAGCAGTGTTAGGGGAAAGTACTTAGGTAAATATTTATAGGATTGTTAGTTATGGGCCTCGGGTTGTTAATTATTGTGGTTGAATGCCCTCGCGATGGGGTGGTGGTGTGCTAATGTAGCGACGACCTCTGCTTCTGTGTTGTCTTTGACACATGAGCTGTGCAATTTAATATTATGGCACGTGTTTTCTTCTATGTGTTTGTATTAACATGTTACCATTTCGTCTTTTCATAAAGAAAAGATATTGATAAATATTAAAGACCTGAAATTAATAGACACTTTTCTAAATCTACGAAATATTATAGATCCGTTGCTCTAACATTCAAAACAATTATAAAAGTCCTATAATATAAAAGTATATTTTCAATATTCATAAAGTTTGTTTAACCCTAAAGTCGTGCCCCGCACTGCTCTTCATGGTGCACACTCATAGATTAAAGACAGCTACGATCAGAGCGTTGCTCGCGAAACTTAATGTTACCACGCACAAAACTACTGCAAGAAAATATCAAATGTTATGTACAAATAAGCATTAGAAAAACTAATAAAATAATTAATAAGCCGGGAATTATATTGTTATAGTTAAAACTTAAAATCATGATGGTCCAATTCGGCATATTAATGGTTTTTGACAATTATATTATACCTTTGTATATTGAGATTTGAAGGCATCATTTTCGTGTTATACTTGGCCCTTAATGAGGGTCGACTTCCACTGCGCTTTGTCGCTGCTTTCATACTTCCTGATCTCTCGCTCCAGTAATGTGAACCTCATTTTTTGTAGTGTATCTTTCATTATAAAATACTCAGCCGTGATTTGTACAGAGGGAACGTGTGATAGTAGATCGGCGCCGTTTCGACAATATAATATGAAATTTTAATTTACTTACATGACCACTGCTTTGCTGGCTTGGTTAACACATTTACCTATATATAGCTTTCTCTTGAATCTATATATTAATGAAAACCGTTAAAATCCATTGCATAAACTTTGTACTTTATGGAGATATATATTTTATGTAGAGGTTGAGCGCTTTGCCAGCGAATAGTCATACGACCCTCTGTATGAATATATGAATAGTGTTCTGTCCTCATATTGTATGTTTTCTTACTTAAGAAATTAAATATTAATATTACTCAAGTTCTCACCCACATACATTCATCCCCATCTGGTGAAGGTTTCTATTCAAATGTCAATGTTTTATATTTGACTATCAGTTGGTTGACAGGTCCTTTGACACGGGACCGATGAGAATTGTATTCTATAAATTGTGTCTATCCTTCCTAACATTGGTTGTTATTACCTACTGGTTGTTATTACATCCTTCATTTTGTCATCTCCAAAATTATTTATTATCTTCACCCCTTTGAGGTATCCGATGATGCACCCCACCTTAATTATCATTACAGAGAGTTTGACGCTAGGCGCGTCCAGCCACCGAGTCAGGCTGGCGCTAATGTCACACGTTGGCGTTTCAGTAATGATATTAAATTGTTGTTCTATGTGTGTGTAATGTATGTTTTATTTCTATTAAACCGGTACGCATTACCAAAGGTATTAGTTTATGTGTAGTGTTTTAGATATTTTTACCATCATTCAATTTGTTTTATTAACGACCACAGTCCATCTATGTTCGTTCACAGGATTCTCATTTCTCCGGGAGGAACTTGTTATTTTTTTTTTAATATATTTGGCATTTGTGTTCTGAATTTATTTTCTCAATATATACATATTAGATCACAGTTTGTGTGGCGCGAATCATGTAATTTTTTTAAATCATTTAGTAAATTATATATTTAGACAATAGACCATTAGAATTGTGTGGTGGAATCTTATACAGTCTTATGAGGGAACAATGAGCACAAACCTTCAGGCCCGCTGCGGCGTACAGACACAGCTGAGCTATACAATGAGTGCAAAATTTTAATAAATTATTACTTAACATTAAGTTCTCGTGCTCGTTGTGTGTGTGTGCGCCGGCGCATCCCTGTGTAACAGTCACTATGTCTTATGATGAAATTGAAACCTCTGCTCGGAACGTTTAATAAGTAACACCAATAGCTTACGGTTAGGTAAATGATAATAGTGATAATGTGAGCCCCCTAGATCATGTTCGAGGTAGCATTTGTATTAGTTGTCGTTTCACGAAGGCAGCCTGTAGCCGACACATGGCGACACGAGTCGTCGAATCTCCCGACAGTTTTGTAGTTGGAATTTTCTATTTTAATATATTTAATAATGTTCGTTGTAGGGAGGTGTGCTATGAATGAACAACACAAAATATTATATGTAAATATTATAATTAAGGCGCAACTTCGCCCCTGGGCTATATACATACATATATATAATTTCATAAATATTTATTCACATTAGTTCTGTGGACATGATTTATATCGATCCAAAAATGAAATCAACCGTGTTTTGAACAAATTGACAGAAATGAAAATAGTGAAATGAATTGTAAATGTTTCATACATTTTGTTGCTTAGTACCTAATTATTGAGTATTGTCGGTGGCGTCATGTGACGTTGGCAATATGTACAGGTGTTTGTGTGTGTGGGGTGGCGGGCGTGGATTACATCCGCGCTTGCCGCGACTAACTGAATTATGCCTAGTTGAATATGAAATGTTTTAAATGTGTTACAGCATTTGAGAATATTTAATGATGTTGTATATAGTTTATATTTTGTTTTGTAAAAGGACATGTTGTACATACTCGATGTAGTATCGAATACCGTTGATTATTGCCCACATTGCCCCCGTGTATAATGGAGCACGTTTTAAAGAAACCACTCGTAATATTTTGTACAGTTGTTAGGTGAGATTCGTAGTTGAATGAGTTATTTTAAAGGTTTTGTTTTGACCTTTTTTTGTTATTGTGAATTTGTCAATTTTTTTAGGGAATTGGGATAGTACTGTACATAGTCCTCACCATATATTAGTTGTAAGCGGTCAAATCTGATGATTGATGTGGAAATAAAATTTTCTAAATGGAGCAATCATTAGATATTGTTCAAACAAAATTAGAGTAATACTTGATATTAATATAACTTTATAAATAACTGTGAAAATAGGTAATAATAATTATGAATAAAATATTACATATTTAAAGAGCAATGTTTTATTACCTTACATAGATACAAATCGAGACACAATTAATAATACTTGTATAATACTAGCAGCGCCCGAGTTTTATCAGGTTAAAGTACTTCAGGGTCTAAGAGCTCTCTTCCATATTTAATTTTGATACGACAAAATTCAAATACACAGTATATGAGGCAAACGTTAGAAGTAGCGTCGGTAGAGGTCGGTAGCGCCCAAGGGCTATACTTTCGCAATCAAATTAATGATCAAAGAAATTAACAGTACCTTTATAATTGTCTAGCTTATGCCCGCGGCTTCGCCCGCGTGGAGTTAAAAAAAGTAGCTTATGTATTTTCCTGCTAGAATCGGTTCAGCCGCTATGCCGTGAAAGAGCACCATACTTTATAGTCTTTATAACATTAGAACTGAATTTTCGGGGAAAAAAAAAGTAGCCTATGTCCTAGGTATAAGCCATCACGATTTCAACTTTCAGACAAATCGGTTCAGCCGTTTTGCCGCGAAAGAACCGCAAACATCCAATCTTTCACATTTATAATATTAGTAAGAAGTAAGATAAGATGTATGATGAAAAGTGGAAATACTTTTGAATATGGAAGATGTTAAGAAACCTCTTCGCTTCTACTCAACACTTGACAAATAGTCGTGTCTGCTCAGCCCATCAGAAGCAGTGTCTCTGCGTGCATGCTCAATTCTCAACTCCATAGCTCGTATATACAATAATCACAATCATTCGTTTATTTCATGTAATATAGACAAAAAATGTTTACTTTTCACAGAAAAATGAATTGTATAACGACTGTTGAAAAATCTTTGGATGAAAATTTTGTACATTAATACAAAACTATAGGCTGTATAACTTAAATTGTTTTGCTCCTTTCTTTCTCCTGAACATTTTGTTATTTTTCCTTACTGTATAAAATATCCTTATTCTTACAAATAACATTTTCAAATAATCCACTGGGAAGCATGGGCATGGCATATCAAATTCACAGTTACCAAATTTTTTTATTATATCCTGACCAATGCTGCTGATTTGTATTTCAGATTGAAGGTAATTCTTGAATTTCTTTTCTAGAAGCATCAGAAACTCTGTAAAGTTATCAGGGGGTAATATTCTGCAGTTGCTATAATTATCATTATCTAATTTCACGCCACAAAGGTAGGGTACATCATCCCTATCTTGACTCTCTTGAAAGAACTTCAAATAGTTCTTCAAAGTTTCGCAACAGTGCCGCCGAATACATTTCATATAACAATAGCCACAAACGAAAACAAATGCGTTCTTTTCGGGTAAACTGAGTCTGTAGTCAGTAGTGTAGATTTTTAATGGTTGGTTTGATTCATCTTCGCTCCCTTCCGATTCGTCGTCGTTTAGTAAATGTTCAATTTGCGATGAATTATCCAAAGTGCATGGTTTAGATGGTCTCTTAAATAAATTAAATATCATACTTCTGGTGAAGCATTTATTGAATTGTCTAGGCGTGCATTCCTTTGTCCCACTAAGTATCTTGGCCCTCATAAATAGTGAATTCAAATGGGTATGGCTCAAACAACTAGTTCTCAAGTATTTAATTCCTACCAGGTTCAGGGTATTGTATAACTGCATGATAGAGTTAATTGTGATCTGGAAATCTCTCACAAATTTCATGTTTTCAGTTACATCAACCCCATCAGCTTTACGAATTACTTTGAGACTCTGGAATATTGTACACATTTCCTCCATAAATTCTATTTCATACTTCCCCTTGAAGTTGCTCTGTGTTTTACCATTTAACATGCAAGTTAAAATATTTAACT
Organism: Drepana falcataria; assembly: GCA_945859725.1. Classification (NCBI taxonomy): domain Eukaryota; kingdom Metazoa; phylum Arthropoda; class Insecta; order Lepidoptera; family Drepanidae; genus Drepana; species Drepana falcataria. Next base: position 1,375,050 of record OX243925.1, read on the forward strand.
TCTTATAAAAATCTATTTTATCATCCCTATTGGCAAGTTTACTGTTGAAAAGGAAATTACAAGATTCATTATTATTTCTCACAACTTTGGACAATTGCTGAGCATCATAAACATAATAGATATTTCTGTTATTATTTGTAAAGAAAGTTCTATCTACAGTAACAGCTCTTGTGTTTGACTGGTACATATATTCCGACCTTGGGTCTGACACAAATGTTCTTATGTCTAGTCCTATATCTAACAATAATGTAATTACTTCATCAATCCATATAGAGATTTCAGGGAAGTTGTCATATTCAGAAACAAATGAGTATGCAATGGGTTGTTTCCAGTCTTCCAGAATGCCCTGTACCATCAGGACAATGACATACTTTGCTGGTGCACACACTTGGTTGCCGTTGACTTCATGAAACCCTATTATTCTGTCAAATTTGATATCATAATACAAATTAGGCTTTAAGTACATACTACCCACTGAAAAACTACACACTTTCTCTTTAGGTAGCATATTGAATACTTTGATCTTCAAAGCATTTAGGAACCTGTCACTTAACTTATTTGTTTTTGGGACTAGAAAGTGTTTTAATGTGTCTAAAGTGGGAAGACTCATAATTTCTTTTAACAAGCTGTATGAATTGCTGGAGTAATGCAAATGTAGGGCAAATAGATGTAGATTGACACACACCTGGTTTTCTGTTGTACTAAGATGCCATTTTATGATCTGCATCAGACTATCAGGTAAAAACTTAAAGCATTGTTCTAAAAAAGACTGCCTCGACACAGAGTCTTCAGATCTTGTGGTTTGTACAGAATTATCATCTATTTTCATTATGTCTGTAACTACAATATTTTGCTGAGTCTGTGTTCCTTTGCTTACTTTGATAATGCTCTCACAGAATTCAGATACATCAGTGCAGGATAGAGATCTGTAATCATGGTTTGGTTTGCAGTCTTTTTTGTCCACATACTTATAATACTGTTGATCTGTAGAAAACTCCCTGGGTGGTTCCAGTAAACTCTCTGTGGGTGAAGTTAAAGTTGGGCTCAAAAGTCTTAGTGTTGGAAATGCATCTTTGGTCAAATATTTTCTGCCACTTCGCATAGATGATTTGCGCACAAATTTATCTTCAAAATGTATCTCACAAATCCTATGATTGCCTCTCGTCTTGGTGTTCTCTAGCTTGTGCATCAAATCTAGACGTTCAACAGCCTCCAGCCACTTGTATCTTCTGAAAATGTATGAAGGAAATATTACACTTGGTTGGATACAAACAATTTATTAAGTGGTGGTGTCCTTTTTATAAAACTAGTCCATTATTATCACATACAAATACATATACTGGTTTAAACAATAATAATTTACCTAAGAGGATCCCCAGGGTAAGTGAAGAAAGATAACTCTTTGCTCTTCAAAGAGCAACTCTTACAAACAGTGCAAATTTTTCCAACCATTTTCTTCTCTTGGAAAAATACTGGCTCGGTACTTGACTACCCACTAACTCATGTTGTAAACAATTAGCGTAAAACTGTTTTAATGCTTTTGATGACACCAGTGTTCAATAGTAGTCTTTGAATGACACTTTATAATTTATGTCAATAAAATCTATATAATAATAGACAATAGAATTTTGAAGTACGCACATAGTATATTTTTTACGTCGGTGAGTCAACTGGCTTGGTAGTCAGCACTTGGTAGTTGGCACTAACTAAGCATAATGAGTGTCTCTATTCTTTCAATAATTGGAAGAAACAATATTATTAATGGTTCGGTTCTCGGATCCACAATATGCCCATCATTTTATTTGCCCCGCCACGAAAGGTGTTTGTAGTTCCCTTTCTATTTTTTAATTCTTCATTCTTGTTCTTAATTAAAGAACCGGTAGTATTAAAATAGTAGTTTGGTTCTTTGGTGACTGGCATTGACTTTGACAATGACCTGACCTGCCTGACCGTTCACTTCCGAGTTCCGCTCGTTGTCTATTAACTGTCACTGTCATAACTCATTCGCCATAGGTAGGTAGGTACTCCACAATTTTCTGATGTTTGAATTGATGTGTATTCCCTTAATTCACCACCCACTTTGCATTATACAGATTGTGATACTAATTAATAGAAAAAACTAAGCTTTTCCCTTAACGTATCTACAATGTGTCCTGTTTAATTTGCGTCGTGTTCATGAATAAATATTCAAAATTTTATATCTACAAATGACAATGAAGATAAACGAGAAGAATTTGAGCGCTTTCGCGTCGTCAGCTACCCCTGTGGACCGGGACGGATGTCTAGACATGCGGGGAGAAATCGGCAAGAGCTATCAGAAGAGGTGGTTTGTCCTCAAGGGAAATCTGCTATTTTACTTTGACAAGAAAGGAGATAAGGAGCCCGTTGGTGTTATTGTTCTGGAGGGATGCACTATAGGTTAGAACTTTATAACTTATTTACATCTTTAACTACCCCTCGGGACTTCTGGAATCGTTTTGGGAAGGTGTGATCCTACCTAAGCATAGGGTCCTTAGGAATTTAAAATTTAATTAAGATATATGTTGTACTTAACTTAATTGCCCTTGCCTAAACACATTAACCCTTGAGTTGGAAGCATAAAAATTTACTCTAGAACTATATCCAGATACACATATAGATATATACATACATACATATCATCACACCGAGTTCCTAATGAGGTAGACAGAGAGTAAGAGTGCCAGTTCTCTCTAGACTTACATTCCTCTTCGCTTCGTCCACATTAAAATTATACATATGTCTCTGAATTTCTTCTCAAAATTATACAGATATTTTCTTTACCATAGAGTTTGGTGTGACTGATCTTAAGTTAGAAAAAACTCTCTCTCAATCTCTATGTTGCAGGCAACTACTCTTAACTCTCTGCCACCATGGCTCTCTAAATACACACTTATTTAATCAAATATAATATTTAATTTATTTCAGAGCTAACAGAAGAAGAAGCTTACAGTTTTAAAGTAGTGTTCCAATGTGAGGGTGGACGAACTTACTATCTATGTGCGAACTCACAATCTGCTATGGAGGGGTGGATGAAGGCTCTTGCCTGTGCTACATATGATTATATGAAGCTGATGGTGTCTGAGCTGCAACGCCAGTTGGATGAGGCACAAGGTAAATGTCTGCTATATCTCTTATTCACAGTACAGCTTATTTAAACAAAAAAATTACAAAATGAACCCTTATAATCTATATAAATAGGAGCCAGCAGCTATAACATATTTTAAAAAATATTTCAGTGGACCCTCTGGTCTAGTGGTCTGAGCTCTTGACTGCAAGTTTGTAGATTGCAGGTTAAATTCGCTCAGAAGGTAGATATTTGTGTCTGGAGTATGAACATTTTTCTTAAATATGGGAATGATTCTATGTCAGGAATTTCAGGAGTATTCAAAACCATAGCAGACTGATTAATGTGGATGAATTGAAAGAGGTCTGTGAGTCTAGGGAGACTCAGTGTGATGATATGTATGTAATATCTGAGACTCATTATTTCTCATCTTCTGTAGCTGAGGTAGCTGCAGAGGCCGCGGCATTAGTGACAATAACACCACCAGAAGAGGAACCTAAGGTGCCTCCTCGGGGACAGAGATACAACCCATTCAACAAAGTTCCAGATGGAGAGGGCAAGGTAGTGCAGGGGAGTAGACATCGTGAGTTTCTGCCATATTTACCACTTGCCCATATGTATATCCTTTGGTTTGATATTCTGCTGGGAACACACATACACTGTAATAAATGTTCAGAACTAAACTTTTGATGATCTCTCACATCCTAGCTGAGTGTCCCTCCTTTTTCTGAGTTCCATGCCTTTATTAATTGGCATTGCATAAAAAATGCAGAGTATAACAGGTAAGATTACAGTTGAGAAAAATATGGTAACATAAACATATCACGCCACCGAGTGCCTCACAGGATAGGCAGAGTGTATAGTGCCGTTCCAGGTGAATCCTCGTCAATATAGTATAATAATATAATAATATATCCTCACGCCTTCCCATAAGGGTCCCCGAAGGGGTAGGCAGAGGTGTATAGGTAATACCCACACACCCACTTTCCGCCAGAGGTATATTAGGTGCCAACGTGACAGATGGCGAGTCCATCGCCGTTACTCAAGCACGACTATTACATACGTCATTTGAATTTCTTCTCAGACGTATGCAGGTTTCCTCTCGATGTTTTCCTTCACCGTAAAGCTCGTGGTGTGACTAATCACTGTACTTAAGTTCAGAAAAACTCATTGGTACAGTCGGGATTCGAACTTGCGACCTTTGCGTCGCAGGCAACTGCTCGAACCACTCGGCCACCACGGCTCTTCATTCGTCAATATAGTAATATTTTAAATTTAAATTATTTCAGAAATTGGTCCATGATTATTTCATTTTGAGTTGAGATGCTATTGTATGGTATTATACTTACATGTTCAGAAGTATTGCTAATTGCTACTGTAATTTTTCAGACAAAGAAAACCTTAGGCCAGATCAACCCCGTAAGAAAGTGCCTTTCCGCGACATCCATACGTCATACGGCCGAAATATATTGTTGGACCGGAGCAAGTGGCGGGCTCGGCTGGTCAAGCGACAAGCGCCAGACACACCACTCATACAGCTGTAGCAATAAGGAATATAGCTGCGTAGCAAATAATGTTCTACCGGCAAAGGTTAGATTTTAGTTTCTCTTAGAGCACTGGACACTGAATTCACGATTTGTGACACTTTGCTAGGGTTGTCACAGCTATCGATAATTTTGAATATTAAATCGGGGGAAAGATTAATTCATTGAAAAAGATTGATTAATTCTGTTGCATTTTCAGTTTGCAGTATCAATCAGGCAAATTGATTGTGTGCGACATCATAGCGTTAGTTATTTCTTGGCGCTACTTATCAGTATTTGAACAGTCAGTATTAATACAAAATCTGAAATATTTTTTCTTATTCTATCGAATTCTCACCTTATTTACAAAAAAAAAATGTTTAATTTCATTAACAAATGTTACATAGCAATAATTTAGTGATGACAATCCTAGTAAGTAAGTAATACCTGTAGCAGGTTGACAACGCTCTTCCAGCCGATTGGTTTTACGTACGTTATTTTAATCACTATAAGGTATATTTTGTAGTGGTTGTAGTAAAATTTCAAGTTATCCTTAAAATACTCTAATAATAGTTTATGCTTTTATTCTTTTTAAAAATGTATTTAAATAGTACACTGGCGTTCCCCTCTCTCTGACTATCCTGACGGACTAGGCGTCATGGTAAGTTTTTAAAATTGTTTAACATTATAAGAATTGTTAAAAAACCCTTAATTTTAATGTGTTTATATTATATTATTTATTTTTGTACATTTTGCAACTGCTTGCCAATCTGTGTTGTAAAGATGAGTTTGGAAGTTAATTCGGACTCACCACTACCAAACATACCTGTTATAAAAAACAGTCAGATACAAAAAATTTTCTTTTGTTTTCTCTATTGGTCAATCGCGTTTCTCCTGTGTAGGAAATTGAAAAGTAAGTAGTATTAAAAACCTTTGAATCATTTTATTGAGGCTGGCGATAGTTATTTATTTATTTGAATCATTTGATGTTATTATATCCTCACGCCTTCCCACACGGGTCCCCGAAGGAGTAGGTATTTTTCTTTTTATTATTTTCACATAATATAACTCTGAGAAAATAGTGTACCTATTGTTATGTATAGACTAGCGATTTTATATAAATATATAGTGTAAATAAAACTATAATATTGTATTAAGTAGTTTATTTAAAAAAAATCTTGTTATATAAACCAACACAACAGGTCAACTCTCATACTAAATTATTGTTGTATAGAATAGTAACATAAGTTAATAATAGCCACGTGTCGTCTTAAAATATACTAAAGCCACAATACACAAACATAAGCAGTACTTCAGCTGCATAGCAAACATTTAGCGTACTACGTAATTAACTCACTGCTGGTATTAGTTTATTGTGCTAGAGGTGTTGAGCGTGTAAAATACAATGCTTTCAATATTTTGGTATGTCCTCTATGTAAACTAGATAACATTGAGCAATGGATACGCGAATTTATGACATGACACTAAATGTTTAAGGTACAATTTAGCGTGTTCGTGCGATATACTATACACAACAAGGTGAATCGAGGGTGCGTTGGAAGACAATGCCCAGAAAATATATGGTAACAAACACACACACCTGTAGTCAAACTATATATGTATATAACTTTTACATTCCATAACTTGTGGCCTTACCCTAGCGCCCGTTTTACCAACACACAGTATACGCCTATAGTAGACATATCTTCTGTCCCGCTCACACACTTAAAGGGACAGAGCAAAATAAAACGTTTATGTATATACTATAGGAAGTAAAACTGTTCTACGCATATGGGTGTAAACATTTCCAAATCACTTTTCCCTTTCATCTAAACTAACATAGTAATAACTTTTGTTTCTTTCACACACCATGTGCTAGATAAGGATGGCCTATAGTCCTGCTAGTTTAAAGAAAAGGATCATTGTCAAGGGTTTTAAATAATAATACGATATAGTTACTCCAATGTGAGCTATGGGTATTGTTAAATATAATAATGTTAAAACCCGCATCTGCCCTGTAGGCCCACGGTGTATTGGGCATTGAATCCTGGTCAATACTGGTAAGATCTCAGTGTTAATATGTCCTTTAAGCACTTGTTTTTTAGGTTCAATTTCCAATACACGTGTCAGTCGGGAGTCATAATTTTATTGTCAAAATCGTACGATAAATAGCTAGTGTGATTGTATACGTGATAAATACCTACATTTTTCGTATAATATGTTTCTCTTAACTACGTCCCTAATCATCTAGAAGAGTTTGACGATGCAACAATATAGCTTTAAATTTAATCGCATTTCATATAAGACAGATGTTCCTTTGTGAGCCAGAAATTAATTAACGAACGAATTAACAGTTCAGATAACAAGTCGTATGAACAAAGCCACTGTTGCATCTCATAACGAAAAAGGTCATAAATAAAAAGAATATTTGGTAACAATTCCTTAAAGATAAATTTTATAGAAAACACAAACAAATTGCATTAAAAATGTGTTAGTATGTACAATATACATTCCCGATATCACTAACCGACAGAGTAAAGCTTAGCGAAACGAACTTACAAGTATTAAATAGAAATATACAAAACTACATTAAAATTATAGAAAAACAAACATGTATATATATTTTTATATACAATTTTTATGGTGGGTGGGAAATATAATCTGGCCACTGGATAATGTAAATCTATACGCTGATTATATTGATCTAATTCCGCAAGCGAAAAATAGCCTTAGTGAAATACGATAACGGTTACAATCGAGTGTGTGATCATAAGGCCTTTTCAATTGACGTTGGTGATTGAAATGTCGTAAGCGTCTTGATCGTGCCAAGGGGATTGCAGCCTTATTGAGCCGACACTCGGGCGAGTGTGGTGTGCAGTGAGTGGCCAGGTGCTCGTGGTGGGTGTGCGCGTCACAGCTCGAAGCGCTTCTTGCGCGCGGCGACCATGCCCGCCAGTGGGCCCGCCGCGGGCCGCCCGCTCGTCGCGCGTCCATTACACTTTAGTTCTGAAATTATCGTATTATTTTGGTATTAGCTACTTGTCGCGTTTTCAGGACAAAAGGTAGCCTTGGTGTACATCTGGGTATAAGCTCCATCTCATTTCTATTTCATAACGAATCACAACCTGCCGTTTAGACTTTTAAGGGTAACAGACAGTCGCGTCTAAGAGTGATAGGCGTAAATATTTAATATCGATACAATATTAGCTTCGCGTGTTTTCACAAGGTAATTAATATTATTTTATAATGTATGCAGTTCAAAATATTGTGACTTTTAACGTCGACTGAGGCCTTTTGATTTCGCAGATACTAGTACGATAGATACGTAGATACGCAGATGTAGTGCGGTGCAGTGTAGTGCAGTGCAGTGTAGTGTAGTGTAGTGTTTACCTGGACGTGGGAGAGCTGCAGGCTCCGGCCGCTGTCGGCGCCGTACTGGCGCGCGGCACGCGGGTTCCTCTCCCCCAGCGGGCTCGCTCGGGACGACTTGCCCTACAAACACACACACGCACACACTTACACACACGCACGGTACACGCATAAGTGCTGTTGGAAGCCTGCATCGGTTATGAGGAAGTGCCTGGGAATCTATTGCGACATCAGACCACGGTTAGTGCAAGAAACATGCCATCTACCGGTGTGTTCACGAAAAGCAACACTTGTCAAGCACTTTAAATTAAGTGACTGTGTGTCATGAATTAATAATATCTCTAAATACAGGGATAAAATCACACAAAATTGGCTTAACACGTTTCCCGAATACCATTTGCTCATCTGAATACCTAATGCGCATGATTGAATCAAGAATCCTGTTATTATTATTAAAACAAGATTTGTAATTACGAATGTTGTGATAAAATACTATACGAACTTATTTATTTAGAAACTGCTTCGCGTTCAATTTGAATAAACATATACATGATGTCTCAGAAATGCCGTGGTGGCCGAGTGGTTCGAGTATTTGCCTGCGACACAAGGATCGCAAGTTCGAAACCCGACTGTACCAATGAGTTTTTCTGAACTTTACCTACAGTAATTATTCACACCACGAGCTTTTCGGTGAAGGAAAGAAGCAATTCAAAGGCGTATGTATAGTCGTGCTTGAGTTACGGCGCTGGACTCGCCATCTGTCACGTTGGCACCTAAAATATATGTGGCGGATAGTGGGTACTACCTTTACACCTCTGCTTACCCCCCCGGGGGAGTATTACCCCCTTTAATAATGTTGTTTTATTATCATTGGAGCCATTTATTTTATTGTCATAAGGATACATCCACAATATCCGGCAACTTCTAGAAGGCAAGTTCTAATTTCTGAAATACCCAATACTTGTCTTACAAACTCAATAAACGAGATTTGCGCGTTGTAACATCATCCTTATAATATTACTGCTATAAGTTTGTAAATCCTCTACCACTGACAGACGCCAGAGTGCATTGCTAAAATGAGCTTATAAGTAGATTGCTATATACATACATATTTACATGGGAGGTTAATATATTAGGTGCCAAAATTTGAATTAATTGCTAGTTTTTTTATCTGTAACAAAACATTATATATGTTCATATCTGATAATCTTGGATTCTGATGATTCCATCCAATTCGGTTCAGCCGTTCTGGCGTGATTGAGTAACAAACATGCTCAACATGCAAACATTCGCATGTATGAATGAGTAGGGTTAAACACACCAAAATTTCTTGCGCTGCAAACGTTCTGTGTACACCTCTGAATACCCTTTCGGGGACTTTATATATGTATATACATCACGCCAAGTCTCCCATGGGGTAGGCAGTATAGATAGTGCAATCCACGAGGACTCGCCCCACCAGTTTCTAGTCGATTAGTCGCGGGAGGCGGGGAGTATAACCTAACTGTAGTGTGCGTGTGCACTCATAGGTAATCAGTGTGTATCGACAATAAGGTTTTCAGTAATGAGCTCCTTGGGGAGGGGGGAGGATTGTTATATTGTGTTGGCAGCAGAGGGATTAGTCCCATTGTGCGGCCAACACAGTATAACTCTCCGAACACAGAGTGGCAACGCGCAAGTGATACTTCGGTATTGCAAGCGTAAATAGGCTGCGGTAACCGTTTTCCATCAGGTGGGCCCGTATGCTTATTTGCCACTCTAGTTGTATAAAAAAAAAAAAAACGCAAACATTAGGATGCACACTTACAATATAAACTGAGGAAGAATAGCGGGGCGCGTCTTTTTAGATGGCACTATCTATACGTGTATATTTATGAATTTATATAGAGGGTGGTATAATAGGGTATGTTTCGCGACGGCGAGCAGTGCGTGCTAGAGGAGGAGCCGTTACCTGAGGCTGCACCCCCGGGGGCGCGGCGCCAGGCGGCGGCCAGGCGGCGCAGGTGCGCCCGCAGCGGCGCCTCCGCCCCATGCTGTTAGTGCTCCACGTCAGCCGCCACCCAATTGACCAGACACACGCGGGCTTCGCGATCCTAGCTTATCGCGCACAAACGATCACATACCATGCTCACATAATATCTAACACTTTGCATTCGTTCCTTTGTGCAGATGTAGTGTAGACAATGATTGTACATATGTAAACTAGAAAACTAGAAGGTCAACTAGAGAATCTGTATAAAGTTAGCGAAACTCCAGGCCAAATAATGTTAAACTCATATTTATTCAGCAACGTAAAAAGCGTAGATGTACTCAAGCTTCAAGCTTTAAGCGCCTCCATTCGTCACTCAGTCATGACATCACACTTCTTTGAATTTCCTCAAACACCTGAAGTTTCTTTGCGATCGTTTCATTCTTCACGTTCAAACGAATTCATTTAGTTCATTAATTCACACACCGATCTCTAATGTATCGCTTCTTTTACATTCACTGTACTTCTTTTACTTCTATCACTCTTACAGCCGGTTTCCCGTACGCATTTCTATCCATCAAATTACGTGACAGATTGTTAATCTCTAATTAGACGTAGTTTGGGTTGCTAGAAGCTTCAACTGACAAACTGTTGGCAGTTTGTCAACGGTATGTCAAATCCCAAATCAATTGCCGATTGGAGCCATTTTGAGTTTCTGAACGCATTTTCTCTTTGTTAACAGATTGTTGACATACAATTTTGAATTGTAGATTATCGAGGAAGTATCAAAAGTTACAAAATAATCGATTATTTTATTTATCGTTTTTTATAGCAATATTAATATAAAACTTAATTTGTATCAATAATGCTATTTGGTTTCCTAATTCCTTACGTTGAAATTTTAATAGAACATTGCCTTTGATTTTTAGTTTTGAATTGGTTATTTTTTTATTCATATAATTTTATTTGATTTTTAATCTGATATTTTTTTAATATGAATCTCTTAAGACAAACCCTAAGACATAAGTGTGTAAAGTTACAGAAATCGAAATAATCTTTTAATAATAGCAAAAATATTAGAAATTGGCAAGTTTCAAATCATCATCATCAGCCCTGTCAACCTACCTATATGTTGAATTACTATAAATTATATAATATAAGTATTAGAATAAAATATAAGTAGATAGATCGCGTTCTGTGTAATTTTTACGCGACAGCGGCGGCATTTTAACATTTACACTTTATTTATTTATATTCTTTACACTTGTTTATCACACGAAAACTGAAGTACCTAAACAAACAAGATAAACAACAACAAATCAAACTTTTGTCCAACTAACGAAACTTCAGCTCCCGGCGGGAATACTTTGACATTGCAAGACAAAGACGAAGCTATAAGCTAGAGGGAAAAAGCAATACATAAAAAAATAATTCGGCTGTCAGCAGTAAATAGATTAGTTAATTTTTCGATGATTTGCGTTCTAGAAACTCAAAGCTCGATGACAGATTGTTAACAGATTGTTATTGTGACAATCTGTTGACTAATTCATCGTGCTAAAATTGTACCAGAAACCGGCTGTTACTCTTTTACTTCTTTTACATCGATCGATGTGCGCAATAGCAACTACCTCGCGAATCAGTAACCTTTGACAGTGTCAACGGATTATATTTGCATCGATGTCTGCTCAATTAGTGCGACCAATAAGACGTGAAGAATATAATAAACTCTTAGATATAATATTTTAAATTTTATTTATACAAGACCACATTTCATTTATTAGGTAAATGATCAACTCATATTGTAACTTGATATACGGACATAGAGTTTATATTGTGTTGTTGTTATGATGTGTTGTTAAGTGCGATGGGACATGCAAGCGTGAGCTTTACAGCTTGCTCTTTCATTTATCATTATCTGAATATTAGCAACATGATGTGAATCTATGAGAGAATCTGCACGATATTCTAAATATAAAAAAAATATCTTAAGTTTTGACTGAAGCCTGGGCATTAAGTCCCATGTCAAAAGCCCAATGCCCAGCAGTGGGCCCCAATGTTTTTTAAATTCCTCACCATGTTGCTAATACATATAATCAACCAAGCGCTGTAGCAGTTCAAGCGTGTACGGTGAGGTGGCGTGATTAGTTACAAGTGAATCAGTATTTCTTGTTTCTCACCGGTCCGGTGTCTTCTATGAGCTGCGCAAGAGTGGACGCTTCGCTGCTCTTTAGTTCGTTCGCTTCGGATATGAGGTGAGCGCGGAGTTGCTTATTTCTGGAATAATTAGTTATTTTGACACTGCCTGATAAAAAAAATATCCGCAATAACAGTATATATTATATAGAAAAAAATATATAAAATATTTCTCTACCCTTAAATTAAAGAGGAAATAATTTTCAAAAAGACAACCGGGGCTTTGTTTCGGCATTTCTTATCCCGACAGGTTTTTTTTCTCTTGGAAACGGTGGTAACGGTAAATTTGTATTTAATATACGACGTTCAATGAGTGTTCCCTTACATTGAATATAATATTTTAGATTTTATTGCTGAATAAGCGAAATAATTGTTACCGCATCGGTGAACAGTACAACTAGCGCCATCTGTGACGATAAAGCAAAAACCGTAGTACCTGGCGTCGAGCTGCATGATGTGGTTGTGCGCGTGCGTCAGCTGCGCGGTGGCGGTGGCCAGCCGCTCCTCGAGCTGCGCGGACTCCACGCACTTCACTGAATACTTCTCCGACAGCGACAGGATCTCGCGCTTTATCTCCTCCATCTCCTGCCTGTAACACGACACAGCGCATACTCATAATAGAGGTCCTTGCCGCTACTACAACGCTAGTTACATGTATCTCAAGTGCCTTATAAGGTTCGCTCATTCAATCGCCAGATGTTTTATGCAACAACAAGTGTGGCAAGCAAGAATACGGCCTACCCAATAGGAAGCGGTTACCGTAGCCTATACGCTCACGATACGATGTTTACGCGAATAATATTTTGGAAATTATATTCACCATGAAATGCCGTATCTATGTCAAGACAGTATAGGAAACCATCAATGCTCCGGCTATGTTGCTGCGTCATATTTGATTTCAATGGTATTTTGCATTAGATAAAATGTATTTATTGATCCAGCTAATAATATCTCTGTGCCAAATTTCATTCATTTCCGTCGAGTGTCTTTGTAATATAAGTATGGGCGATGCTCACTGGTGGCGCGAGCTGATGTGGTGTATGTCGTCGGGGTGCGCGCGGAAATCGGCCTTGAACTTGTCCACCTCGCGCCTGACCTCGCTCTCGTGCGCCTTGCGCATGGCGTCCAGCGCCGCCAGCGTCGCGCGCGTCTCCTCCGCCAGCGCCTGCTCCTTGTCCAGCCTGCACCACAACACTCACTGCATCACACCCTCTACTGCTCATACGCACGTTAAGATTTCTATTTATAAACTTAAACAATTAATTTGGATTGTCACCTATAAAAGTATAAAACTATTATAGTTTTCGCTTTAGAATGAAGCCGTAGGACAGCGCGGTACCTGAGCTGGTCGCGCTCGGCGCGGTGCTTCTCCTCCATCTCGCGCACGATGCGGCGGTGCGAGCTCTCCATGGCGAGCAGGCCCTTCTCGCAGAGCGCGCGCAGCTGCTCGATCTCCTGCTGGTAGCGAGCGCGCAGGCCGTCGCCGTGCGTGTCGGCCGCCACGGCGCTCTGGTAGGCCGCCCGCAGGCTGTCCAGCTGCGCGGCGTACTCCGAGTCCAGCGCGGCCAGGCGGCGCTGCAGCGTGCGCGCGCGCTCGCGCAGGCCGGCGCGCTCGCGCTCGTGCGCCGCCTGCAGCTGCGCGCGCGCACGCCGCGCCGCCGCCAGCGCCGAGCCCTGCTGCGCCAGCGCGCACTCGCCGCGCACGCGCTCCGCCTGCAGCCTGCGCACCGACACCGTTACACCTCGAGGCCGGGCTACATTGCTCACTCGAGTCCGCAGAAGAGGCACGTACCTGTCGAGCGCGTCTTGCAGCTGCTTACAGTGCTGGCAGGGCACCAGCGCTTGTAGAGCCTCGACGCGCCGCCGCAGCGCCTCCACGCGGCCGAGCACGCCCCCCGCCCCCTCGCCTCGCGCGCCCTCGCCCCCCTCGTCCCCCTCCCCTCCCAGCGCGCGCTGCACGGCCGCCACCCCCGCCTCCACGCGATCGAGGCTCTCGCCGATCTTCATCGAGTCTTCACTGTCGCCGGAACAGTCACTGGAGAAGAGCGCTCGGCACTCGGTCGAGAAGCGCTGGAACAGGTACACGAACTCCGCCTCGAGGTCGGGATCCGCGCCCAGGGAGGACACCGTGTCCTCGGCGCAGCGCGGCGCGTCCTGCGCGGCGGCGGCGCGGTAGGTGCCCGCCACCACGGCCACGCGCGCGTCGATGAGCGCGCGCTGCGCGAGCACCTCCGCCAGCTGCAGCAGCAGGCCGCGGCTGTCCCCGCCGCGCGCCCGCGCCGCCCCGCCCGCCGCCCCCCCCGCGGCTCCGCACTCGCGGTAGCGCGCCGCGATGTCGCGCACGGCGGCGTCCAGCTCGCAGCGCAGGTGGTCGTGCGCCGCTTGCCACCACAGCTCCAGGTCGGCCCGGTCGCGCGCCGTCAGCGTCAGGCGAGCCGCGCGGGCGGCGTCCAGTCGTTGCTCGCCCAATTGCGCGGCGCGGCCGAGGGCGCGGGCCACCTCGGCCTGTACGAGCGACGCGCCCAAGGCGTCCCTCGCGGCCGCCCAGGCCTCGCGAACGGCCTGCGCGCCGCCCACCTCGCTCGGGGCGACTTCTGCGCCCGAGCCCAAGGCCTCGCCGGTCAGGGCGGCGCATAGCTCCCCCAGCTTTTCGGTCTTGTAGCGGTCGACGGCGGCGGCCACTTCCCGCTGGGCCGCCCGCAGCGCGTCCAGGTCGGCGGGCTTCACGATGAGGCGGCGCGCATGGTCGCGGGGCTGCGCGTGCACGGCGCGCGACAGGATGCGCGCCAGGTAGTCCAGGGAGCTGCTCATGGCGGGCACGCGCGCCGCCTCCCCGTTTATCTTACGCTTAAGGTTATCTATTAGTTGACTAGTTTCGTTTATTTCAGACTTGATCAATCTCGCAAAGAATCGGCTGCCGTCGGAGGTCTCCAGCGCTTCCTGTATCCTGCTGATGAGCACAGCCTCATACGCTAACTTCTCGGCCAGTATTTCGAGGCTCTTCCTCTGCGTCAGCTCGCCCGCCTCGTACAAGGCGGCCTTCCTCCGCGACAGCTCGAGTAGCTTAGTCCTGAGCTGTTCCTCGAGCTGCACGACGACCTGCGTGACGCTGTCGTCCACCTGCTCCTCGACGTCGTCGCTATTCTGGTTCTGGTCACATTCGATAACGCATTTGTCGAAGCACTCCTGAAGCCTTTTACTCACTTCTGTCAGGCACTTCTCCATCGACTTGATGCTGTATTTCTTCTCAAGACTGGGGGAGGGAGATCTTCTCGACTTAGCCGCGCGCATCGCACTCATCTGGCAGAGACATTCGTTTACTTTATTCCTAGAGAGTATCACTACGCTCTCGAGGGTCTGTAGTCTATCAAGGAGGTGTCTCTGCGACTGCGTCCCGATGGTACTAGTTTCTGAACTATCAATAAAAATTGGGCTTTCCGTCGACCTTGTCGCTATACTCAGGGATTCACACGAATTCGTTAGATCCCGCCTGTTTTCGAGCGCGGAAGCTACTTTGGTTTCTAGAGAACTCAGTCGAACGAGCATTTTCATTGGTTCCGAACTAGTGGCGCTATCCAAAGATTTTCGTCTGAGGCGAGCAGCTAGCCTTTTCATGCGTTTTTCCTCCGACAGGCTGTCAGATTTAGTCGGTTTGTCTTTGGCAGGTGAGGCACTTTTGGACGGTGAGTTTATAGTAGGGACAGATTCCCCCGACTCCAGCATGGTAATCTTATTTTCTAGTTCTGTTAACTTCTCCTCCACTTCCTTACCTAACGTGAAAGATTCCCTTCCCTTTAAGGATAAGCTGCGTCTTTTCTCTCTCGACTCTGACTTTTGTATTTTATGTTTTAGCGTCCTCACTTGTTTATCTGATGCAGTCAGTTTCTGAGTCAGGTCGAGGATGCGAGCGGCCATCAGGTCTATTTCAGACCTGCTGCACTGCTCTCGAAGCTTCATCTCATTCCTCAATTTTAAGTTGGTCACTTCAAGCTCGTCGTACATGTTATGCGAATCGCGCAGTTCTTTCTTCATTGCCTTGATTTCTTGTATTGCTTTTACGAACCTGCCACGAAGCTCCGAATACTCTTCAATCAGCCTGTTCTTCTCAAGTGACTCAAGATTTAAGTCCTGGTTCAAGTTGGTGAGATCGCTGAGCGAGCCTATGCTCTTTCTCTTCTCTCTGCTCGGTGACTCTGCGACGACGCGTCCTTCTAGATCTCGTATCCTAGCATATAAGCTGTCATTTTCTTTAACACTTTTCAATAGCTTGTCGTTTAATTCGTTTAGTTCTCTCTGTAGCTGCAATATCGTCTCCTGTGCAGATGTCAACTGTCTCGTTAGCAACTCGCAGTGGTCTGCAGATTCCTTGAGGAAGTTCTGCGTCTCTGTCAACTTGTTCTCCCATAAATTCTTATCTTGGTTGTACAGTTGTTTTATAGCGTCGAAATTCTCCGTTTCTTTTGTCCTTATCGACAACTCTTCTTCTGTTTTTTGCAGAGCTGTCACTAACTCCTCCATCTTTTTCTCTCGCAATGAAGCATCCAACTTCAGTTTATGTAGCCTGGTGAGCTCACTTTCAGCAGCACTGACTTCATTGTGCGCTTGTTTGAGCTGTTTCCGGAGGTCTTCGATCTCAATGGATTGCTTGTCGATAGTTGAGATGTAGCTGCGTTTTCTGGGTTCAGTCGGTTTTTCGTTTTCGTCTATTTCGTCGGACGGACGTTCTTTTTCTTTGGTTGCGTCTAGTTCGTCTCTATCTCCTTTGGGCGTGTCAGCCCGCGGCGGAACGTGGTTCGAAGACCTAGAGCGGATTTTCTCTTTGACTTTGGATATTGGGGTTCTACTGAGGATGGGGGAAGGTGGTGGTTGTGGCGCCACATCACCCCAGTCCGCACTATCTCTTCGTCCACCTTCCGAAGCTGTTCTGTACTCTTCGTCTGAAGAGAAAGGCGCCGATCTTCCAGTAATTGGCGTGACTGGCGTGACTGGTGAGGTAGAGGATTCGGAAGCCTGGTCTACTGTGTCTTCTCGCAAGATTAGAGATAGTGATCCTGAATCGGGTAGGCCTGCTGTTCTACGCATAGCTGATACCCAGTTAGCCCTAATACCCGCAGTTACAGCCGAGAGCACTATGTGCTTGCCGTCCCATGTCTGTAAAGAACGGCAATGCACATTAGAATAATCAGTTGTAATTTTTTTATAAAAAAAATTATTTAATACATAAATATTAGATGTTAGCTATGTTATATTAGATGTTGTGATTTCATTGGTTTTTTTAGGTAGTTTTTGCGCGAAAGGAGAACGAACGTCCTCACAAACTTTCGCATTCATAATATTATATTAGGGCAAATTTCGCGTAAACTCACCTCAGTCTCAAAAGCATAACCGTTGGTAGAGGCGGAAGTCGGCAAATCGACGACTCTAGCCAAGCCATTGAGGTCAATAACCCCGTCCATCAGACCCCTGTTCTCCGCGTGAGGGTCTCTGAAGTACAGCAGCGCGGCTCCACGAAGCACGAACCAGTGTCGCGACCAGCCCCCAGCCCCCCGCCTTTGCAGCCATCCAGCCCTCGCGTGTAAAAGCCTTTCAGCAGGCAATTCCACTCTACCACCTTCACCGCCTTCTGTGGCTTCCGCTACATCGGTGGGCTCACTGCCTTCTGATGCTGAGCTAGAAGGGGCTTCCTCTGCTGGTGCGCCGCCGTCAGGAGAGCCACGAGCCTGGTCAAATAAAACATATTTCAAATCAAATGTTTAATAATTTCGAGACTTAAATGCAAAAACATTACTGACATTCTACAAAACATTATCACATCACGAGCTTAACGAGAGGAATCCTGAATACGTTTTAGAGGAAATTCAAAGGCTTATTGTATAGTTGTGCTAGAACAGCGATGGCATAGCTGCGATAAACGCTCGAAATGGATAAGTACCGGCAGTCGGTCTGGCGGTGGCAGGCGGGTGGGTCGCTCCAGGGGAGGCAGCGCTCGGCGGGAGCGAGGTCTAGTGAGTGAAGCCGCTATATCTCGCAGCTGTTCGTCGTACTGTTGGTGTTGCTGCTGGAGTAGGGGCGAGCGTACTGCTACTGCGCCTGAGGATAATATACATCCTATCATTATCTCCCCGGTATTTCAGATAAAACTGATCCTAAACTAGGCAGGTCTTATATTAAAGGTTTTTTTTTTTTTTTTTTTATACAGCAAGAGTGGCAAACAAGCATACGGCCCACCTGATGGGAAACGGTTACCGTAGCCTATTTACGCTCACGATACCGAAGTATCACTTGCGCGTTGCCACTGTTCGGAGAGTTACAGTGTGTTGGCAGCAAATTGGGTTTAATCCCTCTGCTTCCAACACAATGCAACAATCCTCCCCCCTCCCCAAGGAGCTCATTTCTGGAAACCTTATTCACCGCGTAGGAACACAACACAAAAATTGTGTTATTTGGCTACGGACTTCTATAAGGTGGAGGTCCTGCCCCAGTCGGGCAGCTCCGAATTCGAACGGGAAACCCGTTATGCCCTACCTCTCTTGAAATCGGTATCGGCGACTGATAACTTTTTCAAGAGTGTGTAAACGTTATATAAAGGGTCGTCATGGCGATATTGACACCTTCGTTATTGCGCTGGCCATTGGCGGTGACAACTTACTAACTACGAAAGGGCAGGCATAGTTGGCCTGTGACCACTTCTCGGCTCAAAATTGGTAATAAAATAGTGGTGAGAGTACCATCATCAGGCACAGGCGGCGACGAGGGCTCCGCCCAAGTGTCTCTGCGTCGCGAGCGCGCCTTCTCCTCGCCGTTGATCTTGTCTCGAGTCGGGGGCGAAGCGGACGATACTGGCTGGTCGTTGTATACTAGAACAATATGTTTGCTATGAGTGGATACATCGAAGAGCAGCTCTGTAGGTCGATGATATGGAAACGTGGAAAGACATGGCATGACAGCTAGCGTAAGGAGGTTTATAACGCAAAGTGGGTTCAAATAAGCCGAAATGATTATACCTATTAAATCAAAGGAGTCTTGGTGGTTTAATAAACCTTCTAAATCGATCACGACTTTACCTTTTATACTATGTACCTATAGAAAAAACACCGTGAGAAAACTCGCTTAGGATTGAGAAGAAATTCAGAGATTGAGGCTGGTACCTAAATATATCTTGGATGAAACACGGGTGTTTAAACACCTCTGCTGACCCCTACGTGATCTATCCCTTGGGAGGTATTATTATATATAAACAGTAGAATAATTTGTACAGTGTTAATGTTGACTTAATGTCTTGTTGCAACCCTAATATCAAGTTGTTGAGGTACAAGAGCCTATAACGAGCGGATAGCGTGTTCCAAGGACGGCGATAGGAACATGTGTCCTTATTTACTATCCGGTATATCTCAGCGGACCCGCCTTCAAAATACATATATATGAATCTAGCTGTCATTACGGAAATTATTGTGGTAGTTGTCTGAAAGCTTACGCACCCGGCGCTGATCATAACTTAAAACTATTCGATCGCTTTTAAAGGTTACGAGTTTCATATGTTAACTTAATTATATGTAATACTAGCTGTGTCCGCGAATTTAACATAAAAGTAATAGTTTATTTTCTAACATTAAAGTAGCCTAAATTCCGGTTAAAATCGGTCCAGCAGTGTCAGAGATTAGCCGGAACAAACAGACAGACAGACAGACAAAAATAAAAAAAGGTATTTTGGTATATGTACCGTGTATAGATCCATTTGCATTTGGTAAAACGCGATTATATACAAACAGACGCTCCATTTTTATTTATTTATATATATTATAGATACTAGCTTTCCCATACAGCTTCGCTTGGGTGAGTTAATTAAGAAAACCACACCTGCAACACGACGATTGCAACGATTGTCTTTTAAAATCATGCGAGGAAACTAAAAAGTATACGCTCAAAATTTCATCCATATCGGTCCAGCTTTTTAGGAGTTAAAAACACGTAAAGAAGAATATGCACATGTAGGTATATATAGATTAATATTATATATTTTTATCAGATTTTATTATAATTTAAATATAATTAATTAAATTTAAATCATATCAACACGCCTACTCCCTCTTGGGGTAGAGAGAGAGTGATAGTTCTCTCTGGACTCGTAGACCTCTTTCGCTTCATGCACATTCATCAATCCCTTCATACATGCTCGCCGGGTTCGAATACTTTTAACTTTGCGAGTTGTGTATATTATAGTTTTCGTTCTATAAATTGCTGCTATTTAACGTAAGTATAACCTCATTTGGAGTTGTCTGCTCTCTTTAATATTCTGACACATCGCTCCACTACCATATGACACGGGTACCTTTACAAGTAATTGTGATTTATAGCGACACGATAAAGTATGGTGAGTAAATTGAAATGGTTTCTATTTTTGAAGCTCGTATTTTGCGTATAGTGCTACTTACATCTACAGTGTTGTCTCTGAAAGTTATTTTTAACCTATATCTAATCTAATAAAATTGAAGTGTTTGTAATATCAAAATAACATTTATATTTTACAAAATGCATATGAAAGTATATATGATACTGATATTTTACATTATTAGAGCCGTGGTGGCCGAGGGAATCGAGTAGTTGCCCGCAACACAAAGATTGTTCGAATTCGGTACTGATCCAAGGAGTCTTTCTCAAATTAAGTACAATGATTAGTCACACCGAGAGCTTTACGGTGAAGGAAAACATCGAGAAGAAACCTGCATACGTCTGAGAAGCCATTCAAAGGCGAATGTATGGTCGTGGTTGAGTAAAGGCGATAAACTAGCCATCTGTCACGTTGCCACCTAAAATATACCTATCTCTGGCAGAAAGTGGCTGTGTGTGAAGGCTTGAAAATAATTTAGCGCGGACGAAACTACGTGGCACAACTAGTTTTGCTTTAAAAGTTTGATAGCGTGACTTCTCATAGTCAATCGTCAGCAGATTGCCACTGTCCAAGTAACTATGATCGTACTGGAAAGAAACGATACTTATGTTGTCCCATACGTCTTGAGTGCAAATGCGAGTACAAGATTTAGATGGAAAAAATTGCGAAGTTCAATAAATATGAATGAGCCGGCCGCAGAAATGACAGCGTAAATCATTGACACCCACTGAGCATACGCCGGTGGGGCTGGCGAGCTTTATACAGTGTACCTACTTATAGGTGACTAGCTAACTAGCGACCCGTCCCGGCTTCGCCCGGGTAAAATGTAGATACTAATAATATGTAAAAGATAGAATTTTAAGATATACAATTGCGTAGTACAGCAATTTTATCTGTCTCGTAAGGTTTAGCTAGCGTTTGCGATTAAAATGCATAATAAGATGTTTGTTACGTAATTATACGTAAATATTATACATATAAACCTTCCTTTTGAATCACTGTATCTATCGCTCGAAAACCGCATTAAAATCCGTTGAATAGTTTAAAAAAATCTAAGCTAACAGAAAGCGGAAGCGACTTCATTTATATTCTCAGGATGAAACGAAAGAGGTCGGTAAGATTAGGAGAACTGGCGCTCCACACTCTCTTTGCCTTACCTCGCTCGATTCTATCCTATATGTGTAATATTTTAACTTATACCTACTGCTTGTAAGCACGCATGGTGATTTAACTGTAAAAAATATATATATCTATTTCTGTGCGATAGCTATTTATTGTATTATTTTTGCGGGTAGCACCGCGGGAAGCAGCGAGTCTCATGCAATCAAGGCGACAGGCGTTATTTAAAAAAAGGTAAGCGAAGTTATGGTATTGCCATATCAACGCCGCACCTCCGAGAATTGCTACGAAACTACAGCTTTAATTTATACCGCAGTGCATCACTTGCAGCACAGTTTTATTCTAACAGAGTATAGATTGTAATCGTCGCGCTTTTATAGCGTTGCAAATGGTAAAAAAATACATAAAGATGCTATAAATTTTCGTTTTGTTTTTATCATTGGTTTAATATATACCCACATTTTTATAATATATAATATATCCTCACGCCTTCCCACAAGGGTCCCCAAAGGGGTAGGCAGAGGTGTATAGGTAATACCCATACGACCACTTTCCGCCAGAGATATAGGTATTTTAGGTGCCAATGTGACAAAATCCATCGCCGTTAGTCAAGCACGACTATACGCCTTTGACTTGCTTCTCAAACTTTTGCAGGTTTCCTCTCGATGTTTTCCTTCACCGTAAAGCTCGTGGTGTGACTAATCACTGTACTTAAGTTCAGAAAAACTCATTAGTACAATCGGGATTCGAACTTGCGACCTTGTGAGTCTAACCATTCGGCCATAACATGAGTTAAATCAATAATGGTTTTAAATTATTTTTATAATTCTTAAGAACTATGAATGCGAATGAAACAAGCTTTGTAAGTCTAGAGAGAACTGGCGCTCTACTTATGCGGCTAAATCGCGAGGGATTCGGGGCGATGATACATACGTGTTTGTTAAAAAAAAAACAATAGGTATCGTTAACAATTAACTTGCAACACTGAAAATAAGTCATGAACCGCAGACCCCGAGTTGTGCTGCAGTACCGCGAAATCCCATCGAAAAATTTGCCTACCCGTCGTGAAGCAAATGCTGTAGGAATAAAAACTATAGGTTCCGAAGAGCCATTAGCAACGGGCGGCCAACGACCTCAATGTTACCCTCAAAAGGTTTCGGCGAAGGCGCGAGGCCATCAATTACTACAATTTTGTTCACATGCTTCGTGTATTACATTGGCTATTTACGGTGCGAATACATTTTCTGTCCATCACACATTCCCGAAGGACGACATTCAAATTTGTCAAACCATAGCAAGCAACCAATTATGTATTTTTTTTTACTGTATACTACCTCTAGTAGTTGTATGCTATTACTAGCATGTTCGTATGTCTGAATGGAATGGAGCTCTTATCGGATCGCTCGAGTCTGTCTGTCTGTCACAGCCAATTTCTGTGACCGAAAGACGCCTATAGATAGTGCCATCCGCGAAGACGCGCCCCACTATTCTTCCTCATAGTTTATAGTGTAAGCGTGCGATCTTCCACTAATGTTTGATCGGTACACACTGATTACATATGAGTGCACAACTGCACACGCACACTACAATTAATAGAGTCGGGTCATACTCCCCGCATCCCACGACTATAAATTGGTGGGGCGCGTCTTCGTGCATGGCACTCTATACCGTATCTATATCTATCTATCTATCTATACCGTATATTAATGAATTTCGAAAATGGGAGTCGATTTAGGGGCAAATGAAAAAAAAAATAACATGCCATATGGTAAGCGGTTACCACAGCGTAGACTTGCATCATCAGGAGTATGAGTCGACCGTACAAAAATCTCTTAACACTCTTGTAGGAGAAGATTACCTATACGATGCCACCTAAGAGCTTATTTGCACTGTTTCTCCAAAAGTGACTTTCGAAAACTTTTGCCAATTAACCACACAAAGGAACCCATAGGCAGTCAGGTACTTCTTAGGGACGAAAACAGCTGAGAATCCCCACGCGGGGATCGGTGCTCATCTTAGGGCGTTGCTGATTTGCGAAGTAATTATAGTGGATAACCAAGACTCTCGACAAAACTAATTCAAATTCCCTAAGGTGGCATACCTATAGGACCGCTCGTCGGACTAAGTGTAAGCAGGGGTTCTCAACGCAGCTGATCGACTTACTCATTCTCCTGATGGGTGAATAATTGTCCAAGCCACGGGTGGTCAAATCCCCACAATAATCAATTATGTGTTGACTAAACGCGGCACGACGCTGCAGTTTTTTGTCATTTGCAAATGACGTCATCAACGTAAAAAAGCACAAAGGTTAATGACCCAAGTTACGTTAGCTTACATGAGATATGTCTGCTAATGCGACCACATTATTGTGAAGACAATGAAATAAGCACTTTAAGTCATTCACTTATTCAGTGTCGAATGTACCTAGATTATAAGTAATACATACTAATAGGTATGTATGTACATATATGAATATCTTCATACCGTCCCGAAAGGGTCCCAAAGGTGTAGGCAAAGATAGTTCACACTTTTCGCCAGATATTTTTATGTTTCGGTGCCAACGTGACAGATGGTGAGGCCAACGCAATTTCTCAAGCGACTATACATTTCCCTTCTTTGAATTTCATCTCAAACGTATGCAGGTTTCTTCTCGATATTTTCCTTTCCCGTAAAACTCGTGGTGTCATTAATAACTGAACAGGTTAGGAAGATCCCATTGGTACAGTCGGGATTGACAAATTGTCTCATAAATTCGTAATGAGGTTCATTCAAAAGAATTCTAAAACTATTGTAAAATGACGCTATTATGAGTGTCTGCTGATTGCCCACCATGTCTTAAGGTCAGGTTCAGAACCTGAGCAGGTGTCCCCAACAGCGCGACTAAAGTCAGTCTCATGAGCTAAATAAAGATATCATGACTAGCGACTAAAGCAGCCAAGATACAACATAAAAAACTGGGCACTTATTATTATTATTTCAAATGATGATAAAATAAACTGTCGGCTTCTTTAGTCTAAGTAAGAGAGCTGATGTGTTTAAAGACTACGAAGGAAAGAAAACAAATTATTATCTAATACCTTTAAACGAGCAATTCTTGTATATATATATATATATATATAATCTGAATCTCGGAAACGGCTCCAACGATTTTCATGAAATTTGGTACGGGGGGGATTTCGGGGGCAATAAATTGATCTAGCTAGGTTTCATTTAAAAAAAAAGTAGTTTTATCCGTGTTTTTAGGCAAAGAAAATCTCCTACAATTTCATTAGAATTTGAAATTCGCTACTGCTTTACCGACACAGCAACAATAAAGCGTTGCTAAGCAACAAACTTTAAGCCAATGAGTTTTTGGTTTGACGTTTTCGTAGACGTATTAAATTATATAAAATCAATTGTTTACTTACATGACAAAATGCCTAAACCTTCAAGAAAATATGATCGACAAACAAGACTCATTTCAACAAATCAATGAAAATAATCAGCTTTCCGCTCGTCCCACACGTAGTGCTAAAGTCTTGCAAAACTTGACTAACATTATACGAGCAGAAAGGTCTAATGATTTAGATGTTTCACTGAATATGACCAACAGCGAGAACGACGTCCACAAGATTTGCGGCAGCGAACAGCATAACGTGTAGCTACTGAACATTACGAACAACGGGAACGACGTCTACAAGATTTGCGGCAGCAAGCAGCACAACGTGTAGCTACTGAACATTACGAACAACGGGAACGACGTCTACAAGATTTGCGGCAGCGAGCAGCACAACGTGTAGCTACTGAACATTACGAACAACGAGAGCGACGTCTGTAAGATTTGCGGCAGAGAGCAGCACAACGTGTAGCTACTGAACATTACGAACAACGAGAGCGACGTCTGTAAGATTTGCGGCAGAGAGCAGCACAACGTGTAGCTACTGAACATTACGAACAACGGGAACGACGTCTACAAGATTTGCGGCAGAGAGCAGCACAACGTATAGCTACTGAACATTACGAACAACGAGAGTGACGACTGTAAGATTTCCGGCAGGGTGCAGCACAACGTGTAGCTACTGAACATTAACGAACAACGAGAGCGACGTCTGTAAGATTTCCGGCAGCGTGCAGCACAACGTGTAGCTACTGAACATTACGAACAACGAGAGCGACGTCTGTAAGATTTGCGGCAGAGAGCAGCACCACGTGTAGCTACTGAACATTACGAACAACGGGAACGACGTCTACAAGATTTGCGGCAGAGAGCAGCACAACGTGTAGCTACTGAACATTACGAACAACGGGAACGACGTCTACAAGATTTGCGGCAGCGAGCAGCACAACGTGTAGCTACTGAACATTACGAACAACGAGAGCGACGTCTGTAAGATTTGCGGCAGAGAGCAGCACAACGTGTAGCTACAGAATATTACGAACAACGGGAACGACGTCTACAAGATTTGCGTCAGAGAGCAGCACAACGTATAGCTACTGAACATTACGAACAACGAGAGTGACGTCTGTAAGATTTCCGGCAGGGTGCAGCACAACGTGTAGCTACTGAACATTAACGAACAACGAGAGCGACGTCTGTAAGATTTCCGGCAGCGTGCAGCACAACGTGTAGCTACTGAACATTACGAACAACGAGAGCGACGTCTGTAAGATTTGCGGCAGAGAGCAGCACAACGTGTAGCTACTGAACATTACGAACAACGAGAGCGACGTCTGTAAGATTTCCGGCAGTGTGCAGCACAACGTGTAGCTACTGAAAATGACGAACAACGGGAACGACGTCTACAAGATTTGCGGCAGCGAGCAGCACAACGTGTACCTACTGAACATTACGAACAACGGGAACGACGTTTACAAGATTTGCGGAAGCGAGCAGCACAACGTGTAGCTACTGAACATTAGGAACAACGGGAACGACGTCTGTAAGATTTCCGGCAGTGTGCAGCACAACGTGTAGCTACTGAAAATGACGAACAACGGGAACGACGTCTACAAGATTTGCGGCAGCGAGCAGCACAACGTGTACCTACTGAACATTACGAACAACGGGAACGACGTTTACAACATTTGCGGAAGCGAGCAGCACAACGTGTAGCTACTGAACATTAGGAACAACGGGAACGACGTCTACAAGATTTGCGGCAGCGAGCAGCACAACGTATAGCTACTGAAAATAACGAACAACGGGAGCGATGTATACAGGATTTGCAGCAGCGAGCAGCACAACGTGTAGCTACTGGACATTACGAACAACGGGAACAACGTCTACAAGATTTGCGGTGGCGAGCAGCACAGCGTATAGCTACTGAACATTACGAACAACGGGAACGACGTCTACAAGATTTGCGGCAGCGAGCAGCACAACGTGTAGCTACTGAACATTACGAACAACGAGAGCGACGTCTGTAAGATTTGCGGCAGAGAGCAGCACAACGTGTAGCTACTGAACATTACGAACAACGGGAGCGACGTCTGTAAAATTTCCGGCAGCGTATAACACAACGTGTAGCTACTGAAAATGACGAACAACAGGAGCAATGTCTACAAGATTTGCGGCAGCGTGCGGCACAACGTGTAGCTACTGAAAATGTTGAACAACAGGAGCGATGTCCACAAGATTTGCGGCAGCGTGCGGCACAACGTGTAGCTACTGAAAATGTTGAACAACAGGAGCGATGTCCACAAGATTTGCGGCAGCGTGCGGCACAACGTGTAGCTACTGAAAATGACGAACAACAGGAGCAATGTCTATAAGATTTGCGGCAGCGTGCGGCACAACGTGTAGCTACTGAAAATGTTGAACAACAGGAGCGATGTCCACAAGATTTGCGGCAGCGTGCGGCACAACGTGTAGCTACTACTAATGACGAACAACGGAATCGACGTTTACAAGATTTGTGGCAGAGTATGGCACAACGTGTGTAATTGTTGATAAAGGTCCCAATCATATTTTTTCTCATACATCTACCATGTTCAGACAGTGATCCGTTACAGTTTTACAAACCACATCTAAATCGGATAAGCCGTTTCTGAGGTTAGCGTGCACAAATGCACAAACAAAAATTCTAAAAATCTGTGTTTTGGGTGCTGTTTGCGTTGATAAAGCTCCCAATCATATTTTTTTCTCATATATCTTCCATGTACAGACAGCAATCCGTTACATTTTTATTATATGTTTAGATAGATGATCCTTTATTTTGGCATATATTTTTTATTTCTTAACCAATTAAGTCGTGATTTTTTATTTAAATAACAAGTTCATATTTTTTCATTATTATATTGGCAACATTAAAAAATATTATTCATATTCCATAAGTCTGTAATTCGTATAACTTATATTTTATTTATATTTACCGAGCTAAGCTCGGTCATCCAGGTACTAAAGTTTTGTTTGGCGAACAGCGAGAAATATTAGCCTTGGTGGTTGAGAGGGAGTGAAAAATAGGCGTACCTACTTACATAGCGTTTGGACATCACCCCCTTTAGAGGCTCGGCGTGATGATATATATTACAAGTATCTAGTACTAGTGATATGTAGGACTTTGGAATAAATAATAATAATATTTTGTTAAATACATTTAAAATATATCATGCAAATGTTATCTAGGTTAAGAAAAGGAACATGATCGTGGCGCCATTTATCGGGTCCAAATGAGAGCCTAAGCCATCCAAGGATGTCCGAAAACACACAGATACTAGTTCATCGTGCCATTCTCGTGTCTGTCTGTAGCAAATGTTGCAACAATATATGCTTAAGCCAAAGGCCGTCTGGAACTGGAGCATCTCTTGGTGATCTAATACAACGTTAAGTGTAAGTAAATATTTACTACATAATATAAGTAAAAAACCGGAAATTACAGCGGCTAACAATATGTCACCAACACCCGCACAATAATCGCTACGGGATGTCGCACGCGCAACAGGACCTACATTCATCCGTCACGGTCGGATGCGCACGCGCACCGGCAACTAACGAAAGTGAACTGAGAACTCTTCCTTATCATAAAGTAGACTCGAGTTGTTTTTACTGTACTGCGTTATTTTTCAAAAGAAAAACGGTTTTATTTTAATTACCTTAATTTAATTTTAATCTAAAATCTTTATCAGCAGACGTAACTGTAAGAAGACATACATGTGTTCAATAAATACGCCAGGTCAATGCACTTGTGATAGTTTTTCGGTATTTTTAATTATGGAGCAAAAACGTAACCGTTATTAGTTCTTCACAGTCGCGCTGGGCGGCGCGGGCGCAGCAAATGATTTTTTGCTGCAAACCCTGTCAGTGTTGCCGCATTGAATATAATATAAATTAGATGTGCCGAATATAATATTAAAGACTGGCTTATTAGGAGTATAATAAGAATAGTTAAGTTGAGGTCGGATTACACAGCACTTGAATCCACTATTAATTCCACCCCTTAAAACTTAATATATAATAATAATAACAGCTCATGAGACTGATGATATGAGAAGTAGAGAAAATTTTGGGAAGGAAGGGGAGATGAGAGAAACAAGTAGATTGAATTGTGAGGTGAATCTGTGGAAATTTTTCACACTTTTAATTTCGTCTCGGTTTTAATGATGGTCTTAAAAAGTTGTACTGAGTTATTATACAGAGTGTGAGAGTGTTTTAAATATATTTGTCTAAACTAGTGAATATATTTAATCTGTTTACCCTTTATCTCGATAATTAAAAAAATATATAGTCTGTACCAACAAGGTATGTTCAAGAATTAAAGGGTAGTTTAGAAGCGCCAATTAATGTTGTAATTATATACATCAGTAGGTACATGAGGACTAAGCCCATTACTCTCATTTCGATTTCACCTTCATTCAACTGAGTTTTGTATCGATAAGGAGTAATTGGTATCGCAATCAGCAATTAGAGGGTGGGCTTGGCTGTAAGATCACTGATCCGGATAGGCCAGGTGTTATAGTGGGAACAAATGGGTTTAATCTGCATTTTAACTCGGTAAATTTAGGTTTTACTACCTTTTCCTTTGAAAGAAATACATATAGTCCTCACGCCTTCCCACAAGGGTCCCCGAAGGGGTAGGTAGAGGTGTATAGGTATCTACCCACACGCCCACTTTCCGCCAGAGGTATATTAGGTGCCAACGGGACAGATGCCGAGTCCATCACCGTTTTTCAAGCACGACTATACATACGCCTTTGAATTGCTTCTCAGACGTATACAGGTTTCCTCTCGATGTTTTCCTTCACCGTAAAGCTCGTGGTGTGACTTATCACTGTACACTGAGAGCCGTGGTGGCCGAGTGGTTCGAGCAGTTGCCTGCGACGTAAAGAAAGACGTATCTCAACCAACTTAAAAAAATCCGTTTGCATTAGTTAACCGGTTTATTAAGGCGACTCTCCAAGGGAGTGGATACCTTTAAATATGTTTTTAGCGCAAGTAATAAGATAAAGAGTTCTAACAGACGTGCAGTCGGCAACAGGTGTTGCTCGCAACCTCTGACTCGCTCTCGAGGATTCGCTCGTTTCCTTCCACGCAACTCTAGCGATAGGTCTAATGATGTTCCCACAAAATAGCGCAAAGTTTAATATGCATAGAGCTTAATAAAGCATTCGGATAACATTTGGCTCCGTTCCCAACACCCGAGCGGCCGTATTTCAAACGTGCATGCATCTGATACGATTCCGCAGACGCTGGTACCGTCAACTCTCCGTTATATTATACGCGGCCGATGTAATGTTCGGTTAATTAAACACATTCGTTATTTATTGCCTTTCCTTAGCCACTCATCATCATAGTTTGTGGTTCGAGGATACACAACGTCGGTTATCTCTAGCTTCTCCAACAATGTTCCTTGGAGTCTAAATGCAGCTTTATATATTTACATTAATAATGTACCTGCTCGTACCTTGACGATTTCGTACAAATTTTAATGAATGCGAAAGTGAGTTTGCTTTGGATCACTTTCCCGGCTTAATTATTTGATCGATGGCCATGATGATGATGTAAGTCTCATTACTTCATCATCCAGAAACAGGACTTCCCCGCGGGATAGACAAACCTGTTTCAGTCGTTCATCCCGAATAATAACTTAGGCTATTGGAAGTTGTTTCTTGCAACAAGATGTCTAGACTGAGATAAATTAAAAGAAACCTATGGTGAAAAATAATATATAATTTGGTTCTAATAAAATACTAAAAGAAGACGAAGCCGGAAAATATTAGTCATAAATTTAGTATATCAATAATAAAAAAAAACCTGAATATATACAATTTTATATGTATTTATGGCTTAGAACTTTACTCATATTTCGCTATATTATTTAGGTGTCAAAATACAAGATGGCGAGTCTATAAGTCCTCGGCTGATGTATGAACAATTTCTTCATTATACTTCCTTTTCTACATACCTCGTTAATGTACATACATACATATCATCACGCCAAATCCCTAATGGGGTAGGCAGAGAGTATAGAGCGCCAGTTCTCTCTAGACTTACATACCTCTTTCGCTTCGTCCACATTCACCAGTCTCTTCATACATGCTCGTCGGTTTCGAGTACTCTTAACGTTCCCGTCCTTGAGCGTCCGATCGATTTGATCCAGGTAGTTGGAACTCGTTAACGTAATATCTGAATATAAATACGACTCTTAGCACCAACGGTAAAGAAGCGATTATTTAATCCATCAATACTTTGCAGTTCTTCAAGCTAATCGCTCACCCAATATCATAGCATATAATCGAAATCGTTCGTATTGCATCGATTAAACTCGATTCTTAATCGAATAGCAGTGCTGGCGATATTTTAAACTCATACATTATTGTTAAGCAACAGAGCTGGTGTATAATTTGTGATACATTCATTTCGGTTTTGTGAATGGAGGCGGCGCTATGACATAATGTGGTTTGGTGTCGTAACTTGGTTCATATCGTTTGAATGGCGCGCTACAAATGGTACATTATACAGGGTGTGAGCGGCGTAACGGCCGCGTCCGCTTGGATTTAGCTTCGTAGCCGGAAACACCTTATTAATTATACGCAAGCTTGTCTTGATACGTCGTTATTAGCTGTATAGTCATAATTATACCTTGGGACAACTCCAAACAAATTGACATAGCCCCAACAAAGCAAAGCTTGTATTGTGGGAGCTAGGCGACGATATATATAACTTAATATACAAGTATATTATTCTTCTGTGCGTATGTGTGTCCACTGAACTCCTCCTAATCAGGTATTGATTTTAATGTTTTTTTTGTGTGTGTACAAGTGGATTGGACCCGATAGGAGGCTCTGCAATCGTGTTTCAGGAACTCCAATACGTTTCCCAATCGAAGTTGGGCGGGACCAGCTAGTATATGTACTTATATATAAAGATGAATACGAAGAACATCAAGACTAAATCAATATTCATCACACAAATATCCGAAACTAGCGGGAATCGAACCCGCGACCCCAATTTCGCAGTCAGGAGTTCTGGCCACTAGACCAGACGCCTGTCAATATCTATGTAAGTATGTATTGACATGGCATTTCATTCTAAATAGTCGCACGTAATTTATTAACTTGATTTCATTCAGCAAAGAGGTAATATCTTGAATCAAGATAATTCTAAATCGGCGAATTTGTATGAAAACTGATGAATGTGGATGGAGAGAAAGAGGTCTCTAAGTCTAGAGAACTGGCGCTTTACTCTCTCTTTTAGCCCACCCTGAGGGACTCGGCGTTATGTATATGTATGTTGATTTCGAGCCCCGACTGTACCAATAAATTTGTATGAACTTAAGTACAGTGATCAGTCAGACCACAAGTTTACCTGACCACGGTGAAGGAAAACATCGAGAGGAAACTTGCATACGTCTGAGAAGAAATTCAAAGACGTGTATCGTGCTTGAGAAAGGGCGGTGGACTCGCCATCTAAACCGTTCCTGCAGCGAAAAGTGGGTGTGGGGGGTAATACCTATACACATGTAGGTAATTTTAATTACAATTCAACAATACTCTGAATACATAATGAACTTAGCCTAGGCTATTTTATTTAGTTAGAGAGCCATACCTTTGGTGTCGATGGGTGCTGGTGCCGCCAGGCTGGGTATTTCTGGCTGGGGGGGCTGCACCCTCCCCCCGGGCCACGTGGTGGTGCCCGCGCCGCAGTAGCGAGGTCGCGAGCCGCACTCGGCCACGTCTCGAAGGGTCGACGCGTCAGCTGAATACTCTAAAAGCGTGATTTTTTACATACCAACAGCGTAAGAGGTTTGTAAGTCTAGAGAGAACTGGCGCTCTATTATCTCTGCCTACTCCGTTGGGGACTCGACGTGATGATACGTATGTATGTATGCAGGTTGTCTCACATAATAATACCAGCTGTGCCCCAGGGATAAAACACACGCTATGTGCCATTTTTCATCCAATACCGGTCAGCAGTTTTTGCGTGAAGGAGCAACAAACATCCTCACAAATTTTAGCATCTTACTTCTTACTAATATTATAAATTATATATTATAAAATATATAGCTAAAAACTATATATTATGTATTATACCTACATTTTTTTAATGTGTTAACTGTTGGCATCTTATATAAATAAATAAATAAATAAATAAATGTCAAAGTTTGTAAGTTTGGATGTTTGCGGTACATTCACGGCAAAACGGCTGAACCGATATGGCTGAAAGTTGAAATCGTGATGCATTATACCTAGGAATAGGACACAGGCTACTTTTTTATTTTCATTTTTAATTTCGAAAATTCAAAGTTCTAATATTATAAAGTATGAATCTTTCACGGCATACCGGCTGAACCGGCTGCTACTTTTTCGAACTCCACGCGGGCGAAGCCGCGGGCATAAGCTAGTTAATAATATTAGTAGAATTTTCGGAAAGACAAAAAATCTCACTATATTTGAAGCCAGCGAGGATCTAACCCGCAATCATTTAGCTCAAACCGCAAGGCGACTACCGACAAGATAATCCAATTCAAATGGCTCGTCATTCATATGACCACAAATTGTTATTAATCAATTATGCAATCCGAAACTTACAGACAAGCTACTTCATAATGTGACACAGTTACCGTCACGTAACTTGAGCGGTATCTTGTGTCATACACCACGGCACATACTTTGCTACGCTCAAGTAACGGGGTATATTGCACCCATCATTAATACACGATTTGATAAATTTATGATCACCAAATCATCACCAAATGTGTAGATTTACAATTGGACTCGAAAGGTAGCGCTGCGATCGTATTCTACATTGAAAAATGTTCACCCAAGCAAGTAAATATCACGTAAAATTTACATTATTTAGTTATTCGGAAGATACATGCCATTCAGTATTAATAAAAATGAGGTACGAAGAGGAGAAAATACAATGAATGAATATGCTTACAATTGCAATATACCTAACTTACTTCTAGTTGTTGAAGATTGCAACAGGCTCGCTGTCTGACCCCCGGGAAACGTGGCGTTGCGTTTGTGGCGGCCCTGTGAACAACAAACAAATATTCAGTATGAAGATTTAGATAGTAACCACATGTGCGCTCTCCTCAGCGCCAATCCTCAATGCGACCTCTTTGCAGATGACTGGGGTCGTATATCACTCGAAGGCCTGAGGTTTTTTACTTATGTTTATACTTTTCATTTTCAAGAAGCGCTTGGCTACAAGGTCTTTGGATCTCGCCATTGTGAGTTTAAGTAGCTTAGTTCGTAATACAAGCTACTGAAGACAATACGAAAAATAACCAGTAACTTTCAACGCATTACACTGCTCAGAACAATTTGCGCGAAAGTGACCGCTGTATTACATGGCCGAGGTATTCCAGCCATTTCCTAGGCTTGTCAGCGAGCCGATCGCCAATTAGGCCTTCGCGTACATCTTCATAGAGTGTTTCCTTTTACATTCTGAGTGACTTTGGGGCCCGTTTTCTCTCGGCCTCGCCCATGTACTGCCGGCGAGGTTACTAACGACGTATCGACTGACTTATTAGAAATTTTGTGGGGATTTATACACTTTTCGCTGGGCGGCACGCAACTTTCCAAATCGAGTTAAATATATGTTTACTGAAGAGTGAGATATGTGCAAGACTCAGTCGCTTAAATCAATAGAATCCGTCAAAATTATTGGCCCAAAATCTTGGAACGGTTATTAATTGTGTTTTTTTATGTACCGTCCCCATATACACATTACATATATTCATAATGCATTTAGAAAAGAAAAGATATTATATATGTATTTATGTCGCGTGGAAAAGAAAGAATGCACATTTGAGCCCAAGATATCTGTCTGTCGGTCTGTCCGAGTTTTACTGTATGAATAATTGTAAAATACTACAACTGATATCTTGCTCAAGGACGGGAACGTCAAGAGTACTCGAAACCGACGAGCATGTATGAAGAGCCTGATGAATGTGGACGACGGGAAAGAGATAAGTCTAGAGAGAACTGGCGCTCTATACTCTCTGCCTACCCCGTTAGGGACTCGGCGTGATGATATGTATGTATGTATGATATCTTATAGCGTCCTTTATTTGATAAGTAATATTTAGACTTCTTACGATACACTTTCGGCGTCCATATTCTTACAAACTACAGAAATGATCTTATTAAGTTAACGGTACATTCGGCGCCGGCGCATCGCTTATATTAATCGTTTTATGTTCCGAGCAATTACTTCCTATATATTTATATATAGGTATAGGAATACTACGTATTTATATATATATATATACGTATTATAAATAATGGATTAGTCACACCAAGAGATTTACGGTGAAGGAAAACATCGAGATATACCTGCATATGTTTGGGAAAAAATTCAAAGACGTAAATATACATATGTTAGTCTTCGAATGTATAGTCGTGCTTGAGTAGCGGCTATTGATTCGCCACTCGCCACTTTGACACTTAAAGTATTCTGCGGCGGAAAGTGGGTGTATGGTTATTGCCTACCGGTTCGGGAACCGTTGGGAAGGCGTGAAGGTAAAATAGAAAGGATGAGTGGCGAAAAGTTGATGAAACAGATACACTATACTTTTACCTGTCACGTTCCAACTACCTAGACCTTAGAAATCGAACATTCAAGGAAGGGAACCTTACGAGTAGGTACTCGAAATCGGCGAGCGTGTATGAAGAGGCAGTTGAATGTACATAATTTGAAAGAGGTATGTAAGTTATGTATGAACTGGCGCTCTACTATCTCTGCCTACCCAGTGGGAGATGGCGTGTTGATATGTCTTTATATATATAAATATAGGAACTGACTTCTCAGAGTCATCGACGTTTGATACCTTCAAGAAGCAATGATGAGAAGCAGTTGTGTCATGGACAGACACCACTTTATGCTAAAAAGGTTATATATTGCAAGATAGGGTTTAGCAAATCGTGACCAATGATTTGGTTTAGTATGAATATCATTAAGTTTAATGGTCCCAATCTGGGAATTTCCAGCCTTCAAAATTCAAATGACGTCCGGACTGATCTGTTACTTATAATATTAATAAAACTATTCTAAGAGATTGATTGTATTTGGGGAATAGAATTTTTATTAATTGTGCTTATAAATTTGGACTTTATAACAAATTAAAAAAGGCTCCTAAATTCGTAATTTACTTGCTTGAAGTACGATTCTGAAATCAATATTAAGTTTATTAATATTGCAATCCTTGCATCTGTTTCAATCAAAAATACATCCTGGATGACTGTAACTAACCTTACAGTGATTTGATATTACATATTAATACACCGGCGTCTGCGCAGGTCGAGGCTGATCGGGTGAATGACCCGTTGCTCTGCTGTTTTTGTCGCAAATATTATCTATATGTAACATTATAACATATTATTGTCACAATTATGCATTTGTGAGAGAAAACGAGCTTTACGTAAAACCAGGGTATGTTTTCGATAGAGCGGTAGTCTTATAGCAATTTATAATATATCCTCACGCCTTCCCACAAGGGTCCCCGAAGGGGTAGGCAGAGGTGTATAGGTAATACCCACACACCCACTTTCCGCCAGAGAGGTATATTAGGTGCCAACGTGACAGATGGCGAGTCCATCGCCGTTACTCCAGCACGACTATACATACGCCTTTGAATTTCTTCTCAGACGTGTGCAGGTTTTCTCTCGATTGCTTCGATTGATCGAGCTTGTGGTGTGACTAATTTAATTTTACCTTAACAATTTTTTTTTTTAATTTTAGCAATTTAACCTTATTTTATTAAATACGTTTTTTTCAACTTTTAGGAATAAACCTAGGAATCTTAGTTGAATACATTAATTCGCAACACCAATTCGATCATTACATAATTTGTAACAAAAACACCGATTACATCGAATAAAAACGTAATAAATCAATTACGCTGCGTTAAAACGAATCGCTAACTCCTATTGTGTAAAAACAGATGTTAGTAAAATTGATCGCGCCAATAGACTACCTACCGCCAATTGTATAAAGTTCAATGAAATATGTATGTATATGGTTATAATATTATATCAAACTAGCTGTGCCCGCGACATCGTCCGCGTCGAATTTAACAAAAAAAATTTTTTAGTTTCTAAAATAAAAGTAGCCTAAGTTAATCCTTTTTACATCACCTATCTGCCAGTCCCGTTTAAATCGGTCCAGCCGCTTCAGAGATTAGCCGGAACAAAAAGACAGCCAGACAAAAATAAAAAATAAAAAAACTATTTTGATGTATGTACCGTGTATAATTCATATGCATGCAGTAACAAGCGGCTATTTCAATATTGCAAACAGACACACCAATTGTATTTTTATGTATGTATGTATAGACGTATAGATGTAAAATTTCGAGGTCCTTATATTACGCATCGTTCCCTCACCTATTTGACCAAGCATTCTAGGAAGAGCGGTATAGAAATTAAATCATAAATGTGATCCGAATAATAAAACAATGCAATCAACTGAAGGAAATACCGATTACGCCTATACACGGATTACAGGATCTGCTGCGTCTGATGATTATAAGAACAAGTTATTCTAAGATTACTTTTACGTTAAATCTAAGTATATTTTGGGGTTCTTTTTACAAATTTCCAAAACGACAAAACGTACGAGTGTCTTATGTCTTCCAAGGAAGCAATAATATCATCAGTTGAACGACCTAAATACGAGGAAATGTAGCTGCGACCTCTATGTCTAGCTAGATTAGACACAGCAACCACATGGCACAATATAACGTTTTATTAGCCATACGTCTTTTGTTACAAATTTCTGGAAAATCGCGAATTAGAGCAGCTATAAAACCAGACCAGTTTTGAATATAGATCCACACACTTGCAGTAATGAATACACATGTATACAAAGCCATTTGTAGGCATCGCGCAAATTCATAATTCTGAATGCCTAAAATTAACACATTAATTTTTGTCGAGAGAATGAATGAAGAACGATTGACGAAAAAAGTGTATAAGGCGAGTGTGAATGGAAGTGGTGGAAGGGGTAGACCTAGACGGACGTTTCTAGACCAAATTAGGGACGTCTTGAAAAAAGGTCAGGTCAAGAGTACCCTAAACCGAAGAGCATGTATGAAGAGAATAATGAAAGTGGACGAAGCGAAAGAAGTATGTAAGGATGGTAGCAAGTGGAAAGAAGTGGTCTCTGCCTATACCCCTACGGGAAAGAGGCGTGATTTATGTGTGTATGTATGTATTCATTTTTGTCATGATATTTCGAATGGCCTTAGCCAATTTGTTCAAGCAGCACAATAAATTTCCCAAACATAATTACTGCAGTATTCTGGATAGATTGATTCAACATCGATCCATTTCAAGCAAACCCATTCAATTGGATACCGCTAGCCGATTCACGAGTCCTGTCTATACAATCCACTAATCAGACCCAACTGGGCTCCATTCATCGACAACAGCAGAGACATCTGTCAAGGTGTAATTAGCCACTTGTTGTCTATGGTCTAATTGGTACAACTCTATCACACTTCCTCGTCGCATATGGTCACCATCTTGGATTGGAAAGGAATCCGGCGGACTTGTTTCCGTTTGATGACAAAAACAACTAATTGCCGGTTTATTGAGATTCTGCGAGTCTCTTTTAAGATACGGTATTTGAGTTATGTTGGTGACGATTTGATCGTTGTTGTCGGAAGAAAGCTTTCGATCGGATAATTTTTATTGCACATGCTTAGGAAGGCTGTCCATTTATCTATTTAGGTTGGTTGAAAGAAACTCTTATTTGAAAACAAGTCTTATAGAGACGCGTCAACATTATACATTTATTTATTTATTTATTTATTTATTTATTACAAAAATTATATATATAAGCTAACAGCTATATAGCCAAAGCACTTATATATGTACACTTAAGTGAAAAAGAAACATATGCTGTATACAAATAATTAGGCAAATTATACAATTAATCAATATATGACTACATACGGAGATACAAATGTATGTGCCGACGTATTGTGCCGACAGTGTCGCTAAACAAGTCCAACTGTGGGTACTGAGCGAGCATGTCATTCATAGCTATGATGGCGCGCGCTGAGGGCGCGGCCTCAGCACGGCGCGTGCGTGTGCGCACGGCGCAGGCAAACAACTTTCGGCGGCGACGCGGCCCCGTGCAACCAGAGCCCCAATTGAGATCCCTGCTGGGTATACCTGCTAGTCCTATCCGCCCCAATGCATTGGGGTTATCGACCGTATTGGCTAGCAGTCCGCAATAATGTTTCAGCAGCAGCAGCTTTCGCCTTGTTTTCAAGGGAGCTAAGCCAACCATCCCTGATACAAACATTGATGGATACAAATAGGGATAGTATCCAAACTTCCGCTTATACAGAAATCGGGCAAACCTGCGCTGTACTCGCTCTAGCATGAGGGTGTATTTATCCTCGTAAGGGTCCCATACAATGGCGTTATATTCGAGTTTGCTGCGTACAAATGCTTTATACAACGTGGTGGCAACTCCAGTATCCCCGAATGATGACGAAGCTCTCATTATGAAGCCAAGAGCTTTGGTGGCATCCTTACATGCTGAGATCATGTGGTCTCTAAAGTCCAAGCGATGGTCAAGCCACACTCCCAAGTCCCGCACCTTATCAACCCGTTCAAGTGGGATGTCATCAATCGTGTATGTGACTTGTATGGGTTGACGCGCACGTGCAAAAGATACTATTTTACATTTGGACGCATTGAAGGCCAAGCGGTTAATAGAACTCCAGCGTGCGACAGAGGCAATATCTTGCTGTAGGGCCCTACAATCATCCATATTCTGAACTGAAAGGTACAGCTTAAGATCGTCAGCAAACATTATGCACTTGGCGGTGTTAACGAATGTAGGCAGATCATTCACCATTATCAGAAAAAGGGTAGGTCCTAGGGTACTACCCTGACTAACACCAGATCTTGTATAGAAACAGTCTGTGTCGTATCCGTCTAACCGTACATATTGCCTTCTGTCCTGGAGGTAATTTGCAAAC
This sequence comes from Drepana falcataria, assembly GCA_945859725.1. NCBI lineage: Eukaryota > Metazoa > Arthropoda > Insecta > Lepidoptera > Drepanidae > Drepana > Drepana falcataria. The sequence goes on from OX243925.1 coordinate 1,415,119, forward strand.
AATCTCAGTAGTTTCGGAGTAAAACCAATAGCCGCCATCTTTGCCAGTAAGATATCGTTGTCTACTGTGTCGTGTACATACAGTATCGTACAAGCTTCTTAGTGATAAGTTCAAACAAAGGATGAGTTGAAATTGGCATATACATACATATCATCACGCCAAGTCCCTAACGGGGTAGGCAGAGAGTATAGTGCGCCAGTTCTCTCAAGACTTACATACCTCTTTCGCTTCGTCCACATTCATCAGTCTCTTCCTAAATTGGCATAAAATATATGAAATCATTAGAAGAAAGATTACCGCCTGAATTATCAAATGGATGGTAGCGTCATGAAACACTAGATACCGGCGAACATGTATGCAGAGATGAAAGATAAAGAAAGTGAACCCAATTCAACAATTGCTAGTAATCGTTGTACGATCGATTCCAATGAATTTTGACTTTATGTTGTACCGGTTTGATGGTGGCACAGTTCACTTGTTGAGTAATTCCAGAAACGGGATGAATCATGTAGCTGTTGCGCCATATTTCACTTAAAATGTGAGACTAATTTTAATATAAACTATAAGTATATTTATTCCATCACATTTATTATCATTATTTCAGCGAACTATCGCAGAAATCAGATCCGTTGACATTTCAATTATCCAATACATGAAACCTATAAAAGTAGGCTCTTTTTGTACAGTTCGTAGATAGATCTCGAATTCAACGTAAGCAAACAGCAACTTTTAGATAGATTTCCAAACTCCACTGTAAACGGTTACGCCGTATTTGACCCAGTTTTGCTGCAAATGGTCCGCCATAATTAGCCCAGGATCAAGTTACGGGATGAATCACACTGCGCTTAAACGTTTCTGAAGAAATTGGCAATTGGTCACATTTATATAAATTGACTAGCTGACCCGCCCAGCTTCGCTTGGGTGAAAATTTACATACATACATACATACATATCATCACACCAAGTCCCTAAGGGGGTAGGCAGGGAGTATAGAGCGCCAGTTCTCTCTAGACTTTATACTTCTTTTGCTTCGTCCACATTCATCAGTCTCTTCATACATGATCGTCGGTTTCGAGTACTCTTTTCGTTCCCGTCCTTGAGCGTCCGATCCATGGTCGATTTGATCCAGGTAGTTGGAACGTGGCCTTCCTCTGCGTCTTCTTGCACACACTTTTGCTTTGTATATCTGTATCGTCAATCTTTCTTCACTCAACCTTACTATATGTCCAAGTCAGCGTAGCATGCCTTTCTTCATCTTTTCAATCTCGCCCTGATTCACGCCAGTTGATTTGCGAATCTCTTGATTCCGGACTCGAACTAAGATCGTTACTCCGCACGTTTTCTGCAGCTGATATCGCATCTCAGCTGCATTTAAGCTATCTTCATACTTCCTCTGACATACCCAGGGTTCGCTGCCATACAATAAAGTAGGCACAAATATCACGCTGTGGACAGCAACCGTTGCTGGCCATCAACACCGACATGGCCCCATTCACCTTAATACCGGCAGTTAGCCTTCTTACAATATCTTTTTCATACTTTCCATCTCGTGTGAACATGCTTCTTAGATATACAAATTCATTCACTTGCTCTAGAATTTGTGAAAAGAATTTAAAATTTGGGTTTTCAAAAGAAAGTTTGAAAGTGATAATAAAGTGAGATATAGGGCTCGTTTAGTCGCTAAGGGCTCTACCCAAGTAGAAGGTGTGGACTATAAAGAAACATACTCACCTGTATTAACACTTGGAGAATGTTATTTTCTTTAAGTGTAAAGTTAAATTTAGAAATTACTCATCTTGATGTTAACACTGCATTTTTAAATGGCTAGGTACCTTGAAGAAACAGTATACATGCTAGTACCACCTAATTTAGAATGTCAGAGTAACAGTGTACTCAAACTAAAACATGCAATTTATGGACTTAAACAATCAGCAAGGCAGTGGAATAAGAGAATAGATGATTGTTTGTTAAGCCAGGGTTATATTAAGTCTAAATTGGAACCATGTTTATATAGTAAAAGGTAAATAATGAACAAATTTTAAAAACTGTGTTTGTCGATGATTTTTTCATATTTTCCAGTAGCAAGGCATTGACAGATGAACTGAAACATAGTTTAATGTCAAATTTCAAAACTAAAGATTCAGGGCAAGTGAAAGAATGCTTAGGTATGAGAGTAAAAGTATATAAAAATGGTTGTATATCATTAGATCAGGAGCATTTTGTCGAACATATTTTAAATAAGTTTAAGATGTCAAACTGTAATGTTGTTGATACTCCTATTGAATGTAAATTGAAGTTGGATAAGTCAAAAAATGTTTGTAAATAATATCCTTATCAGCAACTGATAGGTAGTCTTATGTATTTGTCTATACTTACACACCCAGATATCAGTTACAGTGTCAGCTATTTAAGCCAATTTAACAATTGTTTTACTGCAGTTCACTGGAAAAATGCAAAGAGAGTGTTAGAATATTTAAATAAAACAAAATGTTATGGTTTAATGTTTACAAATGATAATAAAAACTTAGAAGGATTTGTAGACTCAGATTGGACATCAAATACTATTGACAGGAGATCTTATACAGGTTTCTGTTTTAAATTGTCTGGTACTGTAATATCATATGTATGCAGAAAACAACCGACAGTGGCATTGTCCAGTACTGAGGCCGAGTACATGGCAATGCCATTTTTTCAATGTCAAAATTTCAATGCCAAGGCAATTTGCCAACTACTGAAATGCCTGCTGACTTGTTAACGAAAGGGTTAAGTAGTTTGAAACATTACTATTATGTTAAAAAGTTAGGCATTAAAAGTATTGTTTAGGTGTAGTTTATATTCATTTATTGTTACATGGATATTAGATTATTTTGATAAGAGGTGAGAATTTGCCCTAATATGCTGAAGGATGATGGCATCATTTCTTGGTTACATTACAATATCGCGAGACTCCATATTCTCCCCAATCACGATTAAGGCAACATCATTTAACATTGGTGCATTGATGCCTCTCTCATGACATGTTGTCTCCTGCAGGTCGCTTGTCTGCTGTGATCACTATTTTCTGATTGTCCGATGGCATCACATTACTTGTAAGACAGTTTTGAACAATTGGATCAACTGATTATGTTCATGCAAAAGTTATTGTAACTGCTAAATGATATCTGCGAACAGCGTTCATTTACTTCTTCTTCAGAATTCCCCAGGAAATAAATCTGGAGAAATTTGTATTTACCATTGCCTACGCTGTTCTTCAGTCTCATTGGCTCGAAGATTGAACTGGGCTTGCGTTACACTGCGATTGAATAGGACTTGCGTTACACTGCGATCGAACTGGTGTGCGCCAACGGATATTTTGACGCCTTACGGGTGGTATTACTAATAAAATACGACGATTAATTATGAAACTCACACTAAAACACAACAAACATCTTTTTGCTTTTGTTGTTATGAAAGAAACTGTAATTTGAGGTTTGTCAAAATTACTACTTGAATGAAATGTCAGTCTAGCTATACATAGGGTGCGTTCCACTAAGCGTTCACAATGATCACGCTCACGACCACAGTTTGCTTGTAAGCGTTACTGTCGTAACCTCAAATGGAATGGATTACAGAGCGTTTTGAGCGTGCAGGTAAATAATACAAACGGCGAGTTAGTAAAAAGAAAGCAAAAGATTTAAGAAGTTAGTTTATAATCTGTAAGCCTTGAAAATAAACTTGATTAATTTAAATAGATTTATATTGAAAAAAAATACAATGTTTTTTTTATATTTAATATTATTGGTGTTTTAAATTAATTTACGTTCAAATAGAATTAAAATGTCTTGCGGCGACACTTGGATATTTGGTAAGAGGTACAGTCGCCATTTTATATGCTTTGAGTTTTGAAAATCACGCAAATTTTCTTCGATTCAACGATCATTTCGACCCACCTTTTTAGATGGGTCGTCGTGAGCGTAAGTTATGACGTTATAATTGACGTTTTCGCCGCGACCACAACGACCGCGGTCGTTATGTGGATCGATTAGGTATAGGAGAATTTTCATTGTTGTGGGCGCTTAGTGGAACGCACCTTTACCGTCAATATTTACACGTCACTCTGACAGAGTATTTGTCAATATATTGAAAACGTCTCAGAATCTTGTTGTCTGTCTCTTTCGCACACTCACTTTTCAGAGATTTTTTTAATATTAACTATTATTTATTTATATTTTATATAGCCTAAAGCCTTCCCAGAATCATGGACTATCCAACACAAAAAGAATTTTTCAATTCCAACCAGTAGTTCCTGAGATTAGCGCGTTCAAACAAACAAACAAACAAACAAACAAACAAACAAACAAACTCTTCAGCTTTATAATATTAGTATAGATTCATGGCCTTTTAAACTAATTGGCCAAAGGACAACACACTTTATTTCTGAAAGTTTTGATCCAATGTGATTTAGAAGCGAATAGTTTTGAAAGCACTACGTGTGGAATTTAAACCTGTCCTATTAGACTAGATATATGTAAAAGTAGAATAGTAAATCTATCATCATCTCAGGAAACTAGTAACCCCCCGAGTAACCACAGTCATCTGTACACAACCGCAGCACTCCGTAGGCATGCAGATAATAGGCATAATATGAGCCAAGGGCAGAACGGGTTTGGTCACGGAACGAGCATATTGTCGTTGTCCTCTCATATAGTGTTACCGTCATTGTACGGGGCAAAGAGATGAGAAATACTGAGGTCATAGGAAGTAAACTTTATGTAATGTTTGCAGGTTATCAAATAAATGAACAGCTCGGGTTAGGACCAGTTGGTGTTAATATGAAACAGAGCACCATTCTACAGAAACGACTAAAGGAGTGTAGAGTTTAGCGAGTAAAATTGGTTTCCCTCATAGCTTGTAGGGCAATTTACATGCTCAACAAGTTGATTCATTACCCCACCGTTTAAATGTACGCTGTGTTTTGGCTCCGAGCATTAAATACTTCCTTCCAAGTAAGTAGGAGGTCTTAAACGTGGTCCAATTATTGATGATATTGAGGTGTGAAAGCAGATCGGTGTTTATTCCATCCGTGATGGCATAATTGGTGCTTGTGTCTTGACCTTTTAAGGTAGCGAGTAGATCTTAAGATCTAACAGTACGTTGTATTTTCGACGTGATAATCGGTTGTCAGACGGAATTAGGTTGAGGTGTGGCGCGATGCCGACGCATCATTATGGCGATCTCATAAGGTGTGACGTTTATTATAACGAAATTGGAAACATTAAAAAACATTTGTATTTAGAGCCACCAAGGAGATAACATAATGTTTTGCTGCGAGATAATTTCTTCCATCCTCCAACAGGTGCAATAGTTTCTGAATATATCGCTAACATGCATTTATACGTTGTTTAATAATATGCACTGATGTGTAAGCTATTTCAACTATAAACACAGGTACCTGACCTGGCAGCAGACCTGGTTTTACCAGGTTACCTGGTATAGAGACCTTACCTTGCTTCTCGGATATACAGTAAGTACATCCATCCACCAGCGCGCTTCCTCCCTGCACGTCCCCTTGACGAAGGTCACCCGCTCCGGGGCCGTGATGGCCAGGCTGTGCGCATGGCCTGTCACCGCGTCTGCTTCGCTCACCTCCAGCACTGATGTCATATCCACGCTGGCTTGCGGGACCGTGTCTGGCTGTAGAAGAAAAATAAAGCTTTGTGACTTTCACCATCATTTTATATAAACACTAGCTGTGTGACTAAAGACAGTCGAGAGTAGAAGAGGAAAGATGATAGGCCACTTTAAACGACATGATTCTTTTTCTAGCTTCTATAAAATATCTTTGAAAGAAAGGTAGAGGGGAAGAGAGGAAGAGGAAGACCAAGATTAATAGACATGAGTCAGATCAAAGAAAAAGTGTCTCTCATGATGCATAGGTAGGTCAAAGAGGTTGCGTTTGACAAATGGAAAGGACTACATCAGAGACGCCGACAAGAGCCCAGCTCTCAAGTTTATGATGATGATATGCACTGCGTTTTACCGGTGACATTTGAATAAAATTTTATTTGGAATAAATTATATTTTCCCCGTAATTGCAACATTTTCGATTGATGCTCAGCTCCAATTAGTCGTAGCTTGAGTTTATATAGCCTTCCCCAATAAGAGTAGTTGCGGAAATAAGCGCTATCAGCTAACCGCAGTACAATCTTCACATTTATAATACTAAATATAGATAAGGTTGAACTTAATAAAGGTATGATCCGTCGGTTTTTTTTTACGTTAACTATTGAACTTTTAAGTAAAGAACGCGTGACGATAGAGTGTGGAAGAAGAAGCAGAGGACGACCACGTTCCAACTACCAGATCAAATAGATAGAACAATCAAAGGAGGTACGTCAAGAGTACTCGAAAATTACCTTTATTCAAAAGAGAGAGAGAGAGAGTTTATATGGGCTCAATTATAAATAACTAATAATATATGGACCCCACCGGTATCGAGTTTAGGGTCCAAGGTTCCCGGTAGCTTAGTATTATTATAATTATCTACGATGTTTTATGGGCAACAGTTGCTAATTAATACTTACTGCCAATACAGTTTTACAATCTAGAAAATAGCCTAGTAGCGCCCTTCAATATTCACTAAACCTGGGAGACTAGTTCTTTAACGGCAATATAAATTATTGATCTTTAAGATAATCAATGAGTGGCGAGAGTAATATGGCAATAAAAGCTCCTGTACATTGGGTTCCATGTACGTGACCGTAAAGACTATCCTTCACTGTCCCAGTGGCTGGCTTGAAATGATCCTTTATGTGTCTCGGGCGGTTAGTTACGTTGTCCTTAAGGACCAGTGTTATTACTCAAGTGCTCATTTAAGTAATTAAACCCGTAGGTAACACAGTCTGTATTAATATAGTGTCTAGACTATAATTTGCTGGGGCTTGGCAATTTTTCATGTCACTTTGATTTTTGCCATGCCGCCGTGGTAAGTATTTGTATGGCATATTTTTAGAATGAGTCGAGTGTTAAGTTTTCTCTTGATAACTCCGTGGAACTTTTGTTGTGGTTTATTTTTGACATTCTTTATTTTGCATTAACCTTAAAATTCTTATGTCAACTTGATTGATTGTGACATGAGCCAAGCATTATTATTCTTCCTAATCTTTTTTGGGTTTAATTGCGTAGAGACATAAATAAATATATACTTAGAGGTGTATCAACTGTGTCTTCACCGGAGTTATCTTTGGGTGACATCAGAAGTCTGTAGGCGTTTTTCTAACGATGTTTTCTGGGCTTGTGGTCAGAGCTCCTGCTGATCCTGATGATGCTTGCTTATCGCAAGTATTTGTACTGTGTCTTTGATGTCCTATTTAAGTATATATGTATATATCAATTTTAATAAGTACCTTTATATATATCGTTGTCTAGTTACCATAGTACATAGTACAAGCTTTGCTTAATTTGTGTTGCAGGCGTTCATAAGTTATTGATGAAAAAGTATCAAATTCTTTGGAAACGCTCGGCAGCCCGTTGGCCCTGACTGGGCGTGTCTCGCGAGCAGTCAAGTTCAGGCAATACCAGACACCAGTCCTGTTTAATCGGGCGGACACTGAGCGTATAATTTTGCGTTTATCACTACCCGACCCACAGCTTACCTAGCGGTATGCAAATGTGTTCGCCGACAGTTATGGCGTGGCGCAAGTTAAGGGTTGCGAGAGATTAATAATATGGTTACCAGACCATTTATGGATTATTACGTACTTACGGTAGAGTTGGTGTGTCAGTGGAGGAAGCACCATAATTGGTTTGCGGATTTCTTAGTTTGTCTCTATGTAAGGAGATAACATAATGTTTGCTTATTGATTGTAACGGCAAGCCCTAATGAATACTACCTTCTAGGTGTTTCATTATGTTTATGCTTGCCTGTTTATTATTTTCATGCTTTTGCGCCACAGGAGTAGATTCTGCTTAAGTTAGTAATGAGAATAACCAATGAATGAGAGGTAGTATTGTGATTTAAGTACGCATATCGTCTGTTTACCAGGACACTGGATACTGGTCCTCAGGTCAATCTACTTTGATTTGTTCTAAGATACATACAAACATATAATCACGCCGAGTCCCTAACGGGGTACGCAGAGAGTATACATACCTCTTTAGCTTCGTCCACATTCATCAGTCTAAGATATAAAAATAAATATAAGCATACTGAAAAAAAATCAAATACTTTACGACTCTAGCTAAGAGCTTCACAGGAAACATTTAGCAATTTACATTTCCGGTAGCAAGATACATTTCGGGGGTCAATCGCTAGGCTCTTGCCTTTTGGACCCTGCTATGTGCAAATGTCGAAACAGAGCGGTTGACGAACGCTCCTGCACTCTAAAATAGAACGTCACAGCATCCGCGACGCAACGGGATTGGACTAGTGTTGCCAGCTGCGAATTTGATTGCCTATTCTGTTTTATATTATGGCAACGTTGGTTTGTTTAGACGGAACTTGTTTTGTGTTATGCAACTAACGTTGGTAGGCATTTGTTTCAATAAATTACACGCACAGGTTCAGTCTGTTTGTGGTTTGTGGCCGAAACTAGACCGTTACTATGGCTTCCTTATTGCTGATATCTTGGGGCACCGTTGTAGGACTGAATGGGGAACTTTACAAAGAGGACGTAGATAAAAGACACTTATTGAGGGCGTTTCTAAAAGAGAAGCACCTAAAAAAGCCGTGGTGGCCGAGTGGGGCGAGTAGTTGACTGCGACACAAAGACCGCAAGTTCGAATCCCGACTGTACCAATTAGTTTTTCTGCACTTAAGTCCAGTGATTAGACACACCACGAGCTTTACGGTGAAGAAAAACAACAAAAGGAAACCTGCATACGTCTGAGAAAAAATCAAAGGCGTATGTATAGTCGTGCTTGAGTAACGGCGATGGACTCGCCATCTATCACGTTGGTACCGAAAATATATCTCTGGCGGAATGTGGGTGTGTGGGTACTACCTATACACCTCTATCCTAGCCTATCCCTGCGGGGACCCTTGCGGGAAGGTGCGAGGATATATATAATAATATTTTTTTCTGGGTACATTGGACAAATAAGGAATAAGTGACAAGTCTGTAGCTTATTCAGCGTCCTATACATTCCTGACGATGATAGATGCTTCGTCTCTGCAGACATTCCTGAGAGTCGCCGTCCCTAGAACTTGTTAGGAGGTTAGCTATTTTGTACCTATCACAGATTACGATGCTACAGTTGCCTGTCGCGTACAGACGCGACGGCTCTAGTGTATGCAATATTTTGTTTATTTTACTATGAAAGCATGAAAGTACAACTTTGTAGTCTTTGTAGATTCTTAGATCTTGCTAACATTGTTATAATTATCTTGTTTTATGTATGCTTTGTATAGTAAGCAACGACCTATTGTCAGGCCTACGTTGTTCCCCCATACTTGGGTACTATTGCTGTAACGAAAAAAATATTGTATGTGCCTAATATGATTTGAAAAGAGTAACCATGGAGTTTCTTGCCGGTTCTTCTCCATGGAAGCGACCAACCCGAACCGTGCTTCTTTTTCGACGTTTTATAAGTGCCCACCTGGGCCTATGTGAAATAAAAAGATTTGATTTGATTTGACAATTCAATAAACATAAATAAACAATAGAATAATACTATATACTTCAAAGTCAAATAAAACCGATGCAGACCGATCGTTACTGGGGCTTTTAAGATTGGAATAATATTAAGAGCAGAATTATGCGTGGGTTTCAAATGATGACGTCACATTTTTTTAGACTCCCAGTGTCGTCATCAAAATAGGCTTTAATTTTCAGAGTTAGACCGCGCACCTGTGTGCTCCCAGTCTCGACGTAACTACAAAATAATGTTTCTCAAGTAAACAATACATAACTTTATGTACTAGTCATTTGGTTAGAAACAGCCATAGAAATGAAATAATATGGTCCTTCGAGCTGGAAATAGCTGTTACACGCAGTTATAATTACTTTTGTCATTTTATTCGAGTTCGAGACGCTATGTATGTAATTATGAATTTTATGGCTTAGTTGTACGATCAGAACGTGTTGATGGTGGAATAAAATGGTTATTAATATATTTTATATGTAACTTATTGAAGTCGCAGAATAAATTTTTATCGTTAATTTTACTTAAACTGTTGGTATTAATAAATACTACCTCATGATTTTTTAAATATCGAAGATAACTTAGAATAAGCCGTAGTGGCCGAGTGGTTCGAGTAGTTGCCTGCGACACAAAGATCGTAAGTTCGAATCCCGACTGTACCAATGAGTTTATCTGAACTTAAGTAGGTACAGTGATTACTATCACTGTACTCCACGACTGTGATACTCCACGAGCTTTACGGTGAAGGAAAACATCGAGAGGAAACCTGCATACGTCTGAGAAGCAATCCAAAGGCGTATGTATAGATGTGCCTGAGAAACGGCGACGGACTCGCCATCTGTCACGTTACCACCTGGAATATATCTCTGGCGGAAAGTGGTTGTATGGGTATTACCTATACACCTCTACCTATCCCTTCGGGGACCCTTGTGGGAAGGCGTGAGGAACTTAGAATACCCACAAAATAATTGGTCTGTACTGTATTTGTATCATTATAATAATCATTACTGAATGAATGAAACGAAGAACCCATTAGACTGCGGAAGTGAGTACTCGTGACGTCATAAATCTTCAGTCGGCCACAAAACAATTAGCCTAGTACCTATAACGGTCCTGGCCAGTTTAAGAAGGTCTGAGAACTACTCCATTATAGTCTGCAATTGCTACTCTACGCGGGTCAGCTGTAGTGGTCGGTGGTACATTATGGATTTGTCACGGTGACTCTGACCGTTGGGTGTGAGGTGAATTTACATTACGGCATTACTGGCTTAGAGCTAGTGGCACTAGCGTTGTATTATATTTTAATGACAGCTGTCAAATTAAAAAAGCAAAACATTACTTCAAACTATAACCTCACAGTCTGTTAGATCGGTCAGCTGATTTTCTTTTGGTTATTATAAATGTCATATTACATACATATGTATGTACATACATCAATATTATAACGCCGAGTCTCCCACGTATTAGGCAGAGAGACTAGACGCCAGTCTTCTGTAGAATATAGATCTCTTTCCCTTCATCCACATTCATCAGCTGTTTTAGGTTTCGAGTAGTGATGTAACGAATGCTGGATTTTTCACATTCGCGAATGCGAATGCGATTGCGAATATTTATCTTTAACATTCGCGAATACGAATGCGAATGCGAATATTTTAAAATTTCAAAAAAAGCGCGCGTAAAATGTTTGACAGATTTGACGTTTCGTATCGACCATGTTTAAATTGAACTAAAAACTACTAACTACTAACCCAAAAACTATTACCGAAATAGAAAGCACAAACTGTTCGCGGTGCCATATTGCCGAACAGTGGCGCACGCTCAGTCTCCGATCCCGAGGTCACTGACAGCACTCAATGCCCTCCTGGACTCAGGTGTAAATCCTGAATGTGATGTGCTGGCAGGTGAATGGAAGGTGATTTTGAATGAGTGTCTGGCATACGCAGAAAGAAGGCCATCTTCTTCTTGGTAATACATTTATAACCTTATTTATTATTACTCATATGTATTTTTTTTCAACTTATACCTCCTCATTAGCGTTAATGACCACGTTGTCGTGCTAATTGTAAATAAATAAATAAATAGCCGAGCCGATATTGGTTAATTGAATGAATTTAGTCACAGAAAGTTCATTCTAAAAGATTTATTTTATTTTGTTTTGAGGTTAGTTTTATGTTATTTGTCAAATTTAACTGATATTTAAGGGTCCAAGTGGCATAAAAACATGAGTAAAGCATACATAGTTGTAACAAGGCTGATTAATTTTAGATTTGATAAGATCTCTGAAGTTCTTTTTTCATAAATGAGGCTTTAATTTAGAATGTAGAAGTATTTTTTTATAAAAATATCTAAGTGTTATCTATTGTAATATTATTTCATATGCATGCATATAATAATTTCCTTTTTGATTATTAAAAACATTCGCTAAATATTCGCATAATTTTTGCGAATGCGAATACGAATGCGAATATTGAAAAATACGCGAATATTCGCGAATGCGAATGCGAATGCGAATATCCGTTACATCACTAGTTTCGAGTACTCTTGACGTTACCATCCTTGTTTGTGCGTTATATGTTGTAATATTTAAAATATTCAAATCATTAAATTTATAATATATTATTATTAATTCATCTGCATTAATCTATTATTCAGGCGTATAGTAGTGCTCGAGTAACGGCGATAGACTTGCCATCTGTCACGTTGGCACCTAAAATATATCTCCGGCTGATCGGTGATTTTTTTGTGTGGGCACTAGGCAATCACTCCTAACATAGAATGTGGTAGACCAGTATTTCAGACAAGCGAAGCCGCAGTACACCAAATAGATATTCCCAAATGAAGTTGACGCATAGAAAACTAATTCCAGAATGTTGTCTAGACTTCATCAATCAATCTTACCAACTTGCAATTACTCCAGTGCAGTTATTAAACAGGTATCAATGTGTTTGCAACTTCTAGATATAAAACGGTTTGTTATATTCTGACCGGTACTTAATTGGCGCTGTTACTCTGTTGTAGGGTAATCCATTAGTCGACGACCGAGTTTCATAGATTAGCCATTCCTAGTTAAATATGAGATTGTAGTGTCACTTTACGATTGATTTACGATATTTTAGACTAGCTGTACCCCGCTGTTTCACCTGCGTCGAATTAATTATATGTTTAAGATAACATTATTGCGCTTTACGTAAGGGCTTTTTTAATATTACTCATTTTGTAGCAGATTTTTTTAAACTATTTATATTTCTTGGTTTTCATTACAAACGAATTTTCATAAGCATTTAATTGCTTAGAAGCTTAGAATTGCTTAAAAGAGAGGTAGGGTATAACGGGTTTCCCGTTCGAATTCGGAGCTGCCCGACTGGGGCAGGACCTCCACCTTATAGAAGTCCGTAGCCAAATAACACAATTTTTTGTGTTGTGTTCCTACGCGGTGTATAAGGTTTCCAGTAATGAGCTCCTTGGGAAGGGGGAAGGATTGTTACATTGTGTTGGAAGCAGAGGGATTAAACCCATTATGCTACCAACATGCTATAACTCTTCGAACACAGAGTGGCAACACGCAAGTGATACTTTGGTATCGTGAGCGTAAATAGGCTGCGGTAACCGTTTCCCATCAGATGGGCCGTATGCTTGTTTGCCACTCTTGTTATATAAAAAAAAAATAGAAAACAAATATGTATATTTATTAAGCCCGGGTGAAGTCGTTTGCAATAAATCAGTGACAACCCTGGCAGGAGGCGTGGTCGGCATCATAGGTCAACGCGTGATGTAGAACGTACCGTCGTCACGTTTGTGTGTGATTGTTTGTTTGCTAATTAGCCGTTTATATTGAGTGTCCCTGATCTACAGACACTGACACCCCTGAGACTATGATAGATGATTACAAACATGTGTATGTGTGCAGGGTTCCGGGTTATGGCTCAAGCCACGCATGATCTTGAAATATGTATAAGCTTGGCACCTAAATATATCGCCGGCGAAATGTAGGTATAATAACTGCCTTGCGCCATCCTTTTGAGGATTCTTGAAAAAAGGTGTGAAAGCATAATATTTATTATTATTATGAGACTGGTCCAGTCCAGCTTCGTTTGGGTGAAATCTTGTACTTATCACGGTCGCATCGCCTCGCGTCGGGTCCCATTGTGAATCTAAGGCATACAGGTATCATACAATATAAGAGCATTATTAATGGTAGTTCACTTATATGTGTACATCCAACAACTTCAAGTTACATGTCGAGCATAAAATACAGAGCAGAAACAGAAATTATAGATAACGGCTTCGTATCCACCGGCTGTGACGGATAAACGACGGATAGTCACATAGCTAATCATGATTGTTGTGTGGTCCAAGTTCATAAGCGACAGCGGGAAAATGACAATACATGGTAACTCCATGTTAAAAAAAACTCGCTACGATGGTGCTAATGATTTTCAAATTTCGAACGGAGAATCCGTTGTGTTATTAAATAACAAGTCGACATAATATTTACTAATTATGATGGTGAAGCGAAAGAGTTCTGCAAGCCAACAGAGAACTGGCGCTCTTCTCTCTGCCTATCCCGTAAGTGACTTGGCATGGTGACGCAAAACTGAAAGATAACTCTCATTGTCATATTTCAATCGCAATTAATGCAATTATAGATAAACCTAGTGTAGACTAGAACATCAGAACTGTGAACACATGCAAAAGGCATCTTTGAGGAAGAGTTTGAAGAAGCTTTGAAAGGAGCTTCGGAGGCCTAAAGGAGCTAGATCATACAATATTGTGAAAAAGTGATGAAGCATAACTGTAAATGAAAAGGAAAACGTAGTCTGTTAGTGTAAACCCACCCGCTATCGCTCATGCCTTGCTGCCTACTGCACAGTTGTGCATTTCCTACCTGCGGCTTTGTTTGCATTACAGTCATAGTGCGGTGATGCCAATGCTTTTTGTATCGAGTAGCGGTGCCGCCCGGGGGATCGATTCCGAATCGATTCGGATCGATTTAAAACTGGGTTGTGGTTACTTTAGGCCGATTGCTGGATACCGTTGTGATTTTATTTATGTTATCTTCGAGCCTTGACATTTGGCGCATTTGTAGTTGCCCAGGCTACCGGTCGCGGGTTCGATCTGCGCCAGCTGGGAATATTATGTAATGTAATTCTTTGTTTGTGGAGGTCTAATATATAGTATCTGTCATTACCTGGTTAACATTACGTATGTCTAAGTTGGGAACATGTTTCATGGCAATAGCATACTTACTAACCAAATAGAAATAATATATCCTCACGCCTTCCCACAAGGGCCCCCGAAGGGGTAGGCAGAAGTGTATAAGCCAACTTGAACCATACCTTCAGGAATCAGAATGACATCTAGATTCTCCTCTGGGGTCGTCTCGTTTTACGTGCCAACGTGACAGATGGCGAGTCCGTCGTCGTTACTCAAGCACGACTATACATACGCCTTTAAATTCTTCTCAAGCGTATGCAGGTGACTAATCACTGCACGTTAAGTTAAGTTCAGAAAACTCATTCGTACTGTCGGGATTTAAACTTGCAATCTTTACTCAAAACATTCGGCCACCACGGCTCATCTGATTATTTCTACATAAAAATGTTTATATCGTTTTGTCTATCGTTTTCACTTTCGATGATATTTCAAGCAATACAGTGACTTAATAGCTCAGCGCGTTAATCACTCCACTGATAGAGATCTCGATGCGAAATGCGATTGATTAAATAAAATTCGAATTTTAATCGATTCTGATTATGAATGGACGTTGATTACAGCTCTGTGGAATTATTTGATTTATTTATCTGTGTTTTTTTATCTGCATCCATTCCGAGTTAAATTAATGTATGAGCGAAAGTGAGTGACATAATATAAAATCCAGCTATCAGCCACAGTTATCATTACGTAGTGCATTGAATATTGTGGTTTTATTTTTATATGCTTATTAAGCACATAATAAATAATTTCATGGTTTGATTGAGCTTCTGATCGGATCGACAAGAAAATATATTTTTATTGGATTACGCTGTAACGACAGGTCAGTAACTTTTCGCTCTGGTGCCTATATATTACAAATATGTAATATATAAAGGTTTTTAGATATCTAAAACAAATTAATCTGGTGCGTGAAGGCATTTACATACGTATTTATCAGTCTAATAAATATTTAACGACATTAATTAACTTAGTTAATGAGTCGAGTGGCTTAGTGGTTCGAGTAGTTGCCTGCACCACAAAAATTGCAAGTTCGAATCCAGACTGCACCAATGAGTTTTTCTGAACTTAGGTACAGTTATTAGTCACACTACGAGCTTTACGGTGAAGGAAAACATCATGAGCAAACGTGCTTACTTTTGACAAGAAATTCAAAGACGTAGGTATAGTCGTGCTTGAGTTACGGCAATGTACTTGAGTCATCTGTCACTCTAGCACCTAAAATATATCTCTGGCGGAAAGTGGGCTTGTACTACAGACGCACGTATTTGTGATCAACCAAAATGCAATATCTACAATGTATTTGCCACGGTTCATACCTCAGGAAATGCTGTTTGTCGCTCTGTGGGTCATGTGAATACATCTCATTAATTATTCCACTTTGATTGGTTATTGCATTGTATTGTAATGTGACACGGGCAATTTGTGCGGAGTAAGGGCGGGTGTATACGATACAGGAAGCAATTAACTACAGTCAAATATGCGGTGAAACACTAGCTGCACGTCTATTCCGTGACTAAATAAAGATAATTAAGGTTTCATGGACCGTGTGTTTTTCTTTGGCTCAAATATATTTAGGACGTGGAAACTAGGCCTATATCGCATTCGTTAAGAGATTGTAACTTAAAAAAGGTACAGACGGAATAAATCAAATGAGCAGATCAACATTCATATTAACTCCATTTTAAGTTTTCTTGCTAGTAATTATATATTTAGGCTAGCTCCAAAAGGACTCAAGGTACAACGTACAGACAGTGGTAATATAACAACCACTTGTAGTAGGAGACCTACTGAGATGTTAACGTGACAAAAGATCTTATGTTTGTGTGGGAGTCATACCCCACACATCCACTACGTCTATAAAGTCGTAAAGTTATAAGAATTAACAAGTGGTTGTAAAATAATAATACATCAAACCTCCTTTTTTCAAGTCGGTCAACACCGCTCTCTAACCCTCCGCTAAGTAAGCAAGTCATATACACATTATCATACATTCATACACGCTGTTCATTGTGAGCCATAATTGGTATGCAAAGCGATAGTAATTGGGTCAAATGCAATATGTTCCGGCAGGTAATTGCACAATGTCGGCCATTGTTTGACACTTCCCTCCATCCGGGAGGGAGCGCATCCGACGAGATAAACATCCGCTGTATACCTACATACATGCAAACTCAGAACACATTTTTGTGTTGTGTTCCTACGCGGTGAATAAGGTTTCAAGTAATAAGCCCCTTGGGGAGGGGGGAGGATTGCTACATTGTGTTGGAAGCAGAGGGATTAGTCCCATTATACTGCCAACACAGTATAACTCTCCGAACACAGAGTGGCAACGCACAAGTGATACTTAGGTATCGTGAGCTTAAATAGGCTACGGAAACCGTTTCCCATCAGGTGGGCCGTATGCTTGTTTGCCACTCTTGTTGTATAAAAAAAAAAATAACTGTCGGCTAAAGTCGTCATATTAACACGCGAAGCGTTAGCCGAGTGGTTAGAATGGTCGACTGCAACACAAATATTGCAAGTTCGAATGGCGACTAGAACTACGAGTTTTTCTGGACTTATGTAATCACACTAAACCTGTGGAAACTTGTGGAAACCTGCTTACGTATACGTATACACTACACACGGATATATATTTTAGGTGCCAAAGTGATATATGGCGAGTCCATTGCTGTTTCTCAAACACGACTAGGAATACATACGTCCTTGAATTTCTTCTCATACGCGTGGTTTCTCGACGTTTTCCTTCACCGTGTAAATAATAATTAATAAATTTCATCATCATATCATCACGCCGAGTCCCTAACGGGGTAGGCAGAGAATAGACCGCCAGTTCTCTCTAGACTTACTTACCTCTTTCGCTTCGTCCACAGTCATCATTAATAAATTTAATACAACTTATAAAAAGTTACTTTGTCTAAAAGCCGGCCTGGACTTGCATATTAATAGTTAACTTAAGCCAACTAAGTGATAGCTTCTGATAACGCTTATCTCGATCCTATATATACAGGGCCCATTACCGAGCCACAGCCCCAGTGCAACAATGTTAGGCCTGCGACCTTGATTACTGGCGTTTATGTTTACATTGGCTCTGCGAAGGGGAATAATCTAGTACTTAAAAATTGGTACTGTGGACATATCATGAGCCGTGCTGGCCGAGTGGTTAGGGCTGTCGTCAGCAACGCAAATTGTAAGTTCGAAGTCCGACTGTACCAATTAGTTTTTCAAACTTGAGTACAGTGATTAGTCACACCACGAGCTTTACGATTAAGGAAAACATCGAGAGGAAACCTGAATACGCTTTAGAAGAAATTCGAAGGCATATGTATAGTCCTGCTTGGGTAACGGCGATGGACTCGCCATCTGTCACGTTGGCACTTTAAATATATCTCCGGCGGAAGTTGGTGTTTGAGTACTGCCTGCGCATGTCTGCCTACCCTTCGGGGACCCTTGTGGGAAAGCATAATCATTTCTATGTTGAAATAACAGCAACTCACATAGAAAGTAAAATCAATAAAGAGTAACAGATCGCCTTAATGTATTCTCCATTGGGTCATGTTCCTACAACAGACAAACAGTAACACACATACATCTCATACATACATAATTACACGAATATTTGGCTATTTCCGTCCAATTTTCACTTCAGGCATTAGTCACTGGAGTTTCGAACGATGATTCACGAAATGCCAGTAAAAGAAATGGTTAATAATGAATCGTTAAGCATGTAAGCGGATGGCAATTTTCATACCTTCGGAGTTAATATTCGGGTACGATGGCAATGGTAGGGGAGTCGGCGAAAGACAGCCTCGGAGGTATGTTGAAAAGTGGTTCCAGATGGATGGTAATATTGAAAGGTCAAAGAAAGTCATTACGGTCAGCATTTTTTCAGTAGAACGAAAGTGCCACTTGATGTTTAGCGGCTACCATAAGCTATAAGCGCACGCAATATCACGTTCTACTAAACTTATGTTGGTTGAACCAAATGACACAAATGAGGGTGTAATAATTTTTTAAGGTCATCTTCACTGCATAAAAGGTATGTTCCGTTGGTTTGGAGTTTAAAGGATGAGTAAAAAGTGGATGTCGAAACAGATGAAGTGTTTAGAAGAAGAGCCACAGGTAGACCATATTACAAAAATCTACTAATATCGAATAATCTAGAATGGGAACGTCAAGAGTACAAAATATATATGAATAGACTGATGAATTTGATTACCCGAACTAAGACGAATTAGTTCTTGTCTTTTATCAAACGTCGGTTTAAATATACTCACTTGCTTAACCACCTAATCTATGTACATTCGTATCAAACCTACCTATATACAGCTGTATGTACTCGTATGTATATCAGGTCTACTAAACACTACACTAATCTATCTGACACCATTACTTACTCGAATGGAGTTGTAACTTTAAACAGCTTGTCACAAGATCCGTTCGTTGGCCAAGTAGGTACTTTAACCCCTTTTGCCAGCATACGTACACATTATGTACAAGCTGGTACGTGTTAGGTTAATGTCAGCGCGTGGTGCAGGGCACAGGCTTGAGAGTGGAGGGAAATTTACACTTGAGACTGGTTCCATATGTTCTCGTATCCTTACGCCTTCCCCATAAGGGTCCCCGAAGGGGTAGACAGAGGTGTATAGGTAGTACCCACACTTTGCCTTGTGGCCGCGTGGTTCGAGGAGGTCGAAAGTTCCAATCCCGACTGTACCATAATTTTTTTCTAAACTTAAGTACAGTGATTAGTCACATCAAGAGCTTTACGGTGAAGGAAAACATCGAGAGGAAACTTGCAAACGTCTGACATGTAATTCAAGAGCGTATGTATAGTTGTGCTTGAGTAACGGCAAGGGACTCGCCATCTGTCACGTTGGCACCTACAATATATCTGGCGGAAAGGGGGTACTACCTATATACCTCTGCCTTCCCCTTCGGGGACTTGTGAGGATTGTTTATTGAGGATGGCCATTTGGCTATATGCTGACTTGCTAGGGACAGACACCCAAGGGAGGTAATTAATTATATGGAAGATTACATGTGAAGCCGCGGGGGATAGCTAGTAACTCGGAGTTCGACAAATTGTACCACAGAACTACCGGACTTCCGCCCATCAACCCCGCAGATCCTATACCGAAGTAAAATACTGCTTATTTACCCTCCTATGTCGGAACCCACGCGACTGTAGGCATAATAATTAGTACTTGTACTTTCAATTGATCAACGTGATGAGAAAAATTCCAAAAGGCTATAGAAATACGTTGGTCTTCCGTAGAACTGTTGAGGGTATGTTTTCGTTTTACGGTCCCCAACCACGAATCTTTGAAAGGTTAATTTTAACCCTAACCCTACCACTAAGGCGACAAGCCGCTGGATGGTAAGCGGTTACGCCTTTGGACCTGGGAACACATCTGCTTCTGTTTTCTTTTTCAGATTATTCAATGACCATCATCCAAATGTAGATATGAATTATTTGTATTAATCTCTCTTGTTTGAATACAATAATTTAAGGTACTCTGATTATATTAAAACTCTAGAATAATATATCCCAGGCTTCGCACAAAGGAGTAGGCAGATGTACACATACGTCTTTGAATTTCTTCTCAAACGTATGCAGTTTCCTCTCGTTGTTTTCATGTGTAGAGTGCAGCTATTATTGGTATCAGTCCACTTAGCGAGTATGGCGTTGAGTGACGCCGCGTCGCGAATCTATCACGCACGAAGCGCGGTGCGGGGGGCGGAGCGGAGCGGGGGGAGGAGCGGAGCGGGGGGAGGAGCGGAGCGGTGCGGGGGAAGGAGCGGTGCGGTGCGGGGGGAGGAGCGGGGCGGTGCGCCTCGCCTCGGCGGGAGCGCGCCGCCGACAGCTGGCGGTGACGAATTTTACGATGGCAACACGTCGATTGTTATACACGATAAATATGCGTGTTTATAAAATAAATATATTTGAGATCAATTAAAAAGATTATAGCATTCAAATATATACCTACATAGATATTGCGTTTACAATTATTGATCGTGTATTTTTATTTGATTCGGGGAGACAATTGTGAACAATTGAAAAAATGCTACTCTAATTTAATATTATGTAGTACACAAAAATTAATACACAATACAATTAAATATTTTTAATTCAAATCAAGTTCTTCATTATATACTAAGTAGTTGTGCCCCGCAGTGTCACCTGCTACATTTTATTACAGCAATTACTTTTAAGTATGACACATATATAGAATATGTGTCATACCGTGTTAATCCAGCTAAACTACCTCTATTGTCTATATATATATATATATAAAAATTAATGTTTGTCTGTATGTCCTTTATGGACTCATAAACGGCTAGACCAATTTTAATGAAGTTTTCTTTGTCTTCAGGTGGATTCGTGAATGGTTTGAATTCACAATCGGAGCCGATAGGTAGCGCTGCGATCGTGTTATAACAACTTGAATTTTTTCACCCAAGCGAAGCTGGGCGGGACAGCTAGTACTTCATAAAAATAATTGATTTATTCCATATACATATATGAATTTGCCTATATGTATGAGGGTATGAATGGTATGAGGGTATGACGACCGTCTGGTCTAGTGGTTAGAGCTCCTGACTGCGAAACTTGAGGTCAGATATTTGTGTGATGAACACGAATATTTGTACCTTAGTCTTGGATGTCCTATGTATTTAAGTATATATCTATCTATATAAGTAAATATATCTTTGTCTAGTTACCATAACACAAGCTTTGCTTAATTTGGGACTAGGTCAATTTGATTGGAATGGTCAAAAAAAAAAAAATTATTATTTGATACAGAGCTGCTATTGTCGATACGTGAGAATGTCGACATAATTCAGCCCTACGTCTAAGACCTTGCGTGGCGGAGACGCGAGCGTGCAGCGATGCGGAGCGGGGCGGGGCGGGCAGTGCGCGCCCGACGAGCGTTGCGAGCGGTCATGTCATTCGACGACATTATTACCGAAGTGCAGTCCAGACCGGAGCTGTGGCAGAGCTCCCACCCTTACTTCAAGCGCCGCGAAGTACACAAAAGAATATGGAAGCAGATATCCAGGAAGTTGGGAGTCGAAGGTAAATATCACCACACTTGTAAAGTATCACCTAACAACTGTGTAATTGCACGCGTTGCCGCTAGAGGCGCTGCAGTCGGATACGTCGTTTCGTACGTAACTACAATTTTTAACCGACTTTCAATAGGGACTGTTACTATTTCGGTATGATCTGATTTAGATTATTATTCAAACTAAAGAACAGGTTGTATGGATGCAATTGAAGACAATAAAAAAATACGTAAAGTAATTGGATCGTTATATCAATACGACAAAGTCGAAATCACAATCTTATTCGAAAGCATTATATATATATCCACCGATTGTTTCAGAAACTATAGTGAGAAAGAGATGGAAGCATCTGAAAGACCAGTACCGCAAGGAGCTGAAGAAACTCATCGCCACTCAGACACCTATAACCGAGCTGAGCAAACCAGCGTGGCAGTACTTCGACCACCTCGGGTTCATCAAAGAAGAGATACTCCAAAATGATAGGAAAAGAGTCCCATTACTAGTGTCAGATAATGACAGCCAGGAGTTTAGCGATGACAGCGACGTCACACCGGAGCCCGAAGCGAAGAAACCTAAAGTCCCTGTGGACAATACCAAACTAAACCTTATATTGAAACGGTTAAGGTCTATAAACACGGCGCTGCAGACGAAGATAAAGGACTTGGATAATATGCCAGTGAACGATCCTGACTACATGTACTTACTGAGTCTACTGCCGACGGTGAAGAATCTGACGGAATTGCAGAAACTACAGTTCAAAGGAAAGGTGAACGAATGGCTGCTAGATGCGCACACTCACAATGAGTTCGGCGATCCTTGCGACACGAAAATATTCTTGCAAACGCAAATAGGAGGCATGCAGCGAGAGGGTTGATTGTAAAATGGGATCGCGCTCCTGCGCAGGAAAACGTTTAGAAACGTACAAATAGACTGGATAGAAAGTGGGAGATTTGGGTTCAAATTCGAACTCATGCCAAGTGGACAACCAAGACAAGGATTTTAATGGGATGTCCGACTGATGTCATATGTATATAATGCGAAAATGTGTGAGGTTGTTTGTTACTCAGTCACGCCAGAGTAGCTGAACGGAATCGGATGTAATTTACCACAGATAAATATTATTAGCTGGATTAACACATAGGATATGTTTAATTCCAGAG
The DNA here is from genome assembly GCA_945859725.1 of Drepana falcataria. Lineage (NCBI taxonomy): Eukaryota > Metazoa > Arthropoda > Insecta > Lepidoptera > Drepanidae > Drepana > Drepana falcataria. The sequence continues at coordinate 1,438,185 of OX243925.1, forward strand.
AAAAAAAACAATTGCTATAGATCATGCTATGCGCCATCCACGAAGACGCGCCCCACTATTCATCCCTATAGATTATAGTGTAAGTGTGCAACCTTCCACTAACGTTTGAGTATTATAGCTAGACACTGATTACCTATGAGTGCACACGCACACTACAATTAATAGACTGACATTCTCCCCGCATCCCGCGACCCTGACTAGAAATTGGTGGGGCGCATCTACGTGGCTGGCACTATCTAAACAGATCCACTTCTTGTACAGTTAGTTTGTCAAATATATGAATGTGACCATATAAGGAAATTACGAACAAGAAATTTTTATTTTATATAAAATTTAAATATAAATTTAATTAAAACTGACTGTATTTTTAAAATTAAGAAACTGTAAATGATAAATACAGGTTTAATAATATTTCATATAAATATTGTTTTTCATTCTATCCGTTTAATTTACAAGCTATATTTTGCGTTTCTGAGTCTTATAACAAACCTTAGTTTATTGTTGATTAATACACTACTGCCTACCCTTTCGGGGACCCTTATAGGAAGGCCTGAGAATATATAATATACTTCTAGAACCACTCGTCAAAAAGAGCCCTTGTGGGCGGGTGGTGCGAGTACGGCCTACCTGCAACACAAAGATGGCACGTTCGATTCTCGAATTTATCACAGAGATGTTTTGAACTAAGTACAGTGCTTAGTCACATACAGTTTTAAGATGAAGGAAAACATCTAGAGGAAACCTGCATACGTTTGAGAAGAAATTCAAAGACCTATGTATAGACGTGCTTGAGAAATGGCGATGGATTTTTCACATCAATTTGTCACATTGGCACGGACATCAGGCGAAATCGCGGTTTTGGTACACTAATGCGAAAGTTTGTGAGGTCGTTTGTTCCTTTCCACACAGGAACGAATGTACGGAAAAGGATGAAATTTGGCGCCGAGATAGATTATTAGCGGGATTTACATAGGAAATGTTCCATACCAGAAAAAATTAAGCGGGTGGAAATGAGGGACACAGTTAGTCTATTATATTTTGATGCATAAGATGTAATCTACTATATTTAACCTCAATTGAGACACAACTAACGCTATGTAATGCAATAATGAGGAAAGCACCTGTTAAATGTTTCATTCGGAATATAATAAGGAGGCACAAATCAACGGATTACGTACATTCAAGTCATATTAACGGTTAACATCGAATGCATAATAGGGCTGCCACAAATCGGAAACTGTTTGAATAACAACGTCAGCATTGGCACTGTGCTAGAATACAGGGTTATGGAGACTAGATTTATTTTTGTGTCTGTATTAACTTTTATAATAAATTTTGTGTGAAAATATCAATTGAATTAATTTATAAAAAATATATATCGTGAACTATGATGTATATTTTTGCTGCGTCATAGTTTTGGGAATTTGAGTGCAAGCTAAGTTTTGAGCAAAAAAGAGCAGAACGAAACAGATATAACTAACAGCAATAAAAAAAAAATTAATCTAATTTTGGCATAAAATTAACCTATATAAATAGAGTTACATGAAATTTATAGATTCCAGAAAAAACCCAAAAAAGCCCTGCTTTAGAGTTATTTGATAAATTGCCTCGTCAAGAAGATATTCACAACTTAAGGGTCCAGAAGAAAGCTGTTCTATTTTCTGGCACATCATGTAGATATGTAGGTAGTTTATTTAATCTAATGAAAAGTTGGCATTTGGTGGGCGACAGTAATAAAGTTTTCTTGCGTCCAAATAAATGGAAATAAGCTAACTATAAAAGTTCCAAACGTGACAACCCTTACGAATCAATGATTTCTACTGATCGAGAGAATGAATGAATGAACGAATTCCAATTTCGTAATAAACTGTTCAGCCAGTGACGGCTGTTGCGCAACACTACCTAACTGTATACAGTAATTGTAATTTCCTAAACCAATTTTTGAAGCTACTATCGTATGATTACATTAACGAGATAATCTTACAAAGCTATGCTTGGCCATTGAGATAAGAAACGACCTTCATTATATGATCAGAGCATGTAACGCGACCGGTTTATAGTACCTTCGTTGATTACAACTTAAAATTATTAAGTCTTTCTGTTACGATTCACGTCTAAATGGCTGAACCAATTTTGATGATAATTTTGCGCTTGTGGTGCGCTGGCAACCTTGCCGGAAACTTTCACGCCCTTCTTGAAGAAGAGACGTTAAGAGTTCCCCTTGGACGTGTAGAGATGCGGTGGTAGCTGGTGGCATAATGTCAGACAATTTGTCCGAACGCTCTTAGTTATCGAATCAAATCAAATAATTTATTTCAGACATGAGTCCATAGTGTTAGCATACAAGATAACTTAATAAATAGTGTTTGTAATAAGGCTACCTACATTACAAACGGTATAGATCCTTACTGTTATATAAGGGAAGGGGGAAAGGGTAGACACACAGGGAAGCCATGTCTCACATCAGACTAAAAACTAAAAACGTAAAACAAAGTTAAAAACTGTAGACTATTAGATTAGACTTGTGGTTCCAAGCTGCTCGTAGCATGGGATCTTCGACATTCATTCAAGTGATATTCACGCATCTCACTTTCGTCAATTTCATCAAAAGTCAATCAATTCAATCAGTCTTCTGAGCAAGAAATCTAGTTGAGCTAACTCGAGTGTTGTGAAATTATTCTGGGTAATATTCTATTTGACGCGAAATGCCACAAATCAACGAGATTGCTATCGCACCGGGATCAGTTACATCATCATGACATCGCCTGCCAAGAAATAATGACAGTCATGCCGTATAGATGTTTCTCTTGTTAAGATATAAAATAATAACTCCCTTACAGATGAGGCCTAGAACAACCATGCTAGTAGGGTCCTTTTTGCCGAAGCCACATCCACTTAATTCAACGCAATATTGTCATCGCTGTATATAAGGGTAATACATACTTTAAACACTAAATACAAGTAGAATACGATCATGCTTAAGACAAGATAAATAATAGATAATAATACATCCTTCCCATAAGTGTCCCCGAAGGGGTATGCAGAGGTGTGTAGGTAGTACCCACACACCCACTTTCCGATAAATGTCACTACAATAAGTGGCGCGAGAATGCGATTTCTTAAATAGGTATTGAGCAAATGGAATATACACAAGTAATTTGGAAGTAATCAAAACACTATAAAAAACAAATTTTATCTATACCTTTATTAGATAAAAAGTGTTTTTATTAATCCTGATAATACCCGTATCTATTCTATTGGGTACGGTTTGTTTGGCGTGGTTGACACTTTAGTGTTATAAAACGTTGTCGAAGGCAAATACGAACGTCTTATTAACGACAATGGTTTGTATTTGTAGCAGAATCCGAGGGATATTAAATAGTTATTTTGTTCAACATTAGAGTTGAATATAACATAAGGCTCGTTATTCTTGTCGTTTTTAATTAAGTATTGAGGATGAGTGAAGAAAGATTGACGAAACAGATATACAAAGCAAAAATGTGTGCAAGAAGAGGCAGAGGAAGGCCACGTTCCAACTACCTGGATCAAATCGATCGGACGCTCAAGGACGGGAACGTTAAGAGTACTCGAAACCGACGAGCATGTATGAAGAGACTGATGAATGTGGACGAAGCGAAAGAGGTATGTAAGTCTAGAGAGAACTGGCGCTCTATACTCTCTGCCTACCCCGTTAGGGACCTGGCGTGATGATATGTATGTATGTAAATTTAAAATAATCACAGCGATACTGATAGTGAAACTCAATTTGTATTGTGTATACCTCGTATATTCTAACAGTAGACCATTAGATCTAACATAGTGACACACTAAACCATGCATTTTAAATGTGAACCTACAGTACTAGAGACTAAGAGACTAACCTTACATTAGACAAGCACATACGGAAGCGGGCAAGTGAATCGCTAGAGGTGCGCCGGCGCATCGCTTGCACAAGGCACGGCTGCATTCCGTTGCCGACCGCGGGAGCGGGCATACGTCAGTTGAGTAACTTCACCAGTTAGCAAACAATTGCATAAAGGCTATAGACGAAAGGAAATTAGTGGAGGAACTGGTACGGAATTCCCGGACTAGGTTTGTAGTAAAAATGAGAAATAAATAAAGAAAAACTATAAATTTTAGACATGAAATGCATGTAAACGTAAGGAGGAAACTGTAGAAAGACTTGAAGATGAAAGGAAACCTCAAAAAACCCCATAGGATGTGGAAAATGCCATGCTAAAATTATACCCATACTTTATATACGTCTTTGAATTTCATCCGTTTTCAAATCGAAGTTTTCCGACTACAGTTTCCCAGTTAGGCTTAAAAATTACAAAAGTTTGTCAGAACTATAAATTGAATTATCGCATCACGAGCTTTACGGTAAAATACAACATCTAGAAGATGCCTGCATACGTTGTGCTCAAAAACAGCGATGGGCTCGCCATCTCTGACGTTGGAACCTAAAAATTTCTCCGTCGAAGAGAGTGTTACACCTCTGCCTACTCCCTCGGGGACGGGTGGAGAATATGAAGATATATCTAAAATATACGGTTACCTGACCGTATAGGAAGAAACCGTATATACACAGATAAGATAGCTTCAAGTAAATAACCAGAGATCAGAAGTTACAAACTATTTCAACATGAATGAATATTTATTAAAATGATTTGTGCCGTCGATTGGGTCTACCTTCACGAGACCATTCCCCATAAAACTCGCAGATAATTACCCAGGCAAGGTATTTCCTTCAAGTTAGTGGGGTAAAGCACCTTATAATTGGTCTTGTGTTGCGACACAAATCTCGACTGAGTTTTTATTCCGATGTAGATACGCAATCTCGGGAGTAGGAAACATTTGGAAATGAGTATGTATTTAGTAAAGCCCGACATATTTTTGTATTTATTTAGGTACGCACCAAAAAAGTGACATTAATATCAAAGGTAGGCAAATAGAGGAGCGCTAGATCTTTTTAGCCTTACAGGAACTTCTCCTTTAGCTTCATTTCTTCTTCACCACCATTCATCTATCAGGTCGTAAATGTTCGCTGGTTTCTCATAATGAGAGTACCGGCTTATCATCAGGCGGTTGATATGCTTCTTACGTTTTCGAGTGGGAATTAATTAATTGATAATAGGTATTTTTTGTATACATAAAAGTATTAACTATACTCGTCCCCACAAGGGTCCAAAGCTAATAATCTATCTCCGTACCAAATTTCATTAAATTCCGATCAGCCGTTCTGTATCACAAACTCAAACATTCGCATTTATAATAATACAGTAGGAATAGATATTTGTAAGTATTAATAAAAGCAAATAGGTAAATTAAAGAAAACAAGAAAGCACAGTCATGCTTGAGTAACGTCGATGGACTCGCCATCTGTCATTTTGACATTAAGTGTAGTCTATCTATACTAATATAATAAAGAGGAAAGATTTGATTGTTTGTTTGTTTGTATTGAATAGGCTCCGAAACTACTGGACCGATGTGAAAAATTCTTTCGCCATTGTAAAGGTACATTCACCCTGAGTGACATGTTGTGTTTTATAAAAAAATCTTATGTCGTCTGTTAAGCCGGGATGGACCGCTAGTTATACATATATACATATATACATATATATATATATATATATATATATATATATATATATATATATATATATATATATAACATTATGTATACGTATATGTATACATGAATGTAGATCAATCACCTGCAAAAACTTGGGAACTATGCAATCAAAGTATGCGGCAACTTGGTACGCCCATTGCAGTCCAATGAACTTCCCTTCTAAGTTATTAGGAGCATAGATAAAGGACGGCGTGAACTTAATATTGGGTTACGGCAATATCCGATACCTCATGCACTGACGTTTGGTGATTGCAAATCTAAGCACATGGCAACAATGACAATTTATCAGAATTAGTCATTTCATGGTTGGGTCATTGGATGTAAGAGGTCTGAAAATGACAGTGGTAGCAAGTCTAGAGAGAACCGGCTCTACTCTAGGTTCGAAGATGTGTGTATGTTTTTGGGTAACAGTTACATGAAAGACCGATTTCAATAAAATTTTCTGTATCTTCAGAAGGATTCGATAATAGTTTATATTCACAATGGGACCCGATAGGTAGCGTTGCGATCGTGTATCAGGAAATATTAACTTTTTCACCCGGGCGAAGCTAGGCGGGATAACTAGTATATATACTCGTATATACATCGACGAGCCTCCCCACAAAGTTACCCGAAGGGGTAGCCCGCCAGAGACATATTTTGGCGCCTCTACTCAAGCAGGATTATAGACACGCTTTTGAATTTAATCTCAAATGGTTTCCTCTCGATATTTTTCTTCACCATAAAGCTGGTGGTGTGACTAATCACTGCAGGCAACTACTCGGACAACACGGCCACCACGGATAGCTTTAACGATAAATTATTCCATTTATAGACTTACTAGTATTTCTAGAAACACTAACCATTAAGAATCAAACCGTTAGGCTAATTGCTATAAACAACTCATACCCTCATATGCCAATAACTTTGAATGTTTTATTCATAGGCCCGTCTAAGTGCGGCGCATGCGCATCTTTCCTGCTGATAGTAGTGCTATCATCAAAGTTTATAGAATTCATATTTCGTAAAAACTCTAGTAACTTTACGGCAGTGTCTAGTAACTTTACGACGACACGTCTCTAACGGATCGCACTTTCCTTATGGAAATGCGTTTGATAAACACGCTGGCTTAATAACTATATTTTCTGAATATAAAGACGGGAAATAAACAGGCAATAAGCCTGATGGAAAGTGGTCGCCGGCGCCTCGAGATAATATAAGCATTTGCTTCACGCCCGCAGTGACCCGGGCTCGACCCGGCCAATACCACTCACCATTGAGATCTTCAATTTATCACCTCGTAAGCTCCTAGGGGAAATTAAACTGGATTCTCTGCATGAGCTTCGTTTCCATATTTTGTGGTCGATTGGATACCAGAGAACTGCCATACCATAAACATCATATCCTAATTAGTTAATCCTACTATGACATATTTCATATGGCGTAGGCGTATGTATAGTGTGCGTGAGTAGGAGCGATTGATTCGCCATCCGTCACGTTGGCACCTCATATATATCTCTGGCGAAAATTAGATGTGTGGGTATCACACATACACCTCTGCCTACCTCTTCGGGGACATGGGGAAAGTTTATTAGCTGGATTCACAAAGCCATGTATGGATGGACAGGATATGATATGCTCCATTCCCGACAAAATCTGCAATTAAGCATTCCCATAATCACAAATTTAAGAGCTGGGCTCTTGTCGGCGTCTCTGATGCAGTCCCCTCCATTCGCTTCTATCCAGCGCAACCTCCTTGACTTTTGACTTGACTTGAGATGTTAATCTTGGTCTTCCTCATCAAGCATTCCCATCATATCTATATTTGTATCTCCCTATCAACGGTTTATCCCAATACTTTGGAACAAAAAGGTCTTTGGAACGAAAATTCTTTAAGTTATATCCGTTAACAGTATAAGTGAAGAATAATCCAGAGCGTTAGACGGAATGAAACCTTACAATGAAATTAGATTAAGCGACACCCCGCAAGTTCCCTTCGACCACAATGACCAAGTATTGGCAAGCTTTGCAATATTGTCGTGTTTAAAGATCACCTTTATTTCATTCATTGCGGCATAGTATAAAGACTTTATACTATGATTGCGGTGAAGGAAAACATTGAGAGCAAACCTACATTCGTTTGCCAAGAAACTCAAAGACGAATTAATAACGGCCGTGGACTCGCCATCTGTCGCTTAATAAATATATCTCCGGTGAAAAGAGATTGTAATTTAATCTCTGCCAACCCGATCGTACCTACGGGATCGTTCATGTATTTATGTCGTTCAAGGAAGGTGTGAAAAGATTCCTGCAAACTCGAGTTGCAAGCGTCCATAGGCGGTTGTAACCGCTTATGGGCAGAATCAGGCGGACCTCATGATTCCTTGCCATCTTAGTGATATGGTGATCACTCCAGGATGGGATGTCAAGACTACTCAAAACCTAAAAAATATATCTGGCGGAAAGTGGGGAGTAGGTACTACCCATACACCTCAGCTCCCGTCTTTCCTCCGCTATACCACTCCGGGGACCCTTGTGAGCAAGCATAAGGATTATTTACAACGAAGTAGCTAAATTTATTCTGGTTAGGATTAGGATGCTTTAAACAGCCTTGAAGTTAAAAAAACACAATTGAAGTATTAAAGTAGAACTTCTTGAGAAAAGAAGACGTATATTGTATGGAGAAAGTTGGGAAATTATAAACTGCATGTTATTTTCTATCGAGCTTGTGTATCTGTGATTTTCTTGCAACAATGGCCTTTCTATTACGTAATTATCGCCTGCATGTGAAAGAGAAGTGCTTATTGGGAGGGATAACACAAGGGTATGTGGAGTTAAGTATTTGCATACAAATAAAATTCTAGTTGCGCATTGCGGTGAGAGACTTGCATGGCAACAACTGTGATCTCGTGGGAACAATTTGTCGAGATATTTTTTTTCATACAGCATTGCCATGCCGCCTCTTCTCGTCTTCTTGGCACCCATCCGCGTGACACAGATTTGGGACATTTATTATATTTATAGGTAGTTTATTTGTATTATTACATACAGTTAATATGTAAAATGGCACCATATCCTTACTAATAATTTAAATGTGAATGTAAGTTTGTTTGTTCGTTTCGCTTTCACGTAAAAACTACTTAGCCGATCATCATGAAACTTTGTAATGATATTCTCTAAGATATTGGGATGGATAAACGGAGCTTTTTATTAAAAAAAAAAACAAAACAAATCGATTTTTACGCTGGTGAAACCGCGGGGCACAGCTTGTATGTTAATAAAGCCATTAATTAGAGGGCAAATAAGAATAAATACTTATGTAAGAAGTCAAAGCTTATCTTGAACAATATATACATCCCAATATGTCCAAAATACACGTACTTATAATAATCAATAGCACACTATTCTGCAGCTTCCCAGAGTGTCATGTTCTTACATAATATGACTTAATGTCTAATAATATATTGTCCTATAATTATGTACGCAGTCGATAAGCTGATTTATACATAGCGCATAATTTCTCAGCAGAACCGCCTACATAGCCGTCATCAAGCGAATAGGTAATGGATATGCAAATATCATAAATTAATATGAGAGATTTTAAGACATGCGGAACTACCGTATGTTAAACTCGGTGTAGGCGCAGTGGGCAGGGCGATTTCCTGTTCGGAATTGTAGTTTCCCAACTGGGGTAGGTCCTGAGAGAAGAGCGCAGGCAAAGACGACGGAGTCCTTACCACAACGTAACACAGTGGCAAAGAGCCATCGATATTATAGCGCAAGAGGGGCAATAAGGGAATATTATTCATATATACACGCCTTCCCTGAAGGATCCCCAAAAGGGTTGGCAGAGGTAGGTGCCAGTGGGAAAGATGGCAAGTCTATCGCCGTTACTCAAGCCTGACTATACATACGTTTTTTAATTTCTTCTCATACGAATACAGGTTTCCTCTCGATATTAACATACATATCTGCTACAATCTTATCAGTTCCTAGCGACTGTTTGAATAGAAGTGGCAGTATCCAGGAGTAGTACCAGGGGCAACATCGCTCTCTGACCGTGAAAATGGTCTGCAGCGCGCGCTACCCCTAGTATAGGAAGCGGCGGTAACCGCTTACTATCAAGCGGACCGCATGCTTGTTTGCCACCCTTGTGGTGTGGAAAAACATCTTTGTTTTATTTATACACTATAGAGTCGATATCTTAATGCAAGGTCTTTGATAGAATTTGCTACAGCCGCCGCGAAATCATGCCCTTATATTTGGTCTCTCTGGCGGAACTAGAAAGTGCGACAGGTCGACAGTCGGCACAGTAAACAATTGTGCCGGGTGTCTCGTATTTATATTTGGGGTCGCCATTACAGTTACTCGGAGACAAGGCGGATAAGAAGCCTTTCCTCTAATGAAATATGTTTTGTGTACATTTTATTTAGAACTCTTGTCTATGTACGCAATGTATTATGGCGAAAACGGAACGATGGACGAAAAGGTTCAGAACGATAATTATGTTCATTATTATCATCGCCTATATTTAAAATAATAATATGTAACAACATACGCCGAGTCCCTCACGATGCAGGCAGAGCGCTCTTATGCAGGTTTCCTCTCGATGTTTTCCTTCACCGTAAAGCTCGTGGTGTGACTAATCACTGTGCTTAAGTTCAGATAAAACTCATTGGTACAGTCGGGATTCGAACTTTCAAACCGAAAAAATATAGGAATTATTTACGTCCTCAATAACGAATCAAGTTGTAGACATAGCTTGGACGGGACAAGGCAATGAGAGCCTTTAAAATATCTCCTTAAAACCTTGCTGAAAGGTTTTTTGCGTATTCCTGTAGAAGTCAAGGATACAATTACCTTATATGTATCTTCTGTTGTCTCTAGCCATTGTTCCCAGCATTAATAAGTTGACTCTATCAAATTTAAGAGCTGGGCCTTTGTCGGCGTCTCTGATGCGATTTCTTCGACCTCCCTATACGTCACTTTATCTTTGATCTGACTAATGTATGTTAATCTTGGCCTTCCTCTTCCTCTTCCCCTGTACAGGTCCTAGTTGTCCTACCAGTCTTAAATGGTTTGCACAAAAGTTGTACGGTTGAATATGTATGAGTGGAGAGGAGTTATGTGAAAGATTTGATAAAGGTAGTGTCGTTGTGGGTCTTCAAGCCTTTTCTCGTAACTCAATAAGGTTGTATGTCTTTTTGTCCGAATTAATTAATTTTATGACTTTTGACAGTTGAAGATTTATTGGCCTTGGAGTTTTTACTTCAATTATACTTTCAAACAAACGGGAAAGTACGATTGGTGTTGCATGGGTAATTGTTTTCGGTTGTTAATTTTGGTAAGAATTGTGTATATTAACGAGTCGCTTTTATGACAAATTATCATTTTAAATTAAATTAATCTTATATGGACCTGTCTGTACGAATAAAATGTTAATGTAGTTTTTTGTCAAATTTTATATCAGAAAGTTCTTTAAACAAATATTGGTTAACATAGTTGCTAACAAAGGTGACCAGCTTGATCTATGCTATTCAGACAAGGTCACGTTGACATAAAATATAGCTGACCACCAGAAAAGGAAGGAATAAGAAAGAGAAGAAGAATAAAGGGTATTCGGACGGTAAAATTCAAATTACTTACGTGTTCGTCCAGCGAATAAGTCAGTTCGCCGTCGTCATACAGAACGAACCATCTTCGCTGCCAACGCTGAAACAAAAAAATATATATTAGTTAAATTGGGGTAACTAGTAACTAGTTTAACTAGTTCAACAAAATAGTTTGAAGCACATCCGATATATAAGTTTAAGATATTTTTAGTATTTTTTTTTATTACATTATTCATTTATTAGCTACAGATACCTATAGATATGAATATCTATATAATGTCGATAATATTCTCATGCAGTAAGAGCTGACCTCGCTATAAATAACGAAAGTATTGCGGTGCGTTGCCGACCTATTATCGAGGAATATCTGTGTTATCGGCATAAAATAGTCTCATTCTGCTAGCAAAGCTCCTGTTTTAGAAGTTCCTGAAACTTTACTGCATTAGAAAGACTAGTCAGGAGCAGTGCAATACTCCAAGCAGCGCCGAATTCGTGAGAGAAATCTTATTTCTCTTCAAGTGACAAGAGGCTTTAGGTACTACTAATATTATAAATGTAAAGGTTTGTGAGGAGGTGTCTCTATGTCTTTCACACAAAACCTACTGAAAGGAATTGGGTGAAATTAGGCTCAGGGATAGGTTATAAGCTAGATTTACACATAATATTTCCTCACGCCTTCCCACAAGGTTCCCCGAAGGGGAATAGGCAGAGTGTGAATAGGGTGTATAGGTAGTAACCACACACCCACTTTCCGCCTGAGATACACTTTAGGTGCCAACGTGACAGATGGCGAGTCCATCGCCGTTACTCAAACACGACTATACATACGGCTTTAAATTGCTTCTCTGACGTATGCAAGTTACCTCTCGATGTTTTCCTTCACTGTAAAGCTAAGATATGATATGTTGTATTCTAGAAAAAAATCCTGTAAAGAAATAAAATCAAATTTTAGACGGGTCAAAACGCGGGCACACTTTATAGTAAATAGAAGGAGTCACTACTCGATAACATTGGGTATTAGTGTCGCCATCTACCGCTGAATGCCAAGCCGTATCTCGTTTAGTACGATCAGACAATTAGAGCTATGTTCACCACACCTACAGTCGATGTTGCGGTAGATAGCATGCTGTGACAATTGTTGGTCGCGTTCATTGTCTTATCATAATAAGCTATTTAGTGTTAGTATTCCTTGTGGGTAGGTGCTAAAGTACACTGCTGTGAACTCTAACACCTTCCCACAAGGGTTTCTAAAGGGGCAGGCAGTGTAACCTGCGATTTTGACGGTGAGTTTGACTCCGTCTCCGATGTTTGACTAGTACATTTACTTCTTCCGAAAAGTATGGACGTTTCTTAAAGAGCTTTTCTTTCCTGTAAAGCTCGTCGTATGATTAATCAATATTCGATTACTACATGTACTCCGCGGTTCCTCTCGCGTTTATTTGTTTATAAATATAAAAAACTTATATTGAAATACTTCACGCCTTCCCACAAGGGTCCTCAAAGGGGTACGTTGAGGTGTGTCAGTAGTACCCACATGCCCACTTTCCGCCAGAGTTATATTATATACCAACGTGACAGATGGCGAGTCCATCGCCGATACTCAAGCATGACTATACATACGCCTTTGTCTTTCATCCCAGACGTATGCAAGTTTCCTCTCGATGTTTTCCTTCACAGTAAACCTCGTAGTGTGACTAATCACTGTACTTATGTTCGGAAAAACTCATTGGTACCGACGGGATTCGAACATGCAATCTTTGTGTTGCAGTCGACCGCTTCAACCTCTTGGCCAAAAAGGCATATATTTAAAAAAAAATCTTTTTCAATCGTTGAGTAGTTTTTTTTTAGCGTAAGAGCTTCGTGCGGCGACTCTATAATGGGACATAAAATACCAATGAGATCTTGCGTAGGCCGGCGGCCTTCACTCAAGGTCCCAAATTCTAGCTGGCACATTTCGTAACGTCTAACGAATCAATAATTTAGTCGGTAATCAATCATAAAATACCCATATCAAATGGACGGTTCATCAAGTGCAGTGGTATTTGCATGTACACCTGTTTACTGCGTGAGAAATGCAAAAGTAAACAATTTTAATTGCTTGGCATTACACTATTGGCACACTTTTGGTTGCGTTGCAATCGTTATTAATCATGGTGATTGTGGGAAAAATATCGATACCTATCTGGTATTAGGACATTCTGATGAACTAGATATTCACGAATATTTATCCGAGGTTTAATTAATTATTGACATGAAATTTGTCTTACAAATGGGATAGTTGTTCCAATGCACTGTCGTTGATTCGAGTTTGTCGTCATTACTGTGACTAGTAAATTTGTAGAAGACAGCTTTCTTGTCTCAAATTATTGTTGCAGATACAGAACAATAGTGGCTGTGTGGATCCGCTGGTCGCCTCAACTTCGAAAATTGCGACTGCACCAATTATGTGGGATGGCGTAAAAAAAAAATATATACAATATATTATATTAACCGTGGTGGTCGAGTGGTTCGAGTAGGTTGCCTGCGACACAAAGATCGCAAGTTCGCATCCCGACTGTACCAATGAGTTTTTCGGAACTTAAGTACAGTGATTAGTCACACCAGTTTTACGGTGAAGGAAAACAACGAGAGTAAACCTACATATGTCTGAGAAGCAATTCAAAGGCGTATGTATAGTCGTGCTTGAGTAACGGCGACGGACTCGCCATCTGTCATGATGGTACCTAAAACATATCTCTGGCGGAAAGTGGGTGTGTGGGTACTACCTATATACCTCTGCCTACCCCTTCGGGGACCCTTGTGGGAAGACGTGATATTACATTATAATATACATATATACAATATATATACAATTCAAGTACACATCAAATAGTGGGCGTCTAGTTTTACTGTAAGTACAGTACCTACAATTGGGTACATTTAGGGCGCATAATGAATAAGCTTCATCGTGTCATTGTCTCGGCTGATCAGTAGGCAAATGTATGCTGTCGCCCACAGTGGCTCTGCCTATGGAACAGCTGATCACTTATGGATGTAGGTTCTTGTAACATGGTCCAAGATATAACACGACTCTCGAGTGATCTCAAAGAAAATATTGTTCACCTACATATCATAACGCCAAGTCCCGCCACTGAGTCCGCAGAGAACATAGAAAGTCACATTCATCAGTCATCTAATATTTAACTAATATTTTTTTATTGTTACAATGAAGGAAAACATCGAGAGGAAACCTACATACTTTTTAGATAAGGAATTCAATGGCGTATGTATAGTCGTGCTTGAGTTACGGCGATGGTCTCAGCATCTGTCACGGCACCTCAAACATATCTCTGCCTACCCCTTCGGGAACCCTTGTGGGCTGGCGTGAGAAGAAAATAAGATTATGGCATAAGAAGATCGCATAATTTATCAAACAATAAGTAATCCTAGTAAATGCGAATGGTTTAGAGGATGTATGGAGATTTGCTACTCAATCACTCCAGATCAGCTGAACAGAATTGGATGAAATTGACACAGATATAGTTTATTGCCTGGATTAACGCATATGTGGGTTTAATTCCAGCGTATTAAGTTACTTGGGGTCATGGGATTAAAGAGTTATTTTTATAAGTCAACAAAACGCTAGGTGCGGCCGCTTAGGGCCGCACCTAGCAACGTCGTAAAAGCACAGATGAAAATTGTCAACAATCGGCGCAGTTAGCCTGCGGGGAAAGTCGGCCGGTACTAATGGGACGCGGGCAGGGCCGTGATACAACCGAATGATAAGATACACATTATCTACTGGATGCCATTACACCAGTAATAAGGTAAAATACCCACTGTATAAAGTGCGTGTCACAACGTCACTTGTAGGATTCAACATCGGCTTGTTACCGTCATTTGTTTTTGGTTCACTTCGTCATCATGACCCGTTGAGTTTTACCCACTGGGTATATGTACGTACGTACGTACCTACAAGAAGCCTTTCCGTATGATGCGCAAAGAATCAGCATTGCCGTACAGCGTGGCAGTGCTGCCAGCTTTCTTGGCACACTCACGTGGGTCGAATTGGGACAGGCGTTTTGTTTTAGATTACTTTAGTAACTTAGTTTAATTTATATCTCAATTAGACTTCTTGTTATCTCACTTTACAATTGTAAAAATAAGCGAAGTGATTTTTAACGAGTCAGTTATGTGACATATTTATATAAATAAGCCAGATTTTGTTTACAGTCTACTAATCTAATTTGGAATTAATTCTTGCATCTTGTGGTTAATCAAAATGAAGGCGGATGAAACCGCTGAGCACCACTAGTTACATAATAAATAGGCTACGGTAACCGTTTTCCATCAGGTGGGCCGTATGCTTGTTTTCCACTCTTGTAGTATAAAAAAAAAGGTTAAGTACGAAGAGTGTGACAATAAAAAAACAACATTAAATATAAAATATATAAATGTTACAACATGTATATCACAGGAAAGATAAACAGGAGGATTATCAATTAATCATCATGATACTAGCTCTAAATAAAATTAATGGTTGGTAAAATTCAAATCATTGTCTTTAATTGGTTGGAACACATAAAAGAAAAGCTTAAAGGCTACCGGCGGAAGTGCTTGGTTTAACCAATGAGCTAGTACCTACGTATAAGTATAGTAAGCCAACGGGTAATCGAATGGTCGGATCGCACTTCGCGGCAAGATCTCGCTCTTTGATAAGATAAGAACACGTGCGAGGGTAGACCTGCTACTGACGTGCTCAGCCTCATTTAAAAAAAAGGAAGCAATTAATAAGGTTGGCAAAGGTCAAATAACACCCACATTTCCATGCCGCAGTGTGCAGAAAAAATGTTAGGTCTATAGGCACCCACTTTCCGCCAAGCCTTTGAATTGCTTCTCCGACGTGTGCAGGTTTCCTCTCGATGTATTCCATCACCGTAAAGCTCGTGGTGTAACTAACCACTGTACTTAAGTTTATAGTTTATAACGACTATGTTATAGCAGGTTTGCAAATGCTTCACGATGAAACCTAATCCAGACCAGATACTCACAAAACCGCAGCTATTGACGCTAAGAGATTGCGAGATGGTTTTATTACTCACACTATGTCTAAGACAAAGTCGCGGTAGGAAGCTAGTACCAAAAAAATAGGCAAAGTATACATCTTTTGTGCTCATCTCTGTTAAAGCACAGTGAATAGAAGCCATGAAATAAGGTACAGTAGAAAGTACAGCGTGGTACAGTCGTACGTCGAAAAAATACTACTTTGTTTTTTTTTTATGTACAACTTAAGTTAATAAAGTTTGTATTTAAGGAGCCATTATTCATCGTTTATTGCTCTTATGACAGTTATGACGTAACGCCTCAGACGCTGGAGTTAAATCATGGCGGATAAACTTAGAGAAAATTTTAATTTTCAGTGAAAGTTTTTGTGTTATTTTTTATAATTAGCCACAAAAAAGAGCCTTATAGATAGCCAAAATGATCTCGCTTTTAATTATTTCAACATCAAAGCGAAACACACCGTTATTATGTGGACGTGAATTTTATACTTTTATCGTTCGTTCTATTTGCATCATACATACATACGATTTGCAAAGAACGAAATAATAGCATGCAAACATCATCAAGCCGAGTCCCTCACAATATAGGCATAATTTGTAGAGCGCCAGTTCTCTCTAGTAATCTTTAGCTATGTAGCCGATATTAGGAATAAAATGGATTTTATACATGTGACATAGAGAAACAACGACAAAGCTTAAGCTCTTTGTTCAGATTGCGGCTCTGAAGCACCAAATTATGTTCAGGTAATCCAGCTTCGTGGTACCAAATTGTGTTTGCGTGATCTGGCTTGGCGGGATTACCTATTGGTTGAGTTTTTGATTTGTAGGACCAATTGGTCTGGATCCTTTTTTATTGAGGCGTTAGTATGTTAACTGAACTGCACTTTAATATGCGTTAGAAATATATACTAATTTAAACGACGAATACGACTGTTACAATGCAAAAGGCCGAAGAAGTGAAAAAATGTGTTATGTCAAAGTAGCATTTGGCGGCAAACTTGAATGTTAAGGGAAAGCCATCTTGTAGGCACAAATTCTGTTAAGGCGACGTCGGTTGGTTCAGTTATGCCTGAATACTTTTCTTGAACTATTTTTTCCTAAAGATCATTATGGTCAATCTCTGGTTGTTATAAGCTTGTAACATAGCAACTTTAACATCGATATTACACAAGTTTTAATACGAATTATGCAATTCACTTGTCTTATTGTTTGGAGCAATGATTATATTCGATTTGAATAGAATCGATCAGAATCGGTGCCCCGGAGAGCACGCAATGGGTACTAAATACTAATCTCTGCCCCGAGGGGAGTTTTGGAGAGAGACTATACTATTTTCTTCTCTCATTTGTTCCTCAAAAACGTAACATGTAGCCAATAATCTAGAGAGGACTGGCGCTCTTCTCGCTCTATTTACGCCGTGAGTGGATAAGGTGCATGCAGTCCATCTGATGGTAAGCGGTTACCCCCGCCTATGGCCGCGTTGTCGACCCAAAAATACGCTGACCATTTGGTGGTCTATATGCTTGCTCGAAAAGCTATTGCTTAATAGGTGAGAAGTAAATTGGCCAATTAATTTTATGCATGTGCCTTATATGAGGTTAAATGGATTCCGAACTTCGATCACTAAATTCCGAACGTATAATTCTCGATAGCAACATATGTCCGACATCTGACCTATGACTGAGCGATGAAAAAATGCGAACGATTAATAAAATATTGTTTCCGATTCGATTCGCGCATAGCGATTGATCTTTGCTAAACGATTATCGATATTTTATTCAGGTGTTCTAAACGTGATCAGCGGGGAGTCCTTATATTCGAGTCAACGCTAATGCGATTATGTAATCGGTCACTCGTGTCGTTGGGCGATTATTCGATTCGAATTATATCGATACACGCATAATCGATGTATCACGGCGGCGCTTTGTCATTGTGTTTATATACTTTACAATCACACCCAGGTTGAAGCCAGTTGAACCTGAGTAACTGTAAGGATTAAGGAAGGCATGTTACGTTTGTTTTACCATATAGAAAGGATGATTGAAGAAAGATTGACGAAACAGATATACAAAGCGAAAGTGTGTGCAAGACGAAGCAGAGGAAGACCATGTTCCAACTACCTGGATCAAATCGATCGAATACGAATCCGGCGAGTATGTATGATGTGTGGACGAATTAAAAAGGTATGAGGTATGTAAGTCTAGAGAAAACTGGCGCTCTATTCTCTCTCGACCTCGTCAGGTATTTATGTAGTTGTTCACATAGTCCAAGTATTGCTTAGTTTGAGCTTGAGTTAATAAATAAGGAATTGTTATAACAGCCTCCTACGTACTGTAGCTGAGAGGGTGGATGGCCCGATACTCCGCCACTGGACCAAAATTCAAGTCTTCCCTACAGAGCGTGCAGCTAAATGATTTGATTATTTAATTGTATAATTTATTTGATGTTTAAAGGGGTTCACTAACATAGTTTTAAGTCAATTGTCTACTAACACTATGAATGTTCCTCGAAATAAAATTATTATTATTATATTATTATTATAACTTCCCATTATATTTACGACATAATATATTGGAGTGTTTGTTAGAACACTCTGTTTAAGTATTTTTTGGTACATTGCACTTATACTAAAATAAAAAGTATTTTCTCAAGAACCTGACCATTTAACACGAAACCAGGTCTTTTGAACCGCATCCATTCATTACAGCAAAGAGTTTAGTTTGACAAAATATTAAACACGACATTTCACAACATATTTTCACGTCGCGGTGACAAGATCGATGTTCTGATAAGGAATGCAATAGACAGGGTGATACAATCTACATGACGACTTTAAACCACTTTAAACCTTAACACTTAGAGTGTAAGCTACAAAATAATGTACGTTCTCATCAATCATCTCCACAGTTACACTATTTCGTGCTATTAGGAAATGTGGCCTATTTTTTTAGTGCTAGGGTTGATAGTCCAGAATGGCTTGTTCCCGAGCGCGGTGTATATCAACACAGAGTGTTGTAATTATAAAACACGGGTAATAATTACGTGTGTCGAAACCTGTGATCCGTATGAGATGCTGCACATATCCAAAAGGTTGTTGACCTGCATCGTGACTTGATTAATTAGACGAGCGATCCGCCACTGGATTATGTATCTTTGATGCTATCATTTCTATGTAGGTAAGTTACACTGAGTTTCGAGTACCAAGACTATTTTAGTAAAGTATAACACTATAATGAATTTAAAAAAAAAAGTTTAAATTAATAAAGCACTCAAATTAAATGCACCACAAAGCACTCGAATGGATAACCTCCTCCTTTTTTCTAAGTCGGTTGAAAAGAGTGGTGGTCCAGTGACAACAAAGATATAAGAAATCATAACCTAGCCCTACTATATGATTCACTCCATATTGGTAAGAAACGCTTGAAAATCCATTCAGCAGTTTTTGAGTTTATCTCGAACACGGACAGAGTAGCGGCGGGGACTTTTTTAAACGTATTAGGGATAGAATCGTCTAGTGACCTCTCGTGAAAGGCGGGCTGGAACATATCTCGCTCAGAGAATCAGCATTGCTATCCAGCGTGGCAATGCTGCTAGTCTTCTTGGCACGTTGCCGCGGAATAACGATTTGGGTCAAATATTTTATATGTAAGTAGTTAGTTATACAACGGCCTTTGTAACTACTGTTAACTGTTGTTATTGTCAATAAAATATAAAATAGTGTTAGAATAGATTAATAATCTTTTTTAATATAACATTCCCAAATCAAACAAATTTTATTCGACACTACTAAATTGTTGTATGATAAACAACATTATTGTTATGTATCATTGCAAATCTGACCTCAGTAACAATTGACCTAGCATGAACAATACCATTTTATTGTTGATAATTGCAATCCATGTTCTATAGAATTAAACAAAATAACAATTATTGTGCAATTTGACATTGGTAGTCTGGCAGCGGGCTTTTCTCCATTCCTATAAAGTATCTGAGAAGACTGTTTTGTTCTCAATACCAAAATAGTAGGTTCATTAACCATAGCCAAGCCGCGCGATTTTTCCCGCGATAAATTTATTTCATTGGTTTTTTTTCTTCAACAATTAATATATCTGTGCCAAATTTCATCCAATTCTGTTTAGTAATTCTGACGCGATTGCATAATCTTCACTCGTAAACTTTCGCATTGATAATATTAGTAGAATATTATAGAGGCTGAAGACGTCTGTCAAAAGTTTTATGGTGTTGATTTATGGTATCACATTGTTGTTACAGTTCTGGTACAACGACGATAGAGGGCGTTACGTATGTGTATGTTCGGTTTTCAAAGCATAAAAAAATTAATATAAAATGTATGTATCCTTCCATGGTTTAGGAATTTGTCTATGATATTCTCTGCCTTTAGAAGCGTCGGGAAATTAATATCAAGTTGCGTTCCATCAACCTCATATTAAGACTTGAGTGAGGTTAGAAGCAATGGATTGATTAAAAATAGCATAAACAATATCTTTATAATAAGGCAGAACGGAATATGGGCTCTGGTGGTGAGGATCGAGACCAAGAATTGCGATGCAAATATTTTCGCACTCCATGAGCTTGTTAAAATATACTTCCAAATATAAATCTTGTTACTTTCATAGCCAAAGCAATTTAAATAAATAGCATAATATCTCAATTCTCTTTCTGAATTCTCGACCTACACGCAAGTTTTCATCACCCCGCCGACACTGACGTAACTCGTGCAAATGTCAAACACGAAATTTCTGAACGAACGTATGCCGTGAATGATTGATTGGGGAACGAATGATTTGTCTGTCTTTATTAATTTTGATTCTCAAACGTTCTCAGTGTGTGGCATTGCTTTTGATGTGATGTAAGGATCTATATGATATATCTTAACATATTCACTATTTAAACTCAGAAAAGGCCATAGAATAAGTAGATCCATCATTTCTTCTTCTTCTTCTTCTTCTCAGCATATATGCGTTCACTGCTGGACATATGCCTCTTGCATGGATTTCCAAGCTGATCTTGATAATTGTTCTGAATGGTTTACAAGTGCAATGAGTATAAATTAACCTGTATTTAGATTGTACCAAAGTAAATGGAAGACTAAAAGGAAGGCAAAAAGGAACTATGAAGGAACGAGTCCCATAGACCGAACTAATCCTAGGAGCTCTAAACTTCTGTTGGATAGAGAACGGGAGATCCCGTTGTGTCCTACCTTTCATTGTCTCTAAACACGCGTTCCCTATCAAGTTTTACCGGCATCTCACCTCAATCAAAAGCCGAGTAAGTATTAATTTGGACGCGCGTGCTCGCAGCGCGTGCAATATGCCAGATCGTTTGTCAGTGGTGCGTGCGCGCAGCTCTGGGGTAGGGCTGTCAATCTCCCGTAACTACATAACAGAACCTAGTTATGTATATCACTTTTTATATCTATATTTACATATAGAAAGGATGAGTGAAGAAAGATTGACGAAACAGATATACAAAGCGAAAGTGTGTGCAAGTAGCGGCAGACGAAGACTACGTTCCAACGACCTAGATCAAATCGATCGGACACGCAAAGACGGGAACGTCAAATGTACTCGAAACCGGCGGGATTGAATGGAGAGACTAATGAATGCGGACGAAGCGAAAGAGGTAAGTCTAGAACTGGCGCTGTATTCTCTCGGCCTACCCCGTTAGGGACGCGGCATGATGTTATGTATGTTTGTATGTAATTATGAACGAATACATCGTAATGTAACGTACTAGTAATATAATTAACCATGTAAGTTAGTGACGATGTTTGTAACTCAATAACATCAGAATAGCTAAACGGAATTTAATAAATTTCCGCACAGAGATAGACTATTAGCTGGATTAACACATAGAATAAGTTTTATTGTGAAAAATCCACAGCGTAAATACACGAAATTTAATGAAACAGCAGGGTCATCACGAAATTTTATGAAATGTGACAGTGAAATATCTATCTCTTAATATGACAGCCCTAGACTGACATTACAACGAGACTGCGCTTGCGCAACTAGTATGCCAAAACTAACATGCGCGGCCCTTGCGACATGTGATTGATTAAAAAGTTTACTCCTATTGTTTTACGCAGAACGACCGGCCCGTAATTATGTGAAATTACCAACGTCATCGCTAATAACAAAATGTCAAACGTGATGGTATAAATTATGATAGCTGCTTACATGACTGAGTTTAGTGAAAAATTATGCCACATCACGCTATGTATTCGTATATGTAATACGTTTTATAACATTACTAGCTCAGCCCCGCGGTTCTACTTGCGTATAATTTTTTCATAGGTAGATTTTTTCTGGAATAAAAAATTTCCAATGTTGTAGCTAATAATCTATCTCCGTGCCAATTTTTATCCAATTTTATTCAGTAGTTTTTGCGTGAGAGAGCATTAATTTTATTATAATAGGATAGCAATAGCCTTTTGGAATGCGACTCATAAAGAACTGAACACATTTGGGACCAGCGAAAAATTTCACCATTAAAGATTTACAACAATTGGTTTATTACTTATGTCTGCACTACTTGTACCCCGCGGGTTTAGCCGCTTCAAATTTGAATATCCGCTCTAGTAGGCGGTAGCAGCCATAAGCCTTCGCCTATTGTCGAGATATCTAATGCAAAAAGATTTTTTCCAATGGGGTTAGTGATTTCCGAGATTAGAGACATTCATTTTAATTTTAATTATTTTGATTTATGCTTTTTTTTTATAGTAAGTATTGAGCTCCTATTGGTGGGTCTACGCTGTTCCCTCATACTTAAGTACTAATGCTGTTACATAATAATATTGTTATTGTATACCAAATGATTTGATAATATAATTTGATAAATAGCAACCATGGATTTTCTTGACGGTTCTTCTCCATGGAAACGACCAACCCGAACCGTGCACCTTTTTCGACGTTTTACAAGTGCCCATCTAGGCCTATGTGAAATAAACTATTTTGATTTTGATTTTAATTCGCATCTTTATAATATTAAGGTTGATAACTACACCGGCTACAATACACAGACAAGTTAAATTACTGTGTCGGTAAATTTCCATGGATGAGGCAAACATTGACCGGAATAATTCCCCAAAATAGCCACTTAGACGTAAAACAATTATAGGCAGACGACCCGAGACCAACGTTGGACTGGTGACTGAGCGACGACCTCTATACAATGGTCTTAGCAAAAAATCGTGACTACTTTGATTGCAACTAATCTTAGTGAGACGTATTAGGAACATTTTCGGTTTTTTGTATGGGTGATAATGTTTAATTCGACATGGATCTTTGTTTTAAATTAGTGCCCAGAAGGGAGGTTATGACGTTTTTTCCTGTCTGTATATTAAGGCACCAAAGGTGGCAACGTGACAGGTTTGTCGACGTGTCGAGTTTGCTGTTCTACCGTCCGCGAACCTTATTCGTCGCGTTGGCACTGTAATATATCTCTGGGTATACAGCAATATCTATAAAATTATACTCTTGCCTACGCCGTTGGAAGCCTTTGTGGGGAGGCGTTAAAATCCATAACACACAAAGAGATATTTCTAAATATGAGTGTTCAATATTTTCCAAGTAAGCCGGAACTTAAGCATCTTACTTCTTAAATATAAGTTCAAACTCATTATATAACGAGTTCACAATCAAAACATTCTTCAAAGATTCCTACAAAAACTACAGCGTAAATCACATCTTTTTTTTTTTTACTTTAAAAAGAGAAAAACTGGAGAATGGCATTTAAGTAGGGCCCTTAAAGGTGTGAAGAATAATTTCGGTAGCATAAAAAGGGCAAAACCGCAATGATAAAGTGCCTGTTGTTTCGATTCGATGAAGGATTTCAAGAACCCTCCTCATTCTCGTTGTGTAATCGCTAATCAAGATGTTAAAAAAAGCAGTGAACAGACTCGAAATTCTCTTGTAAAATTAAGTCTGCAACAAAAACTCCGAGCGAAGAAAGAGCTTTGATAACTGATGTCCCTCGTAATGTCCGTTGACCTAAGGGCGGACTTTTGAAACGATTGATAAATGTACTGGATTCGGACATTCGTGTGGGCCCGCTCTCTTTTTGAGTCTAATTTGATCTGAAGTAACTGAATTATATTAAGGTTGTATGGGCTTTGGTTGGTCGTTTTGAACTAGCTATAAAAGTCTTAGTTTTAACCACGATGTGAGGTCTAATGTATATATTTTAAATCAGTACATCTGTTATAATTTGCAAACCAGATTGAAGAGATTGAAAGTTTGAAAGTTCGAGACCACAATGAGCATGTCTCATTAAGTGAGTTTACAATGTCATCGATGGAATTGGAACTGTCTGAAGCTACCCTACATTACATGCAATGCTTTGGCATAGAGCACATAATAGCCATTACTCTGCATCGCTGTGTCCTAAACAAACATTATCTATTAATAAATTTGAAATAATGTTTTTTTTTTAATTACCCGAGGTCCCTTTCAAGCCATTGACTGAGATCCTAAGAGAAAGCCTCGTATTAAACAAATGTTAATTGCTGTACAAAATAATTGCCGTGCGTATGCCTGACCCCGTAATGAAGGGTTTTATTAAATCAACGTCAGAGTACCATTATCCACGGTGATACGCCATCAATCAAAGACGCCATAAAAAGAGGAACTCGTTCTTACATTCTAGATATAATCCTTGGGATCATTTTATAAGGATTTATATACGTTTCGAATTGAAAGAGTCGAGTCGTGGTGGCCGAGTGCTTTCAGCAGTGGCCTGCACAACAAATATTGCCCGTTGGAACCCCCACTGTAGCAATGATCTTTTCTGAATTTATCAAAAGTGATTAATCACACCACGAGATGTGAAGGAAAACATCGAGAGGAAACCTTCACCCGTTGGGAATAAATTCAAACATGTATTTATAGTCGTGCTTGAGAAAAGCCGATGGACCGGCCATTTGTCACGTTAGCACCTAATATATCTCTGGTGAAAAGAGGGTGTTGTACAATTAGGAGGTCATCTATATTAATAGGTTCTATAATCCCGGGAAATAGGTCTTAAAGGGGTGTGAAGATACGTTACAAACATCTATATATTTCGGTAATAATAGCCGCATTCTTATTGAATGAGATGAGTGATAGAGCAATAAAATATGCACTATATTTTCAACAAATTGTTTCCATTCCGAACACTTACTTTTCTTAAGCTCAAAGCAATAATCAAATCTGTTTGAAAATGTCTTGCATAATATTTTAATATTTCTCCATCTGTATTATAATTATTTCAACGAAAATCGTACGAGATATCCAATCTCTTTTACCCATCTGGGAAGATACGAGGGCCTGACATTACCCATTAATTCAAAACCTCTGTAAATTGTTTCGATGGCAGCACATAATTAATTTCCTCATTTTGAATCAAAAATCCAAAGTGTTTTTTTGATTGTGAATTTGATTTGAATAAAGCTTGTACATCTGCCAATTTGATAAATAATTGATTTTAGGGGTAAAATAAGGTACTTCACATTTTAAATTATACACGACTGGTTTTGCAAGGTTCCGCAAGCGTTATATTTTAGCACGCTTATATACTCGTACATATGCAATCGTACATGTATATATAATTGCAGCTCTTGCGCTACACTTGCGTTGCCACTCTGTGTTCGGAGAGTTATACCACATATACTAGCAGCATACTGGCACTAATCTCTCTGCTGCCAACACAATAGTATAACAATCCTCCTCCCTCCCCAAGGAGCTCATTATTGGAAACCTTATTCACCGTAGGAACACAACACAAAAAATTGCGTTATTTGGCTACGGACTTCTATAAGGTTGAGGTCCTGTCCCAATCGGGCAGCTCCCAATTCGAACGGGAAACCCGTTATGCCCTACCTCTCACAAATTTGACAAGTTCAAATGGGGACAAACAACCTTCTTCAATAAACAGGCTGAAAAACCCCAATATTAATACCCCAATAGTATATAATAGACAACAACGACAAATACTTTTCTTTACCATAGCTTTGAACTTTAACCTCACCCCCAGACCCCCAAAGAGCAGCAGTCACGCTATGATAGTTCGTAAAAATGACGAATGAATGAAAATGACTTTGATATAGCTAAGCGTCAGTTCTAAATCAGTTGTGAGAAATATTGAGAAGCAGGTTCAAAGATTGATATGTGCCATTACGCAAATTCCGCGAAACCTACACATGTCTGGGAAGAAGTTCATAGAAGACGAGACTGAAGAGTTGGATTCGTTGTTCATTGCCCTGGTATGTAGAAAAGCTAGTTTAGGCGAACTAGGTGCTATTATATCACTGCCTCCTTCGGTACCTTTGTGGGAGAGTGTAAAGAGAGGGAGCCCTGGTATTAATCTCTGTGCAATATTCCATCTAATTCTGTTCAGCTGTTCAGCCCGACAAACATCCCCATTAATATAAGAACGATATAAAAGCTGCTTACGTAACATATAGATGAATCAAATTGTGCCATGTCTAAGCCAGTTGGAACGCCCAAAGGGTATCTCATTATAACCCCCTCCCAAAAATGCCACAATCCTTTTGAGCTCCCCGATTATCTATGGTAGTCGTTAGAGACAGGAAAAAAAAACAGGAACATGTCGGGAGTTAATCTCGGCTATTCCGTAATGGGTTTTGCTGGTAGTATGTTCGGATAGGTAATTATCGTACTTTATGGTGGTTTGGTTGTCAAATACGGCTTGAAGAGGTTCGGTAACAAATTGGAATTTATGGCACAATGGGGCATACGGACAAACAATATAGCTTGCAACCTGTAGCGGAACCCCTAAACATTAAGGAACTTAAAAAAATCTATTACTTGCTTATAGAAGAGGTAGATAGAAAACGATACCAATATATCCCAATGCTGGGCAAGGGCCTTCAGGTTTAGGGACAGCTACAAATCGCTTGAAAGTCTTTAATCACACATGAATAAGACAAAATAATAAGTTTAGATTGATTGCTAGTGACTAGCTTCCTGAAGAGTATCACGGTAACCGCTTACCATCAGACACAGCAAATGCTTGTTTACCATTGTACTTAGAAGGATAAAAAAATTTAATGTACAGATAGTACTGCCTACCAAGGTTTGCATCCACAATATTGACTTCGCAGATGTCTACTTAAATCACTCGGCCACAGGCGGTTAGTTTTGAGGTATTGCTTTTATAATATCTCAAGACATTAACAGAGCCTCCCGAAGCAATGGGTGTCCTTTTTTAGTCCCGAGGCCCATTTCGGGACCACTCACGGCTGATGTTATCTGAGCAGAGCGGGTCATCCTTTACTGACAGCAATTACATTGACATGTTGTGACAAGCATGGATTATAGAGTTTTGGGCCTCTGTCCATGGGGTAAGGAATGGGAATGGCTGATAAAGGCTTTGGAATTGTAAGAATTCAGATTGCTTTTGAATTTGTTAATTGTTAAATATAAGCATATCATTCTTAACCACAATTGAATCTATAATCTATATCTAATTACATTGATGATTAGTAGGCGACTTATGCGATATCATCATATCAAATCACGGGGTAGGCAGAGAGTATAGAGCGCCAGCTCTAGACTTGCATACCTCTTTCGCATCGTCCACATTCATCAGTCTTTTCATATATGCTCGTCGGTTTCAAGTACACTTGACGTTCTCGTCCTTGAGCGTCCTATAGATTTGATCTAGGTAGTTGGAACTCTATGCGATATCAGCTTGTTAAAAATCTCTTGGAAGGAAGTGTATAGGGTAAGAGATGAAGACCTAGATTAACATACAAAACATCGTCACTATGTATTCCTTTGCGGGAGGACATAACACTATAAAATCTAGTCCACCATTGGCAAAGCCAGCAGACCTCATCACAATTCGTGCGTTGACAGTTAATAGACAAATGGATGCGTGTTATTACAACCATAATTGTTTCTATGTGTGAATAGATCACTATAGCGTGTCAAGGTTCTCGTGCGACGGTGAAGTGATGGAAATACTATTATTGTTCAACTCTGATAGGTCAGTCGCTTGAGTGGACTTTAAGCGGAGTGTTTGCCGTTTCTTCCCCTGATACGCTCCTTCTTCGAAACGATGGTGACGTAATTTTGCATTCTACTAATACATACATACATATGATCACGCCGAGTACCTCACGGGGTACGCAGATAGAAAAGAGCGCCAATTATTTCTAGACTTACATGTATAAAAAAATGTTTGAGGATGTACGGATGTTTTTTATACAAGAACGAAAAAATACGTCATGCTAGCACGGCTGAACGTAATTGGATGAATTTTGGCATATATAGAGAATATGACAGGCTAATATGTTTTATTATTGAAAATAAAAACCACCCTTGCCATTATCAAATTTACCTAGGGTGAAATTGCGGGACACATGAATCTAATATTTATAACGTTCATAGGCATAGTTAAGTAACGATAAAAAAATACCTTATGATAATTGAATTTGATGAACGGCATAGAGACGTTGTACCTATCTACACTAAGTTAAGGTAAAATTTGGCCTTTTAACAGAAGTACAAACTTAACAAAGTCACAATCAAATGATAAAAGATTTAGCCCTGCCAGCCAAATCGCATTAATAACTAATCGAATAGCAAATACGTGCCATACATCTCAATCTGATGAATTTCATGCCCTGAACACACCTGAGGGCTTGACTAATGGAGAAATATGAATTGGTTAGCTATAAAGCATTGGCAAACTGGCCCTCTATTCGAACCAGCGTAGTGATCTAGGACTATTCGCATAGGTGTGTCTGGAGCTTTACTTAAGAGCGTGACCAATACGCACGCCTTACGATGTGAACTAATTATGTCGGACCGATATCACTGTATCAACTTTATTAATTTATTAAAACTAGATGTGTCCCTTGTTTTCACCCGCGTAAAATTGTATTTGAATTTGACCATATTCTGTGTTCATGGATTAACACGTACTGGAGGATATGATCCATCTCTGTGCTGTGCTGTGGCGTGATTGAGTAACAAACCTTACAAACGTTAACATTCATAATATTAAGCAACCTCGCCCAACATCGGTTGGCGCCCATTGGCCAAATTTCCTACTGTAAAATGGAGCCTCTAGTTGAATTTAGAACGCTACCAATACTTTACTGGAAACTGCATTCATATCCATACAGTAGTTTAGGTGATGCGTATTATACTATTATACTAGTGGTCCCGCCCAGCTTCGCTCGGGTGGAAAAAAAAAGATGGTGGCGCCACCTATCGGGTCCAATTGTGAATCTAAACCATTCCCAGATCCCCTTGAACACACACAAAAAATTTCATCAAAATCGGTCCAGTCGTTTAGGAGGAGTTCAGTCACATACACACGCACACAAGAAATATATATATTAAGATATATGCGAGTATATACTAGACATATACAGATAACAGTGTTAATGTGGATTTTATTGCTCTAATAAACCAACCATATTGGTGTCTCTTCAATATCCACAATGTACAGAGTGGTTCAATTTTATTACATGTATATATTATGACACAGACCGTATGTATCACGTCAGCTCTTAATTATCGATTATTAAGATACAGGACATAGGTACATAGACTGTGGTCAGAGTTGGCAGTCTGTTGACACGTCCGTCTGCTAATATTAGGCATATATTGTTGAAAGATTAGTCTTTGCCAGTGTTCAATTAAGTAAATTTACTTGTATGAAAGTAGGTGTTGTCTGTAAGATATTGCCAAGTGTGATAAGACCGTACTTTGTGTGTACTATTTTAATATGGTGCATAATGTTTATATATAAATAAATATAAAAATAAATAAAAAGGCCGTAGTGGCCGAGTGGTTCGAGCAGTTGCCTGCGAAACAAAGGTCGCAAGTTCGAATCCCGTCTGTACCAATGAGTTTTTCTGAACTTAAGTACAGTGATTAGTCACACCACGAGCTTTACGGTGAAGGAAAACATCGACAGGAAACCTGCATACGTCTGAGAAGAAATTCAAAGGCGTATGTATAGTCGTGCTTGAGTAACGGCGATGGACTCGCCATCTGTCACGTTGGCACCTAATATACCTCTGGCGGAAAATGGGTGTTTGGGTATTACCTAGACACCTCTGCCTACCCCTTCGGGGACCCTTGTGGGAAGGCGTGAGGATATATTATATAAATAAATAAAATTATAGATATTTTTTATTTCGAAGTTGAATTTGGTTAACACCCATTGACAACAGATAATAATCATAGAATGCTTTACTTAAGTTTGACAATATCTGTTCTTATTTTCTTTGAGATAAGGAGACATAAACGAAATACGAAGCAAATATTTGGTAAAATATACCAGAGAGCGGCCATACCTTAACAGCGATGGTTTACAAAAAAAATCGTAAATAAACACCACCATTATCCGTGCGACTGAACCCAGGTGGTTATATATATAAAAAAAGTTAAATCTCACGACATGGGAAAAATCCTTATCGAAAACCGCAAGAGTTGTACTTTACACGATAAAACTCCTGAGCACTATACGAAACTTCCTTTGGCGACCACGAGAGGGCTGGTTTGGTAAAAAAACGAGGGACAAGGAACCTGATCCTTCGTCCTGTAGTCACTGCGACCACATGATAGGTGGTGCGGCCGCAGTAAAGATAATGTATTATACTTACTGCCTTACACGAGGACGCGCCCCACCAATTTCCAGTCAACGGGGTCGCGGGTTGCGGGTAGAATGACTCTATTAATTGTAGTGCGTGTGCACTCATAGGTAATCAGTGTTTACCGATAATACTCAAACATAACTGGAAGGTTGCATAGGGAATAATAAAAGTGGTGGAAACAAGTATGTTTTGAGGACCATCTGGTCTAGTCGTTAGAGCTCCTGACTGCGAAACTTGGGGTCGCGGGTTCGAATCCCGCTGAGGGCAGATATTTGTGTGATGAACACGAGTATCTGTACCTTAGTCTTGGATGTCCTATGTATTTATGTATATATATATATATATATATATATAAGTAAATATATCGTTGTCTAGTTACCATAACACAAGCTTTGCTTAACTTGGGGCTAGGTCAATTTGTGTGTAATTGTCCCAGGTATTTATTATTTATGTAAGGATCGTAGCAAGTAGAAGGAAGTTATCTCTGCCTACCCCTACGGGAAAAGGGCGTGATTATATGAATGTATGTAAATTGGCAGCAATTCATCAAGCTCCTGTCAAATTTAAAGTGATCAAACACAGCCATGCTCTTGCGCATCGGGACATAAACCTAATATGCAAATTGAGTATTTAACAGGGATTGGGCGTACCAGGCTACCCAAGCCCTTTTTGGTTTTGTTTAATTTATAATCTTACTGTGAAGCTCGACTTAATTACCGGGAAGATGGGACCAACAGAGATTAGTTTGCTACGCGAAAATATAAGGTACATATCGTTAATTTAATTAAAATTATACCAATATAGTAAGTCTGTTTACTACTTTTTCACGAATAAACGGCTGAATGTACTGTACTAAAACTACAATAAATTAAAAAACTAGTTGGCAAGGAATAGGAATTAGCTCAAAATATTATCGTGAAGGAGGTCTGATAGGGATTGAAAGAATGTATAGGCAATTTCTTCAGCACGTGTAAGAAAAAAATAAGCACGTGTCAACTATATTGCAAAACCATTGAACTTAAATTAGTACCTAAGTTAATTTTATAATCTGATCAAATCGTGTATTTTCCAGTTAGTACTAGCTAGTCTTTTTTAATTATATTACACAATATTAATCTATGACCAATGGCCCACATTTTATGATCTTGGGAATATAACACGATATATCAAATCGTGACGAATCGGATCAGATTTTATGAAACCATGAGTTATAAAATTTAGTCAATTAGTATCTTCGAAGCGGTGGCGTAACCAATTAACCACGGAATGCCGTTACGTACTTAATATAGGGGTTATTAGATATGCCTCTCTGTTATTACAGTCTTTGACAGCATGCCGTGAAGGAGTAGCATGCGTTTTATGAAACACACCCAGGAGCATTTTTTCAATTAAAGTGGACACAACATTAATTATAATATTAATGAAGTATTGCAACCCTTACTCCAATATATGATTCAACTCTAAGGCTTAAGGGCCCAATATAAACGTATGTTAACGTGTTTCGAGTTAGAAATTACATAGATAAGCGCGTACTAACTCACAAACATTTAATTGATAACTGACTTGAATAATTATCCTTAAATACAGAACCTCCTCATCGCTACCTCGTAAACTTCCTGCGAATCTTATCAACCCTCCGAAACCTGTTCCCGGATCAGTGACCTCAATCAGGATCTAACTTCCAGTGATTGCAGGCTTCGGCGCTACCGATCGAGTTTGATGGGAGAGTTGATGGGGTTATTCACTCTACGAGTCCTTATTTTACTGCATTCAAGGATAGTAACATTATCCGCGGTAACATTATATATGTTATGTATTATTAGGATAGTAATATTACCACTGGTTCTACAAATCAGTTTAAGAATAGGCAGAGGAAACGGACACTCCAGCGGGAGCGTCAAGAGTACTCGAAACTCGAAGCAAGTAAGAAGAGAAGAGGTACGTCTAGAAACCACTGGCGCTCTATTCTCTCTGCCTACCCCGTTAGGTAGGTATATATAATATATAAAAGCAGATACTATAATATATAGACTAGCGGCTATCATTCATAAACGCCACCAATACCAAACAATATAACCATTATGAGTCGCAGAAAAAAAATAACGGCAAATGGCATAAAATTGTACGCGAGTGAAACCGCGGAGCATGGCTAGTACCTACAGTATATTTCATTAGCTCTCTATACACTGTCACTACTGGGCAAAGGCCTTCTCTCTCCCCACTCCCGCGATCGATCGCTAATTCCGACCAATTGTTCAGGTCTCGTCATGTTTTTCTTAACCGTCCACGTCTGAACATCAAGTTCAAGAAATACAAATCTATTTGTAATATAGATGCCCAATAGTACTAGTTCCAATCCGCAGACATATTTAAATACGAATAGTTCGTAGCATCTATGATTTAATTCTGAAATCGCAGCCTCATTGTCTAGGCAGAGATATCCCGTGCGGCGCCTGCGCAGGTCAAAACAACTCTTACTCAGCACTATTGTTGCCGCCACGACTCGATGAAATGATATATTGAATCAGGTTTTAGATCATTAGAACATTTAATGTCGAAATTAATTAAAATATATATATAACTGATTAATAAAATAGAAGTGTCTGTTAGTAAATCAAAATAATAGCCTTTTCTAAATGCCAATAAAAACTCTATCATTAAAATGTCTGTTCCCCCTATTGGGTTTTCGTGGAGCGTAAATAGGCTACGGTAACCGCTTCCCATCTGGTGGGCCGTAAGCTTGTTTGCCACTCTTGTGGTATAAAAAAATCGTTACAACCCAAGGGAGTGTATAAACAAAAGAACCGCGAGTGAAACTGCGAGCCATAGCTAGTTTCTTAATCAATACCAAGATTATCTCCAAACAGACACACTCATTGTGTGTCTGTTTGGCAACACAGCCTTGATTGTTCGTGGGAACGCGCCGTCTATCAGGGGAATAACTATCATCCTTAGATGTTACAATTATTTGTTTAGGGTGTGTTGGGGTCACTATCTGATCACCTAACGTGACCCTGACACGCGATCGCAGATGTGACCTTTGATGTTTGGAGTGAAGGCTAGTCTTGTTCGTGTTGATTTGAGATGTCGTGACTCTAACTTGCAATCTTTGCGTTGCAGGCAACTACTCGAACCACTCGGCCACCACAACCTTATTATTATTATTGCTAGTGGTCAGATGGTGACAAACAATGTTAAGTGGCTTTGCCTAATGGGTGAGCATAAGTTATACAAATCTTACATTAGATTTAGCTATCCTTATTTAAGGGTTTTTAAGTCTAGCTGTCCCCCGCGGGTAGTTTTTATAGTAATTATTGGCTTGATTGAACGATATTACAAAACATATCATCTATATATATATATAGGAGATCCCATTTGTGAACTCACTCATCACGAAATCTCAGGAACTATAAGGACGATTGACATGAATTTTGGTAGGAGTATTCCTTACGCGGTGTAGAGGTCAGCTAAGAACGGATTTTATGAAACTCATTTAATTATTGCCTCCAAAAAGTAATAGTTGAAAAACGTGTTTTTTTTTATTTTTTCACCCGGGCGAAGCTGGGCGGGACAGCTAGTATACATATATATCATTAGGCCGCGCCTAATAACGCGCTAGGCAAAGAATAGAGCGCCAGTTTTCTCTAGACTTACATACTTCATTCTCATATAACATCATATGCGTTAATCTTGTAATTTTTTTTTATTTAATGCACAAAACAATAATTACAATCCTAAAAAATAAATATTATAAACAAAGTTAGAACTAGGCTGGATCGTAACTCAAAAAGATGTGCATCTAAACAGTTATTAAATCAACAGAAAACAAACTTAACTCAAACCTTTGGTGTGTTGTGGTTTGCAATGGCGACTCGCTATCACTCAGAGCAACTGGTGCGAACGAGGGTTTTTATTTGAAATCGAGGATATCTTTTACCCTGTTTACGAATTTATAATCGAATATATCTAGTTTAGAATATGTAGTTGCTATTTCATTGTATTAGTCATCACGAATTTCCTGGCCAAATCCAATTCTGATTAGTAGTTTTTGTGTAATTTGAAATGAGTAACCATGGAGTTTCTTGCCGGTTCTTCTCCATGGAAACGACCAACCCGAACCGTGCACCTTTTTCGATGTTTTATAAGTGCCCATCTAGGCTTAAGTAAAATAAAAATATTTTTATTTCACTTGAGCCTACCTAAACCTGTAATTTTGTAAGGAACAAAAGTCCTTACAAACATTCGCATTTACAATTTTACTAGTATCATAGTAATATCGTGATAAAAAGCCTGTTATCCACAGCTCGTGCCACGACGATGCTTCAATAACAGGTGCGATTGATTCACCGTGCAGTTTCGAGGCCGACCTTTTATGGGCTGACCATCTTGGAGCCTACACCTGACATTTGCACCACCTTGCGTCACCAAAAGTTGCCGTTTAATTGCCGATAATTAAGTTTAATGACCCGCCATACATGGCCGAATGTTCCATTGTCCGGATTGCTTTCGATCAGGTTGATCAGATCATGGCTGTGGCCTGCTTTTGGTTATATAACATACGTTGGACAGAGTAAATGTTAATGTTCTTGTATGGTAGATTTTCGAGACTTTTACGTCATACATTGTAACAGCAAGGCTTGGGAAGCGACGAATTACAGTATTTATAGTCCAAGGATGTCATGTGCGCACCGGGATATCCACATTATGCTAATACATTATTAACATAGTGGCTATTTTCAGCTTACTTCTGATTCATACATACATATAATCACGCCTCTTTCCCGTAGGGGTAGGCAGAGACCATTTCTTTCCACTTACTTCCTTACATACTTGTTCCGCTACGTCCACTTTCATTATTTCCGTCATACATGCTTTTCAGTATAGGGTACTCTTGACCTGGCCTTTTATTCAAGACTTCCCTGATTTGGTCTCGAAACGTTTGCTTAGGTCTACCCTTTCCAACACTCATTCACACTCGCCTTATACACTTTTTTCGTCAAATCGTTCTTCATTCATTCTCTCGACATGACCAAACCATCTCAGCATACCTTTCTCAATTTTTGTCACTACATCTTCTTTATATAGGATATCTTTCAGACCAGAACGTTTCCTTATCTCACTATACATACGCCTTTGAATTTATTTTCAAGCGTTTGCAGGTTTCCTCTCGAACCAGTCGGCCACCACATCCTTACTATTATTATTGACCACGTGTTATTAATCATAATTTTATTGATAAGGCAAAGTTCCACTCAACGTGAAGCATCTATAAAATCTCCGTCAGAAGTACAGTAAGCCCTAAATTACAACAATCATGTCCCGAGATTATGAAGGCGGGATCGTAGACGTGTCCCGGGAAGCGGTCCCGCGTCTAATCCTGGATTAGGTTCCGTGTCGGCGGCTTTGTGCCGGCGTAATCGTCGCGATACGCAATCAGCTTTCGACGCAATCGACGCGGCCTGGAGGTACACT
This sequence comes from Drepana falcataria, assembly GCA_945859725.1. Lineage (NCBI taxonomy): Eukaryota > Metazoa > Arthropoda > Insecta > Lepidoptera > Drepanidae > Drepana > Drepana falcataria. Next base: position 1,474,560 of record OX243925.1, read on the forward strand.
TGCGCGGAAAAACATTTCAAGGAATATGTAATTTATATTCAAATCATCAACTTGACGCGGGTAATATTATTACGCTTCCAGTTAAACTGTAAAACTATTCATTTCGTTACTTTCAATAAGTTGAATCCCTTGGACTTGCGCATAAACCCTCGTCTAATGCACCTCTCACCTCGTTGTTACAGACAAAGCCGGAAGCGAGATACAGCAATGATTTTACTTTTTAGTAAAATTACGTACGTAGTATAAACGAATTATCACTATGTAAAACATATAATAATCATTTATATATATATTTCTATTTTTATTTGATTATGTCTCAGAAAAAAGAACAGGAGTATTCTAGAAGTTTTTTTTGTGAATATATCCTCACGACGATGCAATAAAACATGTAGCTCCAAAGATAACAAAATTAGAACATTATTAAACGAGGTAATATTCACTAGAAAACACGGTTTTATGAGATTTTTCTCAATTTATTATTGACATAAAAAAAATAAACGTATTTATTTTCTGCATGTATAACTTTATAGTTAGTTTAGATTTTTATACGAAAATAAGGTAAAAAATTAGCTATTGGTTTTTTTTTATTTGCTTCCATTTATTGCACCCAATCACATTCCCAATGAGCCTGTATATCTCACAGGCTTTCCCACAAGGGTTGCTGAATGGTTAGGCACAAGCATAACTCTTTCGTCGGAGATATACTTAGTAGTTAACGTGAAAGATGATGAGCCCATCGCAGTTTAAGCATTACTATATAATACTACAATAATACTACTACAGTAATTGTTCTACATATATATGTATTCGTTAATACCTTAGTTTAAGTGCCAAAGGAATTCTCGTACAGACTGTACCTTTTTTGTGTTACCACACCGCAAGACAAACAAAAAACAGTTTGAGGTTCCAGACCTGTAATTTTCATAATAAGGCATTTTTGAATGCATGCGTCGGTCGACGGTTTTGTCGGAGGCTGTATCACTGTAAATAAATAAAACTACAATACACTGATCATATTCATGATTCATCCGTTTGTAATGTATATTCTATCATTCCGTTCGCTGATCTAAGGACCAAGACACACGAAACTGCACAATAGAAAGTCTAGGTTTTTTTAACATTGCATTAGAGCCGTGGTGGTTCGAAGTTCGAATCCCGACTGGACCAATGCATTCTGAAGTTAGGTACAGTGATTAGTCACACCACGAGGATTATGGTGAAGGAAAACATCGAGGAAGGGAACCTGCATACATTTGAGAAGAAATTCAAAGACGGATGCATAGTCGACTACTCTGTTATCCGTGCTTGAAGGACTTGAATATTTTTAAAGAATCTACTATCGTAATTAAATTGACGCATAACAAAAAAAAGAACAATAATGTCAACGAGACAGCATTAATAATGAGCTGTCAATATTCTTTTTTTTATTTTAAATTATGCAGTCTGTTCAGTTTAAGAACAGACTGCATAATTTAAAAATACAATGTTTTTAAAATTAATAAAAAAAATAGTCAATTGTGTATTCTATAACCAGCCTTATTTAATAGTTGCAATATTTTTGAATACATTTCAAATATTCGCGACGTAATAATAGTAAGTAGCGTTAAAATTAAAATTACCACAAGTGAGATTACAAAACAACGGAGTAGCCAAATAACTTATCGCCATTAACTTCATGAATAAATTTAACTGTTGCAAATGGCTTTTCAATAGAAAGTCACACGTCAAGTAGGTGTTGCACGTTGTATAGTGTACAGGGGCCTTAATACCAAGTCACATGCTGCGCTCTCGTAATTGAGAATAACCTGATCGATGTGCTAACGAGAAAAGAGCTCAATTCATTACTAATAATTGATCTTATTTGTGTCCTGTGGCCTCGTGGTACGAGGAGTCGCTTGCAACGCAAAGATTGCAAGTTAGAGCCCCGACTGTGCCGATGAGTTAAGTATTTCTTCTTCTAAAAGTGCCACTCCATTACTGGGGGTTGACCGTTAGCTCGGAAAACATCACCCTGTCTTGAGCCATCCGGAATAGTTGTGTATGAGAGTTAAGTTAAGTATAGTCACTAACTATACTACGCGCTTTACGGTGACAGTAAACTTGGCAGGGAACTAGCATACCTTTCAGTGGAAATTAAAAGACGTACATCAATGTTATGCTATGCATCAACATGAACTGCGACGGTATCGCCATCTGTCACATTGGAACCTAAATATGTCTCCAACTAAAAGAGGGTCTGGTCACACCTGTACCTACTTACACGAAGAAGTTCCGTGAGGTGTGTAACGTAATGTTGGCTTTCTTAAAATGAGGTTCATACGGAATCTCTTTTTTCAGGTCTCAGGACTACGAGAACGGAGCGGAAAGAAGTTAAAATGAGATAAAAGAGAAGATGAGAAAAAAACATACATAACCAATTTTATGACAGGTTGGTTCTTACCGGCATCTCTGATGCAACTCCTCGATTAATTAAAATGATGGAAGTTGCCTTATAAACTAACACATTTATTTATTAGATCCAAGCAGCAACAATGCATTAGATGTAAAGATACCTACTTGATGAAACCTTTCTTCCTTTAGTACTTGACATGGACTTTCATTAATATGAAGCTAAATATAAAAAATACAGATTTACTTAAAGCTATACCCAAATCTCAGTTTCAACGATGTTTTTAATTAACCTAAAAGAAGTACTCGAAATCGACGAGCATGTATGAAGGGACTGATGAATGCGGACGAAGCGAAAGAGGTATGTAAGTCAAGAGAGAACTGGCGCTCTATACTCTCTGCCTAGGGACTCTGCGTGATGATATGTATGTATAAAAACGTGTTTAGATATTCCTTAAAAGGTTTTTAACCATTTTGAGAGCCGTATTCTAAGTACAAACACTCATCCATTTGACCACGAATAGAGAGGTAAATCTCAAAACACTATAAATTACAATTGGAATACATAAACAAGGCGAAGATAAATTAACATATAATCTCAGGCGATGTCACGGGCATTAGTACAGTCGGTAACAAATGATAATTGGTTAAACGCAGCAATAGTTAGCCGACGGGTCATCTGGCCAACGGAGCAAGTGTCCTACATATTGGAAACATACAGACTAATATTTGTGTCGGATGCGCTGCGAGAACTTTTGAGTCTCATAATATTCACGGAATTTATAAAATGAAGGCTAGGTTCATAATGAAACATCGAATAGAAGGAAAAACTATTGGTAACAGGGGAATACTAAGCACATGGGCTTCAAGTATTTCCCTGCTAGAATAGGTTCAGGCGCTATGCCGTGAAAGAGCCACTTTTTCGGGATTCAAATGTAGCCTATGTCTATGCCCTATATATAGTAATAATCCTGGGTATATTTCAACTCTCAGCCAAATCGGTACAGCTGTTTTTCCGTGAAAGAACAGCAAACTTCCAAACATCCAAAGTTACAAACTTTCGCCTTTATATTCATAAATATTTTGTGACCGATGAATGTGGACGAAACGATAGATATATCTTAGTCTCTCTCCGCCTTACCCTTTAAGGACTCGGCATGATGGTATGGAAAATACAATTTTTTTTGTGGCATTGGTATTGATAATTCAATAGTGAAATACACGCTATAATCCACTCCTTTATTTATCTCAAATATCCTTACTAATATTATAAATGTGAATGTAACTTTGTTTGTTACGCTTTCACGTAAAAACTACATAACCGATTATCATGATAGTTTGTACACATATTCCTGGAGGTATAAGAAGTAACATAGGATACTTTTTATTAAAAAAGAAAAACATTTTTACGACTGAAAAAAAGCCGGTTTACTGATATTTTTTTATGGTGATGGCTTATACCCAGGATTAAGACATAGGCTACATTTGAATCCCGAAAGATTCAAAGCTCTAATATTATAAAGGCAAAAATATGTATGTTGCTCTTTCCACGCGGGCGAAGCCGCGGGCATAAGCTAGTTATCTTATAAACGCGCCCAACTCGCTTGCAATACCAGCCCGTGAGTGTCGCTGAGTGATGATCTCTGTAAGCAGGTCGTATCTCTTATTACTAGCTGGATGCGCGGCTCGTTATCGAGAGTGGCTGTTACCAAGAATGCGGCTTAGGTGGGGCTGCTTAAATTGTATTCATGTGACGTGTTAACGGAGAGATTTATGAAAAATGGGCCAGCACTTTTACTTTGAAAAATATCGTTGTCGATAATTAATTCATTGAGCTAAGCTATTTTAGTCCGCATTTCTATGAAACTAACTATTACTTGTGACTTCGTCTGCTTATTTTTATCATATCTATCGGTAATGTTCATTTGAGAAATGATTTATATCAACTTTATGTCTTGATTCCCCTTCTTATACGTTTTCTATATCGCGATAGAGCCTTCCTTCACTTTTTTGATATCAACATTGATCGGAGCACAGTGACCGAGTCCCTTACGTACGTAAGTATAGAGAGTATCCTCACGCCTGCCCACAAGGCTCCCAGAAGGGGTAGGCAGAGGGGTATAGAGAGTACTGGCGCTCTTTTCTCTCTGCCTACCGAGTTAGGGACTCAGCGTGATGTGTAAAAAAAGCCGTGGTGGTCGTGTGGTTCGAGCAGTTGCTTGCGACGCAAAGGTCGCAAGTTCGAATCTCGACTGTACCAATGAGTTTTTCTGAACTTAAGTACAGTGATTAGTCACACCACGAGCTTTACGGTGAAGGAAAACATCGAGAGCAAACCTGCATACGTCTGAGAAGAAATTCAAAGGCGTATGTATAGTCGTGCTTGAGTAACGGCGATGGACTCGCCATCTGTCACGTTGGCACCTAATATACCTCTGGCGGAAAGTGGGTGTGTGGGTGTTACCTATACACCTCTGCCTACCCCTTCGGGGACCCTTGTGGGAAGGCGTGAGGATATATTATATTATATTTATTATTATTTATGTGTAAAATATTACATTTGCATTATACCGAATCCACATCGCAGGTTTCGTTGTGTATAATTTGTATGTCGTCCTACATAAGTAGCATGTAATCGTAATCACGTTGGCACCTAAAATACCTCGAGCGAAAAGCGGGTGTGCGGATATTGCCAACACCTTCGGGGTACTTTGTGGGAAGGCGTGAACATAAAAGTATCGTAACATGGAAACTTAAAAAATTCACGTCCAATCGCCGACGTGATCTCCCACACGCACAGATCGGCGCACGCGTCGAAAGCGAAACTGTCACACACGTGGGTACAAATACCTTAGTATGTAGTTTATTCCGGTAAGCTCCAATCACTGAATGCTGGTTTAATTATGTTATTACAGCGCCTCTGGGTTTCACTCGCCAAAAATATATTTTCATTAGTTGTTTTTTGTTATGAAATCCTTTTGTGTTGAACTGTAATCCAGCGAATGATGTGAGAGTATGAATTTAATTCCATTCAACCACTTCGGTGTGATTGAGAAACAAACAACGGTGAAGGAAAACATCGAGAGGAAACCTGCATACGTCTGAGAAGAAATTCAAAGGCGTATGTATAGTCGTGCTTGAGTAACGGCGATGGACTCGCCATCTGTCACGTTGGCACCTAATATATCTCTGGCGGAAAGTGGGTGTGTTGGTATTACCTATACAACTCTGCCTACCCCTTCGGGAACCCTTGTGGGAAGGCGTGAGGAGAAACAAACATCCATAAATCCTCACAAACGATATGGTAAACCATCACAAATTGTAAAAAATTCAAATATTACTAGGATAATATTATAGAGCCCTGGTGACCGAGTTGTTCGAGTAGTTGCCTTACATCACGAAGATAACAAGTCGAATTTCGACTGTGCCACTGTGAAGTTTTTGTAAAGAAGAATTTACTCTCTCTACCTACTCCATTAATGACTCATTATATATACATCATAATTTATATGAAGAAACGAAACAAGTTGGCATAATTGAATAAGTAAGTACACAAGTTTAATGGCGCAAGCAAAGTACGTAATATAATCATGAAATTGTCAAAATGAGGTGTTAGGTAATTGGGACCACGGCTAACCACATTCGACCTCACTGTGTGGCTTCAATATATTGCCGAACACATAAATACACATCACAACTAAAAGAACGTCCTTTATTGCAAATGGACTTGGCCACGGTTCGTCTCGCGATAAATTTAACTCCATTTAACTTCTTTTTCTGGATAAAACGTATCCTATTTGTTAATCTAGCTCATAATCTATCTCTGTGCCAAATTCCGTTCTACTGAACGGAATTGGGAGAAATTGGGAAAAAAATTTGGAACTACTGCCACTTGAACAAGCAAAAACTACTGTTTTTGCTTGAAAGAGGAACAAACCTCCGCAAAAACTTTCGCGTTTATAATATTAGTGAGATATAAAGCACGGCCACGGATGGACCCCCAAACGGGTTGCCTTCTGAATTATTCAAAGAAAAAGCCCAGAGCGGTTTGGTAAATTGAACGGCCGAATATACACCACCCCTATATGGTCGGCATGATATTAAACAGATAAGAAATTGAATTTACTTGGTCTCATAAAATTTTAAGACTACACCATTTTCTGTTGATTTATTATTATGAGTGAAGCATTACTTTTGTTTTCGTCGAGGATAATAAATGAGGTTGATGCAATACTGTGAGATTGTACGCTACCAGTATAATGATTAAGAAGCAATTTTAATTTCTTTGAACCTCCTAAAAAATCTCTAACTAATAATTTTTTTTATAAAATGTTGATAACATTTTTTTGGCACGATGACATCAATAGGAAAGTTTACACGAGGTCACAGGAGGTCTATATAATTTGTTTGTTATATATAGTGTACCTACGTCAATAGAACATAAATTGTATGATTAAGTACGTTTATGGCAATAAATATAATAAAGTGACCACTCAAAACCGTCGAGCTTTATAAGGAGACTCTTGAATGTGGTGTGAAGCGAAAGAGGCCTAAGTCTAGAGGGAACTGACGCTGTACTCTCTCTAGAAACCCCGTGAGTGTCGGCGTGTATGTACACTTCAAAGGCCTTATTAATCAATTTGACAGTCAACTGCGAATAGTAGAACAGAGTGGAAACGCCGCGTGAAGAGTAAAAGTGTAAACACTGCGAGACAGCGCGGACGCCAAATGTGTAATGGCACCCACGCCACGCCGCTTTCTAAACAAATTCCGGTCGTTGCTAACTCGAAGGTCAATGTTTACTCCTTACTAACTTAACCTGCTCGGTTATGAAACCGAGAATTGAATAGTTAAATGGCGAAATGTTTTTATCAACAGCCAGTGTTTACGACTATGAGAATCATTTAGTTTGAACCTACTTTAAACCCCATTAAATTTAACATCTGTGACGAAATGTTCGATATTTGTTCATGTTTCGGCAGCGAGGGCCTATCAAGGTGATCGGGAGGTCGAGTGCAATTCCTTAATTTCATTTATTATCTTCATCTATAGTAGCAAGCGAAACCCCAACCAAAAACTTATAAATACACTTTTAACTCATTGCATTGCATTATTAGTAGCAAATTTGATCTAATCGAATATTCAGAAGTCTAAATTTACATCCAAGATTTCGAAGAAGACACACAAGCATACATATATATATTTTTTTTTTTTTTTTTTTATTGTATCCATATTAGAACGGCCAGAAGCCACTTATACTAATAGGTAAACGCATTCATTCTGTCTTCTCACAGAACTCCAAACATACCGACAAGATATTCTTCCATTCATCCGCAAACAAATCACATTCGGGGTAATTATCCAGTAAGGCGTTGAATGCGGCGAGAGTGCGCGGGATAGGAGAGCGGGCTCGTGCGACTGTGCGCGACGCTGGCTCACAGAAAAGCTTGTGCTTTCTACCACGCGTATAATTATTGGGTACGAAGATACGACACAACTCGTCATGAAGAACAGGAGCGTTAATGTAACCACGAATTGTCTTCAGACCAGTTACCATCTGGACATGTTTCCTCCTGGCTTGCAGAGAGTTATACCCTAGGCTAGGAGAAACTGAGTGGGATATAGGTATGGGTAGTAACCATACACTCGCTTGTACAAGTATTTAAGGAATGCCTTTTGTACCTTTTCAAGCTGAATGGAGTATTTGCTCTCATGTGGGTTCCACACAGAAGCACTCGACTCTAGCTTGCTACGGACTAAAGCAGAGAAAAGCATCCTCAGAGCCTGCACACTGGTGAAATCACGTGTGTTTCTTAGAACAAATCCCAGACGCCTATAGGAATCCTTGGCAACAGTGTTCATATGTTCATGGAAAGTGAGCTTGCGATCGAATAAAACACCCAGGTCCCTCACGAGTTGTGGTCTTGAAATAAGGTTTCCTTCGAGTTTATAATCATATACTATGGGGTGTCGTGCCCGTCCGAAGCTCATCACGTGGCACTTGGAAGTATTGAATTCCATTTTATTTAAGTGGCCCCACTGACACACTGCATCAATGTCAGATTGCATTGCTAAACAATCGGCCTCAGAACTAATTTCACAGTATAATTTCAAGTCGTCTGCATAGAGAAGGCACTTGGCTCGGTGGAGTACCTCTGGTAAGTCGTTTATCATGATAAGGAACAGCAGAGGACCAAGTACAGAACCTTGGCTTACCCCCGAGCGTGTATGGTAAGGCTGAGACTCATATATTCCTAGTTTGACATACTGCTGACGGTCTCGCAGATAGTCAGCAAGTAGCCTAAGAAGACCAGGTGTAATCCCTATGGCACTTAGCTTCGCCAGCAGTATGTCATTATTGACCCTATCAAAAGCTTTCTTGAAATCAAAGTAAAGTACATCTACTTGGCGACCTTTGTCAAGATGTACGGAAATAGCTTCAACCAGCGTGAGTAAATTACTGTTGACTGATCGTTTAGTTCTGAAGCCGTGTTGTTCGTCGCATAAGTGTCTTTCAACCTGACTGTATATAAATTTGTGGAGGATGAATTCAAATACTTTAGCTGGGGAACATAGGTTCGCAATCGGACGATGTTCAGTTACACTGGTCAGGTCAGAAGTTTTTGGAATTGGGGTAACTCTGGACACTTTCCACTGTGAGGGATAACTACCAGTGCTAAGAGCTAGATTAAAGATATGGTGAAGTGGGGTGCAAAAAAATTTTTTACCAAATTTAAAAATGGCTGAAGGTACATTGTCTGGACCGCCGGCATTGTTCACTTTGAGTTTATTTATTCCATTGGCGATGTCAGATAGGGAAATAGATACTATATTTATGATGTTACTATTGGAGCTTTTATCGAGATTTGCGATTATATCAGAGTTTAAAAGTGGTATGTCAGGAAGAAAGACACTAGAGAAAAAAGACGCAAACGCATCAGCCGCTTGCGTCCCCTGTACATCTATTCCTTCATAGGTCACACTGGGTTCAAACCCGCCCTTGGATCGGAGGTCTGAGATGTGTTTCCAGAAACTACGCGGATTTATACCGATATCATCTTCGATGCGTTGTAAGTATTCGTTGTAGGCCAAGGCGATACGAGATTTTATACTTGCTCTAAGTTTTGAGAATGAGGTAAATACATCGATGTCGTTAGTCTTTTTCCAAGTACGGTGCAATTTATGCTTCTGATTAATATCTGTAATAATATCTTTGGTAAACCAGACTGGAAACCTTCTACATTTAAACTTATTACGCCTTTTCTTGGGGGTACAAGCATCAAAAGCATTATAAATGGATTCATAGAAATGTTTAACGGCAAGATTAATGTTATTAGATTGCAGGACGTTGTCCCAAGAGATGTTGGATAACAGATCATATAACAATTCGTAATCACACTTTTTAAAGTTCCAATCCATCGAGGTATGGATATTGCTGGGTGGTGCAGCGCCTTCATGACGAGCAGCGCCGACACCCACCTCAATGTCAAGCGGTGGATGGTAGGCATCCGGGGGGACAAGACCTTCGGTGCCAGACACTTTTAAAATACGGGAGCCAGCACCTTACCTTATATGTATACATACACATACCTACATACTAAAAGAGCAATCATGATTGTTTTAAGCGAAATAAATGGTTGAGTAGATGCCCGCATCACAGAGTAAAACAGTTACTGTACCAAAGAGGTTTTCCTGACTTTAGGTACAGGGATTTATTGCATCACGAGAATTACGTCGAAGAAAAGCATTTTGCGGGAAAGAAACCTGTAAACAATTGATAAGAAATTTAAAGATGTATGTATGTCTGTCACGTCGACACCAAAATATATCTCCGACAAGAATATGGTTTTGTTAAACCTCCCCCCTGGGGAACCCTTAGGAGTTTAGGAAGTTAATAGATATCGATTACCAAAAGGTTAGTCGGAAGAGGATTAATTAAGTATTGTATGTATGTTATATAAGTATATGTTTCGTATTTATTTATGTAGAATGCCTATTATTTGTATATTATAATAATTGTTTCTATTTCATCCTCTCAACTGTCACACCTACCTTTTCTTTCTCTGTTTCTTATCTCTCTCTACACTTGGGTTGCCTGGTAGAAATCGCTTTTGCGATAAGGCCGCCTATTGTGCCTACTATATGTTTTTCTTTGTCATTTCTGTTTGTTTTTGTAAATGTGTGTGTTTGTACAATAAAGGATATATTATTATTATTATTAAGTTTTTAATTAAAACGTTCAGATGTACGGCGTAGGTACATAGAGATTATATATGCAAGGGCGTTATCTCAGAATGATTTGTTGCATATTCAACTTTCATAGACTAATGAGATATAAATATATATATATAAAAAAGCCGTGTTGGGCCAGTGGTTCGAGTTGCCACACAAAGATTGCTATTCCGAATCCCGACAGTACTGATGAATTTTTCTGAACTTAAGTAAATACTACAGTCTGACTCTGCGAAGGGAATCGGGGTTCGAACTTGCGACCTATGTGTTGCAGTTAACTACTCGAACCACTCGGCCACTGCGACTGTTGGTTATAAATAATTAATAAGAAATGTGAAACAGTTTTACCTGGGATTATGTTAGAGGGCCTGCGTTCTGAGCTTTACTCATATATTTATAAAGGGTTATGATTACTCCGAATGTAAGTAGTTCGAAGTCGATCTAGAACTAACGTTGAGAACGTCAAGAGTACTCGAAACCGGCGAGCATGAATGGAAAAACTAACGTTACGAAAAGTTAACGTTGGCTCCCAATGAAGCAGATTATCCGTTTCATTTGTTTTTAGTCCCAATGTCCAAACTATGAATACTTCTTGACAATCAATGTTCCATGTAGAAACGTTTTTAGGGAACGTATGTATACTATAAAGGCATCAATACTTCGCACATACTTACGCGCGACGTAAGTCCGCAAAATCTCATTCACGACATTGTTGGCAGTGAAAGTTACCTGAAACGAGAGTACATAACATTAGATAGTGGAATCATTCCCAACTGTAGCGTAACTCAAGTGATAACTCCGATTAATTAATTAATCAAGACATTCTTACAGGCACTGCCTACCCCGTTAGGGACGGGACGTATGTGTGTATTCATACAGGCAGATGCGCCCTGCATTTACAGTTTCCCAAATAATACTAACCACACACACCTACTTTCCGCCAGAGATTTATTTAAGGAGCTAACGTGACAGTAGGCGTGTATGTCGCCGTTACTCAAGCACAACTATACATACCTTTGAACTTCTTCTCAAACGTATGCAGGTTTCCTCTCGATGTTTTCCTTCACCGTAAAGCTCGTGGTGTGACTAATCAGTGTCTTTATGTTTAGAAAACGTCATTGGTACTATAGAGATTTGAACTTGCAATATTTGCAGGCGATCATATAACGTTTATATGATCGCCTGCAAATATTGCAAGTGCTAGCTGTGCCCGCGACTTCGTCCGCATTGAATTTAACAAAATAAAAGTAACCAGTTTCTAAAATAAAAGTAACCTAGGTTACTCCTCAATGTCGGTCCAGCAGTTTTAGAGATTTACCGGTACAGACAGACAGACAAACATTGTAAAAAAATATAATTTGGTTTATGTATCGCATATATCCATATGCATTTAGTATTAATATTACAAACAGACACTCCAATTTTATTTATTTATATAGATAGATGATTTTAATGATAATCCTATTAGGCTTGATTTAAGCATACAGGGAACGCGGCGCTCTGGAAGGCGAAAGAAGGCATGGTTGCGAAACATCAGGGAGTGGACCGGAATCAGCAGTGCAGAACAAGTATTCCGGATGACTCAAGACAGGGAGATGTTTTCCGAGCTAACGGCCAACCTCCAGTAATGGAGTGGCACTTTAAGAAGAAGAAGCATACATGATATGTATTTGTGGACTGAAATATTCGAGATGAAAATATGTATCATGATAACGCAGGCACAAACTGACCGCACTAAATATATATGTAAACAGATTCGTTTGAATCTTCCGCTGGAGAGGCCATCTCGTTACACGGCTGCGATCTTAAGATGTGTTAGAATGAATCGACATCTCACTTAAAAACCTGGTATAAAGTGGGGTATAGGATATGTTTTGTATTTTTATATTATAAATTTAGAAGTTGCTATAGCAGTAGTGGCCGAGTGGTTCGAGTAGTTGCTTGCGACAAAAAGATCGCAAGTTCGAATCCCAATGAGTTTTGAGAAACATCGAGAGGAAACCTACATACGTTCGTGAAGCAATTCAAAGACGTGTGTCGTTCTTGAGTAACGGCGATAGACTCGCCATCTGTCACGTTGGCACCTAAAATATATCTCTGGCGAAAAGTGGTATCTACTTTAACACAGCTAATAAATAAATAACTTGGGACAGTTTAACACAATTTTTCCTACTCCCAAACTAAGCGAAGCTTGTACTATGGACACTCGACAACGATATATATATTATTATATTCATGTACTAAACCCAAATATTCGTCCCAATGGGAATCAAACCCACGACCTCAAGCGCGGCCAGGAACTCTGACCAATAGACCAGATGGCCATCACATAACGACGCTAGCATCAAGGTTGTATGCAGGTGTTTTGAAAGACATATAGCTCTCACTCAATCGAGCCCGCTTAACGTCAACCTCTGTCCCGGCAGTGATATTCACACCTGCAATAGAACTTCAAATATTATTTTTAGACAGAGAAAGCACACTACCTACGGCCCTTTTAGGTCAATAAGATTATTGTTATCAATAGCCTGCACAGAAATTGGGAATCAGAATAAAAATATTTCAGAGGCTATTGATATCTAACATCAAAAACGAGAGCAATAAAATTATTAAGCTCCGAAAGCATGGCAACATTGTAATGTAACGTAACCCATTGTTGTTACAACGCGGTGTTGCTAGCTGCTAAACGGCCAATGCAAAATTTCACGACCGCATAAATTGTTTTCGGGATAAAAAGTAGCATATGACCTTTTGGTGCACGGTTCACGCAAAATAAAGGAGTAGTGGGTTCAAAGCAGCAGGACATCATTATGATGACAATAATATTTCACTGATGTAACTCTAAAAAACTGACCGGATGAGTAGTTATGATGTTAAGCGTCAAAAACAAACAAATTCCCTTAAATTTGTAATAATAATTATGATCATCATGTCCTCTAATTTACTCCTGTGTATGCAATATTTCACAATCGGTTGAATAGTTCAAACGTTACTTAAACACAAACAAACAAACCCGTTGCATTGTTATTACTTATAAGCTGTGACCCGAGGTTCCTCCTCTCCTTAAGATAGTAGCACGGTTGCCTTCTTCAAGAAAGGCCGTTTCCATTTAATAATCCATTTTATAATCAAGTTTCCAATAATCCAATTCTTTTTCGAATCGGTTCAGCGGTTCATTAATTCGTGCAAACTTACCTTTGTAATATCAGAGGAGACGATAAATGCAATGTGCAGCCAGCCTAACAACAAGGAATGTCGCTGGACGGCATTTTATATTGTTAAACATCTAGTACAGATTATTGGAAAGTAATAAATAATAACGTGTTCGCGTGATGCACGCTACCGTCCGTCGGCCGTGGCTGCGCCTGCGCGTCTCCACGAGCCGCTCCGCAATTAGTTGCATTAATCCTCGCTTGTACTAGCCTTAATGTATCGCCTGTACTTTTTTTGCCCGTCGGCGACTACGACTGACCGAGTTTATGAGTATTGGTACTTGTAGTTGCAAATGCACTTTATTATATTTAACTTGGTATCTTTACGATTTCACGACGGTCATTTGTTATTTAGACAATAATGGCTCAAGACAATAAGACCGGCTGCGCTATGTATCAAATACGTGTATGTATAGTGCTTGGGTAGGTACCGGTGACGGACTCGTCGTTTGTCACGTCACGTTGCACCTAAATATGTTTTTGGCGAGTGGTTCACATTATTATTGTGATAATGTCCCTCACTGATTAGGCAAACTGAAAGCAAACCACCAGTAGATTTACTCTACTTCGCTTCATGTACATTCTGCAGTACAATAATGTATTAGGAAAAATATGGCTTATATTTCTATAAAGCCGTGGTGGCCGAGTAGAGTTGCCTGCAACACAAAAATAGCAAGTTCGAAACCCGACTGTACCAATAAGAACCTGTATACGTTTGAGAATAAATTCAAAGGCGTATGTATAGTCGCGCTTAAGAAAAGGCGATGGAGTCGCCATGTGTCACGTTGGCACCTAAAATGTATCTCTGTGTGGGTACTACCTGTACACCTCTGCCTACCCTTCGGGGACCCTCCCTTCTGGGAAGGCGTGAGGATATAAGTTAGTCATTTAAGTATAATTATTACAAATTTCAGTTAATACACAATTTTACAATAGTTTTAAAGTCAATAACTCAAGTCTGTTATCTTCGCAGCGTTTCCACTTACGACTTACGGAAGAATCTCGTCACGCACGACAGTGGAAACGAACACCATGCAGCTATTAGCATATAAATCACAATTGTAGATCAGGTATCAAGGCAAGCATACTTTCAATAAGTATTTTCTTAAAGCATTACTATGCCAGTCGTGTCGCGCTACAATGGAAACACCACGCGTAGAGCGTGTATTGTGTCCGACCAAACATTGACTTGGTTACTCTCTATAATCTTCAAAGAGGTTTGGCTATGGATTACGGTTTTAAGGGTGGAGGAACTGGGCCCGTATCATGACGGGCCAGAAATTATTCATCACATCATAACGCCGAATCCTTCACGTGTAAGCAAAGAGATCAGCGCCCGTTTTCTCTAGCCTTACAGACCTCTTTCGCTTCATCAGTCAGAGGGCAATCGTCGGTTTTGAGTATTATTGAAGAGTGCGAAAGGGACAAATGTGTCATGCATTATTAATCTGTCTCTTTCATAATAGCGCTATATTAAAGGCACCTAGATATTATATAAAAAAATGTCTACATATGGGGAAGAAAAGCCGCATTATCACATTATGAGAGAGAAAACAGCGAAACGTTACGTAATTGGAAGAATTATCTCTTGCCCTCTTTCCATGTTTTCATACTAGTGTCTCATTTACGAATCAGTGTAAAAAGGACGATCTATAATTTAAACTAAATATATACGTTTATTTTACGTTTAATATAATAGTCCATAATTAAAAAACACTTACTAAATTACAACCTATCAAATTGCACATTACATAATAAGAAGTAAAACTATCCTACAAAATACACAGATCACCTAAGATTATACAGCTTATTTGCCCTTTCCCTTTCCCTTCTTATTCTTTTTCGGCAGTGGTTCCGGTTCCGGTTCCGGGGGCGGAGAAGGCGGCAACTTCCGGTCGGGCCACTTCCTCGCTATGTAATCATTAACGAGAAGTAAATTTATGGTTTTCATCTTGGGTGTGCTCGGCCCGGGGAAAGCTCTAACCAATCCTTCTATAAGATCTTCGTCAAATGGTACTGAAAGACGTTTCAAGTCTACGGAAAACTCTTTATGAGGTACAATGGTTTTTCCATCTTTCACCATCTGCAGGATCACCAGGGCAAAGTCCACGGGCGTCTTCTTTGGCTTCTTGGCTAGGAATTCAGCTCGATTGAGGAGGAGTTCTCTTGGGTCAGGCCCTAAGGGTGTGTACGCTGACGTCACACCTCCGTAAGTAATGACAGTCGACTGTCTAAACTTCAAGCTCTTAACTTCTTCATACATCTCCAAAAATTGCTTATCTACATACACGTTATCCATAATAACATTCTGTATTTTCACAGCAGGGTTCATGAATCTGTTCAGTAAATTCAAGGCGTCAGAAGGCTCCATCGGATTATGGGACAAATCAAGAGTCTCCAATTTTTTTGCTCGCATTAACCCTTGGAGAAGTGGCAGCATTGCACGTCCACCTATACGGTTATTGCTAAGATCTAAATACCGCAGATTAGGAGCTCTAAGCAAATTTCGTATCCCGTTACAAATACGCTGCCCACTTAGAGCATTCCAGGCCAAGTTTACTTTTTCAAGAACGGTATTGTCTCCTAACCTTGTAAGAAATGTAAACAGCAGAGGCGAGAACAGTTGATTCCACGACAGGTCCAAGTACACAAACTTATTGTGAGTTTCAAAGACTTCTGCTAAAATAACTGTTCCTCGCCCAGTAATGCCGTTGTAGCTCAAATGAAGATTCTGGAGTTCGATGCCCTTGAAAATAGCACTAGCTATGTGCTCCAAGCCCGCGTCTCCTATTTCATTCTTGTTCAAATTAAGATCTTTCAAGGACCTGTTCAGGTGCATTCCATCAAACAGACGCCTGACACCTTCAGGTCCGATGCGACACCCTGATAGTACTAGAGTGTTTAAACAGGAATTTCCAATTAGCATTTCCCCCAAATGGTAACACGCGTCTTGATTCAAGAAATTATCTGTCAAATCCAATACTTTTACAATTCTGTTATAGCTTAAAGCCATCGTCATGGCACGTACCCCAACAGGGTTGACACAATAATATCGCAGGTTGATTTCCTTTTCTACCAACCCCTTGTAGAAAATCTTGACAGGGCATTGATTCATCTCTTTGCACGTAGCTAAGTACAGCTCCTGACCATCGTCAGGATATATTATTTTATCTTCAGGGTTGAATAGAGCTTTTTCTATTCCAGGGTCGAGGACAGCTGGGTAGTTGTAGTAGGGATGCCTGAAGATTGAACTGTCCGACATGGTGATATATTTGGCGCATATCTCTCCGCTGCCCGGGTAGTAGAGCCCCTTGTCGAAAAGAAGTATTTTCTTGTTTTGTTCTGGTATCTCCAAGGCGAGGGAAGACCATTCTTCCATTGGAGGCTCCTCAGAGCTTTCCTCTTCCGGTTTGACTTCAAACAACACTTCCACAGGCGTCTCTTCGCCTGAAGCTCCGGATGACATGATGGCTATTATGTTTAAGACAGTTACGAGGAAATAATGACGATAATGATGATGAGTAACCGGATTATTGTTATCATATGATATATCTACAGAAAAAACAGCTTCAATGCCAGTGTCAATCCGAAAATGATATATGAAAACTTATATACTTATTTTTTTTTATATTTGTACAAAAGAGGATCAACATCTAAAACTGTATGAACGAACTATTTTATATACTGCGTTCATACAGTTTTAGATCATATGCATTAAGGAAAAATCCTTTATAGGCACAATTATATTGAGACACTTTTAGTGCCTTGACTCTTTTTTCTTTTTTTTTTATACAACAAGAGTGGCAAACAAGCATACGGCCCATCTCCTCCTGATGGAAAACGGTTACCGCAGCCTATTTACGCTCACGATACTGAAGTATCACTTGCGTGTTGCCACTCTGTGTTCGGAGAGTTATAGTGTGTTGGCAGCATAATGGGTTTAATCCCTCTGCTTCCAACACAATGTAACAATCCTCCCCCCTCACCAAGGAGCTCGTTACTGGAAACCTTATTCACCGCGTAGGAACACAACACAAAAAATTGTGTTATTTGGCTACGGACTTCTATAAG
The DNA here is from genome assembly GCA_945859725.1 of Drepana falcataria. Classification (NCBI taxonomy): domain Eukaryota; kingdom Metazoa; phylum Arthropoda; class Insecta; order Lepidoptera; family Drepanidae; genus Drepana; species Drepana falcataria. Next base: position 1,492,463 of record OX243925.1, read on the forward strand.
GTGGAGGTCCTGCCCCAGTCGGGCAGCTTCGAATTCGAACGGGAAACCCGTTATGCCCTACCTCTCTTATATTGACTTTATAGGTCACTAAATTATAAACAGGTAGTGACTGATCCCGAGGCGGAATAAACCTTTTTTTCATACCACAAAAGTGACAATCACAGTAAAGGCAGCAGCATTCCTTACGCTCTATACCTATATTCTGCTTTCAATAGATACCTATAGTGATGTGTAAAAAATCTTGTATATTCAAATATAACATCAATAAACATTTTCTTGTTCCGATTCATCTGATGAGTTAGGTAATTCCTAAAACAACCTAGCGCTGTAGAGAGCACTTCCTACTTTGTGGGAGATTCGGTGTCAGTCAGAAGTCATGTTAGCTCTGTGTGTCAGTTTCGTTGGAATATATATTTTCCTCTTAATATGTCAACACACCTGGCTACTAATTCATTTCTGACATTCCAGCATTTGCAATAGCTTATATTAATCGAAACCTAACCTATTCGAGATCTAAGCTGTTATTAAGATCTTTCACAATCGGCTTTCGTTAGTAGGTAGTGCTATTGTTTGTCTGTACCAAACTAGCATTAGTGTTCAGATAAGAGATACCAAGTGCATTACAATAGATAGTGACTGGGTGCGCCCGCGCAGCTAATTGCTCGAAATTGTTTGTATCGCATTTAATTCTATTAGTTTACCGCGTATTTAGCTCCTTAATTACATTACATACATTTAGTTTATCATATGTGGTGTTAATAGACCATATGAACATGATAATCATGATAACCATAAAGAATATTCCATTGGAAAGCATTGGAAGCATCAAATTTAAAATTAAACAACATTTTAGTTCAAATATTGTAAACTTTTTCGTAAACAAGAATCTCACTAAAACCTTACTTTCTATAACCTATTTTGCAAATAATAACAAAAATTTAATTCACAGTGTAATGACATTTCTATCCCAGACCGTGACAGTAAACATATAAATATATTTTGCTTTTCTAGTTTTGATTATTAATTTCCTACTGTAAAAAATACACAACAGATATGTCGTCGGGAGGTTCCGGCGAGGAGACGCCGTTGGAAGTGGTGTTCGAGGTTAAGGCAGAAGAAGAGAGTTCCGAGGAGCCTCCGATGGAAGAATGGTCTTCACTTATCTTGGCAGTACCCGAAGAGAACAAAAAGCGTCTGTTATTTGACGAGGGTCTCTACCACCCTGGCAGTGGAGAAATATGCACCAAATACATTTCCATGTCGGCCAGTTCCGTGTTCAGACATCCCTACTACAATTACCCAGCAGTACTCGACCCTGGGATACAGAAAGCTCTATTCAATCCTCCTGACAGGGTTATATATCCAGATGATGGCCAGGAGCTATACATAGCCGTTTGCAAGGAAATGGGTCAATGTCCTGTAAGCACATTTTGTAAGGGATTGGTTGAAAATGAAATTAATCTTCGATACTACTGCGTCAATCCTAACGGAGTACGTGCAATGGCTTTGGCTCTAAGCTATAACCGAATAGTAAAAGTGTTAGATTTGACGGATAATTTCTTAAATGAAGACGCATGCTATCATTTGGGTGAAATGCTCATCGGGAATTCATGCTTATCTGAATTAGTGCTCGCAGGCTGTCGTATTGGACCTGAGGGGGCGCGACGACTTTTTGATGGCCTGCATCTAAATAGATCGCTGAAAGAACTAAACCTCAATAGGAATCAATTGGGGGATGCGGGCCTAGAACACATTGCTAAAGCTGTATTTCGAGGAATCGATGTTCCAAAGCTCCATTTGAGCTATAATGGCTTCACTGGCAAAGGCACGACTATTTTAGCTGAGGCTCTAGAAACCCACAATAAATTTGTCGCTCTAGACTTATCGTGGAATAATCTTTTCTCACCGATAGTGTACAATCTTTTGACAAAACTAGGAGAAAGTGCTGTTCTACAAGATCTAAACTTAGCATGGAATTCTCTTTGCGGCGCTCGCATCGGAGCCGGAATAAAGAATCTTATGAAAGCTTCAAATTTACATAGCTTAAATCTTCGTAACAATAGATTAGAGGGCGAAGCAATACCACAAATAATTCAAAATTTAGCAAAGGCAAAAAAGTTTGTTTCACTCGATTTATCATACAACCCTATGTCGACAGAAGATGCTTTCAAAGTGTTGACAAAGCTCAAATTGCCTACTGTAAAATTGCAAAGATTAGTAATGGAAAACGTTTTCGTGGACAAAAAATTCCTGAAGCTTTTGGATGAAGTAAAGGAAATGAAGAGTAGAAAGAAAACGGTAATAATTTATGGAGGTGTTATTAGCCCGGATCGGCCTCGAGGACCGGATCCACGAGAGTTAGTCCTAAATCGTGCTGAGTATTTAGCTAAAAAGCCAAAAAAACAACCAGTTGATATCGCTTTAGTGATTTTTCAGTTAGTTAAAGATGGTAATAAAATCATGAGCGCTAAAGACTTTTCGGCGGCCATTCAAGCTTCAGGCGCCCCACTGGATCAGGATTTGCTTGACGAATTTGTATATGTTTTTGCTGGCCCTAGTACTCCCAAGTCGAAGACTATCAATCTAAATATTTTAGCGGAATACATTCATAGGAAGTGGCCAGACCGGAAATTGCCACCCACTCCTCCGCCGGAACCTGAACCTGAACAAATACCCATGAAAGCAGAAAAGGGTAAAAAAGGAAAAGGGAAGAAATAATCTTCTTTATTTTATAACTCGTATATATTTTGATTGGAATGATTATTTTGTAGGTTATTTTATTTTTATTTATTGTTAACGACTTTACATATAGGTTCAGCTAATAATTTGGATAAATTTTAATTTATAAGTTCTTTATTTGATAATACGTCTTAAAAATATATGTTATAATTGATAATTAGGTCTTTTAATACTATAGTCACCTCTAGATTTTAGCTGACTATTCCAGTCGCTAATTAGGTAGTTATTTTCACTCACTGTATGATACGATAGAGGACAGGTAAGGGTCTTCATCGACCAAAATGCTATAATAAAGAAAGCAATAGACCTAACTGTATCTGAACCAAAGAAACGAATCTACCACGGGAAATAAACTAGATACGTTTTGACAGCTTTTAAGCCTCAACTGGCAAAACTTTTAGCTATGTATATCAAAATTCAAATAAGGTTAACCTTACAGGATTAAAAACTTTTCAATCATCTTATTGCTGAATTATGACAACTGCACTAAAATTTGTTTTTGCATTTGACAATTCTTTCAGTCTTTCCCTAACTTTATATTTTGTATGTTTTTTATCAGTTTAAACTTGGATAATTTGTAAAAATCATGTCATCGGAAGGATCGGGCGAAGAGACGCCAGTGCAAGTATTGCTTGAGATCAAAGAGGAAGAGGAGAGCTCTGAGGACCCTCCGATGGAAGAATGGTCGTCTCTCGTCTTAGATTTGCCAGAAGAGAACAAAAAACGACTCTTATACGACGAGGGTCTCTACCACCCCGGCAGCGGAGAAATATGCACCAAATATATACCCATGTCAGCCAGTTCCATCTTCAGACATCCCTACTACAACTACCCGGCTGTTCTCGACCCCGGAATACGAAAAGCTCTATTCAATCCTCCTGACAGGGTTATTTACCCAGATGATGGCCAGGAGTTATATATAGCTGTCTGCAAGGAAATGGGCCAATGTCCTGTTAATATATTTTATAAAGGATTGGTTGAAAATGAAATTAATCTTCGATACTACTGCGTCAATCCTAACGGAGTACGTGCAATGGCTTTGGCTCTAAGCTATAACCGAATAGTAAAAGTTTTAGATTTGACCGATAATTTCTTGAATGAAGACGCTTGCTATCATTTGGGTGAGATGCTCATCGGGAATTCGTGCTTAGCTGAACTGGTGCTCGCAGGCTGTCGCATTGGATCAGAGGGGGCGCGACGACTTTTAGATGGCCTGCATCTAAATAGATCGCTGAAAGAACTAAATCTAAATAGGAACCAATTGGGTGATGCGGGCCTAGAACATATTGCTAAAGCTATCTTTCGAGGAATAGATGTTCCAAAGTTGCACTTAAGCTATAATGGCCTCACAGGAAAAGGTACGACAGTTTTAGCTGAAGCGTTGGAAACCCACAACAAATTTGTTGCTCTTGACTTGTCATGGAATAACCTCTTCTCGCCTATGCTGTACAGCTTTTTAGTTAAATTAGGGGAAAATGTTTTGCTTGAAGAAGTTAACCTGGCCTGGAACTCGCTTTCTGGGGCACGCATTGGTATTGGAATCAAAAATGTTATGAAAGCTCCGAACTTAAAAAAATTAAACCTTGCCAATAATAGGCTAGGAAGTGATGCTATACCTCAAATAATTGCCAATTTGGTTAAAGCTAATAAACTGGCAACACTTGATTTATCTTTCAATCCTTTAACGCCAGCGGATGCGATTAAAGTACTGTCAAAGTTGAAATTGCCAACAGTTAAATTGCAAAAATTATTGATGTATAACGTTGACGTAAACAATGAATTCTTGGAGCTTTTAGAAGATGTCAGAAAAATGAAGAGCAGAAAAAACACAGTTATCATTTTTGGAGGAGTTATTAGCCCTGCTGTAGCGCAAGGGTCAGATCCGAGGGAGCTGGTCCTGAATCGTGCCGAATATTTGGCTAAGAAGCCGAAAAAGCAACCAGTCGATATCGCCTTGGTTATTTATCAACTAGTTAAAGACGGTAACAAAATAATGACCGCTAAAGATTTTTCGGCAAGCATTAAAGCATCAGGAGCTCCGCTAGACCTGGATTTGTTGGACCAGTTCGTGTATGTGTTCGCTGGCCCCAGCACTCCTAAGTCAAAGACTATAAATTTGGAGTTGTTAGCCGAGTTCATTCGGAGGAAATGGCCAGAACGGAAGTTGCCACCTACTCCCCCTCCGGAGCCGGAACCCGAACCAAAACCGGTAAAAGGAAAGGGCAAAAAAGGAAAAGGAAAGAAGTAGTTCATTAGTACTTACTTATTTTTTATACTTTGATTATTTTTAGGTTACTGCACTATTCATCATCATTTATTTAAGTTATTTCTAAGACGTATTGTTTGGATAAAGTTTGATTTGTTAAGTTTTACTAATTATAGTGACCATAATTTTTATATTTTGTTCTTAAAATTACATAATTTTAAATAATTGATGAGTTTCAATGGATGTTCCTTAGCCGCCTCTATTCATGATGGCTTTATATTAATAAGAATCAAGCGATCTAGAACGCCAATTTTTAGGCGCTGGTCCCCAGGATTATGAATGGAAAAGGAGCTGTTTTACACGACTGCTTAGAAAGAAGCCAAGAAAAAAATCATTATTGCATTAAGACCTTTTTTCATACATTGTATAAGATTAAAATGTCATAAGCTGCTATAACAAGAGATGTCATAGCTGACATTACTTCTTTCGATTTCCTTTCCCGAGTCCAATAGCGATTTTGTACATCTTTATTTTATATTTGTTTATACAACAGAGACTCATTATCAACAATGTCTTCCGAAAGTTCAAGCGACGAGGAACCCGTGGAAGTGGTGTTTGAAAACGTAGCCGATGAAGAAAGCTCTGTCGAGGCTCCAATGGAAGAATGGTCTTCCGTCATCATGGCAGTACCGGAGGAGAACAAGAAACGAATTCTATTCAACGACGGTCTCTACCACCCCGGCAGCGGACAAATATGCACCAAATATATTCCCATGTCGGACAGTTCCGTCTTCAGACATCCCTACTACAACTACCCAGCTGTTCTGGACCCTGGAATTCAGAATGCTCTATTCAATCCTCCGGAGAAAATAGTATATCCTGATGATGGTCAGGAGCTGTACTTGTCTACGTGCAAAGAGATGAATCAATGCCCTGTCAAGATATTCTACAAGGGGTTGGTAGAAAACGAAATTAACCTCAGATATTATTGCGCCAATTCTGCTGGAGTACGCGCCATGACTATAGCTTTAAGCTACAACAGAATCGTGAAAATATTAGATTTGACAGATAATTTCCTGGATGAAGACGCGTGCTACCACTTAGGGGATTTACTCATTGGAAATTCTTGTTTAACTAAACTAGTGCTATCAGGATGTCGGATTGGACCAGAAGGGGTGAGACGATTGTTAGACGGATTGCACCTTAACAGATCGTTAAAAGAACTTAATCTGAATAGGAATCAATTAGGGGATGCCGGATTAGAGCACATTGGTAAAGCTGTTTTTCGTGGAATCGATGTACCAAAACTGCACTTAAGCTATAACGGCTTTACTGGGAAAGGCACGACTGTTTTAGCAGAAGCACTTGAAACCCACAATAAATTTATTTCCCTAGACTTATCGTGGAATAATCTCTTCTCACCCATAGTGTACAATCTTTTGACAAAATTGGGAGAAAGTGATTTACTACAAGATCTCAATTTGGCCTGGAACTCTCTATGCGGCGCTCGCATGGGAACCGGAATAAAGAATCTTATGAAAGCTCGAAATTTAAATCATTTAGATCTCAGTAACAATAGATTTGAAGGTGAAGCAATAATTCAACTAATACAAAATTTGGGGAAAGCGAAAAAGTTAGTTACCCTTGATTTATCCTTTAATCCGTTGACGCCCATGGACGCTTTAAAAGTGTTAACAAAGCTGAAATTACCTGCTGTAAAGTTGCAAAGATTGGTGATGGAGAACGTTTTCGTGGACAAAATATTTTTGAAACTTTTGGGTGAAGTAAAGGAAATGAAAAGTAGAAAGAAAACGGAGATCATTTATGGAGGTGTTATTAGCCCAGATCGGGCTCGAGGACCAGATCCAAGAGAGTTGATTCTGAATCGCGCCGAGTTTTTGGCAAAGAAACCGAAGAAACAACCAGTCGACGTCGCTTTATTGATTTATCAGTTACTCAAAGATGGTAATAAAATAATGAGCGCTAAAAGCTTTACAGCGGCAGTAGAGGCTTCAGGCGCACCGCTCGATCAGGATTTAATAGATGAATTCGTATGTGTTTTCTCTGGCCCCAGCACCTCTAAGTCTAAGACTATCGATCTAAGCATTCTAGCGGAATATATCAGAAGAAAGTGGCCAGAGCGGAAGTTACCCCCCACCCCTCCGCCGGAACCGGAACCTGAACCAGTACTCGCGACCGCAGAAAAGGGAAAAAAAGGGAAGGGAAAGAAGAAGTAGTTAGACTTGCCCCTGTAGCAATTATTTTATAGGTCGATTTATTAATTTTATTTGTTACGAACATTTATGCTTTGGATGACATTATTATTTTTTAAGTAATATTTTATACTTGAATTAATAAATATTTTATTGTTTGCTTTTTATAATCATATTGTATTATTTGAACTGTTCAATGACAATACTGTAGATAGACATCGAGTATTTATGAGACGTGACTCCAGAGTACTCCAAATAAGTGGTAAATTTTACTTAACCTTAGTTATACTATCTATGGGTAGGAGTGTTTGTTCCGCCTCAAGGACTCTTACGCTAGCTGGAAGGTTCGACCTGTTGGAAAATTTGGGTAAAATTTCTACAATTCAGTTCAGCCGTTTTAACGTGATTAAGTAACAAACTTCCTCACTGATATTTTTCAACTTATACATTTATAATTTTAGTAGGATGGATAGTACTGTCTCCGTTAGCTATTTTCATAAGCACCACAGCTAACAATTCAGTTGTAAATTTCTACTTTATCTCACTTTCTATGTGCAAGTGTATCATCTCAAGCTCCACCGCCATCAGAGGTCACAATCCTCGCCACTTTCGTGCCGTCTCATTTGACTTACAAATAGGCGCTGAATCACAAGCAGTGTAGCTACTACCAATGTTCTAATCGCAATAAATTGTAGAGGCTGCGCGCGCATACCCATAAATCTGCTCGCCTGCGCACTGACAGAATCCTCATAATCAGCCAATGTTTGTTTGAAATCGTTTGTCCATGCTAGTTGGCCAACGTTTGCGTTGTATATAAGAATTTATAGATATTGTATCGTTGGCGAAAAAAAGATTGACGAGAGAAATTTGGTAAAAGAGCCACTGATTAAACATTGTTTTGGTTGTTAATTACATGATCTTAATACATGTTATGGAATTAATAATATAAATAAAGTTCGCCAATGTTCGACCAATTTATGTCCCAGCACCGGCCAAACTATTTGATTTAGAGAAATGGAAAGGCACCGCCCATTGTTTTCACTTGTAAAATTTACTGAGCCGATATAAACTGTATATGGTCGGGTAATGAAAGCCGGCTGTTGTTTGAAAGTTCCCTTGATTTAGTGGACCTTTTGGAAATTAGGCTTTGTTTACTTAGTGGGATACACTAAGTAAATATCCAAACTTACAAACTTTCACATTTATAATATTAGTGAGAAGTAAGATAAGATAAGATAAGATGTGTATATGACACATCCTGTCAAGCCTATAGAAGACATATGAATAAAAAAATCGGGAATTAACGCATTCTACCTTCACGCTTCAACGCAGGTCTATCTTCACGCTTTTGCATAAGAGTCCCAATGGAGCAGACACCAGTGTTACAAAACCCTCTTTTCTGGCAGATGGTAAGCAAATCGAACATAAATTCGACTAAGATTTTGTCAGTCCACCGGCGGAATTTATTTATAAGCAGACAAAGGCGCAGTTGTATTATAAGCAAGCTGAGTTACGCATTGCATTTCAGCAACACCAAAATGTTATTATGATAAGTCCATTTTCGGTAAGGAAGGTACGAGTTAATACAATATATTATTGCAAGAAATTGAATAATCGACCGAGTATTGCGCGATTCGTATAAGGCAACCCCGAATGTCAGGCAGACATTCACTGTACTAGCCCATTGGACAAAAACCTGCAGACATCAAAACATCGCAAATGCTTCCCAAAATACAGTGTAAAATCACTATATTGCTCAGTTGTCACTCACGCGATGCGCATGCGCATACAGAACAACAACATAAACTGCCCTTAACTATATTAAACTTTATTTTTCCAGCTGCCGTGTCGCGTATGTACTAAATTTGATATGAATTTGCAATGCAGTTCATATAAATAGGAGCGTCCAAAATTCATATGCGCACAGATAAAGCACAATTTTTCATATTTCCTCGAATGCACAATTTCTATATTACCTTAATAACATATTAACTTCGCTGGAAATGAAATAAAAAGTGATTTGTAACTTGTAAAGTGTAACAAAGAAGCTGAACATCATGGTGATTGAGAGAGTTTATATTAATCAATTAACTATCGTAATACAATTTTAGAAATCGCAGCAGCCCTGCAGAACAAATAAAAACCAGACTACAGTTGGCATAACAGTCGTTGTCACTAAATAATGTAGGTCTTCCTTAAGGGCCGTGTCCCTTAAAAGGAAGATTTAAGTCTCTAAAGGGCCCACAAGAATTCATGAATAAAAATACCGAACCCAAACACGATAGCTGGAACCAATTAAGGTCCGCTGGGAAATCTCTCTAAGCCCAGGTTCGTCGCCCTGTGCTGGGTAAAAATTTTATTGATAGCTAAAAAAATATAGTATACTAGCTGCCCCGCCCAGCTTCGCTCAAGTGAAAAGTAAAATTTCCTGAAACACGAACGCAGCGCCACCTTTCGGGTCCAATTGTGATGTAAGCTATACTATCTTTTAAGTTGGATCAAACTGCACAAGGTGTTCAAATTTTATTGAAATCGGTTAAGTAGTTTAGGAGCCCATCGCGGACAAACAACGGGCCACGTAATTTATATATATTAAGATATATTCTAGCCGCGAGCCTAAATATAACTCAGGTTGAGCTAGTCCATGACAGGACTGCTTGATCACACTTTCAGACATTCAGCTTCGAATGAGTAGCCGCCTAAACCTTTTGCATTGCTAGCGCCTACCTACGTAAGCCGTGGGTAGAAAGAGTAGAGCGCCAATTATTCCTAGGCTTAGGCTACAGCCTCTTTTGCATTCACATTAATTAGCCTCTTCATACATGCAAATACTCTTGACGTTCCTAATGTATTTAATAATCGTTGGAATGTGGTGAAACCTTTCTTTAAAGGCATTAATAAAACATACCGCTAGTCTATAATTACTATAAATAAAGAATATATTTTCATAATCCATTTATAATAAAACACCTATACTCACAATAGATCAAATTTTAACGACACGTACTGTATTCGTCCCACGCCAACAATTGCATGAAATACCTTATATTAAATTTCTATCGACTGCTAGCACGCTTCTTTTGACTGTCTAATTACGAGAAAGCTTCCTATTACCTATCAATCGATATGACACCATATCGTTAAAATAACAAGACTCATTATTGGAAACCTATAATTTCGCCCGCGGGAGGAGTATACAAGAACGTAGGAGTATCGTTACGTACGACATTACATCGTTTGTTAAAATGAAAGCGATATCATTATGTAAAGGTAGCGCTAATATCATTGTTTATACTCTTGACATGAACGCATATTACGTTGGTTTGGACATATAGAAAGGATGTGTGAAGAAAGGTTGACGAAACAGATGCAATACGAAAGTTCCAAGCACAGATAAAATCGATCAAGCATTCAAGGATGGGAATGACAAGTGTGTTGAAACCGCATGTGTGTATGTGGAAACTGATGAATGTGGATGAAACGAAAGAGGTCTGTTAGTCTGGAAAGAGTCGGTGCTCTACTCTCTCTGCTTATACCTTCAGGGAGTAGGCTTGATGATATTTGATTATGTATACATATATGATAGATAATCTAGTCTGTTAGGTATCGCTGCTATTTTACTTTTTTTATGCAGGATTCAGACATAAGCGCCTGTTAATATATTATATATTATATAATATATAATATTGGAACTAGTAATATGACCACATAGCTTTCGAATATATAGGTGTTCCGGCATTGTGGGTCATCTGCGGTATAGATATGGAAATTGAAATCAGTCGAAATTATTGTCAATCAAATCAATCAATCAAAATCTTTTTATTTCACATAGGCCCAGATGGGCACTTATAAACGTCGAAAAAGAAGCACGGTTCGGGTTGGTCGCTTCCATGGAGAAGAACCGGCAAGAAACTCCATGGTTACTCTTTTCAAATCATTAGGCATATACAATATTTTTTTCGTTACAATTGAGTTTGTTAGCCTAATTGTCTGACCCATCTACTCTTCTCAAGAACTGTATCGCTATCTAAGAATATATGTAGGTAGGTATGGGTTGGATGACATAATTGTTCCAATGCAGTGAATTAAATAAATTGATCTTTCCTTTAATTTGACGAGGTGCTAAGGAAAAAACTGGGCTAAGGTTGGACGGGTTTTGTACCAATCCTTTGATCTAATAGATTAGGGCTATTGATCGAAGTTTTTATACCTATACATACATAATAACTGTGTATGAAAATACTCTTACCTTGGTACAATAGTAATGATGATAGAAAGTAATTGCAAACACCGATGTGTGTTGCAAATTGATTTTCTCTACTGATTTCCAGCGTGATCGATAAAATGAAAGTTATAATTTTGCTTGTCTATGGTTTTCTCCGGAGAGCTGTCCATTTTGACGTAAGTATATGAGGACCAAGATACAAAGTATTGTTATGTTTTTTTCTGAACATCTAAGTCTTGAAATATATATTTCTTCTGTAGATGTTATGTGTATTTCTTCTGTAGGTCACTGAACTTCTCCTCTGTGCGCCTTCAGGTGGATTCGAGGATGGTTTAGATTCACAATTGGACCCGATAGGTGGCGGTGCGATCGTGTTTCAGAAAAATATTTTTTTCATACGAGCGAATCTGGGCGGGACAGCTAGTTAATATATAAAATAAACCCTTGTAAATGGAGGCATATCCTAGGTGCCAGGTCCCCTTTCCCACTGAAAAGGAGGTGCCACAATTTACCTTCCTTACTCTCTCCAAGAAATAGGCCGCGCATGAATAAAACGAAATTAAATTATGTATGTATTGTTGAACGTCAATCAGAGCGTGATGTTAATAATTATTTCAACACGAGTAGAGCCAGGGGCGGTGACTAGTGACGTCACACTTGCTCAATATAACACAAACGTCACTGTACGTTGAAAGGAATGTAATTAAGCAGTTGAAACAAATGAAACTGCGAATACGCAAGAAACTTATTGGAACCTGCGAATGGAAATCTGTTACTGGTGAATGAAATTGCTCGTTTTGTTAGAAACCTTACGGGTACTTGTGGCAATAATTACTAATTAGTTTCTCAACAACACAAGGTCTCGCACTGTGCGGTTTCAAAGAAGTGAGCTCGAACGCTCAGGCGAAGGAATGAACTCCTCTTATGGTTCTTCCATATATCAAGAGTACTAAAAACTGCTTATCATGTATGATCATGATAATGATGATGATATGTTATTGTTGTTCAACATAACAGGCCTGCTTGTTGAAACCCTAGGGCTAAGATTGAGAGACCTTCCAAAAGGTTACTGGCTAGAATACTATGTTCAACATATATGGAGATATGTGAAAAATCTGTGGTTTGCAACTGCAACATAAATTTCACCATCTGAACCGTGATCCTTTGGCAACTGCTGCAACGCACACATAATACAGATAAGTACTAAGATATTTACCAGCCAATCATTCGATTCTAAATAAATCTAATTTTAATGTAATCCTAAAGACTCGGATTGGAATATAGTAGATATTGTAGACCGTAATAGACACGTTCAAAGTGAGACCTATCCCAGATAAAATACAAGAGAACCGTATTGCAGGCAACCGTCCGACCACATGACCAGAAAAGTGCTACATATCGAAACTAGACCCCGAGGACGTAGGTCTTCTACGTCCTCGGGGCTTAGTTTAACCCGAAACACATGGATGTCCGTAGTAAATAAGAACCTCATAGAAACCAGAGTCAACAAAGAGACAACCCAGGATTGAGCTGCCGAACACAGAGTGGCAACGCGCAAGTGATACTTCGGTATTGTAAGCGTAGATAGGCTGCGGTAACCGTTTTCCATCGGGTGGGCCGTATGCTTGTTTGCCACTCTTGTTGTATAAATATATATATATATATATATATATATATATATATATATATTGAAGACGTAAAGACAGACACCATAACGACAAAATATTATATTCGGCATGTGTTTAAAATTGATAAATAGTGTATGGAGGTTTTTATTATATATTTGTTTATGTACTGCAAGTCTATACGATGCGATTGCGAATAATTTATTTAGCCATAAATAAAAAATATTTTGCATTTTAATAACTCTTAAAATCATAAATACAACCTGTCGGAGACAACCTGACAAACCTACACCTGCTATGTAGAGCAAGGTGAATAGTTAATTATATAGCTGTATTGATTTCTACGCAATCATTGTAACACCACCTTATTACAAAGCAATTAAGATCAATTTCCAATCGAGTTAAATAACGTGGAAGTTGGCGTGGGACACAATTTTGAGGTTACAATCGAGTTCTCGCAGTTAATTATCAATTCATTCGAATAGTTGAATCGATTCGCCTACGTGTGAAAACGATGAATGGTACTATGTTGTACAAGTTAATTTAGATATTTGTACGTTTTTAGTTATTGGAAACATTTAATATGTGTTTGAAATTGTTATTAGTATAATTTAAGAAAACATTATACACATATAAATATACGCCTTCCCACATGGCTCCAAAATGCTAGGCCGAGGTGTGTAGTAGTACCGCACTGAGTGTGCGGTACTCCTACACACCTCGGCCTTTTAGCCATAGGTGGAGCAGAAGGTGGTAGCCAGAAATTTCGTTCAATTTCGTCTCAAACGTGCTGCAAAGCTCGTGTTGTGTCTAATCACTGTTACTTAAGTTCAGAAAAACTAACAGTCAGGATTCGAACTTCCTATCTTTGTGTTGCAGGTGCACTTTAGGATTAAAACCCATTTTCGTTGATTATATATGAGTATGCCTGACGGGGTTTCTTCTCGTTCGCTTCATCCATATTCATCAGTCCCTTTGTAGGAACTCGCTAGTTTCGAGTAGGTAGTCCTCATATTCCCATCAAGAGTTTTCGATCGATATGATCCAGGTACATAGTTGGAACATGGTCTCCTTGCCGATGCCGATGTCAGAGACACTTTCGCGTTTTGAATATCTGCTTCGTCAGCCTGTCATTCATCCTTTCAATACATTCATACTAACGTAACATGCCTTTCTTCGTATCTAAAGGTAATTATTTAAGATTTTTTTTTTATTTAGGTACTACATTTAAAAAACAAAAACTTTTCACCAATTGCAAGCAGACAAATGATTGAATGAAAACGAAGCATAATTCTCGTATTGTATTCGAAGTTCTTTTATATTCAAGCATAAGCTTTCAATGCTCGAAATGTATTTTGGCAAGGCACTGTTATTACGCGATCCTTCATCTGATATCTCGATTGTCGATGTTCGCAGCTGCAATTCGATTCATATCGCATTTATCGAGTCGCTTTATGATTTGAATAATAGCCTTCATTCTCATCTATGTTATTAAGGAATCAAAGATTTCAATATACGAATATGGAATACATTTTAAAGGATTTTTCTCGATCTAAATGATACGATTTAGGTCTACTCTATTGTGTACTAAAATATGTTATTTAAATAATCAAGACTACCCCCAGACATGGGTGTATAGGTAATACCCACACACCCACTTTCCGCCACAGATATATTAGGTGCCAACGTGACAGATGGCGAGTCCATCGCCGTTATTCAAGCACGACTATACATACGTCTTAGAATTGCTTCTCAGACGTATGCAGGTTTCCTCTCGTTGTTTTCCTTCACCGTAAAGCTCGTGGTGTGACTAATCACTGTACATAAGTTCAGAAAATCTCATTGCTACAGTCGGGATTCGAACTTGCGATCGTTGTGTCGCAGGCAACTACTCGAACCACTCAGCCACCACGGCTATTAGTTTAACCATACAATTACGCCCATTGTACGTTAAGGATAAAATGCAATTAACTCTTTTCTCTGTTGGTAGTGTTTTTTTTAAACCTTTGTTTAATTAAAATGGTAATAATGGTAATGGTGTAATAAAACCCGAACTGAATTGTGCTCCTTTATAGTACGATCCGACGAAGTTTGATCTGACTCAAGGGGTCTTACCACTACATCAATTTTCTTCGTCTTTTATGGGTCTTTAATTCGGGAGATTTATAGCGCAATATATTTTTTTAAGGCAGTCTAAAATACTGTATTATAAATTGACAAATCGAATTAAAAAAGTTTTTAGTACATGTATATATTCAATTATATTACCTATACACCTCTGCCTACCCCTTCGGGGACCCTTGTGGGAAGGCGTGAGGATATATTATTATATTCAAAGATGTATTATTGTATAGTAATGATGATGTAGAGATATTTTGTGGCGTAACCGATGGCGAGTACATCGCAGTTTTTATACGTCTCCTTGATATTTCGACATATGCTCATAAATAATTGCATGACTGTAGGGAAAAATATGCGAAATCCTATTTATATCTTTCTTCACCGTACGGATAGTGGTGCGATTTATCCCTTTACTTAATTAAGTTCATAAGCATTGGAACGGACGTTGTTGGAGCCTGCAATATATTGCTTGGGACTACATACATGAAGTATTCGGCCACTATGGTTCTCACGGTGCGTTTGTGGCAACCCTAAAGCTTAGATTGTTGATCTTGCACGGGCATATTAGTAAACACGCCACGACGAATGACTAACAAATTATGATGCTGCTCTTCGTGATTAATAGGCTATGAAGAGCCGCATTCTATTTGCTCCGGCCATGACCCAATCCTCGAGGCTGTTCTGGACTAAATGAACGGCTGTGTATGAGTAATGTGAGAAATCTCCAAGAAACAAATAGAGGCAACATCACGCCAATACAAATAACGGGTGATTAGCGTGGAACGATCATGGCCTCAGTTAAGACCTTGACCCCACAGTTAAAGAATAATGATAAGTAATAACATTAATACCTTAGGACAGTTCCACACAAATTGACCTTGTCACAGACTAAGCTAAGCTTGTACTCGGGCAACTTAAAAACGTCACAAATACTGAAGTACCGTCACGTTGGCACCTAAAATAAGTCTCTGGCGGAAAGTGGGGGTGTGGGTACTACCTATACACATCTGCCTACCCTTTCGGGGACCCTTGTGGGAAGGCGTGAGGATATATTATTATTATTGATGATATATGTATGTATTTTAGATACATAAGTTATCCAGTACAATACGCAAGTATTCGAATTCATCACACAATTATCCGCCCTCAGTGGGAATCCATCCCGTAAATTTAGGTGGTTTAGTTCGCTGGTAAGAAGACAAATAAACCCTGCAGATCAGTCACAGGTCCACGGCTACTCACATTGATGTAGTGGGATCAATATTTACCTGGAACAAAAATAATAAATTTATAGAATATTGATTACTGATCAATGTGGACGAAGCGAAAAAGGCTTGTAAGTCTAGAGAAATAGCGTCTAGAGAAGGAAGAGAGAACTGGCGCTCTATTCTCTCTTCCTACCCCGTTAGCGACTCGGCGTGATGATATGTATGTATGTAATACAGATACAGATACAGATAAATTACTCAGTTTTACTCGTGTTAATTTCATACATATGACGCTAGGGTGTTGTGAATATATCCTCATGAAGATGCAATAAAACAAAAAACTCAAAAGGTAACCGAATGACAACATTATTAATAGTAGTAAGAAATGCTCACAACGAAACGTGGTTTAATGGGTCTTGCTCAGCAGCTATAAATAAAAGAAAACGATTAAAACATACTTAGATTTTACATGAACAACTTTATCGTCACGTTGATTACGTATAAATACGATAAAAAAATTACTACTTACAATGTTTTTTTTATTTGCTTACTTTCATTATACCTCTGGCGGAAAGTGGGTGTGTGGGTATTACCTATACACCTCTGCCTACCCCTTCGGGGACCCTTGTGGGAAGGCGTGAGGATATATTATTATTATTATTATCATTATACCTTAGCATATATTTGAACAACTACCCCATTTCTTAAGGCTCCTTGTATAGATAGTGACATCTACGAAGACGCGCCCCACCAATTTCTAGTCTAGGGGGTTGCGGGATGCGTGGAGTATGACCCGACTGTATTAATTGCAGTGTGCGTGTGCACTCATAGGTAATCAGTGTGTACCGATAATACTCAAACATTAGTGGAAGGTTATACACTTACACCATAAACTATAAGGAAGAAAAGTGGGGCGCGTCTTCGTGGATGGCGCTATCTATATAAGTTGGCGTAATTGTAATGTTAAACTTTAAATAGTAAAGTGTAAGCCGGGTAATAAAACATATAAATAAATAAAGTAGCTTTCTATATCGCCAGTGGTGTGACGGCCCACCGCAATTTCATCTTGATGTTCAAGCTGAGAACACATTAAAACGTTCTTGTAAAAATAAAACGGTGTGTAACGCACCTTAATCTAACAACACATGAGAAATACCGATCAACGATAATGGCGAACCTCGCGTCCTTTTCTGTCTGGCGGTGAAAGTATGCGTTGGAAAGGGATAGATATACATTACTAATGAGAATTCTATTCACTGCTAAAGGGACAGTGAAAGTGATCTCGGCTTTTGTAAAGATGTTGAGTTTAAGGTAGCTAATAACTTATATACTTACAATCACATACATAATAATATGATCACGCCGTCTCTCATGGGGTAGGCAGAAAAAGCGAAAATTCTTACACCTTCTGGAACCCGCGTCGTAAGATAAAATTTGTCCAACTTTACACACATTTTTACGTGCTGGAAAAAAACTACCCACACACCAACTTTTCGCCGAAGGTTTTAGATGCCAACGTGACATATAGCGAGTGCATAGCCGATACTCAAGCACGTATAATATAAAGGAATTTTTGACGCATATTCATACATGAGTGATATATATGAGTGACATAGAAAGGATGAGTGAAGAAAGATTGACAAAGCAGATACAAACGAAAGTGTACAAGAAGAGGCAGAGGAAGACCATGGTCCAACTACCTAGATCAAATCGGACGCTCAAGGATGAATGTGGACGAAGCGAAAGAGGTATGTAAGTCTAGAGAGATCTGGCGCTCTATACTCTCTGCCTACCCCGTTAGGAACTCGGCGTGATGATATGTATTTTAGATTTTTTTTTACCTGTAAGATATAGGTAACATACATACCACACGTCTTCTTTAGCTGATTTAATTTCAGTTGAATCCGAAATAATCATTTCAAATTGGGTTCCACATAATCCTAAGATCACATCATAATATATCCAATTATGGCGATATATTTCAATGTCGATTTACGCTTACGATATATCTACTAGTATCGCACGACACCGAGCCGCCTCCATGCAGGCCCCACCTTCCATTGTTTCAAACGATGACTGATCACTGTTTGACTGATCACTTGTCAACGGCAGACAAATCAAGATAGATTCCGATGCCATTCTTTAAATTCAATCCAGTTTTCTCTCTCACACTCACTATGAGTGTACATAAATGCGTCCTGTTCTGCTGCTGCGCGTGAGCAAACCGTGATCGCACTATCATTTGTCAATGTAATTCTTTTTTCGAATTACGATAAGGGAAATTCGTTATGACACCTAATGAATTAAGCAAATTGATGGCCGATAAAAGGGCGTAATAGAATATCTTGTTGCAATTGGACACTTTCGTTCTGAGATGGATTTGTTTGATAAGCAGAAATGGAAAGTTATTGCAGCTAACTTCACCGTAAAGCTCGTGGTGTGACTAATCACTGTAAGTTCAGTAAAACTTATTGGTACAGTCGGGATTGCAACTTGAAATTTGTGTTGCAGGCTACTTGAACCACTCGGCGACCACGGCTATTTATATATCCTCACGCCTTTCCACTAGGGTCCCCGAAGGGGTAGGCAGAGGCGCAAAGGTAGTACCCACACACCCACTTTCCACCAGAGATATATTAGGTGCCAACGTGACAGATGGCGAGTCCATCGCCGTTACTCAAGCACGACTATACATACGCCTTTGAATTTCTTCTCAGACGTGAGCAGGTTTCCTGTCGATGTTTTCCTTCACCGTCAGCTCGTGGTGTGACTAATAACTGTACGTTCAGTAAAACTTATTGGTACAGTCGGGATTCGAACATAAATCTTTGTGTTGCAGGTTACTCGAACCACTCGGCCATCCACGGCTATTTATGTGTAGAGTATCTCTAATTGGTTAATACCACGTTCACATGCAGGCGTAGGGCGGAAGGCACGCGTGGCCTGACATTTCACGGGATGAGCCTGACGCAATGGCCTACGACCTGGTTTACAGGGAAATTGTAAGATAAAATACATTACACAATTCTAAGAGCTCGCGGGGAATGCGGCACTATTAAACGTTTCGTTACTTAAATTATTACATCTCTACGCAAAACCACAAGCGGTAGCTAAAGATGAAACAACACCGCCTTTCCGCAGTTTCCGTCTGAGTTATATTATGAATGTACATGTATGAAAACGAGTATGAAAAATATACATGAAAAAGAGTACTCAAAACTGGCGAGCATATGATGATGATGATGTTAGCGTGGTACATCCCACAGCTGGGCAAAGGCCCCCCCATGATTTCCAAGTGTTTCTGTCCAATGCTAGTGTTGGCCAGTCCATGTATAAAGAGAAATATATTTCTCATGGAAAGTGGGTGTGAGGGTACTACTAACACCCTCTCTCTGCCTACTCCGTCCGGGACCCTTGTGGGGAGGCGTCAAGATATATTATATATTATTATGAATGTACATGCTCATCGGTTTGACTGTATTAGACTGATGAATGTGGACGAAGCGAAAGAGGTATGTAAGTCTAGAGAGAACTGGCGCTCTATACTCTCTGCCTACCCCGCTAGGGACTTGGCGTGATGATATGTATGTATGTATGTGTTATGGATGTAGATGAAGCGAAAAATGTCTGTATGTCTATAGAGAACTGACGCTCACCCCCCTCTGCATACAACACTACCCGAGAGGGTTAACGAGTATTGATATATATATGTTATAAATAATATATATTATGATCGATTTGAACATTATCGTTTTGATATATTCCTTCACCGTTAAGCGAGTGGTGTAATTATTATGAGAACTTTCTGTCAGAAAATATGTCGTTACGAATTTCTAACCGACAATATTCAAACTATTTAAATCTCTTAGCCGAAGGCTACTGAACATTTAAAAATATAGGAAATCAGTGCGTCGCCTTGAAGCAGTTTAATTTTCTCGCTCTCATTCAGTGAAAATTAAAGCCAAACTCATCGTGGAACAAGACCATCTCAGCAGTACCCGGCCATCAGATAGCAATTAACAAGAGACTATTACAAGTGTACATGTATCAGGCAGATAACAAATAAAAACACAATTAAATAAAGTTACTTATTGCACAACTTTGTATTACCAAACGTAATTGATGTTATAGCGTTCACAATGGCATTGTTTCCTCCAGATTTTAACGTTTGATTCAATTTAACAATGCCAGTAAAAATTAACACGGTGGTCGTTGGAGATCTTTTTATTATGGGATTTCTATTACTACATTATTTCCGGCAACTCGGAGCATTCTTTGTTGGAAGTAACTTTCAATTTATTCGTTGTTTCTGTTTCCAAAAGTATGTGTAGTGGTGGCCGAGTCGAGTGGTTCGATAAGTTGCCTGCGATATAAAGATTGCAATTTCGAATCCCGACTGTACCGTTCGAGTAATTGGTCACATCACGAGCTTTATGGTGAGGGAAACCATCCGAAAGAAGCCATGTTTGAGAAGAAATTCAAAGACGTATGAATAGTTGTGCTTGAATACGGCGATAGACTCGCCATTGGTCACGTTGGCACTAAAAATATATCGCCGGTGAAAAGTGGGTGTGTGGGTACTACCTACACACCTCTGCCTACTCCTTCGGGGACCCTACTGGAAAAGCGTGAAGATATATATACCTCGTTCTACAGGCAAAACTATAACAAATAGTTAGTATACACTAAGTTAGTTTGTAGTTACACTATGTTTACAAAAATAAGGCAAGTAGGTAATTTATACTAACTCGTATATAACCATATATCGTATATCACCATTTCATTATGGGAATTCATCACCATACCTTGAAACCCCAAAGATCTCGTCTGTATCAAAGGAGTTTCCTTTCACGGACGCTCAGACTGAGGAGTAGAGACAGCATGGAGTTCTTCAAGAAGGGTGTGAAAAGATTCATGCAGGGTCGGCAACGCGCGAGTGATACCCCTGGTGTTACAAGCGACCATAAGCGGCGGTAACCGCTTACCATCAGGCGGACCGCATGCTTATTTGCACCCTTTGTAGTATAATAAAAATGAACATAGAATAGTCCACTACCCTCCAAACCGCCGAGTGTAGAATTCCCAAGGGCGAGGGTAGTAGCAGCCAGCGTGGCGCCGTCGGTCGGTTACTTTCACTGCGGGTCAACGGCCTCGGCGCCAAAAATAATTGCAGTGATGAGGTCGCCATGCGCTTGCGCATTACGTCACGCGGTTAGCGTTTCCGCGACGTGTGAATCTGCTGCTGACATTTGAACGCAGGTTTGTTTGGGCGCTGCTGTGACCCCGATGCGAATCTTATCTAGACATTTATCAGGTTACGTCTGAGACTAAAGGCTTTTATAGTATTCACTTCTATATTATAGCCGTGGTGGCAGAGTGGTTCGAGTCAACTACTCGACGACGACTGCTACATAAAGATCGCAAGTTCGGATCCCGACTGTAAAAATGTGTTTTTCTGAACTTATATACAGTGAATAGTCACCCTACAAGCTTTACGGTGAAGGAAAACATCGAGAGGAATCCTGCATACGTTTCAGAAGCAATTCAAAGGCGTATATATAGTCGTGCTTGAGTAACGGCGAAAAAAAATTATGTTCCTTACCACCGTATTACACATGTTACCCCTATGTGTTTATATAAATACATATATAGTTGGGTCATTCCTTATTCATTATTGTGCGTCCGTATTGGAGAAACCGTTGAGACTTATATTTATCGAATTCAACATCTTGTAACAAAATATTTACAATAAAGTTAAATTCTATTCTTTCCAAAACCCACAGAACTTAAGAAAAATGTAATATAAAGTACAAAACTATTTTAAAAATCACATAGAAAGTAAAAGTGTCCGAGCAAACCTGCCTGACTATAAATAAAATGTGTTGTACATATTAAATAACGCCAGATAACAAAAACAATAGAGAGAGTATAGATAGCCGCGGTCGGTGATCGATTACAAACGAAACCGAGTAGACTCGGATCGATAAAATCGAGAGATAATCGTTACTCGCGTTGGTGAGACCATGACGAGATGAAATACCTAAAGTGCGTGCTAGTATGATGATTGTACATATATGTACTTTACGTCTACGCACAAATATTCCTTAAAGGGTAGATACCTTTTAAGAGAGGTAGGGCATAACGGATTCTCCGTTCGAATTTGTAGCTGCTCGACTGGGGCAGGACCTCCACCTTATAGAAGTCCATAGCCAAATAACACAATTTTTTTGTGTTGTGTTCCTACGTGGTGAATAAGGTTTCCAGTAATGAGCTCCTTGGGGAGGGGGGAGGATTTTTATATTGTGTTGGCAACCGAGGGATTAGACCTATTATGTTGCCAACACAGTATAACTCTTTGAACACAGAGTGGCAACGCGCAAGTGATACTTAGGTATCGTGAGCGTAAATAGGCTACGGTAACCGTTTCCCATCAGGTGGGCCGTATGCTTGTTTGCCACTCTTGTTGTATAAAAAAAAAGATATCCCTGATATGTAGGTAGTACACCCACTTTCCGCCAGAGATATATTTTAGGTGCCAACGTGACAGATGGCGAGTCCATTGCCCATTGTTACTCAAGCACGACTTGACATTGTTGAATTTCTTCTTAAACGTTAAGGTTTACTCTCGGCGTTTTCCTTCACCGCAATACTCGTGGTGTGACTCATCACTGCAATTTAGTGCTTAATAACTCATTGGTACAGTCGAAATTCGAACTTGCAACTACTCAAACCATTCAGCAATACGGCTGATAAATAAACTGAGAAAATTTCATCCACACATACATACATATTAACAGAGGAAGTTCAATAAAAACTGGTACAATAACTAAAATAAATACCTTAGGACAACTCCAAACAGATTGACCTAGTCCCATATTAAGCAAAGCTTGTAATATGGTTAATAGACAACTAGACTCAAATAGATAAATATAATACAAAGGATATCTAAGACAAGTGCGATTAACACGAGGATTTGTAAAAAAATATCTGCTCTCTGAGGGAATTGAACCGCTTCGCACCAGACCAAAAGGCCGTCATAGTCTAAATGATGGAAGTCTCACCCGGACACAAGCGGCAACGGTGCCGATCACACACATGTTCACTATAAGTCAAACTTTGAAAGGTCCTGTTATATTGAAAGTTATCTAATAATAAATCTTAATAAACAGACAGAGGCGTGTTCGCGACAGTCGTTTGTGTTATGATTGTGTAATGTCAGCGACATAAGTGACTTTGATTTATTTACGGACGATTTTGTTGGTACTGGTATATGTACCCAAATGGCGTACGTTTTTAAAGTACGTTGAATATAAAGAGTCGTCGTGACCGAGAAGTTCAAACCCCGGCGGTATGCACCAACCTTTTTTTCTGCAGTCAAGTATGTTTACCCAAATAGCGCAGAGTGTATTTTTACACCACTGCCTACCCGAAAACCAAATGCTGCTTTATGTTTTGGTAAAACGTAGGTGACAGCTACAACGCCAACATGCGCATTGGCAAGCATGCGCAGGCGCACGCAACAATCATCGCTACATCGATACTAAGGAAAGTGTATCTATGTCGGAAATATGACCCTTACAGCGATTCAGATTCATTCGGCGTTACAAAATAAATACATTATTATACGAAAAGCCAATATTAACACAAAAAAACATTATTCTCGCATACGTGGATTTAATTATTACATTTTAACACTTACCCACCGCTCTGTACCTCACCATGCAGTCGTCCCTGACTCACATGGCGCATCGTATAGCATTTAATTGCTTACTTAAGATTTACTTACTTTTTACGATTTACTTACTTAGAGTCGATGGCCTCATTATACAACATTACTGTTTACTTAAATGTAATAAAAATAAACACCTTATTATATTTCGCGACACATTTTTTAAACTACAACGGAGCCAAACAGTTATACGAATATTGAACGGTGTAAAAAGTATATATGCTTTTTACATATATAAAAGCTGTGTTGGTCGCGAGTTATTGGGCACAACACAAAGATTGCAAGTTCGAATATCAACTCTACTTATTTTTTTTCACACCACGAGCTTTACGGTGAAGGAAAACATCGGGTGGAAACTCGCATACGCTTGAGTAGAAATTCAAGATTGGTAACTAAAATATATCTCCGGCAGAAAGTAGGTGTGGATGCTATCTACCCACCTTTGCCTACCCCTTCGGAGATCCTTGTGAAGGCATGAAGATAGAATACAGACAAAAATTCTAGAAAAAGTCTACCTATGAAATTATATGCGGGTAAAG
Organism: Drepana falcataria; assembly: GCA_945859725.1. Lineage (NCBI taxonomy): Eukaryota > Metazoa > Arthropoda > Insecta > Lepidoptera > Drepanidae > Drepana > Drepana falcataria. The sequence goes on from OX243925.1 coordinate 1,517,068, forward strand.
CAAGGACACGGGTACACTCGTGAATAGCTTAGTATAATAATAAATCACCATTGATTTTGTAATTAAGTGAAGAAACTTGCTACTTACTTACTCATTGAGGTTTCAAATAACGTTTTCCCCAATTTTAATAATTTACTTTTATATAAGACCTTCAATTCATTCAAAAATATTTTTTAACTCTGGTGCATAAGGTTGAAAATCTGAATACATTCTGAAAGGATAGTAATGACAGTACAAATTGCTACACAGCCACGTGACAGTTTTAAAATTACACTGCCTGAGTGAAAAATTACTCGAGGCAAAAAGTTGTTTTAATTTCAATTAATTCAACTCGATCGATTAAAATATGATTGCCATTCAATAATAATAATTGTTTTTACAGGCTTTTAAGATTGTAAATTGAAGAGGATTTTTTATTCCATTTTCAAAATACCACGAATATCCCACACAAGTGCAGTTGAAAAATATCGCTTCAAACTTTCTCTACTAAATAAAAAAAAAAGCTTATGTTATGCATTCCAAATTTGAAGTCAAATTTCTAAACACGCCTTCGTAATGACCTTCTCAACACAACCGGATTAATCGAATACAAAATTCGTTTTTCGATTTCTGAATCATATTTTAAGCCTTATAACAATCGATGGAATTAACAATTGATTTGTACATCGATGTGTTAAACTTTGTATTGACTGACGCATCGAGCAATGAAAGGAATTTATTCGTGATCGAAGCGTTGACATCGGCCGACCTTGGCGAGTTAATCCGAACCGACCCGACGCAGGTCAAGCAGGTCTTAGTTGGCATTTGAATTTGGAATTTAACTTTTTAAGACAATTCTTTTTGGAGTTTACTCCTTAAGAATCGATTTTCATATATAAGGCGCCCGGTATGAGAAAAATATGAGAGGTAAAATCTACTGATGAATGACCTCGTTACGTTTTTGGTGCGCACCATAGGTGCGCAACTTTCTGATTTGGTTGTGAGCACAGAACAAAGAAAACATAGAATCCTAAAGTAGGCGTGGCACGCATGCCAACGATAAGCACTGCAGTGCTCAACCGCGCTCAGTACGCCGCCGCCGCTTGTGTGTGACAGTTGTACAATCCGCTTTCAATAAGTTTGAAAAACAAGTGCAGATATGCCGTATTGCTCCATTCTTGAGTGCAGGAATGCTAGCCGGACAAAAATCTAGCTAATAGTGGCATTTCCTATCATCGGGAAGTGTTATTTAATTAAATTTTATTTTATTACGTTAATTTTGTTTTATGTCCAAATTTTTTTTAATTGTACAATACAAAAATCAATCTTATGTAAGGGCAATAAGATCGAATTTTATCTGTAATAATAGTTAAAGAACTTTCTAGAAAATTGCATCAGTTTCGCGCTACTCAACCAGTGCGAGGGTGTAGTCAATAAAGTATCGATATCGATAATCCGATTTTTACGATAGTTTTACTACTTATTTATCAACATTCCTAATGAAATATTTGTGCACATCTGAAATTGACTATTGTGAAAAGTTTAATGTAAAATATTTCGCCGATTAGTTATAATAAATGTATATAAAATGAATAAATATATATTTATATATGTATATTATTTTCATTAATTTGTTAATTTACCCTTTCATATGGTATTAATCTTATTTTCAGTTGGTTAAACTCTTTTTGCGTATGTTTAGACAATCGTACTTAAGGAGTAAACTCCAGTCGTGCGTCGGAGCTGACACCCACAATTTTTTTTACATTATAAATACAGGCATATTATGAGCTTCTGTAGAAAACTAAAAGTTTAATATTCAAGTCAAGTCGGATCATCAGGAACTCTACACATGTTATTAAAACTCTTTTTTTTATTCTCGAATGTCTTGTGTACCTCTATAATTGCGTTAGTGTTATTTAAATCATATGTAAAAATGACAATGAATTAGTGTTGCCACTTAACTATTAGCCATTCCTCCCGCGTCCAAGTTCAACAAACGCACGCATTGTCATTCCTTCGTCGCCGTGCGAAACGATTACTTTGCACAAATAAACATGCGCAGACATGGCGGATAGAAATATTCAAGTTTAAGCCAGCAAATACGGAATTTAAATAATATTCATACATATATTAAATGATTAGAATTACTTACTTTACGAGAAGGAAAACACCGTCGGTAGTGCTCTTCGCTAGAGAAATTAAAAATGTATAGTTATTGTTTGACAAAAAGCGACGGACTGGGCATCTGTATTGCTGGGACTTAAATACATATTCGGCGAAAAGTAGGTGTTACCCATTGGTGAACCTTCTGGAAATGCGTGAAAATGCATTTAAGCTTTAGGTATACAATAATAATAATAATAATATATCCTCACGCCTTCCCACAAGGGTCCCCGAAGGGGTAGGCAGGTATACAATAGATTATAGTAAAAAAAATCGTGATAACCTGCAATTTTTATTCGTTTGTAAAGAAATTAAATCACTTGAGAAAATAGTCAAAATCATACGTCTCATAAATGAGCTACTAGACCTAGACACTCCCATAGAAAAGTGCTTGCTTTATAGTATACAATTATTAAAATTGAAGTGTCTGTGTGAATAATATATGTTCTTCAAAGCAGCCACGACGATCAGAAAACAGTACTAAATACTACGTAATTACTTTGTAAAATAAGATATTGTAATTGACTGCCGAGAATTTTGTGTCGGCATGATTTACATTACTCTTAAGGGCGGGACAGGCAGCGTATTGAGAAGCAATGGAGTAAATAATAGTGTTACTTAAGCGATAATAAGTATCTACTAGTTTTAAAGCATGCGTAGAAAAACCTATTTAGACGGGAACAGACTTTGGGGCTATTACATTATATATATATTATATGGTTTAGTACAGTTTTATCAATCGTTAGATGATTATTATATTGCATAGTATATTATAAAATAATAATAATATTATATTTCGCAACTATTTATTTCTTTTATAGCCTGCCATGCCTATCTCTGCATCACCCAAAGGTTAACTGGTAGAGAATGCCTTCGGCATTAAGTTCGTCTTATCAAAATGTTTTGCAGGAAGTTTTAATAAATAAATAAATGATTATAAGTTAAATACATACTATTAATGAATTATAATTAATTATTTGATATTTTTGTATTCTTTAAGAGTGGTAGGGCATAACGGGTTCGAATTTAGAGCTGCCCGACTGTGGCAGGACCTCCACCTTATAGAAGTCTGTAGGCAAATAACAAATTTTTTTGTGTTGTGTTCCTACGCGGTAAATAAGGTTAACTGTGGTAACCGTTTTCCATGTGTGCCGTATACTTGCTAGCCACTCTTGTTGTAAAAAAAAAAAAATTATTTTAGTATAGCTTTATCCCTCGAGTAGTTATTAGGCTCAAGTGGAGCTTTAATGATAACTCGACACAATGATCCTTTAGAAGATTTGGATGGCGCGATTTACACAATACAAAAAAATTTACAGAGTCATCTATCAGCAATACATGTAGACATCAATAATGGATTTTACAAACAAGACAGTTGACAATCGAGAAGTAATTATGATTCAGAAAAGTCCAAAACTTACGTCATTTCGTCTCGTCCGACAAGCCGCAAGGTTCCAAGCCGCCTTCGAGTCTAGCGGCATATGCAATTTCGTCAAATTGACTAAATGCCATCCTGGGAGGTTGACCCCCTAATGAGCCAGTTATTTAACAGCCATAATTGTTTACAGACACGCAAGTTTCTGGTTTTGTTAAATATTCTGTCGCACACTCTGTATTTAAGTTTTCCTTATTATGTTCATGACATACATAATATGACCACGCCAAGTCAGACAGAGTAGACAGAGAGAGTAGAGCACCAGTTCTCAGTACACCTACAGATCTCTTTCGCTTCGTCCACATTCATCAGCCTCTGCTCACTGGTTTCGAGTATTCGTGACTTTCCCATCCTTGAGTGTTCGATCGACTTGATTTCAGTTGTTGGAACGTGGTCTTTCTCTGCCTCTTCTCCCCGATACTTTAGAATTTGACTGTCTATTTCGAAAAGCTTTTTTGACATATCCTTTATATAAGTCAAAATCAAAAAGCCTTCCACCTACTTCACAATCACAACCAAATTCAAAAGTTGGTTCAATTTATGTATTAAACGTTATTAATACGCAAGTATTCGTATTAATAACGTTTTATACGGCTTCAAAAACGAAATATTAAAAAGGGACCAAGACGTAAAATTGCAATCATAATTCAAGAGTGCGGAAGGGACAGATTAATAGGCATCATATACATCTGTCACACACATTTATGAATTACTAGCTGTACCCTGCCACGCTTCGCTGTGGATATGTGACTGATACAAAAAATAGATAAAAACAATCCTTTATGCGGATTGTATATCATGCTAAGATTTCAGCTCGATTGGTGCAGAACTTATTGAGTTTTTGAAGCGTACACAAACCATCATAACATTTTTATATACATAGATGATTGCATAGAATAGTTCGTCCTTTGCTTTCACAGAAGATAGATGAAGAAGAAGAAGTTGATAGACGTCATAAGGAAGCGATAATGGACCAAAAGATTTCAATATTTGTCTTTCGTAAAACAATCTAAGATTAGCAACTCCTAAGTGTTTTTAGGGCTGCCATGAAACAAAATGGGATTATTAATATGTTATCGTTAAAGATGTTTACTACTGTTAAGTTTAATATATCCTCACGTCAAGTCGACGTCGTGGACAAGGGTCCCCGAAGGGGTAGGTAGAGATGTATAGGTAATACCCATACACCCACTTTCCGCCAGAGATATTTTAGGTGCCAACGTGACAGATGGCACGACTATCGCCGTTACTTAAGCAGGACTATGCATACGCCTTTGAATTGACCAGACGTATGCAGGTTTCCTCTCGATGTTTTCCTTCACCGTAAAGCTCGTGGTGTGACTAATCACTGTACTTAAGTTCAGAAAAACTCATTGGTACAGTCGGGATTCGAACTTGCGTTCATTGTGTCGCAGGCAACTGCTCGAACCACTCGACCACCACGACTTACTATACTGTTAAGTGACATCTTTAAAAATCACGTGGGCTCATAACGTGCATTCTTCTGGTGGCAAATGAATATATTGATAGCCTGATAGCGATTGGCTGATAAAGAAATGGATGATACGCGCCTGGCCTAATGGTTTTCTTTAATTAGCGCTTTAAAAGGTATACATATATGTTAATTAACACTGTGACTAAATGTGGGTTAAACCGACGATTATCACAAGAAGATAAAATGCGAATTTTAATATGTTTTCACATCTCGTGTATCCTCGCGCTAAGAGCGTGGAACTTGTTTTGTTATGTGCAGTTGTCATTTTATTTTACTGACAAGAAAGTTTGCTCCAATTCAGTCCAATTTCAGATACTTTGCATTTAACTTTTTTTTAACACATTAAAACCAGCTCCGTCAGGAATTTCAGCGTCTTATTAGGGGTTCGCGTGTCTCGAGCGCACTGCAGTTTGTGCAAAATTAAAATAAAAAACCAAAATATTCTCAACTGGTGTTTCGCAAAACGCTTTTTTGCTCGACATTACTCCTTCTACTCGGCATACGTAGCGATTGTAGTGACGCTGACGTTAAGTGTAAGGTCCTGGTTCGGTTTGTGTAATTACGCTTGGGTTACGTTTTTGCTGCTTTTATGATATTATACGTTTTCTTAATTACTGACAGTAAATATTTCGTGCGTAATAACGTTTAAAAATGTACGTGGAATTGTTTTTCCCTTTGCGTAATATGAAGTTAGGTGGCGTGAAAGATGCACTGGCATTACAAAAGGTACGAAGATGATAATGAAGGGTTAATGATCGGCTTATAACGTTAGTAATTAAATATGGTATGTGTTATGCAGCAGTTGGCAAAGGGCTAAAAAAGCTCAGTGACATTGCTGCAATAGCAAAACGCAGATTTTCAGATATCGCCAGGTTGACAACGGAGGATGCATGTAGTCGTCATTAATAATAACAAAAGTTGCCCATGCATTTAACATTAATAGATAGGAATTAAAACATTGTCACGATGTGGAATAAATAGTCGTGATATGTGTCGTAATGAAATGGCTGTAATCCGCGCCCTCATATATGCTTGCCAGTTCCGAGCAAAGTTGATATTCTCATCGAGCTTGCGAACGAGATCTTCCTCTGCCTTTTTTCCGAACACTTTCACAGTATGTTTCGCTCACACATTTATTTATGTAAAAACCAAGCAAATGCATCAAATTTGTTGAAACCATACCTCTAGTGATAGGTATTTAACGCCAGATTATGCTCCAAGGGAAAGTTTCTAGTAAAACTAGTTAAAATACAGCTTTTACGACATCCTGAAACCATTATAGACAACGTAACAAATTAATACTCGTAGTAAAAAGAAAAGTGGCCTCAAGCCAGCCATTCAAGTTTTCCATTTCCCACAGTTTCCCCGACAACCGGCGACATATGGCGAATTATACTTTCCATCTCAGTTCCTTAATAAATTATTTATTATTATAACATACATACATACATACATACATATCATCACGCCGAGTCCCTAACGGGGTAGGCAGAGAGTATAGAGCGCCAGTTCTCTCTAGACTTACATACCTCTTTCGCTTCGTCCACATTCATCAGTCTCTTCATACATGCTCGTCGGTTTCGAGTACTCTTAACGTTCCCGTCCTTGAGAGTCCGATCTATTTGGTCCAGGTAGTTGGAACGTGGCCTTCCTCTGCCTCTTCTTGCACACACTTTTGCTTTGTATATCTGTTTCGTCAATCTTTCTTCACTCATCCTTTCTATGTGTCCAAACCAACGTAACATGCCTTTCTTCATCTTTACAATCACGCCCTCATTCACGCCAGTTGATTTGCGAATCTCTTCATTGCGGATTCGATCTAATATCGTTACGCCGCACATTTTTCGAAGAGATCGCATCTCGACTGCATTCAAGCTATTTTCATACTTCCTCTGACATACCCAGGATTCGCTGCCATACAATAAGGTAGGTACCAATATCGCGTTGTGGACAGCAACTCGAGCATTCTTGCTCAGACTTTTACTGCCCATCACCGCCGACATGGCTCCATTCACCTTATTTCCGGCAGTTATCCTTCTTTCAATATCTTTTTCATACTTTCCATCTCGTGTGAACATGCTTCCAAGATATACAAATTCATTCACTTGCTCTAGAATTTGCCCATTTACCGATATTGCACACTCGGTCACTTGTTCATCTCTTTCGAATACCAGAACCTTAGTCTTGCCAGCGTTTAGGCGCAGCCCCTTCTTTTCACATTCTTCTTTCATTATGGTAACTAGTGACTGCAGTTCGCCCTCTGATGACGCCAGTAAAACCGCGTCATCGGCGTATAGTAGGCAGTTGACCACTAAGTTTCCCATTTTCACTCCACATCCGTTCGTTCTTAGTGCTCTCAGACAGATATCTAGATATATAATGAACAGCCAGGCAGACATGATACACCCTTGTTTGACCCCCGACTTCACATCAAACCAGGGTGACATCTCACCGTTAACCCTAACGCACGCCTCGCTATCACTATAGAGTGATTTCACGGCATGCAGTAGGGAACTGCTCACTCCATATCCAGGCAACACGTCCCAGAGTTCCTTTCGTACGACTCTATCAAATGCCTTCTCTAAGTCGACGAAAGCGCAGAAAACCCTTTGGTTAATATCCAAAAACTTTTCCGCGATTCCGCGAAGCGAGAAGGTTTGATCCATACATCCTCTTCCTGGTCTAAATCCACCTTGGGATTCCCAGAGAAACCTTTCGGATCGCTCTTGCATTCTTATCGTCAGGATCTTCGTGTACACTTTACTAGCTAAGCTGACCAAGCTGATGGCTCTGTAGTTGGAGCAGTCCAATCGTGATCCCTTTCCTTTATAGAAAGGCACGATGACTGCTCGCCTCCAGTCGTCCGGAACATCACCCCTTTCCCAGCAAAGATTGCATAGCAAATAGATGACGTCCCAGACCGCTGGTCCACCGTACTTGATCATCTCAGCCGTAATCCCATCTATTCCCGCAGCTTTTCCACATTTCAGACTTCTTATCGCACTTACAATCTCTCCCATACTTATTTTATCCGCTTTAGGATCCTCGACAGATTCTGTTGGAGGCAGCTCTATGAGTAGATCAGCGGCATCATCATCATACATATCTTTGTAGAATTCACTCCATCGCCTGAGGACGTCAGTTTTGTCAGTTAGTATGTCATTGTCCTTCGAAATAATCACATTCATCCTACTACTAGCTGTAACACAATTTCTGGACTTCTTAACTTCCCTCCCAAAAAGTTTTGCATTGTCCTTGAAATTATGCGACAGTTTTTCGTCTACAGTCATTTGGAACCTCTCACGCTTCTGAGCTATTATCTCCTTCGTACGATTTTTTTGCAGGCGATATTTTTCTTTCATCTTTTCTTTCATACTTTCACTTGAGCTGGACATAGCCAAAATGTCTTGCCTTGCATCCTTCTTCTTTTTAACTTCTTCTTTCACTTCATCATCCCACCAACCATCGCCATTTTTGGTTGTCCGCCCTTTCGAAATGCCACAAACCTCTTTCGCGGCGCATAAAATGCTGGACTTCAGGAACTGCCAACAAACATCGACACTCTCAAACACATCTTTCGGGGGACAGGCTAGCTGTTCAGATACCCTTTCTTGATATCTGTCTCTAATAGCCGCATCTTGAAGCCTCCAGCTTTTGATGCGGTCTGCGACTGCAGAACAGGGACCCCCAGCACGGGATCGCCAGCCCGCGAACAGACCCCTTATTCTAGTTATAACTAGAAAGTGGTCCGTTCCCAGGTCGGCTCCCCTATACACCCTGGTGTCCATCACCTGTGTTCTGAGTCGCTGATCTATTAGAAACAGATCTATCATGCTTCGCTCATTTTTCCGTTCCCATGTATACTGATGAATCCTCTTGTGGTCGAACATGGTGTTCGCCACAAAAAGGTCTCTCTCCATGCATACATCTAATATCAGCTTGCCTGCCTCGTTCACTCTCTTATCACCATACTTGCCGAGTACTGCCTCGTAATCCTTACGGGCTGTCCCGACCCATCCATTCAGATCACCACAAATAATCAGCTTTTCATTCCCTTCTTTCGTCTCTAGAACATTACTCACACATTCCCAGAACTTATTCAGGTCGCAAGTGTCCGCTGAGGCCACCGGAGCATACACCGCGACTAAAAATAGTCGGGTAAGGCCTATTTTAAAGCGAGCCCAAATAAGTCTGGGGCTCACCGCATCATAACTTATCATACATTCTGCCAAGCGGCTGGATAGTAGAATTCCCACTCCCTGGCAGGCGTGCTCGGTGTTTGCCACTCCTGACCACAGCACTAAACTCCCGCCCGGGAGCTCGTCTACTCCACTACCCTTCCGCTTGGTTTCAGACAGGCACACAACATCTAACTCGCTCTCTGTCATAACATCGATCAATTCGTTCATCTTATCAGCCATACCTCCTCTTACATTCCATACACCCATCCTACACTCCACACTCCACTCCCCGCCGTGAGGCACTCCGCGTGATGGGTGGCGGTCCCCATCGCCGCACTGTGCTGAATTTTTCGCACCAGCGGGGACGGACTGGTGCGCGTCGCCTCGGGGGCACGCCCTAACAGCCGTCCGGCCAATGCGCATCGAGTGGAATTGCAGCCCTCTGGGCTGGCAGGAATCGCGACGTGCACGCTTCCACTGTGATCCCCATTTATTATAACATTATACTTAATATCACGAGTCCCAAACGGGGTAGGCAGAGAGTATAGAGCGCCAGTTCTCTCTAGACTTACATACCTCTTTCGCTCACATTCATCAGTCCATTCATACATGCTCGTCGTTTTCGAGTACTCTTGACGTTCCCGTCCTTGAGCGTCCGATCGATTTGATCTAGGTAGTTAGTTGTTTTTTTTATCAACACTTTACTTTTACTATTAGGAGGAAAGATTTGTATGTAAGTATGTTTGTAACGAATTGGCTCAAAAACTACTGGACCGATTTGAAAAATTATTTCACCATTGGAAAGCTACATTCACCCTGACTGGTATAGGCTATTTTTTTTTTTAAATATGTTCATCTGTGCGAAGCCGGGATGGACCGCTAGTTGTAAATAAAACGAAATTCGTGTGACACCGCGTGCCTAAGCCCGTAAGTAGACAAACCAGTGATTGTTGTACTATTGCGGAGTCGGTTTCACGTAATACATAATTAAATAAATTCGTTCGATAACCGGTCGTTAAGCTAATTAGCAGGTTCGCTAGCCTTGATTGATGATGTGAGCTTTATCAAATCATCGAGCCAGTTTGGAAAGTCAGAGATTGTTATGTGCACCAGTTATTCATATTCAGCAGGCTGTTTGAATAAGATTATTTGACATAGTAAATACAGTTATCAGTACGGCAACAACTGACTAACACGTATTTTTTTATACGACAAGGGTGGCAAACGAGCATGCGGTCCGCCTGATAGGAAGCGCGATATGGAGGCTTGCAACACTAGGGGTATCGCTCGCGCGTTGCCGACCTTGCAGGAATCTTGTCAGACCTTCCGGGAAGAACTCTATGCATTTAGTGGTATTTTATTGTCATATGTCTATTTCTTTATTTGGTATGTACTATTTTTATGAATATGTGTGTTGTGTAATAATACGATAAAAAATATTGTGCTTCAGATTGAGCTAGGTATTTTTCATACCATCCTTGTGACCAGTATGTAAATAGCCTTATAAAGATCCCCAATAATAATAAAACTAGGTATCGATGTCGTTATTTTATCGGAAAAAAAGAACTCACATTACTCGTATTTTTTACGTCTTATTATTTCATTGACTTAAAATAATATCCTCACGCCTTCCACAAGGGTCCCCGAAGGGGTAGGCAGAGGTGTATAGGTAGTACCCACATTCCGCCAGAGGTATATTAGGTGCCAACGTGACAGATGGCGAGTCCATCGCCGTTACTCAAGCACGACTATACATACGCCTTTGAATTTCTTCTCAAGCTTATGCAGGTTTCCTCTCGATGTTTTCCTTCACCGTAAAGCTTGTGGTGTGACTAATCACTGTACTTAAGTTCAGAAAAACTCATTGGTACAGTCGGGATTCGAACTTGCGACCTTTGCGTCGCAGGCAACTGCTCGAACCACTCGGCCACCTCGGCTTTTTACTTTTTTAACTTAAAGACTATGAAATAAAAGTGCAGAATGATTACTGCCTACAGTTGTGTACTATGTCATCGACAGATCACTATTACTCTCACGAGGTTATCGGCTTTAATACTGTTACCGCGAAAGTTAATCAGCATAATTGAAAAAACATTATCAATTATCATATGACCCTCGTGATTGAGCAATACATACGTACACACATACATATAGATACATACACACATGCATAGATTCATACAGATATGTCATCATACCGAGTCCCTCGGAGTTACCATTGACAGTGCACCGCCAGTTCTATGTAAACTTACAGACCTCAGACAGCCGGCCGTATGGTCAGTTCCTTCATACATGGTCGCTGGCTTCGAGTCAGTTAAACTACTAAGTAGTGTTGCATACATTTTCACTTGAACCTTGTCCATAGGAGGACATACAACACTCTCTCTTTGCTGTAAATATATTTAAGTGTAAACGGGACGGATGGACGAATCAGTGGCCATTTTTTGCCACGACTGTACCTACATACATCTTAGAATTTCTTCTCAAACGGGTATACGTGTAGAAAAACATCGTGAAACATATGTTTCTCTTCACCGTACTGCTTATGGTGTGATAAATCACTGTACTTAAAGCACCTAAAATGTATCTCTGGCGGAAAGTGGGTGTACTTATGTTTAGAAAAAGTAATTATTTCATAGAGGTAGATGAAGTTCGGACTCCACTACCTTGCCTTTGTAGGCAACAACACTCAGCTACGGATCTTCATAAAAGTAAATGCAGTATTACGTACATTACAAAATTTCCTACAAATAATAACCGCAGTTAATCAAGCTCAATTTGGGAACGGATCTATGATATTCTAGCGTGCTTTAAAAAAACCATTAGCGCAATAGAGAATTTCGAATCTCATGAAATTTCATCATAATTACATACGTATCCAATAACTTTCAGCCAATTTCACTTCATATGAACCCGCATCAGTCACCGCGTGTAACAATTAGATAACACGGCATGCCTTCATTACAAACCTGTGGCGAATAGCTCTATCCGTGACAGACGCAGTGGATTTTACACTTTTACTTTTAGTGTTGCCGCTAAAAACAATGATTTGGCAAAAAAACGTACGGCGATCGACCGAGGATAGCTATGGTCGCTTGTAGGATTCAATTTGTAGGCAAAGAATATTGAAGGCGGAGAGGAGACATCGGATTAGGCTACAAATGTGTTACAGAAATTCGGATAACAGTAACCGGTTACCCTAACTCCCACGATACAACTGATCTTTAAAGAATTGGGGGAAGTTTCTCTTCCAGTAATAGTGCTTTACCCTTTCATACGTAATATTTATTCTGGTTTCAGAGATCAATGGCAGTAAAACGCATTGTTAGACGTAAATTTAATATTTTTTCCATTACTCTATGTTAGAAATCGCCCATTCTAACTTGTACATGGGATGCGAAAATCACATCTTAAATATTCTTAATATGCACAAATGCTCGATATTCTCGACAACACTCTAAAGTAGCAAAAACCTATGGTAATCAAATTTACCCTTATTCCAATCTCTTAATGCTACAATAATTTCGATAGTTATAAACAATCAGAGAAGGCGTAGGCACATTGACCTACGTTAAGGACTGCCCCCTCTGCTACACTCTACTCTCTACATTCTCAACTCGAGTGTGAATCACGGAATCGCCGATAATTGGCAGAAATCGAATGGCAACGATTTATGTGAACGTCGCGAGTGGGAACTGGATGACTTGGCAATACCAGCATTGCCGCCGGTACTGGCAACGCGATACCTAGTGAAATCAATTGTGTGGGCTCTTGTGAAGAAAGTTACATATCGAATTTGGAAATCATTTAGTAAGCTTTCATACGGAGTGATTGAGAAATAATAAGACTTACTTTCTTAGGAGTATTTCTCTATAGATGCAATTTATGTTCGGGTACTCCTTTTAAGCATCATTATGCGGTTATACTAGGAATATATGTATTGCGTTTTACCTAGAGCCTGGTACTTAAACAAATATCTATACATAAGTTCAATTAAGTTAATATATACAAAATATTAACGAGAAAAAACTAAAATTAATTTAACACCTTTAACCGTTTCCTGTATTAGGGGAGGTTATCTAAATATCCTCACGCCTTCCCAGAAGGGGTAGGCAGTTTTAATGGCTATTAATTCATATATATTTTTTTAAATTTAATTTGAGTTGGATTATCTGCCTATAGGACAGGACTGCCTAAATCACAATGGATCACGAGTTTGCTGGCAACTTGACTTGCAACGTGACAATAACGTTCATAGAACTGTGTACCGTAAATCTCTAGAAAGTAGCAGGTTTGTACATTTAGGGACGGCTATTTCGAGAATCGCGGTTTGTAGGTTCTAAGAATATCGACGTTACCATCTCTTTAAATATGGCGAAACCAGAAAATACTTTTTTCCTGCGACAACGTAGATGGAGAGAAAATATCTTATTAGCGTAACTAATCATTACCTTTTATTGAATAGTTGATGTGCCGGTAATATAATAGTTTCACTTAAGTGAAAAGACTGAGCCTCGGTGAGGTGAAAACCTTAGCTTCACCACAATGTTTTAAAACATTTACTTTACGCAATAGAAAATACCGCAAAGTTATAGCAACATTCGAAACAAACGCCTTTTTGTTGGACTCGAGGGTGATAAAATCTCTTTGTTAAGAACTACAGTACAGGTTGTGATTACAGTTTGCTAATTGCATAACTTATACGACAAACCGCTTGTCTTTTGAAAATACTCACAGATGTGAAATAAAAAATATCCTCACGCCTTCCCACAAGGGTCCCCGAAGGGGTAGGCAGAGGTGTATAGGTAATACCCACACACCCACTTTCCGCCAGAGGTATATTAGGTGCCAACGTGACAGATGGCGAGTCCATCGCCGTTACTCAAGCACGACCTATACATACGCCTTTGAATTTCTTCTCAGACGTATGCAGGTTTTCTCTCGATGTTTTCCTTCACCGTAAAGCTCGTGGTGTGACTAATCACTGTACTTAAGTTCAGAAAAAACTCATTGGTACAGTCGGGATTCGAACTTGCGACCTTTTCGTCGCAGGCAACTGTTCGAACCACTCGGCCACCACGGCTCTGAAATAAAATTAAAGTTTAAATCCGTTCAGCCCGGAATACCAACTGTGGTTTACCTGAAACAAAAAAAACTATTTGAAATACACATTTATAATGAACCTGTAGTAGCCGAATCATCATTACAATGAGAAAATTTGATGCCATTCGAATTTCAAAAATGACAGTTGAGGTTCTTCAAAGAGAGTACGGCATAGAGTTCTTCGAGATTCCCCTGGGGTTGAACGCGTCTATAAGCGTAAGAATTGGTAACCATCACGCACACATGTTTTCAATAGTTATATCATATAAATCATCATATCGAGTGCTTCAGGAGGTGGTAGGCGGATAGGTAAGATCGCAAATTCTCTCTCGCTTCCGAAGCTCTACACAGTCGGGAACATCAAACAGTTCTTAGTATTCTCGTGTTTCTCCCATAAGAAAATTATTTTCAGGGATGCAAACAATAAGACAGTGTCTACTTAAGTAGTTAAGGGTACTTTATGAATAAGTGTCGCGTTGACAAATAACCACTTTCGCTGCGCAGGCGCAGGTGGCGTTGTCGGCGGAAGCAGCGATTATGATCGCCAGCGGCAGTGATAAATAAATTACGTGTCATTTCGAGGCTAAAGTATGCTACACATAAGGAGAGCGAGGCGATGTGAAGATGCACACAAAACTGAAACCTACATTTATGTGCGATTCACGACGAGAGCGGTGTTCAAATCCAAGAAATTATTGCAAAGTCGAAATACCACATTTCCAATGAGTTTTTTTCGGAACTAAAGTAGTGATAGCACCAGGAGATTAACGGTCAAGGTAAACATCGAGAAGAAGCCTGCAAACGCTTCAGGTTGCGATTGTAAAGACGAAGAAAAGCATGTTACTTTGGTGTAGACATATAGAAAGGATTTGTCAAGAAAAGTTGAAGAAACCGATATACAAAGCGAAAGTGTGTGCAAGAAGAGGCAGAGGTAGACCCTCCAATTATGTACCTAGATCAAATTGATCAGATACTCAAGGACAGGAACTTGAAGAGTACTCGAAACCAAGCATGTATGAAAAGAATGATTAATGTGGACGAAGCGAAAGAGGTATCCAAGTCTTTAGAGAACTGGCGCTCTGCTCTCTCTGCCTATCCCGTGAGACTCGGCGTGATGATATGTATGTGGGTTGGATATTTTTGTACACGCTTGTTATTTCTTACTAACATTCATATATTAATTGACTAAATAATTAAAAAGCTTAAAATACTGAGCCATTTATCTACTTCGATAAAGAACAGTTATAATATTTTTGTAAGCAAAATTACCTAACATTTGTATTCGATACTTGTGATTGATAGGTCCAAACGGTACCATATATGTTTCAATGTACAGTACTTAGCGTTATTAACCTAACAGTACGAGTAATTATTTACCTATGTGCTAATTTTCGGGTCATTGACTTTACATCCTACAAATGTCTAGGAACAATATAAGATAAATCTTTATGTATGTATGTAAGAGCCATGGCCGAGTGAATCGAGTCAGCCTGAAACACAAAGATTCGAAACCCGACTGTACCAATTAATTTTTCTGAAGTACACCATGTTACGTTGGTTTGGACATACAGAAAGCATGAGTAAAGAAAGATTGACGGAACAGATATACAATCGAAAGTGTGAGCAAGAAGAGGCAGAGGAAGACCAAGTTCCAACTACCTAAATAGTACTTGAAATTGGCAAGCATGTATGAAGATACTGATGACTGTGTACGAAGCGAGAGAGAGAGGTAGGGCATAACGGGTTTCCCGTTTGAATTCGGAGCTGCCCGACTGGGGCAGGACCTCCACCTTACAGAAGTCCGTAGCCAAATAACACAATTTTTTGTGTTGTGTTCCTACGCGGTGAATAAGGTTTCCAGTAATGAGCTCCTTGGGGAGGGGGGAGGATTGTGTTACATTGTGTTGGAAGCAGAGTGATTAAACCCATTATGCTGCCAACACACTATAACTCTCCGAACACAGAGTGGCAACGCGCAAGTGATACTTCGGTATCGTGAGCGTAAATAGGCTGCGGTAACCGTTTCCCATCAGGTGGGCCGTATGCTTGTTTGCCACTCTATTTGTATAAAAAAAAAAAGCGAAAGAGGTATGTAAGCCTAGAGAGAACTGTCTCTCTGCCTAATACGTTAGGGACTCGGCGTGATGACATGTATGTTTAGTCACAACAAGAGCTTTACCTTATATATTTGTAGGTACCACTTATCAGTACCCAGAGACAATCGACGCTCATTCTTATCATCGCCACCCAAACATATGTTAATAACTATGTAACTCGGGGAAAGTGAGAGGCATCCGCAGATGGCTCTATCGCGATGAATATCGAGCATTTACGAGTTCTAAATGAGATGAGTCTGTGTGTATACTCAGCTTATATTATTTGTAATACAGTTATTAACGGCAGAGGCTGTGTATGAAGAGACTGGTTAATGCGAAGCGAAGGCGGTCATTAAGTCTAGAGAGAACTGGCGCTCTATTTCCCCTGCTACTCCGCAAGGGACTCGGCGTTATTATTGCATCACCATGCCCGCATTGAAATATCATCACATCTTCACGGGATAGACGAAAAGAAAATGAATACTTACCTCTATCATTGTCATTCATCTGTGGTTTCATACATTTTTGCCGGTTGCTCTCTCTCTCTCAAAGATCTCTCTCAGTTCCATCGATTTCTTTTAATTTGGAACGCGGTCTTTTGTTTATCATGCCTTGCGGACAAATTTCGCATTGTATCTTTAATATTATGCATATTTCGTTTCAGACGCAAGGAATAGGCAAGGTACGTGTTTAGATGATAAAATTAGTAGTCTTGTATATGAGCCCGACTGTACTAGCACAGGGCAGCCAATTAGTTACTGTTCCTTTCGTGTGTACTTCCACCTCATAAATACGCGTATGAGATATGCAATCAGTATCAACATTTCCAATATGTGTATCACAATATCTAATACAATTACCGAGCGAGATGCACGGTAATAAGCATTGGAAAGCAACTCGCGTACATCCGTCGACTTTCCTTTGGAACGCACGCGATGCGTTGTACATACCTACCTATTACGAGCTACAATGTTACAAGCATAAGCGATGACAGACTGGCAGACAAATCTATGCGCTACGTATGCGACTTTATTACTATCTCGTACTAGAGTACGAGATAGTAATAAAGTCGCTATAAAATAATATAAAGTCTAAACTCCCAAGAAAGAAGAGAGGGATGAATGTGGATGAAACTAAAGATTTCTGGAAGCCTAGTGCACAAACACACACAAGCAAGCTAACCTTTTGTCTATGTGCCAACGTGAGGTTAATCCAACGCCGTTTCTCTACCACGACTATACATACGAGTAAATATTTGAATGTCTTCTCAGACAGCAGGTTTCCTCTCGATGTTTTCCTTCAACGTAAAGCTCGTGGTGTGACTAGTCACTGTACTGAAGTTGAAATAACTGGTACAGTGATTGGAACTTGCAATGTTTTGCGTTACAGACGACTAGTCGAACCACAAAGTCGAATAACATATAACAAAGATAAGACGCCAAGTTAAAAATTATATTTGACATAACATGAAAAACTTACTTACTACAAAAAAGAAGAAAAAATAATAATAATAATATAATAACTAAAAAATATTCTTAAAAGGAGTCTCTTTAGGCAGGGTTCCGAAGATACTGGCAGCGTTCCCCCTTTGAATAGCTAGGCTAATTCTTTGTCCGAGGTAGCTGCCAGCTCTTCGGTCTCCTGTGATGTCGACCAACCTTTTTGCTATGTCTCTAAATAGCTTTGTGGCACTAGGACCCCACGGACCAAGGGTCTCGACACCGAATGGGACAAAATCATATTTTATAACAAATATAAAACTCACATGACGAATATGAGCGAGTGCGGCCGGTGACAGACAAGTCAGCGGCAAGCACTATCGCCGCGGCCGCAAACCGGATGGTTGCGCAATGCGATGAAAGCGAACAAGTAACTACAGCGGCATTACTTAATAGAGAAATTTTTGTTTTAACACATCTGATAGCTGCATTTCGACGATAATTTATTACATCTAGCGAACAACTCAGGTTATTAATTTATTTTAATGAGTTAATGCGGTTCTGTAGTGAAGCTAAGGCGAATCAAGTAAATCTGTTTTATTGTTATTCATCATAAACGTTATATTGTTATGTAATATTTAAATATTCATCATTATACGGACGAGTCTGGTCTAGTGGTTAGTGCTCCTTCAGCACTTAGACAGCGAAACTAGAGGTCGCGGGTTCGAATCCTGCTGAGGGCAGATATTTGTGTGATGAACACGAGTATTTGTACCTTAGTCTTGGATGTCCTATGTGTTTATGTATATATATATATATCTATATAAGTAAATAAATCGTTATCTAGTTACCATAACACAAGCTTTCCTTAATTTGGAACTAGGTCAATTAGTAGTATTAAAATATAAAAGTATCTCTAAGCCGTCCCAAATAAGGGTCGGGTGTAGGCAGGTGTGTTGCACCAACGTTTATTAGGTGCCAACGTGACAGAAGCCGAGACTGATATGGAACATGATCGCAGCGCCTCCTATCGGATCTAATTGGAGATCTAAAATATCCAGTGACCCCACGCAAACAGCAAAATCGGCCCGTCGGCTTAGTGAGAAATACACACACAGAAGTGTTATGTACAATGTATGTAATTGAAGTATACAATATTTTTGTGTTAGAGGTGCGATTGTAAAGATGAAAAAAGGCATGTGTGTGCAACAGACAAAGGCACGTTCCAACTACCTAGATCAAACCGATCTGACACTCAATGTCAAGAGTAGTCGAAACCCGCAGCATGTATGAAGACACTGATGAATGTGTATGAAGTGAAAGAGGATGTAAATTGTAAAGAGAACTGGTGCTCTACCAGAGGGTAGAGCTCCGAATACCGTGAAGACTCACCGTGATCATATTTCAATTTGCTCTTGAATATTAGCCCAACATTAACGTTGGCTAGAGCAAACAATTTGAAACTGAAAACGCCATACAATGTCGACATGTCCGGTAAACGGATACCTACATCAGAATTTCGTCCATTTAACCACCCGTCATACGAATGTGGTTGCGAGAGCAGGAAGCGTCGTGAAAGCTCATATCAGCAAGTTTTCCCGGGAAATTGCTATTTTTAGTGATCTTGTCGTGCGGCAATTATTCCTTTAACGGCGTAGCAATAATTATCAATCATTATAGTTATGGCCGATGAAAGTGGTGATGTGTGTGCTCCAACAAGGAACCATTTATGTAACCGAAGCAGTGGCGTTTAAAGAGGGCCGTTGACATTAAATTACCTTAATAATAAACCACTGGCCACACGAGCCATTGCTCTGCCGAAGAAAAACGTTTTGTATCCATATACATACATATCATCACGCCGAGTCCCTAACATAGTAGGCAGAGAGAATAGAGCGCCAGTTTTCTCAAGACTTAGAAGACTCTCTTTGGCTCTTTGTCTCTTCATGCATGCTTGTCGGTTTCCCTCGTTAGCTGTGTAGCTGAAAGCGATAATACCGCCTGTGTACATCTTGTGTATGGTATGTTCTATCATATTTCAATATGGTGTACAATAATGCAATAATAAACACACAAATACATACATATCATCACGCCGAGTCCCTAACGGGGTAGGCAGAGAGTGTAGGGCGCCAGTTCTCTTTAGACTTACATACAAATGTAATAAATGTATTGCTACATATAGAAACACTAGCCGTCCCGCCCAGCTTAGCTTAAATGAACATGTTAAATCGGGGACACGATAGCAGCGCGCCCTATTGGGTTCAATTGTAAATTATGAGTATTCCACCTGGAGAAGTTAGCGGTTACCGCCGCCTATGGACGCTTGCAATACCAGGGGTACCACTCGCGCGTTGCCGACCCTGCAGGAATCTTTACACACCCTTCTTGAAGAACTCCATGCTGTAATCTCCGGGGAAAACGTCAACGGGGAGCTCATTCCACAGCCTGAGCGTTCGCGGAAGGAAACTCCTTTTAACACAATTTCATCAAAATCGTTTCTGTAGTTTTGGAATTCAATGACATTCATATAAACATAAGTATTGTATGAAAATATATATCTACTAGATATGTCTACATATACTATTGATTAGACTTCTGCTAGTCTTTACATAGTAAAATAAAGTAGAAGTCGAGATGTTAAAAAATTTTTATTACACAACCAATTGCGTGCCTGAATAACGATCGTTCGTGAGCAACGATAACAGTAATCGTTATTCGTTATAGAATAAAACAATAACACCGTTGCACAAAGTAGGGCGGCGTCAGCGCAAATGTCAAGCTATTCCTGAGATGCTCACAATCAAATACATCTAATACATTTCAAATTAGACTAGTGATACTTTACAATAATACAATTAACAATATTTACGAACAGTGGTCAAATAGTAGTAAATAAAATAATAAATAACAATAATAATACTATATATTCCCACCCCTTCCCACAAGGGTCCCCGAAGGGATAGGCAGAGGCGTATAGGTAGTTCCCACACACGCAATTTTTAGATGCCAACGTGACAGATGGCGAGTCCATCGCCGTTACTCTAGCAAGACTATACCTACATACGCCTTTGAACTGCTTCTCAGACGTATGCAGGTTTCCTTTCGATGTTTTCCTTCACCGTAGAGCTCGTAGTGTGACTAACCACTGTACTTAAGTTCAGAAAAACTCATTGGTACAGTCGGGATTCGAACTTGCGATCTTTGTGTCGCAGGCAACTACTCGAACCACTCGGCCACCACGGCTTATATATTATGTATATATTTCCAGTAAAATATAAGCCTTATAAGCACCACTGCCGCTGACCATTGTAGGGGTAAAGATACCTTTCAAGTTCTGTAAGTATGTAGCTTTTTCAAGATGTTAAGCGAAACTTTAGCAAAACCTCAGGCATTCGCTGTACGCTCCGCCTAGCCGTGTGTACCGTTAATTCTTCCAGTACACCATTTCTTGGTGGTAATTGAGGGTGTACGCCTTCCCGGTTCTGTAATAGGCCTGGACCGTGGCAACCAGTCCAGCCACATTGTTCGCACGCGAGAAAAAAGCCCATTAGCATCAAACTCTCTACGGTAGGTACCGAGAATCAATGCTTTTACTACATATTTATATTTCATACATATTTATGAAGCGAGGTCGTGACCTGGTCGTTGATACGTGCATTTTTGGACATCGATACGTGGGTGTGATTACACCTCTGCCTACCTATAAACGAATTTTGGATGTAATTTCCTAACACTATATCCGAGCATTAATGGGCAGTACGAATGACATGAGTTGTTCTTTTTTAAGAATAGCGTTCAGTTTATTTTCAAAGTTTACCATTTACCCTGTTAAAATTATTAGATGTAATAATTAAAAAAAAAACGCCGTTCCAACAAGAACTTAACGAACCAGGAACCGAGTAGACCGCACCAAAAACATGACATTGAAATGTACTAACGTAATCTTTAAAATCGCAGATGCATTTAACAATAGAATAATTACATAAACAAATTCGTAATCGAATAAAGTGGGTGTTGTTACCTTATCGATTGTATCGAGCCGACATGCCATCTATCAAACTCGGAAACGAACTAATGTATGCGGTATCGTTCACTATCTACTCGTATAACAGCTATATTACCACTTCTATTTGATGTCAAAATGGTCGTAACATCAAATTATGTAACGAGTTGCAAGTAATGCCTTTTGAATAGTACGGGGCCGAGCATTGAACCCTGTGGCACTACTATGAAACGCATCCATTTTTTTTTTACATACGTAACGTCGATTCCCTCGCGAGGTAAGAAAGACTAGTGCGCTTTCCCTAACAGCAGACTTCTTTCGCTTCATCCACATTCATCACTCGCTTCATATATAAAATAGGTACAGATCCACATATGACTTTTTTTTTAATCAAGCATAATAAAAATATAGTAAAACCAAGAATAACGTTTGCTTTAGACGGAAAATCAAATACATAACAATATGTACATTTTACAAAACATGCAAAGAACATTTCTATTTCTACTGCAAGTATGATGAGCATATTAAATCAAAGAATGTGAGTAGTAACAAATTAAAAGTAATAAAAATTATGATGAAACTCATGATCAAAGAAGCCTCTTTCCTCGTATCAATATTGTAATTAAAAAAAAATCTACGATGATCGTGTACTAGCACTATATAACAGAGTACATTATGTTTATGAGTGTCAGTCAGTGGTAAATGCGGTCTGGCTTCCGCATTGCGCGTGCGCCGCGCTGCACGCGCGGAAAGACGTTTTATTTGTGTTATTACTAGCCCCGGTGGTAATGCGGGTATGACTGCATAGGATTTCGTGAAAATTATGACGGATCAAGAGCTATGAAAAAAATATAAGAATTAGAACCTGACATTTATGCAGACTTTTTTCTTATATCTCAAATGTGGCAAACAAGGTTGCGTTCCGCCTGATCGCAAGACACCACCACCTATGGACCTTGAAACACCAGAGATATCACTCGCGCGTTGCCGAATCTGCAGGAATATTTTCACACCCTTGCTGAAGAACTCCATGCTGTACTCTCCATGGATAACCTCAACGAAAAGCTAATTCGAGCGAGTTCGCGGAAGGAAACTCCTTTGAAACCGCGCAATATGAGGCCTCTGGTTCGAAAGTATGGGGATGAATTCTCCGTAGACGGCAAGAGGTGCGGTGGTATCAACTTTATAATATTAGTATGGTTATAAATTATCATCATCATCAGCCCACTCTAGTCCACTGCTGGACATAGGCCTCCCCTAATGAGCGCCATAGCACCCTGTCTTCTGATTCAGCTTGCCGCATCCAGCATCTGCCAGCAGTCCTTCGCAAATCGTCATCCCACCTGGTCGGAGGGCGTCCTACACTACGTTTGCCTAGTCGAAGTCTCCACTGAAGAACACGTTTACCCCAGCGGTTGTCGGTACTTCGCGAGATATGGCCGGCCCACTGCCACTTCAGCTTGATAATTCTTTGAGCTATGGTTATAAATATGTAGTACTTATATATTTTTTATGGTGATATTTCATTCATTGAATAAATCGACAAGCATTAGAGAATCAATTTGACAAAAGGTCCACCTACGAGGCACTAGAAATCGTTGGTCGCACGATACACACAATCGTTGCGCGCACGCACCGTGACTCGTTATTAGACTGAAACGTCCCCGTCCCGTCCCCGCATTCATTTCACTGGCATGCAAATCAGCTGTTCTACTTTCTAATGGTCTGTTTCATTAATAATTATCAATTATGTATATACATATCATGCCGCGTCCCTCAAAGGGTAGGCAGAGTGAGTAGAGCGCCAGTTCTCTTTGGACTTTTAGACCAGAGAGAACCTCTTCGCTTTATTCAAATTCAGTCTCTTGGACTCTTTTTTCGAGTACTCTTGACGTATCGCAACTCTATGACTACATGA
The DNA here is from genome assembly GCA_945859725.1 of Drepana falcataria. NCBI lineage: Eukaryota > Metazoa > Arthropoda > Insecta > Lepidoptera > Drepanidae > Drepana > Drepana falcataria. Next base: position 1,540,886 of record OX243925.1, read on the forward strand.
ATATGCGTATGCGCAGGGTACCAATTCGCACTGGCTGAACGAATGTTGCATTATTTATGCATTAAGGGATAGCATTAAAAGAACATCAATTCACAACACGCACAATTTTAAACCTTATTCTCCTAATCGTAAGGTGTCATGAATCGAGGGTATTCGAGAGTTCATCGATTCTCAATCGATTTTGAAGTCTATTCTAATATCGATATGACTGGTTATAGGTTGTGGCGAGCTAATAAACTAGTTTATATTATACGACCCTTCCAGGACTAGAGATACGTGATTAGAAATCTGTACAACACTTGTGTAATGAAAGGGTTTGCTTCATGATAAGTTATTTATAGCTCAAGATAGTGGACGGGTATATTAAAATTGTCCTTTTTCATAAAAGAAAGTATGCACTTTATATAGAGCCGTGGCGGCAGAGTGATTCGAGTGCCACCGACACATAGATCGCAAGTTCGAATCCCGACTGTACCAATGAGTTTTTCTGAACTTAAGTACTAGTGATTAGTCATACCTCAAGCATAACGGTGAAGGAGAACATCTAGAGGAAACCAATTCAAAGGCGTATGTAAAGTTGTTATAGCGACGGATTCTCCATCTTAACGTTAGCACCTAAAATATATATCTGGCGGAAAGTGGGTGTGTGTGTAATACCTATACACCTCTACCTACCCTTTCGGGGACCCTTGTGGGAAGGCGTGAGGATATATTATGTTATACTTTATATTTCAATGTGTTAACTATTCAAGCGGTATCATTAAATAATGCATACGTTATCAGGGATACGAGAAAGAATATAGGCACTATAGAGATCATAATCTATTGCCATTTAAGTGCGGGTAACTCCGCGGGGCACAGTTAGCATTGCATAAATAAATATGTGCAGGATACAAATCACACAAGCGCCGTTGCTACATAACGCTCTCTGAGAATAATCTGACTACCCTTGTGAACCACTGGCAGGAGAGATGACAATGCTAATGTTTACTATATTATTGGTGAAGCCGTGGTGGCCGAGAGGTTTGAGCAGTTGCCTGCGACGCAAAGGTCGCAAGTTTGAATCCCGACTGTACCAATGAGTTTTTCTGAACTTAAGTACAGTGATTAGTCACACCACGAGCTTTACGGTGAAGGAAAACATCGAGAGGAAACCTGCATACGTCTGGGAAGAATTTCAAAGGCGTATATATAGTCGTGCTGGAGTAACGGCGATGGACTCGCCATCTGTCACGTTGGCACCTAATATACCTCCGGCGGAAGTGGGTGTATGGGTATTACCTATACACTTCTGCCTACCCCTTCGGGGACCCTTATGGGAAGGCGTGAGGATATATTATTATTATTATTACTATATTATTGCGTAAACAAAGAGCGACTGCGTAATGTGCAAGAGGTACCTGTGAAGTAGGTTTTACTATGCTTGTTGACACCTTGGTGGTATGAAAAACTTGGTGTTGCCAAACGAGCAGTTCGGATATGGTACCACCACATTATCCAAGGCGTACCTCCACACAGTATTCACAAAATACATACATATATATCATCACGCCGAGTCCCTAAAGGGGTAGACAGCGAGTAAAGAGTCAGTTCTCTCTAGACTTACATACCTCTACTAGTCTCTTCATACATGCTCGTCTGCTTCAAGTACTCATGACATTCCCGTCCTTGAGCGTCCGATCGATTTCATCTAGGTATGTATGTAGTTGGCACGTGGTCGAACAAAAATAGCTTTACACAATACTGTGTTCGTGCGATAAGTTTTCCAGGTATCGGGGATTAGTAGCAATACTGGTAATAATGGTACATGTTCGTCAGGAATATGTTAGCACAATAATATTTTTCGTGTTTTTGTATACCAAGCGCCAATCTAGTTACGTGCGTGAGTAACGGCCATGGATACGTCATCTCTCACGTTAGTAACTAAAATATATCTCCGACTATAAAAGTGTGTGTGTGTGTGTAAGACATACCACTAACACTTCTGCCTACCCCTTCTAGTTACCTTTAGTAACCTCTAATAATCAGATATCGCAAAAATAAATACTAGTAATGCTAAGCGCCTAGCTTCCAGTACGGCACAAGGATTACTTACAAGTGAGCACCACTCCTTAGTTACTCAATTCATGGTTTGAAAATAAGCAAATTTTAATATCTTTGCCTCCGGTCGTGACTGGAGCAGCCAGCCTCATCGTCCGTCTCTGTCTATACCAATACCACGAAAAAGAATAGAGCATATGTGTTTATTTCCATCCAAATTGCAACTGACATTTTCTTAATACTATCGGACGGGACAGTTTATGAGCTTGCAATTTGATAGCCTAATCACCCAAGCGGAGTAAAGCGACCCCAAGACAGTTTGAAATGAAATAAAAGTCCTTCTTTTCGTATCAGAATTGTTTCACCGACAAAAGAATGTTATCGATACGGCTGTTTGATTTTTTGTTTAATATTTTGAAGTTGCTTTATTTATTGTACATGTTTTATTCAAGAAATATATGTCCTTTTCGAGAATTTTGTGACTTTGCAAGGCGCGTGATACCTTCGATATTAAAAGTGTAACTGTTTACCATCACGAGAGAATTTTGCCAACATAGTGTTAGCAAATAGAGCATCTAAATTGGTTCTTTATAAATGAGAAAAAACCATTACCTTTAGGTAAAAACTCTTTTTTTTAATCTCATTAGATATATAAATATTTATCTATTAACTGTAAATACGTGGCCCAGCTATATTCTAACGAAATTCTATGTTAACGAAAGTATAATTTACGTAAACCTAGCAGTTTCGCACGCTTTGCGCAATCGCCGCGTCGGTTAATACTTCTGTTCCTTATTGTACGCACCAGTAGATTTGCTCCGTTATGCAATATTATTATCAAACTGCCACCGTTTACCCGCTGGTCTCACGCAGAGACTAATGTTTTGAATGGGGCAGTGCAATACAATAGAAACGAAACGTTTTCATAACCAGCGATCAATAGAGAATCATCGGTCGAATCAATAATAAACGCGAGCGTTACCCCTTGTGTTGCAAACATCCATAAGATGTAATAACCGCTTACCATGAGGCGGTACGCTTGCAACATAAGGGGTATTACTGGCATGTATGCTTCAAAGATCTCCAAATGGTTTAAGGATTCTGATGAGGTCTAGACAGAGATAAATAAATACCTTGGGACAATTCCACACAAATTGAACTAGTCCCAAATTAAGCAAAGCCTGTGTTATGGTAACTAGACAACGATATATATTTACTTTTATAGACAGAAGACTAAGGTTCCAATACTCATGTTCATCACTCAAATATCTGCCCTCAGCGGAATTCGACACGCGACCTCAAGTTTCGCAGTCAGGAGCTCTAACCACTACCACGACTACCGACCAGACGGCCAACTTATCTAGACATTTAGCGTAGATAGAGAAACTGACTTAACAGTGCCGCAAGAAAACCGTAACGTATGAACCATGCGCTATTATAAGTTAAAAAAAAACGTTATGTCAGTTTATTTCGTAACACCTAACGAGTTTTTGCAATTGAAGTTATTAAGGCCAGTTTTTTTTAACTGAGGTCACCGTATGCATTTGCGTGCTTTGATGGATTACATATATACCTACAACAAAGTAAAAAGAAATAAAAGAACGAAAAGAAAGATCTCTTTCGCTTCATCCTCATTCAGCGGTCTCTCCACACGCTCGCCGGTTTTAACTACTCTTGACGTTTCCATTCCTTAGTGCCCGATCAATTTGATCTAGGTAGTTGGAACGTGTTCTTCCTCTGCCTCTTCTTTGACACCATTTCGCATTGTAGGATCTGTTTTGTCAATATTACTTCACTCATCCTTTCTATAAATACAAGCTAACTCAACATGCCTTTTTCATCTTAATAGTCATACGGATTCGCGCGGATTCGATCAAAAAATCTAGAATCTAGTACACAGCTTGCAATAAACACACGCATTCGTAAGTTAACTACAGTTTTAAAACAACCAAGTTTTACTAAGTTAAAGTAAGCTTACTTTGTAATCCGATATCGGATCGTTCAAACAAGGGTTTCAACTTAAAATGCGACGTTTTAATTTAAGGGGCGTCAAGATCGGATTCTATGTTGCCTTTTTTATGAAACCACCAAGGCATATCAAACGTAAGAGTATAAAAAAGAAGAATATATATTTGTAACTGGAATCGCATAAAAGGTAATATGAAACGGAGATATTATTGAAGAACTTTCTTCTCATATAGGATATGCAAAATCATACCTCCGTTGCACTGATACGTCCGAGTGGAGTTCTACAAGAACACCACTCGGTGAACTTAAGTACAGAAATTAGTCAAACCACAAGCTTTACGGTGAAGGTAAACATCGAGAGGAAACATGCATACGTCTGAGAAGCAATCCAAAGTATAGTCGTGCTTGAGTAACGGCGATGGACTCGCTATATGTCACGTTGGCACCTAAAATATCTCTGGCGGAAAGTGGGTGTGTGTGTACTACATATACACCTCTGACTACCTCTTCGGGGTCCCTTGTGGGAAGCCGTGATGTAATAATCCTCAATACGACCTTTAGCCGATGTAAACTAACAAACACGAAAACACGCCGACAAAAAGTAGCTACATTGAGCATACGTCAATCAAAATTTCGTTTGCGTGTTGTTTATCTACGATAGATCTTATGAATTGTAAAAACTGGATAACAAAGGAAGTCGGTATTAAAAATCACTTAACGTATGTCCGTCTCGTACAAATAAAAACTTGGATTTATTTAATTGCGGCGCTGTAAAAACCTAATTGTGTTCTGGGAACATTATATACGGGGTTTTAAATTATGTTTTTGTTAGCTATACTTAGCAGGTAGGTAGGGTAATGATTTGGGGTCGTAGCATGGCGTGCTATTTGGATAGATGTGATTTAAGCATTCTTGATTTATGATTGTCATAGCACGCTTTAATCGTATAGATATTCTAACAAAAACATAAGAAGCGTGTTTAATAAACAAATATTTTGCACTATTGAGTACGAAAACCGGTAATAAGGTGAATGGTGCTATGTCGTCGTTGATGGGCAGTAAAAGTCTGAGCAAGAATGCTCGAGTTGCTGTCCACAACGCGATATTGGTACCTACCTTGTTGTATGGCAGCGAATCCTGGGTATGTCAGAGGAAGTATGAAAATAGCTTGAATGCAGTTGAGATGCGATCTCTTCAAAAAATGTGCGGAGTAACGATCTCAGATTGAATATGCAATGAAGAGATTCGCAAAACAACTGGCGTGAAGGACGGTGTGATTTTAAAGATGAAGAAATAGGTGTTACGTTGTTTTGGACATATATAAAGGATGACCACTAGGCAGACCCGTGTTTTATTATCTGATTAATAAAAGAAATACCAATTTGAAAAAGATTTTTCATCCTTTAGTTCCGGTGCGTTTCTATTCCCAGTTTGTTCATTAAATATTTATTCTAAATTGCTTTCTCACGATACTTTTTCAAGCTTAAGGTATTAATGAAAAGTCATCCCCACCAATGCGCGGCACTCTCTCTATAATATTCTTAAAATATTTTAGAGAGAGAGAGAGTAAATACGTGGCCCAGCTATATTCTAACGAAATTCTATGTTAACGAAAGTATAATTTACGTAAACCTAGCAGTTTCGCACGCTTTGCGCAATCGCCGCGTCGGTTAATACTTCTGTTCCTTATTGTACGCACCAGTAGATTTGCTCCGTTATGCAATATTATTATCAAACTGCCACCGTTTACCCGCTGGTCTCACGCAGAGACTAATGTTTTGAATGGGGCAGTGCAATACAATAGAAACGAAACGTTTTCATAACCAGCGATCAATAGAGAATCATCGGTCGAATCAATAATAAACGCGAGCGTTACCCCTTGTGTTGCAAACATCCATAAGATGTAATAACCGCTTACCATGAGGCGGTACGCTTGCAACATAAGGGGTATTACTGGCATGTATGCTTCAAAGATCTCCAAATGGTTTAAGGATTCTGATGAGGTCTAGACAGAGATAAATAAATACCTTGGGACAATTCCACACAAATTGAACTAGTCCCAAATTAAGCAAAGCCTGTGTTATGGTAACTAGACAACGATATATATTTACTTTTATAGACAGAAGACTAAGGTTCCAATACTCATGTTCATCACTCAAATATCTGCCCTCAGCGGAATTCGACACGCGACCTCAAGTTTCGCAGTCAGGAGCTCTAACCACTACCACGACTACCGACCAGACGGCCAACTTATCTAGACATTTAGCGTAGATAGAGAAACTGACTTAACAGTGCCGCAAGAAAACCGTAACGTATGAACCATGCGCTATTATAAGTTAAAAAAAAACGTTATGTCAGTTTATTTCGTAACACCTAACGAGTTTTTGCAATTGAAGTTATTAAGGCCAGTTTTTTTTAACTGAGGTCACCGTATGCATTTGCGTGCTTTGATGGATTACATATATACCTACAACAAAGTAAAAAGAAATAAAAGAACGAAAAGAAAGATCTCTTTCGCTTCATCCTCATTCAGCGGTCTCTCCACACGCTCGCCGGTTTTAACTACTCTTGACGTTTCCATTCCTTAGTGCCCGATCAATTTGATCTAGGTAGTTGGAACGTGTTCTTCCTCTGCCTCTTCTTTGACACCATTTCGCATTGTAGGATCTGTTTTGTCAATATTACTTCACTCATCCTTTCTATAAATACAAGCTAACTCAACATGCCTTTTTCATCTTAATAGTCATACGGATTCGCGCGGATTCGATCAAAAAATCTAGAATCTAGTACACAGCTTGCAATAAACACACGCATTCGTAAGTTAACTACAGTTTTAAAACAACCAAGTTTTACTAAGTTAAAGTAAGCTTACTTTGTAATCCGATATCGGATCGTTCAAACAAGGGTTTCAACTTAAAATGCGACGTTTTAATTTAAGGGGCGTCAAGATCGGATTCTATGTTGCCTTTTTTATGAAACCACCAAGGCATATCAAACGTAAGAGTATTAAAAAGAAGAATATATATTTGTAACTGGAATCGCATAAAAGGTAATATGAAACGGAGATATTATTGAAGAACTTTCTTCTCATATAGGATATGCAAAATCATACCTCCGTTGCACTGATACGTCCGAGTGGAGTTCTACAAGAACACCACTCGGTGAACTTAAGTACAGAAATTAGTCAAACCACAAGCTTTACGGTGAAGGTAAACATCGAGAGGAAACATGCATACGTCTGAGAAGCAATCCAAAGTATAGTCGTGCTTGAGTAACGGCGATGGACTCGCTATATGTCACGTTGGCACCTAAAATATCTCTGGCGGAAAGTGGGTGTGTGTGTACTACATATACACCTCTGACTACCTCTTCGGGGTCCCTTGTGGGAAGCCGTGATGTAATAATCCTCAATACGACCTTTAGCCGATGTAAACTAACAAACACGAAAACACGCCGACAAAAAGTAGCTACATTGAGCATACGTCAATCAAAATTTCGTTTGCGTGTTGTTTATCTACGATAGATCTTATGAATTGTAAAAACTGGATAACAAAGGAAGTCGGTATTAAAAATCACTTAACGTATGTCCGTCTCGTACAAATAAAAACTTGGATTTATTTAATTGCGGCGCTGTAAAAACCTAATTGTGTTCTGGGAACATTATATACGGGGTTTTAAATTATGTTTTTGTTAGCTATACTTAGCAGGTAGGTAGGGTAATGATTTGGGGTCGTAGCATGGCGTGCTATTTGGATAGATGTGATTTAAGCATTCTTGATTTATGATTGTCATAGCACGCTTTAATCGTATAGATATTCTAACAAAAACATAAGAAGCGTGTTTAATAAACAAATATTTTGCACTATTGAGTACGAAAACCGGTAATAAGGTGAATGGTGCTATGTCGTCGTTGATGGGCAGTAAAAGTCTGAGCAAGAATGCTCGAGTTGCTGTCCACAACGCGATATTGGTACCTACCTTGTTGTATGGCAGCGAATCCTGGGTATGTCAGAGGAAGTATGAAAATAGCTTGAATGCAGTTGAGATGCGATCTCTTCAAAAAATGTGCGGAGTAACGATCTCAGATTGAATATGCAATGAAGAGATTCGCAAAACAACTGGCGTGAAGGACGGTGTGATTTTAAAGATGAAGAAATAGGTGTTACGTTGTTTTGGACATATATAAAGGATGACCACTAGGCAGACCCGTGTTTTATTATCTGATTAATAAAAGAAATACCAATTTGAAAAAGATTTTTCATCCTTTAGTTCCGGTGCGTTTCTATTCCCAGTTTGTTCATTAAATATTTATTCTAAATTGCTTTCTCACGATACTTTTTCAAGCTTAAGGTATTAATGAAAAGTCATCCCCACCAATGCGCGGCACTCTCTCTATAATATTCTTAAAATATTTTAGAGAGCCGTGGTGTCCCAGAGGTACGAATAGTCGCCTGCCGAATAAAGATCGCAAGTTCGAATCCTAGCGGTCTGCACTATTGATTCTTTATGAATTAAGTATAGTGCTAAATCACACTACGTTATGTTATGTAGACATTATGTATAGTTGTGATTGAGAAAGGCGAGGGACTCGTCATCTGCCACGTTGGCGGCTAGTTTTCATTTCCCACTGAACCTACAACTCTGCATGCTCCTTTGGAGACCATTATGGGATGGAAAAATAATTGAAAGTAATACGATTTCATAACGAAACTTACTCCAAAATATACATACAGACCCTGACCGAAAAGGTCAAATGGGTTCAAACGAAGCCCGTTAAACCAACCCTTATTTTATGTCTTGTGAGAGCCGTGACAAATACCTCGCCTTACTCCCGTCACCCGCGCCACGGTGCAAATTGTCGTAGACAGATTGACAAAGTGATAAACAAAAGTGCCACCTTTCTCGGCGCAGTCGTGCGTGCGACACGCCGCGCTGCGGTCGCGATGCGAACGAGACAAAATATACAATTTCTAGAAAGTTTGCTTTTAGCCGCCGGTTGTCATTAGCGAGAATATCGTTTTCCGGTGTAATGATGTCATTTTGATCCTATGATTCTATCTGTTTCCATGTACTCTGAACATTACTAATATATTTAAGTTTTTCTAAACAGTACAGTGTACTTCCCACAAGGGTCGTGACACGTTTCCAACGTGACAGATGGCAAGTCCATCGCCGTTACTCAAGCACGACTATACATACGCCTTTGAAATGCTTCTCAGACGTATGCAGGTTTCCTCTCGATGTTTTCCTTCACCGCTTGTGGTGTGACCAATCACTGTACTTAAGTTCAGAAAAACTCATTGGTACAGTCGGGATTCAAACTTGCAATCCTTGTGTCGCAGGCTACTACTCCAACCACACAGCCACCACGGCTATCTTCTAGTCTTCTATATACATTATATTATATATCTAAATTATATATAATATGTAACGCACATATATATGAATGTAGCAACAAAGGGTCATATTAAAACGTTTTGTTGAAAAACCTAAGCGTATTAGACCCTAATCGGGTTTCTAAGAACACGAATTTATTGGAATCGTAAATAATATAATAGGTGCTTTGGCTCTGTTACGGCTGTTTGCGACCAACACTCGGTATGTAACATTTTATAGCATTCATACATACAAGAAAGCGTACAATAACGTTTGTTTTACGGGCGATACTAAATACACTTGCTTTTATGAAACACATCGTAAGGAAATCACTATACGCTTTAGATGAAATACAAACATTTTAAAGATGATAGCTGAATTGTTTATGATTATAGCGACAGATTTAACATCTGTCACTTTGACACCTGAGTATATTTTATGCGAATCTGTCAAAATCAAAAATCAAAATCAAAATATTTTTATTTCACATAGGCCTAGGTGGACACTTATAAAACGTCGAAAAAGGTGCACGGTTCGTGTTGGTCGTTTCCATGGAGGAGAACCGGCAAGAAACTCCATGGTTAAACATGGTGGTGGTGGTGTCACTTTGACACTAAATATATCTCACGCGGAAAGTGGGTGGCATTACACCTTCATCTACAGCTTTGGATACCTTAATCTGTGCTACCGCAACCTAGAGGCAGTTGCTTACCCCACAAATATAGCAAAAACACCTTATCTAGGCATGGTTTGTACAGTAAACTGTGTCTCAGCGGAAGGTTTTTGGAACCACACAATTCATGGTCACAGACCACTCCACAATCCCATTGAACGTGACCACACTAATGTGTGGTGTGTGAACTCACCGCCGATGGCAACAAGTGCTGAATCAAATACGAACACAATTACAAAAAGCAATGTTAGTAAAGCATCGAGAGGAAACCTGCATACGTCTGAGAAGAAATTCAAAGGCGTCTGTACAGTCGTGCTTGAGTAACGGCGATGGACTCGCCATCTGTCACGTTGGCACCTAATATACCTCTGGCGGAAAGTGGGTGTGTGGGTATTACCTATACACCTTTGCCTACCCCTTCCGGGACCCTTGTGGGAAGGCGTGAGGATATTAATGTTAGTATGTTTGTCTGCTGTACGTTCCAAAACCATTGATAAAATTGTAATGAAATTTTATGGGGTATGGAGACATCCAAGTGCCTGGCCTGAAATAAAAAAAAATAAGAACCCGCTCTCAATGATATTTGAGTAGGAATAGCAACGCATGCCAAGTGCCGGGCAAATAACTATTTTTTAGATTTAACATCCAGTTTCTTTCAACAAAACGATTTCAATAACTTCAAAACGTAATATATGATCAGCTGAAATGGTTTTACTTGGCCTTACATCGCATAAAGATACAAAATAATTGACATCCAAATTGTTCCCGAACACCAATCAATAAAAAAATATTGACAATCCCTAAGGCCGGTACTTCGTTATGCGCCAAGACAACGTCTCGATATCAACCCAAGCTATCAATAAGGATCTCTGGATTTATCCGACGATAAAAGCTTACATTTTTATATGCACTTTATATGCTACAAAATAAGACTTAAAATTGTTTATAAAGGTTCTGATCAAGGCTTAGTGTGTCAGAACAGTAATTAATATTATCCAAATGACAAGGCCCGTTACGGCGAAATGTCCAAAACAATCATAACCTTTATCGCTGTATGAAATATTAGCAACCGCCCGTGACTTCATCTGTGTCGATATCGATGTGTAATATCTTATATTATTATTATTATTGCGCCGTGGTGGCAGAGTGGTTCGGGTAGTTGCCTGCTGATGACCAATGAGTTTTTCTGAACTTAAGTACAATGATTAGTCACACCAAGAGCTTTACATTGAAGAAAAACATCTAGAGGAACCCTGCATACGTTTGAGAAGAAATTCAAAGGCGTATGTATAGTAGAGGAGAAGGCGTAATGTATGATCTGTTAAGGTTTTGTGTAAAGTGGTTGAATGTACGACGATAATTGTTAATGAAAGATAAGCTCAGATAAGCGACCTAGGAGCTTTCTTCGCGCTTTGAGATGTACCAGATCAGATGTATGTAATGTGATCAACACTTTTACCCTTTGGCATTTAAACCACTCTAATGCTAACCGGGATTCGAATCTGCAATCTAAATCCCAAAAATGGTAAAAATACCTTATCGAAATAACAAATAAATTACTTCTTACGAAGATAAAATCCCACACATTTTCATTGTGGTAATTTCATACAAAGTCGGCACGGACCGTATCGAAAGTCCCAGGAAAAATATTATTATTATGCAAAATTGCGGCCGAAAATCGTGAATCTTTGCGATTGTGATAAGGACCCGACAGGGGATCTGGCTGGCGGCGCCAAAAAGTTTCAAAAAAGATGCTCGGGCGCACCTTGAGGCACGAAATTTAAGATGGCGGGACGTTATTAATCAAACGCTATCAATTCACTTGTCCAAAAGCGAAGATGAAGATACCGAGGCAAGTAGGTATAATTGCTACTGCACAAACGTTACAGGCAAAATGTATGGTCAATGTTGAGATATTTCTCTTTCACGCCTGCCCACAGTGGTCCCCGAAGGGGTAGGCAGAGGACTAACAACATGCATATACGTCAGAGCCAATATTTATATGCTAATGTGGAAATAATGGCGAACCAAGCGTCTGTACGCCTTTGGATTTTAGTTCGATGTTTTACTTTAGTAAGTTGAGAAAAACTAATTGGTACAGTTGGGATCCGAATTTACAATCTTTGCGATCCAGGTATCATGTCAAAATACTATTATAATTGGTACTAGCAACATGTCGTTGCCACAAAAGAAGTAACGTATAGTTCTACAACCCTAGTTTCTACTTATATTATTAATAAAAGATATTTGGGAGCAATTTGTTCCCCTTTCACGTAAAAAATACTTAACAGAATTGGTTCAAAAAATTATTCGGGGGCATTACCGCGGGAAAGCTCATAACATATACTTATAAAGATATTTTATTGAAGCAGTTAACTATAAATACTTTTAATGAAGAAACAGAAGTTATTAATACACCAAATACAAATTAATGCTCGTATAAAATAATATTCGATAAACGACGCAGTAAGGAATTTCGAAATAACATATTTTTAAAACATGACCACGGGATGCCGAGTCAAATATTCTAAAGAGTAACGACCACAGAAGTTACAAATTTTATGCAATATACCATATTAAAGAGGGAAATATATGATCTATATCATATAAATATAAATAACATGCACGCCGAGACCCTAACGGAGTAGGCAGGGAGAATAGAACACTTAATATATAAATCCACAATATGGCGAGTGAAGTGAAAATTTTATATTACTTAGGTAAGATTTCAATTATACACGAAATTCAGTTTTTTTTTTGCTATAATAATAATATTAATAGTGGCTCGTTTAGCGAGTGGCGAGTCACAATTATATTTCTTTAAGAACGATTGCACGGCAGACGTCCGTTGTCTCACCCCATAGCCCAGCTCCATTCATTCAAGGATTACTAAAATAGCCCACTAGTAATTTGCAATCCCAACACTAGTCGTGGCACTCGGCGGGGGTCATCTCCGGTGACACTTTGCATCCAGGAATGATGTCCACCAAGTGTATCCCTTGGCTATGTTAAATTTCAAGCAATTCAAATTTCGAATTGTTAACTCTCACGCAAGTCGAGATGAAGGATAATTTTATGGAACACCCGAGTATTTAAGACAAACACAGTAATATGGGTGCCAAGGCCTGTACATGCCAATGGGTAGAATAATTAGAGAGCACATGGACTGCGCATACGCATGAACAAGAACAATTGAACCGCGCCATTTGCATGCATGCATAGTATGGGTGCGGAGATATTCTTGAATCGCGGCCTATTTAGAGAGGAAGATTGCAGAGGTGCGTCTTGCGCACATGTACATGCCCCAGACAAGACATTTAATAGCAATTTTAAGCTTTATTAAAACGTGAACAAATTTTAAGTTTGGAAAGCAGATAGCCATGGATAAGGGCGAAGATTCTGATAGGTTCTAATTAGATAATTTCTGAAGTGGTGATTCGGTTGCCGTATTGGGCCTAAATTTCAAAAACATGTTGTTAACTCAAATGTCTGTGCCGAGTCTTGCAGGTAGAATTAAATAAATACATTTTGAAATAGGAGCTTCCTTTTAAAAGCAAGCTTCCAAGCATCCTTTTAAAAAGACAAACAATTGACTGCAGTTCATCAAATAATTGAAAATATTAATATAATTTAAAAATAGATAACATGACAAATAACTGAGTAGAGCGCCAGTTATCACTTGACTTACAATTCTACGCTTTATCTACACTCATCACGGTCTTCATTCATGCTCTCAGGTTTCGAGTACTCTTAACGTTCCCATCTTGATTGTAAGTTATATAAGATATTAAACCAATTAATGTACGTACCTTTGTTCTGTAGAGCGGATTGGAGAAGTCCCACCCCGGCGCCACGAACAGATATCCACATTTTGATATCTTTCGACTAGCCTGTAAACAAAAATATCATTATATTAGAAACGCTTGGTTGAAAAGCCTAAGAGATGGTACTAGTGGTCCCGTCCAGCTTCGCTTGGGTGAAAAAAATAATGTTCCTGAAAGACGATCAGAGCGCCACCTATCGGGTCCAATTGTGAATCTAAAACATTCTCGAATCCACTTGAAGACACAGAGAATTTCATTAATATCAGTCCAGCCTACATACAGCAAATTTCTTTCACCGCTGTAATAACCCGTTGAACAAATTATAAAACTCGACTAGATTAGGTCCAAATTCAAGGTAATTATATGTTAAAGCTTGCTATAAATATGTGTCTAACTGCTTACTTACGTAACGTTATCTGAGAGAAACCACAATGCAAGTCGAATGTGTTCTAATGAAACTTTTATTGGTCATAAGTAAATAAATTATAATACAATTACGATAATTTGCATATTTATTGGGTTAATGGTTTCCTATCTACGTAACAGTACATTATATGTCTTTTTAATTAACATAATTCATTTATTTCATTATGATGACAATTACCGAACTCTATATAACGCGAAAGTAAATGTAAACTACAGCAGTTACTCACACATATTTAATTGTAAACTGCTAGTTTGTGCCCGCGACTTCGTCCACGTGGTATTCAACAAAAAAGTTTTTGTTTAGTTTTCAAACTAAATTACAGCAGCTCTCTGCCAGTGAAAGTCCCGTTAAAATCAGTCCAGCCGTTTCAGAGATTAGCCGAAACAAACAGACAGATAGACAGACAGACAAAAATGTAGAAAAAAATATTTTGGTATGTGTTCCGCGTAGATCCATATGCATTTAGTAAAAAGCGGTTATTTAAATATTACAAACAGACACTCCAATTTAATTTATTTGTATAGATGAACAAGTAAGAATTGTATAAGTTAAAGTTACATAACTTCCTACTACCGTATTTTAATAGGAATATAAGTTTAAAATGAAATAAGTAGTTACGATGAGAATTACCTTACAGCAGGTAAGGCATTTTATCCAATTGATGGTCCAGCCTGGGCTTCGAGATTCAGTAGAGGACGGGTATATTTACAATGAACATTAATCCCATAGGAGAACCTATCAACCGAAGAGTTTGTCTCGCCGTTTCTTCCTGGCACATTAGATCCCTAAAACTGTGGTAACGGTAATTAAAAATATGCCGTTCAATCAGCGCTCCCTGTATCTCTTGCGTTGAATAAAATGTCTCGAATTTTATTGATATTAATATAATTCTACCAGTGTGTGCCATTGCCTGGTGATCTTTATTTAACATTACGGGCTATTTCTTATAGAGACATTATATCTCTCAATTTGAGCATACCGAAACGTCGGTCGGTCAAAATAGTAGTCGGTAAAATACAGCCCATAGAGTCGATCTATATCTTGTATACTGCCAATATTGACCAATTTGAATCCGAATCGCTTAATTTTGGCTTCGCAACATTAGAGTGCCAATGTGCCTCATATATAATTATATAACGGGGAGTGTTCTGCAGAATTGTTCGATATGATGCCCACTTCCACCTTCTACCACCGCACCTCTCGCCATCGACGGGGAATTCATCCCCATACCTTGGAACCACAAAGGTCTCGCACTGTGCGCTTCCAAAGGAGTTTTCTTCCGCGAACGCTCAGGCTGTGGAATGAGCTCCCCGTTGAGGTTTTCCCTGGAGAGTACAGCATGGAGTTCTTCAAGAAGGGTGTGAAAAGATTCCTGCAGGGTCGGCAACGCGCGAGTGATACCCCTGGTGTTGCAAGCGTCCATAGGCGGCGGTAACCGCTTACCATCAGGCGGACCGCATGCTTGTTTGCCACCCAAGTGGTATAAAAAAAAAAAAAAAATATATACATATTTGATGTTTTATTATCCAAATGGGCGTGGATAGGCCAATGAATACTTGAATGGCGAATGAAATAACTTGAATTCATTCGTTATTTGTGCCTTAAAGTCACAAATATATTGTTAACATCTTGTACAAATATAACATCAACAAACATGTTTGTTGTTAACATCAACAAACGCGCGAATGGTTGGCAGACAAACTTGCTATGTGAATGTGTGTGGAAGAAGAATAAGACCAACTTCTAACTACCTAGATCGAACAGGCCGGTATGTTTCGGTCGGTATATTTCTTCTGTGCGTGTGTTTGTCACTAAACTCCTCCAAAACGGCTGGACCGATTTTGATGAAATTGTCTGTGTGTCTTCAGGTGGATTCGAGAAAGTTTAGATTCACAATTGGACCCGATAGGTGGTACTGCGATCGTGTTTCTGAAGCTTTTATTCTTTCACCCAAGGAAAGCTAGGCGGGACAGCTAGTGTATACATATATATATATCTTGGGACTAATCTCGAGACGTGAGTGAGAATATCAATTTATTTACCAGTTTCTTTAATGCAGCCAATGTCTAAATGCTGGACCGGTGTTAATTATTTGATAATTAAATCTTATTCTGATCGATGACAATAACTGACGAAAACATTATTCCTCCCACCAGTACCTTTTATCTCGTATCAATCATCATCCATTCATCATAACGTAATTCGCTTGACCTACACCTCAATAAACCTTTCACGAATAGTTCTCAACAGCATTTGTCTTGGACACATAAAAAAATCTTATTGTTATGCGGTCGGCCATTGACCCGTTACATCAGCTGAAGGGTACAGTTATATACAACGTTTTGATGCGAAATTGCATGACATTTTTATTGCATTTAACGTGCTGAACGCACCTGAGCAATAATACCGATAATAAGCGACTACTCGGTGCGGGAACGACCGAAGGGGGTCTCGGCATATAATTTTATTACGAGCTTCTCACTAAACATTTAAATAAATTAAGGAGCTTTCAGATGTAAGGAAACTTAAGGTTAAATAACATGACGCGGCATCTTGCTGAACTTTAAGGATATTTTTTTTTACCGAAGTATCACTTGCGCGTTGCCACACTGTGTTCGGAGAGTTATACTGTGTTGGCAGCATAATGGGACTAATCCCTCTGCTGCCAACACAATATAACAATCCTCCTCCCTCCTCAAGGAGCTCATTACTGGAAACCTTTATTTTAATTATTATCATACTCCTCAGGACAAGTCTGCCTGATGACAAGCGGTTACCGCCGCGTATGGAATCTTGTAACACGAACTTGGTACAATTACCAGGGTAGTTCTAGTACTAATGTGTGTCGCTCCCACAGCAAGACCTTTATGTGGCATTAAGGTGACAATGCCAATCTATGCGTATCGAATTTAGACGCGCGTGCGCACTCCGTTACCGCGGGTAGCTTTGAATTGATACTTGTTATTGTGATGGAAATGTAAAGCACCTAACACACCGGGGCGTCTGACTTTGTCTTAAAATAAATTGGCAATTGATCATTGCATAAATAGTAGCAGTGGTAGGTAATGCCACACTAGTAATATTATCAGCTTTGTGGAAAATATATACAAGAAACATTTTCTCATAAGGGTCCCTGAAAGTAGGCAGAAATAATACCTTATTTTCGCTAGATACAAGATATCAAAGAAAAGCTCGTGGTGTGACTAATCACTGTGCTTAAGGTTAGAAAACTCATTAGTATTGTCGGGAATCGATATTGCATTGTTTGTGTTGCAGGCAACACGAACCACTCGGCCACTACGCTCTTTCCACGGTAGATACTCAAGAACGCCAAAAAATAATTCATGTTATTATTCGCAGTATGAGTCACCAATATAGGTCAGTTTATACTACATTTAAACATCTGATACGAATCGGATCAGTCATATATGTGTACGTACATACGAACACATCAGACGTTTGACTCAATAACAGACTAAGGCAATTAGTTTTTTTTTTTTTCATAATTATTCCAGGAGCCGTGGTGGTCGAGTGGTTCGAGCAGTTGCCTGCGACACAAAGATCGCATGTTCGAATCCCGACTGTACCAATGAGTTTTTCTAAACTTAAGTACAGTGATTAGTCACACCACAAGCTTTACGGTGAAGGAAAACATCGAGAGGAAACCTGCATACGTCTGAGAAGAAATTCAAAGGCGTATGTATAGTCGTGCTTGAGTAACGGCGATGGACTCGCCATCTGTCACGTTGGCACCTAATATACCTCTGGCGGAAAGTGGGTGTGTGGGTATTACCTATATACCTCTGCCTACCCCTTCGGGGACCCTTGTAGGTAGGCGTGAGGATATATTATATACTTTCAAATGCAATTAAAAACACACTCAAATAGTATCAATATACCATTCTAGTACAGATAATAATTTTAACTTGTCTGGAGGCGACGATAATCGCACCGTGTCGTATAAACATACCTTAAATTATCAGAGTAAATTGTCTCTGCATTACCTTACCATGTTTTTAAGTACTCAACGTTTTATGAGGGTAATTATATTTATTTATTTTAATACTAAAAACTTCGTAAAGCTTTAATTATGAACGGAAGAAAACTTGTTAAGTAAGAACATAGAGTAAATCGAGTGTTAATATGAAATAATCATATTAACACTCGATTTACTGAGGTTTCCAAACGACGTTTTCCTTCATATTACATATTACTGCAGAAAAAACTCAGTGGCAGACCTACAGGGATAGAACCTGTACTCATCACAGTGCAAGTGAGCGCTTAAACCACTTGGCTAACACGAATCGTCATCACTCAACAATATAATCATCAAAATAAATTCACAATGTCGCAAGCTCAATAAGGTTCCGCAAGATATATAAACAAAACGCATTAATAAGAAATAAGGGTGAACAACTCCTTATACACATAAAAATACTAGTCGAGTCGAGTATATATATTTTTTTAATTCCCATCTAGTATATAATCAGACAACATTCCGTACAAACAAATTCAGCTAACTTATATTACTACCTCGAAATCGATTTCATTTGTATAATTTTATCTAGATTTATTCTCGGAACAAAACATCCAATCCAGCTATCTATCTCTGTGCCAAATTTCGTTTAATTCCGTTCAGCCGTTCTGGCGTGAGTAGCAAACATTCGCATTTATAATATTAAGTAGGATAGGACTGATAGAGGACTACCACAACACAAAAGGCAGTATTATTATACAACCTTTAAAGGCTCAGTGTGATCGTCCGATAGCTCATAATAACAAGTTGTTAACTCCATACTTGAAATGAGGTAATGTGAGAAGAAAAACATTACACACATCTTAGGTTTTACTACCACACCAACTTACGTCACGAATATAATTACCCCGTGAGGAACGGCGTGATAATATGTATATATACATAGTGACATTCACGAAGACGCGCCCCACCAATTTCTAGTCGAGGGGGTTGCGGGATGCGGGGAGTATGACCCGGGTCTATTAATTGCACTCATAGGTGTAATCAGTGTGTACCCATAATACGCAAACATTAGTTAATGGAAGGTTGCACACTTACATTATAAACTAAGGGAAGAATAGTGGGGCGCGTCTTCGTGGATGGCACTATCTATATATAATTATATACCTGGCTATATTCTAACTATAAGCTAAATATAATAACTATATAGCTAACGAATCGGCACTGAAGAAAATCGCATCGAAGAAAATAAACTATTAATAGAATATTAGAATATAATAATATATCCTCACGCCTTCCCTCAAGGGTCCCCGAAGGGGTAGGCAGAGGTGTATAGGTAATACCCACACACCCACTTTCCGCCAGAGGTATATTAGGTGCCAACGTGACAGATGGCGAGTCCATCGCCGTAAATAAACTAGCGTGAACGAATATATTAATGTCTATATATATCCTCACGCCCTCCCAAAACAGTCCCCGAAGGGTAGGCAGAGGTGTATAGGTAGGATCCATACACCCGCCAGAGGTATATTTTAGGTGCCAACGAGGCACATGGGGAGTCCATCGTCGCTACTCAAGCACCCAAACATCTACGCCTTTGAGAAAAAGCAATGAAATACGATATTTTTAGTAAACATTACAATTTAATAATCATAGTTTGATTTATTTATCATTAAAATAGTCCTTTACAGAATAGTAGCCTTTTTCAATAAGCCATTTCTTTAAGATCCTTTGAAAGAAAGTCAATGGTTGCTCTGATTTTCAAAGGCATCGCGGAAGCGGCGTGGATGTATAGACAGAACTGTCTCGAACTAGCTATGTAATCTCCCTGCGTACCCCGTGAGGAACGGCGTGATAATATGTATATATACATAGTGACATTCACGAAGACGCGCCCCACCAATTTCTAGTCGAGGGGGTTGCGGGATGCGGGGAGTATGACCCGGGTCTATTAATTGCACTCATAGGTGTAATCAGTGTGTACCCATAATACGCAAACATTAGTTAATGGAAGGTTGCACACTTACATTATAAACTAAGGGAAGAATAGTGGGGTGCGTCTTCGTGGATGGCACTATCTGTATATATTACTGGGTTGTGTCACGATTTGTGACCTTAACAGGTTTCATATTATCCAGTAACCGTTTTGGAAGCTCAAACCCGGTCAGAGTAGAACGAATTTACGGTCGGCTTAGATACGGCACATAAATATGTATTAACTGCCTTCCAGAACGTAATCACTGCCTCAATCTCCTTTTTAATACCTGTTCAAGAAACCCTTTAAATTATCTCATTGGTAATGTATGTTATATGTTTGTCTTCTATTATACATTTTATACGTATTACATGAGCCGTGGTGGCCGAGTGGTTCGCGTTGCCTGCAAGTTCGAATGCCGACTGTACCAATGAGTTTTTCTGAACTTAAGTAGGTGGTTAGACACCTAAGGATTTACGGCAAAGGAAAACATCGAGAGGAAACCTGCATACGTTTGAGAAAAAGTTCAAAGACTATTCTGTTTGTCGGGCCGAAAGAAACGTATCAATACAGTTTGGCTCCTATATAAAGTAAATATACTTATACATCTCTGCCTACCCCTTTGGGGACCCTTATGGGAAGGCGTTTGGATATTATCTATATATATACATATATATATATATATCCTTACTAATATTATAAATGTGAATGTAAGTTTGTTTGTTACGCTTTCACGTAAAAACTACATAACCGATTATCATGAAAGTTTGTACACATATTCCTGGAGGTATAAGAAGTAACATAGGATACATTTTATTGAAAAAAAAAATCATTTTTACGACTGAAAAAAGTCGGTTTACTGATATTTTTTATGGTGATGGCTTATACCCAGGATTATGACATAGGCTACATTTGAATCCCGAAAGATTCAAAGCTCTAATATTATAAAGGCAAAAATATGTATGTTGCTCTTTCCACGCGGGCGAAGCCGCGGGCATAAGCTAGTATATATATATATATATATATATATATAGGAGATCCCATTTTTGATGGATGGTATAAGGTCGATTGATTTGAAATTTGGTAGGAGTATTCCTTACACTGTGTAGAGGTCAGCAAAGAACGGATTTTATGAAACTCAACCTTTGTTTTTAATAATAAAAAAAAATACACCTTTTTAACTATTGCTTCCATAGGGGAAGCAATAGTTGAAAAACGGGTTCTTTTACTTTTTCACCCGGGCGAAGCTGGGCGGGACAGCTAGTTATATCTTCAGCGAAACGAAGGCAGTCGTCATAATGCTTCCCCCTTTGGGAAAGTCTTTTGATATTTGTTGGGTTTTCATAAGATAGATGAAAATAAGTTCGATAGAAATATTGATGAGATTAAGATACATCTGACATAGGAATATTGTACATACAATAAAGCCCTATTCAAAGGATGCACACCAATCGTGAGTGTGTTGTTACAAATAACTGACTTAAGATACCAAGCTATGAAACCGAAACGTAAAGTGGAACTTTCGAACGATCTGTTCCACTAGGCTGCAGTCGCCACGCTCTGATAGTCAAGCCTATGATATTGTCACATGACATCCATAAAACCACAGACAGAAATATTACAGTTATAATTTACGATTATCCCTTAACCACAGATAAGTATTAGCTTTGAAGCCAAATACTTTTATAGATAAGGAACTTTCGAATTATAGATAGAGCCGTGGTGGCCGAGTGGTTCAAGTAGTTAGTTGCCTGCAAAAAAAGATTGCAAGCTCGATTCCTGACTGTACCAATGAGGTGTTCTGAACTTGTCAATACAGTGATTAGTCATACCACGAGCTTTGCGATGAAGGAAAACATCGAGAGGAAACCTGCATACGTTTGAGGAGCAATTCAAAGGCGTATGTAAACTCGTGCTTGAGTAAATACGATGGATTCGACAACGGTCACGCTGGCACCTGATATTCAACTCCGGCGGAAAGTGGGTGTATGGGAACTACCAAAACACCTCTGCCTACCCCGTCTGGGACCCTATTAGGAAGGCGTGAAGATGTAATATCGCTTTGTGTACACGATCAACTATCACACGGTAGTAATCGCATGCGCATTGTTCACTGTTCAGAGGCACGATTACTTTCCGAAAGTGTTTATAATTGGTATTATAATAACCGATAGTTCCTCGAGCCGGTCGGTAGATAGAGGTCGCTAGGGGCACGGGGCGGGGGGCGGGGGTCGTGAGAACTGGGCGACTTGCACTTTCGTCGGCACGGCGTGCGAGCAGCCGATGCGCGATACCACCGCACCGGGCGCCGCAGCGTCTCCGCACGAGTCTAGCCTAGTCAGCCGTCGCCCTCACAAACCTTTTACAGCGTTAAATACACAGGGAAAGTTTGCTTCAAAACTCATTAAATTACAAAGCAAATAAAAACATAATTGTAATATAAAGGACTATAATAATAAACCACTAACAAAAGTCACTTTCTATTGTACCAAAAACGGTGCAAACACGGCAAAAACTAGCGTCAATGAAATCGAAAATGTCGATAGGATCACGACTTTCGACAAACACTCGATAAGAGACAAAACAACCACTACTGATGGTTGTCACGGTACACTCGAAAATACTATTACAGCAGGAACATAAATTTCATTAGGCATTACAAATTGGATATTGAACGAATGTAACAACTCGATTACAAATTAACTGTGAGGTTCTATGAAAGCCACTCGCAATAAATGTCGTTTAAACAAAAATATGCGTCCGGAAAGTGTAGGGTGATGAATTGTCAATCCATGGTAGCCGAGCCCCCGGGGGCGTTCCAAACTCGTCACGGAATCGCTACCGACACAATTATCGGATCTAGACCACTCTCACTGAAGTAAAAAGTACAGCGAGACGTAAAGAAAGCAACGTCAGGTGCGCTCCCATTTCACTTTCCATCGACTTATCTTCAACTGCACAACGTGAAATACAACCCAACGTTGATGAACATAAAGTTTATATTGAATCATCGACAATGACGGCACAACGATGCAGTGAGTCAGTGAGCATTTCGTTGCCAAGATTTACGTGGAGTCCCTTTTAGAGCCGATAATTGTGAACGTTCATTTGCTTTCTAATGATTTCTGTAAAGCAGAAATTTTGAGCTTGAACAATAGTTACAGAGTTAAAAAGCCGACAAAGATATTATCGTCGGTAATGTTCTTTGCACAATATAAAACGGTTGATTTCAGCAAGAACTGCTATCCTAATAAAAAGATTTTGTCTCCCAAAGTTTGTTAAGATGTTCGTTTCTATTTCACGCAATAACTACTGAAGGGAATTGGATAAAATTTGGCACAGAGATAGATCATCAAATGGATTAACACAGAGGATATGTATTAATCCATATAAAATATGCCTTAATCCACAATCTAATCTAAGGTCTAACCTAAAAAAATCTACCATTTAAATTTAAGCTGAGCCTAGCTAGTCGTTAATATCTCTATTGCGGATTGTATGCCAGTATCTTGGTACTGATGCGCATGCGCCAAGGCGCGAGCAGCCTTAATGACAGGCCATTTAGTGGTGATATCTCAGAAGCGATCCGACAGAGACGTCTGTCTACATTCTGACAACCGCTTTTTTACTATCTACAGTATTTGGACTGCCTGCCAAATGTAAATTGCAATACGAGTGTGGATGTATATATAGTACCTATACACCCACATTTCGCCGGGTATATTTTAGGTGCTAACGTTTCATATGGCTAGTCCATCCGTAGTTATTCAAGCACGAGTATACATACTCCTTGGCATTTCTTCTCAAACGAATGCAGGGTTCCTCTCGATGTTTTCCTTCACCGTAAAGGTCGTGGTGTGACTCACTGTACTTAAGTTCAGCGAAACTCATTGGTACAGTCGGGATTTGAACTTGCGATCTTTGTGTTGCAGGCACCTTTAAAATATTCAATATCTTAATGAAAGCAATGTCAATAAATAACATGAGGTTATAACACTTCGAAATTACGTTAAGTAATGATAATTTCTAAATCTGTTAGATAAATATTAACGAGGTTGAAGTATGGAATTCCCTCGTTATATTAAACCGGCATCACGATCTAGTGCCTAATAACTTCGGCAGTCACGGCAGGTTGGTGATTGCGGATCTAAGTATTGTTGAAAGGGTTCAAAATAAGCAACGGTTGTGGTAGTAAATTCAATTCAAATCCATGCATATCGTAATAATATTATTGTAAATGGGAAAGTTTGTGAGGATGTATGTTCTTTTATCACGCAAAAGCTATCGAGTGCTTATCTTCACGCCATACCAAATGGGTGCCCGACGGGGTAGGCAGACGTGGGTAGATAGTGGCCACATACCTACTTATAGACTATATGCCCGTAGGAAAAAAGGACCCGGTAGGGGCTGTGATCGCGTTCCAGATGTCAATTTTTAAACCGAAGCCAAGCTGGGCGGAAATTTTAGTCTGTACTGTTATTGATGTATATTTTAAAGAGGCACACTAAGTTTAAGTTCGAGCGCTGTTTCTGGAAAGGATTTCCATATAGGTAGTAACTGATACGGGATTCCTTATATATAATATATAATATTATATATAAATGTAACATTGGTAAAATACACAGTCGTTTATAAAATTGCTATAACACAGTTTCAATTAACATTGTGTCAATCATACGGACAGACAAATCAAAACAAATGCAAGATATAGTTGACAGCTTAGTGATAGCAGTTTCATGAAATGGAACAGGAAAAAGTATACGAACAGATGAAGGTCAGAGCTGAGTGGTCACCGAATGGTAGCGAGCAATCTGAC
This sequence comes from Drepana falcataria, assembly GCA_945859725.1. NCBI lineage: Eukaryota > Metazoa > Arthropoda > Insecta > Lepidoptera > Drepanidae > Drepana > Drepana falcataria. The sequence continues at coordinate 1,565,961 of OX243925.1, forward strand.
CCATTGAACCGTTGTAACACATACTGTTAACCTACGATCATATTTTATATATAAGCCGTGGTGGCCGAGTGGTTCGAGTAGTCGCCTGCGACACAAAGATCCCAAGTACGAATCCCGACTGTACCAATGAGTTTTTTTGAACTTAAGTGCAGTGATTAGTTGCACTACGAGCTTTACGATGAAGGAAAACATCGAGAGGAAACCTGTATACGTCTGAGAAGCAATTCATAGGCGTATCACTTGAGTAACGACGAAAGCAGCGGAGAGTGGGTGTGTGGGTATTACCTGTACACCTCTGCCTACCCCTTCGGGGACCATTATTGGAATGTGTATGGATATATTATTATTCATTATTACTACTTTAAGAGAGGCCGAGAGGCTCATGTGTAGTTATTATAAGTAGTTATAACACGTGGCTCCGGCTGCCTCTTCCAAACACTTTCGCTTCGTATAATAGTTGTGTCAACCTTTCGTTACGAAATTTCGGCTTGTTGTAGATAATGTGATATAAAACGAACAAGTAGAGTTAATTCACCACGATTCCAGGCAATAAATGTAATTTTCTCTGCCGTAAGCAATTAATCTGCATTACTTACGGGATCAAAGCCGCCGCGCACTTTCCCTTTTAAGGCAAATAAATCGCCACGCCTACACACCTGACAGAGTCATCGGGACAGATAGAGAGCATTCTGCATTCTGCATCTGCATACCGTGGCGGCTGAATGCTTTCAGTAGTTGCCTGCGACACAATAATCGCAAGTTCGATTCCCGACTGTACCAATAAGTTTTTTCTAAACTTATGTACAATGCATTAATCTTACCTCTAGTTTTAAGGAAAACATCGCGAGGAAACCTGTATATGTATGAGAAAAATTCAAAGACGTATGAAATTCGTGCTAGAGAAACGGCAATGGACACTAAATAAGTCTAAATATGCATGTAAATAAGTCTCAGAGATGATGATGAGCAGATGATACAATCTATACCTCTACCCCATCCGGGAACCCTTCTGAGAAAGAGTTATATATATACATACATACATACATATCATCACGCCGAGTCCCTAACGGGGTAGGCAGAGGTGTACAGGTAATATACAGTTATATATATAGGTATATTTTATTAGACACAACTAACCAGTTGCGTCGTGGTAGCTACAGGATGACATAGTGAGGTCGAATGTCACTCAGTGCAACCAATTTGTCCTCTGCAGCAATTCAGAATCAAGGTGGTAGGTAGTTTCGAATTATCCTATTAGCGACGCCAGCGCACTTGACATAAGATGGAATTGTTAACGAAACTACACTCGAAACAGAATTTCGAACGATCTTAAAAAAAGATAAATTATGTATTCATATTAAATCTTTACTTACTAATATTATAAATGGGAAAAGTTGGATGTTTGTTGCGCCAGAAGGTCTAAAAGGAACCGGATGACATTTGGCACAGAGAAAGACTTTAAGTACTTATATGGCATAGTTTTATTACAGAAATATGGTAAGGCTCGCGCATTCACAACATAATCAAAATTTTCTTCTCTAATCTCTCAATCTAATCTTTTTACTAAATGCACGTGGATGTATACACGGTACATATACAAAAAATATATATTTTTTAAACCGATTTTGACGGGACTTTAACTGGCAGATAGCTGGTGTAAAGAAGAGTAACTTCTAGTTTTTTTTCGAAGCTGAAAATGAAAATATTTTTTTGTTCAACGGAATTGAAGCCGCGGGGCAAAGTAGAAAATATAGAAAATGAAAGTGTGAGGTAATCCATACATTGGATCCGTTCAATCGCTTAGAACAAAGAGTCGTCGGAACAATGGAGCAAAAGACAACACGGCGGTAAATAAAAAATGGAAACAATAGTGAGTTTTCACTCCTAGCGTTATGACGTGAAGCCTAGCTTTCCTCACAATCGTTGGGAAGCTTTTACGTTTCTTTCTACTATGGAAAAATACGTCCAATAAGAATGGCCCCTTGATAGAGGTAAATAGTGCAGGGACGAGTGTCTTCGCATGTTAGGCGTGGATGTATTGACAATTGGTTTTTTCCCAGTCTTCCATTAAAATCGAGTAATTGTCCATTGTTCTGGCACTCCCGTTTAAGTGATTATGTTTAGATATGGAGTCACAAATTGTGGCAAGTGTATGTTTATTGCGTCGTGTTGTAACTTTGAGATTATGCGCCATCTACCGAGTCTGTATAGGTAATACCCACACACCCACTTTCCGCCAGAGGTATACTAGGTGCCAACGTGACAGATGGCGAGTCCATCGCCGTTACTCAGGCACGACTATACATACACCTTTGAATTTCTTCTCAGACGTATGCAGGTTTCCTCTCGATGTTTTCCTTCACCGTAAAGCTCGTGGTGTGACTAAACGTGGTAAAATAAGACACAAAAACAGATATACAAAGCAAAAGTGTGTGCAAGAAGAGGCAGAGGAAGGCCACGTTCCAACTACCTGGATCAAATCGATCGGACTCTCAAGGACGGGAACGTTAAAGTACGAAGTACTCGAAACCGACGAGCATGTATGAAGAGACTGATGAATGTGGACGAAGCGAAAGAGGTATGTAAGTCTAGAGAGAACTGGCGCTCTATACTCTCTGCCTACCCCGTTAGGGACTTGGCGTGATGATATGTATGTATGTAAAAATATGACATAATAGCGATATTTTATCTCGTTACTTATATCGATTTTTTTCCCATCCCTACGGCTAGTTAATTAAATATAGTGGTCGAATTCTTAGATTGTTTGAAGAGGAGCCGCTAGGTATCAGGTATTGGAATACAATTTGTCAAAAACGAGTTGTTGTCCGTTGATTGATGTTCATTATTTAGAAAGATTGTAATTCGAAAGTTTTATAACTAAAGATTCTCGGTAACAGCAATTTTGGAATTTCGTTTAATTAACTTTCTTTACCATTGAGTATTTTCACATCCGTGATAATGTTTTAGGTAATAAGGACTTACTCACTTGAGATATTAGTAATCCATTTAAAAAAATATATGTTTACATTAGATAGTGTATTTATTGCAGACTTCAAGATAAATATTTTATCATGAAGTGTAAATAACCTTTATTTTCTTTTACCTAACTGTCTATTTCTGTTCTAGTCGTATCTTTTCTTTTTACTTTTAACACCTATGCTACCGCCCAAGAGAACTAATCATATAAATAAATTAAATAATATGTCTTCACGCTTTACCACAAGGGGTAGGCAGAGGTGTGTACGTAGCACCCACACACCCACTTTTCGCCAGATATATTTTAGGTGCCAACGTGACAGATGGCGAGTTACTCAAGTACGACTATACATACGCCTTTAAATTGCTTCTCAGACGTACCTATGCAGGTTTCCTCTCGATGTTTTTCTTCACCGTAAAGCTCGTGGTGTGACTAATCACTGTACTTAATTTCAGAAAAACACATTGGTACAGTCGGGATTCGAACTTGCAATCTTAGTGTTGCAGGCAACTACTCGAACCACTTGGCCACCACGGCTCTTTACACATATAAATATATACATAATCAAATTGGACGCGGGATTCACCGCGATAAAATTACAATAAAGTGCGTAGAAATATTATCCCTATAATGAAGACAATTATTTTATCCCTCGTCGTGTGCGCCCGCGCAATATAATCTTTATTTTTTTAAGATCCGTATCAATCAGCAAAAAGCTGATTAATTTAATGGACAAATACCTCAAGTGGCTCAAATTAAGTAATAACAGGTGACATTTGCAGAGGAATGCCTTCGAGGGACGAATGGCGTTCAGGAAAATATTGCCAGTAATTGTTGGAGTAACTGACCTTTCTAGAACGTTTAGCTTTGCTTTTAGAGCTGGAGAATGGAGTATGTTCACTCGCCGAATATGTGTTTAGGTGCCAATATGACAGGTGGGGATCTCTAACGGTTTCCACTATATTTTCCTTCAGTGTACATTCCTGAACACCCATTGTTGCAGGCCGCAGATTCGACCTGCAACTTTTATCGCAGATGACTACTTAATTCACGCGGTCACATCAGCTTTCAACGGCGTTAATTTGTAACTACAGTGAACATTTGGTGAACAAATTATGCAATTTTCGAGTTTCTGACGCATCATATGACGTATAGTTAGCTCACATTATTTACATATGGGTAAGTAAGCCCAAGATACAATTCAATAACCTTAGAAATATGTGCTAGCTGAGATATTAGAGAGCATTTTAGGCGTGGGATCATTGCTCGTGTAGGTGAGGGATCCAAGCCCTTCATTATACCTCATTGTCGGGGTAACTATGATTGCTCTTTAATAACAGGCCACAATATTCTCTCACCCACTAAATCTCAACTTATAGAGATAGTATCTAGAAAAATCATGGTTACCGCCAGCGTCGATGAGTCCAACTATTTGTTTCTTTTCGCAGCCCGGTCGGGACTGGGTAAAAACCGTAAAGGTTCGTTATGAGGTCTATTATTTCTCTTAATAGACAGTGGTGCGCGGGCGGGAATGTTAATGGACAGGCATCTTGCGGACTGTGCAACTCGCGACTTGCTATTACTTTGCCAGACGGCATCTACAAATTGTTCGCGACATTCCTCCGACCCTTGAAAAAACCCGTGGATTGCATAAGACACCTGTCATAACAGCCGATATAAGCGTTCATGATACCGTTTTCCACCAACCTGGCGCGTTTCGACAACGTCATCAATTAACGAGAACAACCGATTCATAAATTCGTTCTGAGCGCCGCCGTTTTTTTTATGTAACGCGAATTTTATGAGCTATTAGAAATTGTAAGGTTCTCTGACCGTGGAAATGATCAAATGAGATGTTGCGCAAGTTATATGATGCTGTAACATAGCTTTCTACCGTCCGACACAGGTGCGACACTTCGCAAATAGAAAAGTCCGTTACGCAATCATTGGACATCATCATTATTACTTATGTGCATCAGACAAACAGCTACATCTACCATACTTACCTACATACATATCATCACGCCGATCTACCTCTACCATTTATATATCATCGCATGTAGGCAGAGTGAGTAGAGCGAGCTTCTCTCTAGATATTCAGAAAACTCTAGCTGCATCCACATTCATCATGTCTTCATAAATGCTCATACCGAGCCTACTAATGTACACATAGACAGAGAGAGAAGAGCACCAGTTCTTTTTAGACTTACAGACTTCATCCACATCCATCAGTGTCTCCATACATGCTCATACTCCAATGTTTGTAAAGTCAGAACCACATTTCTGAAATCTATTTCCATTGAAGACTTCCGTGGTTGCAAGGAGTCCATTACACGTGTCTCAATACAATCCTGAGTAGAGAGAATTTAACGATGTATTCATTAAACTCTCTATATCGGACAGATTTATGGAATCGACGCTCCGTTTTTCAACATTTTTTATCCACTTCTTTGATCATTAAATGCAGTATTACCAAGAAACTATAAAATGTTAATAGTATATTTCATCATTATGTGTTCGAACAACGAAAGCTAGCGAACGAGTAAATATAAGACGATTTACGAGCATAAATTTAATAAGAATCTCAACATGTTCACGCATATAAATGCGGGCGTAATAAAATCATTCTCGCTTTCGCATTCGCAACATCGCATTTTGCATCTATCAGTGATTCATCATTCAGCCATCAGTACGCAGTGGTGGGCGAGTGGTTCGAGAAACCTGCAAATCGATTGGGATCGAAAGTTCGCATTTCGACTGTACCAAGGAGTTTTTCCGAACGATGTACAATGATTAGTCACAACGCGAGCTGTACAGTGATGAACATGGAGAGGAAAGCTGCATACGTTTGAGAAAAAATTCACAGACGCCTTGACTGGCTGACAGACAGCATCTATCATGCTGGCAATTAAATATATCTCCGGCGGAAAGTGGGTGTGTCACTTGCCCGGTAGACCCTTGAAGGAAGGCGTGAAGTGTAATTAATTTTCCCACTTTCACACTAGTGTTCCGTAAGTATTGATTATTTCCGAAAATTGGCCATATAACGCAATATGGAGACCACTCAACAAGCAAACGTACTCGTAAAATGTAATTAAACACGTTTTTTGTTCGAGGCCACCGTTTTTATGGTCTTATCTGTACTGTTCATCATTGTTGGGAATTATTTACGAGGCGTTGTAAAACACTTCACTCTGGTTGAACCAGTTCGTAAATCATATTAAACTGGGGTAGAATAAAGGTTTAATCCCTCCGAACGATATAGTTATTGCTTTACTCGCGACCCCAAACATTGAACATACCAATGCGTAGGCGCTGACTAGACCGACCTACATAAGTCATCACGTCAAAAAAATATTTAAAATGTACGACGGCGCCAGCTCACCAATAGCACTGATTTCAACGCACCACGGCGCACATTCATAATTTTCTTTGGGTCATGAAAACCGCCAGTTCGGATAGAGCCCCATTTATTACGCAGCCTAGGTGAGCCACCTTGTGCCGCGAATGTTTAGGGCTCTGCTAGGCTTGGATGGGTGGAAGCACGTCCCTTACAAGATGGCGCCGAATACGTGACGTTTCTAACGTTGGGAAACAATGGCGGGCCCGTTATGAATATTGAGAGTTTGAGGATAGTCTAACGCACGCCACACCGATTTTCGCTTCGTGTTCAAATAGACGACATATGAAATACACTAGTAGGCATGTGTGGCCTACTGCCGTACGCATACGCGACAGGTCGCGCGCCACAATTTTGGCGCCATGTTTCTTCGTAAACGCACTAAAATAACTTTTTATAACTGTTTTGGTAACGAGTCCTTTTGCTTGCGCAACCGAAGTGATTCCTTAAATAAGAATGTCCGATTGTTTAATGCAACATTATTTAGAATTTGGTGAGTCAAATATTGGAGTTTGTTTAGTATTCCTTTGACATTGATAGAGTCATGGTGACGGGTCTACCCTTTAGTTCTACGAATGCAGATGAGCCCACGCCGTCAAATACATCCTCTACGCTGAAATTAAATGAGGAAAATATTCCAATATAATACCAATTTATAAATAGCTTTTACGTCAGCGTTTAACAGGGCTGGCGGGTGTATTTTGTCAAGATTTGATACGTTCATGGGTAAGTTGCAGAAGCAGAAGTCCGCATTCAGAGGTAATAGCAGAGCTAGAGACAAATAGGCAAGGACAATAAAGACAAAGAAATACCTATGAGATAAATGCTTCAAAATCAACCAAGATTACTCTACCAGAATGCAGAAATTGGCAAAGAACTTAGTGTCCAGTTGGAATCCGGAATGGCATAAACTACTCTCAAATTTGACAGCCGGGCCAGCGCAAGTTATCCACTAATAAGATGAATATAAATAATAAAAATTGTAGGCCGTAACAGTCCCCTGTCAAATATAATGAGCAATTAATTTGTCTTGCTGATTTGGCCTTAATCGGTCCTTAAAGCTTCCGTTCTCACCGCTTAGTATTATTTATTATGTCATTTAGCGTAACTTAATATTTAGAGAAAGGTTTATCCCAAGGAAACGTGTAATTTTTTTCTTGATGTTTTCCTTAAACGTAAATCTCGTGGTGTGACTAATCACCGTACTTAAGTTCCGAAAAACTCATTAGTTCAGTCGGGATTCGAACATGTAATCCTTGTATTGCATTATTCATTATTGTATTTATGGTTTTAAATACAATGGGAAAGTGTGTGCAAGAAGAGGCAGAAGAAGACCACGTTCCAACTACCTAGATCAAATCGATCGGACACTCAAGTAATCGAAACCGGAGAGCATGTATGAAGAGATTGATGAATTCGGATAAAGCCAAAGAGGTATGTAAGTCTTTAGAGAACTGGCGGTGTACTCTCTGCGTAGAACGTTAGGGACTCGGCGTGATGATATGTATGTATTTCTCACCAACACACCGTTATAAGACCTTCCTGAACTAAATCGATTTTAGTTTCCTTAATTTAGTATGCAGAAACATTAAATAAACTGTGACGCAGCATAAATGAGCTTTAAGGTCGGCATTTACAAAGAATGTTACACATTTAAAGATTGGTGCGATTACTAACGCACGAGGAGAGTTTACAAAGTGGCCTGTGATTCTGCGAACCGTTTGCGCTTGCGCAGATGTAATGCTGTGTGCACTCATTTCTGCTGTTTCTGAGATACTTTAATGACTTAAATTATATCACAGCTTTGTTGATATATAAAAAGGCTCGTTCTAGAGTTTAAAGATTTTTTTATTATTGACAAGGATATAAGTCTTTCAGTCGAAAATATTTTCAAATTGAATTCTTTTTATTTGTTGTATCTACATAAATACGGGGTCGTGTGTACTTCAATACGACTAGAAGTCGCTATAAGTAATCCTAAGCAATAGTAGAACGTTATAGGTCGCTACATTAGTGTAAGTATAAAATTATAAATCACTTCACATAAAAAAACCTTATACTAAGAGGCATTTATTGTAATACATAAATCAGTCACTCAATCGATCCTTACTGCTCAACATGACCCGTAACAAAACCGTGCACAGGAATAGGCCGGTACAAACTGCATTTGATGAAACGTTATGAGTCGACAACGTGCATACATACCCTTGTATGTTGCATGCATCCACAGGCGGTTATTGCTTACCATCAAACTTGAAACCTGAGATTCTAGAGATCACGTGTTTTATAATTGAAAATTACCTTCGGTTTAAATGATTTTAAACCTTCTGACGCGAGCACTTGGTATGCCCTTTATTAGTTCGACTATCCTCAAATTCCAACACATTGAAAAGGTCCACAATGTACAATTAGCGAATTAACGCTATCTACATTGTTGCACCGAGCATCTGGCTCAACTCTAAAGGACAACGGTATCACGACCAATATTGTTTCCTCCACAGCCATCCTGCTACATATTGTTAACGTCTGGTCAATGGTCATCTGAAGCGAAGCTGAAAGTCGCGGCTTCGATTTCCGCCGAGTGTGAAATTTGTGTATTTAACACGATCCAGGTAGTTGGAACGTGGTCTTCCTCTGCTTCATCTTGCACACACTTTAGCTTTGTATAATTGTTACTTTAATCTTTCTTCCCTCATCCTTGCTGTATATAGTACATAATTACCGTTCCGTACCGTTTATTGCATTTCAGAGGAAATGTTTCGACGCGGTGTAAAGTAAATTGGCTTGGGAACATGCAGTATTAACGAAATTACCGGGAATGCTGGGATGGTACCGTGGTACATAATCTTGCACCCAAATTAGGGTGCGCGTGCGCATTGGACTATGTAACCTGGTTTTAACAATGATTGTTGAAAGGTCATTATAGCTGGAAATATTTTGATTTCAGTAAGCCGACTTGTCCAAAGTCAGGACTTTACATTGTCAGGAATCTTTTAGCTAGCAGCATCAGTACTTACACCTTACTACTAGCAAAGGTTAAGTAACTTAAACCCAAGAAGTACCAAAGAACAACCATCAGTGTAATCAAACAATATTTGAACTAACACACTGAAGTTGATAGTCTCGTATCGTATCCTACAATGGAATAGGGTACACTTTCGATGGGTCTCCGCCCAGGGCAGCAATTAGCCAGCGATTCGACTACGCATGCGCGTGCGCCGACCGCAGCACATGCGATCGAGATCACGGAGGCGCAATACGCCAAAGGATGGAGAAAATGTTGATCTCAAACAACGATAAATGTATGCAAAATATAGTACCTACTACTAAAATATATAGATGGTTCAGGAAAAAAAACAGGTAACTTGAAAAAAAATATTAATAAATATTATAAACTAGCTGTGCCCGCTGCTGTGACTTCGTCCGCGTGGAATTTAACAAAAAATTTGGTTCAGTTTCTAAAATAAAAGTAGCCTAAGTTACTCCTTTTTGTATCAGCTATCTGCCTTTGTGAAAGTCCCGTCAAAATCGGTTCAGCCGTTTCAGAGATATGCCGGAATAAACAGACAGACAGACAGATAAAATTAAAAATATATATATTTTGGTGTATGTACCGTGTGATATACATCCATATGCATTTAGTAAAAAGCGGTTATTTCAATATTACAAACAGACACTCCAATTTTATTATATGTATAGATAAATTGGAAACATACAGTTTATGATGGCGAGTCCCTTTTGGAGTTGACGGTTAGAGTAGAGCGCCTTCTCTAAATTTACATACCTCTTTTGTTACTTCCTCATTCCTCTGTCTCTTCAGACCTTCTTAATTGTTCGATCGATTTGAACTAGGAAGTATGGGAATGGTCTCTGCCTCTTCAAGACACTTTCGCATAATGTTTTGTTTTTACATGTTTTTTATCAAATTGGTTTTAGATTTATATAATGCACAATGGCATCAGCTACTGACATAATCAAAGTGTGTTACTTCATAATAATGATGTTACGTGTAATTATAAAATGTTACCGAGATTTAAGTGATGGTAACGAAAATACTGCGTATATATAAAAACAATGTGCTTAGTAATTCGCACGCTCCAAAAAGTTTAGGAAATAAAGCGAACTGTGACACACTTCACAGAGAAGTGAGGGGCAGTGAATTAAACAGTTTACTTAAGTATATTTGAGGTTATACTTTGGAGTATTTCATTGTTTTACGGAATCCGGAGCACTGCTGCTTACCTAGAAAAAAGAAACAACGATTTTGAGAAACAAATCTTATACGAATACAATAATGTACTAATACTATAAGGCTACATATTTTGTTTGTTTGAACTCGCTAATCTCAGCTACGACTAAATCAATTTGAAACAAAATTGTTGCATTACACAGCTTGCATAATATATCCTCACGCCTTCCCACAAGGGTCCCCGAAGGAGTAGGCACAGGTGTATAGGTAATACCCATACACCCACTTTCCGCCATTTATATATACACGCTGTATATATAACTATATATTTATGCGCTCGGTCGTTTCTCTTTCCGTCTCACCAGCACAAGGAAGCAGCCATTATGCATCACCATAACAACAGCTATTCAAGCAGCGGAACGCCATTGGAGCCCGTTTAATGCACATACGGGATGACAATGGTAAATATCTGACAGGGCTTGTCGTTAAACAAAGAATGTATGGGAAGTGATTTTTCAATTCACCCCGTCGTGGGGTGCTTTACGACCACTGAAACATACTATAAATGCGACGCTAAGTTGTTGTTTGCCACCCTATAGGTAAAAAAAAATCATTCGGACACTTTCTTCAATTGACAAGACACACGAAACTTCAATACAAGTTGCAGTTTTTTAAATCGCGATGACATTTGAAGATAATTTTAAGATTGATACCCAAGTAGACAAGCAGATGCAGACAATTACACAATTACACAAAAATAAACAAACGCAATCAACTTTCAATGGGTACGAGTTGTGGCACTCGAGATCACATATTAGCATATCTGTAGGGTAATCGGACACCGGCCAAGTGGTGATTTGTCAACAAAGCCGGTATTATTACGGTTTGCGCAACGTTATTAAGTTTTATTTCGTAGTTTAATATCATTCAATACTTGTATTACTTCCTTTGCGACACTGATGGGGCGAAACGAGACGACTCGCTTCGGCGAGAAAGATAAAAGACATTTGTCCAAGAGGTAGTATTGCTTTCAGTTTAGTTATAGATCAGATCTCAATGAACAAAAAAAAACAATAGCGACTCAAACTCCTACACGAAGAGCTCCGTACCATCTTCCTCCAGTCTTCCTACTTCGGTTCGTAAGATACATCCCGCTTTCACACAAAAGTACATGGAATATTAGCAATACGTGCCTATTGGCGTAAGATGGCCGACAAGTATAGTGGTGAGAGCTCCTGACAGCGAAGCTTGAGGTCGCAGGTTCGATTCCCAATAAGGGCAAATAGTTATGTGATGAACACGAGTATTTGTGAAGTCTTGGATTTACTATGTATTTGTGTATACGTACTTACATATATATGAAGTTGTTTAATTACCTAGTTAGTAAAAGCTTTACTTAATTTGGGACTATGTCAATTTTGGGAATTGTCTTAAGGTATTTATTTAGGTATTCAATTTATTTGCAGCCATTGAGTACGGAACCCTAACAATCGAAGCCATGTCTGGGAATGTTCATGTGTAATAAACAGTCAATCGATACAATTTACCAATTGAGTTTAGTTGACGAGCAGAACATATAGTCGCATTGTTGAACCGCTGCGACGTCTACAGAATAATCATTCAGTCACTATTTGTAAAGACAATATGACTGACGGACTTTTTGTTTCAATACTCCTTGGACATCAAGGTTGGAAATAAAAGAACACCGAACTGCGACCTTTCCAACGACTTTTTGCCAGCGTAAACACGTTTAAAATCTCAGTGTATCCACTTGCCACATTGCGATGCGGCATCAATCAAAAACCAGTACCGTAAAAAAACCACCTGAGAAGTCCACCCGTCGGGGTCGCGGCTATGTCTCGTTAATCCTAATGTGACATATGGCCTCAATTTCGGTGTTGCAACTGCAGATTTTCAATCATGACGTAGAATATGATGTATGATGAATGATGATGTAGAATAATGAAGACTTTTCGCAATTCATTTGGCTGTCAAAATCAATCCATTGATTTACAGGTCGAGTTAGTAGGGAATGTAGAACGGTCACCGAGCCGAGCAAACCTGCTCCGGAAATCTACCCGTTTTGAAATCATTCTGAAGGGTAATTAATTTAGTTGCAGGCAGACCTGTCTAGCAGCTTAGTTTAAAAAGTGTTTTGAAATTTATTATATGAGTCAGTGAGACACATAGCTTAGTAAACCCTACTTTGTTATGTCCACAAGGAAATTCTATAACGCCCTTTAGAAGTATGTGTACCTCTGCATGCGTTCCTTTCGTAAAATGTGCAGTGTAATGATATTAGATGAAATCGGCAATGAAGAGATTCGCAAAGCAATTGGTGTGAAAGTAAAGATGACGGAAGGCATGTTACGTTGGTCGTTATGAAAGGACAACGAAAGCAAAACAAATATACAATACAAAATAGTGTCTACGAAGAGGCAGGGGAAGGCCACGTTACAACGAACTAGATCAAATTGCTCGAAAATCATGGAAGATACATAATACTCGCAATATGCGAGCATGTATGAAAAGGCTTAGAATGTGGATGAAGGCAAAGAGGTCTAGAGGGAACTGGCGCTCTACTCTCTCTGTGGACTAGACGTGATAATGTATAAGTACGTATATACGTATAGTTATATTTATATTGACAATGCTCACATATATCTCGGGTTCGTCAAATCACTTTCTCGCGTAGAACAAGACACTTGTTTACAGAAAGCTAATGAGTCAATATAACCTACTTAGTGGGACTTGACAAGTAGATCTTTGATTCTACTCTTTGTTTTTAGAGACCCGCAGACTTGACTTTAAACAAACATTGGCAGAAACAAAATAAATCGGCCACCAATAATAGATAATATGAATATCGATAAAGCAAAAGAGATCTGTATGTCTAGAGAGAAATGGCACTCAGCTTTGTTTACCCTGGGAAGGAATTGGCTATTTTGTACTGAAGTACTTACTACATTTTATATGCAAACATATTTAAGCACATATTCTAGGCTAAGTAGTAGATACTTCTTACATATATATATGTTACGAAATACTGCCAAGAAAATAGTCTTATATTGCTTTTTTAACGTTACGCTGAAGGCTTAGGGAGAAGGGTCACATGCTCTTTGTCTATCGTCCTCGGAGATAAATGTAGGTCCCAAATAGAGATGGCGAGCAGAGCCCCGTTTCCGAACCACTATAAATACGTCGATACTACAAATATGCACGTAAGTTTGTAATTCGTCTAAAACGTATGCAGATTTCCTCTCGATGTATTCTTTCGCGTCTCCATATACTATATATTTTGTATTACATATACTATACAGGTATATACACTTCGCAAAAAACTTAACACCTTGCAATAATACCTCCTATTATTCATTATTAAGCGACATTTGAAATGTATTCGTAAATATACACTTTTTTGCTAATCCTTACAAAACATGAACTTGCAAGGTGTTTTGATTTTCCTGATGAGACGTCTTTATTTCTATGCAACATAAAGATACCACAGTACAATATAAAAATACCAAACTAGTTATGTGAAGCTCGAAGAACTTGCACACAAACTGACCTCATCGACGGAACGGGGTTACATATAATTGAAGCAATGGGTGTCATTAAAGGTCTCAATATATTTGTCCTCACCAAAAACGGATTTGCCTCGCCTCCCGAGCAAGACAAGCCGCGACAAACAAATCCTTGGTGCACCAACTTTGGTATAATTGGGCTAAATCTACTTTTCCCTTCGTTTAATGGAAGAAGTATTGATTTTAAATGTGGGAGTTTGGTGACTAACATCCGAGGCTTACATCCTTATAGGAATATGTTTGAGTTCGTTCTGATTCATCCCAAGATTGGAATCTGTACAGGATTTTACGTCTGACCTTAGGTCTCTGTTTGATAGTGCAATCACTGTTATATTAATATTTAGCTCTTTTAAATATGAGACTAGGCGTTCCCCGCAGTTAAACCCGAATACAATTTTATTTAATATTGATAGAAAATCTATTATCCATTATCTATTTCGGGAATTGACGACCGTCTGGTCTAGTGGTCCTGACTGCGAAATTGAGGTCGCGGGTCCGAATCCCGCTTAGGGCAGATATTTTTGTGATGAACACGAGTTTTGTAACTTAGTCTTGGATGTCCTTAGTATTTATGTATAAAAAATAAATATCTATATAAGTAAATATATCGTTGTCTAGTAACCATAACACAAGCTTTGCTTATTATGGTCAATTTGTGTGGAACTGTACCGTACTTAAGGAATTTATTTAAACAACCGCATCGTCACAATAAGAGGAACAAATAAACTATTACGAATACCTATTAAATAATGAATAGAACACTCAAGGATGCGATGAGATGTCAAGAGTACTCGAAACCGGCGAGCATGTATGAAAAGACTGATGAAAATGGATGAATCGAAAGATGTATGTTCGTCTACAGAGCGCTGCAGACATTGGCAGTTCTCTCCAAACTGACAAACTTTACCTTTATTATATAATTATGTATATGTAATGCAAGTATATACTTCTTTCGAGTGTAGTGTTCAGTAAACATGACGCGTTGTGTTTGCCTTTGAAAGTTTTACCATATTTGAATACCTAAAGGTAAAGGTTATCTAAGGTCAAGGGTTCGTGTGGGTGTTTGTTGCTATCACTAACTTCGAGTCATTATTAAGATAAGGAGGACCCTTCATATCGCGGAGGTCAACTAACCATGGAACCATTCGAGGAACCATCATTGGAATAAAATGCATCCGTTTAAGATTAAGGGGCACATACTATAATTAAATAAATAAATAAATTATTGTAAGTAAGTAAGAGGAAGAGGAAGACCACGTTCCAACTACCTGGATCAAATCGATCTCAGGAGGCTCAAGGACGCGAACTTCAAAAGTACTCGGAACCGACAAGCATGTATAAAGAGACTGATGAATGTAGACGAAGCGAAAGAGGTATGTAAGTCTAGAGAGAACTGGCGCTCTATACTCTCTGCCTACCCCGTTAGGGAGTCGGCGTGACGATATTTAAGTAGTCCTTCACTGTGCAAGCTGTCCGTCTATGGAACTCGCTGCCCCAGAACATCAAACTGGCAGAATCATTGAACTCCTTCAAGAAACTTTTATTCGAATACTATTTTTCTTTATAACTTATACATATGTAAGTATATTTATGTATATGTTATTGTATGTGTATAAAATAGGTATATGTTTCGTATTTATTTATTTAGATTGCTTAGTATATGTATATTATGGTAAATATGTATATTTCATCCGCTCAACTATCACACCTACCTTTTTTTTCTCTATTTCTTTTCTCTCTTCACTTGGTTGCCTGGAAGAGATCGCTTTTGCGATAAGGCCTCCTATTGTGCCTATTACATGTTATTCTCTGTCTTTTTGTCATCCTATTTGTTTGTATGTGTGTGTGTACAATAAAGAATATTATTATTATTATTAAGTCTAGAGAGAACTGGCGCTCTATACTCTCTGCCTACCCCGTTAGGGACTTGGCGTGATGATATGTATGTATGTATGTATGTATTATTATTATTATTATATTTATATATGTAAGTAAGTAAGAAAGTTTGTGAGAGTGTCTGCTCATCTTTCACGTAAAAAACAACAATACGGAATAGAGTTTGGCACAGAGATAGATATTGGCTGGCTGGATTAACCACATAGGATTTTTTGGAACGAAGTTCCTTATCGCGCGTTGTGAAAGGGGGCTAGACGGAAAAAAAACTTACGAAAAGTTGTCACGACACTTTTTGTCACTACACTTTTTTTTTCGCGCGTTGTGAAAGGGGTATATTCTTACGACACTTTTTTTTGCTGTATATTTATAACCCCCGTGTGAGTGACGTGTGCTTCTTGAACTTCGTTCCATCCGGGTGTCCCTTGACACCTCTCAAGTTTTTTTAGTCCAAAATATAAATATCCTCACGCCTTCTCACAATGGTCTCCGAAGTGGTAGGCAGTGGTGTATAGGTAATACCCACACACCAACTTTCCGCCGGAGATATGTTTTAGGCGCCAACGTGACAGGTGGCGAGTCCATCGCCGTTACTCAAGCACATTTGAATTGCTTCTCAGACGTATGCAGGTTTCCTCAATCAATGTTTTCCTTCACTCTAAAGCTCGTGGTGCGACTAATCAGTGTACTATACTTTAGAAAAACTCATTGGTACAGACGGGATTCGAACTTGCGATCTTTGTGTCGCAGGCAACTACTCGAACCACTTGGCCACCACGGCTTTTCCGCTTCAGTCCGAAATAAGCTTACAAATAAAATACATTTTACCATAACTTCTATTTTTAGTAACGTGGCCCACTTTACCGAAAAATAAACCACATCATTAAGCAAATAAAGCCCTTAATGGTGTGTATTATAATTTGGCAATATTTTACTGACACGAGACATAATTTCACCCAAATGTCACGGAGACCTGTCTCATGACCCACTGAGTTTTCCACCTTATGGTCGCCACAATGTAATCTGATTGCGATATTTCCAGCTAGCTGCAACTCGTGACTTTGATCGCGTTAAGTAATATTTTATATCGTTGTGAGATTTTTTAATGGAATCAACCATATACTATGTCTTAATTTAGCAAATCTATACAAATAAATAACATTGGAGAGTCTGATTGTAATATTAAAATAACAGCTTTTTACTAAATGCAAGTATGTTTACACTATATGTATGTATGTACATAAATATAATTTTTGTAATATATTTTTAATGTTTGTCTGTCTGTTTGTTCCCGCTGATCTCTGAAACGGCAGATTGAAGGGACTTTCACTGGCAGATAGTTGATGTAAAAATAATTAACATAGGCTACTTTTATTTAAAAGAAACTAACACACACCAATAACGTTTTTGTTAAATCCCACGCGGACCAAGTCGCGGGCACAGCTATTTATATAATATATATAATAATATATCCCCACACCTTCCCACAAGGGTCCCCGAAGGGGTAGGCAGAGGTGTATAGGTAATACCCACACACCCACTTTCCGCCAGAGGTATATTAGGTGCCAACGTGACAGATGGTGAGTCCATCGCCGTTACTCCAGCACGACTATACATACGCCTTTGAATTTCTTCTCAGACGTATGCAGGTTTCCTCTAGATGTTTTCCTTCACCGTAAAGCTCGTGGTGTGACTAATCACTGTACTTAAGTTCAGAAAAACTCATTGGTGCAGGTGGGATTCAAACTTGCACCCTTTGCGTCGCAGGCAACTGCTCGAACCACTCGGCCACCACGGCTTTTTTTAGCACAGCTAGTTATATATATAATTAAATAGGACATACATACTCAAAAACATTGGAATTTTATAATATTACTACGATATTTATGGCAGTGCTCTTGTAGTGTATTTAAGACGTGAGATAATGAGAAGTGAAATTGTCGGAGCAATATTTTGGGATAAGGAAATCGGAGTGACATCAGAGTAGGTTGGTATTAAATGTCATTTCACAGTAATTATATGAAGCTTAATTACGGGTTTAAACCCCGGTATATACAGTGTACGTTTTCAAGTACTCATGTACAGTGATTAATCTCACCACGAGCTTTACGGTGAAGGAAATCTGCATGCGTTTGATGGATGCGATGATGGACTCGCCATTTACCACGTTGGTATACCACGCCTATACACCTCTGCCTACCCTGCTGGGAAGGCGTGAGGATTCAATATTTTAAAATAGTACTCTTTGAGTTTATCCACGACACAAAAACATACAACCGATGAAATCTTTCCTCTTCATAAAATTTGTGTAAATGAGAATAAGCGCTTGCAGCAGTTCTATTTTTATATTTTGTGTCTGACCTCAACCTCAAAGGACGAGGACTTGATAGGCAATTTCACGAAAAACCAATTAAGCGCTTACTAAGCGAAAGTAACTGCCATTAAAGCAAGCCGGCGCCTTTAAGCATTATTCCACTAACATGCAAATGAGTTTTATAAGCATCGCAAGTTCGCATTTGATGCGCTAATGGGAACGAGCGTGATTTATGCAAAATTATCGCTATAAAACGGCCTTTAGTTTTGTTATTAGTTTTTTACATAAGACTAGCTGTCCCGCCGAGCTTCGCCCGGGTGAAAAAGATTTTCACAAGGCCGCAGCGCCACCTATCGGGTCCAATTGTGAATCTTAACCAATCACGAATCCACCAAAAGACACAGAAAATTTCATTAAAATCGGTCCAGCCGTTTACGATTCTATTGAGGACATACAAACAAACATTCATTTGGCTTCCGAACTGCAACGGATGCGACAAGATTCATGTATATTTGAAGATGGAAAAGCTGGTATGGTCCTCCTGACCTATTGAATTCGATTCAATCTTGTAAACGTTCACGAGAAACTCAGTGTTTATGTAAAAGGGCAGGGCTCAATAAATAAATTAACCAATTAAGTGTATATTAGGGTGGCAATAAATTGCAATTAGAAGCAATTACACGAATCACGATGCTCGCCGTGCGATATTTATCACTCCATTGGGCCGGCAGTTGGCACACGCAGATATGAACTTTATGATCCTTCAACTGCTAAATACCAAGACAAATGAATTATAAATAATGTGGGTATTGTTACTACTACCAAAGAGTAAGTCGGGGGAGTCGGGGAGTCTAAGATTTAACAATTTATAAATGATCATATACAGGGTGCTAGAATATTGTTTTAATTTAGCATGTACTTATTATTCAATTGATTGATAATAATAATAATTTAAATTTTTAATGTATTAATATAAATAATATACCCGCCGATATCAGAGAAACTCATTGGTACAGTTGGGGTTCGAGCTTGCGATCTTTGTGTCACATGCAACTACTCGAACCACTCGGCCACCACGACTACCTATATATTAAGAATATTTTAATGTTATATATAAATGGATCATATTATCTGAGAAATAAATAATATAATTAAAACCACTTCCATAATTGTCAAAGCAATTTGATTGTAGTAGAAACAGATTACATATTTTTTTATTGATGACATTGTAATAGTTTGTAAATAAAATTCACGTATTTTTTTTGCTTTTACAAATTTTATGGTCACTTCTAATATCTCCCAGGAACGTTGATTATTCTGATGCATAGTTGGCAACCCTACAGCTGGGACAGACGTCGTGTGGGTGGGATACGGCCAAGGCCTGGCCAGCTATGGAGGCGTGTGTCATCTGTGGCATGGCCTAAAGCAATCTTGGCAGAGACTATTTAATTACTACACATTAGGACGATTGCAGAATCGCCTGTATGATAGTGAATTGATTAAGAAAAAGTATTAATTTGCATAAAAGAATGCCAATTAATATGAAAGAAACTTTTGAATTTGCTTAAGATTATACGTATTTGGATATGGCATTTTCGACCTTATGTTATACGTAGATGAAATAGCATATATGTTTTAATTCTTTTCATTTCGACAGTAAACATATAGCACTAAAGAATAATACGACAAAGCTCCCCGACGTGTCTGTCTACCCGTTCGCAATAAAAAAAAAATACTAAACGGATTTTCACCGATAGACTTAATGACGTGAACGAGGGTGTGATTGTTAAGATGAAGAAAGACATGTTACGTTTGTTTGGACATATAGAAAGGTTGAGTGAAGACGAGCATGTATGAAGAAACTGATGACTGTGGACGAAGCGAAAGAGGTATGTCAGTCTACAGACAACTGGCGCTCTACACTTTCTGCCTACCCCGTTAGGGTCTCAGCGGGATGATATGTTTGTATGACCTAATGATTCAAGAAGAAGGATCAAATGTATGGTTAGTTAAGGTTTCGTGTAAATTGGTTGAAATATGACGATACATGCCGGAAAAAGTTTCTTCGAAAATATATTCGAAAATAATAAATATATCCTCACGCCTTCCCACAAAGGTCCCCGAAGGGGTAGACAGAGGTGTATAGGTAATACCCACACACCCACTTCCCGCCAGAGGTATATTAGGTGCCAGCGTGACAGATGGCGAGTCCATCGCCGTTACTCAAGCACAACTATACATACGCCTTTGAATTTCTTCTCAGACGTATGCAGGTTTCCTCTCGATGTTTTCCTTCACCGTAAAGCTCGTGGTGTGATTAATCATTGTACTTAAGTTCAGAAAAACTCATTGGTACAGTCGGGATTCGAACTTGCGATCTTTGTGTCGCAGGCAACTGCTCGAACCACTCGGCCACCACGGCTTATCCGAAAATGCAATATATTAAAATACTGCAAGTAGTGTAGAGCGTGTAGTGATAGTATCACCCGTCCGAACTGTGTTTATTACTAACTAGCTGTCCCGCCCAGCTTCGCTCGGGTGCAAAAGTTAAATTGCCCGTAACACGATCGCAGCGCCACCTATTGGGTCCAATTGTAAATCTAAACCATTCTCGAATCTAGCTTAAGACACACAGAAACACACAGAAAGCTTCGCCCGGGTAAAAAGGTAAAATTCTTGAAACTCGATCGCAGCGCCACCTATCGGGTCCAATTTAATATAGCCTATGTTACTCGGGGATAATGTAGCTTTCCAAAGGTGAAACAATTTTTGAAATCGGTCCAGTAGTTTCGGAGCCTATTCATTACAAACAAACAAACAAACAAACAAACAAACAAATCTTTCCTCTTTATAATATTAGTATAGACAACAGCACTGAACTTATCTGTCAAAATCGTCATACATAGTTCGGTATACATGAGAGGTAGGGCATTTAAGAGAGGTAGGGCATAACGGGTTTCCCGTTCGAATTCGGAGCTGCCCGACTGGGGCAGGACCTCCATCTTATAGAAGTAGTAGCCAAATAACACAATTTTTTGTGTTGTGTTCCTACGCGGTGAATAAGGTTTACTGGAAGTAATGAGCTCCTTGGGGAAGGGGGAGGATTGTTACATTGTGTTGGAAGCAGAGACAGAGCAGAGATTAAACCCATTATGCTGCCAACACACTATAACTCTCCGAACACAGAGTGGCAACACGCAAGTGATACTTCGGTATCGTGAGCGTAAATAGGCTGCGGTAATCGTTTCCCATCATAGGCCGTATGCTTGTTTGCCTCTCTTGTTGTATATAAAAAAAAAACGTATTTTCTCACACGAATAAGCCAGGTATATTTAAGGACAGAATTGAGGACGTGCCAATTTTGTTGGCAAACATAGACCAATAAATTGGATAAAAATTGGCCATTCGAAACCAGTCGCCCGATTTGCATATCCATAGGTGACCGTTAAGGTCAATCGGATCTGTCAGGCGCCACTGTCTAAATATTTTTATGTCGTTTAGACGTAAAATTAGCTTTCTAAAATGTCTAAGGCCATGGACATACATATGTTCGGTATGTCGCGCTCGTCATGTCATTGTCAACCTCTATGGAACAATAGTCGGGTCCCCGAAAGGGTAGGCAGAGCTGTATAGGTAATATACTTATCCATACACCCACTTTCCGCCAGAGATAGACAGAAAACACGAATGTACGCCTTTGAATTTCTTTTCAGACGTATGCAGGTTTCCTCTCGATGTTTTCCTTCACTGTAAAGCTCGTGGTGTGGCAAATTACTGTACTTAAGGTCAGAAAAACTCATGGGTACAATCGGGATTCGAACTTGCGAACAACCAGTTGGCCACCACGGCCTTACGGCCTTACAGCCACGGCCCAACAATAGTCTATAGTAGTAAAATTATTATATATAATCCTTACGTGTTGAATGTATAAAAATAGTTTTATAATATAATTGATACGTCTGAGAAGAAATTCAAAGGCGTATGTATAGTCGTGCTTGAGTAACGGCGATGGACTCGCCATCTGTCACGTTGGCACCTAATATACCTCTGGCGGAAAGTGGGTGTGTGGGTATTACCTATACACCTCTGCCTACCCCTTCGGGGACCCTTGTGGGAAGGCGTGAGGATATATTATTATTATTATATTATAATATAATTGTCCATTTAACTATCCTTATCAAGTCATTGACATCAAGATCGAGTTCTTATCGTAGCGGTCAGCACTAATGAGTTTTTCTGTACTTTCAATGATCTATCGTGGGATAGATTCTTCGCGATCTTTTCATTCAGCTCATAGTGGTATGAGCTGAATGAAAAGATCGCGAAGAAGAAGACCGTTTGAGGAAAATTTTAAAGACGTGTAGTCTTCTTTGCTAAACGCCAGACTCGTAATTAGTCACTTTAAAAGAGGGTTGCAGCACTTTCCAGGAAAATTGGGAAAAGTAGTGAAGGTAACGGAAAACCGAGCACCTTAGTATGCTCACCGCCTAACTCAGCTCAGTATTGACGCAAGTATCGCTAACCACGTTAGCACATTGCATATAATTGCCCCTCAACACGCCTAGCGCGGCGTCGAGTGATGTAAACCGTAAACAGTACTGTGGCAAGCCCTAACATTGTTGCCCAATTGTGCCCAACGGCTTTTGCAAACAAGCAACTATGTGGCCCGTGTCGCCCAATATAACTGTACTCCAAAAGCGACACAAATAAATTGTTTAGAATTTATATTTCTAGGTACTCGTCACTCCCATGGCTATTGCTAGCATTCATTCTTCAGTTAGTCATTGTTATGTCATTCGCTTGCAGAATTAGCAAAGTTTGTGAGCAGTTTGTTAGTCTGTCACGCCAGAACGGATGAATGGAATTAGATGAATTTTGAAACAGAGATAGTTCATAACTTGGATTAACTCTAGAGGCATGTTAAAAAAATATTCTACAGAAGAAATTACATTTCAGGCGGGTGAAACCGAGGGACGCAGGCAGATTTACATAAAAATAAAATGCAAGTATCTGTTTGAAATATCAAATTTACTTTCAACCAAATCACGGGATATGCAGAGAAAGTAGAGCGTCTGCTCTAGACTTAGGTCTCTTTCGCTTCATCTTCATTGATCAGTCTCTTCATACGCACCGCATCGAGTACTCTTGACGTTACCATCCCAAGAATCAAGATAGTTGATACGTCGTCTTCCTCTATCTCTTCCACACTTGCATTGTATATCTGTTTCGTCAACCTTTCTATAAAATGTCTCAACCAACGTAACATGCCTTTCTTCATCTTTACAAGCACTACCTCGTTCACATCAATTGCCTTGCGAATCTCTTCTTTGTCGATTCGATCTAGTATCGATACGCCGTTCTTCATGCATCGTATCTAAATATTAATAAAAAAGTCTTTCACCGTAGACGAAATTCCTAAACTCTTCTGACACCAAATAGTGATATGTAACATCAAAGAGTTATTGCCAACAAGTGTAGGCAAACGCTCCGAATGCCTGCACAGCATCAATGTGTTCTGCGCAGAGATACCGTTGCCTGTCATAACTAACTGACCAGACTTAGGGGTCGTCCATTAATCACGTAAAGTTTTAGCCGCAACTAATGGTACGTTTTGAGGTTTCAGATCAACTCTCCTCTCTACGTACCCTCTCTCCACCTTTTATTAAATTAATTGCTAATTCCACATTAAGCGACAAAATATTGCAAACATGATTTATTTCACTACATCTATCCTGCCCCCTTGTATATATTTGATAATTTAAGAGTCATTAAATTTCGAACTTTCGAGCCCCTTCTCCGGCTTTTTGTTCCTTTCGAGCGTCACATACATAATAACTGGACGATCCATTACGTGTAAAAAAAAATACTAATGAGCTAAAATGATTCATATACACATTTTATCAGCTTTGATCAGTGATTTTGTCAGTAACTGCATTTCAATGTGGAATTCGCGACGCATGTTTAGTTAGAGAAGGATCAGACTGACTCACTTGAAGATAGCATCCGGTTTTAAGTTTACACTTTGGATTGTTCGGGTCACTCGTTCAATCGTGCTTAGTCTCGTTCCGAGAATTGAATCAGTGATCCAAATATGAACTACGTGGATGTCGCTCTATCCAATACATATTTCATAAGGGAGTCGGCATGATGATATATATGTTTGTATTTCATAAGATTTTCGCAGCTTCGCCCCCGTGTACCTTGGTGTTGTAGGCGTCTATAGGTAGCGGTAACCGCTTGCCGTCTGGTACACTTCGTTATTTTCCACCTTAGTGGTGAAAAAACCGCCAATAATTCATAGTTTGCATTTTGGGCGAATATTCCTACTCAAAAAAAAAAAAAAAAGGCGTATGTATAGTCGTGCTTGAGTAACGGCGATGGACTCGCCATCTGTCACGTTGGCACCTAATATACCTCTGGCGGAAAGTGGGTGTGTGGGTATTACCTATACACCTCTGCCTACCCCTTCGGGGACCCTTGTGGGAAGGCGTGAGGATATATTATATTATTTTATTATTATTACCTACTAAAATGTTAAAACTTAATTAGTCATTCGATGTTGAAAATATATTCCTAAGATTTTGAGATGAAGATACTTTAATAAGAGAAAGAGAAACTTTAATAATATCTATACGGTTAACTTTTCGTGTTATACATACATACATATACATACATATCACGCCGAGTCCCTAACGTGGTAGGCAAAGAGTATAGAGCGCCAGGTGAGAATATGTCCGTAAAACTTTAGCGGGTTGAAATGGCTGCCTCACTAAGTTTATAAAGAAGAAGTTTGTACACTACATTAACTTAGGTCTATTAACTTCTAGGTTCTTCTAGGAGCTTCTTAGGTCTATCGAAATATTTATAACTGAATGGATGAATAAATCAGTGCTTATAAAGGGGTAAAAGTGTAACAGGTTCCACGAACGAAACAAACCGACCGAGAACGCGTGCCATTACACAGAATCGTCTTTCAAAATGAATGAAACCAAATAACCCACATAGCAACAGGTTAAACCACAATCGAACAGCTATAGAGCACAATTGTCGGTCCCCGTGACAATAACGTAAACTATCCTTAGAGCAAGACATGCGCGTGCGCAGGTTTAATTCAGTTAATGGCACGAAATACTCACTTCCCCGAACATTTTTATAAGGGTCCATAAATATGGATTAAGTATATATTAACATCCTCTATTCTCTGCCTACCCTGTTAGAGAGTCGGCGTGATGATTAGATATTATGTATTGTAAGATATGTATTCGAAATTCGAATCCGTGGCAAATATTCACCTAGACACAACGGGAATCGGGTATGTTGGAGACGTTATAACGTAAGATTATTATTTACCTACTACTTAAAGCTAAAAGACAGCGAGTCATGTCTTTAATATAAAAAAAAAACAAATCAGCGTAATTTTATGTTTTAAAAAAGTATCCTTCGACAAAATCTTTTACAAGTATATTAACGTCGTCAGTCAGGTACACATTGCTACGATTATGATCAGTCACGTATCTTTTATCGGCGAGTCTAGGGCTGCCACTTGCCGCCACCACTTTTTATTGTCCATACATATTTTTGTTTGTTTGTTTTAACGTGCAAGATCTCAGATAAGCTGGCTAAATATAATTATGTGTAATAGACCTATGGGAGCTGAACAGAAAACAAACATATATATTTCGAAGTAATAAAGTGATGGAATTATTATGTTACTAACTGTACTATTACAATATATAATTGCAATGGCGATAACCCAATAATAATTGTCGAAAGCAAGGAATTTATATGACTACTGTCACTATTGCTTATCATTATTAACACTTCATGATAACGTCCCATTGGTTATTCAGGTTTAAAGGCGAAAACTCTATTCCACATATCATCCAATTCCGCACTATGAGTGATCTTCATTTATTTAAAAGCAATTTGATTTACGAAACCTCTAGTAAATTTGTTTGGTCGCTGGATGTTTTAATGCCAACTCCTTGCCGAGTTTAAATTACGCCATTTAATTCATTTTTTTTTTTTTTTATACAACAAGAGTGGCAAACAAGCATACGGCCCACCTGGGAAACGGTTACCGTAGCCTATTTACGCTCACGATACCGAAGTATCACTTGCGAGTTGCCACTCTGTGTTCGGAGAGTTAGTGTGTTGGCAGCATAAGGTTTAATCCCTCTGCTTCCAACACAATGTAACAATCCTCCCCCCTCCCCAAGGAGCTCATTACTGGAAACCTTATTCACCACGTAGGAACACAACACAATAAATTGTGTTATTTGGCTACGGACTTCTATAAGGTGGAGGTCCTGCCCCAGTCGGGCAGCTCCAAATTCGAACGGGAAACCCGTTATGCCCTACCTCTCTTAATTTTAAGTTGGCAGCCCTAGCGTCAGTTAACGGTGGCATTCATAGCCAGCCGCAGATAAACTGAATAAGGAACGTGCGTTGTTTTGAGTTTTCCTACTATCGCTAGTTAAAATAAAGTATGAATATAATTATTGTTTTAAATACTACAAAACAAAGCATTGAGCTGAGACACGTGTCTTTAAAATGTACCTTTTCATTCGAAATCACCAATGAGTGGTATTGTGCCAAACCCCGCAACAAAAGGCAAAGAAGTAATGTAAGGGTGTGAAAAGATTCCTGCAGGATCGGCAACGCGCGAGTGATACCCCTGGTGTTGCAAGTGTCCATAGGCGGCGGTAACCGCTAACCATCAGGCGGACAGCTTGCTTGTTTACCAACCAAATGGTATAAAAAAAAAACTCCAGCTGTTTCTAGACTTACATACGCCTCTCGTTATACTCCTATGATTTATATGGGTGAACCACAGAGCGCATTAGTTATGCTCTTCTAAGCCCTGTCCAGCGCGATCTTCATCAGGAAGTATGGCATTAGACTAGCGACAAATCGCTACGTCACTATATATCGTCAGAAATTGCTGTGTCAGCGACAGTACTAGAGTTGAAAACGCGTGGGCAAGCGTCCGCGTCGAGGTGGTCGGCCACTTGCGAACTCACAACTGATTTGAGGTTAATCGATACTTGCAATTTAACGTATTGTAGTCACTGAATAGCCAGTTACAAACCATAATATTATAAGCCATTGGTTTGTATTTTCAACAAGATTGTGTTCGACAAACATACATATACACCTCGCTAGAGTGACACGAATGCTAAGGTTTAGGGAAAATAATAATACAAGACGATTGACCCAAACGAAGAAAACTGTATGTACATATAATCGAGCCACGTCCCTCACGGTCTACTTACAGGCCTCTTTCGCTTCATCCACGTTCATTAATTAGTCTTAACAAACATGCGCGCCGGTTTCGTGTACTACTGCCGCCAGTCTTGAGTGTCGATCGATGTCATCTACCTAGGTAGTTAGTTGGAACTACTTATATAGACAGACAATATGTGCCTACCGGTTTCATTTTGCGGGAATAAACATACTTACACATTTTCGCATTATAATATAAGTATGTATAAAAACATATATCATTTTGGATTACAAAACAAGTGGGATACAAACCTGTGATCTCAAGCTTTACAGGATATTCGACGGCTAAACCCAGATTGCCGATCCAAGCAACCATAAAAACTAATCACGAAGACGATAAAATAGACAGAGGTGGAAGAAATAATCAACGAACATGATGTTCGAAAGGCGTTTCAAGAAGCGCGGGGATTTTATGTTCATGCGACCTGGGCAACTAGGCTGGGTCCCGCGGGATAATTGCTCACCTTACAAGGGAAACTACCAAGCCCGAGATAGACACCAATGTGAAAGATTGGCAATGCGTTTTAATTAACCATTTATACGGACAAACAAAAGACGAAAGTTCACCGGAGTTATGGTTCTGTAATAAATTCATATATATCTTTAGCCTTTGCCACATGAAGCCTTTTCCCCCGAAGAGGTAGGCAGAGGTGTGCAAGTAGTACTCACACGACAACTTTCCGCCTGAGATTTATTTTAGGTGCCAACGAGACATGATGGCGAGTCATCGCCGTTACTCAAGCAGGACTATACATACGCCTTTGAATTACTTCCCAAACGTATGCAGGTCTCCTCTCAATATTTTTCTTCACCGTAAAAAGTTCAAAGCAAAAAACAAACAGTTTTAAAGGAATGAAAAAAAATTTTGTAAGTGCTTGAAAGAATACCTACTCTGGAAATATGTATGACCTATATCACCACACAAGTGGAAAGAAGTGGTCTCTGCCTACCCCTACGGGAAAGAGGCGTGATTATATGTACGTATGTATGTATATCACTACACTGCTATTACTTCCGGCCATTTTCATAGTTACCAATACGAAACATATTCACATCACAAAATCCAATTAAAAGCGGTCGGGAGACCGTTCTTATTACGATTTTCCGCTCGTGACAAGAGGACTGGCACTGCCAGCCTCCTTGCCATCCCTCCGCGGCTCAACAATCCGGGACTTTTTTTTTTAATATACATTTATTGCCTACCAAAACATGCAGTAAACACCAGCAATACAAATCTAAAGATTGCGTAAAAGTCAGTAGACAAACCGCATAATAGTACTTTTTCTTCGTATACGTATTATTGCATCATGCTCTATGTAACGAGGGGAAGCGGCTAGGAGACCGGATTTCCCAGTTTCAAAGTTAACAAAAAACCTACGTATGAGCCGTGCGAAGTGGAATGGGTTTATGGCACAAGAGTCAAGCGAACAAGGCAGTTTTTGTGCGCACACTTTGAGATCATCGTCATCAGTCAAGAACTATAATTTTCCATCAATACAAGTGAATGAGTGAACAAAATTGATTGCAAGCTATTGAGGAAACGCCATCTTGACAGATAACTGATGCAGCTCTAAGAGCGTATCTGGGTTATATCGCGCGATTAAAGTTTTCGAAGAGTAGATTAATCAGGAAGTCTGCGAGTATAGAGAGAACTGTCTACTCTCTCTGCCTACCGCGTAAGGGATTCGGCGTGATGATTTAAATGTATTAGAACGTTAACCATTTACAAAGCTAATACCTAGTAGTTAGAACGTTTTTTTATGTTTTGTTCGGATTTAAGCTGTTGGTTTGATTCGAAAACTATTACCATTAACATCTCCCACCGTTGGGCAAAGGCAAGCCATAATGAAATTAAAGTTATGCAGCTTTTGATAAGGAAGAATGCGCCATCGAGGCCGATGCGAACTCTTGACCTTTTCGCCTCCCTTGCTCTCCATCAATGAGAAACGAAACGGCAATTGCGAAGGTCGCGAATTATTACCCACAATTGTGGACTTTTTCCTCACTTTTGCTGGCTTTTACCTTTATGTATGTTTATAAAAGAACATTAAAAGTTGTACATAAAGTATCTACTTCTATTCTGTAAATGGACTTTATGTTCTATTTACTAAGTTTCCTGTTCAAGCAATAAGTTTTCCTTTTATTATATATAAAATAAAATAATTATATTTTCGCGCGTTTCCACAAGGGTCCAAGAAGGGGTAGGCAGAGGTGGTCACGTAGTACCTGCACACACCAGTCGGCCATCACGGCTTAAATAAAACTCTCTAAAATTTGTTATGAAAGTACATTTATGTGTACAGGCTGGAGTCTGGACGGTTCCTAGCCCGTGAGGGATCCGGTGTGATGCTATGACAGGATTATAGCTGTGTTTGTGTTCCGGGTACAATTTGATTAAACTGGAAGTTGTTTTTCAGGAATAAAACATATCCTCTAAGTTTTATTTAGGTTTTCCCTGGAGAGTACAGCATGAAGTTCTTCAAGAAGGGCATGAAAAGATTCCTGCAGGGTCGGCAGCTCGCGAGCGGTACCGCTGCTGTTACAAGCGTCAATAGGCGGCGGTAACCGCTTACCATCAGGCGGACAGCATGCTTGTTTGCTACCCATGTGGTATAAAAAAAAGAAATGTATCGCAATACCACATTTCAATTATTTCCGTTCATTAGTTTTTGCATGAAAGAGGAACAGACATACTAACAAACTGTCACACTTATTCGCGGATACATCGCGCTTGTAACACACGCCGTACTTACGTGATTTGTCTATGCGTGGCTGGTAATTATTGGAGAGACAGAGGTGGATGCGAGCTAATGATGGCTTGAGGATGATACCCGGGACCGCCGGCTATTGTGCGGGAACGCTCGGGAATATCATTGTGCGCAATAAGAAAGATACATTTAATTAAGACCCTTTCAATAACGATAGCAACAGACTTGCATCAAGTAGATAATTGCTCGTTAGGCATATAGCCCTTATTGCAAGATATGGTTGAAGTAAGAAGACAAGTGAAGAAAGATGACTAAGATTAAGCACAAATTTGTAATAAACTGTGCAGTCAGAAGTGGGACTAACTAAAGAGACAGTAACTCCACGTAAGATAAAGTGGGTATCTAACGTCGTATAAAGCTAAAAATTCCACACAATATGACTTAGAACCAAATGAAGGTACATTTGGCTCTAAGTCATATTGTGTGGGATTATCCGGAGTGTATCTCATTATTATTGTCCAGTATGTTATTATTTATTATTAGTAGTAGTATGTTATTATTATTGTCCAGTAATGATGATTATTAATGATTAATAAAAGCCGTGTTGACCGAGCCTGCAACAAAAAGTTTGCAAGTTCGAATGTCAACTGTACCAATGAGTTTTTCTGAACTTAAGTGCAGTGATTAGTCACACCACGAGCTTTACAAGAAAAACAGCGAGAGGAAACCTGCATACGCTTGAGAAGAAATTTAAAGGCGTATATATAGTCGCGCCATCTATCACGTTGGAACCCAAAATATATCTCTGTCGGAAGTGGGTACGTAATAATATAATAAACATTACAATTAGCAATGCATAAATTAATACGATTTGCCACGCAGAAATTGTGGAACGACCTACATACTACGAAATAAATTTTTCAAAAACATAAATATTTAGCTAATTAATTTCATATAATTTCGCAATAGAAGGAGCTGAAGGAAATAATCAATTATGGTAATGATTCTAAATTGTTATCTCACACGCATTTAAATAAGTATATTTAACATATACTAACAAATTAATCACAATTAAGTGGTATTAAATGCATTCTTAATTAATAACAAACTCACTCTATGATTACACGAAATGCATCTCTAAAACAACATAAGTAAGCGCTATATTCGCCCGTAAAAATACTTACACAATTGGCCTATATTATTTATAGTCACAAAACTATTACATCAGTGATTGATGGCGAGGCTGATATACCACACGAAAGGGTTAGTAGAGAAAGAGAAACGACAGAGAAAGACCACATTCCAACTACCTAGATCACTTTTCGCTGGAGGCATATTTGCTCATTGAGACATGTTTAGATGGGAATGTGTTAGGAGGCGAGTCGTTATTTTGCAATTTCTTCACTAACGTGTTTTTTAAAGAGAATGTTTGTATAGAATTTCGAGATATCTGTTTGTTTTACAGTATCGCGTGCACACTCCCCTGTACCCGCACTCTCACTGCGTTCAATGCCCTCTTGGAGTCCAACCCTCACTGTGACGTGTTCAAGGACGGATAGAAAGCTATCATGGCGGCATGTCTGGAGTATTGGGAGATGAGTGTATGAATGTAGTTCTTATTATTGCTTGTTTTTAGTGTAATTGGTTTTAGTCGTTTAAATAAATTTACAGTGAATACAGGCCACAATGTGTGCTAGGAATAAATAATATAAAGTTTCAAAGAACGTAATTAAATAATACCATACACAATTCTGTGTACCTATTCAACAATCGATCAGAAATTCAAATAGGTTTGTAAGAACGACATTGGTATGTCGGCATGCGATCACGATCGAATCGATTTTCTAGACGTCAATCGGTGCAATGATTTATTAGTTTCACACACGACGTACCCCTCGAGGCGGACGCACTTGGACAAAATATTGACAATGAATTGGATTTTGATTTCATTCATCCGGGTTTGATTCGATCAAAAAGAATTTGGTATTGTCTGCATACATACATACATACATATCATCACGCCGAGTCCCTAACGGGTTAGGCAGGGAGTATAGAGCGCCAGTTCTCTCTAGGCTTACATGCCTCTTTCGCTTCGTCCACTTCGTCCTTCGTCCGTTCTTCGTATTATCTGCAAACGTTGTTATTTTACACACAGAGGCAAAAAAGCTTGGTGAAGGAAATAACGAAGACTTTTGTCGCTTGCACCGAGGTAATTAGTTTGAATCCTCGTCATCAGGATCGAGCAGGACCTCTCTTGCAAACCTAAGAGCTGGACTAACCATCATAGCTCGATTAGTTAAAAAGATGTAGCATAAAACATGAACGCAATTTATCATATTAAATCTGTCAGAAACGAGAATCATACCTGCTACTTTTAGCTTCGTTGACACGATTCACCAGTGACTATCTTTTCTTCGTCATATATATACTCACGTACAGGTTTATACGAGTTGAAAAAAAATCTAGAGGTAAGTCTAGAGAGAACTGCCGCTCTGCCGAATAATTTGAAAAGAATAACCATGGAGGTTCTTGCCGGTTCTTCTCCATGGAAACGACCAACCCGAACCGTGCACCTTTTTTCGACGTTTTACAAGTAAGTGCCCATCTAGGCATATGTGACATAAAATTTTGATTTTTGCTCTTCTCTCCCAGCCTATGAGATACATATATATTTGTATAAACACCCATTCACCTAAATATAACATATAGAAGGAATAACGGTATCCGAGAACGATCGTAAAACGATAACATCGCATAACGATCGTCGACTCTGAATAGAGTAATGCTATAAAACATAGATTTGCATAGAAGCTCAGCTTACCTAAGCAACTGGTAGCTTGTTCATTACGAACGTAGGCTATACTATAACATATTGGCCGTGGTGACCGAGTGGTTCGAGTACTTGCCTGCAACACAAAGATAGCAAATTCGAATTCCGACCGTACCAACGAGTTTTCTGAACTGAAGTACAGTGATAAGTCACACCACGACCTTACGGTGAAGGAAAATATCGAGAGGGAACATGCATACGCTGGAGAAGAAATTCAAAGGCGTGCGTATTATCGTGCTTCAGTAACGACGACGGACAACGACGGACTGGCCATCTGTCAGGTTAGCACCTAAAATATGTCCTTGGCGGAGAGTGGGCGTGTGGGTACTACCTTATACACCTCTGCCTACCCCTTCTGGAGACCCTTGGGTGAGAACGTGGGGATATACTATTATCTTTATATATATAATTGTTCTCTCAGTTCTCAGTTGTCTGAGTTGACATGACTGAACCATTGGGAGTAAATAAATCCGACGAAAAGTGGGTGTCACCTCTACCTTTGCCTTCTGGAACTATTGAGGCGACATATTTAAGTAGTCGGCTGATATAGAATCCAACTTTACAACTCTATCGGTAAATTAACCTTTTACGATTTTAATACCGTAAACCCGGTCAATATTATCGATAAAGAGACGGCAATTTATAGACATTGCGAGGGACGAAACTGATAGTACAAGGATATAAAGAGAACTTCAAGTATGGTTGAGAACTCTTGCTATTTAAAATGCAATAAAAACAAGCATATGTAAATGTAAGTCTAGCTTGTGGATGCTATGCTAGTAACATCAGAAAAACGCCTCAGGCTATTCCTAAGGTCGCAAGCAATAGCATACATCTAACACGTGTCGATCTTACATACGCGGAGTTGCTGTGCTAGAAGCTTAGCGTATGAACTGATCCAGTACCCGCCAGCAGTTATTCCATGTGTATTGGTACCCTTACCACCTGAACACAACCTGGTAGCGAACATTTGTGAGGTAGTGATACTACCCCTATCGGCCTAGTCCAATATTGAGATCCCGTTGTGCCCAACCTGTCTTTTCCGTAATGTATTGGGGAAAATTGCTTTTTTTTTGCATTGTCTCTCGTAGCATGACTTCTGGGAACCTAGGCCTCCAGCCAGGCACTTTATAGGGCTGAGCAACACAGCTTAGGGAGCCCTGTGGGGTATGGACATCGGCTTAGAGCGTTATTGGATCGCGAGCAAGGGAGCTGGGCAGGACTGGTAATTTTTTTTAAATATTTACTGGCGGGAAGGGAAAAATTGCGCTAGATCAGATTCTTATAAGGGTTTTCGCACCGGCAGCACGCCGAGTCCCTAACGGAGTAGACAGAGAGAGTAGAGCGGCAGCTCTCTAACAATTATGATCATGACGAAATATAAACTGCAAAGTTCTGCAGAAATAAGCAATATGTAGTCACATCCAGGCGCTCACGCCACGGGTGATCCTAAAACCGCCCACCGCTGATCTCTCCGCTATATCAGTTTTAACTGAAATACCTTGGATAACGGCGCCCTAAGCCTATTATTGCAAGTGATTTGATTTATTTCATGGTTTATTGGCAATTTCTCGTGTAATGGCCGAACATCGTCTAAGTATGCAGTCATTCGAAGGACTGAACGGTTAGCGTACATGGCTAGTAGTGATAGCTAGTATTTTGTTTGTTAGTTTCGTTTGACAAAATATTTAAAACTAGCAGCGCCCCGCGATTGCTCCTGCGATATACTTGCTTCACTTCCTTCACTAGTAGCATGCTCATCAATGGCTTATAGCCCTCAATAAACGGGCTATCTAATGCAAAAATATGTTTTAAAATCGGATTAGAAATTCCTTATATTAGCGCTTTCAACCAAACAAACAAACGAACTCTTTAGCTTTATCATATTAACATATTGTGTATGGATTGAGCCGTGGTGGCCGAGTGGTTCGAGCAGTTGCCTGCGACGCAAAGGTCGCAAGTTCGAATCCCGACTGTATCAATGAGTTTTTTCTGAACTTAAGTACAGTGATTACTGATTAGTCACACCACGAGCTTTACGGTGAAGGAAAACATCGAGAGGAAACCTGCATACGTCTGAGAAGAAATTCAAAGGCGTATGTATAGTCGTGCTTGAGTAACGGCGATGGACTCGCCATCTGTCACTTTGGCACCTGAAATACCTTTGGCGGAAAGTGGGTGTGTGGGTATTACCTATACACCTCTGCCTACCCCTTCGGGGATCCTTGGCGTGAGGTGTACGGATTACTCACTATCTGGGGGTCGGCAGAGAGTAGAGCGCCAGTTCTCTCTAGACTTACAAATCTCTTTCGCTTTAGCTACAGATAAAAGCTTATCATACAACATCATCTTTATATATATAATTCTTCTATGAGTGTGTATGTCACTGAACTTCTCTCAAACGACTGGACCGATTTTGATGAAATTTTTTGTGTGTGTTCAAGGGGATCTGGGAATGGTTTAGATTCGCAATTGGACCCGATAGGTGGCGCTGCGATCGTGTTTCAGGAAATTTAATTTTTCATCCAAGCGAAGCTGGGCGGGACAACTAGTATTATATAAAGAATTGCTCCTGTTTCAGAGAAATTGCATGTAAATTTATTATTTTTCAACCTCACGTAAAAGGAAATCAATATTAAAAAAGGAAACAGGGGAGTTTGTTTCGCCGTTTCATCTCGTGACAGGTTGTTTTTGCCTTGGTAACAGTGGTAACTGTAGTTTTATATTTAGTACGTGACATTCAATAAGTGTTCCCTGCGTCTTTTACATACAACAAATATTGTTTGAGGTCTCTTCATACATGCTTACCGCTTGAGTACCGAGAGAGAGAGAGAGTGAGTTGAAAACCCTTTATCCAATAGACTGTGTACATACCTGAAATGAAACAAACAAATATTAGAATTGGTCACATCACGTTTGTAGGTCGACCACAAAAACGGTTAAGCTTGAGGCTGAAGTTAACTCAGGTTACGTCAGCAACCACAAGCGTCAGATAAAGTTGACCTTATGTGTGGTCAATTGTCACCGTTTAAGCAGAAAGCAGAGCACTTATTTTTAAGTGGACTTAAAACGTCTAAATATAGAATAGATTTATGGTATTTGGACGACTGTTTTAGCAACGTTCTGATCTTTGGTTTACGAGAATCCTAACTTTTAACCGTAAAAGTCAGTTATCAATTCGATTGAATGTTTATTTTTTTGTAACTTCGTCACGCGATTACTCCTCTAATTATGAATTAATGTTCATCCTACTAATATGTTCCACTCTCGCTCAAAAACTACTGAACGGATTTCGATGAAATTTGTCACAGAGATAGATTTTATTAGTATTATTTCATAGAAAATGTATATACATAGAAAACTTAAATAGAAACTCTTATAAAATTGCGTGGTTGAAACCCTGGGGGCCAGCTAGTAAATATATGTGTGTGTATATGTATACATACATGCATACATGTGCATGTTCGCGGAGGTAAGAAAACAAAATATTTGAATTAGTCGGGTAACTTGAAGTGTCAAAGCTAACTCCGACCAAGAATAGCGTGACAAAAGTTAAATAACGGTAATAATAACGAATATGAACTGGAATGGGCCATGTTAAATACTACATCTAACTGAACATGTACCGATCTCCGTTGTACTTAGTAACCAAATTAAGAAATAAATTGACTAAATAAATCGTATGGTGCAAGTTACAAGCGCAACCAGAGTGCCGTTAATCTGCTGCTCAAAAATAAAGGAGGTAGGGAAACAAGCGGATTAGACGCACTTGGGATAAAAAACCGAATTTTTTTATTCAAAATTCATTTTTTTTTTAGAATATACACTTTTTATACGTCATAATTAAAGAGCTCTCTTCTCTCTGTTCTCTCTCTCTTTCTCACTGTTGATTTGTGGTGGCAGTAGCCCCTGAAACCGCACTGAATAGACAATACTCTAAAACCTTATATCAACATTAAAAAGTTACCTATTTTCCATAGAAGCAGCAACAACCGAAACAAATACTGATTCTATATCTAAAAGACACGGTTGACAGCGCTATTTACTCGTATCAGAAACAATAAATGTATTTTTTAATATTTTAACAATTTCTTTTTAGTAGTAAGTATATATACTAGTACCTATATATTAATGTAATAGTTATACCTCAAACAATATAATGAAATTGGAAAAAAAAATTAGTTTTAAATAATAAAAATATATTATAGGCAGGGGTGTATAGGTAGTACGCAGTACGCACACACGATCTTTCACTTTCAACACGCGACAGAATTGCTTTGTAACTATAATAAATAGTACCTTTACTGATGGATAAATTTTTTTTTCCAAAAGTTCCCATCTTGGACCAGAGATGATAAAAAAACAACAAGAGAAGGTGAGTCCCGTTAAATTTGTTCTAACAGAACCTGTCGACTTTCAGCTCATTCACAAAAAGCGGCGGCTAAATTTCGGCGCACGCGCACTTCGCTACGGTGACCACACTATTGTCACGTACCTAATATATATATTTAGTTTTTTACGTGTTTCCTCTTTGTCGGCACGTTTTTTTGTTAATATCAATCGAATGAGGTATGCGGTCATTTCATGCCTATGATGCTACTAGATCAGTATGTCAAGCATTTGTATTTTTTAATAACTTGCGTAGAAAAGCTGAGAATAGGCTATCGTGTCCTTTGTATTGTTGGATTCATTTTTTTCAACAAATTATTTTTGTGACCTACCTACTTTCAAGTTTGAAGCTATTGCTATGACAACCCAAAGCAGTTACTGATAAATTTGGATGAAGAAAGGGGGTCTGTACATCTGGTGCCCTTTCAACCTACCTCGTGAGGGTCTTAATGATATGTATGTATATATATGTTTATTATGATAATATCAACCTTTTGTACTCTTTAATATGGTTTTATTTCAAGTGGCAAACAAACTGTTTCGTAGCGGCTTATCTCATAATTAAAGGATGTCTTATATATATAGCTCGGCACCGTCTCCGTCATTTACGATAATAAACAAGGTATATTAAGCCCTACATCAAGTCACACTAAGTCCATATTTGGTTTTATTGCATTACACTGCGACAGCGAAGCTGGCGACTTTTCATAGCACTCAATTATCGACCTAATTCTTTACGATAATGTAGTATCATTTTATTATTAATAGGCATAATGACGCCGGCGCCGCCGTATGGTCGAACAATTTGCATAAAAAAATTGTCCCCTGCAAGGTTAAGAATGCAAGTACAAACCAAGGAGTACAGTGATTTATTACACCATGATTTAACGGACAAGGAAAACATGGAGAGGACACCTTATGTTTAATTATAAATTCAAAAAAATATGTAGAGTCGTGCTTGAAAAAAGACAATGGACGCTTGGGCGTTTGGGCTTTGGGCTTGAATACATCTCGGGTGAAAACAGTGTGTTACACATCTGCCCACTCTTTAGGATCCTGTGGGAAAACGTGAAGATATATCCTACTAATATTATAAATGCTACAGTTTGTGAGTATGTCTATGTATCGATGTTTGTTACTCAAACA
Source organism: Drepana falcataria (assembly GCA_945859725.1). Classification (NCBI taxonomy): domain Eukaryota; kingdom Metazoa; phylum Arthropoda; class Insecta; order Lepidoptera; family Drepanidae; genus Drepana; species Drepana falcataria. The sequence goes on from OX243925.1 coordinate 1,604,676, forward strand.
CGCCAGAATGGCTGAAGGGAATTGTTTCATATTTAGCATAGATGAACACATAAGATCTGTTTTGGTCCGCAAAATAAATCAAGAGTAAATTACACTAATGAAATCGATTTTTACGCTGGTGAAACCACAGGCACAGTACTACATACAAGAGCTGTAGATAGTTAGAAGGTAATCTGTTTTGCGTATTCGTCCTGGACAATTGACCCAGATAACAAAAATCATAATTTACCTAACAATAAGCCGTTATACATGGATAAGTAGGCCTTAGAGGGTACAGTAAGGGACCCCAGACAATAATAATAATAATATATCCTCACGCCTTCCACAAGGGTCCCCGAAGGGGTGGGCAGAGGTATATAGGTAATACCCACACACTCACTTTCCGCCAGAGGTATATTATTAGGTGCCAACCCCAGACAATAATTACATATATTAAGGTATCGACGCTTAAACTGTCTCTTTAGCACTTGTTTTGGCAGAATAAGAGAGGTCAGCCGATAAGAGTAACGTTACAGTTCGGCGCAAGGGTAACACGATACGGCTCGTATCGATACGCGGAAGCCTTTTTTCTAGAGGATATCATGTCATTGTTTAATTACACGGTATTATCGACAAGTCCTGTAATTTTTTTGTCATACGTAATTTGGTTAGCAAAACTTTAAAGTTATACGTTTTAAAATGCCTAGTACTATAATAATATAATAATTTATTTCACCAAATTGGTTACATAGGTATGCTTAAATAGTGAACTATATATAAAAGTAATTGATTGTCACTGTACATATGTAGGTTCAGAAAAACTCATTGGTATAGTCCGAATTCGAACTTGCTGTTTGAATCGCAGGCGACTGATCTAACCATTCGACCACCACGGCTATGAAGTAAATAGTTAGCTATGAAATTAAGGCTGAGAGTTAACCTAATAATATTATTATAATATCACAACACCTCGATTTACAATCAAATCGTAATTCCCATTACTGTGTCGACTTAAAAATTTTGTGAAATTAAAATTATAAAAAGTTGAGCATCAATTCTCCATCATAAATCTATAGAATGACCAACAATGTCAATAAATAGATTATCATAAAATCTAAAGGATAATTACAATCAACGACCACACCCAACGGTCCTAAATCAATCGTAGAAGAAGTTAAACAATAGTGTTGTGACGCTAAACGATATTAACGATATAACATCGACAACAATCGCTACGTTTCAAAGATCAGCACAACGGTGTCTTTGCTGTTTCTATCACTCTATCAAAAAACTTGTTTATAAAAAATTGGCCTCCATATTGCGGACACAAATAAGAGGAACTTTACACAGTCCGCCATAGCCAAGAACCGGTAAAACCGTTAAAAGCTATTGTACGGGAGACTAAACGAGCTATCTATTCTAGTACTCGATTGTGTGTTTCGATGCTTTTCAATTAAAGATTTCATAGGGTCATATTTATTCATGGAAATCCATTTTTAATTAGAAATCGTACCTATAACTGTTCAACACAGTGAATATTTAATCGTTCTCGTGTTCGATCGATGCATATAAATGTGGAAAAAGAAAGGCTTGTGCCGTATTTTGTAAACAAATGGAGCTCACGTGTTTACGATACTAGATTACACTACACTATTGTGAAATATTGGCGTTCACTTAACGCAAACGCCAGTATTTCACAATAGTGTAAGGGTGTGTGTAGTAGTGTAGGGTAGGCAGTTAGAGTAGAGCGCCTACTCTCAATGTCTACCCAGGGACTCGGTGTGATGATATGTAGGTAACCTCGAGCGATAAATAAGCTTTATTTAAAAACTACGTTTCATTTTATGTAAGCATGCGGTCCTGATGGTAAGCGGTTACCGCCGCCTATGGACGCTTAGTAACGCCGTTGCATAAGAATTAACAATTTGTCGATACATCGATCCCTCAATTAATATACCTTTAGAACTAGCAAGAGTTAGGTAGATATGTTTCAAGTTCCCTTATTAATATATCATGGGTGAATAAAATAATCATCCACATTTGGGTCAAAAAACATGAATGTTTTATTTATACGAAATAACAGTTACACAAATTTTGCGACGGCATGGCACGTATCTATTAGCACATTAGAAAACAACAAACTCTTTATTGCAAGCTATAAAAATCAAATTCCAACATTACCGCTAGCCATAATTCTGGGAAAATAATATTGCTCGTTGCGTCATGTGAATATCGATAAGTGGATATCGCTATCGCAACACTACTCACGTATCACTTCTGCGTACCGACTTGACAGGTCGTGTACGCACTGCGTCCTTCATACGCGATATTGCAACGTGAATCGATATAGTGATTGTAGCTGAATAAAGAAATACTTTCTAGTACTATTAATAATTATAGGCTACTAGCTGTCCCACGCTCGAAAACACGATCGCAGCACCAACTATCGGGTCCAATTGTGAATCTAAACCTTTTTCGACTCCGCCCGAAGACAGACAGATTTTTTTTTTTTTTTATACAACAAGAGTCGCAAACAAGCATACGGCCCACCTGATGGGAAACGGTTACCGTAGCCTATTTACGCTCACGATACCTAAGTATCACTTGCGCGTTGCCACTCGGTGTTCGGAGAGTTATACTGTGTTGGCAACATGATAGGACTAGTCCCTCGGTTGCCAACATAACAATATAACAATCCTCCCCCCTCCCCAAGGAGCTCATTAAATTTCATTAAAATCGGTCCACGCGTTTACGATTCTATAAAGGACATTCAGACAAACATTCATTTTTATATATATATAGATATACCTATAATTTATTAATATTACTAGTGGGCAGATAAATCTATTTCAGACAATATAATGACGCAAAATATATTTATGAGAAGACCTAGTGTCCCGGTAATATTACACGTCACGTCCCTATTCTGAAATCTGTTTAAGCCCGAGCTAACAGTATGGGGACAAAACGGGAGCGTTTACAAACGGTTTGAGATTTACTGATCTGGGCCGTCTCGTTGGGGCTGAGAAATTTATTAAATTCAGGGACATAAAGTTGCCATTTATAATATTGTACAGAAACATACATTATACATACAAACAAGCGAACATTCGTAAAATGGAGTTAGTTTTTTTCTAAATAGGTAATTATTTATTATTATGTCTAAAATACTAGTTTAAGAATTTGTAAACTGTTTACATCAAACATCAAAATCTGTTTGTCGGGGAGTACAGGTGACTATATTCCAGGCTCTCCGTCTAGTTGAGTCCTCTGCGGTAATACACATATAAAAATTGTTCTTTAGTACCCGCTTTAACCTACATATCATATGTTGATTTACTATGTATGTACATTTTACTATGGCAAATAAATTATTATTATTATACATTGTAAGGTCACCAACGGTCGTATTGTTCTCGTCCACATTTGGTCATAAAACAAGCTATATATAGATAGCTTAGCCATAATGACCTCTAATCGTATGCAGCTGCAAACTCGAAGCACAACCAATTCCTGAAAATACCGTGTCAATGGGTAGATTAAACTTAATTGCAGATTCCGTTGTGTTTTACTGTCGAATTGACGATCATTTAATGCAATCATCTGGTGTTTGGAGCGTTTTAATCGGTTGCTCGCTATTGAGTGATCCGCTCAGGCGATTGCTCATCGCGAGCCACATTGTGACAATGCGCTCTATTCGTATCGTGACCGCCGCTATCGGTTTATCAATATCGTTAACAAATATTTCGACATAACGATATCAATCTTGTGTTGCTCTACCTACAAACGCGTAGTAACCTACAAATTAATTGTAATGCGCGATACCTTGGTTGTCAGATATTTTTTACTTAAATCATACATATGATTGCCCTGACGAGGTAAGTCGAGAGAGAGAGAGGAGTACCAGTTTTAACTGGAGTTACGGATCTTTTTTTTGCCTTTATTACGTTGCTACTGCTCAAGGACGGGATCGTCAAGAGTACTCGAAACCGACGAGCATGTATGAAGAGGCTGATGAATGTGGACGAAGCGAAAGAGGTATGTAAGTCTAGAGAGAACTGGCGCTCTATACTCTCTGCCTACCCCGCGAGGGACTCGGCGTGATGATATGTACTTTGATTAAGGTTTCTAGTATTCTTGACGGTAATTAAGCAGACATCTTATATAAATATTTCTTCCGATTGGAACCCGCAGTTTTAATGTTTGGTAACTAGACCAATGGGCCGTTTAATTTGACCAGATATCTTACGAATAAGGCAATCGTATTTCTATGAACTATATTACTAACCATTAAACTGTCGTATGTACAATCTGGTATATTGATTTTAATGTCCCTTTAAATTAATATTAGAAGCTTATCGCGCATGTTATCCGATTGGAGGCCTTATTAACAAGATAATAAGGCGTAATTAATTAAATTACATCGAGGGTATGTTACATTCGAATAGGTTTGGCAACTTATTTTGGAATGTTAGGTCGACAATCTGGTTTGAAGCTATTTAACTAGAATTATGTTATCGGCTTGTGACTTGTGTTACTGAGCCTTTGGCGGAAATAAAGTAGAGATAGATGTTTGTCTCACAAACTATTGACAGTATGTAATTATGGCGTCATATTGAGCTCTGGTTAGAGTAGTCGCCTGCAAGGCAAAGAACGCAAAAGTTCGAAACCCTATGGTATACCAATGAGTTTCCTGAACTTCAGTGCACGCGTTCCCTCAAAGGAGCAAAGGTGTGATAACACCTATTAGTCAGCGGAGATACATTTAGATGTCGACGTGGCGAGTCTGTTTGGTTCGACCTTTTCTCAAACAGATGCAAGTTTCTTCACATAGTTCACAGTAACTTTATTTGTACAGAACAGAGTTTGAACGTGCAATTGTCTTTGCCTTTATAACTTTTTTATGCATTCGACTATGAGGCTTCATTCTTGTACAAATCTACCTCAACCTTAAATTGTTTTTTACTCGACTGCGGCAGAAGGAATTTTAATCTATACCTTGGAATAACCATTGGTATAAACCATTTCTTACCTTAACCGCTTTTCAGTTTTTTCTGTAAGCTAGTTCAATATAAAATGGTTTGTCAACCTTTCGACATGGATCATGTTTGTCTTAACCAAAGATACAAGTATTTATTGATCTCTGCAGTTCCTCACGCCTTCCCACAAGGGTCCCCGAAGGGGTAGGCAGAGGTGTATAGGTAATACCCACACACCCACATTCCGCCAGAGATATATTTTAAATGCCAACGTGACAGATGGCGAGTCCATCGCCGTTACTCAAGCACGACTATACATACGCCTTTGAATTGCTTCTCAAACGTATGCAGGTTTTCTCTCGATGTTATACGATTACGTACGTTACGATTTCCTTCACCGCAAAGCTCGTGGTGTGACTTATCACTGTACTTAAGTTCAGAAAAACTCATTGGTACAGTCGGGATTCGAACTTGCGATCTTTGTAGTATCGTAGGCAACCACTCGAACCACTCGACCACTACGGCGCACCATCTTTGCAGTGACACTATATTTTAAGTGCCAACGTGACGTAGTACAAATAATAATAATAATTATTATTATTATATTCATTATTGTACACACTCACATCTATAAGAACAAAGTAAAGTAAATATTATAGTTAATAGTTAATAATCGTATGGTACTGGGGCTAAGGACGTAAGATTTCAATTTCCTAAAACAAAAAGTGAATGTAGCAAAATATATTGTATCCAACAAAGAAAGCTACACCTCAGTTATCAACCCAACGCGATACGTTTTCAACGCGGTACAATTATATCACCGACGATGACAAACTATTTGATAAAGGAAATTATATTATTTGTCGCCATTTCGCACCGAATTGTGACACACTTTTATTGCGCAATATTAATTAACACTTTCTTGAAATCCTACTCCTTTTATAAATGTGAAAGTTTGACTGTATGGCTTCTAAGTTTAATTACAATTTATCACCTGAAGTAGTAGCATGGTGCCGTAATATAACAGCTACTGCACTGATACATACACCAGCTTTTTTTATATGTTCAGTTACAACTTCGGTGCATTTTGCTTATAAATAAACTTAATATCCTTCGACATCAAGAGGAAACTTAATACAATTTTACGAAAAAACATCAACGCCGTATATATAACAGTCATGTTTGAACAAGCGACAACCTTGTCAACTGTCACTTTGACACCTAAATTACCAAAATAAACCGGGGAAAAGTGGGAGTGTTGGTACTACCTACGCACCTCTGCCTACCCCTCGGGGGACCCTTGTGGAAAGGCGTGAAGAAGTCCACAACAGATTTATGTCTGCTATAATTCAGTATGCCGTAGGCAAACATCGAACCTTGTCAACTGTCACTTTGACACCTAAATTACCAAAATAAACCGGGGAAAAGTGGGTGTGTAGGTACTACCTACGCACCTCTACCTACCCCTCGGGGGACCCTTGTGGAAAGGCGTGAAGAAGTCCACAACAGATTTATGTCTGCTATAATTCAGTATGCCGTAGGCAAACATCGAACCTTGTCAACTGTCACTTTGACACCTAAATTACCAAAATAAACCGGGGAAAAGTGGGTGTGTAGGTACTACCTACGCACCTCTACCTACCCCTCGGGGGACCCTTGTGGAAAGGCGTGAAGAAGTCCACAACAGATTTATGTCTGCTATAATTCAGTATGCCGTAGGCAAACATCGAACCTTGTCAACTGTCACTTTGACACCTAAATTACCAAAATAAACCGGGGAAAAGTGGGTGTGTAGGTACTACCTACGCACCTCTACCTACCCCTCGGGGGACCCTTGTGGAAAGGCGTGAAGAAGTCCACAACAGATTTATGTCTGCTATAATTCAGTATGCCGTAGGCAAACATCGGTTGAGTATCTCGGTTTACCTTCACAACCGCCTTACGTATGCGTGTCCATTTGCGTGTCCTCTCGGTTTGTTTTGAGGTGCAAGATACCCAACGACTGTGCTCTACCCTTTACGAGATAAGGAAAACGTTTGCAGCACTTGACATTATCATTGCAAGTCATGAGAATTTAGAGTTTCAGGAACAATATGGACTTTACACTTATAACGTTGAATTAAATTTATCGTGTGCCAATGGATAGTATATTAGCGATCGTTAAAGGTCGTAGATAAAATATCTTTCCTGTAAACTAGTAGTGAAACGTATTGGGTAAGCTGTAGTGTCATTATCATTTTTTATGACTACTGTGCCCTACGGTTTTGCTCGCGTAAAATTGTATTTCTTTGGCAGCGCACAAAAATACGGTCCAGCTGATGGTAAGCCGTGCTTCTTCTTCTTTTTCGACGTTTTATAAGTGCCCACCTGGGCCTATGTGAAATTTTTTTTTTGTTTGATTTTATAAGCAATGTCGCCGCCTATGGACGCTTGCGACACAAAAAGTATCGCGTGTGCGTTGCCTACCCTGAAAGAATATTCTCACACCCTTCTTGAAGCACGTTAGCGGCGAGATCATTCTTCAGAGCGGCTCTTAATTTACCCGCTAACATCCTAACCCCTTGTCCCTACACTATGGTTGTTTGTAAGTCCGGTCTCGTGTTTACTTCATTGCGAATCCTGTATTCAAACTGAACGTTTATTTAGAAACGTATTGAGTCTTGCATTTACCAAGCTTTGTATCTGCACGTCCGTTGTTTATGCTTTAACTAAAATTGCAAGATGGAAATTTACTCAAAAGGTGTTAGTCTCTCAAAGAGCCCAATATGGAGTGCACAAAGGAATTTCATGCAAATGTATGGCTATTAGATTTGCATAGAACTAGAGAAAAATATGTGAATGAAGGATGTGGGCAGACATAGTAAAGAAACATATACAGTACTGCAAATTGCAAAGGCAGATTGTAATTGTAATTCAGATTTCAGATACCATCCAAGTTATTAATACTCTTGCTGTATGTATGATCAGCGTTGCTGTGTTCACAGTTTAACGAAATGTATCCCGTAAAGCGCCTCGTAAAGCCTTACTCACTGATCATGACAGTTATATTGAAGACTAGTTGTGGCCGCGACTTCGGCCGCGTGGGATTTAACAAAAAAAATACGGTTTTAAAAATAAAAGTAGCCAGAGTTACTCCTTTTTACATTAGCTAGCTCTGCCGGTGGAAGTGCCGTCAAATCGGTACCTTACATGTCCTATGTATATAAATATATCGTTGCCTAGTTACCATAACACAACCTTTACTTAATTTGGGACTAGGTAAATTTGTGTGGAATTATCCCAAGGTATTAAGGTGTCATTTTTGAATACTAATCGCATTCGTTATTCAACTGTTAATCTATGTTTATGTAACTGCAGTACTGTAAATATTCTTGAACTTTAATGTCAATATGAGTTATATTGAAAACCAAGGAGTTCCTTGAAAAAAACGAGGCCTTATGCATCATAACGATGTTTGCGCGGAGGAGTCGTTTAGCGTCCTCACAATGTTATCTCAGGTCCTAAAGGGTTCAGTACACAGACGTGTGTGGCTCGGTGATTTTATCACTCACTACTTAAATCGAAGGGTAAACATTCCGATACAGATGTCTTGGAAGACAGTAATGATTTATTTAACATTTCAACAAGGCAGGCATTGAATTATGAGTGTGGTCAAGGACCCTTCTTTATATCATATAATATAAAACACAGTATAGTTAAAAAGTTTAACAGCTTTTCGACAGAGATACATACGCCCTTGAACTTCGTCTCAACGTAAGCATATCCTCTTGATGTCTTCCTTCACCGTAAAGCTCGTGGTATGTCTAATCGCCGTACCTACTTAAGTTCAGTAAAACTCATTAGTAAAGTCGGGATTCGATCTTGCAATCTCAGTGTTGCAGGCAACTATTAAAACCACACGGTCACCACGGCTTTTCTTTATAGTGATTTATCACACTTGGAGTTTTATGTTGAAGGAAAACATCGCGAAGAAACCCCTATAAGTGCGAGAACTGCATATATGTATCAGCTTTGTGACTAACTCACCCAGATAAACTGACCTTGCTTATTATTGCATTGCGAACGCCTTAAAAAAATGACGAAACATGTTTTATGCGACAGGATATCGGATATCCTGTGACAACTTAACCCGGCTTGTGATATTTCAAATTGATCTAACAGTCAAGGATGAGAACGTAGGAGTGCTCAAAACCGGCAAACATGTATGGAGACATAGTCGAACGTAGACTAACCGAAAGAGATCTGCAAGTCCAGGGAGAACTAGCAGCCTGCTCTCTCTGCCTACCATTTCAGGTACTCGGAGCGAATATATTTTTTTATTGATAAGGGAATTCAGCCACAGCGAAAAAACAAATCGGTATTTGTTAACCTGAGGTTAACTCGTTTCACCAAATAAACCAACTATAGTTTGATTGACTGACCACTAGACCAGACGGCCGTCTGTTAGAACTCCTGACTGAGAAACATGAGGTCGCAGGTTCGATTACCGATGGCAGATATTTGTGTGATGAACACGAGTATTTGTAAAATATGGCATCAATCAATCATCAGCCCACACTAGTCCACTGCTGGACATAGGCCTTCCCTAATAAGCTCCATAGCTATTATATATACATATATATTTTTATATAAATCTTTACGTCTTCCCACAAGGCTCCCCACAGGGGTAGGCAGAAATGTGTAGGTATGACAGGGATTATAAATTTTACAAGAAAGAAGTTGTTATATTTGGCAAAAAAAACCTATCGTTTAGCCTACGAAGGCTCAATAAACAACCCACCAACCTACTCTCACATTACGATAAAGTAGCTTCATCGCAAGGTCAGAAGTGCGATTAAGCGGCAACCTTGCTTATTGTTACGTTCGTGCGCGTGCGCGGTGAAATGCGCTTTCCACCTGCTCTTTGACTTCTGTGGACAGCTGGGGAAACTAAACTCTACGATATTATATTATTAAGTAGGTTCATTTTAACCCTTTACCCTTGTGAACTTATGTACAGTGATTAGTCACACCACGAGCTTTACGGTGAAGAAAAACATCGAGAGGAAACCTGCATACGTCTGAGAAGCAATTCAAAGGCGTAAATATAGTCGTGCTTGAGTAAGTGCGATGTACTCACCATCTGTCACGTTGGCACCTAAAATATTTTAAGCGGAAAGTGGGTGTGTGGGTTCTACCTATACACCTCTGCCTACCCCTTCGGCGACCCTTGCGGGAAGGCATGAGGACATATTATATTAAAGTTGGTATTAAATGGCATACTGTTACTCAACCACCAGAGCCAGCCATTCTGCCAATAAAAATTCGCCAGCGATGAATATTCATAAGAAACCCAAATAAGGCTTTTATGCTAGCACCGGAACTATTCAAGGTCAGAGTAATTTAATTACGAGTTTTCGAGGTAAATAGAATGAGGAAAAAGGTAATAAATAAGGAATGCTGTTGAACTGTTAGTACTGTACCAAGACAATTGGGGCCAACAGTGGCGATAATATTTGCGGGTTAATTGGTTTTTGGTAATTAGATTTATTAGTAAAAATAAGTATTTTTACTAATAAATCTAATTGCGATGTTTGTTTGACATATAAAAAATATCAGTTTTATTTCTTAAGGAGGCGATTTTTATGCGGTTCACCGAAAGACTAATTCATGAGGAATTTGTTAAGATTTTGTGTAAATTGTATGACATATAGTGCTAATTATTGAACATGTTCAGTGAAATATATATATAAAACAGAAGAACTATATATATATACATTTTAATAAACTTATTTTTTAAAAATATAAATATAATCTTATATATATATATTTAAGATTTATATTTATATTTTTAAAAAATAAGTTTATTAAAATGATCATACATATGAATTTAATGCAGGTCAAACTACAGAGCAAAGCTAGTCACAATAGAAATGTCTGCTACATGTAGTATAAATAGATACGAAAGATTTTAATAAATTAATTTGTTTATTTTAATTATTTTTATTAAAAATAAAAATTACGGTTATAAACCAATTACACTAATTAGTAAACAAGCAATAAGAAGAACTACATTCATACACTCATCTCCCAATACTCCAGACATGCCGCCATGATGGTCTTCCATCCGTCCTTGAACACGTCACAGTCAGGGTTGGACTCCAAGAGGGCATTGAGTGCAGTGAGATTGCGGGGTACAGGGGAGTGTGCTCGCGGTACTGTGCGATGCGTGGCCATTACGAGCAGTGTGACTCCTAGTACATGTGTAGTACATACATACATATCACCACGCCGAGACCCTAACGGACCCTAACCTAGACTTACATACCTCTTTCGCTTCGTAGTTATCAGACACGAGAACCCTTAAGCCTTGATAACTTACTGTGTCGCGTATCTTTTAAGGCCAATTTGGTGTAATCTATATGAGAATCAAGCATTGATATTCTACACACTTCATACAGTCCATTGACCCCAAACTAGGCAAGTCATGTACAACATATATATGTAGGTACATTATTGTAGTTCGTCTTCATGCCTTCATACATGGTTTCCGGAAGAGGTAAACAACATCCATTTCTCGCCGATTTTTTTTTGTTAACACACTGAGTTAGTACACACTTCTGCCTACCCCTTCAGACACCCTTGCGTGAAGATAAAATGTATAGCTTTATAACAAAGTTATATATATCATTAATTTTCCCACAATCGCAAATCACCGTACACTGATGATCAAAAGTAATATCCGCAAAAGGGTACGTCCACACCTTTATCCAAAACCCCAGTCACCTATATCACCATTAAGTGCCTTCGGATACAACTGAACAGTTAGCCGTATACAATACCACCGGGTCAGGGACAACACTGTACTAACTACAGCGGGAATTCCGCAAATAACTACCGGTACTTGTTATCTAAGGTGTCACCAATCGCGTGTACACCCTACGGTGTGCCTTCGGCCCTATTACGCATCGCGATGGCAATTGGCTATCGCTATTACATACATTGCAATAACAGTAACGGTTTTTATATTGCGTGTTTGAAATAGGAATGTTTTAATTTTGTCCGATTATAATCGAAGGTGCACATTCAAACATAATTATTAAGGTGTGAACGACGATTATGTCATACATCTTTTCCGCATCGTTCATACACGCTTAATAATAGGTGTCCTTAAAAGGTATTGTTTTTAACGTTAATTAACGCTTGATTAATTATAATAGATCTATTGTATGACTGACAGCAATAAAAACAGAATTCAAACTGCCTATTCGCATTTAAGATAGATTGCCCATAAAGTATTTAAATAATGGTATTATGACGTGTTTATTAAGGTAAAAAAACTTACTTAATACAACTTATTTACGTAATCACCTCGTCTCTCAGACTATTTTAATTATAAGCGTAATTGTTGCTAATTATTCTTAGGTTCGCTAGATAGAAGACTGAAGATCGAGCTCCCGTGGCAAAAAAACAAACCAAGAAATACGCCCAAAGATAAACTATTGTTGTTATTGTAAATATTATATTTCAAAAATCATTAATGGCGAAGGATAAATTGGGACCATTCCACACAATTTGACATAGCCACAAATTAAGCAAAGCTTGTGTTATGGTAACTAGGCAACGATATTTTACTTACATAGATATATATATGTACGTAGGACCCGATGTACATAGATACATCCAAGACTAAGGTACAAATACTCGTGTTCATCACAAAAATATCTGCCCTTAGCGGAAATCGAACCCGCAACCTCAAGTTTCGCAGGAGGAGCTTTAACCACTAGACCAGACGGCCGTCAGAGACATATAGGTCTAATCAAAACCTATTGTAAAACTTCATGGGCTCACCATATTTGTAAATATATCTCGCCTCGTCTAGAAACCTCTTGTAATAGGCGGCCTGCAATGAGATATGTTCCAGCATCAGAGTATCAGCATTGCTATCCAGCGTGGGATACCGATTTGGGTCAAATATCTTATTTGAAAATGATAATTTATATTACTGTCTTTTGTAAATAATGTTAATTGTTGTTATTAGAAATAAAGCCCCATATATTAACATTGAAGAAGAATATAATATGGCCATGATTCACATGCAAACGCAGCACTTGACCCGTCCCACAACTTTCATCTAAAACATGCGATGTAAATGACAATCTCCTTCTAAATAGACATTGGTCGTCTATCAGACACATAATGCCACTAATTAAGGCGGTAACGGTCACCGTCCATCGACACCTATCCTGTTAGATAGGATATCAGCGCCATCTCGACCTGTATCGACATCGATAATTTGTGGTGTTAGAATTACTATTTAAGGTGGTATCGATCAACTTTATCGATATTCGTAATTGAGTCGTTTATTTAAATTTGCATCAAAACATATTTGGAACAATAAACCTTGATACTTTGTGTTAACTTATCTAAATCAATAAAAAGTATCGAAATTATATGGTTGAACAAATCCGCGCAGTTGTCCTGTGTCCATTTACTTTGGGAATTGGACAACGATATTAATGCAATGCGTATTATAAATGCGAACGTTTTGATCGTTGTTACATCGTTGTTACTCAATCACGCTACAATGGCTGAGCGGAATTTGATTATACTTGGCACAGAGATAGTTTCATACCTGGATAGAACAGAAAGTACTAACATTCATCATACGATTCTGCCGTCAGCAGGATCGAACTCACGACCCGTTAGACCACTGAGGGCTATCTAACCGTCAAATATATAAATCGAAGCCAATCGAACGATGCAATCTTAAATACCTATACAGTTATTGCGCGGAATAATACAAACAGCTTATGATTTTAAAGTTATTATTATTTATTTTTATTTTTATTATTTATCCTCACGCCTTCCCACAAGGGTCCCCGAAGGGGTAGGCAGAGGTGTATGGGTAATACCCACACACCCACTTTCCGCCAGAGGTATATTAGGTGCCAACGTGACAGATGGCGAGTCCATCGCCGTTACTCAAGCACGACTATACATACGCCTTTGAATTTCTTCTCAGACGTATGCAGGTTTCCTCACGATGTTTTCCTTCACCGTAAAGCTCGTGGTGTGACTAATCACTGTACTTAAGTTTAGAAAAACTCATTGGTACAGTCGGGATTCGAACTTGCGACCTTTGCGTCGCAGGCAACTGCTCGAACCACTCGGCCACCACGGCTCATATTTTAAAGTTGATATACACTAATTAGCCTTAGCGTAACGCTCTGTTGAAGCTATATATGTGAATAAACATAAATATAGCCGTGGTGGCCGAGTGCTTCGAGTAGTTGCGTGCAACACAGAGATTGCAACTTCGAATCACTACTATACCAATTAGTTTCTCTGAACTTAGTTATACAGTGATTGGTCGCACCACGAGCTTAACGGTGGAGGAAAACATTGAGAGGAAACCTGCATACGTTTGATATTGCGTACATAATCGTTTTTGAGTGCGATGGACTCACCATCTGTGTCACGTTCGCACCTAAAATATATCTCGGAGTAGGCGTGAAGATATGTTTATGTATGTATATATATATATACATATACATAAACATATATATATATATATATATATATATATATATATATATACTAGTGGTCCCGCCCAGCTTCGCTTGGGTGAAAAAAGTAAATGCCCTAAAACACGATCACAGCGCCACCTATCGGGTCCAATTGTGAATCTAAACCATTCTCAAATCCATCTGAAGACACACAAAAAATTTCATCAAAATCGGTCCAGTCGTTTAGGAGGAGTTCAGTCACATACACACGCACACAAGAAATATATATATTAAGATATATATATACATATACAGAAACATATATATATATATAGATATATATATATATATATGTTTTCTTCTGTGCGTGTGTTTATCACTGAACTTGTCCTGAACGTCTGGACCGGTTTTAATGAAATTTTCTGTGTATCTTCAGGTGGATTCCAGAATGGTTTAGATTCACAATTGGACCCGATAGGTGGTACTGGCTACTGGGTTTATTTTTTCACCCAAGCGAAGGTGGGCGGGACAACTAGTGTATATATGTAAATAGATGACTTCCTGGAACACAATGAGTAGAAAAACTAACTGGCAACCTAAGCTAGAGCTAGAATGGCCTCTGATACCTATATAAAGCATGGCCGGACGCAGACCGCTCGCTATGTAAGTCAAGATGCGCTGATGTAACGGTGCACGGCCTTCTATTAATCACCGTTCCTCCAGAGACCCTTTACTAGGGGATCGTATCCATCATTTGTGACAATCAGGAATTATGTTTCTGTCAGGTTTTGATTCCAAATGTCCTTGATCATACATATTTAAGAGAGGTAGGGCATAACGGGTTTCCCGTTCGAATTTGGAGCTGCCCGACTGGAGCAGGACCTCCACCTTATAGAAGTCCGTAGCCAAGTAACTAATTTTTTGTGTTGTGTTCCTACGCGGTGAATAAGGTTTCCAGTAATAGGCTCCTTGGGGAGGGGGAGGATTATTACATTGTGTTGGAAGCAGAGGGATTAAACCCATTTTGCTGCCATCACACTATAACTCTCCGAACACAGAGTGGCAACGCGCAAGTGATACTTCGGTATCGTGAGCGTAAATAGGCTACGGTAACCGCTTCCCATCAGGTGGGCCGTATGCTTGTTTGCCACTCTTGTTGTATAAAAAAATATATATATTATGTATATATAACATATATTGTAAGTAATAGATAACAAAACTAACGTTAATTTGCAATATTCGCTACTATTATTAGTGGGTAACTATAGCTCTCAGATCTTATCAAAGGTCCTTGATCCCTGAGAAACTATAAAAACTTTTTTACAGTAAAGATGGTAAACGGTTACCTCCCTTCTCGTTCGTTATCGAAAACAGTGAAAGGAGAGCTAAGGATTTCAGAGTCCCCTCAGCCAGCACAACGATATAGATAGTGCCATGCACGAAGACGTGCCCCACCAATTTCTAGTTGGGGGGGGTCGTGGGATGCGGGAAGTATGTATGACCAGACTCTTTTAATAATTGTAGTGTGCGTGTGCATTCATAGGTAACCGGTGCGTACCGATAATACGCAAACATTTGTGGAAGGTAAATAGTGGGGCGCGTCTTCGTGGATGGCGCTATCTAAACTTTACTCTCCGCAGGAACACAATACTACCTCGCTGATTTATACCATCGTCATAACTAAGAGACGAAAAAGGATAAAATACAAAAAAAGTACAATTGCCACATCACATGATATTTCATGCTTCAGCAAAGTGAAAAGATACATATAAAAAACTTGATCAAATGGCCGATATATCCATGAGGCGAATCTTGATACTTGCATCGCGCTTCATAAATCACGTTCACCGTATATCGACCATAAACAAATGGAGCTCGAAGAAACGCAAGCTCCTCCCTGCTTTATGGACCGTGAGCGAATAATTTAACGATATATTTACAATATTTAATACGTTATTAACTTAAGCGGGAGATAATGAGTGGTTATTTATTGAGACTAAATGCTTACCGCATAATCATTAGATAGACTAAATTAATAATTGCTATGGTTATATCTTCACGTCCACATGGGTCCCGGAAGGGGGAGACAGACTATAGGTGACTGTGACTGCGATGGCGAGTCTGTTATCGTTTCTCTAGAATTTCTCTAATCTTTTAATTTATTTTCAAACGTTTGCAGGTTTTTCTTCACCGTAAAGCTTATAATGTGATTAAATAGAAATAAATTGTGATTCATCGTTAGATCCATCAATGAATTGAAAAATGTGGCTGAATCGAATAATCGAATACAGTTGCCTATACTATCTCGTTGCTTGTGATACGGATACTGTACTGCCAGTAATGGCCGGGTGTACTAAGCAGTACTAAAGCTTTTCCAGCGCAATAACCATTTATTATAGTAAGTCCGGAGCTTTTAAATTCAAATGAACCTAAACACGAATCCCACATTCCAACAAGGATGGCTTCGTTGTTTACGGCGCTAGGCAAACAATAGGTGATCGCCAATTAGGCGCAGTAAGTACGGTAACGTTCTGTTTGAATTAATCCGCTTACATTCGCATCGTTTGTTTAAACGGAGGCTAATTAGTCTATATACTTATCAGGAGAGCCGTGGTGGCCGAGTGGTTCGAGCAGTTGCCTGCGACGCATAGGTCGCAAGTTCGAATCCCGACTGTACCCAATGAGTTTTTCTGAACTTAAGTACAGTGATTAGTCACACCACGAGCTTAACGGTGAAGGAAAACATCGAGAGGAAACCTGCATACGTCTGAGAAGAAATTCAAAGGCGTATGTATAGTCGTGCTTGAGTAACGGCGATGGACTCGCCATCTGTCACGTTGGCACCTAATATACCTCTGGCGGAAAGTGGGTGTGTGGGTATTACCAATACACCTCTGCCTACCCCTTCGGGGACCCTTGTGGGAAGGCGTGAGGATATATTATATATTATTATTATACTTATCAGGATGTATTGTCAGTGTATTCTGTTTATTTAGTTCATATGAATAAACGAAAAACATGATATGTATATAAATGTCACTTTATAATAATAGACGTCGCAAAATGGTGGCTTAACTACACGAAATGGCGGTTCAGCTGTCAAGGAATATGGCCGCCAGTTTTATAAGTCTTGTGATTTACTATGAAATTCCAATTTAAATATCGATCACTTCGAAACGATTAAAGAGTCCGAAATCGATTACGAGCTCGTCTCTCTCTTTGTCAAACGCGTTATCAGGTCACCATTTCACATCAGTGTCGGCTATCTGAAACTAAAACCGGTCGCAAATGCGTCAAAAACACAGTTAACTGGGAATTAAATATTATGCCGGTGACAGAAACCAGTCCGACACGCGCAAGTGTGTCGTATCACTCGTAAAAAAACCATATGGCTCAGAATTATCGGATCAACACCACTCGACGGGCTTTGAGAACAATCTATGTTAATTCTTCGTGGAGTTCACAGTATTTAATACACGCTTTTTACTGCGGCTTCACTTGCGTCAATGCAGTTTTGTTTCGGGATATTGTAGGCCCCTTTTCTCTTCCCCAGACATCACGCTTTAATTAATTCATGATGTAGGTCTGGTTTTTTTTGTTATTAATAGTTTCAGAAGAAGCCGCTAAAACCATATTTAGAGTGTGTGTTACTTTGGAGCTAATTGCATCGTCACCAGGATATATTCACAATACCCTATAACTTCCAGAAGACAACTGTTCTGAGACAACGTATGTATATATATTTCATTATCATTATCGCATAGATAAAAAAAGCCGTGGTGGCCGAGTGGTTCGAGCAGTTGCCTGCGACGCAAAGGTCGCAAGTTCGAATCCCGACTGTACCAATAAGTTTTTTCTGAACTTAAGTACAGTGATTAGTCACACCACGAGCTTTACGGTGAAGGAAAACATCGAGAGGAAACCTGCATACGTCTGAGAAGAAATTCAAAGGCGTATGTATAGTCGTGCTTGAGTAACGGCGATGGACTCGCCATCTGTCACGTTGGCACCTGATATACCTCTGGCGGAAAGTGGGTGTGTGGGTATATTACCTACACACCTCTGCCTACCCCTTCGGGGACCCTTGTGGGAAGGCGTGAGGATATAGATATAGATTTCCAGAAAACGCGGGGTACGGCTAGTAATTTTTATATTGATTCGAACCACTTTCAGATATGTATCCGGAATATCAACAGGAGTCTGACTTCGGCCTAAAGATAAACGCTCACCAGACGGAGAAGTTAAATGAAACTGCCAGACGGCGGGGCTATTGATTTGTCTGGCTAAAGTTAGACCGGTGCACGAGACATCGCTGTATGCACGTGGGGTGGAGGGCTTGGGAATTTTATTGGGGAGAATTATATATATTTCTACATACACCAGTACGTACTATTGAATCTTTCATTAAAGCTTAGCATCCAAATGAAGTGTATTACACTAGTAATTTTTTTTTTTAGCCTATTTACGCTCACGGTACCAAAGTATCACTTGCGCGTTGCCACTCTGTGTTCGAAGAGTTATAGTGTGTTGGCAGCATAAGGTTTAATCCCTCTGCTTCCAACACAATATAACAATCCTCCCCCCTCCCCAAGGAGCTCATTACTGGAAACCTTATTCACCACGTAGGAACACAACACAATAAATTGTGTTATTTGATATAGTATTAGTGACAACGCGCAAGTGATACTTCGGTATTGTAAGCGTAAATAGACTGCGGTAATCGTTTTCCATCGGGTGGGCCATAAACTAGTTTGCCACTGCAGTTGTATAAAAAAAATACTTAATATTATATTAAAAATTTCATGAGACAGAGATATTAAATACTATTATGTCAATGGATATACATATATTTAAAGCAGACTAAGTGAGGCACACACATTTCTGCTTGCTTGCCTTTCAGTTAACGATTTTAATTTAGTTTTACGTAATCTAAGTGATAATAATGCAAATATATTTATATTATTAATAATATATTGTACAGACTATGAAAAGGGTGCCTATATCCATGACTTACTTTTATAACATTTTTGTTCTGTAATTTAGTTATGACTCATAACACGAAACAGTATTTAATAAAACATACCTACTTGTATTAAGCTGAGTTCACAAAAGCGTGAGCACGATTTATTTCGGTAAACAGGTCGAGGGGTCAACGGCCGGCGCGTCGCGACGTCTAATAATATAGATGCGCACGCGCAGGTGCAGCAAGGGGCGGCGCGGTGTAATAGATTTGATACTGACAGGGTTGCTATTTCAATATTTCGAGTATCATATATTTAAATGCATCTATATCAGTGTGTGTGAACTAAGCTTATAGACATTAATATACCTAATAAGAATAGTGTTTACGAAACATGATGCGTGGGAATACACGAGTGTGTAATGTCTGGTGTAAGTATAAAATTATGAGATATTGTTTTTATGTGTCTGAACTAAGGTCTGATGTGACTAATTCGCACACGTCCAGATCTACCTACTATATAGTCTAAGTCTTTCGCTTCGGGTTCCATCCAGTCCGAATAACGCTTGGGTCTTTGATGTCTAGCGTGCGATTTGTGACTCTGATCTGACTCCTAGTAAACCACACTCCATGATCACTAATACTTCTGAACGGATTCACTGTGATTATGCTGCGGACTTTTATTGGGTTTGCGCACCAATTTGATAACCAATATCTTAACTATATTTAAGAGAAGAATAAAATCGACCTGTCACGCAGTGATTGCCATTGACACATAGAAACATATCATATAATATAATGATATAATATAATATAACATATAATATCATGACACTTACGTGGTACGCAGAGTATCATGATATTATGTACCTAATGTAAAGTTCAGGCGAATCTAGACTAACACAACTCTTTCGGGTCATCCACATTTACCAGTGAAGACACTGGTGATTTATCTTTGACATCTCTTTGGGTAACAACTGGGGATGAAGGTTAATGTTAGCGACACAGTTTTTTAAACTGCAGCCATTATCGCACTTTATGTCTGAAACATAACTGTTTTTGGTGTTCTTAATATATAATAATATAATATGTCCTAACGTCTTCCCACATGAGTCCCCGGGGTAGGCAGATGTTGTACACCATACCCACACACCGACTTTCCACCAGAGACATATTTTAGGTGCCAACGTCCATCGCCGTTACTCAAGCAAGACTATACATACGCCTTTGAATTGCTTCTCAGACATATGCAGGTTTCCTCTCGACGTTTTCCTTCACCGTAAAGCTCGTGGTGTGACTAATCACTGTACTTAAGTTCAGAAAAACTCATTGGTACAGTCGGGATTTGAACTTGCAATCTTTATGTTGAGGCCAACTAATCGAACCACTCGAGCACCGTGGCTACATAACGGCTAATAAATAATAATATTATACTATGCTACACTTATCCACTTCGTCGACACCAGTAGCACTGTGTGGCTGATGCCTCCTCCAAAAAAGCTTAAAAGGTTCCTCAACGGAACAGACTCCAGTTTCTATGGCTTTATCCCAAACCGGCCCAAATCTAACGGCACCGAAGTCCGTACAAGTTGCATACCTCATAAACACAATACCCTCCTTCGCGCACTCGGTTAATTAAACCTCTTCGCCTTCACAGTTACGTTAGATGCAAAGTTCAGATAGCATAAATGTTTATAGCATAGAGCAGGATTAAGATAAATGGAGTCCTTAAAAAGGTATGATGCTCGTCATGCACAACCTGCAAGATGCTCAACTCGGTAGATTAATGTATGTAGGGCAGTTGCTGTTTTAAGTAAGGGAAAACCACATTTTACTGTATCTGATTTATTTTGTACCACAAGCGTACGTCCCGGCTCATCGAGATCGGCTACTGCATCGTAGGCTTACTGTACCTTGGAAGGAGTGTCATCGCAGGAGAAATTCCATCGTAAGCGAACGTACAGGTGACTCTCTTGCGTGGTTTGTCCAACAGAGATAAAAGTGCATGGTATACATGGTGTTTATATACAAGGGTCACGTCACAAGGGTCCCCGAAGGGGTAAGCAGAGGTGTATAGGTAATACCCACACACCCACTTTCCGCCAGTGGTATATTAGGTGCCAACGTGACAGATGGCGAGTCCATCGCCGTTTCTCCAGCACGACTATGCATAAGTCTTTGAATTTCTTCTCAGACGTATGCAGGTTTCCTCTCGATATTTTCCTTCACCGTTAAACTCGTGGTGTGACTAATCACTGTACTTAAGTTCAGAAAAACTCATTGGTACAGTCGGGATTCGAACTTGCGACCTTTGCGTCGCAGACAACTGCTCGAACCACTCGGCCACCACGGCTTTCTACATGGTGTATTTACGTGAAAAAGCATTAGTTAATACTGAATCCACTGTCTGCGAACGGCTTTTCCTATTAAAGTGTTTAACCAACACTGACTGTTCAATTACAGTTTGGCAAAATAGTAGGGACCCGGCCGCGGGCCTTGCGTTCTGTATCATTATGAAGGGCTTAATCCCTGACGCAAACAAAATTGTGTGTTGAGCCTATTTGTACAACACATGTTATATTTTTCTAATAATTTATTAAGTATGCTTATGGCCTTATGGGAAATTAATAGAAATTCCTGCATTTATTTGACATGACAATATCATGTTCGTCTTAAGGCAAACGGCAAACTGATTTGTTCTCGTGTCTATATAGAAATTGCCCAAACAATTATATTCTCTCCACATCAAGACTATTAGGTTTAACCCGTAATGTTAATACTAATCGTTGGTATTCATAATAATTTGCTTTCCAGAGCAACATTCTTGCCAGCCCGCCATCTTGATAATTGTGATTGGGCCGCTCGTCCGTTATTATCTTATTAAGTGATTATAACAAACGCACATAATTATAAAAACTACTTTGATACATAAGATATGATTCATAGATATCAGTATTTTGATTATTTTATCAGTTCCAGCTTATGTGATTCTATATTTTCGATAGACTTTCGCACAATAATTGCTATTGCTATCAGACGTCAAAATGTATAATGCTTTTTCAATATATTGCATACAATTTCACAGACCGTTCCTACATACTCCTTGACATGACATACGTAGTCCATAATTATCGAGGATCCCACCTTGAATGTTTGAACGATTTAATCAAGGTAGTTGGAACGTCATTGATGTAAAAAAGAATAGATACGTCTTACCGCGCTTGGCTTGGCTAACTCATCACAAGCTAATTGGCTTGAGTCAAATTAGTCGCAGCTTGACTGGCAATGACGTAGCACTTATTCAGTATTTAGGAAAAATGCCTTCTTAGGTGCTTAGAAACTGCAGAACATATACTGGACGAGTATAAAAAAACAAGAAGGATGTGTCTTTTCATTTGTAAGTAATGTAAATTTGTTTTATCTATCAAAAATACGAAAATTTAACATTAAATTTTAATCTGAATTAACTCCTGCGACGATGCCACTACGCCCTCGTGCGAACGAGACAAGTAGCGCGTTACGTTTAAGAGCGAAAGAGAGGACGTTTAGACATAGTATAAAGAAGAGAAGTAGGTTATCTTCATACAAACGCACCGCGCGCGGCTTGTATGTGTGCGCTATTGTATCTATGTGTCGACGCACGCACACTTTAACAAAATCTCGACCCGTTTCTCAGTGCGCCAGTCGGGGCTAACACTGCACAAGGTTCGCGCGCGCGTCACGGCTTTTCGGCACCGCTAAATGATTTATTCATCAAAATGTCTGATAATCGCAGAAGAACTGTGTGTTTGGGTGTCTTAATAATTCATCGATTCCAGACCTGTCTCTGTTCAGATTACCTATTGAACAGGAAAGGTAAGTTAGTCACTTATTCTAGCATAATATAATTTTACTTGATGATGAGATACCTACGTACTTACATATTTGATATTAATGATAATATTTCATTCACTTTATTCATTTTTTATTATAGATACCTAATTGCCGCTGTTCATGCGGTTGCTAGCGAAGCGCGAACAGCCGCGCCTAATATTTAGCTAAAAGTGACAACCCTAAGACAGTAGGCAATTATATCGCGAATTGGGCCAGAGATAGCCTACTCCCTCTTCTTTATACTATGGTTTAGAGCTCGACATATTGGCACGTGGCTGTGCTGTTATCCCTTTCTGACAACTAGGATTCATATACTTCGTGTTCTTTTAATCTCATCAGTGTGCTTAATGCCGTTGTGTGAGTTGTGTATTGTAGCTATATGTAGGTATAGCATAAAATTTGCCATGTTTATACTTCATATTCAAGGAGTATAACGCCTCTATAGATAAAACCTCATTGTTGGAACGTACTCCCTTCCCTCTTGTTCCGTCACATAGTCTTTTAAATTACCAAACCAACGTAACATGCTACATCTTTACAACCACACCCCGATTGACGCCAGTGGCTTAACGAATCTCTTCAATGCGCATTCGAACAAATTTCTTACTGAAACATTCGGTTTTGAACTTATGCAATTTAAAACCGTATGAAGACTCATGAAGACTCGCCATTGGTCAAGGCGTTATAACCCCTTCGGAGACGCTTGTTCTGACCAGTAGGCCAGATGGCGATCAAAACACATATCAATGTAGCATCGTATAAATAAGGTGAAAAGCTCGGAAAGAGATGTGTAAAAAGGCGGACCACGAGAAGAGCTTTTAATGGCTTCGCCTTTAATGACTATTCGCGCTTTAAGTTTTTTAATGGTCATTCTAAATTATAGTTTAATGGCTTCGGTCAATTAAGATATTCCTCCAGAAATAAATTGAGGGCACGGACTTTATCTGAATGCGTTAATAAAATTAGTATATATTTACGCTATCACACAACGGTCCCCTAAGGTGTAAGAACATCCACATTTTTCTTAATAATTTAGATGCCCAAGTGACAGTTGGAGGAACTGCCTCTTTGTTTAAAGCAAAGACAAACTTATTTTTTACGGTAGGTACGCCAACACCGAAAATCAAAAAAATATTCTTACAGTATGTTTTGCTTAGCACTATTCCTAATCTTCATCTTAGGAGCACTTAAATGAGATCAGAACCAATTTTTTTTTTGCCGCCAAGAGGCCGTGGCCGCCATTTCTACGGCGGCGTCGCACGATCTCGTAGATTACTCATTTTTAATTAAGAAACTGGCAACATAGCGGTTCAGCATAACTTCAAACTAAGCATTCTTTGAGAGTTTAAATTAAGGCGTTTAAATTATATTATTTTAAATTTTAATTCATAGAGCGAATTAGCTGTTTTGAAATAATGGTTATATCTGAATAGTAACACAAGAGACTTTACGTACTAATTGAATCGAAGCAAGTCCAAATTTTTGTCACAAATTATGTGCATTTAACAGCACTAGTAAGGAATTCTTGAATACCATAAAATTATTTAAAAAATGGTATCATGTTGATTGAAAGTGAACGTAGGCGCACCTGTGACGCTAGCCGTGACCGGTCGGCGTTCTGCTCGTTATGGTCAGGTCACTGTTACGATATAAAAGTACCGTTACACATTTAAAACTTGAAACAAGAAGTTTCGAATACAGAGATTTCCAATAATTCGGGACGTTTCCGAACGAACGCGGAACTGTCATCAGCATAAGGGCGGGAACGTGGAGGGTGTACGATGGTATGACTCATATTCTTAAGAGTGTTCACGACAGACAGGACAATGTGCACAGAAAAACTGCTACAAACGGGACAAGAGCAAAAAAGTTAATCTGAAAACGTTCACCGTTGCACAGAGATGATTGAGTAATAATGTATGAATTATTTACGATGTGGTAATTTCCTGGCCGGCCTTTTTAGGCCTTTCGCAGCGGTTTGTGTTGTCTTAACTCATATGCAAGCTCTTTTGACTGGTGTACATCGCGTATTATATTCCTCCCGTAATATGGTTACTCTCGCAAAATTTATTATGCATTGCACATTTCCATTTCGTATCCCATATCGTGGATGTATCCCATATGTTTGATACATTGTGTGCAAATCAGAACTTTGGGAAGTAAATTATTAATGGGAATAATTTCCAAATGAAAATTTATAGCAATAAATGGTACTGCGAATTTACTTACTTATCTTTAAAGGTTTTTGAAAACCATACAAATCATATTAAATACGTACGTACAAATAAGTCGCTAAATAAAATAATAATACAAAAAACGCTGAAATACAATTACGTAAGACATAAAATTTTTTTTTTTGCTTATAAATAATATTGTGATTTGATAGTAAGAACATGAAGTTAAGTTATTTTGCCTCGATTTTGCATAAGAAATACATAGTTACAAATAGGTTTTTATTTAAATAGAATCAGGTTATTTTCTTTTACGTACGGTGTAGCTAGCTGTATGTTAGTTATTACACAACACGACTAAATTGCCGTACAAGGTATACTGACCCATTGCTTTTTTCTTCAACGACCTTCCAAACTTGGCCAGGTATACCCACATGCGTTCTCTTTGAACCAAGGAGACTGCAAACTAAGAAAAACTGGTCTAAATACCTATCCAGACTCTATAGTCGTAATAGCAACATAATTCGTGATAAAAAAAAACCTGGCATAGATAAAATAAAGCATCGTAAAGCCACTTCGTGCCCCGTGCTCATGATGACATTAAAATATTTAATCTGATTAAAAGTAGCATTACTATAATTTTAAGTGTACCCTATGTAAATCACGACGTGTTACGTCACCAACGTTATCTAGTTACTGTGACAAATGTAAGTAGTACGGTAGGTAGTTCCATTTCGGTAGAAGAATATACGGTATCGAAGCTCTACGGTGTTGGCGGGAAATTAAACGTCACGTTGACAGCGCGGGTAACTTTTTTACGACTCTGTTTGCTTTCGGTTAGTTTGAGGCCGTAAAAGGAGGTTCGAGTGTTAATTCTTTACTTACCGGACCTATAAAAGGAACTGAGAGCAATATATCATATTGTAACAGATTTAGGTAGGGTTATTGCCTTTTTGAAGAATAAATCAACTTATTTTTTTAAATTGCCCACGAAATGGTTATTCGTTTAACGGTTTAACATTGCTATCGAACATTCGAGCATCGACTCGATGTTTGGTGGCTATGCTATCATTTAAAAATAGTAATTCGCTATTGTTTTAAATAAAATATCGACGCATGAATTTTTACTCTTGGGTAAGTTTAAAGACGCCGGCGTAGTTCAATTATAAAGTATGATGACAGAGATTGGGGGATTCCCTTTCATTGGCAATTTTACGTAAAATTTAAATTCCGAACTTACCGAGATAACATTTATTTTTTATTTTAACGAGTAATTTATTTAAAACTGTATATGAATGCAATGAAAACAAGGTCCGATCGACAGCTGTTACTTAGGCGTGCCTGACATAATCGTCTCTAGGATTACCTGTGTTGCCACCAACGACGCTGCGCACGCGTTCAATGTCGTTTGTTACTAATTAAGCACCGCTAACGCTAGGGCTGCCAATAGAAATAGCTACATACAGACAGTGCCACCGATAATAATATCTATAGCAGCATTTATAAAAAAAACAACGTCTAAATTTATTATAGCGTTAACCGACAGCCAAATATCGACTTTGCAGTGGTCAATGCAAGGCTTAGTATCGTTTGTATCGCTGACTTGCACATAAATTTGAATATGGAACGGTGTTCCATTAGCAGCCCTATTGCTACTCTACCCACGCATTATGAAATTAATTACAAAACATATCATGTCGAATTTAATTAATAATAAAATTTTGAAGGTGAACCGTTCGCGTTTATTGTGGATATTATTTATTTTTGCTATTTTTGTTGATTTCATTGTGAGTGCATAATTATAACAGTTTTTTTTAATTAAAACTTTTCTAATAGTTTACTGACTGACTGATAAAATGATTTTAAAATATCCTACCTACAGTAGTATGAACTCAACTTCCTCATAGTATGCAAGAAAAAAACGCAAAATTACGAGTATTATTATTTTCTTCACAATTTAATTGGACTATTATATCAATAATCCTCCCCTTTGTAAGTCGGTAAAAATGTATCGTCACACAAAATGCGACCTTAATTTATTAAAAAAACACTCACCCTAAAATTCACGATCAGATTAACAAACTTAATGTGAGACCGTAACCTTCCAGAAGTAACATTGCTTACCTGAAACAGGAAATAAATACATTTTATATTATATTTAAGTTAGCTGGGTTATAATTTAAAAGAGTGTTTTTTTTTCTAATTATTTAATATGCAGGCAAAAGAGTACCAATTAAAACGTTAAAATAACAAAGACTGAATAACCACGCTTCCATGACTGTATCCACATACATGTCATCACATCGAGACCCCTCAAGGGTAGGCAGAGCCACTCCGCTCTAGTTTACAAACGCCTTTCGCTGATGTATACAAATATAAATTATAAAGAACTATATCACTAAGCCGTGGTGGCCGAGTGGCTCGAGTAGTTGCCTGCAACACAAAGATTGTAAGTTTGAATCCCGATTGCATCAATGAGTTTTATTTGAGAAGAAAATCAAAGACGTGTATGTATAGACACCTCAGACTACCTCGAAGGTGTGAGGATAAACCTGCTATCTATCGTCAGATAAATCAGCATAACTACACATGGCGCTAATTGTATCACGATGGATAAATCATGTTTAAGCATGTTCGCTGGTTTAGAATTCTCCTGACGCTTCTAACTTAAACACTCAAGGAGCAAGATCAAGATTAATTTGACGTAGGAAGTTGGAACGTGGTCTTCGTCTGCGGTATAAAGTGGAGATTTAAACAATAGTCCATTTGCGAGCATTTTTGTTAATCACGTGACAGGTGTCCTTTCGCCTTTCTAGATTTTTCTCATAAGTAACCTTGAACATCTTTCGGTTGGCATTGTTTCATGAGATCTAATTCTTACATACATACATACATATCATCACGCCAAGTCCCTAAGCGGGGTAGGCAGAGAGTATAGAGCGCCAGTTCTCTCTAGACTTACATACCTCTTTCGCTTCGTGCACATTCATCAGTCTCTTCATACATGCTCGTCGGTTTCGAGTACTCTTAACGTTCCCGTCCTTGAGAGTCCGATCTATTTGATCCAGGTAGTTGGAACGTGGCCTTCCTCTGCCTCTTCTTGTACTTACACTTGCATCTAATTCTTAAGGTCCATTACGGTTGTCAATACCGTTGGTAGTGCACTGCGCGTAGGAGTCGAGGTCGAGCGTGCATAGCTCGAACTAAACAATCAATGAATAACAAATTATACATGCGATGACGGAATCGCTCATTGTTACGAATAATTAGCCTACATTTGAAACAAATAACCAGTAGTTATTGTTTCAGATGTCTGGGACGATGAGTAGACTTGGGTAGTTCTGTGACAAACGCTTAATATCAATCCTTTTCAGCGTTTAAATACTGCACTTTTAACCTTCAAAGTATTTGAGTTCTAATATTTTTATTACAAACTAGCTGTGCCCGCGACTTCGTCCGCGTGGAGTTTAACAAAAAAATATTGTTTAGTTTCTAAAATAAAAGTAGCCTAAGTTACTCCTTTTTACATCAGCTATCTGCCAGCGAAAGGCCCGTCAAAATCGGTCCAGCCGTTTCAGAGATTATTCGGAACAAACAGACAGACCAACAGACAAAAATAAAAAAATATATATTTTGGTATGTATGTATCGTGTATACATCCATATGCATTTAGTAAAAAGCGGTTATTTTAATATTACAAACAGACACTCCAGTTTTATTTATTTGTATAGATGAGTGTATAAATATTATCGATAGAAATATTCAATGAAAGAGGAAGACCACATCCCAACTTCTTACTGATCGAACACTCAAGGATGGCTCGTCAAGTGTACTCAAGAGTAGAGCGCCAGTTCTCTCTGGACCTAGATACTTCTTTCTCATTACCCACATTCATCAGTCTCTTCATAGATGCTCGCCGGTTCGAGCAATCCTGACGTCCCCGTGCTTGAGCGTCCGATCAATTTGATCCAGGTAGTTGGTGCGTGGTCTTCCTCTGCCTATTCTTGCCCACTTTTTCGCTTCGTATGTCTGTTTCGTCAATCTTTTTTCACTCATGCTTTCTAGATGTTCAAACGAACGTACCTTTCTTAATCACACCCTCGTTCACACCAGTGGTTTTGCGAATCTCTTCGTTGCAGATTCGATCAATTAAACTTAAAAATAACGAAATAATCAAACTTATAAACACTAGGTTTCCATGAATCCTAGAAATATAAATCTGTAGCGCATAAAGGATGTTTATGGTCCCACTATTCTAAGTAAAGACAATTTGTTCACTTTCAATCAATAAATTGCAAGATAATTAAATAATTACAGTGCAGGAAACCCAGTATAATATGCGACCGGATATATTCAACGCTTATCTGGTTTCCGTGATCAATCACCATTTAGCAATGAGCACCTGTGTTCTGGAATCCAAAGCGTTGCATGCGCATGCGCACGGTCATTGGATAAATAAACAAACTCACACTTATTTACTTTTATTATATTGGTCCTGTGACAGCGTGGGAATCGCATGCTCTCAAAGACTGATGACGTAGCACTTGATTCAATCGACTGGAAGTTTATCATTTAAATAAGAGATTGAAAGAGCCGTGGGTTTACTTAGTGACCAAAAAGCAAGGGCTTGCAGGCTCAAACCCTGGTTGTTGGAACCGATCAAGGCTTGCAATTTTCGGAAACCACCAGATTAACAGTGGAGGAAAAATCTCACGAGAATAAATAACATCAGCTATTTTTGTTTGAGAATCAGCAACTTTAGTAATAGGATATAACATAATCAGTGTAAAATGTCTGCGACACATTTAATACTACTGCAGTCATTATCGCGCATTTATTTGTAAATTATATTTGTGTTCCCTGTTCCTAAATAAATAAATGAGATATCCTCACGCCTTCCCACAAGGGTCCCCGAAGGGATAGGCAGAGGTGTATAGGCAGTATCAAAACAGCCACTTTCCGCCTGAGATATTATATTTAAAAATGCCAACGTGACAGATGGCAAACCCATCGCCGCTTCTCAAGCACGACTATACACACGCATTTGAATTACTTCTCAGACGTAGGTAGGTATATAGGTTATACTTCTTCTATTTGTAAACTTTTCTTCTCGATGCTTTCCTTCGCCGTAAAGCTCGTGTGACTAATCACTGTATGTACTTTAATTCAGAAGAACTCGGAAGTGCAGTCGGGATTCGAACTTGCAATCTTTGTGTCGCAGGCAACTCATCGAACCACCAATCATGATGATGTTAGTTGATTAGTCAAATTTACCTTTCTTCGTATTTATAATAAATATCATATGCCTAGTTTGAATTGCATTCGATGTTTTGTAAATACCAAATGACTAGCAGAATCTTATGCAAGTTTACAAAGAGGACAAACATTATGTATGGTGGTAATACTGACAATGATGATATGGATAACATTGTTGCTTAAAGTTTACAAATATTGCTCTTGTAACATTCCAGTCGCTGGACGTATGTAATTGAATTTATAAAAAAGCAGTACAAATATTTCCACGTAAGCAAGTATGTACAATACTTATGCGCTGATGACGATTAAGAATCTGAACAAACCGAAGAAAATAAAGATTAGCCTATACACACCCGAGATAAAGCTATATTTTGTCTGGTTTCTTCATAACAAACCTCCTTTAAAACGGGTATTTTATACCTCAGCCACTCGAGGCAGCGAAGAGAATTAGCCTCGCCATTAGAGGCGCAATTACTAAAATTACTCGACTTAACCTCGTGTAGGTTTGTCTTCACACAAAAGATGACTCGCCTGATACACGACCGCCATTAGCTTTCCAGTTCTACCCAAACTTAAAAACTAAAACAACAAAAGCGAATTGAATCGTAATAACACAACATCCGTACACAAACACATGCAAAGTCTAAAATTGTTAAAACGCGGCAAATTTATGCAGGTGCCGGCTAAAATGAGCTTAGTTTACCCACACAGCAGCGAATATGATGGATTGGCTGCAGTGCGCGTGGGCATGGCATCCTGCGAGTATGCTAATTCTTTGTACTCTACACGACCCAGCCAAGGTACTCACTTAAAGCGTTCGATTGTTCGCGAACACGGGACATACGTACTCGCGCCAATAATCCTCAATCAAATCAACCTTGTTCAGAGCAAGCGCGAATTCCTTACGTTGTTTGGTAAAGATACCTACTAGGTGTCAATCATCAACATTCAACAACCATCGTCTTTCTAACAATACTATCCGGCAAACAACCGCAAGCATCTCAAAACAATACGAAACAATGAAAGCAAATATGTTGACATGAGTCGTCTGTAAATCGGAGGAGAATACAGAACAATAGTTGGTGACAGGGCGAGTGACGAAACCCGATCTTCCAGAGCATCGAAAGGTTTCCGAGCACACAATAACGGGTCCGGTTCCCATGCGAAACTGACGAAGCGCGAACAATCGACAAATGTTTACCTGTTGTATTCCGCAATGCCAAAACAAACAAGATGGTACAAATCAAACACGAGAAAAGATCAACTCGGTTCAACATTTCGTGAGCGAATGTGTACTGCGCTGTCGCGTCTTCATAGAAGGCGTTTAAAACAAGTGTACGACGTTGTGTCGTCACAAACATATGTGTAGTATATGAAACCCACTATGTTGAGGTTTTATTAAGAACAAATTGCTTCAATTTAACTTGCAAATTTACCATATTTTCATCGTTTAAGCGCCTTTGATTACCGAATTATTTTGTGAATTGTTGTGAATGTATATTCTTACATTTGGTAGCAGTCTCATTGAAATGAAACGATTTATACTTACTACAAGGTCTTCATAATTAGACACACTACAATTATTATCATTGACATTGGTCTTATCTTACTACCGGCAAACCAAAATGTTTGCTGAACGAGACATAATAACAGCATCTACTACCACCTCATCTGATTCGAGATCATTGATATCTGTAACATACATACGTACAATTGCTTCCTTGTAACAAGGTAGTTTAATTAAGCACTTCAAAACCAAAGATTAAGTAGGCTGCCAAGAAATCGCCTCGGGGCAATACGGGAACTGCTAAACTAACTCCATTCAATAACTAGTTAGCAGTAAATTACTTCTTAATTAAACATTCTCGTGGTCCAAGAGCACTTAGAGCCATACTCAAGCATGGCGCCGGTGGGACTACTTGGTCCACCCATTGTTATTGTATGTAATCTCCTATTTCAATGGCTCGGACTCGTTTCAATCAATTTCAAGCTCAATACAACTCTATTTCTAAGAATCAGTAATAGTGTAGTTTTTCTGTACTGTTTGCATTGATGTACACGTTAATACCTATCGTTGGGAATGACCGGTGGGAGATAGTAGTAAAAATGTTAAGTAGAATAAAACTTCAATTGAACCTGACTATGTAGATAGTCAGGTAGGTCACGTAAATGCTAACAGGAGTGTAAAAAATCATAGATAATGATAATGCAGGTATAACGATTTTCAATATCCGACAAAATGCTTCATCTGATCGATGACCCGAAATCTCATTGTCGGATTCAGGAACGTAGTCCTGCAAAAACCGTTCTGCAAAGGGATTCTTACTGTTGTATGAGCGAACTCACGCCACACTTCGCTATAAATGGCAATACGATAAGATTGTGAGATAAGAATATCACTTGAGCCTATCTAAAATCAACATTTGTTGCACAAATATATGCTCTGTTCGTGTTTTTTGTATCATCCTCCGTGTAGACTAACAGTATCCACTTATGGTGTTAGTCTAAGTTGAACATACAGAAAGTGGAAATATCAACGAAAATATTAACATTTCATCACCAACTTTTTCTAGATTGGACAGAAGTCGTTGAAAGCAATATTCGTGTTAAATGTTATCATAACAGACGCGAGTAAATGTTTTTGCAAGAACACGAGATAATCTTTCTTCAGACCGATTCGAATGAGTTCAATTCATCGATTACATGTTACGTTCCGTTTGCATCACTAGTATTGCTTAATTTTTAATCATAGACCTTTTGCGGCGTTGATTTATAGTATATTTCGTCTCGAACATTCTCATAGAATACAATTTATTCCCTAATTGCTCGGTGCTGAAGCTCCGAACGTATTATTAATAATACAAATTGAAATAATTGACGTGTTACAGTGAGAAGGTGCAATTGTTGCATCTGTTTCATCACCTGTTCGCATCATCTGCAAAAGATGTCAGGTACTTACGGACTTACCTAATTATTTGTTTAAGCGATTCCGCTTCTCCGATGAACATTTTGCGGTTAAATATAACCGTGGTTACGAATAAACACGCAATTACGAAATTACCATACGCGGCCGACAAATATTTTATTGAACGCGTACTTAACGGTACGGGGATTGGCCTCTGAGCCGTCGCATCAAACCGGACTGTGCCTTGATGGGATCGTTGATAAACATAAGAACAAACACAATCTAGGAATAGCCGCAGTTTAACGTAGCTTAGTCGACCTTATCGATGCTAACTCCAAATAAACAATATAAATAGTCAGCAATTAAAAGCACGCATATCGCATTCGCGTATGCAAATGTCGCTATATTGCTTCTTAACGGTTGCGTTCACAAAATGAAACAAATTATGTTTTTTTAATGTTTTAATTAGAGATTCGCTTAAGTGGGAATGCCGCTATCTTTCGTCTAGATTGTGAATATGTAAATACAAAAACGTATCGTGACTCCTTGGTCGTTTGTAAGATAACGCATAAAAATGTGTTAATGATGCATGTCTAGTCTATGGATGCCTACGCAGTCTGGTATTCAATACAAAACTTGCTTATCGTGCTAGGTCCCAGTGGTCTCACATTATTTTCGGAATAAGATACCACTAGCTTTTGTAAAAAAAGTTTAGTAAAAATTATAATTCCATTATTATCCGCTTTATTTTATTTACATCCCATAAAAATGCTTACCGTGTCGACTTTGGGCGTGCATCCAGAATTAATTTGACAGGTGTAGTCGTGAGAACTGGTTTCTGTATTTTGATATGTGACATATTCTCGATCGTAGACAGTAGACAGTGTGGCTCGTAAACTTTAATTCGACGCATACATTACATTCATGGAGATTTACCATCACACAACGCAGCTTTTAAACTAACAAAAAAAAGTTTGGATTGTCGTAAGACGTTATGAGAATGTACGCTTCATATCCAATGATCACACGCACAATAAAATGGAACGCGATCCTTTGAGCAGTGAACACTTTTTTTTTTAATGTCAGACTGAATAAATAAACCTCAAAGGAGGTTGTGGCGCCGATGCAATTGTTTTATCTATGCCTCTCACCAAAGTGAATTCAGCGAATATTTAGAGCCACTAACGATACTAATAGGTATGGACTTTTGACGACGTTGTCCACTCATGGCACAGATCAAATGACGTATTGTATGTGAGATAAAACCGCACACACGGGAATTTGAACCCAGCAGCGACGGCAATAGATGTGTTATTAGCTAACTAAATGATACACAAGGTCAAACAAATTTAATATCAAGGTTCCAAGGCGGAAGAATACTTTATTCAGAATTAGCCCATTATCAAAGTAATTTATCAATGGATTAGTGAATATGAACACAATACTTGAACTCTTCACTACAGGCTAAACAAACAACTTTAATATGTATTTTTTAAACATTCAACCATATTTCTTTGATGTGTCAAAAACATAACTCGTGGAGTCCGAATGGTTCCATTAGTTGGCTGCAACGCAAAGACTACAAGTTCGAATTACGACTTTACAAATAAGATTGTTCTGTACTTCAGTACCTACAGTGGTTAATAACAAACACACTACGTTAAAGGCAAACATCGAGAACAGTTTTGCATAAGTTGCAGAATAAATTCAAAGTCCCTTGTGGGAAGGCGTAAAAAAACCGCATACAAGATATACTTGTCGACACCTAAACTGTTGAATAACATGTTTTCATTCGCAACCCACTAAGATAAACACCTAAATGTTGTTGCAACACATTCCATTCACGCGATAAAATTATGAAGTATCTGGTTCTCTCCCGTCCGTTGAAGCTCTGCGTGTACCTTTAATTAGAAGGATTACAATGAAGATGTTACAGTATCACGTTGCATCGCGAGCTCATTTGCTATTGTCGCTGAGGTGTTAATGTACACTTTAATTGTTCGCTATATCTGGTGTCGCGCTCACTCTGCGACCCACATAATATTGTTATTAAGCGTTGGCAACCCATTGTATTGTTAACGGTTCATAGACAGCGTTCGACTACGAGTATACGTTGGGTGTAAATTTCGCTCTCTCAAACGAGGATTAACTCCTCGAGTTCAGTACATTTATAGGTTAATCTCGGACGTAAATCGCTATTTATGCATTTAACGTCTCAATAAGATTTCCATAAGTGTACAGGCGGTGCCCGTATTCATGTTCGGTGCTAATTGGCGGCATGGCGTTGCGTTCGATTTCTAAACGGTTTTAATCTCACACATCCCATAGACGAAAATACCAGTCGGAGGCTGAGCGCGGCCGTTGCACCTGGTGATCGCGGCGCATTCCTCACGCACTCCTTTTTATGCTACACTACGAGTTCAGCCCAACCATTCTAAATTGAGACACCTCTGCCCCCGCCCGCGTACTGTTGGAGAACTCAAAAGGTTACAACGTCAACTAAGCGCGGCTCCGCTATTGCTGGAGGCGGCATAAAAACGGAACGCAACTACTCCTTTTTTATAATTTAGTAACTATTCCATCTCCAAGTCATTGTTGTTCAGCACTTCGTAACGTTTCTTTCTAATAGCACCATCAAGAGAATTTATAAATATTTAGACAAATATTTACTCGGGTCGTAGATTTATGACACTTTCAGAAGCCAATTTGAACCGAACAAATTAGCATGTACACGAGAATAGACCGACTTTATTGGTCCCAATAAATACTTACATCCAAAGATCCACGGATATTTTAATTGCCTCTACTACATGCGTGAACCGGGTACATTAAGTCAGGGAACGTATTCTTTGTAATGTTTTTAAACACGAAAAGTGTGTCATAGTACTAAACGCCAGTGCGTTTTGCTTCCACGTTGACCGCGAGTGTGGTCGGGCCGGCGCCTCCATTCGACAACGAAAACGTCTCAAACCTGTTCACGCAAAACGTTAATTTTGTGTAAAACAAATAGCTCCATGTGTGCGCGACCCACAAACCTTAACCCGCGTAACGAGAAAGCGGGAAAAGCTAAATAATTTTCACTTTGACGCGTATTATTAGGTACAGAGTTGAGCGAGCAAAGGTCTCCCTAACGAGCATATTATGTTACTCCTAAAGGATGCAGAGACATGCCTGACTCATTGTCGCTCAGATAGCAATCTTGTTTGCGATTACATTATATTAACTCACAGGCTAGTCTGTCGCACATATAATTGGCGAAGTGCATACCATATTGTCCCCAAACGTTTGATTACTTACACTAGTTGTGCCCTACGGTTTCCCCCTTTTAGATAGTGGTATGACGTCATATAGCTATTGACTATAAATACTTATTAAAATCGGATTAGTGCTTCCTTTTACTAGCGCGTTCATCGTATCATATAAAGGATTGATAACGATTACTTAGTCGTGCTTGAGTGACGGCCATGGACTCGCCATCTGTCATGTTGGCACCTAAAATATATCTCCGTCGGAAAGTGGATGTGCACTACCTATACAACTTTGCCTAATACATATTAAGCTGAAGACAGCCGCAACTCTCTAATTATAGTGTATCTATCCTCTATGGTTGCAACTGCTATTCGTGGTCACAGCATTTCGTTGTAGTAGCAAACTGTAACGTTAGTATTTCTATCAATTTCTAGTATAATTCACATTCTCATAAATTATTCAGTCTCTTATCACTCGTAACGTCATAGTATAAAGAAGAGGGAGTAGGCTATCTCTGGCCCAATTCGCGATATAATTGCCTACTGTCTTAGGGTTGTCACTTTTAGTAAATATTAGGCGCGGCTGTTCGCGCTTCGCTAGCAACCGCATGAACAGCGGCAATGAGGTATCTATAATAAAAAAATTAATAAAGTGAATGAATATTATCATTAAAGGAAATAAAAACAACATTAAAAACTAACGACTGTCTCTTAGACTATAATCGAATTTGTTGTTATGTTTCGAACTTTGTTTTATATGTATTTGATTTACTATTAGTCAATTAGGTACTCGTACATACTTATTTTGAATTACGATTTTCTGTAAGTAGGTAGGTACTTAGTTACTATACCTACAATACTGAGAAATCGGCATAGCTAAACGTAAACAAAGAAATAGGGGCAAACCAATTGCCAGAGCAAAAGTACCTAATACATTCTAGTAGGAAATTAGGCCTACCTACCTACTTCCTGTGTGATAGAAAACTAATACAAACAAAAAATATGTAAGTACGTAGGTATCTCATCATCAAGTAAAATTATATTATGCTAGAATAAGTGACTAACTTACCTTTCCTGTTCAATAGGTAATCTGAACAGAGACAGGTCTGGAATCGATGAATTATTAAGACACCCAAACACACAGTTCTTCTGCGATTATCAGACATTTTGATGAATAAATCATTTAGCGGTGCCGAAAAGCCGTGACGCGCGCGCGAACCTTGTGCAGTGTTAGCCCCGACTGGCGCACAGAGAAACGGGTCGAGATTTTGTTAAAGTGTGCGTGCGTCGACACATAGATACAATAGCGCACACATACAAGCCGCGCGCGGTGCGTTTGTATGAAGATAACCTACTTCTCTTC
This sequence comes from Drepana falcataria, assembly GCA_945859725.1. Classification (NCBI taxonomy): domain Eukaryota; kingdom Metazoa; phylum Arthropoda; class Insecta; order Lepidoptera; family Drepanidae; genus Drepana; species Drepana falcataria. The sequence continues at coordinate 1,642,898 of OX243925.1, forward strand.
TTTATACTATGGTAACGTGCATTAACTTGATATTATAACGTGTTCAACTTACAGCCCGTTTACAGATAACGCATTGGCTGAAATGCAATTTTACGTTTAAAACTAAAGACACTTTTGTGTTTTTCAATACGGCTCTGCAGTAAAATGCATTGATATAATGTCACGTTGGACGATTTCTGCTTTTAATTTACGTTTTGTCACGGATTAAGTCTCGTGTATTTCTGGTTCGTATAAGTGCTTTAGTAATTGCGCCCGGCTTATCATCAAATAGCCATATTTACAGGGTTTTGCTACAATGTAAGTATAATAACAATGTATGTATTTGGATATAAGACAATAAAAACTGCAGCATAAATATACTTTATACCTTGGGGCTATTCCACACAAATTTATGGTAACGATATATTTACTTATATAGATAGATATATATACATAAATACATAGGCCATTCAAGACTAAGGTACAAATACTCGTGTTCATCACACAAATATCTGCACTGAGCGGGAATCGAACACGCGACCTCAAGATTCACAGTCAGGAGCTCTAATCACAAGACCAGACGGCCGTCTTGTATACTAGTGTAGATAATATAAATAAAATAATATGGGTATTTAAATACAACAGCCTGTGTTGAGAACACGCCAAGGCAATGCAAACCCGCGAAAACATAGAGTCCTTCATTGTACATAAGCGGCGGTAACCGCTTATCATCAGGCGGAGAGCTTTTAGATTCGCAAACATTTAGAATAACCGATGTCTTTAACTTGAAGCATACTATGTTTAAATACCATGCAAGAAATGCCTTCGATAAAACAAAAAGCCAATTTCAATACCGTCGGATTAACTAGACGGGTTCTGAAGGTAAATAAAATACATAGGAGTTCCTCAGGGCACCATATTTGATCCACGTTTACTTCTCACATACGACTCAATAGTAAATGTTATTTGTAAGATTTGTGTAGTATGTATAATTATGTACTTAATAATTTAACGTGAAATACGAATCGTCTTTTATGAGAGATACAATAAATACCTGCATACCTGCTCAAATATTGCACCCCTAAGTGTATACACAAAATGTCAAATTTGTAATAAAAACCTTGCTTGATACGTAATATTCTTCGAGACCATATTATAATAATGATAGCTGTGCCCCGCGAATTTACCCGCGTAAATTTTAATTCAATTAGTTCCTACTTTTCTGTTTCTGGGATAAAATATATCATTCGCGTTAGTCCGCCTAGTAATCTCTATCCAAAAAACCATCCTATTGCATTCAGCCAGCCATTTAAGTACCAACGTGACAGATGGCGAGTCCATAACCGTTTCTCAGGCACTACTAAACACACGTCATTGAATTTCTCCTCAAATATATGCAGGTTTCCTGTCGATGCTTTCCTATATCATATATATAGCAAACCGTAGACCGCGCACCATGTATATATGTATTGATCATTGATCGCAAGCATGCTGTACGTTTGGCGTCACTTGCGCGCGAGCATTAAACATGGCGGTTCGTTAGTGGAGCATTTGTCAAGATAATTGTCTCCAACTGGACTATTTGAAACATTGACGTTTCCTTATTATTTATGGACACTTTGTTAACTTTGGCTGATTTTAAATCTTTAGCGCTCAGCATAAGGCATATTATTGATCATGTTGCTATTATATAAGAACATTCTTGCTACGTCAACTAATTGTAAATCTCCAACCTTGGTTTACATTGCAGATAATATCGTGTATTTAAGTCGTCAATAATATGTCACATTTATTGGCACAATTCAATCATTATAACATTTGAACAATAGGTGGTATCATTAGGGTCTACCGGTACGATACCACTGCCGAAAGAGAATTCAGACATTAATAAATTAGTGTGTTTTGGTTTGAACGACCATGTAGTAGCGAATGCACCCGGCTATTGTCTTAGTGCAGAGATAATTGAAGGAGTACACATTCCTTAGTGAGAAATCAACTGGCGTGAACGAGTGTGTGGTTGTAAAGATGAAGAAAGGCATGTTACGTTAGTTTGGACATATGAAAGGATGAGTGTAGAAATATTGACGAAACAGATATACACCGCCGAAAGAGTGTGGAAGAAGAGGCAGAGGAAGACCACGCGCCAACTACTAAAGGACGGGAACGTCCAGAGTACTCGAAACCGACGAGCATATATGAAGAGACTGATGAATGTGGACTCTGTGTAGTGCTGTATTCTGTCTGCCTACCCCGTTAAGGACTCGGCGTGAACGCGTATTTAACTGTATAGCTTCTCTAGACCGGTTAGTTTTAATATGCACTATGAATTATAAAAAAGGACGAACGTAAAAGTTTATTACAGCCTGATAATGTATATTGTAAATTAATAACTGAAAATTGTAAAATTAATGTGTAATTAACTGAGAATAGAATTGTTATATGTACTTATTTAATTTAAGCATATTTTATATACTCTAATTCATGACTTCATGTGGGTTTGTTTACAAATTCATTGTGAAAATGGGCCTCACGGGGTTACTGTATATTTTTACCTACGTATAGTGTTGCCACAGGTGTCTGCGCAACGTGTGTAGGTATTTACTCTATCCGAAATTATCGAATGACTACGACAGACTTATTATCTGATTAAGTATTCCGTTTTGTCTGTCGCATCGTTTTTATTCCTTTTTGCATAAAGTTTTCGCGCTAGTAGTTTTTTTATTAGGTACATAATTTTAATACTAAATATGTACAGAGCCTTGATGCCCGAGTGTTTCCAGCAGTCGCTTGTAGCACATCACGAGCTTTACGGTGAAGGAACACAAAACATACGTTTGAGAAGAAATTCAAAGGCGTATGTATATCGTACGTAAGGTATGTCGTGCTTGAGTATCGTCGATTGACTCGCAATCCGTCGTTAGTGGGATGTGTGGTTACTACCTCTGCCTACCTCTTCGTGGACCCTTGTGGGAGACGTGACGATATAGATGTATATAATATGTATATACCAATCCACCTGAAATAATTCAATGAGCCAGTTGGACAGAAAATGAATCAAGCGCAAGCATGCGTAAAAATGACCTCGATTGTAGGAATTGTTTAGTTATTGTTTCACTAGACTTGAAAAAATATTTAAATGTAGCAACGTGTACAACTTTCACAACTTTCGTGTATTGAAAACGACATTTTGGTAAAATAAGCGAATAAATTGGCCCGATCGTTTTTGCTCCTATGCTTCGTTCAGTCTGTGGAGAAATTTAAGCCGAAGAAAATAAACGAAGCTTAAATGACCTTGTTTCAATGGCGGCAAAAAGTATTTCTTTATCTATGTTTGTGTGGAGTTGAGTTGAGCCTGTCGATTTGTTTTAATTTACCATTAAAACGTTGGAGAAAGGAAATAGACCAGGTGAAAAAAAGGTAAGCGACTGGCCGCATTTGGCGTGAGGACATAAAGTGCTAACTTGTCACTATACAGTACACAAACGCAAAAGTGGGTTGGTTGGAAACATGGCGCGTAATTTAGCGGATCCTGTTTTATAGGACTTGAGATTAATACATTTATCTATTTCATGCATTAGAACAAGCTTAAAAAAAATAATACACTAGGACCAGGCAGGTCTTATTTCTAACTCTTCGTTAGAAGAAGTTGGAAATAAGCCTGGCTCTGCCCTACTACTTACCTACCTACACTTTACATTAGCTACAGAACGAAATAGACTAGCAATTCCAATTTTAAACATGAGATTTCAAGGGGATTCTATCTTCTTTAATCTATACCAGTTACGTACTTTTGTGACTTGAATTTTCACATATTAGATTACCTACCTCGGAGACTGATATATCGGGATAATGAGCCCGTCTATTATTCCTGATAAGGGCCATTTGAATAGGCAGTTAAACATCACGTTCAGATCTTTTCTGATAATGAAATAAAACTGATAATTATTTAAGTTCTATTTATTGGTCATGGTTGGTATTGGATTTATAGGTTATGTCATGTCACAGTCTACATACAAGCTAAAGCGTTAGCATAGATACATATGTGTGCTGTGGTTAAATATTATTATATATTTCGTATTATGGGTTTGTCCTTAACAAAAGTGAAACTAAGACTACGAAGATAAAAAATTGTAGCAGGTAGGTAGGTTCGTAACTTATTAATTATTTTACATTGTTGGCTACAACCTAACCATCTGACTTCTTCTATTATTCAAAAGTAACGTTTGAGTGATAGTAAAAGAGGTTCCTTGTTTCCGTTAATTTGGTACAAACTCTCAATACCATTTTAATAACCCAACAAAATCCGTTAGATCAACACGCCACATAAATTGTGCTCTGCCTACAAACACATGCATAATATGACGGACGTGTCACACCTACACGCACCTAAATATTTCGTCTAAATATCAGTGATCGGAATTTGAAATGTTTTCTAATACGTTAACTGAACTCACCCGATTAGATTCCAATGCTTCAGGGCTGTGCTCCTCCTTCTGACGGAAGCAATTAGTGCACTTGCTCTTGTTGAAGATGTTTGGTGCAAATTTCCTGCAATCCGATCGCCCAGACATGATTGTCAGAGGTCAGGGTCAATTCAACGTTCACTATGTCACCGTACACAGCATGGTGGTACTGTAAAACACCCACACTAGACGACTATTCGCCTTTTTTCAAACCGAACACGTACCTAGTTTATCACGCGCGCACCCACCGGTGAGTGAGCTATCAGCGAAATCACTGCAAGTGAGCGCTAACGTCAAACAATATACACATGCACTGACACAATCTCCTTCGGCAACCGAACACCGAAGCAGTCGTACAATCGCGTAAACAATACTCGTAATCACGTCAAAATTTAAAAACAATAAACATCGATATTACTTTGAACACGCGGAGTTCGCGAGCGCGCAACGATACGACCGCCCGTCCATTTTACATCTGATAGAAAAGCAAGCACCGAGCCAGCAGACCCAACAGTTTGTTGTTTTACAACTTCTCTTTTCTTGTTTATGTGATGACTGTAACGTATATGTAAGTGTAGTGGTCTTGTAGGTGTAGTAGTGAATCTATTTTTCCTTATCTAACACAAAGAAAAGCTATATACCTATCTCTCTTCAACAATACAAGCGTATAGTATTTTAGTGCCATCTATCGGTAGATTACAAATTATGAACGTGTAGAAAGGTACATTACAATTAGGTGTTCATTCATGCAGAGACCAAAATTACGAATGAACTAAATGTTCGTTGTAAGTTCGGAAGTTATTGTATAGATGGCAGCACAGATTACTTCCACAATATTTTTCAATATAATTTAAAACACTTTAATTTAAAATTAAAATATTAACAACTGTACGGATACTTCATTTTGTTAATAGGTATATACATCCATATATTACATGAAAATGTATTTCTCAATGATATAAGTGTGCTGTTGTACCCGGTAAAATGAGTAAAAATTTAAAGATCTACTTAAATATATATAACAACTAGCTGTGCCCGGGACTTCGTCCGCGTGGAATTTCACAAAAAAATATTGTTTAGTTTCTATAAAAGTAGCCCAAGTTACTCCTTTTTATATCAGCTATCTCCCAGTGAAAATCCCGTCAAAATCGGCCTAGCCGTTTCAGAGATTAGCCGGAACAAACAGACATACAAAAAATTTAAATAATGATATTTTGGTGTAGGTCCATATGCATTTAATAAAAAGCGGTTATTTCAATATTACAAACAGACACTTCAATTTTATTATATGTATAGATAAATAGAGTTTTTTCATTACACTGAACTATTTTCATCATAATACGTCACGTTGGCACCTTAAAATATATCTCTGGCGGAGAGTGGCTGTGTGGGTGGGTGTACTATAATAAAATATACCAATTTCAGAGCAATGAATTATAAAGTTAATTGTGCTTAAATTTCCTATAATAATTTATCCATATACCATACATGAAACTGCTATTGACGCGAAGAATTGTAAATAATATCCATGTCATGTAAGTTTCATTATAACTTTTATTACATTTTTTTGCCACCATTATTGTCAATAATTAACTGTCCGTCAATCTATTGAGAACAACTATGTATACTGTATTTTCTTAGTGAAACAATAATTGTGCTTAACTCTTCTGTTACCATAGCTTAGATAGAGTTTTATATAGGACTGTTACTAACCTATGCCAGCTGTCATATGACTTATCACCAGTGGCAGATAAGTGACAGTTCGCGTATCGTCCGATATGTGACGTAGGTGCGGTGCGGGTTGACCTGTTGTGGGTTGTGCTCTACTCTGCCCAATAAAACAGCGTGTGCCGCCGCATTCACGCTATCAGACGGTTTCCCACTCGAAAAGTACACACCAGTTTATCACTGAAGTTTGTAACTGCTGCTGCTGTGATTTTTTTCTGTATTATTCACTATCCCATTAATCTCCAAGGTAAGAACTCGTGATAGTCTCGTTCGCTCTTCACGGTTGATTGTGATCAATTCATGTTTATCGAGAAAAATTCAAATGTCCCTGTAAAGCGGTTTAGTCATCCGTTGTAATAAATTAGGCGCGGGCTCGTACTCGTTATTGGTGTAAGGAGATTGTAATTTTCTATGAAATATTTGTTTTAGTATGGAAGATTTAAGTTTCGTCCCAGAACTTCCTAGCGGTCCTCTGGATGTGTACAGAAAAACTGCTTCTTTCGACTGGAAACGCCTGAAGCTCGCATTGGAGGGAGATCTTGACTTACTGAAACTTAAGGTAAACCAATATTTATTACAATAAAAAACTTAAAATAATTTTAAACCAACTAAAGGAAAGACCAACTTAACTAGACATAAAATTAATCCAAATTCTGTGATCTGAATCTCATTCTTGTGGATTGGAATTAAATATCCTGAATTATGGAGGCCTTGATGGTTAAGCAGTTAAAGTAGTGAGCCGTTATGTATCAGATTGTAGGCTGAAACCTCTGACTATACAAAACAGTTATCTGAACTTAAATAGATTAATTCATTACATCACAAGATTTACTGTAAAGGAAAACTTTTTGGGGAAACCTGCCTATGTTTTAGCTGCGCCTCACGGCTTGAGTCATGTAAAATCTTACTTCATACTAGCGGTCCGTCCCGGCTTCGAATGGGTGGACATAAGATTTTTTTTATAAAAGAAAATATTGATCACTTTGAGTGAATGTAGCTTTCCAAGAAAGAATTTTTGAAATAGGTCCATTAGTTTTGGAGCCTATTCTATACAAACATACTTACATACAAGTCTTTCCTCTTTATAATAATATTAGCATAGATATCAATGAAACATGGCCTATGTGTCAAGCCAACAACCTCTGTGTAAAATTTCATCCAATTTCATTAAATAGTTTTTGCTTGATAGTGGAACATCATCCTCACAACCCATTCATACTTACAATATTGGTAGGGTAAATACATATAAATAAATTTGACAGCCATGGTTAGAGCTCCTGACTGCAAAATTTGAGGTTGGGGGTTAAATTCTCACTGAGAGCAGATATTTGTGTGATGAACACCTTAGTCTTGGATGTCCTATGTATATAACTATCTATATAAGTAAATATACATACATTCATATCATCAGGCTGAGGCCCTAACGGGGTAGGCAGAAAGTATAGAGCGCCAGTTCTCTCTAGACTTACATATCTCTTTGCTTCATCCACATTCATCAGTCTCTTCACACTTGCTTGTCAGTTTCGAGTAAGTAAATATATTGTCTAATTACCATAAGCAATATATTTTATATATATATTAAAATCACTTGCTTGGTTAATTTGGGGCTATGTCAAGTTGTGTGGAATTGTCCCAAGGTTAAAAAATTGTTACCATCTGTTACTTTGGCTTAGAAATATTATTATTATTAATCCATTTATTTCAGGCAACACAATAAAAGTACACGTACAAATATAGGGCCCATAAATATATACCTTAACCTGACATACATGCATACATACATACATATCATCACGCCAAGTCCCTAGCGGGGTAGGCAGAGAGTATAGAGCGCCAGTTCTCTCTAGACTTACATACCTCTTTCGCTTCGTCCACGTTCATCAGTCTCTTCATACATGCTCGTCGGTTTCGAGTACTCTTAACGTTCCGGGGACCCTTGTGGGAAGGCGTGAGGATATATATATATATATACAATCTCTCCCATACTTATTTTATCCGATATAGGATCCTCGATAGATTCTGTTGGAGGCAGCTCTATGAGTAGATCAGCGGCATTATCATCATACATATCTTTATAAAATTCACTCCATCGCCTGAGGACGTCTGTTTTGTCAGTCAGTATGTTATTGTCCTTCGAATAAATCACATTCATCCTACTACTAGCTGTAACACAATTTCTGGACTTCTTAACTTCTCTCCAAAAAAGTTTTGCATTGTCCTTGAAATTATGTGATAGTTTTTCGTCTACAGTCATTTGGAACCTCTCACGCTTCTGAGCTATTATCTCTTTCGTACGATTTTTTTGCAGGCGATATTATCGCGAATTGGGCCAGAGATAGCCTACTCCCTCTTCTTTATACTATGATTGAGTGTCATAAATTTTATGACATAAAATGGTTATTAAATTCTGTTTATTGATTCATAAATAAATTGCCTCAATACCAAATGATTTGCTCTTTTTTAGTTAGCTAGAATGCATGATTTGATTTTTAATATCATGATATGATACCCAGTTAGTTTATTTGGTATATATGTAACACCGCCTATTCCATGAGTGACTCGGCAAAGATAAATATATACTTAGTTATGAGTACCTGGAATATTATTCTGAGAACGATTGAATAGAAATTGCAAAGTAAATTTAGATTATGAAGTGCACACAAGTTTGAATGCAAGATGTATTTAACACCAACCATGGAGACCATGGAGTATCTTCACCAACTTTTCTCGGAATTGCTTGCTCACGTAACTTTTTTTCATCCAATTTAATGGTATCGCAGCCTGCAAAAGCAAATCTTTATATATATAATTCTTCTGTGAGTGTGTATGTCACTGAACTCCTCTCAAACGACTGGACCGATTTAGATGAAATTTTTTGTGTGTGTTTCAGGGGATCTGGGAATGGTTTAGATTCACAATTGGACCCGATAGGTGGCGCCACCATCTTTTTTTTTCCACCCGAGCGAAGCTGGGCGGGACCGCTAGTATTTATTTATATCTTCAATTTCCTATTATCACAAGAAGATCCGCGGGGAGTTAGTGAACATCTTCTTTTCGCAAGAGACATGGGCGCCAACGTGACGCCAACGTGACAACGGCGAGTCCAACGCCATTTCTCATACACGCGTTTACGCAAACGTTTTAGAATTCATTTCCAACGTATGCCGGTTTCCTCTCGTCTAGTTCCCCTGTAGTTCGGAAAAAACTAGGCAACTACTCAAATCTCTTTCCATCACCGCGACATACCATTTGCCTACTTTCAAAATAAACGTACATCATAGACTATGTAGTAGATTAATAGTGCTAACTTTTCAATTGTTGTGTTGTGTTGTGTTGTGTATGAGCTGCGGATGTTTTGGTCCATTGTCCATTGATAAGATGTTTGATTTGTGGAACAGGTGATGGTGACTCATTCCGTTTGTGTGCCCTAAAGCCGATTGAGTTAGAAAGCTGAAAAAAGATAAAAAAGTTAGGATATCCAAACCTTAGATGCAAATACTCTTTTTCATCATACACATATATGCACTCAGCGGCAACCAAACCCACGACCTCAAACTTCGCAGTCAGGAGCACTGGCCCCTAGACCAGGTCGCCGATAAGCTCTACCTTAGACTTAGACTCTACCTTTAAAATGCTAGTCTATGCAATAGACTCTCCTATTACGGCGATGGACTCGCCATCTGTCATGTAGGCACCTAAAATGAATCTCTGGGGGAAAATGTGTGGGCACTACCTATACACCTCTGCCTACCCCTTCGGGGACTCTTGTGGGAGGGCGTGAAGGGCTCAAATCTTTCCTCATTATCATATTAGTGTAGATCAATGATGTGACATCAATACTAATGTTCATAATATAAATATAAATGAACATGTCAAATTTTTGTAGTACAAAATCTGGCACACGCTGGAGAAAGATCCACTGTTCGCACACCACAGCGTGACCCCCCTAGTGGACGACCAGAAGAGGCTCACCCAACTGCAATTGAAGAAAATCAACGAGTACCAATTCCACACCAAAGAGATGAAGTCTAGTTACAGCAAACGGGTGAGTGACAGCTCATCATCATTATCTTTATCTTCATCACCATCACCGTGTCATCACTATCTATATACAACCTATAGCTATAATAAACAGACTATATAATGCATTCATATTATTTCAAATTGGTTCAATACTTTAAGAGATTACTATCCTACAAAGAAACTTAGAAACATTATTTTCCTATAATATAAGTTTCGCGTTTATGCCTCCTATATGTATTGCCTTATTCAGGGTCAGTTTGTGTTAAGTATTGTTTTTTTTAATGTTTCACCTTTACTAAGTGCAATGACAACAACAATTTATTAACGTTGTATATAGCTATACATTTCTGTAGTTTAATGTTAAATCTCGGAAATTACTGGTTTGAAAATGAACTGAATTGAAAAATCTCGTAGTGTTCGATAGCACATTTAGCCTATATATAGATAGTGTCATCCACGAAGACGCGCCCCACTATTCTTCCTCATAGTTCATAGTGTAAGTGTGCAACCATCCGCAAATGTTTGTGGTACACACTGATTACCTATGAGTGCACACACACTACAGTTAATAGACTCGGGTGATACTACTACTCGTCGCGACCCCCTCGACTAGAAATTGGAGTGCGCGTCTTTGTGGATGGCATTATCTATAGCATTATACTACGACCAATACAAGCGGAGCATCAATGTAAAGTGAGAAAATTGTCCTCGTGAATGATTTCATTGCGTAAACGGCTATATATATGTCCCGCAGTTAGTCTCGAAAAAAATTATGAATTGTTTTAAACATTTAAAAAATTACCAAAGCTAACAGTAAGAAACGCGGGGAACAGCTAGTTTTAAATTCACACGACTCGGCCGTGAAACGTTCAAAGGTTATCCTTATGTCGTGTCTAATGTTTTTAACAAATTTACCCTTGGGTAATGGCTTATTAATAATAATTACCTGAAAATTATGCTCAAGTGTCTGGAAGAAGAGGCACAGGACGACCACGATTCAAATTCCTAGATCATGTCGATTGAACACTCAAGAACTTCAACGACGAGAATACTTGAAACCGGCGAGCATGAATGAAGGGACTTATAAATGTGGATGAAGCGAAAGAGGTCCGTGAATCAAGAGTAGACTGGCTTTCTACTCCCTCTATCAACCCCGTGCGGGACTCGGACGAATTTACAGACGTCTGTCAAATTTGTTAGATGGTAACTTCATATCACTCTTCTGAGTGTGTGTTTCCACCGCTATCTTGTAGGCAGGCGTGGAGATAGATTCCCACTGCTGGGCACAGCTCACACCCACGATTTAATTAAATTAATTAAGTAGAATGTTTTGTGTACTGCGGTCTTGCTGTCAGGGATCTCATATGTTCCCATGCTGTAGACTTGGGCTGTCATTAACTTATTAATTATTTATATAACTTATTAACTATGTCATTGCTCTATTTGTCTACAGACACGTACAATAATGACCATAAATGAAGCTATCCAGTCGCTAAGTCCTAGCGTGTCAGTCAAAATGGCGATCGGCATATATCTGTTCTCGAATGCCCTACTCTCGCTCGGCACTGAGCGACATTTAAAATTTTATGAGGCTACACTAGTCGACAGAGAGGTGAGTACCATTTATTTATTGTAGGTTTGTATAACTAGTATCTGCTCGCGACATCGCTCGAATCAATGGACACTTCGGAATATTTTAGTTTTTTCCCTAAGTCCCCTTACTATAGATGTTCAAGGTGTTTCATATCGTTATGTCTACGACTACGACTACCTAAGAGTAATGTAGTCCTTTCTTTTATTTAAGTATAATATCTTATTTTACGTACCAATAACAACGTGGAAATTTTTAGGATGATCGATTGAGTTAGAACGTAGGTAAAAGCTCAAGACTTAACCAACTCACTTTTGCATTTAGAAACTTAGAAATTAAGTAGTAACTGCTTAGTTATCTATGTAACATCAATGTATTTTTTTTGTTTAAATGTATTATTTAAAATAAATGCTTGCAAAACCATCAGTGGGAAAAAATTAAATCTACAATATGTAATCCGCGTCGCAGGTTTCGTCGGTTAAACATAAAACCCCCCCGCCAACAGCTTTGTCAATGTAAATTGGATTTCATTCTCTTATGTTTGAACAACTGTAAAAGTGACCATAGCCTTGGTCCAAAGCCGTTACCAATACAATTGAACACACTTGTTCGTGGTCCAGTACCACGCGGTCGAGTATCCAGGAAATAAAGTGGGATGACGTGACCATTATCAACACTAGGTGACTAATCGTTATCGCGAATAGATTGTGCGATATTACAGTACGCTAACATCATCCTTACGATAGGCTTAGCGATAGCTATAGTACGTTTAGTGCAAAAATAGCATATTGTGTCCGACGGTGTTATCATTCGTAGTAAAAGTAGCATTCAGTTTCTCCATTCTAAACTTCATCCAAATAAGTCCAGCGTGAAGGAGCGAGAAACTTATTTTCTTATCTCGAAGACTTAATTCTAAAATTATAGTAGTCGTGCGTAATATCACTACAAATTATAAATTAAAGTCCCACGCCTCGTCTGCCTGCCTGTCTCTCTCTGTTCGCGATAAAATACTGAACGGATTCGCGTTACACCAAAAGTCAGAATAATCCATGACTTTTGGTGTATAATTTGCTGAGATTTTGTGTAAATTAGTCGAAATATGGTCCCGATTATATTGAAAAATATCAAGGAAAATGCTAAGTTCTGTGGGAGCTTTCATCGGTAACGCTACCTTACGGTATACGAAGCAATGTATCCGCCCCGGGCGAATAGCGTAATATAAATGCGTAATAGGCGTAAGCGATCCGCCCCGGCTTATGATATATGTATATATATTTATATATCCTCACGCCTTCCCACAAGGGTCCCCAAAGGGGTAGGCAGAGGTGTATAGGTAATATATCTTTTTCTTTTCTCAATTCGGGTTTTTTTACAATAATAATCTAATATTTTACTTTTTTTTTTATTTATTCCATATCTTGCCCAGAATTAGTTACAGTACTGATGACAATATTAGTGTCACTTTTTTTATTTGTTTAATATGTTTAATGTGTGAATGTGAGCACATTGTAGGCTTTGTAGATTCTTAGATCTTGCTAACATTGTTATAATTATCTTGTTTTATTTATGCTTTGTATAGTAAGCAACGACCTATTGTCGGGCCTACGTTGTTCCCCCATACTTGGGTACTATTGCTGTAACGAAAAAATATTATTATTGTATATACCTAATGATTTGAAAAGAGTAACCATGGAGTTTCTTGCCGGTTCTTCTCCATGGAAGCGACCAACCCGAACCGTGCTTCTTCTTTTTCGACGTTTTATAAGTGCCCACCTGGGCCTATGTGAAATAAAAGATTTTGATTTTGATTTTGAATACGCACACACCCACTTTCCGCCAGAGGTATATTTGGTGCCAACGTGACAGATGGCGAGTCCATCGCCGTTACTCGAGCACGAGTTATGGTAATTAGACAACGATATATTTACTTCCCTTGTAAATATTTGGGGATCCCAGTGGAAGCGTGCACGTCGCGATTCCTGCCAGCCCAGAGGGCTGCAATTCCACTCGATGCGCATTGGCCGGACGGCTGTTAGGGCGTGCCCCCGAGGCGACGCGCACCAGTCCGTCCCCGCTGGTGCGAAAAATTCAGCACAGTGCGGCGATGGGGACCGCTACCCATCACGCGGAGTGCCTCACGGCGGGGAGTGGAGTGTGGAGTGTAGGATGGGTGTATGGAATGTAAGAGGAGGTATGGCTGATAAGATGAACGAATTGATCGATGTTATGACAGAGAGCGAGTTAGATGTTGTGTGCTTGTCTGAAACCGAGCGGAAGGGTAGTGGAGTAGACGAGCTCCCGGGCGGGAGTTTAGTGCTGTGGTCAGGAGTGGCAAACACCGAGCACGCCTGCCAGGGAGTGGGAATTCTACTATCCAGCCGCTTGGCAGAATGTATGATAAGTTATGATGCGGTGAGCCCCAGACTTATTTGGGCTCGCTTTAAAATAGGCCTTACCCGACTATTTTTAGTCGCGGTGTGCTCCGGTGGGCTCAGCGGACACTTGCGACCTGAATAAGTTCTGGGAATGTGTGAGTAATGTTCTCGAGACGAAAGAAGGGAATGAAAAGCTGATTATTTGTGGTGATCTGAATGGATGGGTCGGGACAGCCCGTAAGGATTACGAGGCAGTACTCGGCAAGTATGGTGATAAGAGAGTGAACGAGGCAGGCAAGCTGATATTAGATGTATGCATGGAGAGAGATCTTTTTGTGGCGAACACCATGTTCGACCAAAAGAGGATTCATCAGTATACATGGGAACGGAAAAATGAGCGAAGCATGATAGATCTGTTTCTAATAGATCAGCGACTCAGAACACAGGTGATGGACACCAGGGTGTATAGGGGAGGCGACCTGGGAACGGACCACATTCTAGTTATAACTAGAATAAGAAGTCTGTTCGCGGGCTGGCGATCCCGTGCTGGTGGTCCCTGTTCTGCAGTCGCAAACCGCATCAAAAGCTGGAGGCTTCAAGATGCGGCTATTAGAGACAGATATCAAGAAAGGGTATCTGAACAGCTAGCCTGTCCCCCGAAAGATGTGTTTGAGAGTGTCGATGTTTGTTGGCAGTTCCTTAAGTCCGGCATTTTATGCGCCGCGAAAGAGGTTTGTGGCATTTCGAAAGGGCGGACAACCAAAAATGGCGATGGTTGGTGGGATGATGAAGTGAAAGAAGAAGTTAAAAAGAAGAAGGATGCAAGGCAAGACATTTTGGCTATGTCCAGCTCAAGTGAAAGTATGAAAGAAAAGATGAAAGAAAAATATCGCCTGCAAAAAAATCGTACGAAAGAGATAATAGCTCAGAAGCGTGAGAAGTTCCAAATGACTGTAGACGAAAAACTGTCGCATAATTTCAAGGACAATGCAAAACTTTTGTGGAGGGAAGTCCAGAAATTGTGTTACAGCTAGTAGTAGGATGAATGTGATTATTTCGAAGGACAATGACATACTGACTGACAAAACTGACGTCCTCAGGCGATGGAGTGAATTCTACAAAGATATGTATGATGATGATGCCGCTGATCTACTCATAGAGCTGCCTCCAACAGAATCTGTCGAGGATCCTATAGCGGAAAAAATAAGTATGGGAGAGATTGTAAGTGCGATAAGAAGTCTGAAATGTGGAAAAGCTGCGGGAATAGATGGGATTACGGCTGAGATGATCAAGTACGGTGGACCAGCGGTCTGGGACGTCATCTATTTGCTATGCAATCTTTGCTGGGAAAAGGGTGATGTTGCGGACGACTGGAGGCGAGCAGTCATCGTGCCTTTCTATAAAGGAAAGGGATCACGATTGGACTGCTCCAACTACAGAGCCATCAGCTTGGTCAGCTTAGCTAGTAAAGTGTACACGAAGATCCTGACGATAAGAATGCAAGAGCGATCCGAAAGGTTTCTCTGGGAATCCCAAGGTGGATTTAGACCAGGAAGAGGATGTATGGATCAAACCTTCTCGCTTCGCGGAATTGCGGAAAAGTTTTTGGATATTAACCAAAGGGTTTTCTGCGCTTTCGTCGACTTAGAGAAGGCATTTGATAGAGTCGTACGAAAGGAACTCTGGGACGTGTTGCCTGGATATGGAGTGAGCAGTTCCCTACTGCATGCCGTGAAATCACTCTATAGTGATAGCGGGGCGTGCGTTAGGGTTAACGGTGAGATGTCACCCTGGTTTGATGTGAAGTCGGGGGTCAAACAAGGGTGTATCATGTCTGCCTGGCTGTTCATTATATATCTAGATAACTGTCTGAGAGCACTAAGAACGAACGGATGTGGAGTGAAAATGGGAAACTTAGTGGTCAACTGCCTACTATACGCCGATGACGCGGTTTTACTGGCGTCATCAGAGGGCGAACTGCAGTCACTAGTTACCATAATGAAAGAAGAATGTGAAAAGAAGGGGCTGCGCCTAAACGCTGGCAAGACTAGGGTTCTGGTATTCGAAAGAGATGAACAAGTGACCGAGTGTGCAATATCGGTAAATGGGCAAATTCTAGAGCAAGTGAATGAATTTGTATATCTTGGAAGCATGTTCACACGAGATGGAAAGTATGAAAAAGATATTGAAAGAAGGATAACTGCCGGAAATAAGGTGAATGAGCCATGTAGGCGTTGATGGGCAGTAAAAGTCTGAGCAAGAATGCTCGAGTTGCTGTCCACAACGCGATATTGGTACCTACCTTATTGTATGGCAGCGAATCCTGGGTATGTCAGAGGAAGTATGAAAATAGCTAGAATGCATTCGAGATGCGATCTCTTCGAAAAATGTGCGGCGTAACGATATTAGATCGAATCCGCAATGAAGAGATTCGCAAATCAACTGGCGTGAATGAGGGCGTGATTGTAAAGATGAAGAAAGGCATGTTACGTTGGTTTGGACACATAGAAAGGATGAGTGAAGAAAGATTGACGAAAAAGATATACAAAGCAAAAGTGTGTGCAAGAAGAGGCAGAGGAAGGCCACGTTCCAACTACCTGGATCAAATAGATCGGACTCTCAAAGACGGGAACGTTAAGAGTACTCGAAACCGACGAGCATGTATGAAGAGACTGATGAATGTGGACGAAGCGAAAGAGGTATGTAAGTCTAGAGAGAACTGGCGCTCTATACTCTCTGCCTACCCCGTTAGGGACTTGGCGTGATGATATGTATATATTTAGTTATATAGACAGATATATACATAAATACATATACATCTTTAAAACGTCCACAAGAAATTGGCAATATATCTAAAATGTAATATTTTTTTAATACGATTAGTAAGTAGTTCCTGAGATTGACGTTGGAACCTAAATATTATATTCTTGAAGAAGGAGTTGCCTCTTCAGGAATATTTGTGTAAAGGCGATAGCGAAACTAATTTGCTTGTATAAAAACGCAGATACTTGCACAAATAGCGTTTGCGACAGTCAATTTAAATAGTAATTTGGGTATTTGGACGATATCAGCAAACGAGTTTAGCATTAGTTGATACGATTTAATTATTCAACGTTTTGAATTTATACGTATTGTGAAATATTTTTACTTAACAATTCTTACATCATATTGCATCACACCATGTGGTTAAACCTCTGGTTTATATCAAAAATATCTTTATTACCCTTTGGTAAGAACGCAATGGCTACTTGGACGACTGACGAGGTCTTAGGTTAAAGACGTTTAGCTGTCACTTTATGTTGACTTAAATTTTAATACAAATTATTGTCAACTAGCGGTCCGTCCCGGTTACGCACGAGTGGACATAAGTTTTAAAAAAATATAGCCTATTTTACTCAGGGTGAATGTAGCTTTCCAATGGTGAAAGAATTTTTCAAATCAGTCCAGTAGTTTCGGAGCGTATTCAATACAAAGATCTTCTTACATACAAATCTTTCCTCTTTATAATATTAGTATAGACAAGTGCATTAATTTGCAATTGAAACTCTTAGTGAATACTGTTCTAATGGTCCGAAGATTTTAAAGTACTTCATGCTTTTATATTCCAGTCTACATTTTTAATATTTATTTTTTATCGACATCTCGTTGAGAAAAGAAAAAATTGCTTGAATGTGTTAACAAAACACATTCAGATTCATTCAGATTCACATTTGGAGAGACATGGAGAGAGCAACTCATCAATTTAAGAAAACAATAACTAATTCATTCACTAAGAAGTATGTTGCCACATTTTTTCTCGAAGTTGAGTTCAAAATACATTTCCGCGCCGGCATTAAATAAATATAAATAACTTATTCATAGCTATAAATAATTAAGATGGACGAAAACCAGTTTGAAAACTATGTTTATAGGTTTTTAAAGGTAACTCAAGTTGGTTTGAAAAAGCATAAAGTTTTTACCCTTTTTCCCATTTCCCTTTCGTACATGGAAACCTTATTTATGTATTGTATATATTTTTCCCAGTTCCTTGCGAGTTTCGCCCTGACGGAAATCGCGCACGGGTCGGACGCCCGACTCATGCGCACCACTGCCACCTACGACCCCAGCTCCAAGGAGTTTGTCATACACACGCCGGATTTCGAGGCTGCTAAATGCTGGGTTGGTAATCTAGGTAAACTTTTGCGTGTATTTTACTATACGTGTTCTGAGAGAGCGATGGCCTAAGGCTATGTTGCCTGTTATGTGTGAATATGTGGGTTCAAAGCCCTTCCATTACCAATGACTCTATATGTAGTGATTTAAAGATTTTTGAACATGAAATAGAACGAGATAACTGGCAGAATCAGATCAAGCTCTTAAATTAAATTTAACTAACGACGGCGATCTTAAGGTATAGGTAGGTACTTGTCCTGGTGGTACTTTGGACTTTTAACTTAATTGTATAAAATGACCGTATCTCATGAGAATGAGAAAACAGAACAAACAAGATGTTAAAAATATTTTTATTATCACATATATATAAATATATTTCCTCATCTTTGTATTCAAATTGAATGATATAATTATATTTAAATAATGAAGCTAAGTAAAAACAATGATTAGATTTTAATTAATTCAAATTTAACCTCTTATTCGATTCGTGAGACTGGGAAACACTTGTCTACGTCATATTAAAATTACAATTACAAATTCCACCGGCTCACAGAAAAAAGTACCTACCTAAAGAAAATTGTTTTTGCTTTTACTGTTAATTAAATAGACTACTCGTTTCTAATGTGTGATGGTGCCAAGAATGCTGGCATTGCCCTACTGTATGCAAAGTAAGTGCCAGCCCACTTGTCACCTGAAGTTTCAATCGGTGGACGTAAATCCTCCCCGTCAAACTCGTGGCACCTATAACTCATTTTACGATGAGCATAAAAATAATTTACTGCGTGCTGTAACAATGCTTTTTAATATGGTGGGCAACCATTAAATATTAAGGAAAGAAAATTTAGGTACGTATAAATACTAACATGCATATGCATCACGCCGGGTATATATAGCGCCATCCACGAAGATACACCCCACTATTCCCTATAATTTATAGTGTAAGTAATGTTTGAGTATTGTAGGTACACACAACATGACAAACTCGGGTCATACTCCCCGCATCCCGTATCCCCCTCGACTGGAAATACGTGGGGCGCGTGGAAGGCACTATAAATAAAAGTTTGTTCGAACACATTTATTAATATAATTATTGAGAGGTGGACTTTTCCGTCAATATTATATGGAATGTGGGTAGTCCCAAGTCAGTTACGCGAAATAAGTGACACAGGGCCGCCGGTAATGAGGATAGGTGACACGTCACCGTTGACATATATAACTTACTATTATGACGACATAAGCAACAAGTCCAGAGAGAAAAGTGATAACTACTATTTATTTAATCAATATCTTTAACATATTTAATTGAATTTAACATTTCTTCGTCCCGTCTCTTTCATTCGTGTTCTCGACTACTTTCAACGTACCCATCATTGAGTGTTCGTATACATATTTATATAAATAGATATCTATAGCAAAATCCATGAATGTATTAACACCAATACCACACAAAAATTACCTATTTTCCGCCTGACGCTTGCCCTCGAACCAGCGGTAAGCGTCGACTTTAACAGAGCTAGTAGTATAAAAAAAGTCCCAAATTATTGAAATTTATCGAGCCAAGCTCCCTTGCTCGGATATCAGCAACGCTTTAAGCCGAGGCCTCACAGTGTGTGCCCTTAACTGCGTTTGTATAGTGCCCGGCGATAGGCTTTTGGTCTCGCTTTTGGCTAAGTAGCAAAAGTTCAAAACAAGTCCCAAATAAAGTCGAGTTCAGCTCCATAGCTCAAAATACACCAGGCCTTTAAGCCGAGGTCCAAACTGGGGGTGATCATAGCTGTGTTTGCTCGAATTTAACCAGAGGTTGATCTTTGGTCTCGCCATTGTCGTCATCGGTTAAGTAGCAGAAGTTCCCGAAACTAAAGCTGTGGGAGACAACTGAAGGATTGCTTCGCAGACAGGACCGCTGACCTCGGCTATCAGGCTGGTGTTATCATCGCAACATAACCACGTGCGTTTGATAACTTGCATAACTAGATTAATCGCCAAATGGTTTGAATTGACTATTTTAAACCGATTACATAATGATAAGATTGGCATTTCAAGGTTATTAGTATTAATCATACGAGGATAAATTAAGATTTAATGTTAGTGGTTTGTGGTTAGAGTCGGAGCGCGAGCGATACCACTGGTGTTCTAAGCGTCGGTAACCGTTTGCCTCATCAGGCGGACGGCATGCTAGTTTGCCACCTTTGTGGTAAAAAAAACTGGTCTTAAGTACAGTACCATAGTATACAGTACATTACCTGTCTTGCCTAAGAGAAAGCGACACGCTCGTCATATGTCCCTTTGTTCTAAATATATACCTACATATCATCACGCCGAGTCCCGCGAAGTAAGCGTCCAAAGGCGGCGGTAACCGCGTACCATAAGACTGGTCGCGTGCATGTAAGACACCCCAGTAGAACAAAAAAATCGAACAACAAGAGGAGTCTTTCGTCAGCTTCTTTCTCTAGTCTCTTTATATATACTAATCGGTGTTGTGTACTTTTGACTCTCTCGATACCATCCTTGAATATTTGATCGTCAACGAAGTCTTCTGCCTAAACGTGCCCGGGGCTTAATGTGGGTTCCACGTCGACTTAACTCTTCAGAGATCAGTGTGAAGTCGGGTAGTTTGAAGTTCGGATGGATGTCCTCTGTGTTCTTACGTTCAATAAATTGAATCATTAATGGTCATGTTTATGTTTTGCCCTTTATTTCATCGTTAAATATTAACTGTTGGACATTAAAACATACAATTTAACGTCGTGTTGTCTTTTTAAATGTTACCTGTATGAAAAGATGCACTATGTATGTATGTATGTACACACATCGACAAGTGACGTACACACGTGGTTGTCATGTCGACAATGTGAAAACATCGAGAGGAAACCTGCATACGCCTGAGAAGCAATTCAAAGGCGTATACGTATGTATAGTGCTTGAGTTGACTTGACTCGCCATCTGTCATGAGTACTCAAAACTGGTGGTATTTTATGAAGAGACTGATAAATGTCGATGAAGTGACAGATATCTATACATCTTGACTTCGCCTGCTCCGTCTGGGACGGCGTGGGGATGCTGGATGTGAGGATATACGTAAGCTTTTTTTTGTCTTACTCATGGGCAGCTTTAGCCCGCCGGGAATGAACCTGCTTGATATAGCAATTGTCTTTTTAAGCCACCACCGCGGCTATCAATCATAACATCAATTGCATTATAATCTGTACAAATGTCGACATTAAAAGTGTGAATTGGCGCAAAAAAATATTCAATGTTATCGCGCAGCGATTTCATACTAAGGCCTTGGAAGAAACGATTTTCATTGAATACTTGTATCTTTTATCTGAACACGTGTAATATTTAATGTATACTTTTCACGTGTACGAACATATAGGGATACCAACTCAATATATTCACACGCCTTCCCACAAGGGTCCCCGAAGGGATAAGCAGAGGTGTACAGGTAGTACCCACTCGCACTTTCCGCCAGAGATATAATTTAGGTGCCAACGTGACAGATGGCGAGTCCTTCGCCGTTTGAATTGCTCTTCAGACGTATGCAGGTTTTCTCTCTATGTTTTCCTTCACCGTAAAGCTCGTGGTGTGACTAATCACTGTAGGTAGATACTTAAGTTCAGAAAAACCCATTGGTACAGTCTGGATTCGAACTTGCGATCTTTGTGTCGCAGAGGACAATCTGAATGAAATTTTATTTATTCTGCACTTGTTAGGCTCCGCGATTACATTACATACATCATGTATACTTATATACATCACGCCAGTTCTCTCTAGACTTAAATACATCTTTCGCTTCGTCCACATACATCAGTCCTCCACTCCCTGGGGCAGTAGCATGAATGTGTATAGCCTGTAGCCTTCCTCAATAAACGGATTAACTCGTTCAAACAAACAAATAAACTTAACAGCCTTATAAAGCTTGTACATGTCTTTCAGGCAAGACCTGCACACACACAATGCTGTTCGCCCAATTGATCACACCAGATGGGATGAACCATGGCCTGCATGGGTTCGTGGTGCCCATTAGGGACCCGGCCACGTTGGAAAGCTACCCCGGCCTCATTGTGGGCGACATGGGCGAGAAAATTGGCGTCAATGGCATCGATAATGGGTATGATTTTTTTTATGTATACCACTACTGTGCCCCTCGGGTTTGTCCCGTAAATTTGTGTATAGGTATCCACCAACTTTCCGCCAAAGATATATTTTAGGTGCCAGCCAACGTGACAGATGGCGAGTCCATAGCCGTTAATTATATGGTATCTACCTACGCCATACGATTTTTTTCTCAGATGTCAGCAGGTTCCTCTCATCTGTCACGTTGGCACCTAAAATATATCTCTAGCGGAAAGTGGGTGTGTGGGTTCTACCTACATACCTCTGCCTACCAGTGTGGGAAGCCCTGAGAATATTATCAAAATATTGCATATGTAAAGCGAAATTGTGGTTATCAACAATATGAAATATATATATCCTCACGCCTTCCCACAAGGGTCCCCGAAGGGGTAGGCAGAGGTGTATAGGTAATACCCACACACCCACTTTCCGCCAGAGGCATATTAGGTGCCAACGTGACAGATGGCGAGTCCATCGCCGTTACTCGAGCACGACTATACTTACGCCTTTGAATTTCTTCTGAGACGTATCCAGGTTTCCTCTCAATGTATTCCTTCACCGTAAAGCTCGTGGTGTGACTAATCACTTTACTTAAGTTCAGAAAAACTCATTGGTACAGGCGGGATTCGAGCTTGCTACCTTTGCGTCGTAGGCAACTGCTCGAACCACTCGGCCACCACGGCTGTAATACAATATGAAATGCATAACAGAAAATAAATTATGTAAGTCGACTAGGAATGACACCCTAACAACTATATTTTCTAAGTGTGATATAACATTGCGTATTTCAGATTGATTATGTTCAACCAGTACCGGATACCGCGCGAGAACTTGCTCAACCGCACCGCGGACGTCACAGAGGACGGTGCCTACGAGAGCTCATTCACAGAACCTTCCAGGATACTCGGTGCCGCCCTAGAGAATTTGTCTGCCGGTAAGACACATTTGTATATATATTATTTTTATTTTTATTTTATTAAAACTTCCTGCAAACATTATTGCAAAGGCGAACTTAATGCCGAAGGCATTCTCTACCAGTTAACCTTTGGGTGGTGCAGAGATATTCATGGCAGGCTAAAAGATACTTACAATAGGGAAATATAAAATTCCTATATGTTTTATTTAATTTACATATATAAAATGCCATATATAACATACAATAATATCATACATCTTATATAATATATATAATAAATAGAATAAATCTACATACACATATACATATACATATATATATATATCCCTGCTATTGCACATCCTGATTACCGGAGGGAGTGCATTCCAAAGAAGAATGAACAAGGCTTGAAGTATGAGGAGGACAGAGAAGGAGACGATATTACTTATATAAAAAAACCCGACAATAAAAATAAAAACAGTTCATCTCCGTTGAAAAAGATTTTTTTAGAGAAAAAAATTTACATCTTTTCTATTTTCTGTCCGCCATATAATATTTTAACGAGTGGTTACCGTATACAGAAAAAATCCCACGAACAACAACCCAAACCATGGTGCTTATAACACGCTATAATAAATCTGGCATTTCACGCTATAGACCAAAAGGCAAATTAATGTTCGTATATATATAAATTTCATTAACTGCGACAGACTCACTGTCAACTCGTATCACTTCAACTCCATTCAAATATAGGTGTTGTTGCACTATCGCCAACCCCGTGGTAAAGGGAAAAATAAGGTGTAAAAATATCAACAACGCGCTACTGTCTGAAAAGGATTTTTAAATGTTTTGTTAACCTTATCAAGTTGAAAATAAGGTTCAATATAATTACTAACTTAAAAAATACTTTTGCATATGTTTTGAATATAGTGAAATGTTTCCAGGCCGCATAGGTATAATGCAAGAGAGCTGCCAATCGATCTCGAGCGCGGTATCGATCGCGGTGCGCTACGCGGCGACGCGTGCGCAGTTCGGCGAGCGGGACAACGAGACGCCGCTCATCGAATACCAGCTGCATGTAAGGGGATGTTAGCTTGCTAGTAATTGGTGACGTCATGACTATACAATATATCTATCAATGTAGTTAGGCTTCTAACATTCTGAACGTTCTTATGCCAAGTATCCCTGTGTGTTTGGTAGATTTTTTGCTGGAACAAAACAACTAACATGTTTCAAATAAGTTGATAATCTATCTAGTTTTTGTGTGAAAGAGGAACAAACTTTTGCATACATATATATTTTTTCTGTAATTAAAAGTATCCTGTATCCTTCCTTAGTGTGTACATAAGTTCATGATGATCGGTTAAGTGGTTTTTACGTGAAAGCGGAACAAACAAACAAATTTACATTCACATTTATAATATTACCTACTAACACCCTACCAATAGCTATGAACAAACTCAAAATATATATAAATTGTGTGTTTGGATCCGTCTTCAGTGTGTATTTGTTCGTCAGCAATGGCGCCTGTTCGGCTACGTGGCTGCGGCGGTGGTTTACAAGCTGTACATCGAGACCTTCACTCGCGTGTACCTCAACATCGTGGAGCGCTCCAATACCGGCATGAAGGTCGATGACTTGGTAAGGTTTCCTTCTACATTGCATACTTGGAGTATTCCCCCTGCTGCCAACTCAATATAACAATCCTCCCCCTCCCCAAGGAGCTCATTATTGGAAACCTTATTCAGCGCGCAACCTTGCGCAGGAACACAACGCAAAAAATAGTGTTATGTGGCTGCGGACTTCTATAAGGTCCTGCCCCAGTCAGGCAGTTCCAAATTTGAACGGGAAACCCGTTATGCCCTACCATATAGATATAGTTGCTTGTACATGCTTATAGATAGTGCCATCCACGAAGACGCGCCCCACCAATTTCAAGTCGAGGGGGTCGCGCGATGCGGAGAGTATGACCCGAGTGTATTAATTGTAGTGTGCGTGTGCACTCATAGGTAATCAGTGTGTACTGATAATACTTAAACATTAGTGAAAGGTTGCACACTTACACTATAAACTATGAGGAAGAACAGTGGGGTGCGTCTTCGTGGATGGCATTATCTATTTACAGTGGTAGGTGAACATATGAACCCATTTGTTAATGTAAATGTTTTCCAGTTGGCAATGTGTCGATGGTCGAGTACATGTGGTCCGTTTCCGTTGTACAGAGTGGTGCGGTTTCAGAGATCCACGCGATGGTGTCGTGCAGCAAGCCGCTGCTCACGTGGTCGGTGCTCGCGGCCGCGCAGCACTGCCGCGAGGCCTGCGGCGGACACGGCTTCCTCAAGGTTAGTCTCTTAGTGCACACAACCGCCGCGAGGCCTGCGGCGGACACGGCTTCCTCAAGGTTAGTCTCTTAGTGCACACAACCGCCGCGAGGCCTGCGGCGGACACGGCTTCCTCAAGGTTAGTCTCTTAGTGCACACAACCGCCGCGAGGCCTGCGGCGGACACGGCTTCCTCAAGGTTAGTCTCTTAGTGCACACAACCGCCGCGAGGCCTGCGGCGGACACGGCTTCCTCAAGGTTAGTCTCTTAGTGCACACAAACGCCGCGAGGCCTGCGGCGGACACGGCTTCCTCAAGGTTAGTCTCTTAGTGCACACAAACGCCGCGAGGCCTGCGGCGGACACGGCTTCCTCAAGGTTAGTCTCTTAGTGCACACAACCGCCGCGAGGCCTGCGGCGGACACGGCTTCCTCAAGGTTAGTCTCTTAGTGCACACAAACGCCGCGAGGCCTGCGGCGGACACGGCTTCCTCAAGGTTAGTCTCTTAGTGCACACAACCGCCGCGAGGCCTGCGGCGGACACGGCTTCCTCAAGGTTAGTCTCTTAGTGCACACAACCGCCGCGAGGCCTGCGGCGGACACGGCTTCCTCAAGGTTAGTCTCTTAGTGCACACAACCGCCGCGAGGCCTGCGGCGGACACGGCTTCCTCAAGGTTAGTCTCTTAGTGCACACAACCGCCGCGAGGCCTGCGGCGGACACGGCTTCCTCAAGGTTAGTCTCTTAGTGCACACAACCGCCGCGAGGCCTGCGGCGGACACGGCTTCCTCAAGGTTAGTCTCTTAGTGCACACAACCGCCGCGAGGCCTGCGGCGGACACGGCTTCCTCAAGGTTAGTCTCTTAGTGCACACAACCGCCGCGAGGCCTGCGGCGGACACGGCTTCCTCAAGGTTAGTCTCTTAGTGCACACAACCGCCGCGAGGCCTGCGGCGGACACGGCTTCCTCAAGGTTAGTCTCTTAGTGCACACAACCGCCGCGAGGCCTGCGGCGGACACGGCTTCCTCAAGGTTAGTCTCTTAGTGCACACAACCGCCGCGAGGCCTGCGGCGGACACGGCTTCCTCAAGGTTAGTCTCTTAGTGCACACAACCGCCGCGAGGCCTGCGGCGGACACGGCTTCCTCAAGGTTAGTCTCTTAGTGCACACAACCGCCGCGAGGCCTGCGGCGGACACGGCTTCCTCAAGGTTAGTCTCTTAGTGCACACAACCGCCGCGAGGCCTGCGGCGGACACGGCTTCCTCAAGGTTAGTCTCTTAGTGCACACAACCGCCGCGAGGCCTGCGGCGGACACGGCTTCCTCAAGGTTAGTCTCTTAGTGCACACAACCGCCGCGAGGCCTGCGGCGGACACGGCTTCCTCAAGGTTAGTCTCTTAGTGCACACAACCGCCGCGAGGCCTGCGGCGGACACGGCTTCCTCAAGGTTAGTCTCTTAGTGCACACAACCGCCGCGAGGCCTGCGGCGGACACGGCTTCCTCAAGGTTAGTCTCTTAGTGCACACAACCGCCGCGAGGCCTGCGGCGGACACGGCTTCCTCAAGGTTAGTCTCTTAGTGCACACAACCGCCGCGAGGCCTGCGGCGGACACGGCTTCCTCAAGGTTAGTCTCTTAGTGCACACAACCGCCGCGAGGCCTGCGGCGGACACGGCTTCCTCAAGGTTAGTCTCTTAGTGCACACAACCGCCGCGAGGCCTGCGGCGGACACGGCTTCCTCAAGGTTAGTCTCTTAGTGCACACAACCGCCGCGAGGCCTGCGGCGGACACGGCTTCCTCAAGGTTAGTCTCTTAGTGCACACAACCGCCGCGAGGCCTGCGGCGGACACGGCTTCCTCAAGGTTAGTCTCTTAGTGCACACAACCGCCGCGAGGCCTGCGGCGGACACGGCTTCCTCAAGGATAGTCTCTTAGTGCACACAACCGCCGCGAGGCCTGCGGCGGACACGGCTTCCTCAAGGTTAGTCTCTTAGTGCACACAACCGCCGCGAGGCCTGCGGCGGACACGGCTTCCTCAAGGTTAGTCTCTTAGTGCACACAACCGCCGCGAGGCCTGCGGCGGACACGGCTTCCTCAAGGTTAGTCTCTTAGTGCACACAACCGCCGCGAGGCCTGCGGCGGACACGGCTTCCTCAAGGTTAGTCTCTTAGTGCACACAACCGCCGCGAGGCCTGCGGCGGACACGGCTTCCTCAAGGTTAGTCTCTTAGTGCACACAACCGCCGCGAGGCCTGCGGCGGACACGGCTTCCTCAAGGTTAGTCTCTTAGTGCACACAACCGCCGCGAGGCCTGCGGCGGACACGGCTTCCTCAAGGTTAGTCTCTTAGTGCACACAACCGCCGCGAGGCCTGCGGCGGACACGGCTTCCTCAAGGTTAGTCTCTTAGTGCACACAACCGCCGCGAGGCCTGCGGCGGACACGGCTTCCTCAAGGTTAGTCTCTTAGTGCACACAACCGCCGCGAGGCCTGCGGCGGACACGGCTTCCTCAAGGTTAGTCTCTTAGTGCACACAACCGCCGCGAGGCCTGCGGCGGACACGGCTTCCTCAAGGTTAGTCTCTTAGTGCACACAACCGCCGCGTGGCCTGCGGCGGACACGGCTTCCTCAAGGTTAGTCTCTTAGTGCACACAACCGCCGCGAGGCCTGCGGCGGACACGGCTTCCTCAAGGTTAGTCTCTTAGTGCACACAAACGCCGCGAGGCCTGCGGCGGACACGGCTTCCTCAAGGTTAGTCTCTTAGTGCACACAACCGCCGCGAGGCCTGCGGCGGACACGGCTTCCTCAAGGTTAGTCTCTTAGTGCACACAACCGCCGCGAGGCCTGCGGCGGACACGGCTTCCTCAAGGTTAGTCTCTTAGTGCACACAACCGCCGCGAGGCCTGCGGCGGACACGGCTTCCTCAAGGTTAGTCTCTTAGTGCACACAACCGCCGCGAGGCCTGCGGCGGACACGGCTTCCTCAAGGTTAGTCTCTTAGTGCACACAACCGCCGCGAGGCCTGCGGCGGACACGGCTTCCTCAAGGTTAGTCTCTTAGTGCACACAACCGCCGCGAGGCCTGCGGCGGACACGGCTTCCTCAAGGTTAGTCTCTTAGTGCACACAACCGCCGCGAGGCCTGCGGCGGACACGGCTTCCTCAAGGTTAGTCTCTTAGTGCACACAACCGCCGCGAGGCCTGCGGCGGACACGGCTTCCTCAAGGTTAGTCTCTTAGTGCACACAACCGCCGCGAGGCCTGCGGCGGACACGGCTTCCTCAAGGTTAGTCTCTTAGTGCACACAACCGCCGCGAGGCCTGCGGCGGACACGGCTTCCTCAAGGTTAGTCTCTTAGTGCACACAACCGCCGACACACCTCTCACTATCGACGGGGAAGTCGTCCCCATACCTTAGAACCGCAAAGGTCTCGCACTGCGCGGTTCCAAAGGAGTTTTCTTCCGCGAACGCGCAGGCTGTGGAATGAGCTATTTTCCTTCAGCGAATAGCTCGTGGTGTAACTGATCACTGTTTGTTCAGAAAAAGTTTTAAGTTCAGTATTGATAAGCAAGTTAGAAAAAATTCAACTCCTACAAAGTTTGGCATTATAAAAATGTCTGTCACAAATATATAAATATAATATAATATAGTAATAGTCCTGCCCAATTTATTTTTCCGCGAGGAAGCTGTAAAGTTATCCAATACAAAAATATTAACAAATATTCTTCGCTGGTTGAGATAGAACCCACCATTAACTATGGTATTCAATTTTCAACGGGGAATTCTATCGTGAATTTTCGATAGACGTAGATATAAATTTAAGAGCTGGGCTCTCGTCGGCGTCTCTGATGCAGTTCCTTCCATTTGCTTCTGTCCAGCGCAACCTCCTTCAATATACTTGTTTAATTTACCGTAATATGTTGCCGTGTTGACGATCCACCATCCTCCGTGTAGTGCGCAAACCTGGGCGACATCCGGAACAACCACGAGCCGACGGTGACATACGAGGGCGACAACAACGTGCTCGCGCAGCAGACCGGCAACTGGCTGCTGCGCCAGTACGAGGCCGCGCGCGCCGGCGCCGCCGTGGACTCGCCACTCGCCACCGTCGACTTCCTCGCCGACTGCCGGCACATACTCGACATGACCTACCAGTACACGCACACGGCGCAGATGAAGAATAGAGACTGTGAGTTGGCTTACTATGACAATTATAAGTTCCCTAATGCGATGAGTTTCTTTGGTAATACATATTACTCCGTGGTGAAAATGCTTAGAGATCTAACTGAGATGAAATTGTATATAAAGAGAGGTAGGGCATAACGGGTTTCCCGTTCGAATTCGGAGCTGCCCGACAGGGGCAGGACCTCCACCTTATATAAGTCCGTAGCCAAATAACACAATTTTTTGTGTTGTGTTCCTACGCGGTGAATAAGGTTTCCAGTAATGAGCTCCTTGGGGTGGGGGGAGGATTGTTACATTGTATTGGAAGCAGAGGGATTAAACCCATTATGTTGCCAACACACTTTAACTCTCCGAACACAGAGTGGCAACACGCAAGTGATACTTCGGTACCGTGAGCGTAAATAGGCTGCGGTAACCGTTTCCCATCAGGTGGGCCGTATGCTTGTTTGCCACTCCTGTTGTATAAAAAATATATAATTAGAACAACTTTCTTGAAATGGATAACTAATTCGCTTTTCAAGTGATATCTTCACGCCTTCCTACAAGGGTCCCCGAAGGGGTAGGCGGAGGTGTGAATGTAATACCTACATTTCGTCAGAGATATATTTTAGGTGCTTACGTGACAGATGGCGAGTACATCCCCGTTACTTAAGTTCGACTATACATACGCCTTTGAATTGCTTCTCAGAATTGAATATATTTGTCAAGGTTACCAGTAATGAGCTCCTTGGCGAGGGGGAGGATTGTTATATTGTGTTGGCAGCAGAGGGATTAGTCCATTATGCTGCTAACACAGTATAGCTCTCCGAGCACAGAGTGGCAACGCGCAAGTGATACTTCGGTATTGTAAGCGTAGATAGGCTGCGGTAACCGTTGTCCATCGGGTGGGTCGTATGGTGGTTTGCCACTCTTGTTGTATAAAAAAAAAGTTTATACGTCATGTGTGCATGTGGTGTTACAGTTATAACAAGCACATACAAATGGCTGATTTGCTACCTGCTGAAGGAAACCCACGAGAAGTACGAGTCGGAGCTCGCCACCGGCGTGACAAAGTTCGAAGCGCGCGTCAAGTCGCAAGTGTACAAATGGAAGACACTCACCAAAGCATACGCCGAGTATCTGACCATTATATTTTCATTGAAGTCCTTAGACTCCAAAGAGGCAGGCTTGCAGCCGGTTTTGAGCAAGTTATTCGTCCTATACGGGCTTTGGTGTCTGGACAACCACCTGGTGGAGTTGTACCAGGGTGGATATTCCAAAGGGGAGTCCCTGGCGAGGCTGCTGCGGGCGGCCATCTTGGAAATGTGTGCCGAGGTCAAGGGCGAAGTGGTCAGCGTCGTGGATGCGCTCGCGCCGACCGACTTTGTGCTCAACTCTGTGTTGGGGAAGAGTGATGGAAAAGTAAGTTTTTTTTTAAATTACCTAGTTATAAGGGGTTGGAAATTTACTCTGTACATTAAACGTTACTCTCATGACTTATAAGCTGTGCCTAGGGTAAAATTTATTTGATGATAGGTCTCTTTTTGGAATGAAATTCAATCCCGCTAATGATCTATCTCTGTGCAATATTACATCCAATTGCGTTCAGTAGTTCTGGCGTGATTGAGTATAACATAGATATATTTTTATTTACCCATATAAGATCACGTGTCTGTTTCCCTTTCCAGTTGTACCAAAACCTACAGAAGGCGTTTTTCAACCACCCCGGCGTGTTCGAGCGAGCGCCGTGGTGGCGTGAGGTGGTCACTAAACCAGCTTCCAAGCTGTAATACTACCACCACGCTGGTAACATCATTAATTTAGTTATCCTTTTTGGCCTTCGAATGTGTATTAGGTAATTCATATTTGCCATATCTATGATCCCGTAGTGTACAGACCAAGCGAACGATCATTAATATATGTATATATCTATATATAAGATGAATTTCCATGATGAAAAAATGAATAGAAATTTGATTATGTAAAACATATCCCATATGTTAATCTACCTAAATATCTATCTCAGTGCCAAATTTCGACCAATACCGTTCAGCCATTCTGGCGTGATTGACTAACAAACATGCCCACAAACTTCGCATTTATAATATTAGTAGGATTAATATCTTATTTTTGCCAAACTCTCGGATAACACAGTATATATTATAAATAAATTAATGAATTAAAATTATACCTCTGGCGGAAAGTGGGTGTGTGGGTATTTATTACCTATACACCTCTGCCTACCCCTTCGGGGACCCTTGTGGGAAGGCGTGAGGATATATAAATTAATGAAGGAAGGTGCGTCTAACATAACTCTATAATCATTAAATGGGCAAAGTAAGAGACGAAGAGATGCATAATAGATATTATGTCACACAATTGTTCGTATCGAGTTTGTAACTTAACTCTTTTGTAATAGGGCTGAAAATTATTTGACAATAAAATTGCCGCTGGCCATTGATCCTCATTTCTTAATGTATCCTTCGCTAGTTCTGTACCTGATTAAATAGATCACGCCGATTGGCTTCATTGGGGGTATCAGGGTTGCCAACTTTTTGGAGTGAAATATCGTATCTATCACATTTTTACGTAAGAAAAAATAAAGTATTTGGCATTTTAAAAACAATAATATTCTAAAGAAAATTACATGTAACGATTCGTTCAATAATTTTTCATGTTTTTATTTAAAATTGTTGTAATTATTAATGATATTTGAGTAAGTATTACAGATAAATATAGTATTTTCTCATGTTTAATTTACCAAAAGAAAATTAGACACTTTATTACAAATTATTATAGTTGATAACCCTAATCACAACCCTATTTGATTATCCAAATTTGAATTCTATTTACGCGTTACGGGTAATATTCCTTGTACATACTTTAAGGGGAGGTAAATACGTATTGTTTTCGAATGAGATTTTTTTTATTTTGTCCTTTATTTGCTTGTATTTTATCTTTAGGCTCGCGTTAATATTTGCCTTCAAACTAAGCAGTATTTATAAATCGAATTGACACAGATAAATTAAATCTTTATCTGTCATACGATAGGATTGCTATTTGTCTGACACCGAATTGAAATTATATCTAATAATTTAATATCGTTATTTGTGGTGCGTATGATTCGAAAATTGTATGATTGGTGTTCAAGCTAATTCAAACGTTGCATAACTGCCAATAAGATTGGTCATAAAAAACGTTTCATTAAAATAAAGCATTTAACTGCATTTAATGTACAAACTTAGTCACCCGAATTATACCACCATGTTATGCTAATATGGACCATAATTGTTAGGCATTACAGAATAATTTGTATCTATTCCAATGTTACCCGAACTTAGTATTAACGTAATAATGTCCATCCATTTTTATTTAATAGTTTCTAATTCGTTGATAATCAGAACTCAATTTAATGAAAGTATTTAATCATTATATTGAAATAATAATTAATTTTATTCTCATCAATTACGTTTTATAGTTCAATTTGTTTTTATTATTTATGAATAAGTGAATTTAATGTTTAAAGGTATTTGTGACGGAAATAATTGTCTTTGGTCTGTTTTTTAACATATATATATATATACATTATAAGATCCAAAGGCAAAATGTCTAATGTACGTTCCACAAGTATTTAGTTGTATTTGTTGTTATCTTTACTACACAACAGTGTGTGTTGTAAAGTTTACACCAATAGTTCGAGATAAAAAAGCAATGACCGCCCCGTCAGCTTAGCTTTTAGAGATCTATAAAAATCAAAGGACCAGGAGTCTATTAATGAATACGAGTCTATTAATTGTAGTATGCGTGTGCACTCATATCGTACTCTCGTGTGTAATCAGTGTTTACCGGTAATACTCAAACATTACTGGAAGATGCATACTTACACTTTTAACTGCGAGGAAGAATAGTGGGCGCGTTTTCGTGGATGGCACTATCTATATTGTCCATTGATTTCTAGACTCAGTCACACCTTGCTAGGGATTGTGTTGTTTGCAGTTAATACGATGCAAGTGTTGGAATGGCTCGATTAGTAACATTTTGAAGGGGCGGATCTCGAGTTCAATATTTTTTAGGTATTTTTTCATAAAAACCTTTGCACAGGATGTTTATTTTTGTATTACGTTTATTAATATTAAGTTGAACTGTATTGAATCTATAGATGTATTATATAATTTTTTATATTTATATTCAGACGATAATAATGTTTTATTTTTCTTTTCTTCAAAAGGCAAACACTTAAATTCACTTATCTTTGTTATACAACCACTTCAGTGTGTATGTGATGATAAGCGGCTACCACCGCCTATGGACGCTCTCAACATAAAGAGTATAAGATCGCGTGTTGCTATCCTTGTAAAAATTTCTGCACTCCTAAAAATACTGCTGCACTCTCTAGGGTTAACCTCGATAGACTCAAGAGTTCATTCCGCGGCCTGAGCGATCACATACATTCCAATATCTCTCATTATATTACAGTACTGGATCTTAACTAACGTTTTGAGTACATACAAATAGTATCACTATTAACTTGGAGCAGAAATTAACAAGAATAGGTACCATAGACAGTACCAATTTTGAAGCAAATTTATCGTAATCGGGGCCCTGGGTTAAAAATAATCCATGCATAGTCAATGAGCAACTTTCATGCCCCTGAATTAAATCGTGCTATCCATTTTTATCTATATAATTACATATATACATATCATCTCGCTAAGTCCCCACGGGGTAGGCAGAGAGGGTAAAGCGCTAGCTCCTTCAAGACTGACAGATCTCTTACGAATGAGTTTGGGACAAGCGAAAGAGGTATGTAAGTCTGTGTAATTATTAATTTTCCGTATGTATTATTATTCATTCAGAGTAAGTTTTTTAACATAGCATTGTGTGTATACTTTACCTTAAAAATAATGAAATGTATTAATGTTGCATGTTTTAAAAAAATCATATTAAATATAATCCGTAAAGTATTGTATGGCTACAAAACTCTAATTCGCGTCGTGTCAGATTTTGTTTTCTCATAGAAATTATGAAATGGTTTGTCGGTCTATTACATTGGATGTACTACAATTAGCAAATTTAAATACTGCTAATTAAGAACAAGATATTTTCTGTACAATCTTATAAAATAAAATATGAGAATTATTCCCAATTGTATTCTATAATTGTCTTATAGTAAACTTCGTGTACTGATGTGAAAGCCAGAGTTTATAGAAAATATATTGTAGGTAAATGTCATTATAAATTCTAAATTCTATTGTCAAAGAAATAAAGAGTAACATTGCTATATACATGCTATATTGTTTATATTATATAAAACTATCGTGTACTAATTTGTTCGTGTCCTTCACTCCAAGTGCCTTCCTCTGTGTTAATGGTCTGTTAAAAGTCTGTATGGGTGACCTATTGTTTGTATGGAAGTGTTCATTTCATAAATAAGAGAATAAATACTATGAAAGTTTTTTATTTTTTTTGTATTTAAACTTGTGTCAGAGCCGTTATAGTCACGTGGTTCAAGAATAGATAGTGCCATCCACGAAGACGCACCCCACTATTCTTCCCTATAGTTTATAGTGTAAGTGTGCAACCTAACACTAATTTTTGATTATTATCGGTACTCACTGATATGCGCACACGCACACTACCATTGATAGACTCGGGTCAAACTCCCAGCATCCCGCAACCCCCTCAACTAGAAGTTGGTGGGGCGCTTCTTCGTGAATGGCACTATCTATAGTCTCCTGCAAAATCATGATTGCACAAATCTAACTCAAAACAGACAATGTACCGACGATGAGGGTTGAGTGATATGCTCGTCGCAACCAAAACATAACTTCTCCATAAAGTCAACCCTCGTCCAAAGCCGATGCAACACGTCTCAAATATCGGGAGTAAATAATAATAAATATTGCGAAGATCGGGTCTAATTGGGAATCTAAACCATTCCCGAATCCACTTGAACATAAACAAAAAACTCATCAAAATAGGTCCGGCCGTAAATATATACACAAAGATATGATGTCGTGCACCTACGATGTAAGATCATACAATATGTAATTGATCTTCCATTATATAATAATACTAGCTGTCCCGCCCAGCTTCGCTCGGGTGAAAAAGTTAAATTGCCCGTAACACGATCGCAGCGCCACCTATTGGGTCCAATTGTAAATCTAAACCATTCTCGAATCTAGCTTAAGACACACAGAAACACACAGAAAGCTTCACCCGGGTAAAAAGGTAAAATTCTTGAAACTCGATCGCAGCGCCACCTATCGGGTCCAATTTAATATAGCCTATGTTACTCGGGGATAATGTAGCTTTCCAAAGGTGAAAGAATTTTTGAAATCGGTCCAGTAGTTTCGGAGCCTATTCATTACAAACAAACAAACAAACAAACAAATCTTTCCTCTTTATAATATTAGTATAGATATATAATATAATAGCAAATATTACAAGTTCAGAGACTAAAATAAACACATCACAATTATGAAACATTAATTTATTAAAATCACATTGCGTTACATTTGCCAGTATAGTGTAGGTAACGTAGTTACTATGTGAGCTGTTCGTGCAATTTTACCTAGTGGATATAAGTATCTAGTATTTAAGACATCGACATATAGACAAGATCACGATACAGTTGCCCGTACGCACGGCTATTTATAGCACACTAGCTGTCCCACCCAGCTTCGCTCGGGTGAAAAAATGAAAGCCTTCGACCCAGTGGCGCTACCTTATCGGGTCCAATTCTGAATCTAAAACATTCTCGAATCCCCTGAAGACACAAAAAAAAAATCATTTTAATCGGTTTAACCGTTACTGAGTTCTCTGACACAGAATAATGAATGATGAAAAATATATAAAGATATGTATACACATTTTCACACCGTCCCGCAAAGGTCCCTGGAGGCAGAGGTGTAACACCTCTTTGCCATAGATATATTTAGGTGCAAACGTATGCAGGTTTCCTCTCGATGTTATCCTTCACCGTTAAATCTCGTGGTGTGACTCTTGCTCGGAAAAACTCACTGATAAAGTCGGTATTCAAACTTGCAACCCCATAAGTACGTAGATTTGAGTAAAGGCGAGACGGTGGAAGGCAGGCCATCTGTCACGTTTGTATCCACACTCCAGGAAAACGTGATTGTTATTATACTTCTTTTGGAAGATACCTATATACTTCGATTATAGGTGTTCTGGTGGAAACCGTAATATTTTTTCAAAGTAAATTGTTTGTATTAAGCCTTCCAATGATTTTATCAGTTAGAGTATAAATATCACGCAATCATTACGGGCAACTAGATATAGAATTAGACAAATGTTTATTTAAAAACTGCATACATTTTTACAATTTTAGGACATACAAAAGTTAATTTGTTAGTGAAAGTTATATTTTATAGAGAATTATGGATCAAATCACGTCATTCATAGAGCTTGGATGTTACTGACCACTTTGACATTGAACAACAAACATACAGTGGACCCCCCCTAACTGTCAAATAGGTACCTAAGAGCCATCTGAGGCCTTGAAGTGCCATTCTTCAAGAGTGCTAAACATAAAAAACATTATTGAAAAATTACAATAACAAGACAATTTCTTTACATGCATCATTCGAATTAAAATACTAAACCCAACTGAGTATGCTAGTCTACCCTCAAGTCTTCGCCTCACATAACAAATATTTTTTTTTATGGAAAATAAAATATCAGACTACGGTAACCGCTTAACGTCAGTGGGGCTGTGTTTGGTTGTTACTGCAGACATGGATACTAACTACTTTTACAACCTTTTTGGTGAGGTATTGAAGTGAGTCCTCTATTGTCTATGGTGATACAGAATGCACAAGTATTTTTTCTTTATTCATCAAACTATTTCAAATGTATCATTATGATATTGAAGGCAGTCAATATATATTGGAAAATAAACACATAATTTGTTATAACATATGCATACTTAAAACAAAAACAATTCACTCTGTGAGAAAAAGATACGAGTATCAAAAAATTATTAAAAAGTAAATCGAAGGCACCGTTTACTTTTCATACTAGATTCAGTAATGAGCGAATGGTACCCATGGGGTTACGAGCGTCCAACTTGACAAACCGAAGGGTCCCATCCTTGTTAACCACCCTAGTAATATTTAAAACTAATTAGCAACCAACATTCGACAACCAACATAAACTTAAAAATATTTGGAATAAAAAAAAATTACAGACCTAACACAACCGTCAGCATTAACTTGACAACCATTTGACAATTGACAAACAAACAGTCATTATTATTATTATAACTTATAGAAAGCTAAGTAAGTACATTTGTGAGCTAGTCTCGGTGGAATGGTATGTATGGCTCGAAAAGTGACTATTAATATAAAATTAAATTATCGTGCTGGAGTACCCAACTAAACGTAATATAAAGGAACCTACATAGAATCAAGAAAATATAGTAAAAAAACGACATATAAGGTACTTTAGAATTGCTACCACATTAGGTAATCATTATCTAAGACTGAATGAACTGCGCGGATGCTGTGATCTCCAACTACCTGTCTCGAATTGTGAATGATGACAACGAAATAGTTAAAACTCAAAATTTTCACATTGATCAAACTAGTGCTGCCTCAGTATTTTTTTATCAATTCATCATAAATATTACTAAAACATCTAACATAAAAAAATTGTAAAAATTACTACAATAGTTGCATTGTTTATGTCAAGGTGATAGCTGTCAAATTAGCTGTTGTCGCTGTCGGACACGGTGGAGCTGGTCATTCTGATGACAGGGTTTTGGGTGGAGTCGCTCGAGTCGCATTCCACCATAAGGATTTCATCTGGGGTGTCATTTCTGTCCGAGTTACTCTCCGTGTAGGTACCAGTAGGAGACTTGTCTTCGATGACAGCCTTCAGGTATGACTCCCTGTCCGTGATGGCCGTGTCCCTGGCGAGGGCCAGGACGTCGAGCGACATCATGCTTTTGGACTTCTCAGATTTGCTTAGATTCGACACTGGGGGATTAGCGTGATCGTAGACCACTTCCCTACTAATGGACTTAGTTCTATTGAGGTTTGTGTCAGTCTTCCAAGAGTCGCTAGGCGGTATGCTAGCCTTATTCCCTGTGTTAGTGCTGGTAGTTGGAGCGCTGGAGTTCCTCGGGGAGCTGGCGGTGAACTTGGATCTCTTCTGCTGGTTGTTCTCCTTCATCATGAGCAGTTGGTCCAATTTGTTGATAGTCTCGTTCAGTTCCAGAGCCCAGGCCTCGTCGGTCTCAACGTCCTTCTCAATCGGTTTTGACGCTAGTTCTCGTACACGCATTCTTAGTTCTTGGAGACTCGATTCATCATCTTTTTCATGTTCAGGCTTGAGTTGCATCTCATCGTGAATTGGGTCCCTCTCAGCACCCACTCCTGGCTCTCTAGGCCCTACGGGAATGAAGTCCTTCCCAGGCGGATATTCCCCCCTCCTCCTGTGTATTTCCTCCGATATTTCCTCGAGAGCCTTCAACGATTTTGAATAGCGAAGCTTAGCGCCGGCAATCATGCGTTGAAGTTTCTCTATCTTTTGGTTTTGCGTTTGAAGTTGCTCGTCGCATAGCTTCTTCTCTTCGAAGTAAGGGCGGGATTTGACAATGGTTCTTTTGAGATTTTCTTCTAACTGGGTGACCTGGAGGAAAATTTAGCAATTACATATTAAAAACTGATCGATTCTTTGGCGAAATGTTGTTGAGGTATTCTAAAGAATAAATTCGAAAGTTTAATATGATTGTTGGGTGTGATACCGCAGTACTAAGAATCAGGCGACCTTTACACCTTAACGGCATAAATAAAATCTCTACCTTCCGTTCAGCTGCAATGTACGACACCGCTTTCTTCTGGTGCTCGCGTCCGCTCTCCGCCTTCCGCTTCTCAGCATCCATTACCTGTCACATTTGAAAGTAATACTTCACTGACTTGTTTCTGAATCAAAATCAAAAATATTTTATTCCACGTAAGGGAAACACTTATTGAACGTAACATATTCAATATAAAATTAACATCACCGCCGTTTCCGAGAAAACCCAAGAGAAGAAATGGCGAAACATACTTCCGGTTTTCTTTTTTTAACATTCTTTCTCTTTTTAACGTATGAGAAGGAATAGTAGAGCAATTAATTGCTCTGCACGGCTATCAATATATACTATCATTCGAGAACCGTATTCACGTTCGGGACAGAGTATTGCTTACCTTGATAATAGCATGATTGAGTACTTCTTGCCAGTTATTGTCGAACTGCCACTCGTCCTGTTTGCTGACGAACCGCTGCTCCGCGAGAGACACTGTCTCCTTTGCGGCAGCGTGCAACTCTGAAATTGAAGAAAAAAAAATTGATAATAAACCTTTAGTATTTGGCGTTAAGAACTGATCAACGGAAAGCTCATAGCTTCGTTGCCAGATCAGTAGTAGTAATAGTGGTGCTCGCTTGTACACGGCAAAATGATCTCGTCTATAACAAACGCGTGGATAACACCATCTCACGGCGCTCATGCTAGTAGGTAGGCTCTACGGTCAGGCCGGTCTGTCCTGTCTGCCCCGCCCCGCTGTTTTCTACTACAGATATGACAGTCCCCTTAGCTGTAACACTATCAGCTTAGCTTTCTATTCCATATCCATTCTCGCCACCTTTGTGTGAGTACTTTTTTCATACCGCCGCCTATAGAAGCTGGCAGCACCAGGGGTATGGCCCGCGCGTTGCCGACCCCGCAGGTCCTTTGAAAGCAGCAAGGACTTTGAAGCACTCCGTTCTGAAATCTCTAGGTAAAACCGCAACGGAGAGTTGATTGCATAGAGTGAGATTTCGCGGGAGGAAACTCATTAGAAACTATGCAGTGCGAAACCTGTTTGGCTACGTCTTAAAGAATCCTTGAGGTAGATCATGTTGGCGCGTGCGTGCGAGTATTGAGGGTTCACAAAGTAGATAAGGCACTGCCAATGTTAACACAGTGATGTAATTATTACACGCAAGGTCGATTAGCGCGCAAACACTCGCATGGAGTGTTAGGAAACGTATACACACGTTATAACATATCTTATCTACATACAATTATCTGTTTACTTTTGTAGTTTGCGGAGTCAATAACATATTTTATGATTCACTAAAATGGTTATCTCCTTTGCTGCAGTATCTCATTGAGCGAATGTTCAGTAACGCTGGGGAAATTTTTTCAATAGTTCCTTGTTATTCAGTAGGTAGTCTGAGTATGGTTTAGGTCTGTGTAGTGAAGTCCTGGCGCCCTTTTCCGCATACCCCGTGAGGGATTCGGTGTAGTTCGGACGATTTATAATTTATATGTGTATTTTTATTATCTTTTCGGTATCATGTTTGGGAGATTTTTGACATTGAGCTAGCCTAATTACAAGCGATAACCCGCCCTTGAATGCTTGCACCAGGAGCAACATTCGAGCGTTGCCACTACTTTTGTATGCACGCGTTCTCCACAAGGGCAGGGCGTATTTCCCATTTGCACAAATTTGTGCGAGCTAATATTAAAACGTGGCCATGTTAATTTGATAAAACTATTAGATAAACGGCTTCCTGCGCCCACACTTATCGAGACAGTGGTGATTTCTGCACGTATATTCAAATCCTAGCTCCATGCATGAATACTAAACAGTTTTGAGACAATAATAGCATTTTGAATTATATGGTGAGAATGTGTTATCAGCCTGTATAAGAGGATAAAAGTAAAAAAGAAAAGAAGAGAAGGGAAGATTTGTTCAGTCACCTCGTCACACGTAAAGATCACAAATTCGAATCCCGACAGTACCTGTTTTTCTGCACTTAAGCAGTGATTAATCACACGAGCTTTACGGTGACGGAAAACATCGCGACGAAACCTGCATACGTTTGAGAAAAAACTCAATACCTTAGTTTATTCGTACCTGTGTGTGGCACCACCTACCCCTTCAAGGACCCTTGTGGGAAGCGTGAATGTACCTATAATCTCCTAATCATAAGGCAAGTAGTTCCTATACTTCAGCCAACAGCGCACAATTCATTGGTCTGTCATCGCATTTATCGAGCGTACGCCAATTGGTACAAATTGACCTATCATATTTCCACTGTTCCATTTGTATGTACACATATATATACGCCTACCCGTGAGGCATTGAACCAACAACAAGGCAGCTGCTCTCTAGACCAGGGGTTCTCAAACTTTTGACTCCACTAACCCCTGTTTAAGCTTCCAGATGACTGCGAACCCCTTAACTACCGAAATTTCTTTTTACTGGGTGAGCTTGTCTCTTGTCATAAATTGAGTAAATTTTAGGAGTAACTTTGGACTATTTTAACCTAAATTCTAACTCGGTATCAAGTCGATTTCTGAATTTCGTTTTTATCATGACCAGGTGTGAAAACCCACCCTCACATACATTGTACAAGTATATTGTACCTGTCATCAAGCTACCATTAGGTAAATCTTGTCGCATATCCCCCACTGTCGAATGGCGAACCCCTAGGTGTTAGTGTACCTACCTTTGAGAAACATTGCTCTAGACAGATGGAGTATATGGAGCATATGTTGCAGACTATGTAAAGCAGTTTATTATAGTGTGTATTACATCGCAAGTCAACCTTGACCCGCCCGCTGTCAAGTGCGGAGTCGTACCCCACAGGAAATAGGGCTC
The DNA here is from genome assembly GCA_945859725.1 of Drepana falcataria. Lineage (NCBI taxonomy): Eukaryota > Metazoa > Arthropoda > Insecta > Lepidoptera > Drepanidae > Drepana > Drepana falcataria. The sequence continues at coordinate 1,685,341 of OX243925.1, forward strand.
CGTTTGATAATAAATAATTTATACAGTTATGATATGCATCGTGTAATGGGCTAGTGGCATATCGGCATGTTATACGATCAAGTACAAATATCGTGCCAAAGAGGTCGCACTAAAGAGGTACACCTCTGCCTTGGATTTTCACCTCCGAAATAAAGATCTTGCATTTGATAAATTTTCATACAACAGACGAAAGAAACAGAAGAAACGTAAGTAAGAAAAAGTAAGAAACAGTTCTGCCAATATGTACAACTCACCACTAGCTCTCTGGAACTGCACGGCTGCCTTCTGGCACTCGGAGCGTGCGTTAGCTGCGAAGGCCACCGCCTCATAGTACGGCCTGGACTTGTCCACGCATGGGCCCAGGCGTTTGACCAGCCCTTGCAGCCGGCGAGACGTCTCATTCAACAGCAAGTGGAAAGTTTTCATAGATTCCTGACAACAATTATAACCTCATTGGTACTTTTTCTTTCCTGGAATTACACCAATCCAACGTGCTAATCCAGGTAATAAATCTTTGTGCCAAAGTTAATCCAACTCTGTAAAACTACTAAACGGAATGGTAGTAAATATGGCACATATATATTGACGTTATTAGCTGGATTAACACATAGGATGACTTGAACTATCTAGATCAAATCGGACACTCAAAGACGGGAACGTCAAGAGTACTCAAAACCGAGCATGTGTAAAGAGACATGAATGTGGACGAAGCGAAAGAGGTGTGCAAGTCTAGAGAGAACTGGCGCTCCATTCTCTCTGCCTACCCCGTCAGGGACTCGGCGTGATGGTACGGTTGTGTACGTGTTATTCCAGAGAAATCCTACCAATAAAATATAATTTAACGCACGTGAAATCGCGTGGTGCAACTAGTTTAGTGATACTCACATGCTGTTGTAATTTAGCTATGACATCACTAGTCGAGCGTGTACGGGCACAATTGACCTAATCTACGCTTGACCACCTGGCGCCTGCGCCGCGCGTAGCCGCTAAAGGAATGTACTGTCCGACTGCTAGGGGACTTTAAGTACTTTCTTATCACTAAATATTATGGCTATGTTTACATGGTAGCAAGCGCTTATAGGCGACGGTAACCGCTTACCATCAGACGGGCCGCATTACAGTTTGAAATCTTAGTCGTATTATATGACGTGCTTGAGTAAAGGCAACGGATTCGTCATCTGGCATATTGGTATCGAAATATATATCTAGCAAAAAGAAGGTAAGTGCTATTCCTATGTGTACCCCTTCGGGGACCCTTGTGGGATGGCGTGAAGATTTATTCGTTGTGATATTACCATACGTACCATAGATCAATTATTGCGCGAAATTGAAATGTCATTGAATGTAACAGATGAAATAGTTCAACTAATATATTTATGAGTGTATGATTGTCTGTCTGTGATAACGACTTGAACAAATTGATAGGACACTCAAGGATGGGAATAAACTCGAAACCGGCAAGCATGTATGAAGCAGTCCATACTAGGTATACATAGTATGAATGGGTTTAAGGTGGGTCTGAGAGAACTGTCGCTCTCTCTCTCTGTCTACCTGACAGTTGTATGTATGTATGTACATGTCTAACTTCATATTCCATCGACATCGAATTCATCCATCTGGCAAGAAATAGAAAACGGATACGGTACTCTTAGGTACAAGGTCGCTTTATATTTACGACCGTGACCGGACGGACAGCTTTTAAACCATCGTCGTGTTAATCATGAAAATCGGGTAATACTTGTTTATTATAAATGTTTAGTGCAAAAAACCGTTCGAATGATTCTTTTATAAACGATTTCAAACTATTCTTGTATAAAAATATTATGTTGTTCGTTAGTAGGTATCGCTAGACCGGTTAGACCAATTTTATCATTATGTTTTTCATGTTTAGAGACTTCTAGAAAAAGGGAAAGAAAAGTATTTCAATATGCGGGAAAATCATTTCCTACGAAGAGCCGCGGCGGCCGAGTAGCTCGAACAGTCGCCTGTAAGATTGCAAGTTCGAATTTCGACTGTGCCAATGAGTTTTACTGAATTTATGTACTGCAGATTAGTTTTACGGCGAGGGAAAAATCAAGAGTAGTGAACCAATGAAAATTACTTTTGATGTAATAAATACTTGCTACTAGATACCAACTACTTGCTACTAGTTCCGAGCCGTTGTACCAGCATAAAAATTTTTAGAGAAATATGTTTGATGCTAAACTCCAAAAGCAAACAAAAGAGTAGCTGAGGTTTATAATATTAGCTTAGAGAGCAAAGGAAGTAGTAAATTAGTACCGTAACTGGATTACCTACTTGGTAACATCTTATTTGTTGCGTAAACGGGTCGTGACCGTCGTGGGTTGAAGCGCTACATTGTTGTAAAAGCAGGGCAAACCTGCATCACTAACATTACACTTATGCAACTTATCGTGGGGTCCACAAATTGCAGACTAATATTGTAAATGCAATTGTCTATCTGCTTTTTTTTTATAACAAACAAGCGTACGGCCCACTAGATGGGAAACTGTTACCGTAGTCTATTAACGCTAACGATACCGAAGTATCACTTGCGCGTTGCCACTCTGTGTTCGGAGAGTTAGTGTGTGTTGGCAGCATAATGGTCCCTCTGCTTCCAACACAATGTAACAATCCTCCCCGCTCCCCAAGGAGCTCATTACTGGAAACCTTATTCACCGCGTAGGAACACAACACAAAAAATGTGTTATTTGGCTACGGACTTCTATAAGGTGGAGGTCCTGCCCCAGTCGGGCAGCTCCAAATTCGAACGGGAAACCCGTTATGCCCTACCTCTCTCAACGTATTAAATACTAAATACGAAATAGATGGAGCACCATTAGAAGACGGGACTCCTTAGAGATCCTTTGAAAAGAGTAACCATGGAGTTTCTTGCCGGTTCTTCTCCATGGAAACGACCAACGCGAACCGTGCACCTTTTTCGACGTTTTATAAGTGCCCATCTAGGCTTAAGTGAAATAAAAATATTTTGATTTTGATTTTAATCCAACAAGTCGGCAGTCAATCAGTTAGTTATTTACACATTTTTACAAATAAATAACATTGGAGTGTCTGTTTGTAATAGTAGAATAACCGCTTTTTACTAAATGCATATGGATGTACAAACGATACATATACCAAAATATATTTTTTTATTTTCTATATGTCTGTTTGTTTGTTCCTGCTAATCTCTGAAACGGTTGAACCGATTTTGACGGAACTGTCACTGGCAGATAGCAGATTAAAGGAGAAATGACTCAGGCTACTTTTAAATTTGTATAAACTGAACAATTTTTTTTTGTCAAATTATACGCGGACGAAGTCGCGGGCACAGCTATTCGTTACATATAAATTAAGTTGCCCACGGCGTCTGTACGTCTATTCGCGATAACTCGAAAACTCCTGAACATATTGTTATGCGGCTTTCACAAATAGACAGGAGTGTATTCATGCGGAGGGTTCCGGTGTGTAATTGTGAATGTTTTGTGTAAATTAGTTGAAAAAGCGTGTAGCCGTAATATAGTGTAGGTACGAACAGTGCGAAGCCGAGGCGGGTCCTGAATAATAAATTTCGCGAATAAGCACTATGAGATAATGAAAAAGCAACGTAATATCCGCAATAGGGTTGTGATCGCGTGCCAACAACACATTGCGGATACTTTTCCCAAGTCTATAGGTCAGTCGGATAAGGAAATTATGTATAGGAGAACGACGACGTGCTATTACCATCATAATTCAAGAATACTTTTTTATACAACAAGGGCAGCAAAAAAGCATGCGGTCCCCTGATGGTAAACGGTTACCGCGGCGTTAGCGGCTATGAACGCTTGCAACACCAAGGGCGCGCTACGAACCATGTAGATTCACACTCTTCTTGAAAAATCCATAACCTTGAAAACCTCGACAGGTAGCCATTATATATTAGGTGCCAACGTGACAGATGGCGAGTCCATCGCCGTTACTCAAGCACGACTGTACATACGCCTTGAAATTGCTTCTCAGATGTATTAGATAGATGGATAGATAGAGTAACAATATTTCCCTAGAGTTTAATAGAGAAAAATTGTTGTGGAGCTGTCAGGTTGGGACACTCAATCACCTGCCAATGCGATAACGGTGACTTTTCGTTTTGTTTCCAAGTTTCCTTAATAGCGCGACGCGACCTGACCTCGGTCGATAGATCATAAATCATTTACGCCAAAGGTCTATTTACTAACACTAGCCGAGCACTTAGTGGTAGTGAAGACTGCTCTTATCTACACACAAATAAATAAAGCTTTAGGGACTGTTTGTAATATGATAATAACAGCATTCTTCTAAATTCGGTAAGTCTATACGGTGCTGATAACAAAAACACAATTTATAGTTTGTGTTTGTCTTTCTGATGTTTGTTCCAGCTTATCTCCGATGCGACTGGACCGATTTTGACAGGACTTTACAGGAAAGGTAACGATATAAGTAAGAGTAATGTACATTGCCGTTTTTTTCAATGTGTATACATACATTACAAACATATCATCACGCGGTATCCCTCACGGGGTAGGCAGGAAGAGTAGAGCGCCAGTTCTTTGTGTACGCTTACATATGCATAATTTAAAAAAAAACATGTAAAGCAGGCAAAACAGAGGTGCACATCTAGCATGCATGGCAATGAATTGCTCCTCTTGTAGAGTTTATACGCAAGTTGGATCCTATTCTACCCCTACGTAAAAGGGAACAAATGTTTAAAAAGAAAACCGGGGAGTTTGTTTCGCCGTTTCTTCTCCTAACAGGTTTTTTTCTGGGAAACGGTGGTAATGAGCTCTTTGAGGAGGGGGGAGGATTGTTATATTGTGCTAGCAGCAGAGGGATTAGTCCTATGATGCTGTCAACACAGTATCACTCTCCGAACATAGAATGGCAGCGCGCAAGTGATACTTCGGCATTAGCGTAAGTAGGCTCCGGTAACCGTTTCCCATCGGGTGGGCCGTATGCTTGTTGGGCACTCTTATAGTATAAAAAAAAAACTTATGTTTAGTAATAGAAGATTTAATATTATCACACATTTAAAAAGCACTCACATCTAGCTCCAACTCCAACTTGTTGATCTCGTCAGTGGCAGCATTGAGTTTCTCCAATTCCACCTGAAAATGTGGACCAGTTTATGACAATCGCACGACACACGGACATACGACAATAGCAAACAGCATGTAGCGACCGGAAACATGGACACACTAAACTACAACTATGTATATATATATTAAATATATATGTGTATATTATATAACTTATCAACTCGAGATTATGTCTACAATATTATTGTACCTCTAGGATAGTTTCCTGTCCCTACATACAAAGCGATAAATAATAAAAATATTACTTACAATACAATATCTTCTCATTCTATAATTAATATCCACTCTTAATCTCCACAATGGTGACACAAATAATACAATAAAACGGCTAAAATTACATTTTATTTCAAATAAAACAATCGTTTACAACATTATAGAAATACACCATGCGATAATTGTAGGATACAAAAATACTTTCAATATTTAATTATCCATTATAAGATATACATATCAAATTAAATTTGTATCGCGTTAAGAGAGGAATTTCATTACAATATAAAAACAATAATAATATTTAATGGAATGGTTTAATTGTGGGTATACATTGAGGTTACATAGTATATCAAATTACCACTACGTTTGGTAAACATTACAGACATAAAAAAAACACGTAAAAAATAGGCCGTGGGGATATAGACTGTATTGCTATGGTGCTTAACACATAACACAATGAGATTACACAATTGAGTAAATAAAATTTACATTAACCTACGCGTGTATTTAACACAAAAAAACCAAAATATATTTATAACACAAAAATAAATCCGGTGGTTGAAAACCTAAATAAATGCTGACTACACACACAATACAAACACACTCAACACCGGCAGTGGTGTGATTCGGTAATACAACAATGATTTGGGTCGCTCTTCCCCCTTCACCATGCCAGCGGCAGAGTGGTCAAAGTCTACATGTAGTAGCTTCACTCCCTGTGAAGCTGCTAGAGGGCCAGGGAGGAGCGGCCTTAACAAAAAAAAAAATAGGCACTTCACATTGCGATAGAAAAAAATCAAACATGTCAAGATTGGCGAGCTAACGACAGATCTATCGCTTTAGGCAAAATCCTTATCTTATAGCATTCACGGTCTATGGCAATATGGCAATGTCATTCGCTGCTGAAAACCTTGTGTGTGAGTGAACGCTAAAACAAAATGATATTGCTTAGAGCCGTAGGTCACATCAAATTCACCTAAGCATTAATAGTTAATTAGGATTAAGTTAAGACATACTTCAGCCGAATAAACGAGACCATAGACAGACAAAAGAACAAGTCATAGTGTACGGTAGACAGGATAATTTTCACAGACCAGCAGCAGTCTAGAGAGAACTGGCGCTATTAACTCTGCATACCCCGTAAGGGACTCGGCATGATGATACTTATGTATGTACAGCAGAAATATAAAAAGAAACGCGTCCTGCGCATATATCGGGGGAAGGCATGCTACCTAGTTGTAAGTGCAGAGAGCTAATGTTGTGTCTTCCTCCTTCCAAGGGAATCGTAAACTCTATACATGATACACTACTCGACAAGTAACAGTAACCCATAGATTTAAGCAATTGTAGACCCTATTTCAGCGACATTACAATGCATATTGACGGCATCGGAGGCTACGTGATTTTTTTATACTTTACATCTTGCATTGCATAATGTACCCAATGCTGTGACCACTACTAGCGATTAGCTTTTTATTCCTTTGCAATGTGAAGTGCCAGCATTATACAATGCACAAAATGGCATTAAGAATATAATAAGAACAATTTATATAAAAATTTAGAGATTCAATAGTACAAAGGTTGAATCGTATTTACAAGAAAAAATATGGATTAAAAAAAACATTCATAAGATATTTCTCATAAAATATTAAGATAATTTCAATAGGTACTTGTAGTAACATAATCATTTATTTTTTCTTAATCAATTAAATCTTCATAGATTCCTACAAATCAAAGAGATTAAAAATAAATCATTCATATTTCTTCTTCTTCTTCTTCTCAGCATTTATGCGTCCACTGCTGGACATATGCCATGCAATCATTCATATTATGACAATAAAAAAAAAATGTGTCTATGGTAGGTATAATGAATTTTTGTTAGTTGTTATTAATTTATTGTTACTAATTGTCTTCTTCATTATGTAAATAATTAAGGGTTAGGCTGAGGTAATACTCACACACCCATTTTTCAAATAATAGAGAAAATAAAATTATATCCGCTGTTGTTTGCCTGCACTCCATAACTACACTATGTGTAGACAAAATATTGTAATGAAGCTGTAATGCTCATCTATTTTGGTGAAACAACAATAGCCCTTTATAAAAAGAAATGATTGTGATGTTAACATAAAATTTTTGTAGCATTGAATGTGTGTAGAAAACAGTACAATGCGAATGGCACATCCTTCTATACCAAAATAACTTAGTGAACATAAATCCCTAATAGGTACAATTACACATTGTAATCTAGTAATGTAACTTTGCAAATTGACAAAAATATCTATGTTGTACAAACTGTAACATTATGTGGACAGGAAACAGTCCTATAAGGTACCAAAACACACACACAGCTCCGAAATGTGTACAATAGAACACGCAGACACACATCTGACGCAATGACAATATTATAATCTACAAAACATTAAATACATGTACATCATAAAGGTTTGGACCAATTAGTGCATCTCACTATCACATATATATTTTCCAGAAACGAAACGACGCTTTACTAGTGACAGGCGATACCCGCTGCCTATCAACTCGAATTCGATGCCAGATAGTGTGGCACCCTCGCAATTAAATTGCGCCGACATAGTGGCCTTAGTAGACGGTCCTTTGGCCAACTCGAAGCGCGCGCGCAGGGAACCAACCCCGCGATCCTCCGAGTGCTGGGACAGCTCTGTGAAGCGCCACAGAGCCTGTTCTTTCTCTCCGTTCCAAATATTTTTCGGCATGGCAATCACATTCTGAACAGAGCCATTCATGGGCACGCACACGGACACATTCAGTAGCGGCGACGGAGGACTCATTGCATGCAAATTGTATTTGTAGTCTATCTTCAGATCGGTGTGGTCATCTTCACATTTCCAGTATGATACCAGCTGGAAGGGGCACGATGCTGCACCTGTTTTCGGCCGCACCTGATATTTCAGGATATCCACGTTGAAATATTGGGCAGTGGGATTCTTTTCCGATTGTCGTTTGAGAAGTGACGTCAGGGCGGGCATATTGAACTCAAGGACGGTGCTGTCGCGGGTTGACATCATCGTGTTGATGTTTATCAGCTGCTTATTGGGAAGGACATTGTCTAATCTGTGAATATTCTTCAGTCTAAAACACAGCTTGGCAGGATTAGGGTTATTAGCAAGAACTCCAACTATACCGGTGGGAAAAGACAGCATCATGTCACCAGACATCTTTACTTGACATTTAGTCTCCTCAGTACCTTGGAAGTATGAGTGGATGATTTCATGGAATGCAACTGCTAGTGGTATGGTGTCGGCCATGCCAATAGTGAGTGGAGATGGTCCGCGCGACCCTGAAGACCCCGCAGTGCGGAAATCGCCCTCGGAACGCCTCGATGGCGGACGCGGGAGTGAGATAGACGCTATTGTGGGCGTCGATGTGCGAATGTTTGACTGACTCATTTCACCAACTTCCGAAAAGAGATCACCAACATCCGCATTGGAAACTGGTGTTGGGCTCTCAAGCAGATTCAACTGGTTAGGCTGCAATGGTGCATAGGGGTTGGAGACATTACCATGTGGTGAAGTTGGGTTGCTGACATTTGGACTTTGGAAAAAGTCTACTAGCTCACTGCTAGCTTTACTAGCATTCGCATTGGACCCTCGCCTGGTCGTGCCAATTTTGTAAAGAGATATATTCTCAACAGTTGCTCTCAGCTCGTCTACGCTAGCCGACATAGTGCCCCCTCCATTACTGATTGGTTTAATCTCAACATGAATTTTTTGTTCCCTTTCTTCTTCAGAGTCTGTGTCAGTGGAAGAATACACACTGCCCTTTTCATCCTTTGGTCTGATGCAGTAGCCTTCCTCATCCACTTCTGGAGAATTCATCAAGTCCTGTTTAGTTGGGACTTCTTCCTCCTTCTCTTCTAAGTCAGATTTCTCACCAGCATTAGAGTTTTCTGATATTTCATCTTTTTTCTTTTTATTCTTTTTCTGCTTAGGCTTTGTTCTTCTGCTGCGTAGGAACCATTTAGACTCACGCAGAGTAGTGCGTCCCATGTTCTCATCCTTATCAGGTACTACAGGTGTAGCTGGTGTGCCACTTGGGCTGGAAGGTGCAGAGCATGGAGCAGCACCTTCTATGCTTCCGCTTGGTTCATCTTTGCTTTGGAAGTTTGGTGTAAAAAGATTCAGAAGTGAAGTAGTTCTCCTAGAAGTCTTACTGGTAAATGACTGCTCTTTCTTGGGAGCTTTCGCTGGCTGGGCAGGTTTGTGTGATCCATTGGAAACTGTTGATATTTGATCAGCCTCAGATATGGAGTTGTTCGCAGACCCTGGCTTAGGTAAAGATGTAGGAAGATCAACTAGAACAGCTTTCTCTAGTGCATTATATTTTTCAATGAGAAACTCTTTGAGTAGCTTTTCCACAGTTAATTCCAAGCATTGGTGCTTGAAATCCCTATGAACCTGACCCATGAGGTCATGATTGTTCTGGATGATGTCCGCATAAGCATGTAGGAACTGTTTCATCTGTTTTAAATGAGCTTCTTCAACATCCTGAAAATGTTTGCATGTTAGAGTCATTTTCTTCTCAAAGTCTTGTTTGACCAAATTGTATTTCTCAGCAAGTTGCCTGTAGTCCTCGTGAATCTTTTTCATCTTCACCTCAGCTTTTTCCATATCCTTAGTGGAAGCATTGTCTTTGCGTAGTTTCTCTAATTCAGTAGATTTGCTTGTATAAACATCCTTAGCCTTTTGAAGTGCCTGCTTAGTGTTCTGTATAAGTAGTACTACCTCTAAAGTACTAGACTCTGAGTCTTTGACAGCCTTATGTTTCTTGTGAAGCTCATCTGAGTATCTGGCCACATCCTTCACCAGCTCACTCACTTTCTGGAACATATGCTGGTGCAGATTCGACAGCTTCTCGGCAGAACATTTCAACACGCCCCAAAACGGGGCGAAAGTTCCCTGCGCACAATTACTATTTGCTTGTTTCGCTAACTTGGCTAACAATTTCGAATTCGTTTCCTCAACACTCGATCTCTCTCTGAGGTACTCTGAGAGCTCTTTGCTAGAAATAAGTCCGTATTTCATGTTTTGATAAAGTATATCGTATCCATTGTGCTCGTTGGCGAAATAATCTACAAAGTTGACACTCATCTTTGCAGTTACGAAGACCTAATGTTTTAACAGTTAATTCAATACATCATATTGTCACACACTGACCTGTATTCTAGGATCAAGCTCAGTATCACCATTGTCGTCGGCAGGGATAGTAAACGAAGATTCTTCCATTGTAGTACTACGGACTAGGAAGCCACCCAATCACCTAAATTACATCACCGACACATTAGCGTCACCTTCACTTTGGACAAACACAAAATATTATCTATTCAAATATACATCACAAACAAGGGTATTTAATTTGGTTACCAACGTCTGTAAACACTGAATACAGTTTCACGTAACGTGTTTAATTTAGAAAAATAAATAAAATACTTTTCATTCAAGATGACGTCCACTCTCCTGACGTCAAATCACAACAATAGACAAAACATTTAATAGCGGCTGAATTTTTAAATCTACTAGAGTAAATAAAAAATGTCATGAAACGAAGCTACCAAGACCACAGAATAAATAAAAATATTAAAATTTTCCTGCTCAACTATCTTACTCGTGTAAATTAGCTCGTGTAGATTTCATGATGATGAATACTAGCATACGTTTGGCTGAAGGCTGTTAAAACTTTTTTGTTTTCTAGATTTTAACTACGGTAATAAGTATAAACAGGTTCTAAAATTATATCAGTTACTGTTTATTTTATTACTTTTCGCTTATCAAGAAAAAATCTATATCAATCTATCATTAAACTCCATAATCGATGTATTTAAAAACATAGAGTATTACACAAGACCTCTAGATTGTCTCTGAATAAAACTATATAAAATAAAATAGTTGGCGTTCTTCTTCTAAAACCTATCGGATCTCTCTTTTGCTCTTGTGTTGCTGGTATATACTACTAGCGCCAAAACATATATTGTAACAGTATTTTTTTATCATGCGCGCTATGTGTTGCTTCTAAGTCCAGTCTAGTGTAATTTGACGTAAAACAGCTTCAATCTAACTCCAGTTTCGTTGTTCTTAGAAGTGTATTTTACGAAAAATTATTTATGTGTGACACAACTGACACTTGCTGTTTATTGCACGCGTTTCTGTCTTGATTTAACGAATACAGTTTTTGTTTGTGAGAAGGTGTTCGCATTCAATCTGTATGCAACTGCTACGCGTCGCCTCCACTATGTCTTACCAAGGATCACCATATTCGGGCCCGGGGGATGAATACGACTTCGAGGACGACGGGTACGACGATCTGGAAGAATACAGAGATAGAGAAGACCCGTTACCGCTCCCGCCGATCCTCGATGACACTGACGAAGGTAATTTGTTTACGCTGGTTTTTATATGTGTTTGCTTTAGTATTACAATGAATTTGATGACAACAAAGCCATATTTACACAAGTGTGTAATTACTATATGTAAACAAGGGTTATGTAACAACAACAAGCTAGAATAGGCAATGTATTTGTGTCCTCTTAATCTTCCCGCCTATTTTACTACCAGGTGACGTAATGGTTTCATTTACGCCACTTTCACCATAATCCGATTTAAGGACAGATCAAATTCCTATCCCAAATAAGAGGAACATGGCAATATTTTTGTTTTTCTGACAAAACCTTATGTTGCTTATATATGATGAGAATCAGAACAACTCATTCCTTTTAATCTTAGACCCTCAGTATTCCTTGCACCTTTCGTTAATTTTATGTTGTAGTTGGTACCTCAGTTGACAAGGGTCCCTTCCATATATGTATACATTTCAAAACAATAAGTCTAAAATGTAGCTTCCAATCAATGCATAATTGTTGTATATTGGCTATAAAAGTTGTTATTTAATAAGTAAATGTAATTATTGATATGTAAGTCTACAGAGAACTGGCACACTATACTCTCTGCCTACTCCATTAGGGACTCAACGTAATGTATGTATATATTATTAAAAGTGATATAGTGACACATAGCTTGTAATGATATAAGTTTTTAAGTATTTAAGTGAATACTTAGGTATTGAAGTCTGTACTTATAACATACCTTACTGAATCATTTTTGGTCTAGCATCATTTGAATGAATAGGTATATAGGTTTCAAATCAAATCAAATCAAAGCAGGGATGGCTGGCTCTTGATGGACTTAATTTATATTAATTTGAATAAATGTTACAATTGTAACATACATTTCCTGATTGTCAAAACACAAATGTGCTATGCTAACAAAATATATGGATCTGCTGCTAGTTATTTTTGTTTATATAGTAATAATATATAAGTTCACAGTCATGCAAAGTGCTGTTTGCTCTTGTAATATCTTATAATTGGAGATTGTATGTGTTGACATAATGTAACAACAATATCATCAAGTTTAGCTGTAGATACTGTCATTAAATCCTAGGATATTATGCATCACTATGGTGCATATGGTATGGTACAGGTACATCTAGCCGATGAATTATTTTGTTTTTATCTATACTAATATTATAAAGAGGAAAGATTTGTTTGTTTGTTTGTTTGTAATGAATAGGCTCCGAAACTACTGGACCGATTTCAAAAATTCTTTCACCTTTGGAAATCTACATTATCCCCGAGTAACATAGGCTATATTAAATTGGACCCGATAGGTGGCGCTGCGATCGAGTTTCAAGAATTTTACCTTTTTACCCGGGCGAAGCTTTCTGTATGTTTCTGTGTGTCTTAAGCTAGATTCGAGAATGGTTTAGATTTACAATTGGACCCAATAGGTGGCGCTGCGATCGTGTTACGGGCAATTTAACTTTTTCACCCGAGTGAAGCTGGGCGGGTCAGCTAGTGTTTGATAAACAGATATTATTGGGTTTTTTCTATCAGGAAGAACATGTCAGTTACGAAACACAAATACATTGCAGGCCCTTCCTTGCATATGTTTTTGTTATAAATGCCCTTCTGTGTATGTTATAAATATTAAATAGATCTGTTAATACTGTTCCAGACACAGAGGAAGCCAGTGAGACTGATATACCAAACAATGAAAATGAACCCCTTGAGATTAAAGAGCAGTAAGTAGAAATATTTAATTTAAAAGGTGAAAAGTTGATGTGTGATTATACAAAAGACTTTGAATTATTGATTTTGTAAAACATTGCTTCAATATCATAATACCTTTACATGGTACATTATTATAAAGAAATCACAAGAATTTGAAATCAAATGCTTGTATGTAATTTTTCTTCTAAAATGCTTAAACTTCTTTAAATGCATCCACATTCATGGGTCCCTTCATACATACATACTTGCCAATTTTGAGTACTCTTCACATTCATTTTTAAATTGCTAAATTTGTATGTGCTATTTAGCTTTTCTGTCAAACTTTCCTATGCTTCCAGACAACTATCGGGTCTCTTTGTAAATCGAATCCATCTAGATGTCCCTGGAAATACACACATAATAATTCATCAAATTTGGTCATGCCATTCTCGAGGTTTTGTAATACTAAAAAAATGCCTATTGAATTTTAAGAAAATTTTGCTTATTTCTAAGTAGTAATATTACAAAATATTTACCTCTTGTTTCCAGAATGTATCAAGACAAACTGGCCAACCTGAAGAAACAGTTACAACAGTTAGAAGATGGTATCCACCCAGAATTCCTGCGGAGGGTAAAGAGGCTGGAACACCAGTTGCACGAGAGACTGAGGATAAATAAGATATATAAGTGAGTTCAAATATTCTTTCCTTGACATATACATTAAACTGTGCAGAATCCTATGCAATGCATCATTCACCAAAATCTGAATCTATTTATTATAAAAATGTATGTGTATACATACTTTCACGTTAGGATCCCTGATCCCTGAAGTGATGGCTAGAGGTGTAGCAACACACACCACCTTTCGCCGAAGTAAGATTTAGGGGTTAATGTTTGACAGTTGGCAAGTCCAGTATTATTTCTCAAGCTCAATGTAAACTTTCTACATATGCCAGCTTTGAGTACTCTTGATGTTCCGATACTTCTGTTTGATCAAGTTCAGTTAAAGAAGTTATAATGTGGCCTTCCTCTTTTAAATACTTTTGCTTTGTTAAAATTTAACTTTTAAACTGATTACATCCTTGTTTTTTGTTCTTATTTTAAAATAATCTACAGGGATCACATGTATGAGGTTGTCGAACGCGAGTACATAGCTGAGAAGCGAGCTGCTGCCAAGGAGTTTGATGAGAAGAAGGTAGAACTGAGGGAGAACCTGCTAAATGACTTTGAAGACAAGCGAAGATTGATTGAAAGTGAAAGACATAGTATGGAACTGAACGGGGACTCTATGGAGGTTGGTTTGTCTGTTCTTAGTTGTATGCACTTACTCTACTCCAAGATATAATTTCTAAGATGCCAGCTGTAATAAAACATTGTGAGGTCCACGTTGTTCATCAATGTAGGTACTAATTATAGTATAATATTAATTATACTATTGATGTCTTTTAGAAGGCCATAGGCATTCCCAAAGCATATGTGAAAGTAAGTTAGACATGTTTTTTATACTTATTTATTCTAGTAAATTCATCCAGATCAATATCCTGCGCACTTTTTTTTGTAACGTATTTGATCGATCCTATGACAATTAGCAGCACATAAGGCAGGATGTGTGGCCAGAGCCAGTGGCACTTCCAATATCTTTTAATTAAGTGTAAAAAAAAAGATAAACTGCTTTAAAAATTATATCACACTGCATTGTACTTCTGTACATAACAGTCGACAAATCACAACCAAATTGCCCTCTAAAACATATTTTCCTAACTCAACCTTTGTGTAGAAGTTAAAGACTTCCATAAGGTGGAGGTTCCATAACTCCAAATTCGAACGGGAAACCCGTTATGCCCTACCAATCTTGAACTCTCTTCTTAACAATGAATGTGAATGACAAGTAGTGATGTGTGCGTGTCAGGTGAAGCCGGTGATGAAGCGCATCCTGCGGCGGCGCGCCAACGAGCCGGCGCCGGCGCCCGAGAAGCGGCGCAAGCTGCCGCAGGCGCTGAGCTTCCAGCTGGACGAGCGCGCCATCGAGGCCGACCTGCGCGCCATCGCGCGCCCCGAGCCCCACAACCCCACCACCCACCCGCGGAAGCACGTCGTCGCCACCACCTGTAACTATGCACGCACCTTACTTACGGGATATCAGCAGCTTGGCGTTGATTAGTGTTTGTCCCCTCGAGTCTTCGAGGCCAACCTGCTATCACAGTGTTATAGTACCATAAAGATTTCTGCAGGGCAACCTGCGAGTGACCCCCCTGGTATTTCCAGCGTCCATAGGCGTCGGTAACCGCTTACCATCAGCTGGGCTGCATGCTTGTTTGCCATCCCAGTGGTGTTAAAAAAAACCACAGGATAGCCAGGCTTTGTACAGCAGGCACTGTACTAGACCCCCCAACTAGGTCAAACTGCTCCATCACACAGCTAAACATAGAAATTTTGTGTTTACTTGTCATTTGAAATCTGCTCACTGCAGTGTCAAACATCAAGGTCAATTTAAACTTTTAATTATATATTTTATATAGGTGGCAAACGAACAACCTTCTGATGGGCCACAGACTATAGATACTTGCTATTTACTGAAATAACAGATATCTACTTTTTTCGTTTACAATGGATTCTCCATTTGTCACATTGGTCAAGTAGGTACTAAATCATCTCTACCTCTATAAAGGGAAATTTCATATTTGAATAATGTATATCGAGTAAGCCGTTCAGTCAAGTGTCGCAACGGTATGTGCGCAGGCGCATACGTCAGTAGGCAGGGTGTGGTAGTGAGAACCCGTGCGGTCCGCAGGCGAGTCCCCGGCGCGCGAGGCGGAGGCGGCGGACCCTCGCGTGGAGGATGGCAAGCTGCTGTACGAGCGGCGCTGGTACCACCGCGGGCAGGCCGTGTTCGTGGAGGGCCGCGAGCTGGCGCGCTTCCCCGGACACATACACGCCATCACCGACGACGCGGTGAGCCACGCACTACATCGCTACATACCTTCATCTAGATTCCCTGGAACGCAAGCGTCTATACTCTATGATATGATGGAATTTCTTGTCAAAATAGGAGATGAAATTGACATGGGGCTCAAATTGGACTATGATCCAAATTGACGTTATGCGGGCTTGTTAATTTTTTCAATTTTTCAATTATATCATTCATCATCACGAGTACCTAACGGGGAAGGCAGAGAGTATAGAGTGCCAGTTCTCTCTAGACTTACATACCTCTTTCGCTTCATCCACATTCATCAGTCTCTTCATACATGCTCGTCGGTTTCGAGTACTCTTGACGTTCCCGTCCTTGAGCGTCCGATCGATTTGATCCTTTCTTCACTCCTCCTTTCTATATGTCCAAACCAAAGTAACATGCCTTTCTTCATCTTTATAATTACAATCAATCATACTTCCTCTGACATAAAAATATGAAATCATATTTATTCATTTTAAAACCCTTACAATTAATTGTATCGAAAGCATGCAAATGATTACAAAAAAATATATAAATTTCACACTACCATCTCATTTGTTCCAGATATGGGTGAAAAAGACAAACCTCGAGCGGATACGGATATACATATCGCAGTTAGCGCGGGGTAAAGTGACTTTAAAGCGACGAGCGTCGTAATGTACATATAGTGATATTAGTGTACTGATAGTGAACGCTAGTGTTGTACCTTCGAAGGTCCCTCGACTGACTGACTAAGTCGGCAATCTGACCAGTCTTCCTAACAATAAATATTCCTTAGATTTCATATGTAGTATGACTATAGTCCATTCGTGATAAGAAAATTCAGTGCAACTGCAGGGTAAAGATGTATTTACAGTGGAGTAAAGATTAAAACAATTCAAGTCAACTTCATTATCTCAAATCAAAATGAAGTCATTGGTTAAATTTGTTGTAGCCAAAAACGTACAAAGGACAATTTTTGTACGAAAGTATGCCTTCAGCTGGGCATTGTAAATTCGACTTTATAGTTTTATGCGACCTGATTGGTCGCGGGGCTTGGCTAAGCTGATTGACAACGACGACTATTTTCTTAACTCGAATGGACTATATTGCGGACGAAGATATCATATATGGGATACTTGTAGTTTGGTTTCAGGAATTGAAAACTGTGCATAGGGATGGTTACATTGATATAATGTTAACGTATACGATTTGGATGTGATGAATTTATCGTGGGATTTTTTTCACGCCTTCCTGCAAGGGTTCTCGAAGGCATAGATGTGTAGTACACACCCTTAGGCTATACATTAAAATATTAAAGATTCCTGCAGGGTCGGCAATGCACGAGTGATACCCCTGATGTTGCAAGCGTCCATAGGCGGCGGTAACCGCTTACCCAACCGGTAAAAAAAAAGAAAACATACCTCTTTGAATTTCTCCTCAAGTTACCTATCCTTCACGGTAAAGCTTGTGGTGTGACTAATCACCGTACGTACGTAAGTTCAGAAAAAAATATTTGCGCAGTCGAATTCAAACTTGTTATCTTTGTGTTGCTGACTACTCGACCCATTCAGCCAACATGGTTTTAGAAATACTTTTTTCATCAAAAAATAAAGGCGTGTCCCCATACACATCTGCCTATCCCTTCGGGGACCCTAACGGCGTGAACCCAATTTCTTTTGTGAATTAGCTTAAGTCGAAAAGGTTGTAATGAATTTCTCAATGATAGTCGAGTTTGATAAGCATATTTTTTATTTTATATTATTCTTTTTATTTGACTTTACATTTATTTTAAATCGTTGTTGCTATACCATACTAACAGATTTGTAAGATCTGGATTTTACTAAGACGAGTCTGGCAAGAAATTTCAAATATGGAAAAAAAACTTTTTTTTATGATTATAAAAATACACATTGACATAAATTTGTAAATGGAATTCATACAACACATTCGCGCGTAGATTTGCCAATGTATTATGTGCCTTATGTTGTTGTAATAAATACTATGCGTAAGCGTAGTGTGTCTACAATCAATGTAACCATCTCGGAGAGCAGTGTTGAACATTTATAATTTAATGTATTATTCAACTGATGAGTAGTAGTTCGTAGTATGAAGTTCTTAAATTATTGGATAGATGGCGCTACTTGTATGTCAAATGAAGTCGACACCTAAAATGTTTGAAGCTTGACTTTGGTATTTTTGGACACAAAATAAGAGCTAATTTTAAAGTCCGTTTTTAAACATAGTTAATAAAAGTAATTTTATCCAGTCTTAGCTTATGGGTAGTGCCGGCAAATATTGTTAGTGAACCGTCTTTGCATACATTTATGAAGAGTTTGTGCTTCAGAAATGGTGCCGGACTTATCATCTGTCACGTTGGCATCTAAATGTATTTCCTTCGTCGTGTAACTCGTGTGACGTCGGCGTTGTTATATATCTGCCTACCCTTCGGAGACCCTTGTGGGCAGGCGTGACGATACTAAAACTTAGAGTATATAAATCTTATAGTCGAGTTTCGAACATTTCCTATTGACATGAACTGATAATTTATGAATTTGCCTAAAATGAAGTGTAGGATGAACTAAACAGGGTGTAAGAATAATTCTGTAATTAATATAGAACAAGCTTGCCAGATCACAATGAACTTTATTTTGCCAGTCTTTTTATATTACTTTAATCAAAATGGCGCTGAAGGCATATTTTCCTGACATCAATTTATTAATTTTTCCATTCTTTCAAGTCGAAATCGCTATAAGGGTTTCAGTTTGATACCCTGTTTTTTAATTAACTTAAAATTTTAATTAACTTATGTGAGCCAATTCCTTTGCTTCCAAGTCACACAAGACGTTGCAACTATTCAATTACAAAAATTGTGGAAGTGTAAAATGTCAGTCATATAATTTTTTTTCTACATATTCATGACGTGGATACTAGTCTTTTAGTCAGATACAATTTGAAAATATGTGTTTCTATTTTGTATTGTAAATTGGTTCCTGCTCTACTACGCTCGAGTAATAACGCGTATATACTGCAAATAGCAATAGCTCAGATAAGTTATGGCCTAAGTACATATCTGGATAACTGAATACTAAAAACTGCTTGCGCTTTTTTTTTTATACATTATCATAAACAAAAACTTTTTTCATTACCATCTCCACCATCCACGAAAACGCTCCCCACTATTAATCCTTATAGTTTATAGTGTTAGTGTGCAACCCCCCACTAATGTGCACACGTACACTACAATTAATAGTCTCGGGTTATACTCCACCCGACCCACTGGACGAGAAATTGGTGGGGCGCGTCTTCGTGGATGGCAATATCTATATCACGATTCTTTTGTCAAGACGTCAACTTCAAAGAAATGCCGAATACACTTTTTGGTATTTATGTGTCCAATCTTACTTATATTATAAATGTGAAAGTTTGTAAGTTTGGATGTTTGCAGTTCTTTCACGGCCAAACGGCTGAACCGATTTGGCTGAAAGTTGAAATGGTGATAGCTTATACCTAGGAATAGGACATAGGCAAATATTTTTTTTTATCCGCAAAAATTCAAAGTTCTTTATATTATAATGTATGGTGCTCTTTCACGGCATAGCGGCTGAACCTATTCTCGCAGGAAAATTTCCAAAGCCTCTTTTTCGAACTCCACGCGGGCGAAGCCGCGGGCATAAGCTAGTTAGAATATAATTCCAGAATGCATTTTGCGTTGTCCCAAATTGTATTGATCAAGTCCTCGTTGCGTCCGTAATGTCTGTGTGCGTGTGTCAAACGTCAGTATTTATTGTAAATATGTGTAAATATGATGTAGTTGTAGGTACTGATCAAATGATGCTGTGTACACGCGAGATTGTTTTCGATCTACCATATTTATTTCACATTGTTTTTATAATAATATTTTTGTGATTTAATATTATTGTAAATGAGTTGTGAGCGTTGTAAATACTTGTAAGTGAAGATTTTTACGAATGTAAATGATATTGAGAAGAGATCTTTTAAATTACAATATATGTATTATAAGATATATTTCACGTTTCATTCATATTTCTCCAAGAAGTATGTCCTGTGGTAAGTTGTTTATTTTTATTTTGTGTTGCCATATAGTGTCAGTCTCGAATAGAATTTATCTATAGTAATAGTATATGCATATGTGTGATTTTTATGGATGGATGGATGTTTTATACTCAAGAACGGCTGAACCGCATAAGATGAAATGATGAAATAGGTAATATTCTGGAATAGACAAAGGTTCTTTTCCAGAAAGAAAAATACTCTAGCATTTATAATACTAGTTTAGATTATCAAATTTAAAGCGCGTGGCACCGCGGGGCAGAACTAGTCAACTATAAAAGCGCGTAGCTTGTAATTTCGAAGCTAACTGACTTATAAAAATCGTCTGCGCATGATACGATATTCCGCTTTGAAAATTAAATTAAACCTAAGGTAAATAATGTTTTTATGCAACCAGAGTGGCAAACAAGCATACGGCCCACCTGATGGGAAACGGTTACCGCAGTCTATTTACGCTCACGATACCGAAGATTAGAATACAAAAGTATACGTGCCGAAGTATCATTTGCGCGTTGCCACTCTGTGTTCGGAGTGTTATAGTGTGTTGGCAGCATAATGGGTTTAATCCCTCTACTGCCAACACATTTTAACAATCCTCCCCCTCCCCAAGGAGCTCATTACGGGAAACCTTATTCACCGCGTAGGAACACAACACAATATATTGTGTTATTTGGCTACGGACTTCTATAATGTGGAAGTCCTGCCCCAGTCGGGCAGCTCCAAATTCGAACGGGGAACCCGTTATGCCCTACCTCTCTTTGTCATTCAAAAGTTTGCCCAAGTCGTTTACTCGCACGATTCATTGTTTGTCCGTGCCATTGACATGGAAGTTGACATTAATATCCCCGGTTCGCGGTGTATCTTTCAATGCCTAATGTTCGCTTAGAAAAAAGAAAACGAAAATCCTTGCAAACTTGCATTCAGCCAATAAAATTATAATAAAAAAAAGGTTGAGAAGAATGTCAAAGGCGTATGTATAGTCGTGCTTGAGTAACGGCGATGGACTCGCCATCTGTCACGTTCGCACCTAAAATGGGTGTGGCAGAAAGTGGGTGTGTGGGTATTACCTATACACCTCGGCCTAGTCGTACAGAAACTCACAAGTACATTATGTTTATTTCTTTACAAATCTATATCAATTTAACTTTAATGTAAATTAAGTGATGATTTACGAGCTTTACGTTAAAACTGTAGGTACCTTAACGTTTCAGAAGAAATTCAAATGACATCTGTCAGTTGGCACTTCAGCTTCAGCCAGAGGCTGCGTTCATTTTGAGTGAGGTGAGTCTGTATTTATATTATTTGTATGTATACGTTTTATCCGAGTTTGTAAGTACACCAATGCTATATATATAGTCCATCACTGTTCCCACGAACTACTATACATTGGTACATCTGATTTTTTCTCAAACGCATGCGGGTTTCCTCTCGATACGCTCGCGTGACTAATTACTGTACTTATAAATAATAATAATAAGCCTTTATTGCTGTTAAAATTTACAATACTTATATCTAAATATTATGTATATATTTTAATTTTAGAATTTTATTATATATTTTAAGTATCGACGTCCGGTATGTTTAGGAAACAGCTTGTCTCTCGACATAGGCCTCCTCTAATGTCTTCCACGAGTTCCTGTCCTTTGACTTTCGCAAACACTCTCCGCCAGCTATTCTTTGAAGTCATCTTCCCATCTTTGATTTTTTCTGCCTTTGCTTCTATGGCCATCTCTTGGGTACCATTCCGTTACATTCTTTGTCCACTTTTCTTGTGCCTCTCTTAACATATGTCCTGCCCATCTCCACTTTTGAATTTTATGTATTTTTTCCACGCTTTATAATTTTGTTATGTTTTTTATGTGTGATAGTTATTATTTCACTGAGGGACCAGTATCTTTTCCAAGTATTGGCTATTCTCCGATCAATCTCTTTTTGCATAGTGTCACTTGGCGATATTAACTGCCCTAGGTAAACATACTCTACATACTCTGCATATTCGATTTTTCCATTATTAACGGTGATAATATAGGTCTTCGTAGAATTGGTCATAATTTTGGTTTTTGCGGTATTCATCGATAGCCCTGCTTTTGCGCTTTGATCTGACAGTTCTTGTAGCATATGCTGCAGTTTTTTCGGGCATTCAGAAAAGAGGACCAAATCGTCCGCAAATCGTAAGTGGTTGAGATTTTCACCGTTTATGTTAATGCCATTTGTTTCCCAATTCATATTCCGGAATATCATCTCCAAAACAGCCGTAAATAGCTTAGGCGATATAGGGTCCCCTTGACGGACCCCTCTTTCTATTGGGAATTGTCTTCCAGTTTTTTCAAGCCGCACTCGTGCTACACTTCCACAATATATGTTTTGAAGAATTTTTATAAATTTGGCCTCCACTCCTTGGCTCTGTAGTGCTTGCCATATATGAATGTTCTTGAGAATCGAAGGCTTCATTAAAATCAACGAATCTTATATAAAAGGATTTATTGTATTCTTTATATTTTTGTATGATTTGTCTTACAATTACTGTACTTAAGTTCAGAATAATTCATTGGTACAGTTGGGATTCAAACTTGCTTGTTTCTGAATCGTTGTCTTGCAGGCAACTAACTACCCGAACCACTCGGCCACCACGGCTCCTGTTAAGATATACATGTGAAACTTTATGAGTATTTTCTTTGAACGCCAGGACGAATTGGATGGTATTTGGCACAGAGATAGTTTATATTAGGTGGATTATAACTTAGGTAAATGTTATATTCTGAACTAGCGATCCGCCCCGGCTTCGCGCGGGTGCAATGTAGATACTAAGAATATGTAAAAGATAGACATGTTTACTGTGGCTTATCCTTTAAAGATAAATCTTTACCATCGCGGACTTTTTTATCGATCTTTTTAGGATATACAATTCCGTAGTACAGTAATTTGATTTTTTTATTTTTTGTTTAGACAGCAAAAATATGCTTGTCACGACATCACATTACAAATCTTTGAATTTTTCGTACTGTCTGTTTTATACATATAAAACTTCCTCTTGAATCACTCTATTTATGGCTGAAAACTGCATTAAAATGAACTCATCTAAATGAACAGACTGCAGAAGCGACTTAATTTTAAACTTTGTAAAAGTAAATAGGTAACAATGAAATCGTATTTTACGCGGATAAAACCGCGGGGAACACCTAGTAATGGCATATATCTAGAAGGCGTGGTATTTGGATAATTTATTGCACCGTATTGCGTTACGTCCCTAACATAGGTGTGATTCCAATTTCAAAATAACGTCAAAGAAGCATCTAGCCGAACCCATGTAAGTACAGTTACAAAGTCATGGACAAAGTCAATTTATAAAGTCGATGTCCTGCCTCCGATGGTAGCCAGTGTCAAGTGCTCGCGCGTCGCCGCGCCATTCAAAACATCGCCTCCGGAGCGACACTACCGCTCCCAAAAAAAATCGGAAAATTCACAATTGGGCCCGCCATTACGATTCCAGCCGCGCTCGCTGCCTAGGCCGTCCGCGCGACGCGCCACTGACACATTTCTGCAATTTCGCGCGCACTTTGAATTTAGATTAGGTTATTATTTATCTGAATCTATAATTATTTCCTTCGATTCGGTGTTATATTGTGCTACGTGTCCTCCTATCATTGTGATTTTACGCGCTGTGAATTATTTGGACATTGCTACACAAGGTAAGTCGTAAATTTAAGTAATCAATAGTAATTAATATTCTTTGTTTCCCTACGGGTGATAACAATCGCTATATAACATAAACGCAAGTACTCTCTGACCAATTACTGTACCTCGCAATTTTGACGCAACTTTTTAAAAAATGCAAATTATATTGTTTAAAAATGTGGTAAAAGGCATAATTATCATCGAGTACAATAGCTTACACTACTGGTCTTGTAGCGTCGCCTTTTGCGGCAGTATCGGCTTAATGAATTATTTTTACTGGCACCGTTTGCTTGATGAGCTGGTGTATCGTTCGTTCGGAATGTTGTTTAACATTACTATATAAAATCTATGGGCAATAAGTGTCACATAAAATAAAATTAATTTCTGAACTTTATATTAATGGTCAGGATTTTTTAAAATTAGAGGTGATAGTTTAATCTTTGTCATTAAAAGTCAATAACCGATTAAGTGCTACATACCCGGTTTATGTTTACGGCTAATAAACAAAAGGAAACGCCGCTCAAATGACAAGTATACCCGGCCGGATAATAATATTGAAACTACTTGTAACTGGCTGACATTTTAATTTAAAAAAAGATGATATTCTGCCCGCTATTTCTTGTGATGCGATAGGTACCTATGCGCCTAGGGTTGTCGAGCGACTTAATGACAATTTCATTTGGAAATCGCTATAAGTTGACTTATTGAGGTGCAAAGGATAAGATATAATTAGCTACTTTATAGATAACAATACTACCTGCCTACCCCTTCAGGGACCCTTGTGGGAAGACGTGAGGATATATACATACATACATACATATCATCACGCCCAGTCCCTAGCGGGGTATGCAGAGAGTATAGAGCGCCAGTTTTCTCTAGACTTACATACCTCTTTCGCTTCGTTTCGCCACATTCATCAGTCTCTTCATACATGCTCGTCGGTTTCGAGTACTCTTAACGTTCCCGTCCTTGAGCGTCCGATCGATTTGATCCAGGTAGTTGGAACGTGGCCTTCCTCTGCCTCTTCTTGCACACACTTTTGCTTTGTATATCTGTTTCGTCAATATTTCTTCACTCATCCTTTCTATGTGTCCAAACCAACGTAACATGCCTTTCTTCATGTTTACAATCACGCCCTCATTCACGCCAGTTGATTTGCGAATCTTTTCATTGCGGATTCGATCTAATATCGTTACTCCGCACATTTTTCGAAGAGATCGCATCTCAACTGCATTCAAGCTATTTTCATACTTCCTCTGACATACCCAGGCTTCACTGCCATACAACAGGGTAAGTACCAATATCGCGTTGTGGACAGAAACTCGAGCACAGACTTTTACTGCCCATCAACGCCGACATGGCTCCATTCACCTTATTTCCGACAGTTATCCTTCTTTCAATATCTTTTCCATACTTTCCATCTCGTGTGAACATGCTTCCTAGATATACAAATTCATTCACTTGCTCTAGAATTTGCCCATTTATCGATATAGCACACTCGGTCACTTGTTCATCTCTTTCGACTACCAGAACCTTAGTCTTGCCAGCGTTTAGGCGCAGCCCCTTCTTTTTACATTCTTCTTTCATTATGGTAACTAGTGACTGCAGTTCGCCCTCTGATGACGCCAGTAAAACCGCGTCATCGGCGTATAGTAGGCAGTTGACCACTAAGATTCCCATTTTCACTCCACATCCGTTCGTTCTTAATGCTCTCAGACTGCTATCTGGATATATAATGAACAGCCATGAAATACCCTTGTTTGATACCCGACTTCACATCAAACCAGGGTGACATCTCACCGTTAACCCTAACGCACGCCTCGCTATCACTATAGAGTGATTTCACGGCATGCAGTAGGGAACTGCTCACTCCATATCTAGGCAACACGTCCCAGAGTTCCTTTCGTACGACTCTATCAAATGCCTTCCCTAAGTCGACGAAAGCGCAGAAAACCCTTTGGTTAATATTCAAAAACCTTTCCGCGATTCCGCGAAGCGAGAAGGTTTGATCCATACATCCCCTTCCTGGTCTAAATCCACCTTGGGATTCCCAGAGAAACCTTTCGGATCGCTCTTGCATTCTTATCGTCAGGATCTTCGTGTACACTTTACTAGCTAAGCTGACCAAGCTGATGGCTCTGTAGTTTGAGCAGTCCAATCGTGATCCCTTTCCTTTATAGAAAGGCACGATGACTGCTCGCCTCCAGTCGTCCGGAACATCATCCTTTTCCCAGCAAAGATTGCATTGCAAATAGATGACGTCCCAGACCGCTGATCCACCGTACTTGATCATCTCAGCCGTAATCCCATCTATTCCCGCTGCTTTTCCACATTTCAGACTTCTTATCGCTCTTACAATAGGATATATACAATACTATGTTATTACTGATACTACAATAGCAAGGAGAGCAGGCATGGCAAAACGCCAAAGGTCGTGCTTGACAATGTATGTGCTTGCTTATTTGCCCGACACTTTGTAATTCATGTAGTATAAATAAGCTTCCTTATCTAGGCCTTTTTATACTTCGAATGTAGGTACCAACCCTACTGCTTTAAAAAAGAATGGCAGTTGGCAATTTAACACTCTGTAACGCAAATCGGCCGACATAATTATTGCCAGGAGAATAAAATACCTTTAATATGTTCAAATATATTAACAAGAAAGAAGTGATATTTGAATAAAAATCTCTCAATTTTAAAGTTTTGAATCCAAATAATTTAATGGCCGGTGACCTTTCTAAGGCAACATAAGGAGCAGTTGCTAGCTGACATCATGAATTTAAGCATTAAGGTGTATTATAAAAAAAAGGTGTGATATATTTTCATTCGACCATAAATTACCTCTGATCAGAGTTTTTATAACGTAAAAACCAAATATATTGAATAATATCAAGTTGTTTGAAAACAAATTGCTCCTAGATTTTGTCGGTCTCTACGTTCGATTAAAAACTTAATAACTCTCGTTATAGCCATGTCAACATGTTAGCTAATAATACAAAAGTATTGCCATTTCAAGGATCGATAAGGCGATGCCAACGACCTTAATGGAATAGACACGCCCACGGGTGAAAAAATTCAAAATAAATTTTAACACAATAAAACGTTTTTAAAGTTTTTTAATTATATATTCTGTTTAGTTTGTAAAATAAAAGTACCCTAAGTTATTTCTTTTTACATCAGCTATCTGCGTTTGAAAGTCCTTTCCAAATCGGTTCAGAGGTTATCCGTTACAGAGATTATCCGGAACAAACAGAGACAAACATAAAAAGTGTTATGTTAGGTATATGTACCGTGTATCCATCCATATGAATTTAGTAAAAAGCGGTTATTTTAATATTACCAACAGACTCCAATTTAATTGAATTATACAGATAAAAATTCAACTTTAAACCAAAATCTGTCAAAATTTAGTTTAGGTACAATTTTAATTTACTTTACGTTGTTAAGTTGGTACTGTGTGTTTGCTTGACTGTTACGTTGCCGCGTATTATTTCCTGAACGTTACTTAACTTAAGTTTTTTTTTAAATTATAATCACTATAACCTCATGAGCGATTAAATTTGTATTCTTCTATTCGTTAATTAGTTACATTAAAAGCTTTTCTAACACTAACCACGTAAATTTCACAAATACAAAGGCACATAATATGCAGAAATCGCGATAAATCTTATCACACACCTGAGTACGTTTAAGGACCGTTAACTTAAGATATATTCAATTTAATTGGCAACATAAATAACATATACGGTATTTTTTTTCTCATGGCTGGCTGATTTAATTTTATTTGTAGGTGGCCATCTTCATTGGCGATGAATTAAAAAAATATTCGAACTCAGTTTAAATTGTCTACCACAATCTGCGGCAATTTTTTTTAATATGTATGAAAGTTCTACCGGGCTCAGTTATAGCAAACATACAAAAAGAAAAAAAATACATAAAGTAACTTTACAAATCGGAGTAATACGTAATAATAATCTCCTTCTACCTCAACGTATAAGGGAACCAATGTTAAAAAAGGAAACTGTTTGTTTCAGGTTGTTTTTGTCTTAGTAACGATGGTGTGCTATATTTAGTACGTGACGTTCAATATTAGTGTTCCCTGTGTCCCTTGCCTTGGATAAAAGATTTTTTACTTTTGACAATAAGGTCTGTGACAGAGCCCTTTACCAAAAGAACGCGCTGGGCGCACAGAGTTTGATCGATCTCGTTCCAATAATTTTAATTAACCGGGCGATTTACCCTTTCGCTGACTTTTTTCTTAATTAAATTAATCGGCAAAATTTCCAATTATCAGTCACTTCGTTAAAATCGCTCTCGTCAATTAACATTGTTGCCTTTATTCCGATCTCTTAGCTTTTTTACCGACTTTAAAAAAGGAGGACAGTGTAGGAGCTTATCTTATTTATCCTTCGTGATTTTGCTTGGCTACCCTTATATTTGGAAGAGTGGCTGTTTTAGCAGCACTACCATCACAAGAATATCCATCAGGGTCCTTAGACATAAACTTCATTTAAATAGTGCGTATCGAACGAACCTAGGACTTTAAGGTTTGTGATCCGCGGCCGAGGTACCACACGGGTGGCAAACAAGCATGCGGTCCTCCTGATGATAATCAGTTTCCGCCGCCTATGGACGCTTGCAACACCAGGGGTATCGCTCGTGCGCTGCCAACCCTGCAGGATCTTAATACACCACTTAATAATACGCAATCTTAATACACCACTCTTGAAGAATTCCATGTTGTACTCACTCTTCAGGGCAAACCTCAACTGGGAGCTTATTCCATAGCCTGAGCGTTTGCGAAAGGAAGCTGCGATGGAACCGCGCAGTACGATATTATTGATACATTCAGTTTGATTTTAAAATGTCATTGGTGACATAATTCGAGGATGATCTGTGTTATTCCGAATTATGTGAGTATTTACTAGAAAATGATATGGAATTATTATTTTAAGCTCCTTACGTCAATGTTTATGTCCATAAGACCCAAATAAATGGCATTTCAATTAGGTGCTTTTAGTTCGTAAGTCTGCAGGCAGTCGGTCTTCTTTTTGCATTTGATGAGTGGATCTACTTAGCGTTATGATCGGAACCTGTTTACGTAATAGTAGCATATACGGTGGAATAAAACCTTCACACGATCGAGAAGAAATTACAAGGTGTATAGGACAATGTTACGTTGACATTTACACATGTGCCTACCGCTTCGGGGACTCCCGTGGGAGGGCGTGAAGATAGGTAGCATACTTCGGTGACAAGAGTTCGATTCCGTACAAACCTGTTAGGTTATTTTTGGACAGGTCAATAATATGAATGTTAATATTCACATTCATCTGTCACGTTGGCACCTAATATACCTCTGGCGGAAAGTGGGTGTTTGGGTATTACCTATACACCTCTGCCTACCCCTTCGAAGACCATTGTGGGAAGGCGTGAGGATATATTATTTTATTTATTTAATATTCATATAAATATGGTTGGCAATATTTATAAAAAATTTAATGCGTTTAATTTCCAAAAATAGTCTTACGTGGTCTCACACATTCCAAGGCATGTAGATTTACTGTATTGGCATTATATCGTATTATGTATATAAATAGCAGTTTATCGGCTAAAGGCATTCAATAACTGAATTTAAAAACGCTAAAAGGAGGTAAGTGGCCCAAAAAGGGTGATTCAGTGTGGCCTTCTTGGCATTCCTGGCTGGTACGAGTTGGGGTGAATAATTTATATATTCTTGTTTTTAATAATGTTATTTTCCTTAATGTATTCGCAACTTAGTCATTTTTCTAATTTCGTTTTTTTTTATATAAACACTCATATTACATACATATCATCACGCCGAGTCCCTAACGGGGTAGGCAGAGAGTATAGAGCGCCAGTTCTCTCTAGACTAACATACCTCTTTCGCTTCGTCCACATTCATCAGTCTCTTCATACATGCTCGTCGGTTTCGAGTACTCTTAACGTTCCCGTCCTTGAGAGTCCGATCTATTTGGTCCAGGTAGTTGGAACGTGGCCTTCCTCTGCCTCTTCTTGCACACACTTTTGCTTTGTATATCTGTTTCGTCAATCTTTCTTCACTCATCCTTTCTATGTGTCCAAACCAACGTAACATGCCTTTCTTCATCTTTACAATCACGCCCTCATTCACGCCAGTTGATTTGCGAATCTCTTCATTGCGGATTCGATCTAATATCGTTACGCCGCACATTTTTCGAAGAGATCGCATCTCGACTGCATTCAAGCTATTTTCATACTTCCTCTGACATACCCAGGATTCGCTGCCATACAATAAGGTAGGTACCAATATCGCGTTGTGGACAGCAACTCGAGCATTCTTGCTCAGACTTTTACTGCCCATCAACGCCGACATGGCTCCATTCACCTTATTTCCGGCAGTTATCCTTCTTTCAATATCTTTTTCATACTTTCCATCTCGTGTGAACATGCTTCCAAGATATACAAATTCATTCACTTGCTCTAGAATTTGCCCATTTACCGATATTGCACACTCGGTTACTTGTTCATCTCTTTCGAATACCAGAACCTTAGTCTTGCCAGCGTTTAGGCGCAGCCCCTTCTTTTCACATTCTTCTTTCATTATAACTAGTGACTGAAGGTAACTAGTGACTGCAGTTCGCCCTCTGATGACGCCAGTAAAACCGCGTCATCGGCGTATAGTAGGCAGTTGACCACTAAGTTTCCCATTTTCACTCCACATCCGTTCGTTCTTAGTGCTCTCAGACAGTTATCTAGATATATAATGAACAGCCAGGCAGACATGATACACCCTTGTTTGACCCCCGACTTCACATCAAACCAGGGTGACATCTCACCGTTAACCCTAACGCACGCCTCGCTATCACTATAGAGTGATTTCACGGCATGCAGTAGGGAACTGCTCACTCCATATCCAGGCAACACGTCCCAGAGTTCCTTTCGTACGACTCTATCAAATGCCTTCTCTAAGTCGACGAAAGCGCAGAAAACCCTTTGGTTAATATCCAAAAACTTTTCCGCGATTCCGCGAAGCGAGAAGGTTTGATCCATACATCCTCTTCCTGGTCTAAATCCACCTTGGGATTCCCAGAGAAACCTTTCGGATCGCTCTTGCATTCTTATCGTCAGGATTACATGAACACTCATATTAAATAATAAATTACATTAAATATAAAACTCCAAATCCCCATCGTTATATTTCTTATTATCATATCGTATATTCATGATTATACCTAGTTGTAGAATCGTACTGTGCCAATAGGCGAGTCCGAATTGGTTCTGGCATCCTGGGGACCTGAAGCTCATCATTGCTCGTGTAATCGAGACATATCTCGCTCAGAGAATCAGCATTGCTATCCGGTGTGGGAATGCTGCTAACCTTCTTGGCACGTTGCCTCGGGATACCGATTTGGGTCAAATCTGTAACTAGTTAGTTTTACAACTGTTATAATCTATCAGCAGGCCTTCCCACAAGGGTCGTCGAAGGTAGAGTTAGTACCAACACACCCACTTTCCGCCCGATATATATTTTAGGTGCCAACATGACAGGTGGCGAGTCCATCACCGTTACTCAAACACGACTATACATACGCCTTTGAATTGCTTTTCAAACGTATGCAGATTTCTTCTCAATGTTTTCCTTCATCGTAAAGCTCGGCCACCACGGCTCTTGTTTTGTCAATATTGTTAAATAAATTTCGTCGGAGAAAAGTTCTGCGATTAAAATAATAAGTCCCATATATTCATCTTGAAATAATCGAAAATGATTAAATATCGACCATGTCGTGATAATAATCGAAACATTCCAATGTTCCAACCAGACCATACCTACATGTTTGGATAAGGTCACTCACAAGAAGAGTATCAACTTAAAGGCAAAAAACTTATTTTGTCATAAAGGTCTGTGTCAGTAGGGTTACCAACAGATATAAAATAGTTTATATTTTTTTTAGATATATAGATTATCACACAGACCTAGTGTGATAATCTATATGTAAAAAACTGACGGGGTATGTAGAGGGATTAAAGCGTCAGTTCTCTCTAGAGTCTCGCTTCATTCACATTTATGTCTTCACAGATGCTTTCCGGCTTCGAGTACTACTGACGTTCCCACCTTGAGTGCTCTATTTAATCTAGGTCAGATTTCTACCCCTTCGCAATAAAATTAAATTATTATAAAGCAAAGGAAGATAAATTATATACAAAGATTAAATAGAGCTAGCTGTGTGACCTATCTTGTGTCGATATTTACATTGAAATGAACTTTCTAGTCTGGATCCTAAGTGAATTAATATGTCACACCTCCAGCTTAGATGTGAAGGAAAACTTTTTGATGTTATGCGTGGGAATAAAATCATATACGTGAGAAACGACATGTACGGCACAAAGTACCGACTTATCCTTCGCGAACCTTGCGAGAAGTCAAGACGAAAAAGCCCACACTAACCATAAAAATGTTAGCTTAATGGTGTACCCAAGAAAGAGTATCAATTGAATGCTGTTTAAATTTGTGTAGAGGCCATTAATAAAATGTCAGATTGACAATAATCACGATATATTTTTTTGCAACTATTAATACATCGAGATATCGATTTTAAGACATCATCAATCAGAAGGACGCGGTTTTGAATGTTAAAACTAATGTTGCGTTCGAAACGAGGCATTGTTTAATACTCGGTAATCAGTTTTTTGTTTTTTTACTGCGTTAACCTTTCACTGTGAACACTTATTTAATCGACGTATGCAATCTTATTCGCGATGTTTTCCTTCACGGTAAAGCTCGCGGTGTAACAGACCGCTATACTTAAGTTCAGATGTACTAATTGGTGCAGACCACACACACTTAAAATGAAATGAACGACATGTGATATGTGTGTGCTGTATGGCATGGCATGTAATAAACTATTCCTAAGAAAGCAGATTGATCTATTGATCTACATAATATTATAAAAGACGAAAAAATTTCAAGTTGCGGTTCGATTCGCGATCCCCGAAGGGGCCAGAGATATATTTTAGGTGCCAACGTGACAGATGGCAAGTCCGTCTGCCTATACACCTCTGCCTACCCCGTCAGGGACCCTTGTGGGAAGGTGTGAGGTTATATTATATGTATAGCCATATATGTTCCACTGCTGGGCAAAGGCGTCCCTCGGCTCTCTCTACTCCTGGAGATGTTCAATTACAAGTCCAGTTCGGCCCGTCATCTCAACATCATTATTATAGAAAAAAGTCCTGTCGACAAAATAATTTATATCCATAATTGACCGATTGTCAGGTACCGTCGGGTTACACGAGTGTAAGATAAAATAAACGAATGATTAATGCCTTGTTGAAACAGATCCGACAACAGACTAAGTGATAGCCGATGTAAATGTATATTATCTTTAAAAGCTTATCACTAGTTTGTATCGGTGTCATGTTACGGCATCCAGCAGCTTGAATTGTTTGTATGAATGTGCCACCAATCGCATGCCACTGGAGCAGTGATGGGCATTTCAGTAATGTGTTGGAGTATGGCTTGCGTGTATAAAAAGATCGATGCGGTGGAGGTTGCTGTATGAGCTACATGACTGGCGTTCTATATTTTAAATAAATATAATTAACGTTTCTTTGGTGAATGTTTCGCAATTTGGCTTTGACCTTCTGTAAAATGAAGGTTCCCCATCAGCTACTCGTTAAACATGTACCGAGGGTCAAATTCACGGACGCAAGCAGTGCCATTCTTCCAATTAAACGAAAAATCATTAAATCTATTAAATAATATATCCTCACGCCTTCCCACAAGGGTTCCCGAAAGGGTAGGCAGAAGTGTATGGGTAGTACCCATACACCCACTTTCTGCCAGAGATATATTTTTGGTGCCAACGTGACAGATGGCGAGTCCGTCGCCGTTTAAATTTTACGTTAAAATACTAACCTAAATATTCATTTCAATTTGTACTTATTTTTACATGCCTTGTACAATATTTTTGAGGCTTCTGGCATTGCCATACAACGTGGCAATGCTACTAGCCTCCTTGTCACTCCTCGAGTAACACGGACGAATACAGTACACTAGTTTTTATAAGTATTGCTTTTACTTTGTTTATTTAAATACTAGCTGTCCCGCCCAGTTTCGCTTGGGTGAAAAAGTAACTCTGAAACTTACTAACTTCTGAAACACGATAGCAGCGCCACATTTCGGGTCTAATTGTGAATCTAAACCATTCTCGAATCTATCTGAAGACAGAAAATTTTATTAAAATCGGTCCAGTCGTTTAGGAGGAGTTCAGCGACATAGGTCCTACACACGCGCAGAAGAAACATTATATATTTTTTATATTTATTTTTCATACAATCTTTCTCCCGTCAAAAGAATACATAAAAAAAGATTTATCCAATTTGGTGCAGTACTTTGGAAGTTATGTGCGTACAAACATTTCGGTGATGCATTTATATATATATGGATATGGATATAAAAGGATCCTCTCCTTTATGTAAGCTCTTATTTTGAATGCACAATATTTCGCTCGCGGTCACAGACGTACTTTTGTTTTGTTTTAAAATGGATGTACATACATAAACATTATTATCATCACACCGAATCCCTCCCTGTCTATTTAGGTAACACTATATACCTAAGACAATATTAATACGCAATTAATCGGGTTTTGATTGAACGCTAATGAACGTTTTTGAGGGCACAATCTAATTTGAATAATGCACTTTTAATCGTAAAACAGATAATAAAAACATCTCCGAACATAAAAGCTTCTAAAAAGTTGAAATACCTAATTGAGAGACGCTGATTAAATTCATGGGATGTCAAAAACCTACGCGGCCTGATGGTAAACGGTAGCCGCCGCCAATGGACGCTTGCAACACCAGGGGTAGCGTGCGGTGCCGATTCTATATATATATTAATAAGTTAATACTTTTTTACAAATTGGCTTGACATTCTCGATAAACAATTGGGCGTTAAATTATTATGGATATCCAGTTGACAGCTACGAGGATATCATCTGCCATGCATCAGCCCAGCTATTGATCAGTTCCGGCGTTTTAAGGCTATAGTCGTTCTGAAATGGTATATATATATCTTATTAACGTCAATTAAGGCTTAAGCTTGACGTTTCAATGAGTAAGTAGTTGGCAAACAGGCCTTAAGTTCCCTGTAAACTGCCACCATGTACGGTTTCTGCATTGTCGACCTCGCTTTGAAATTTAAATTCGCCATATGACAGACGATCTTCTATTCTTAAGGAGCCTTACGGTTTCACTTACATTACTACGATATACGCCTTCCCACAAGGGTCTCCAAAGGTGCTGGTAAGGGTATATTAGCACCCTCATTTCGCTGGAGACATTTTAGGTGCCAACGCGACAGATGGCAAGTCTTTGGCCGTTTCTTAAGCTCAATACTCTTCGAACTTGTGTAAGCATACGACTTTTCTTCTCATACGTTTGCAAGTTTTAATAACAATGATTTCTTTTTCGGCAAATTTCATGGACCAATCACACCATTTAACTTCAGGAATTCCTTGGTACAGTTAGGATTCAAACTAGCAATCTCTGTTTTACAGGCGACTACTCGAACCACTCTGCCAACATGACTAAAGGCAAGAATTTCCAGTTTTTTATGTGTTGTCACCGGTAACCTGGTAATATGATACTAATGTTGTTTTTATAAAATGTCTAAATTTATCAATATTGCGATGTCTGGGTTAACGTCCGATAATGGCAAATTAATGCAAATAATATAAATAAAACATCATACATTTATGCTATTAATGTGAGTTCTCTTTAAAGCGAATATAGTGACACAGAATTTTCAAAGACCATATTAATTTAAAAAATAACACGTTATACCCTGTATTGGTTTGATAAAGAACCCTAGAAAGCTAGAAAACTAGAGGGCCTCGTACATGCTCGCCGGTTTCGTGTTCTCATCCGATTTGATCTAGGTAGTTGGAACGCGTCCCCTTGCATCATCTTCCACACACCTGTATTGTATCTATTTCGTTAAATACACCTTTCGCATTGGCAATAGTAAGATAATCCATAAAGTAAAATGTTTATAACCCAACGTAACGTAGGCAAGTTTATAAGATTATATATGGATCCTTTTGCAAAGTAGCGCGTGCTATTCAACACGTATTAAACCTATGTGGGACTTATTCTAATTAATTCAAATTATAAGGTTCCGCTATGTTAAAGTTGGGCCATTACCCTAGTTTAAAAGCCATTTCCATATACATTAGGCGAGGAATTAATATTTTGTTGGGTTAGTCACTGGTCAAACGTAAAACGAGTCGAGCTAGGGACTTGGTTGGTGGATTACATTTTTACATCTCTACTATAGTAGGAGAGCTGGCACCAATTTTTGGGTAGGTATTTGAGACAAGCTGAAAACTTGTCACATACTTAGCCCCGGTATTTACCAGCCAGGTCTCATCTCTCAGGCTCAGTTCCGTATTAGTATGCAAGTTCGAATCCTGACTGTACCAATGAGTTTTTCTGATCTTATTTACAGTGATTAGACACACCACAAGGTTTACGGTGAACGAAAACATAGAGAGGAAACCTGCATACGCTTGAGAAGGAAGTAAAATGTGTATGTATATAGTGTTTGAGTAACGGCGATGGACTCGCCATCTGTAACGTTGGCACCTAAAATATATCTCTGGTGGAAAGTGTGGGAACTACTTATACACCTCTGCCTACCCCTTGGGGGACCCTTGTGGGAAGGCGTGAGGAAAATCATTTTTTTATATTATCGTTTGCTACAAGATGTCAGTTTTATAAATGAAACATAGAATTTTTGGTCACTGCTTGGCATATCATGTTCTTCGTGATGCTTCATTCCAAAGAGTCTACCCTCCCCCCATAAATTTGTAATAGTGTTCAAGTGATCTTATGAAATCGAGCGTGAGGGGTCATATACTAAAATTTAATTAGTATATTCGCATTATTATATTTCCTTGTTACTTTATTTATTTATTTATTTATTTATTTATTGCAGGAAGATTTACAGCAAGTAATACACGTAAATAAAAACATAAATGTAACTAAATGCTAATAACAAATCTTCACCTATAAATGTTAAACAAGATAACCTTAGTTGCATGCATGAAATAAGTCCTCTTGAGGATAGGATATTCTTAGATAATAGCTTAAAAATAATATTAGATAAAACAGACAGCTAAGAAAAATATACAGTAATAATAGGTAAAAAACTATAACAACTCACTTAAAGTAATTCTCAGTTAGTGTTCTTTTGACAGATGCCGAACTTGTGCAAAATACATCAAAATCATAAAGTGCTGAGTGGTGATTAAAACTGGTAATGCTACGGTTTAAAAATGAATTTTTCCTATAATTTGTGCTAGTGAAGGGTGCATATAGAACTGGCCTATTCCTCAAACTCAATTGGTTTGTTCGAAGGGATAATTTTGACAATAGTGCGGGGCTATCGACATGACCTTTAGCAATATTCATAAGATAATAAATATCACTGATGTTGCGACGAATTTCAAGGGGTAAAAAGTGATAGCGTGAGCAACGTTGTGCATAATTCTCCGATGTTTGCTGGGTCTTAAAATCTAGGTATCGCAGAAACCTTCTTTGAATGCTTTCAATTGGGGACTTGTAAATTTGATACTGGGGGTTCCATACCTGTGAAGCATATTCCAGGTGACTGCGCACAAAGGCACAATACAGTATTTTAATAGTTTTAATATTATTAAAAACAGATGAGCTCCTGATTATAAATCCGAGTGCTTTGGAAGCTTTCTTAATTATACTATCAATGTGTTTGTCAAAAATGAGCTTGCAATCGTGAATTACACCAAGGTCCTTAATCTCATCTATCTTCACCAGTGGTTGGTTAAGCAATATATATTTAGACTGAATGGCATTGAACTTACGTGTGAATGTCATGTAAAAGCACTTTTGGACATTGAGGCTTAATTTGTTATTCAAGCAATAGTTCTCAAATCTAACTAAATCTGTCTGTAGGTCATAGACGTCGGAAATATTGTTAACCACTTTTAGTACTTTCATATCATCAGCAAATAATAATATTTTCGAATGAAGAAATGATTTATTAATATCCATAATGAAAATTGTAAACAAAAGAGGGCCAAGTATGGATCCCTGAGGGACTCCAGATGGGATAGAGGTCCACTTAGATATATAACCTTGCAGGACAACAGCTTGGGAACGGTTATCTATGTAAGATGCAAACCACCGAAAAAGGTCACCATGTATACCAGCCGCAAGAAGCTTCCGTAGAAGGATGGAATGGTCGATCCGATCAAAGCACTTACTGTAGTCAGTATACACGACATCGACTTGGACCCCGTCTACCATACCAACAGTGATAAAGTCATTAGCTATGATGAGATTTGAAGTAGTGGACCGATTTTTGAGAAAACCATGCTGTTCATCACCAAAACAAGACTTAAGCGCTGCGTAGATTTCATCATAGACTAACTTCTCGAATATTTTGGCAAACAAACAAAGCTTGGAAATTGGGCGATAGTTTTCAGTGTCAGACTTATTTCCT
The DNA here is from genome assembly GCA_945859725.1 of Drepana falcataria. Taxonomy (NCBI): domain Eukaryota; kingdom Metazoa; phylum Arthropoda; class Insecta; order Lepidoptera; family Drepanidae; genus Drepana; species Drepana falcataria. Next base: position 1,723,980 of record OX243925.1, read on the forward strand.
TTTTTGTAAATTGGCGTGACGAATGCAGATTTCCAAATATGCGGAACCTCACCTTCTCTTAAGGACCTATCGAATAATATACATAGGGGTTCAAGTAAACCAGCCACACAATTAACAATAAATACTGGAGGTATGGAGTCAGGACCCCCCGCTTTATTTAAGTCTAATGATTTTATCAGCTTTTCGACTTTATCTGAAGTGACTTCTACTGAAGAAATGCTTGCGGAGCTGAGTGGTGTGTTAGTGCTATTGTCATGTTGATATCCGCCAGTGCAAGATTGAAAATTTGATTGAAAATAACTCGAAAATAAGTTAGCTATGCTTTCTCCGGTGTCCGCTGACTTATCTTTGTAGTACATTACGTTTGGGTACGAATTGGTCTCCTTTTTACTTTTTATGTAAGACCAGAATAATTTTGGGTCTGTTTTAATTGATGTTTCAATCTTCTCGATATATATTTTAAAGCATTCTTTTTCCAGTATAATAGCCCGTTTCCTCAGTAGTGAAAAAGTTTGATAGTCTGAAATATTTCCGTACGTTTTATATTTGGAATGAAATTTGTATTTTTCTTTCAACATTTTAATAAGGGCCGAGTTGTACCAGGGAGGATGATGACAGGTTTTTATAGACTTTTTGGGAATGAATTTATCACGAAGGTCGTAAAGTTTATTATAAAATACGCTAACGCTGTCATTTAAAGATCCAGACTTCAGGCACGCTTGCCAGTCAACATCCTTTAAGGCAGCCACAATGGGAGAATAGTCAACATTTTTATATTTGTATTTTACTGTACTGGACTGTTCAAGTATGTGAAACTCAACAAATTCCACTACGATTGATAGTGGTTGGTGATGTGTATCCACGGGCACTAGTGGTTCATCACTGGTTATGACGGTGAGCATTGTATTAGAAAAGACCAAGTCAAGTAGACGATTATTGATATTTAGCTCCCCGTTAAACTGAGATAGATTACATGTGTTGATTGTATCGAAGAAGTCAAGAAGATAATTAGCAGTGCAGTTAATAGGCAAAAGTTCTTTTACTCCCGGAGTAACATCCCAAGAGACATCGTCCTTAAAATTAAAGTCACCCATAACCATAAATATGTCGGTGGGGTGAGCTATAACAAGCTCATACAGTCTTTGAGTAAAATTTTGTAATTGAATTTTGTATGAGTTGCCACAGCCCTCGCGGCACAAATAGACAGTACAAATATGGATATTATAATTTACTGTAGGGTTACTACACTTTGAAGTAACAGTAATCCACAAGTCTTCAGCTGAACTTCTCCAATCAGGTCTATCGATAACAGCGAGATCGCGTCTCACTGCCAGTAAAACCCCACCCCCGTATTTCTGAGCAGTACGCGAGTAATCGCGGTCCCGCCTCCATACAACGTAACGAGAATCAAATAACTCACCGCTAGACAAGCTATCAACTAGCCAGGTCTCTGTTAGTGAAATTATGTCATGATTGCCTAGTGAAAGATTCGCAAAGAAAGTATTCGTCTTTGTGCGCAGGCCCCTTACGTTTTGGTAATAAACGGATAATTTATTGAATTTTGTAATATTCTATAGCGATCGTAGATACATTCAAATTACGAGATAGTATATAATATTTAAAATTATAAATAAATTGTGGGTATGCAAGTAAATTATTATCGCACGGAGCTGAGTACAGAATGTAGCACTGTGTTGGACACAAAACCAATTGAAATTGCATTATATTCAATAATATAATAGGCTGACCGAGAGTTAAAGATAAGAACACTTCGACCCAATACGTCATAAACAATATGGGGTAACAATACATTAGCAACCTTACAGCTAACGTTTTAGAGAGTAAAATAGCACTGTGTGTAGCCTCAACATACGGGGTTTTATAAAAGCAATTAGTAAATGACTGTGCACTGCAACATATTACTTGAAGAAAGACAGTAATAGCACAAATAAAAGTAAACAAGTGGTCAGTGATGTTCAAACCGCAAGATTCGATGCATAATATCCTAATTAAATTAACTATAAAGAATCGCATGGGCAATATCACACAATTTTTGAGATGTCCCTTTCGTTCCTTATAAAAAACACTGGAGTTGTGGTATCTTTTCTCACGTGTATCGTAGCATTCTTCACCCAGATGAACCGGAAGCTATGTTCAGATGCAGCTTTTCTAGCCTTGTTCAAGAGGTCTTTGATGCGCGGCGTGAGATGATCATTCACATAGATTCTATTGGCTCCTTTCATTCCTAAGTCAGACGCAGTAATGGCGGACTTTGATAAGAACATTTCCTTGGCTTTACCTCTAGCTGCAGCGACAAAATCATCCTTCGCGTACCGGTTATTAAAGCAAACTATAATGGGCTTTGGTAGGGTGGCATCGCGAGTGGGTACACGAGTCACAAAGTTGATCAAACTCTTAGGTACGGAGTACTGAATTACTCTTCCAAGCGATTCGACTATACCATACAGATTTTCCTTGTCTGCTTGTGGCACTCCCTTTATCTCCACATTGTTCATTCTGGCCCATTGTTCTTTTGCCATCATGTCATTTTCGATGTGATCTATCTTGTCTTGGAGAACCTTTTGCTGTTCTTGGAGCTTTTCAACATGTGTCAGCCGAGAATCTAGGTTTTCAATTTTTAAGTTGAACTCTTTAATGAACTTACTAGCCTCGTTTACAGAAGACCTCATGTCCGACAGTTCAGTTCTGAGGGCCTTAACTTCATCTGCTAGGGTCTCCAAGGGGACCAATTTGGCTGCAATAGATCTAATCTCTATGAGAACTTGGGAGTCACAGTCTGGCTTAGGCTGAGGAGATGACACAGGAGTCACCGCTAGAGATGAATGACCAGTCGATCCAGATGGCATCTGCGATGAAGGTTGTCCACCTTGCTTACACTTCGGACAACTCCAGATATTTTTCCTTTCACCTAGTCTTCGGTATCCGATTTCTGTGATAGATGCACACCAGTAATGGAAGTCTTGGTTGCACACTGTACAGTGAGCACCATCAGATAATTCCTTCCTACACGTGAAGCAGTTCTTTGTCATTGCAGAAATAAATATATAAAAAAAGTTTGAGAGCAACTGGAATTCTTAAATAAAATATTTTAAGGTAATTAGCAAGGCGTGCGTACACCGAGGGGTCTACGACGAAATTGACAATACAATATAAATAGCGCGAAGAAGTGGAAAAATATCTAATGTCAAGTGCGGTTTGGCGGCAAATTCGGATGTTAAGGGGAAATCTTCCTAAAGCCGCAGATCCTGTTAAGGCGACGTTGGTTGGTTCAGTTATGCCTGAACAGATATTAATCTGTGAGACAGATGATTACAATAATATAATTATATTAATTTATGTGATTATGTGTGAACTCACATAATGGTAAACATATGTAATGAGCGAGACAAGAATGCAGTCTTTGCAATTTACACACTTATTTTATTGCGTTTTGCTTATATATCTTGTTGTTATGTTAAATTCGAATAGCGGGTGCGCATGCGCAGGTAATTGAAAACTTGCAGCGCCCTCGTCGCCTGTTTAACAATGAATGTGTGTGGTAACGTTTATGTAACCAGGTTAGTGATGTGTTGTAGTGATTTTGTTTTATATTGATTATATATTGATGGTTTGTGTAGTAAGGGGTATATCATGCCCGTATACTTAGAGTTCTGTGATCTATACTAATATTATAAAGAGGAAAGATTTGTATGTAAGTATGTTTGTATGGAATTGGCTCAAAAAGTACGGGAGCGATTTTTTTAATTCTTTCACCATTTAAATGTTTAATTATCACTGATTAATATAGGCTATTTTAATTGCAAGAAAAAAAATATGCCAAAATGTTTAAAAAATAAATGTCCTCCCGTGCGAAGCCGGGACGGGCCGCTAGTACTATATAAACCTAGTAGGCATTCTGACCACTTGAACTTGAAAAGATCTCTATGTATCTTCTAATAACTAATAAATAACCAGTAAAATTGTAGCCCTCTAATCAACATTCCTTTGTGATATATTCAGTTCGGAACGACACCTACGCCGGTGGAAATGTCAGCAGGACCAGTTAGAACTGGTCTGCGACCCTGACATTACTCGCTGCTGCCAGGCTTCGGTTCCGCCAGTACAGCCGGGGAAAGGCACTTTTGTTAGTGCAGCGTCTTCGATTTGCAAGAAACTAGAAGCTCCAAAAGAAGATTGATTTTGAAACTAGAGGAAAATTAGAATCAGCCTCTGATAGCACATTATTAATACTTAAGAAGTAACAGAGCACCACCTATTCGGCTGAGATATTTTAGTTGTCAAGGTACATTTAGGACATATAACGAGCCCATCAGGCACAACTAACATTCATACATATCATCACGCCAAGTCCCTAACCTAAGGTAGGTAGAGGGGATAGAGCGCCTCTTTCGCTTCCTGATCATTCATCAGTCTCTTCATACATGCTTGCCGGTTTTCAGTACTCTTGACGTTCCCTCCCTTGAGTGTCTGATCGATTTGTACGTGATTTGACTAGATAATTGAAATGTGGTCTTCCTCTGCCTCTTCTTGCACACACTTTCGCTTTGTATATCTGTTTCGTCAATCTTGCTTCAGTCATCCTTTCTATATGTCCAAACCAACGTGTCATGCTAGCATACGTACTGTAAATTGTTCTCAAGCATATGGAGATTTCCTTTCAATGTTTTCCGAACCAATCCGCCACCACGGTTCATACCTACATTCATAAATCCTCTACTTGTTGGAATAGTGATGACAAATACAGTCCATACATTATCCGTATTCGCATATAGGTTTCGTTAAATAATTTATCCTGAACAGGTGTGACGGATAGGAATTCAAAGTGCATGTTTCCTTCAATACACGTTCTTGGAACTTGGGGTTTTACATAAAAAGGTAAAAGAAATGCATTTTGCCAAGCCATCAGCGTGTTTACTCGGACGCGAGGAACGTTCTACGACCTTCGAATCGGTATTACTTAAAAGTATTTTGTAAATAGAATACCTACACTTTGTTAATCAAGCATGATTTCTTATCCAGATTTTTTTTCTTGTTTCTAATCTATACCTATACATTTTTGCGAGTTTACATTTACATTTGCGAGTCTTTGTATTTGATCTCAGTTGTATGCAAGTTTCGTCTCGATGTTTTTCTTTACCGTAACGCTTATCTTGTAATATCCTCACGCCTTCCCACGAGGGTTCCCGAAGGGTTAGGCAGAAGTATTATACTTGTGATGAATCATGGAACTTATGTTCAGAGAAATTCCTTAGTGGTCCAGAAGACCACCGGGGCTTTAATCTGTGTATAGGCGGACCTTCATGTACCGAGTGAGTTTAGTAGGTACTAACGTATGTTACGTATGTAGCGTTATCTTCTATTTAACTAAGCCCCGCGGCTACACCCGCGTTATACAATATACTTAGGTAAAGTACCTAAGTAAAATTATTTTTTGTGTTAACCGGAAAAAACAAACTGATAATAAATTGATTCAATTGTGTTTTTGTTAACAGTACCATGTACATATATGCATACTTTCATACGCATTTATTAAAAAAAAAACTTCCTATCATATTCCCTTGGTCTTTTCTGGAAGGAAATTAATAAACCTCTGTTTTATCTTTGGTAAGCTGTTTAAGCTCACTGCTTTGTCACGAATAAGATTTATTATTAAAGCTTTTCAATCTCTTCTTATGCCGTGTACATCTTCATTCAGATGATATGAACAATATTTATTGAGTTTGCAATCGTTTCAAAATCTAAATGGAAACGATTTATCGTTTATGAAAATATATACCTTAGTAATTGAAACCATGAGGTTCTATGGAACATATTTCAGCTAACGAACTTGCGAATAATATTCATGTTACAAACTTCCGTTCTAATTAAAATTAGAGCTAAAATTATAGTTTATTAAAGAAGTATGTGAGGATCGTGGCAAGTGGAAAGAAGTGGTCTCTGCCTACCCCTACGGGAAAGAGGCGTGATAATATGTATGTATGTATTAATAATAGCTGAACGGCTTAACCTTTAATCATGGTAACCCATATGTAAGAATGGAGGTTAATTCCAAGAAAATACTACTGCATGAAGTTGTTCAGGAAGGGTCTGAAAATAATTCTACAGATCAAAAACCCCAATCGAGCGATAATGGTCCTGTATAGATAGTGCCAATTTTTGGTCCAGGGGGTCGCGGGACTATGAACCGACTCTAGTTGTTGTAGTGTGCGTGTACTCATAGGTAATCAGTGTGTACCGACAGTACTCAACAGTTAGTGGAAGATTGCACAATTACACTATAAACTTTAGGGAAGAATAGTGGGGCGCTATCATCTATACTAGTTATGTTGTTTGATAAAGCCAGAACTGGTTAGTTAGGTCCTAAATTTTTAGGCACGTTAGTTATGCCTCTGTATCATACATATAATTTTACACAATCCACGAGCACACCTTCTCGATATGTTAAGCTTGAGGTAAACCCTGATTGAATATGGTTTTCATCCCATATATTGCCGCTTGTATTGTGGTTAGCGCGGGGTATGTCAGGTCGCGGCGATGTCGGTTTTTATCGCCATTGAAAGCAAAGAGGTAACTGTAAACTTGGCAGTTACCATTTTTTACGTGGTTAAAAAGAGCTGCATGTAAATAAATAATGAGCTTTTGATGCCAGCGCTACTTGCGCCGTAAAGAACAAATCGTATTTTTTGTTCATTTCGTGTCGTCTGCAAACACACTTTGATTTTCTTCTAGATGTCGTCACGACATTTTCCTTCGACGCCTTTCAAGCTGGTTGTATGTTAAAAAGTTACAAAGTTGAAAAAATTAAGAACAAAAATATAATTATTATATCACTTATTTTTTATTGACACCTGATCACTGAACTGGAATAATTAACGTCAAACCAATTACACAATTACACACAAAATGAGTGCATAATTTTATTTTGAACATTTTTATTAAGTAATTTAAGGCGGCATATTTTTTGTACAAAAGCATAATACATCTCTATAAAAGCATATTAGGATAAGGATACGTATCCCAGGCTAATGATATCTTCTTCTTCTTCACTTCTTCCCACAAAGGTCCCGGAAAGGGTGTAGGTATACTTTTCACCGGAGATATATTTCTTCATTATTACGCAATCACGCCCTTATAAAGGTACCTCTTTTAATTTTATCTACGGTTCCACCGTTAAGCTCGTGGTGTGAATCACTCAGTAAAACTCTGGTATTGCCGGGATTCGAACATGCAATCTTTGTGTTGCAGACTGCTCAAAACACTCGGCCACCACGGCTTCTAGCGATCATTGATATTTTATTATTTTGGTCCTTTTAATTTATTATTCATTCTTATCATACAACTTTGGCGGAACGTGAGTATTTTCTATGCCTAACATCTTCCGGGAAATCGTGAGGAAATCGATTGAAATATTGCTGTTAACTTCCGTAAATGTAATCCTTGGTGAAGCATGAAGCTTTTTGTAAGCAATTTGCTGATATTAATCACCCTTTCCGCCCAACATAACATCTGGACGCGTGACTAAACAGACCTTTTCGGTAGTCGCATATATCGCGACTTGATATACGGACGGACATGTGATATTTCATTCTGGTCCATTCATAATAATACTAAATCGACCTCCGTCTCTTTTGAAAAGTAAATGGAATCGATTAACAGGGCAAGTTTTGACCATGAAACTTGGGCTTTAAATATGTTTTTATTTTATTGAATTATGAAGCGATCCCTTCTATAAATTTAGCATAACAATATAAGTTCAAATGCGCAATGAAAAGATCAAAAAAATAAAATGTGATGTTATGATGGTAAAGATGCAGAAAGGCATGTTACGTTGATGAGAACATATATAATTTACCGAAAAGATTCCAGCTACTTAGATCAAATCGATAGAGCACTCAAGAATGGCAGCGTCAAGAGTACTCCATGTATTAAGAGACTGATGAATGTGGATGAACTGAAGGAGGTCTGTAAATCTACTAGAGAGTAATGACTCTCCATTTTCTGTACCTGCCCCGTGATGGACACAGCATGATGATTTAGATGTGATTTAGATACAAATGAAGAATTTGTGAAATTTCATCTTTATTTTATGCAACAAGAGTGGCAAACAATCATACGGCCCACCTGATGGCAAGCGGTTACTGCAGCCTATTTACGCTCATGATACCGAAGTAGGCGCGTTGCGTTATTCGTAGAGTTATACCGTGCTGGCTAGCATAATGGAACTAAGCCCTGTGCTGCCAACACTATAAAACAACCTCCGCCACTCCACCACTATTGGAAACCTTATTCATCGGGCAGGAACACAAAATAAAAAAATATGCTACTTGGGTTCGCACTTCTATAACGTGGAGGTCCTCCAGTCGGGCAGCTCTAAATTCGAACGGGAAACCCGTTACGCTCTACCTCTCTTAAAAACTATATACCTACTTAATCCAATACCCGTCCGATGTAGATACGATAATTGCATTCATTTTACCATTAAATAATGGTTTATCCATTTGAACAACTCGTAAATAATCGATTTGCGTCTTATTTTATTAGCAACCAAAAAAACGAATGCAGCCAACTCCATTATTTTGCTATAATATTTAATAGAATTGCACATTTGTTAATGTTATCATAATATTTTTGAATTAAAATAATTATATTTTGTATATTCTCCTTTATAATATTTATTAAAAAGCAGTGACGGCCGAATGGATCGAGTAGTTTGCAACTGCAACACAAAGATTGTTAGTTCGAATCCCGACTGTACTAATAAGTTTTTCTGTATTTAAGTTCAGTGATTAGTCACATCATGAGTTTTACGGTGAAGGAAAACATCGAGAGGAAACCTGCACACGTTTGAGAAGAAATTCAAAGGCGTATGTATAGTCGTCGTTGAGTAACGGCGATAGACTCGCCAGCTGTTTTGCACTTAAAATATATCTCTGGCGGAAAGTGGGTGAGTAGGTATACGCATGTCAACTCTGCCTACCCCTTCGGGACCCTTGTGGAAGACGTTAGCGTATGGTTTAGCCAGGGTTTCCAATTAAAGCGCATAAAAATATGTTTGTTACGACAACACATTACAAATCTTCGTTTTTTTCGGCTTCTTTGTAAGTAATATGTACGTACGTATTATACACATAAACTTCCTTTTCGACGAAACCTGCGATGTGGATAGCGTAAAAAAAAAAATCTGTAACTTGATGTGTACATTTTACTAATGCAATAAAGTTTCTTGAATAGTTTAAAAGATTTAAGCGAACTGACAGCGGAAGCCACTTCACTTTACACTATGTAAAGATTAGGATATCTATCAAGTATTAACATTTTATCTAAAGAAATATTTTTTGTCATACTATGTAGTAGACATACAAACGGACATATTACCCAGAATGACTGTATGCAAATCGAACACCTTCAGTGACAAGGTGACGAGGACTCGTGACTTGTCATGCGGGACATGTGGAAAGCTTCGTGACTGAAATGTTAAGCCTATAAGGAAATAGGGCTTTGGCACTAATGGGCTGTTTGGTCTGCTAAAGGTCTTACTCACTATTTGTGTTACTACAATGAGAACAGGCGCCGACCTCTGCCTCGTGCTGAAAGGGACTGCCTTAAGAGATTCGGAGTGAAAATATGTAACCATAATAAATTTAAGAGCTGGGCTCTTGTCGGCATCTTGATGCAATTTCTTCAATTTACTGCTTGAAGATATGAATGTGCCTATATACGTAAAAATATAATGACAAATCCGATAATTGGGCCCTTGTGGGAAGGCGTGAGGATATATTTATTTCTGATAAACTTGCAAACAAAACCGACAATGAATCGTGAAGAAAACTACGCTTTTGTGAAGAAAATTAAACGACGTTTGATACGTTACGTAACGCGAACGACGTTACGTTTATAATAATGTTTAACTTCACGCAAACGAAAATCTCGTGTTTCATAAGTGTTTGAAAAAAATTGTGTGTATGATGAGACCTTTGGAATTTTTAGTAGCCGTTACGAATCAGATTTTACCATCGACGAAACTTCCCAGTGCTCGGTTGTGTCACCTTCCTTAACCGGTTCATTTATAAAAGGAGTTTGTGAATAATTAAATGCTTAAAGCGCTAAAATCAAGCTTTAATTATATATAAGTTCAGAAGGATTCAAACTTAGCCAATTGGTAGTACTGGGTATATTTATCGGCTTAACAAGTCTATGTCTTTATAATTATCGTAACGTTTTTATCTTAACGTTTTACTTAGTTTTATTAACGGGCGATGTCCGAAAAATTTATTAATATGTATTTACAAACAAACAAAGTACGTCTCATAATATGATATCTAGAAAATGTAGTTGATACATTTATTAATTACTGTGCCCCGTGTGAAATTTTATTTCATTGGTAGATTTTTTCCGCAATGAAACATGTTCTATGTGTTAGTCCAGCTAATAATATATCTCTGTTCCAAATGTAATTCATTTCCGTTCAGTAGTTTCTGCGTGAAAGGGGAATTAACATCGTTACATATTTCTGCAATTATAACATCAGTAGGGTCGTGGGCTAAATACGTCTCTGAAACAAACTCTTTCGCTATATCAACATTCATCAGTCTCTTCATACATGCCCGCTGTGTTCGAATATACTTGGCGTTCTTATCCAATGTTTTTCTAGATTCTGTATGGAAATGTATATATTTTACATTATGTAAAGATTATATAGATATTTCACCACGAGCTTTACGGTGAAGGAAAACATCGAGAGGAAACCTGCATACGTCTGAGAAGAAATTCAAAGGCGTATGTATAGTCGTGCTTGAGTAACGGCGATGGACTCGCGATCTGTCACGTTGGCACCTGATATACCTCTGGCGGAAAGTGTGTGTGTGGGTATAACCTACACACCTCTGCCTACCCCTTCGGGGACCCTTGTGGGAGGGCGTGAGGATATATATATTTTCATCATAATGGTTTTTTTTTATCATAATGTATTCAGCATAATGGAACTAATCCCTCTCCTGCCAACACAATATAACAATCCTCCCCCTATCCCCAAGGAGCTCATTACTGGAAACCTTATTCACCGCGTAGGAACACAACACAAATAATTGTGTTATTTAGCTACGGACTTCTATCAAGGAGAGATGCCCCAGTCGGGCAGCTCCAAATTCGAACGGGAAACCCGTTATGCCCTACCTCTCTTAAATTCGTATAGCTTTAAGATCGTCAATATATCATGAACCAGACGATGTTTTGTACAAAAGGCAATGTAAACTTTGAAGTTCAGAATATTCGCATATAAATATATGACTAGTATATTTACATAAAACTGAATAAATATTATATCTTTAGGTGAGACGCAAACTTCGCGCCAGGCCAACCAGCGCGTCACGACCCGGCTATTGACCTCATGGATTCTTAATTTTTATTATTGTCCATTCGACAGACAAACAGTGCGGTTAAGTTATGCTAATCATATGGACCATTTGTTTACGGGGGCGGCATCGACACATCTAAAAACATAGGTACTTAAGTCACTATTTATTGTTGTCACCTGAAAGTTGTGCTAGCTTCAAAGTTGTTGTTGTTGCACAACCATTAACGTCACTGTAGATGGTTCTTTCTTCTCTACACAGTATAAAGCAAAGTCACTTCGCGCTCGACTAATTGTAACTTATTGTTAATCAAATTTCTACAAAAACATACATACATATCATTGCGCCGAGTCCCTAACGGGGTCAGAGCGGATAGAGCGCGTCTTCTCCCTAGACCTACATACCTCTTTCGCTTCGTCCACATTCATCAGTCTCTTCATACATGTTCGCCGGTTTCGAGTACCCTTGACGTCCCCGTCCTTGAGTGTGTGATCGATTTGGTCTATGCAGATTGGAACGTGGTCTCCTCTGCCTCTTCTTGCACACATTTTCGCTTTGTATATCTGTTTTGTCAATCTTTCTTCACTCATCCCTTCTATAAGGCCAGACCACCAACTTTTTTCATCTTTACAATCTCACCCTCGTTCACGCCAGTGAACAAAAACAATTTAATATAAAACATTGGACATTAAACAAAAACATTTACGGAATATTTAACAAAATACATTTAATACAACTAACGACATCTAGAAGCACTTTAGCGAAGCACATACATATATGAATTAACCGCGGGGTAACATTCACCACCACAGAAGAATAATGTATTAAATCTCCAAAAAAGCTTTGCTTGTTAAGCCCATTCCATAGAAATTTGTTTTGATGAAGAAAAGCGGCTGTGTAACGCGTATATACCTAATATTTTTTATTCGGATACGACTTATATGTGGATATCCAATTATTTCTTCATATATGTATTTATATATTTGCTAAGATACCAATGCTAAAATTAAATGCAGTTTTAATGCTCTAAAATGGCCACATTTTAGAGCTGGTTTCATATTGCATTCGAGAAACTTATTTAGATAATCTAAAAGTATTTCCATGATGGAAATACTTTTAGATTAAATATTGGTCTGATATATGATACTTTTTGGTTACCCTCCTGGTACTCAACTGCGTTGTATTTTTATTCGTGATCCAATTTACAGCGGCAATCCGATATCGAAGAGGAATTTAAGGCCAAATAGGCCTCGTACTGCGCTGATTCCCTCCGCGAATGCTCAGCCAAGCCTCCTCGTTAAATTTTATTTATTTAAGAATATATAAGTTATTTAAGAAAGACTTCAAAATATGTTTTCATGTCAGCAACGCGCTTTAAATAGCACCTTAGTTTTGCATTAATGTCTCGTCTAACCGCTCAATAGGATGTGGACTCTCTGGCCCTTACTTTGTAATTAAATCATGTAACCTTTTTAGAAATTTTAGTAGGTAGCTTAGTTTTTCTTAATTCCAATTTTAAATTTCACATTTAGTAAGATCAGTCGCTCGTGCAATACTTTTTAAGCTTGACGATAAACAGAGGTCTATGAGTCAAGTTCTCATTTAAAGATCAGTGATTCGAATGGTCGCTGATCGATTGTATTCCTCGATAGCGATCAGACCAATCGTTCCTAAGCATATTATGTACCTATACCAAATTCAATTGCGTGGGAAACGCTCAGTTCACATGTTATCAACTCTTTTGTATTTTTTAGTTTTAAATGTACGCCCGTATTAAGTTACGATAGCTGGTTAAAATCCTAATGGTTAAAGGTTGACGCTGCCTATGGAACGCCAGGGGTATTGCACGCGAGCTGCCGTCCCAGCAGGAATATTTAAATATCCTTCTTGAAGAATGTCCTTTAGCAATCTCAATGAGGAGTTTATTCCTTGCTTGATAGTTCATTCCCAACACCGAATAATACTGGAAGGATTTCTGGCTATATCAGAGCTTTAATTAGGTACGCTACTGAGGGATTAAGAGAGAGCGAGAGAGTAAGAGAATAGAGTGCCTGTCACCTTTCCTCCTCTTCCGCTCCATCCAGGTACACAAAATTATTATGTAACAGCACTAGTATGTACTATATACTAAATAATATTTTTAATGTATACAAAAATCCAACACATTAAAATGCAGTGAACATAGAACATTGAGTCTCATATCCCAAGCATCTAAAATAATTATTAAAATAATCCAAAATAGAATAAGACAGAAAATAGAGTATAATTTAAGCGAAGACCAATATGGATTCAGAAGAAACAAAGGAACGAGAGACGCTATCTTAGCTCTTAGACTTATTATTGACAGAAGGATGGAAATAGGATTGGATACTCATATAGCATTCATAGACTTAGAAAAAGCATTCGATAAAGTAAATTGGGTACATATGATGAAAGCACTAAAAGAAATAGGAATAGATTTCAGAGACAGAAGAATCATATTTGAACTATATCAACACCAAGAAACCGTAATAGAGATTGGTAATGAGAAAGTGAGCGCAAAGATCAAACAAGGAGTAAGACAGGGCTGTCCACTCTCACCACTCTTATTTAACATATTCATAGAAGCAGCCATTAAGAAAATTTCAGCAACGACAAATAAAGGGGTTAAATTCAATGGAACAAATATTCAATTCATTAGGTTTGCAGATGATATAGCAGCAGTCGCAGATACACATGAAGATTTACAAATTTTAGTACATACTATGGATAACATATTTAAATAATTTGCTCTAAAGATTAACACTAATAAAACAAAAGTACTGACAGCAACAAAAACTAACTTGAATTCAACTCGTAGCATATTGATATATGCTATGCTATTGATAATTGATAACACAACAATAGAAAATGTCACAAAATTTAAATATTTAGGAAGCCTGATAACCTGTTATTCAAGATGTACCCCGGATATCAAAACAAGGATTGCAATCGCCAAATAAACATTTAACAATAAAAAACATATATTTACATCCCACATATCCAAAAAGGTAAAGAAAATGTTCATAAAAACATATATCTGGAGCACTGCACTATATAGTTGTGAGACGTGGACAATGACAAAGAGGGATAGAGAGGTGCTGGAGGCATTTGAAATGTGGTGCTGGAGAAGGATGGAAAAAATCTGCTGGACGGAAAGGGTGACAAACGAAGACGTGCTGAAAAGAGTCAAAGAAACAAGAATTCTGCTGGAAACAGTCGAGAATAGAAGAGGAAAGATGTTAGGCCACCTTATACGACATGATAGCTTCTTTAGAAATATTTTAGAAGGAAAGGTAGAGGGGAAGAGAGGAAGAGGAAGACCAAGATTAACATACATGGGTCAGATCAAGGAAAAAAATTCTCTCATGACATGTAAGGTGACCTCCTTACATGTCATGAGAGAGGAGGTTGCGCTGGACAGAAGCGAATGGAGGGGACTGCATCAGAGACGCCGACAAGAGCCCAGCTCTTAAATTTATAATAATAATACCAAATGATTGAAACCAGTAACCATGGAGTTTCTGGTCAGTTCTTCTAACCGTGCACTTTTTTTCGATTTTCGTTTTCGTTTCATAAGTGCCCATCTAAGCCTATGTGAAATAAAATATTTTGATTCGATTTGATTACTAGTTAGTGAATATTAAATTCAATAGGCAATATTAAATATGAGTTATTAACGCTCTCAGCTAAGGAATGTTATTGACAGTAAGAACAGAGGAGAGTTCGTTGACCCACATTCAATCCTATTTCGGACTGACATACAAACAATAAACTTGTACTGTTTGTATATCCGTTTTTTTTAAGTATACAAGAATGCAGTTGTATTAAAGTAAGCAGACCTATTCATTGTCAATGGAAATAAATATAAGACTTTACAAGGAAGCGGCTGAGGGCGGTGGTCTGCAATAAAAGTTATTTTACAACTCACAACTAAGAAAACTAGTTCGGTAAATTGTGTATTGAGCTGGTCCAGTTATTACTGTAGACCTGTGAATGTGAAGAGAAGAGAACCGTACTTAATATTATACACGCGAATGTTTGAAGTCGAATTAGTCAGTTAGTTAGTAGCGATTGTCGAAATTGTGAAGACGCTTGTTCCTCTTTCAGGCAAAATAAATTTGATAATATTTAGCCGTGACTTATAGTGTCTTAAAAATATCACTGGAAGTAACAACAAGTATAAGGTATCAGTCACAAAAACCAAGTTAAATAAAAAAAACCTGGGACATAACGATGTTGCCAAACGTACGCTGTATCAGCACCATAGGGGCAAACGTGCTAGCACAGCCATTCGAACTCTGCCAGCACAGACATTCCAGCAATTTCTACAACCCTTGACCGCAACGGTCCGTTATAAGTCGGTTATAAGTGCCCATCTGGGCCTATGTGAAATAAAAAGATTTTGATTTTGATTTGATTTGATTTGGTCCCTTTAGGTACTATCCAGTAATTCCATTTGGCTGCGAGATTTTAGTATTTTAGGGGCTCCAGTTGGATAACTCCCACTTTGCAGCTGATCTGTTAGCAACTTAGCACTACCCTTATGATCACATGTCACTGCGGAATCGAGGC
The DNA here is from genome assembly GCA_945859725.1 of Drepana falcataria. Lineage (NCBI taxonomy): Eukaryota > Metazoa > Arthropoda > Insecta > Lepidoptera > Drepanidae > Drepana > Drepana falcataria. The sequence goes on from OX243925.1 coordinate 1,739,945, forward strand.
TTAGGCCCATGAATTCGAGGAGCATCAATCCCGAAAATTTACTCTACAGTGGTGGACACATAGGAAGAGACGATATAAAAAAAATCACGATGCGAGACTGATTGGCCACTCAAGGGAGAGAACGTCAAGAGTAGGTACTCAAAACTGGCGAGTATGTATTAAGAGACTGATGAATGTGGCCGCAGCGAAAGAGTTTGTATGATAGAGAGAACCGGCGCTCTACTCCCACTGCCTACTCAGGCCCACCATCACATATGTATGTGATGGTGGATGGTAGATACCATCACATACATATGTATGTATCTTGTTTTTTTATTCTCCGCTTCGGAAAATGTCAAATCAGACGGAAAAATACTGTAGCTAGAAAAATAATGTATTTCTTAGGTGGCCTAGACTGAATACTTGCATTTCTTGCCACAGATATGACTTGCTTACTAATACAATTAATTAACATTGAAATTATGTCGTATATATATAATACTAGCTGTCCCGCCCAGCTGCGCTCGGGTGAAAAAGTTAAATTGCCCGTAACACAATCGCAGCGCCACCTATTGGGTCCAATTGTAAATTTAAACCATTCTCGAATCTAGCTTAAGACACACAGAAAGCTTCGCCCGGGTAAAAAGGTAAAATTCTTGAAACTCGATCGCAGCGCCACCTATCGGGTCCAATTTAATATAGCCTATGTTACTCGAGGATAATGTAGCTTTCCAAAGGTGAAAGAATTTTTGGAATCGGTCCAGTAGTTTCGGAGCCTATTCATTACAAACAAACAAACAAATCTTTCCTCTTTATAATATTAGTATAGAAAACGGAGGCATTCTAAAGGCATGACGCGTACGAGCCAACGGTTTATTGAAACATTATAGGATACTGGAGTGCACAACATTGTTTCATGGTGCAGTGTCAACCATTTGCTCGTGTTTCCTGTGAGTACTCTTTAGTTATTCATTACAATTTCCGATGACCTGAGAGTTCAAAAGACAGAAAAATATATATCTGCCGTGTTATAGAGTATAGAGTATTACTACTTCAAGAGTACCCGATACCGGCGAGCACGTATGAAACGACTGGTGAATATGGACGAAGCGAAAGAGGTAAGTCTTGAGAGAACTGGCGCTCTACTCTTTCTGCCTACACCGTCAGGGAGTTGGCGTGATGATATATATTTATGTATGTATTATATTTAGATAGCCAAAAGGCTAGGGTACTCTTACTTAACCGTAAAGCTCGTGGTGTGAAAAAAATTCATTGGTACAGTCGGGATTCAAACTTGCAATCTTTGTGTAAGCAACTACTCCAATCACTCGGTCACCTCAGCTCCGAATAATTAAGTTCGTCAAAAATACGACTTACGTCAACCCATCATCTATTTCTATGAAAAGGTTGTGAATGCATTTCAGTTCTACTCTATGCTGAGGTCTAGTCTATCATAACAGTTGATTGGACGAGCCCCTGGCCTCAATGCGAACACTGAATGTCAAGGGCGTGGGCATTGACCCTCTGAAGTAAATACAGAAAATAGCTTCGACCAGAAACCAGGTAAAAAGAAGATATGCACTGTAGAGCTGTGTACAATTATAAGCTAAATTACTGTTCATAATTGTCGACTCCCCCCCGTTACAACAGATTTCATCTTTACAAACTTACCTCCCAAAACCATCTTCACATTATATGCTTTTTAAATGAAACTGCACATTAGTTGGATGATTTCAAAGTTTTTAAAGTACAAAGGTAAAATTAGCATTTATGGAGACTCCATACATTTTCTGGCGCAAAGTATTTAGCAAGCACTTGTCATCAGATGACATATGTATAGTCTATATAGTCTATAGATAGTATAGGATATAAATTCGTGACTCGGCATGATAACTCGTCACGCCGAATCACGCACGGGATGGACAGAGAGAGTGAGAGAGAGCGCTAGTTCTCTCTAGAATTACAGACCTCTTTCGCTTAATTTACTTTCATCGGTCTCACATGCTCTCTGATTTCGGGTACCCATCATAGAGTCCGATCGATTTGATCTGAGTAGTTGGAACGTGGTCTTCCTCTGCCTCTTCTTGCACACACTTTCGCGTTGTATATCTGTTGCGTAAATCCTTCTTCACTCACCTTCTCTATATATCCAAACCACCACATATGCCTTTCTTCATCTTTACAATCACACCCTCGTTTACGCCGGTTGCTTTGCGATTGGCAATCGAGATTGGCAAAGTGCTTTTATATCTATCGATATATCGAGAGCCCAACCGCTTAACATACTAGTTTAATGGTTTGTTTGTACATAACATGCTTAAGACAAAGGCACGCAACCACTGAAGTATCGTCAACATTTGCGGCATTAAGTGAAGGGTATTTAGCATAAATAGATACTTACTAATTACATTGAAATATGTCGGCATACCAGTTCACAGGAATTCGATCTTATTTTTGAATCCTGACAAAAAGTGGAGTTGATCCGACGACCGACAGGCGATTGACGTAATCTTGCAAGCCTTGACATTAAGCACTATCTCCTTCCGTATTGTCCTATCTGCGTATTTCTAATATCCAGGACCTCACGTGATGATAGCAACACACGTACCCACTCCTTTCGCCCGTGGTTGTATGAAGATCGATTTGATTATATTATTAGATTACAAAATGATTGGTCTAATCATCTCAAATGTAATCTAGTTAGCGGGGCAATTGGTTCTGCTAATAGAAAGAAGAAAGAAAGAAAGTAATATTAAAATATAATGACTACTAAAAGTCTTAAATAAAAGTCGACTATGAGAATAAAGCCAGAAACCAGAAAGCCTTATATAAATATCTCTATAATATTTATCGTCAATCAGAGCTGCGGTGGTCGAGAGGTTCAAGCAAGGGAATGTCAAATCAAAACTTCTTGTAAAAGTCGATTAATGAAATCTACCGGAAAGACAAGCGCCGCTTTTACTAATACAACATCCTCACAACATAGGTTCTATAAGACCATGATTTCGCTGGACATCGCTCAGGTGCTAACGTGCTGATAAAATGTTTATCATCTTCCCTCAGACACGACTTGACAGTACAACTCTGAATCTTATCTCGGGCATAATATGATTCATTACTAGTTCTTCTCAACCAACATTATTTGTGATCTATGGTTTATACAACATTTCTATCATTAACTTTCGTTCTACTATCTGGGCATTATACACAATCATGAAAGCAACAAGAACCCTTGAAATCTTTATCGAGTCTCGATAACAAGCTGATGGTGGAGCAGGATGTAGGCTTCAGCTTTATGTTCCTTCCCACTACCATATTGTTTAATGTAATGGTATTTATCCACCCAGCGTGCCAATATAACGCTAGGGCTGTCGACGTCAATTTAAAAGGCAAACGCCAGGAAAGAGTTTGTGGAAGAGAAACATTTATTTTTCTTTAAAATAAATTTAAAAAATAATAATAATTAAAATAAAAAAAACCTTTATTTCATGCAAGTATGTAGAACGAATAAAATAATAATATATCCTCACGCCTTCCCATGAGGGTCCCCAAAGGGGTAGGCAGAGGTGTATAGGTAATTCCCACACACCCACTTTCCGCCAGAGGTATATTAGAGGTATATGTCGAAAACTGCAAACTTTTGCAAAACAGTTCATGCGTCAAACAAGCATACGGCCCATCTGATGGGAAACGGTTACCGTAGCCTATTTACGCTCACGATACCTAAGTATCACTTGCGCGTTGCCACTCTGTGTTCAGAGAGTTATACTGTGTTGGCAACATAATAGGTCTAATCCCTCGGTTGCCAACACAATATAACAATCCTCCCCCCTCCCCAAGGAGCTCATTACTCGAAACCTTATTCACCACGTAGGAACACAACACAAAAAAATTGTGTTATTTGGCTACGGACTTCTATAAGGTGGGGAGGTCCTGCCCCAGTCGGGCAGCTCCAAATTCGAACGGAGAATCCGTTATGCCCAGGTAGGGCTCTTATTCTCTTATTCTCTCTTATTCTACCTCTCTTTCATGCAGAGAAATGTGCACTAACACGTTTTTCTAAGTGCTTTTTATGCTTTATTTTGTATCAACTTTTCTGTGTGCCAGCCCTGAATTCTGTGGGCACGCAACAACTTCACGTACCTACATTTATGTCTCTGTTGAGATATGAGACTGGCAGTTGAGACGTCGATCGTAACTGATGTGCACTTGATTTTGATGAACTTAAAGTTATGTCCACATGATGCTTGTATGGCCCATGGACAGTATTTTTTACCTTTTATCAATACGTTAAAGTTGGGCACTTTGAAGTGTCAGTACTTAAAACCAATTTCAGATACCGTTAGTATATCTTTACGAGAAAATACTCATCCGTTGACAAGGACAAAGAATTCTTTAAGTACATGAAAACTTTTTTTTTTATTTGGTGATCCAGCTTCGTCTCAGCCAGCCTGTTAGTAAGCGGCTACCACCAATAAACGCTTTCAACATCAGCTATGTCAAACGCGTTGCCGATCCTGATTGCCTATTTATTCCAACATATTAAATAGACGGAAAACTCTCGGCGTATTACAATGTTTAAGAAAAAACCTATTAATGTGCCGTAAAATGTAATACTGATAAAAAGATCTACCGACGTCTTTAAACTTGAAAGCATCCGTATAATTTCCACCAAGGCAATATATTTCGTGGAGATATTTTACACGTTTCTTACAAAATTCTTACAATTATATCGTGGATCGGACAGGGTAATCGTCCAATGATTACATACCCTTAAATTAAACGTAAATTTCAATTTATACTAACTGCTGTATGCGTTAATTGTGCAATTGTTTACACAGGACGCTAATTGCCGCGTGTGAGCGACGTGGCACATCCTTCACAACAGCTCTGTAATTTGCACTTCAACTTTCTGTTTTTGGTTAATAGGTTTCGCAGTAGCTATTTTTCGTTTTACTTCGATACAGAGCTTTACTATGACGCGATATCGTCATCATTATTCAAGAGAAGACTGAGAAATTGACGGAGTTAAATACCTACGTTATGTATATGATATCATAGCTCTCCCCGATCCTCGAAAACGCGCCCCGAACCGAGCCAGGAACAGAATCCTATCTTAAAATTATTTAGATTATGTATCAGCCAGTCTAGCCCAGCTTCCTTGCTCGAATCAGTAACGCTCAAAACCGATGTCAGTACCCCAGGAGACCTTACTTATGTTTGCTTAGCACCTAAGAAGTGCTAACTGGAGGCCTACATACACTTCTGCCTACCCCTTCGGGGACCCTTGTGGGCAGCGTGAGGATAATACTCAGTAAAACACTTCGATGGTACACATACTATACATTTATTTTGTAATTTCTTCACTTATGTCTTTGAATTTATAACATAACCTTAAATTAATGACAAACCTTAAATCAAAACAATATAATATTACATATTACATATTACCTACATAGTACTGTAACTAGAATTTAAAGGTACAGTTTTAAAGGAAGAATTTTTCGTACGTACCGTTTTGACGTAGGATGCGAGCCCGCGTTGAGTTCCGTGCTTAACCAATGTACACGCGATAACATCCGCATAATTAAATAAAATTAACAGCCTTACAAATCAATAGTCTTTTCCACCCGTCATGATAAATGAGGTTCGATTATTTTTGTATGTAAACATCCATTCAGTTTGAACGGAATATAATCAAGGGGCAGAAAGCGCCCAGCAGCAAGACCAAACGAGAAATTACGTAACTACCCCATCAGAGGTGTGTGTGATGAATCGATGATTAAAAATAATTGACGCTTATGTCAATACATGTGATTAAAAAAACCAATTCGTTGTTTCCTGAACTTAACAGGGATTAATCACACCGCGAGCTTTGCGGTGAATGATCGGGAAGAAACCTGTATACGTTCGTGAAAAAAATCAAAGGTGTATGTATAGTTGTGCTTTAAACAACTTTGGAATATCTCTCTATCACTCGGTACGTAAATACCTATATCTCTTGTTAAAAGAAGTTGTTACTCTTGCTCACGTGCCTACTCACACCTATACACTTACATACAACGTTACCTAATTATTATTAATAGGTAAAGTAGTTAACTCACACGCACTCAACAGTACAAGACCTTTTTCCACAGTCAGGCAGGCACATTAATGTACATCCGCACTAGCTGTCAAAATGACAGCACCGCAGACCATTTCGCGGAAAATCCAGCGATAAAATGTGAAACATCCTAATTACTTACATATAAACATTTTTATCGGCCGCCTGGAAGACTTATACGGATCAGTTATAAGCTTGACAATTTGTGCGGTGTGCAGTTAATTATTATGCGTTACCTAAATGACTTAATTTACACTGAGGGCTGAGGGTTTTTTATTGCGTACAGCAACTAATTAAAACCCGTTAATAATCAGTTAATGCAACGTAATTAAGGCGTGTGCACAAAACGAGAAATATATAAAAAATTTTTTTCATTTCCTATATTTAAAATATTAATTATTCATATTTTAACGACTAAATAATACAAAACATCGTCTCGCCGAGTTTTTTCACGAGGCAGGCAGAGAGAGTAAATAGCCAGCTCTTTCTGCACTGACAGACTTTCGCATTATACTCATTCATCAGTCTCTTTCGAAGTTCCGTGAGTTTAGATCTGTTTCATCTGCGGTTTTGATTTAATATGCTTTTATAATTGATATTTTCGAAATTTGTACGTGATTTCAAATGAGAATAACAATATCGAAATCGCTTTTGCGATAAGGCCGCCTATTGTGCCTACTATATGTTTTTCTTTGTCTTTTCTGTTTGTTTTTGTAAATGTGTGTGTTTGTACAATAAAGGATATATTATTATTATTATTATTATATATTAATGTTACTCCAGAGTACAGGATTTTTTAAGTCGGTACATTACCTATACTACAATGTAATCTTTCCCATCTATTTTTATTATTATCTATTTTAGTTTAGATATACGTTATGCTAACCGGCTGTTGTCTATAGGCTATTGTATTCCGCGCGGAGTCACTTCACCAACCACTTTGGCGATGCAATAAAAGGCTACAAAAAATGTTGTAGAAACCTACTCTACGAGCTTGCTAACCGGCTGTTGTCTATAGGCTATTGTATTCCGCGCGGAGTCACTTCACCAACCACTTTGGCGATGCAATAAAAGGCTACAAAAAATGTTGTAGAAACCTACTCTACGAGCTTGCTAACCGGCTGTTGTCTATAGGCTATTGTATTCCGCGCGGAGTCACTTCACCAACCACTTTGGCGATGCAATAAAAGGCTACAAAAAATGTTGTAGAAACCTACTCTACGAGCTTGCTAACCGGCTGTTGTCTATAGGCTATTGTATTCCGCGCGGAGTCACTTCACCAACCACTTTGGCGATGCAATAAAAGGCTACAAAAAATGTTGTAGAAACCTACTCTACGAGCTTGCTAACCGGCTGTTGTCTATAGGCTATTGTATTCCGCGCGGAGTCACTTCACCAACCACTTTGGCGATGCAATAAAAGGCTACAAAAAATGTTGTAGAAACCTACTCTACGAGCTTGCTAACCGGCTGTTGTCTATAGGCTATTGTATTCCGCGCGGAGTCACTTCACCAACCACTTTGGCGATGCAATAAAAGGCTACAAAAAATGTTGTAGAAACCTACTCTACGAGCTTGCTAACCGGCTGTTGTCTATAGGCTATTGTATTCCGCGCGGAGTCACTTCACCAACCACTTTGGCGATGCAATAAAAGGCTACAAAAAATGTTGTAGAAACCTACTCTACGAGCTTGCTAACCGGCTGTTGTCTATAGGCTATTGTATTCCGCGCGGAGTCACTTCACCAACCACTTTGGCGATGCAATAAAAGGCTACAAAAAATGTTGTAGAAACCTACTCTACGAGCTAATCAAATCGAATAAAATCAAAACAAGATATTGATTTTGAATCAATTATCTTCGGTATGTTGAAGAACAAGCAACATGGACGTGTGCAAGTTTATTGCGGAAGAATTAAAAAATATTTCACTGCTATCTTTAGGTGTTTTAATTAATTATTATCTTTCCTTCACCCGGAATGAAACAATTAATAGTCATAAAATTGTTTATCTTTTGGTGATCTTAAAGGTTATCTGGTAACCAGGATTACTGTAGCTATTGGAATACGTACATCAAGTACCATCTACCAAGGACTTGAATTATCAATTCAGTCATTCCTATTATTTTTTACAAATGTATTGTACTACATCTGCTCGTGGTTTCACATATGTATATTAGATTAATTTAAAATCCGTGGAGGCCGAGTTCGAGTTGTTGCCTGCAATACAAATATTGTAAGTTCGAATCTCGACTGTACCAATGAGTTTTTCCGAATTTAGGTACAGTGATGTAAAGTTGTGTGTGTTTTCCTTGACCGTAAAGCTCGTTATGTGACTAACATAACGAGCTTTACGGTGAAGGAAAACATCGAGAGGAAACTTGCATACGTTTGAGAAGAAATTAAATGGCGTATGTACGTCGTAAGTGACTAAACCCACGTACGTACATGAGTTTAGTCATAAGCAGAGGTACCACAGCCAAATTATTGAACCCTGTTCTGTAATAATTATAGTGGGACATGCAAATACAATTTTAAACCTCTCTCATAATATCATCATGCCGAGTCTCGGGCTAGGCTGAGAGAGTAGAGCGCCAGTTCTTCCTAGACCTATTTCCCTTCGTCTACATTCATCAGACTCTTCAAACATGCTCGCCAGTTTCGAATACTCTACTTGTTTAAAGCGTGTTTACGTGTCTTCATCTTTACTTTGCGAATATCTCGATTGCAGATTGGATCTATAAAATAAATCAATGAATTATGCATACGCGCAATTTGTATGGAGTTGAAGGCAAAGAACATCCAATTGAGGTTGATAAATAACCACCATTATAGCACCAGAGTAAGCCTGTTTGGACCAGTGTCATACATCAAGTCTCTCATTAAGCCATAACAATTACCGACTCCCGAAACATGAATAAGAAATGACAAATATCCTTAAAGATTCTCGCAAATTTATGGTATTCATGGGAATGCCCATTTAAGGGAGATAATTGTTTTTTAATGCTTATAAGATTCAATGAAATTATTCTGCCTACAAATGACTACTATTTACCATAACTAGTTAAGCCGTTGGCGTCGTTGTGAACACGAAAAAAGGGTGTCGAGTGCCCTTTTAAACTGGGCCATTATTTAAAACTGCATACCACAATTTGTCATTAAATATATCTACTTATAAATTATTTGAAAGGTCAACGAAATAAATAAAATTGAAGTTAAAAAAAACTCGATTTGGTACCGTTCTATAAAAATAAGATGGAACCTAGCATGTAAACATAACAACAGATGTAAAAATTTCTAGGTATCTTAGATAATTATGGAAATCGTAATATTTTTACTGTATAAAATCTTAAATACTAAAAACACATTAAAGTACTAGACACGATATGAAGTCCTTTGTTTTGAAGTATAGGTATTTTGTGCTATATTTAAGTCAAAGTTGGACTGTACCAATGAGGTTTTCTGAAATCAAGTACAGTGGTTAGTCACACCACGAGCTTAACGGTGAAGAAAACATGGAGGGGAAACCTGCCCTACATATGTTTGAGAAGAAATTCAGAGGCGTATGTATAGTCGTACTTAGTAACGGCGGTGGTCTCGCCACCTGTCACGTTGGGACCTAAAATATATCACCACATAATATATTATATGGAGGGATGTGTGGGTACTACCTATAGACCTCTGCCTACCCCTTAGGAGACCCTTGTGGAAAGGCGTTAGGATTTACTATTTAAGTACTCTAGTTAATAAAAATAAAAATGTACAAAGAAAATCAAGCAAATACAAAGCGTCAAGAGTCGATAAAGTTTTACGTAAATAGAAAGAGAAACAGGGCAACGTTTGACATCTTTAAAATCTCCAATAATCTCTATATAACATTGAGAGATTTAATGGTTGTCGATTAGTCATAACAAGTTAGATAAAGCTCACATTACATTGTTAAATCGATCCCTACATTAAATTTAAATAATTTAGATTATCCATTTCTAAGGTCAAACTCAATTGCTTATTTATAAGCTCGAATCTTTATCGTCTTCCAAATGTCACTCAATGACATAACAACGTCGTAGAGCGATCGGTATGCGCCTGCGCATCTAAGACGACTGTCAACTGTCAAGGCCGCTCGTTTCTTGACCTAGACGCCTACAAACAATACCCAGCTGTCAACGTCCGTGACTTAGAACTTGGGTTAAGTGACTAAATATAGCGCTAGAATAAACATAGCACACTTTAAAAATATTTGAACAATATCTATGAGTTCGGTGCAGCTTTTAAGCTCGTAAAGTAACGAAGCTTCTTTTTTTTTCATCGGGAATCTTTATGGCTCCATTTCCCCTAGGAGGCAGAGACAGGGTGAGTTTTTTTCTGATAAAACCTGAGAGCGTTTTTCCTGTTAGCAACGCCCGAAGCCAACGTCCCAACGCCACAGGGCGCCCATACATGAGGCCTCAAGCCTTTTAGCCGATTAAAAAGGAAAACCGCCCGGTACAAATGCTAGACCACTAGAGAACATTAAAAAATTATCACACCTAAAAAATCTATAAAAACTTCAAATGTGATAGATGGCGAGTAAAAAATTCTTTAAATATAACACTCGGCTTCAATATAAATACGTGGGAGTTTTTTAGCTAATCTCTAATTTAATATAACGATATGTCCCGTAATCTCTGCCTTCTATAATTTGTACCAGAAGCTCTAATTCAAGCGTATCTCAAGACAGCTTAACGAAACTGAACTCTATTGTAGGAATGCTTAAAAACTATTTTCTATATTTAAGAGACCGTATTGAAAGTTTAAGTTAAAATTCAGTCGTCCATTCTATGCAAATTCTGTGCATGTTACTCCCGCTTAGCGCGAACGGATGAGTAATATGGGATTTTGGTGTTACAGTGCATTGAGTCACTACACAAACATGCCGAATAAGATCCCCAGATGCCATCCCCTTCTAAATTTCTTTAGTATGATATGATTGAGAGTTAAAACTCTTGGGACAATTCAACAAAAATTGACATAGCTCCAAATTAAGCAGAGCTTGTGTTATGGGAAAAAGACATACATACATACATATAATCACGCCAAGTCCCTAGCGGGGTAGGCAGAGAGTATAGAGCGCCAGTTCTCTCTAGACTTACATACCTCTTTCGCTTCGTCCACATTCATCAGTCTCTTCATACATGCTCGTCGGTTTCGAGTACTCTTAACGTTCCCGTCCTTGAGAGTCCGATCGATTTGATCCAAGTAGTTGGAACGTGGCCTTCCTCTGCCTCTTCTTGCACATACTTTTGCTTTGTATATCTGTTTCGTCAATCTTTCTTCACTCATCCTTTCTATGTGTCCAAACCAACGTAACATGCCTTAAACCGACCAGACCGACCAAACCGACGAGCATGTACGAAGAGACTGATGAATGTGGACAAAGCGAAAGATGTATGTAAGTCTAGAGAGAACTGGCCCTCTATACTCTCTGCCTACCCCGTTAAGGACTCGGTGTGATATTGTGAATTGCTTGCTGTCGCCACAATTATTAAATTATTTATGTTACTTTCAATATCGTAAGTGCGAAGGGTAAGTTATGGTCACGTATCTGTTATTGACGTAATTGAATTAAAATGGCAAACACGATCAGGGCGGTACACGCATAACCAATTACTTTGGCTTCATAAATAAATGGCTTTATCATTTCCGATATGTACCGAGCTTCAGATGCAAAATCCACGACCGAAAAGATAACGAGAGTGCTTTTAAGTTTTACGATTGCATTTTTAATGGGCTGAACACACCTGTGCGTTAAGAAATTATTACACCTATTGGTTAAGCCCGAGCTTGTATATTTCAAGTAATCCGTGCTCATCGGTAAATAATTCACTCGTTTCAAAAGTCAAAACCACCTATTTACACTGTCTCATCGATCAAAATTTTTCACAAAATCGCGCCTTTGCGATACTTTAATAAACGTAAATCACCCCCCGTTGGTAACCTATGTCTCAATTCATATTTTATTTTCATGGCAACACAATTAAATCTCATATTGAAATCGTTGTGTTGTTGCCTGGAGATGAATAAATTTCCTCCCAGCATCACTGTGTCGGTCGTTTAGTTGACGTTAATGTCGACAAACGCAGCGATAATATCGCACTTTATTGCCGAAAAGAATCGCTATCGAATTTCTTTATGCCGATGGCGATTTTGTATTTATGAGGTAACTTCACACCTTCCCATAAGGGTCCCCGAAGGGGTAGGCAGAGAGGTATAGGTAGTACCCGCACACCGACTGTCCGCCAGAGATATATTTTAGGTGCCAACATGCAGATGGCGAGTCCATCACCGTTACTCAAGCAAGCCTGAATTTATTCTCAACAGTATGCAGGTTTCAAGGAATCTGCTCCACGAACAGCTCTAGAATCCTTACTTTCTATGATTATTGATGCTAAGCTGTAACTTATCTATTTTTTTTCTTTTACAGATGGAAATGAGACGACACAGGTCTAGTAGGACGTCCTTTTTAACATACTGGATATTCCTGTTGCAAGTAAGTACGAAATAATTAAACATTGAAAACCACATCTAATAATTATTCCAGTCAATAATCAATAAGGCACTCGCAAGAAAGAGATCGCTATGGTCGGATATGAAGCTACCTAGCAGTGGGCTTAGAAGAAACTTTAACTGTCATGATGGTGATAAAAAATGTTTTCATTGAAATAACTTGTTTTCAAAAAGTACATATCGGTCGACTAGTTCATTATTGTGCTTGGTTCTTATTAAGAAACATGTAATGAGTGAGGCTACAATGCAAAAGTGTCTGGAAGATAAAGCAGGTGCAGAGCAGGAACACGACTAACTACCTAGCTCAAATCGATTGGATTCAAGGATAGGAACATTAATGCCTCGAAACATGCGATTTGAGACTGGTGAATGTGAACGAATCTAGGTCTGTAAGTCCACAAAGAACCGGCGTTCTTCTCCATCTACCCACTCGGAGTGCGATATGTATGTTTTTTGCTTGATAATATCTTTGGTTGTTTTTTGCCCAGATGTTAGGCAGCGCCCATCGCGGAGCTGAGGGACACGGAAGGTTGATGGACCCGCCAGCTCGTAATTCCATGTGGCGTTTTGGTTTCCCCAATCCTGTTAACTACAATGATAATGAGCTGTTCTGTGGTGGATATGCTGGTAAGTAGAAGTCAGTGGGTTGTTTTTCTTTTCGCCGGATATATTTATAGGTTGCTGCAAGCTGACTATACATCCGTCTTAAAATTTCTTGTAAAACGTATGCACTGAAAGTCTCGTGGTGTGATTAATCGGTGTAGGTACTTAAGTTTGGACCAAACTAATTGGTACAATCGGGATTCGAATTGACGATTGTTGCAAGCTGCTATTGCCTTTGCCAAGCCTTCGTATATTATCGTGACGTTATTACATAAATCCGAAAAATATTAAGAGAAGCTCAATATGATAAAGGGAGGTTATTTGGGTTATTCCGGGTAATTAATTACAGCCACTCAGTTGTTGTCATATAATCTAGGTATATTAGTGTAACAAAAAAAGTTGTATGTATGTGAATAAACACATTATTTTTAAATTGATTTCGCACCTGCAACAAAGATTAAATAGCTTGCTAGTTCATAATTTGAATCAATTCATTTGTGAAAAAAAAGCTGGTTATAATAACATAGTCATAAGACTCGACATCGACTCCCGGAAATAACCAGAAATTTTATGATGGCAAAAAGGTGTACTTTTTTGCCTAAGTGAATAAATGCCAACCAGACCATTAGACCGGGCTAGCATACATAATAATGCTCTCGTAATCAAATTTTAAAGTCTTTCCATCAGCTAGTTCGGGGCGTTATCCTTACCTCCCTCCCACTTACCTCCTCAGTGTTCTCATACAAATATTTTTTCCTCTCTATTGATTCCACTAATGAGGCGCAAAGTCGATGAACGGCATCAACGAGTTCACTGAACTATCCTTGAGAGTCTATCATTGTAAAGATTACGAGATTAAAAGCTCGGTTTGAAAATCTCAGTTTTTTTCTAGGAAGGATTTTATATAGCTTTCTATAAAATTGGAAGGCTATTAAAATAATTAGCATTAAAAAATAAAACAAGCATGCCAGCTATTAATGATTACATGGCATAAATCTAGCATGATTAAAGTATTAATTCTGCATGCAAATTTTATGTATGACATTTTGATGAGGTTGAATTAATCACTATGCGATCTGATACAGCTTGAAATTCGACAAAACCTATTTCGAAAAGTCGCTATGTTATCCTTGAATTTGTTTGATAAATTTCACTGTCTAATGGCTCCATATATAATAGAATTGCCTTTTTCAGAAAGGAATTAAAAAGTATTTTAATAATTATTATTTATGTTAACAAATTTAAATAAAGGATTACTGATTTGAATACATCTAAAACATATAACAAAAATTAATAATATTTACAGAAGTTAAACTAACTACAGATAAAATATTTGACCCAAGCTAACCAAATTAATGATTAAGAATAAAGTGACATCCCATAAAGACAAATGACAAGAGAGATAGGCCATAACGGGGTTTCGTAGTAAAGTCCGTAGCCAAATAACACAATTTATTGTGTTGTGGTCCTACGCGGTGAAAAAGGTCTCCAGTGATGAGCTATTTGGGGAGGGGGAGGATTGTTATATTGTGCTGGCAGCAAAGGGGTTAGTAGTCCTATAAATCTCCGAACGTAGAGTGGCAGCGCACAAGTGATACTTCGGTATCGTTAGCGTAAATAGGCTACGGTATCGTTTCCCATCAGGTCCAATTAAGTAAGTTATTTTATTTAAAGGGACTGCTTCCCTGATAGTGGCTAGTCATTCATACATTCTTGTTCAGTTCAGTGGGAGCAGAATGAAGGCAGATGCGGTGTATGCGGGGACGCTCACCACTTGAATGAGCCTCGGCCCCACGAGGCCGGTGGCATGTACGGCAAGGGTATAGTCACCAGGCACTACAGCGTCGGCCAGGTAATCCATCATACCTTAACTACCCAGACTTGACCTGACCTACCCAGATTGTGACCAATCTTCCCCGATTAGTGAGTGGATTTTCTTTAAAGTACGTGAGTTTTCGTCGTTAGTCAGAGCATGAGCACATTTGGTTTTATAAATAGTGGCACATATTATCTCTTAAACTGCCCTATTCCCACGTATTCTATATCTGTAGGCGAAAAGTCAGAACAGCCTCCAAGACTTCTGTTCGCGCTAACGCTATGCATTGTATGGCAGTTGATAGCGTGAACGGAAGGGAGCTTTGTCTTGAGGGGGCGCATAATAATGAACTTCTGAGGTTATTTCAGGAAATAGAGATCGAAGTGGAACTGACGGCGAACCATCTCGGTACTTTCGTCATGAAGCTGTGCCCGAACAACAATCATAAGCAAGAAGCAAGCCAGGAATGCTTCGACAGGTAGCGTTAACGTTTCCAAAATATTTAGATATAATTACGGTAGACACGAGCAAGCGAGCGAGCGTACCCTTGGCGTATATGGCCCTATTGTAAGCGTCCAAAGACGGCGGTTTGGTATAACGCCGAGTCTCTATCGGGGCAGAGAGTAAAGATCCAGTTCACGACTACCTACGCTAGGGCTGGATACCAATCATCTCTCTCTGTCCGTCAGTTATAATAGCAGCACCTCGTTGCACCTGCGTTAAATTTGACAGTTCCGATCTCTTGGGTGTCATCATGATGATTTGCCTTCCTTAATCAAAATCAAAATATTTCATTTCACATAGGCCTAGATGGGCACTTATAAAACGTCGAAAGAGGTGCACGTTTCGCGTTGGTCGTAATAAATGGGCTGCTTAATGCTGATTCTGAGATTATCGCGTTCAAACAAACTCTTCAGCTTCCATCCAGCCATCCACGAAGACGCGCCCCACTAATTTCTAGTCGAGGGGGTCGCGGGTAGCTGGGAGTGTGACCCGAGCCTATTAATTGTAGTGTGCGTGTCATAGGAAATCAGTGTGTACCGATAATACTCACACAGTGGAAACTGTAAGGAATAATAGTGGGGCGCGTCTTCGTGGATGGCTCTATCTATAGTCTAGATTCATATGTTAACTGCTCAAATCTCTTCTACAAGTACCATGTCATGTTGAAGGTATCCCCTGTACGTGGCTGAAACAAGAGAGGACCGGTTTCTCATTCCCCTGGATACCGCCAAGAAGGAGATATTCAGATATCGGGTGCGTCTGCCGCCTTACGTGACTTGCACGCAATGTGTACTGCAGTGGACATATTATACTGGTGAGTTAAGATAATATTAAAGCCGATGTTTGCTGATGCTGACGTATTTACGGACGTCTAACTTATCTTTATGAAAGCCTGAGGGTGTGTCTACTGATTTTACTTTCCCCAAAGGCCCCCGAAGGGGTAGGCTGAGGTGTGTAAACAGTCCCCACGGGACAAATGTCGTTTCCATCGCCGTTTCTTTAGGACGACTATACATACGAGGCATGCCTAGTATGTACGTCGTCGTCGTATCGCCGAATTTCTGCTCAAACGTATGCAGGTTTCTCCTCGATGTTTTCCTTCCGCCCAAAGACCGTGATGTGACTAAGTCACTGTACTTTATCAATAAAACTCATTGATATGGAATTCGAACTTGCTGTCTTTGTGTAGCAGGCGACTGCTCGAACCACTCGGCCACCGCGGCTTGTAGCTTTTTATATGAATATGCAAATGACGTTAAATAATTTCTTCGCCAGACCACGGTTTGTTACATATGTGATGTTTAAAATTTTAAATGTACATAGTGATTGAATTACGCGTTCGCCCACAATATTGGCAAGCGAAAAATCGTAGGTACCTCGGATGGAAAGCAATTACATGAGCGTTATCCTCGTGGGGTCGTGAATCTGTATCCTAATTATTTTCAACAGGCAACATGTGGGGCATATGCCCAAACGGAACGGAAGCGGTTGGCTGCGGTAGGTCCGAAACGTTCCGCAACTGTGCCGACGTGAGCGTGATTACCAGCACTGGAGGACTGCCTCCTGCCTTCGCCGGGGACCTGCGGAGGGACAATCCCTTCCTACTGTACTATAGGGACCTCTTCATGCCTAAAAACGTCTTCCCCCTCGTCGTCAGGTATGGAATCCTATCTTCTGGTACAGAAGGTACAATTTGTATTGTCATTTCACTTGTCATGTTCGTGTTCGCATGTCATGTGTTTATATGTACCTATCAATGTATTCAAATGGTTCCACTGCGTGTAATTATTTCAGGGGCATTGATAAGGAACTGGCGTTGTTGCGTATATTCAATAGGTAACACGGTGTTTATATAAATAGCAATCAATTATGTGTTGTGATAATATTATTGTATGTGGATTTTCTTTCAGCAATCGTCTAACACAGTATGTGGAGGACCTTAAACCGCAGATTATTAGGTACCGTTTTGTTATTTTGAAGGTTTGGGCTCGTCGCGGTGACGGAGAACCTCGGGACAGCGGTCCCCATTGTGAATAAATTTCCCAACTTGTGTAACTGTAGCCGGTTGTGTAAAAACGCACGTGTTGTGACTAACAATATACTTGTGGCTCGTCTTTTAAATTCCTTTGTATATATGTTTGTAATCATGTGACAAATCGTCAAGAGACCTCTTTGGAAACGGTCGTAGAATTTTCTTACCTATCTATATATTTGATTACCTATCAACGTTAATTCGTAGTTGGCACTTACGAGTTGGCAAAGGTGACAATCGCCACTTTGAACACAAAATTTTCTAATGTATATTTTTCTACTGCTGAGATGGTTTGGCCGTGTCGAGAGAATGAAAGAAGAACGATTGACGAAAAAAGTGTATAAGGCGAGTGTGGATGAAAGTGCTGGAAGGGGTAGACCTAGGCGGACGTTTCTAGACCAAATTAGGGACGTCTTGAAAAAAGGCCAGGTCAAGAGTACCTTAAACCGAAGAGCATGTATGAAGAGAATAATGAAAGTGGACGAAGCGAAAGAAGTATGTAAGGATCGTAGCAAGTGGAAAGAAGTGGTCTCTGCCTACCCCTACGGGAAAGAGGCGTGATTATATGTATATATGTATGTATATTTTTCTACTCAGTAGAATAGAAGTTGCATTGAATGGAAATACATACTCAATAGTGGGTGACATGTCAAATGACTTTGTAAATATATAGCTATCAATAAAAACCGAGTATTTTTGTAGGCAACCGTATCTGGGATTATATAGTAAAAAAATATTTCCATGTCTGTGAGCGAGTGGCTCGACTTGCAACACAAAAAATGCGAGCTCGGAACCGAATGTATCAATGAGTCTTTTTGAACTTAAGTACAGTGATTAGTCACACCACGATCTTTAAGGTGAAGGAAAATATCGAGAGGACATCTTCATACGTTTGAGAAACAATTCAAAAAGACGTATGTATAGTCGTGCTTGAGTAACGGCGATGGACTCGCCATCAGTCACATTGCCAATTAAAATATATCTCCTGCGGAAAGTGGGTGTGTGGGGTACTACCTATACACCTCTGCCTACTCTACTCATTTGGGGGCCTTTGTGGGAAGGAGTGAAGATACTATTATTTAAAAGCTCTTTTGAAATGTGGTTTGTAATAACATGTATATATGTATGTATAAGAAGCATTTGTGTGACTAACACCGAAACATGTATGTGTGCCTAAGCCTTGTACTGCAGACTGTGTTAACATCCCTTAGAACTCTTCGAATGCCCGTATTGGCCTCTTTTCTTGGGAATGTGTATTTGTAAATAAAAATACTTCAGTAACTTAGTTTATTTTATGATCCGCATAGTATTTTAATCCTTGCATTTATATTTATAGGGACCAAGTTTGTGTGCCATCTAAGGGCTTCCGTAAGATACCTGGAATGCTGAGCTGGTGCCAGACCAACTGCCTCCGATACCCTCCGAACTGTCCACCAGCCCTTTGTACCTGCCCGTGAGTTTAATAATTAATATGTTCTACTACCAAAGAGAAAGATTCTTGCAGGGTCGGCAACGCGCGAGTGTTACCCCTGGTGTTGCAAGCGTCCATAGGCGGTGGTAACCACTTACCATCAGACGGACCGCATGCTTGTATATAAAAAAAATGCACGAGATCACTTAGTGAAAATTCTAAGGAGTTACTTGCAAATCTATAGGAGCTATTGTCGCCTATTATAGATATCATTTCAAAGATAATAATAGTAGAGCGTACTAGAGCGCTTCGCTCTACCCTTAAGACCTGTAGGCGACGAACTTGATCTGAGTTATTTTTTTTAAGATTTATGGTCTTCCGCACAAATCGTGAAGCTAATCTTAAATTGCTCTGTGTTGACATCTGACCATTAAATATTCCTTATAATAATTTAGATCTTGCTTTGGATTATTTTGCCGCAGATTTATCGATGTGATCAAAAAGCAGCTTAGTGTAATTTATGAACGTACTGGCAGTTATCATAGCTTGTAACTGTCAAATATTAAAAGAAACAAGTTAACGGCTTCACTCTCTTCAATGTAGTTTTTTTATAGTTATTATAGATATATTTTGTTTTGACTGGGAACACTGTGTTACCTGAGGCAATAATAAAATAAAATAAATAAATACCCGTAAGGGACTTGGCGTGATGATATGTATGTATGTAAAAACAAAGCTTGTGGTTATGGTACCTAGACTATATAGTCGTGTTCATCACACAAATATCTGCGATCCCAAGTTTCGCAGTCAGAAGCTCTAACCACAAGACCAGACGTCGCTTACCTTTGGTTCTGACCATTGAAACATACCAAGTATGACACGATTTTAAAATTTCCAGAAGCGAATGCGATGCCATCGGTGAATTGGAAGGACAAGAGGGCGCCGACGTGTACTGCATGGACCAGTGCATTGTGTACCCTCCACACTGTCCAGAGAATAGGTGCAACTGCTCCTAGTTGTGGATACAATACTCTCGCTCAATTCTTCCTGCTAATTCAAGTCAAGTTCAACTTGCTGAGCGTATTTTTATTAACCATATTGCACTTCAGTAGCATACAAACCTCCTTCTATAAACGCTCAACTGATGGGATATCGACCAAAAGGCCATTATCAATATCAATATTTATGAACCATGCTATTCTAAACCAGTGTTTCCCAACCTTTTTTAGGCAATGTCCCACCTTAACATTTCTAAAATGCTTACGCCCTCATACATTTTTTATTTTTAAATAGCCCAAAGCGAAAGGGTTAATGTCGTGTCGAGTCCATTTTTAAATTACTCCTTAAATATCAAATTGCCCCCTTGTGGTGCGTGGGCCCCACGTTGCGAAACACTGTTCTAAACCCTTTTTTGTACTGCGTAGTAGGATACCTGTTTGCGCCATCTATTGACCAGTGTTGAAACTATAGCAACTGAGGAATAAGCTACGTATTTTATCGAGATGCAACCCATGGAGAGGTACCTAAATGTGTTTGTAAAGTAGAGTAAAGTTTAATTTATAGATATGTATATATCTATAGTTCAATTTGTTTAAACATTCACCTACCTGCATATGTGATATAGTATATTATGTAAGTATTTAAATTGTATGTTTTATATGTATAAAGTTATACTTATTTGATATTTCGTATTATTCGCAGCTTGCATTATAACTAAATTCAAAGGCTGTCAAAACCTAGTACCTACCTATATTTTTCTTTATTAAATCTTTTTTCGTATTTATTAATAATTATAAACTTATATATATATATATATATATATATATATATAAACTTATAAACCTATAAGTACATATATTATATACCACCAAAGTGGCAAGCATGTGAACTATACCTGTAATAGTACTTTCGAAATACCTTTTGATGTTACCCTAAAGCCTTTATACAGCCAATTTATATATTGTACAGCAATTGTACAGTAGGTTTATTATTATTGTAGGTGTCATTTTGCTGTAGATAAAGACGTCGGTAAATTAAGAACATAAGCCCAAATAAAGTCACATTCTTTTTATGTCTTTATAAGGTACAATAGGGACATGGGTTTTACGGGCATTGGTAATATGACGAAAGTGACAATTTTCGAGACGTCAAATACGTCACGTCAGTTTCGAGCAGCGATTGTAATATCACGTCATTTTATGTCCTTACAAAACAATGATTATGCCATAGTTTTACCTGTGCCACATGTTTGTAGATATTAAGTGAAATGGTTTATATAGAATTTATTTTTGTATTATAAATGTATTCATAATTAAAAGTGCCTTTAAATAAGAATCGTCGTTTTCTTTAACCCTTAACTCAGACAGCACATTATTTAAATTATTTGGCGAAAGTAGCAGCCTCTGTTTATGCCGGGTAATTATGTTTTTTTATAATGTACAGCTTGCTCATCAAACAACCACATTGGATTTGTTTCTTTTCCAGTTTCCTTGAACAGCTATAACGGGCAGTAGTTAAGTATGAGTGAGTACAGTAAAGAAAAGTGATACTAATAATTTGAATAAGTGGCGGCACCGCCTATATAGCTGTCCGGTAGTATACATTATTTCTATAAAATCTAACTTTAAGATTGTAAAGTAATTTATTCATGCGTTTTTATAAAAAACAACATATCGACGTGTTAAAAAAACATACGTATCTTATTTCTTGTTCAATATGAGGAAAAGCATTTGTAAGTGTGGAACCGAAACGTCGGCTGACATTGACATTGACGTCGTCCGTATATGGTCGGGTCGATTATTTACGCAAAAACTTATCAACATTGAAAATAGGTATAAAAAAAAATGAGCGATCTTTTGGAAGACGATTTGGAGTTCCGTGGGGGAACCTTGCAGCTGTCAACTGACACCATAGCTTTGGACAGTGGTGATAGCCCGAGAAGAGTAGTAAACCCTTCCCCTAGAAACAGACCTGAGACCAACGTTAATTCTTCGGTTCTGTCCGGGGCTGACTCCCTAACGTCGTCTACGGCATCATTCGCCGGTAAGTTAAATAAAATTCTTAATGGACCTGGCCGATTCCCAAGGTCCGTAGACCGTAATTTAATAATAATTATCTAGGCTATCTAGGTCCATGCTAGATGATTACTGTGTTCACAGACACAGATGCAGTGTCTATGAACACAGTAATCCCAAGAACTATTAATCTAATTTGATAAAACTTTTTGCATTAAGTAGCCCATTTACTGAGGAAGGCTATGTGCTATATATTATGATCCAATACCAAAGGAGTAGATCATTAATTGTATATGTATAACCAAGTTCAATGTGGTTGTTTAACGAAAGCAGGGAGTTTGTATATAAATTCTAGTACATATTTTCAGATGCTAGAACTGAGGAGCCACACAATACAGAAGGGCAAACAGAGCCAGTCCAGACAGTGTACCCTCGTTATGATGTGCCTTTTGATAAGAACAACATCAAAGACTTCTTTACATTCCGCAAAGGAGTTGTTGAGCATGCTATACAAGAGTGCATCACAGGACTGCTGTTCCCAGAGGATGGGGAGTATTTGGGCTCATGGCTGCTTACAGAGTAAGGATTTAATTATTTACATACATATAACAGGGAGTTTACAATAACTTATTAATTCTGTTTTTTGTGTATAGAAATACCTATGCTTGAAATTCTTCTATTGATATGTACAAAAACAAAATAATCCTTAAACAAAATGTGTTTCAGAATAACATTGTGGGACAATGAAAAGGAGAGGATCATCCTACTAACATCTCGGCTGGTGATGACAATTAAGTATGACTTCATTGCTATGAAACAGCTGGACTTCAAGAAGACATACCTGGATGACATGGACACTATGGTCGTTGGAGAGCTAGTGTATCCACCCTCTTCGTTAGTCCCGTGAGTAGTCTAGTAAAATTATTGTCTTTGGGCTCTTTTGTGTTTAACTTAATAAAGTATTTTCTAACTTGGTTTAATCTCATGTGATCTCACTTGTGATATTTGGTGGCTGGCTGGTCTTATTATATCATAAATAATTAAGCATCTTCACATCTTTCTAACACTCATATGTGATAACAAGCAAACCTAAGCACATACAAACACCCATACACTAAGCCGTAAACCCTAAAGTACCTGAAAATTTGACTCCTATACAACTAGACACCTGTATCACCAAATTTCATATAAGTTGAGAGAATTTCTGAAGATTTTAATACCTAACCACTTAGGCAAATTTATGCATAAACACTGCAATATCTAAACATCTAGAATTCCAATACCAAACACATAAACAACCTAACACCTACACACTCAAACACGAACACACCTAAACACAACATCCAAACATCCAATGCCTAAACACCTAAAGGTCTTAACACCTGACACCAAACAATTGGTGGGCACATTTAATTAAAAGGCTTAGGCTGTGGCTGTCGCGGGTGTCTCCTAGTTGAACATGAGTGTGTTGTGGTCTTACCACAGCCGGCTGAACGGCATCGCGACAGGAGTGACGTCAGTGGTGAAGGACTGCGTGATCGACCGCCTGTGTCGGCGGCCCGGCGGCGCGGAGGCCGGGGATATTAAACTGTTCGATCCCAAATATTTTGAGCCTAGGTACATTTGAGTTGCCGTAGACGCGCATTCGTACGTATTCTTTGTAAGTTTTTACGCGCTTTTTAGTTATATAGCAGCATTAACATAGCGGCACTACCGGTTATTATTGCATGCTTACATGCCTATATATACCTATATATGTATATACAATTGAAGTGTATGTTTGTCATATCATAATACCAGTTTTTGTTTGCATATACCTAAAGTCCTACAACTGTATGGGGCAAAATCACAATTTGTTTCTTTTTATCTGTCTGTTGGTTGTTGTGGCTAATCTCCGTGGCTAATAAACGGCCCGACCGATTTGGACTGGACTTTCTCTGGTAGATATGTAATGTTTATTTGTTGCTCATATATATATATATATATATATATATATATATATATATATATATATATATATATATGTATTATATATGTACATATAGTATAAATCCCCAAGCCTGCCAGTAGGCAGAGGTGTATAGGTAATACCCACACACCCACTTTCCGCTAGAGATATATTTTAGGTGCCAACGTGACAATTGGCATGTCTATCGGCGTTACTCAATCACAACTATACATACGCCTTTGAATTGCTTCTGAGACGTATGCAGATTTCATCTCGATGTTATCTTTCACCGTAAAGTTCGGGGTGTGACTAATACTTAACTATACACTGTACTTAAGTTCAGAAAAACTCATTGGTACAGTCGGGATTCTAACTTAGGATCTTTATGGCGCAGGCAACTACTCGAACCACTCTGCCACCATGGCTCGTGTATAATATATTCGTACCTAATCAATTTTAACGCGAGCATATCCGCGGAGCACAATGTAAGTGCTCATTATAAGAACTAAGAACCTTAACTTTACTTAATATAGCGGCCGTTATGCTAATATACTTATATATAATATACCCACTTCCACCTTCTACCACCGCACCTCTCGCCATCGACGGGGAATTCATCCCCATACCTTGGAACCACAAAGGTCTCGCACTGTGCGCTTCAAAAGGAGTTTTCTTCCGCGAACGCTCAGGCTGTGGAATGAGCTCCCCGTTGAGGTTTTCCCTGGAGAGTACAGCATGGAGTTCTTCAAGAAGGGTGTGAAAAGATTCCTGCAGGGTCGGCAACGCGCGAGTGATACCCCTGGTGTTGCAAGCGTCCATAGGCGGCGGTAACCGCTTACCATCAGGCGGACCGCATGCTCGTTTGCCATCCTTGTGGTATAAAAAAAAATACGTAAGGATACATGTATTGCTTATATGAAACTTTTCTTTTTGCACACTCAAAAGCTAAGTGTAACATCATATACAAGGATATTCTAAAATGTTAAGTGTATTTAGCTATGCAAGTGATGCCTAAAGTATTTTAACTTATTCAACAAAGCTTCTATAGTCTGCTTTTTATGTACAAAAGATATACCTGGTTTATATATTTCATGTTATATTTATAGTAAGTATAATATTTACATAAGCAGTAATGTTGTGTTTTGTCCATCGATATTATTAGTGATCGATGGTTTTGTCACAATGCTTTGTGTGTATGCTACAATGTAATGCATAAGAATACGAACTGAGTCTTCTTCACCACTATCATCATCACCATCACCGTCACCGTATTCTTCACTATCTTCGTCATCATTATCATCTTCTTCATCATCATGTCCATCATCCAATAAAGTTGGACTATATTATATATCTCGTGTTTCAATTGTATTATAGAGAACGCAATCTCCGCGGGGTCCGTCTAATGTGGAATAAAGGAGAGCCGGTGCCCCTCAAGACCGTGTGGAACCCTTTCAGCCAAGACGTACCCTTCCTTACTTTCGCGTCGCATCCAATTTACTGGCATAAAGGTGAACTTGGAGCGTTTTAGCCATTCCATACCATTAAGTGCACACGTGTTTATAAAGCACAATTTTTGTTTGCTTCATCCTCATTTATTAGTCTCTTCATACATGAATAATAATAATATACATACATATCATCACGCCGAGACCCTAACGGGGTAGGCAGAGTGTATAGAGCGCCTCTTTCGCTTCGTCCACATTCATCAGTCTCTTCATACATGCTCGACGGTTTCGAGTACTCTTGATGTTCCCGTACTTGAGCGTCCGATCTATTTGATCTAGGTAGTTGGAACGTGGTCTTCCTCTGCCTCTTCTTGCACACACTTTTGCTTTGTATATCTGTTTCGTCAATCTTTATCACCCATCCTTTCTATATGTCCAAACCAACGTAACATGCCTTTCTTCATCTTTACACGCTCTCATTCATAATAATAATATTTAATTCTTAACTCATACGTTTTACAGACGATGGCGTGGAAGAGAGATCTACTTACGACATGGAAACCTTTGCTTTAAAACTCCAAAGAGCTATAGAGTGTATGCCTTCGTCGTCTTGCTGCATCCACCACTCGCCAATCGTGATCCAGAGTTACGTAGGAGTGACGTCACTCCTTCACAACAAGACCAGCATGGGTTTCTTCAAGGTCAGAGGGAAGTTTAGCTTCTAATGGTCCTTATACTTGTCAAAATGTACGAGTTTGAGTTCGTCTGGTTGGTGTGCAGGTCATATTAGCAAGATGGTCAATATCTTAAACGCTGGTACTACGCTATCTTCTACATAAGTATTGTATCTTTGTATTTTAAAGTTAGCATTTTAGATCTACAAGCGCTTTATCGTACGAGGTGGATTTGGAAAGCAAATATTTAAGTCAAGAAACAAGCACTTACCAACTAAGGTATTTGAGAAATGTCAATGATAGTAATTACACGGCACTAATTCTGAATTTGTGATTGGATCGAGTCATCTAGAGAGATCGTCTAGGTAGCTCTGTCTAGGGCCGTACCTTGCCGGGCTGTTGCACTCATTCAAGAGTGATTAATAACTAAAATAATTATGTAAATCTGTATAGTTTGTTTGCTTGGATGACTATTTCAGGAGCTAATTATCCCATGTGAACAAATATGTATGCATTTGATAGCCATGTTTGTAGGTTTATATGTCATCATACTATAGTACGGGGGTGAGCGGAGAAGTGAAATTTACCGTGGGCATGCACAGCTAGTACTGCGCTATACATGATGTCTCAGAAAATAGATCAGGTGTATTCTAGAAGTTGTAGGATGTTGTAAATATATCACCAAGACTATGCGATAAAACAAATAGCTCCAAAGATAACAAAATGTCAACATTTTTAAATGGGGAATACTACTCATATAGAAACAACACTGGTTTTTCAGTTTTTTTGAATCTTTCAATAACATAAAAAAAGAAAAAACATAGTTCGATTTTACTTGTATAACTTTATCGTTGTTATGCGAAAATAAGGTAAAAAAAAACAACTTAAAAAATACACCCTAGTGTATTTTTTTATATTTTCATATTTGCTTCCATTAATTGTGCCCTATCACAAATTTGAGCAACTGTCCTATTTTCTGAGACAACCTGTTTAAATAGGTAGCTTTAACATTTCGTCATAAACGTATGGCCCCAGGAGGCAGCCTGCTTCTTATTTCTAGTGCGAAGTGAAGCTTTATATATTGGTATTAAATAGATCCACGAGCCACAAGAACAATGGCCGCTCGTCTATAAAGCCATTTGAAATTCTAAGCACAAAAAGTTATTCAAAATTCTGAAATATCGTATCTTAAAACAATTTAGCGAGCTATTTTATTTTTACGAGGGAGTCTGTCAAACTTGACACTCAAATTATTTGTTACCCAAGAATAATGAATTAATAGGTTGCCTTCAAGGTTTAATTTATCTTTAGTTAGGGTGCTCAAGTCAAGATCTCAATGCATGGAAATAGTTTTAATGAACTATATCTTACAGTTATTTATGTACCAGATTTGAATGTGTCTATTTCTGTACCAATGAGTTCTTTATGAACTTAAGTACAGT
Organism: Drepana falcataria; assembly: GCA_945859725.1. Classification (NCBI taxonomy): domain Eukaryota; kingdom Metazoa; phylum Arthropoda; class Insecta; order Lepidoptera; family Drepanidae; genus Drepana; species Drepana falcataria. The sequence goes on from OX243925.1 coordinate 1,767,458, forward strand.
GATTAGTCACACCACGAGCATTACGGTGAAGGAAAACATCGCGAGGAAACCTGCATACGTCTGAGAAGAAATTCAAAAGGCGTATGTATAGTCGTGCTTGAGTAACGGCGATGGACTCGCCATCTGTCACGTTGGCACCTAATATACCTCTGGCGGAAAGTGGGTGTGTGGGTATTACCTATACACCTCTGCCTACCCCTTCGGGGACCCTTTTGGGAAGGCGTGAGGATATATTATTATTATTATTCATGCTATGTAAAATTCTCCAGCCCCCGTTTTTTCGCGACTACATATAAGGTGGTGTGTATGCATTGAAGAATATTGTAACTTACTTCATAATAATATCGCTCGCGAATAATAAAGAGAGTTATATATACGATTAATATATCGACAATTCGATTGTCCGATTTTCGATTCGTATATATATCGGTAAATCGACCAGTTTAAAAGACTTATATTAATCGGCAGAGATAAGTAGTTTTAGTACTCAAATTAATATAGCGAAGGGTTTGCATTTGAGACGGTTAACAGTATTATACACCTAATTAAATATTAGGCACCTAATATACCTCTGGCGGAAAGTGGGTGTGTGGGAAGGCGTGAGGATATATTATTATTAATTTATTATTTAACAGTACTAAGCATTCCCAGTGTAGGTAATGTACCTATTACAACAAAATATTATTAGTATACATAGTATATCAGTATAGGCATGAACACAGCTCGTGTAGTGGTAAATAAAAAAATAATGTCGTTTGGTTCTTGGAATATTGTTGATACCATCCTCAGTGTGTGGTTATCTCTCGGTGGTTTTCCGGAAAGTAATTATTTATGACATAGACTGTAACGTGTTATTGAGGTTTACATGATTTCTGATATTATTATCACGTAGGTATAGTCATGCATGTGTTACGGCGGTGGACTCTCCATCTGTCACGTTGGCACCTAAAATATATCTCTGGTGGAAAGTGGGTGTGTGGGTATTACCTATACACCTCTGCCTACCCCTTCGGGGACCCTTGTGAGAAGGCGTGAGACTATATTGTTATTATTATTATACATTTGTAGTTTATCTATTATTAAGTTCCTTTAAAAATAATATGAAATATATGGTTAAACGGGAGTCACAATATTAAGGCCAGTGTCCGAAAGTATTCCACGAATTATATACATGTGAATTCGCATAGTAATAAAATAGTATGCGATTTTTTTATGTTTTATTGCATTATAACATATGTGTAAGCCTCCATAGGCGACGGGAACCGCTTAATTAGATTCAATTATTTTCTGATTAGTGATTCCGATTAACAAAAAGCCTACTATGCGCGTAGGTCATTATTATTAAAAAATGCCAGAGATGTGTATTTGCAGAGGATATACACACATAATATGTCCCATACACATTCTTCAATAATGTTGGTCTGGTATTGCACAAACTGCAAGCGAAAAAGGAGTATGCATTTCGCTTTTACACTTAGTTAAAATGTACAACCAAGTTGATACACTTTCTTCCAGAAAGGACTATTTCTGAAAGAATTATTACTTAAATGTACCTGTTATGTTTGCAAGATATTGTTAATTGTTTTATCATAGTATAGTAAAGTTATATTGGTTATAAGGATGTATTGTAGCTTTTGCATGACAAAGGTAGGTATGTGTGTGACAGTAAAGAGTATTTAAGAATATATTATACTGAGCGTTTTCAAAGAACTTTATCGCTTTCAAGTTTGAATAACATCATTAGTGCATAATCTCGTGAAAATGTGCATCATCAGTAGACTTATCAGAAATTGACATTGTCAAAGTAAAGTAAAAGTATTTCTGAGTGGAGCAAGGCTGACTGAATATTCTTCTTTGTGCTAGCACTCTATGATTGACTCCAATTATGGAGAATTTGGGCACACGATTCCTTGCACATGGACACAAGACTATGCACTTAAATGTGTAAGTATGTTGTATAATTGTATTTATGGTGTATTAAAATCATTTACATATACGTACTTTACGCAAACGTAGTGGGGATGGACTGCAAATATAAATATGTATGCTGTATTCAAATACAATGAACTATTAATTGTCCCTAGAAAGTTATTCTTATCTGTAAAATAATCTAGGAGTTTTGCGTCGATATAATAAATAATATTGTTGGTTATGTAATTTTTCTTTATAATTTTATATTTTACGTATTTTATATATGAGGCTTATCGGAAATTAATACTAATATGTTTGATATCAATGTCTTTAATATTAAGCTTTGGGCCTATTATAAATCGCTCGTTATTCTATACTTCCTTGAATTAAATAAAATTCCATTAATAAAAATATAGTGACTGATAATTTGGAAAGTATGAATTTGCGTTGCTTTACATTGTAAATGTATTCTTTCATTGCTGTTGAATCATAATTATCTCTCACTTATCTGTATTCTAATAAAATATGAAAATAAATGTGTCTTTCAATAGCCTGTTATCAGTTTTTTTTTCTCCATAAATACATATTTCAAACGAATCAGCCATCGAATTGTCTTTGCTTAAAATGCTTACATCTAATCAAAACATTACGTATAATCAAATTCCCTATCATCCCACGTGTCCGGTAAAGCGTAGTTCTCCCAAAAAGCATCTGGTAAATTTGCCATGGCTATATCATATTCGTCTGTTGCCACTTCCCTTACGTATCGAATATTTTCCACCCAAGATAAGTCGTTTTCTGTATTTTTCCTATATATTTTAGGTACAGATTTATTCTTAGGATTCCTCTTGGTTTTAATAGTATTGTTGTCATCTTGAAATGGTGTATTAGATTTGATTTTGGGTGCTTGACCTTTGCGAGCTTTTTTAGGTTTCGGATTTTTACAGACAATTTCCGTCTCAATTTCTTTCCTAATTACGGGTTGGGGAATATTCGAAGATAAGTCTTTCCAAACACATTTTTCATTTAATGCATTGGATGTTCCTGTGCATGTTGGTTTTAATACTGAATTGGGGTTTTGTTTGAATCCACTATTGGTGTTATTCTCGGACTGTTTATTACTATTAGTATTTTTTTTTAATGTATGTACTGAAACATTTGCTATATTTACCTTTGCAATAGGTTTCCTTATATCATCATGTATGTTTTCAGAAGCAGTTTGAGCACACGGCCCAGCATTGGATTTTAAATAAGTTTCGCCATTAGCTTCAACATGATTCATTATTGTTGAGCTCCCAAAATTAATACAAGGACTTGGTGATAATTCTTTACATGCATTGTTTCTCACGGTTGCTTCAGAAGCAATTGAATTATTAATATTTGTTTCGATGTAAGCGTCCAATACATTCTGAGCGTTGTCGAAATTATTAAACTCGTGATGTTTTGCATTATCTTCTATAAATAATGTGGAAATGGCTCTTCGCACATTCGCAACTAAGTTAGTTCTTTCTTGCATTTCAGTTTTATTTTTAAATCTTGCTACTCCATCATTACTTTGTACATCTACGTTGAGTTCTTTCTCGTTGTCATTAATAATGTTAATTGCAGTATTAGCTGAGCTGAGCTGAGGAAGCTGTAGGTCTTCGCCAAGCTGAGAATTAACAGGCGATGGGGCTACGAACACTGTTTGAGATGGCTTTTCAATACTTTCAAATCCATTTCTTTCTTGGGCTTCGGTAATGATTCCCTTCATACACCTAGTTATTTTCTCTATAACCTGAAAATAAATAATAATTCATTTCTATATACCTACTACTAGCAGACCCGGCCACGCGTTGCTGTGGCTAAGGATTTTGTTATTATAATTGTGACTGTCAAATAATTTGCAATAAAATAATATTTCGACTATAAATTGAGATGTAAGATATCCTATCTTTCAAGTTGGAACAAACTGCACACGGTGTGCAAATTTGATTAAAATCGGTTTAGTAGTTGAGTCCATCGCGGACAAACAACGTGACACGTAATTTATATATATTAAGATGTAGTTCGTCTTTTGTTATTATCTTGACCCTATTCCGATAAACTCAGAATTTTTGCTATAAAGGTACAAGTTTGAGGGCTTTCCACATAGGCTTGGCTATCCATATGGGCTTAAAATTTATATACTACTGGTATATTGTCGAAGATAACAAAATTTTACGGTCCCAAATATATATATTTATGTATAGAGACACTTTTTACTGTAGTTGTTGCTATAGGTGTCCGAGAAGCGACAGTAAATCGTTTCTATATTGGTGCATCCTTTAAATTTACTGATAACACTTTAATATCGGAGAGGAAAATAAATAGCGTTTCCAAGTAATAAAATTGTGTCAATGAATATTGCGCACGGGCTTGGTATCCTGCGGGCTTTTTATGGCTCAAGTTGATTATATAATTGAAGTATATAGGTTTTATCTAAGTAGGTAAGAGCCCTGGTAGTCGAGTGGTTCGAGTAGTGGCCTGCAACACAAATATTGCAAGCTCGAATCCCGTCTGTACGAGTTTTTCTGAACTTCAGTTCAATGATTAGTCACACTACACTGTGAAGGAAAACATCGAGGCGTTCTAAACCTTATTCTGATATAATATTTACACTATTGTAGCGCTAAATTCAGGGATTAAGCTATACCTGCATGGCAACGATGTGGTTACCGCTGCCTATGGAGTATGGACGCTTGCATCACGACGCGCCAACCCAACCAAACCAAACAACAAGATCTATTTGACCTAATTGATCTAATTGACTATATTACTCGAATTTATAAAGCTATAAGATTATGAACACTCATACACGAGTTTTTAATATAACTAATTTACTTTCCTAGCGAGTTTACTTGCGCGAACTTAATTTCAACCTCACTGTACGTGATTAGTCACACCACGAGCTTAACGGTGAAGGAAAACATCGAGAGGAAACCTGCATACGTCTGAGAAGAAATTCAAAGGCGTATGTATAGTCGTGCTGGAGTAACGGCGATGGACTCGCCATCTGTCACGTTGGCACCTAATATACCTCTGGCGGAAAGTGGGTGTGTGGGTATACCTATACACCTCTGCCTACCCCTTCGGGGACCCTTGTGGGAAGGCGTGAGGATATATTATATTCTTATTATTATACTGTAACGTAATATCGTGATAGTAAAGATATAAAGGCAACCTGAAGAGATCTCTCATCCCCACGACAGATGCCTCTATACGATGTAACTTCTTGAGCGTAGAGTTCAGCGGCGCTCTCTGGGATCGGCCGGTTTTTATAAACATAGTCTTCTAATTTCATGCTTATTTCCATCAGTCGCGACGCAATAATCTTTTTCTAAACAATATGTAACACATGTTAACATTTAAAAACGAAACTTTATTATTGCAAGAGCTTTTCTCTTTATAAATATAGTTTTCCACCAATTGGTAGTCGAAGTAGGCGCGGGATGCGGGGAGTATGACTCGAGTCTATTATTTGTAGTGTTCGTGTGCACTCATAAGTAATCAGTGTGTACCGATAATACTGGAACATCAGTGGAAAGTTGCACACTTTACACTATAAACTATGAGGAAGAACAGTGAGGCGCATCTTCGTGGATGGCATGGCTGGTGGAAAGATTCTCTAAATAAACAAATATGATTATCAGAGGCGTAACTAACCATCTGTGACTTGTGTCAAATTAATTGCTGGTCCCCCTTATATGTAAAAAAACATGTCGGACGCTGTTGTTTAGCTTCTATAAATTACTCAAGTGTAGTTCAAAATATATTTCTATATATAAACACAGACATCTCGTTCAGAAAATCAGCATAATATTTCCAGCGTGGAGATACATACATATCATCACGCAGTCTTTCACGTATGCTCAAGTTCTCACCAGCTAGGGTAGGGCATCCTCTACAGTTAGGGTCCGTGGTAATTTGCCAACTCTGCTACCTTATAATTACGCCACTGGTAATTGCTCCATGGGTGTGATAGTGGATAACCCACTTTTCTCACGCCGTGGATAAAAAAAGTGCCAACGTGACAGAAAGTCGGAGTGCTTCAGGAACAACATCTCAAACGCATTCAGATATCGTGGTATGACAAAACTGATACTGTAAAAATATAAAGAAATACCAACTTGTTTAAATAATACGCTGTTAATTCCTTTCTTTTTCCTCGGCATTGTGGTTTTATTTTAATTTTATTGATCTGTTAGCAATGCTTCCAAACAAATTTGAATCTGGATTCTGGAACACAGTTACCAAAACGCGCGCTAATTTAGCTTTTTAAATTTTAGGTTGCCAGCCCTTAATTTTTATAAATTATATTTTATTTAATAAATCCTACGCTTTCAACTTTAAACGTTTGATATGTCAGGATGAGGATGATGACGATAATAATGTATCCTGATTGATTTGATAAGCGGTTAACCTTATATTGCATGGACATTCAGAATTCAGTGCGGTTCTGTCGCTCCAGGCAGTAACTGCTTCCCGAAATAAAAAAAAAACTAAATGGCAACAGAAAAAAAATAAAATGATTTTAATAATACAATTTTTGATTGGGTTATTCACAATAAACTTCGGTGATGCTGGATATTATGGGACATCGCCGGCAAGTGAAGGTTACTATGCGTAAGTATAGTTTATTTTACTTGTCATAAAATCGTTATCAACTTCTTTGGATAAAAAAAATACTGGTCTCAATTTGGCGCGAAAGTTTTTTTCTCATATAGAAGTAAAAAGCATAAACATGTTTTTGTGGTGTCTATACAGATTATATTCTGCATAATATGCCTAATAGGGATATTATTTTATATATTCTTGGCCTGTAAAAGGCCTTTCTTAAATCATTAACAATGGCGCTAGACGTGTTCGCTCTCCTATCTTGTAATATTTTCTTTGTAGGGGTCTGGCCGGGCGGTACTTTGACTGGTCTAGATGTTTTTTGCTAGTGATCAGTATTAAACGAGACTTCACATACGTCTAAGAAGTTCCCATTCCCATATAAGCGAGTTCCCTCACGGTGTTCTCTTAAAACATGTATTTTGTGAACGATAACTTAGAAAAACGCTTTGGTCCAAACCGGAGTTCGAATCTGCACTAGCAATCTCTTATACTTAAAACCACCAGAGTTCCGTACTAAATTTGGTTCTTTAAATCTTTTAGATAATTTTTTGTGAGTCACACACTGCCTAATCTTTCGGCGATCCATGTTTATGAAGATATAAATTTGGATTAATAAATAATTATTTAAATACGCAAATATTAAGATGTACCTATAGTCGTGCTTGAGGTACGTCAATGGACTCGCCATCTGTCTCGTTGCCACATAAAATATATCTTCGGCAGAGAGTGGCTGTGTGGCTACTACTTACACACTTCTGCGTACATTTGTAGGGAGGCGTGATAAATTTATAAATACGTACAACAATTTTTTTTAGTCTGTGAAGTACTAGCACTTAGGGCTGCTTACGAGCTTGCCCTGGCTTATGGCTTCTCGCAGCTGGTACACGAACCAACCAGAATACCTGATATCGAGGGCCATACAAGCTCTTTACTGGACCTTCTGCTGACCACGCGACCGGACAGCTATTCCATCTCGGTGGGTGCGCCGCTTGGCACATCCGACCACTGTCTGGTCCGGACGCAAGTGCCGTGCGCAAAGGCCGAAGTGCCCCGACCCCCGGGGCGGCGGCGCATGTGGCACTACAAGGCAGCAGACTGGGATGGATTGCGTGAGTTTTACGCATCGTACCCGTGGAGGCAGATCTGCTTTGCATCAGAAGATCCAGACCCCTGTGCAGCAGCCGTCGCTGAGACGATACTGGCGGGAATGGAATGCTACATCCCAAACTCGCTAGTAGCTACAGGGGTAAAGAAACAGCCGTGGTTTAATAAGCCCTGCAAGGAAGCTAAATTATCCAAGCAAGCCTTGTATGAGGCGTGGACCACGGCTCGATCCAATCTGGACCCCAACATATCTGATGCAAAGCGGAAACTTAATGCTGCCTCGAGGCACTGTAAGCGAGCGATTGCCAGGGCGAAATTCGATTTCGTCGGCAGAATTGGTAAGAGACTCGCTAGCTACCCTTCTGGCAGCCGTGCTTTTTGGTCCCTTGCCAAGGCTGCTGAGGGAAACTTTTGCCAGTCGTCCCTACCACCACTCCGTAAGCCGGATGGTAACTTGGCCCACAGTGCCAAAGAGAAAGCGGATCTATTGGGCTCTCTCTTTGCCTCGAACTCGACTATGGATGACGGAGGCGCCACACCGCCCACTATCCTGCGGTGTGAGAACTCTATGCCGGAGATAAGCATAACCCAACGGGAGGTCCGGCGGGAGATGCTGTCTCTGGACGTCCATAAGTCGAGCGGGCCAGACGGTATTCCGGCAGTGGTGCTTAAGCAGTGTGCTCCTGAACTGTGTCCTGTTTTGACGCGCCTATTCGCGCTTTCCTACTCCACCCAAAAAGTCCCAACTTCGTGGAAGACCGCCCACGTGCACCCAGTGCCCAAAAAGGGCGATAGATCAGACCCATCGAATTACAGGCCGATCGCCATCACCTCCCTCCTCTCCAAAATTATGGAGCGAGTGATTAACACGCAACTCCTGCGATATCTAGAGGGTCACGGTTTGTTGAGTGACCAACAGTATGGCTTCCGCCACAGTCGCTCAACGGGTGACCTTCTAGTATATCTCACGCACCGTTGGTCACTCGCCATTGAGAGTCAAGGTGAGGCATTAGCTGTTAGCTTGGATGTGGCGAAAGCGTTCGATCGGGTCTGGCATCGCGGTCTTCTATCGAAGCTTCCATCCTACGGACTGCCAGAGGGATTATGCAAATGGGTCGCCAGCTTTCTGTCCAGCAGATGCATAAGAGCCGTCGTTGACGGTAGCTGCTCCGAAAGCATGGAAATTAATGCTGGCGTCCCGCAAGGCTCTGTGTTGTCCCCGACTCTGTTTCTTCTGCATATTAATGACATGCTTTCTATTGAAGGCATTCATTGCTATGCAGACGACAGCACTGGGGACACTTACTACACGGGCCGTGCTAATCTCCCTCGTTCCACTGTGGAGGAAAGTCGCGAACGACTTGTGTCTGAAATCGAGAGTACACTTCGCAGTGTCTCCGATTGGGGTCGACTAAACCTAGTTCACTTCAACCCCACTAAGACACAAGTTTGCGCGTTCACCGCAAAAAAAACTCCATTCGCTGTGGCTCCACAATTCCAGAACACTCCCCTGAACATCTCGGAGAGCATTAGGATCCTTGGGGTCGATATTTCTAGCGACGTTCAGTTCCGTGGTCATTTAGAGGACAAGGCTAAGCTGGCGTCGAGGAAGCTCGGTGTGCTCAACAGAGCTAAGCAGTACTTCACACCGCAACAAAGGCTGCAACTTTATAAGTCGCAAGTTCGGCCACATATGGAGTACTGCTGCCACCTGTGGGCTGGAGCCCCTGGATACCAGCTTGGGCCTTTTGACGCGGTTCAGAAACGCGCCGCTAGAATTGTCGACGATCCCATGCTCACAAGCGGCTTGGAATCACTAAGTCTGAGGAGAGACTTTGCCTCCCTGTGTGTGTTCTACCGCTTGTATAACGGGGAGTGTTCTGCAGAATTGTTCGATATGATGCCCACTTCCACCTTCTACCACCGCACCTCTCGCCATCGACGGGGAATTCATCCCCATACCTTGGAACCACAAAGGTCTCGCACTGTGCGCTTCCAAAGAAGTTTTCTTCCGCGAACGCTCAGGCTGTGGAATGAGCTCCCCGTTGAGGTTTTCCCTGGAGAGTACAGCATGGAGTTCTTCAAGAAGGGTGTGAAAAGATTCCTGCAGGGTCGGCAACGCGCGAGTGATACCCCTGGTGTTGCAAGCGTCCATAGGCGGCGGTAACCGCTTACCATCAGGCGGACCGCATGCTTGTTTGCCACCCAAGTGGTATAAAAAAAAAAAAAAAAAAAAAAAACTTATTCTAATTGAATTTCCAGACAATCGGACGTCCAGGCTCCCGCATATATGCCAGCATATCTAAACAACCGGTACACGAAAACTGGTGGTTACCAAGGTACCAAGACCGGTTACCATGGTACCAAGACTGGGTTCCATGGGACCAAAACCGGCTACGGCGGGACCAAGACTGGCTACCATGGCACAAAAACGGGCTATGGAGGTCACAATTCTTACTCGGAGACGAAAACTTGGCACTCGGGCCCTGGTAATGCGTAAGTAAAGAAAAAGACACATATTGCATTTAAATGGCTACCATCGCACTACTTGCCATCAATGGGGTATACATCTTCACACCTTAGAACCAAATAGATCTCGTACTGCGCAGTTTCCAAGGAGTTGCTCCAAGGTTATCCCTGGAGAGTACAGCATAGTGTTCTCCAAGAAGGGCATGATTCCTGCAGGATTAGCAAGGCGCAAGCGATACCCCTGGTGATGCAAGCGTGCATAGCACGCGCGGTAATTGTGGGTGCCAGTGCAAGTGCCAAATATGCATTCGCCACACGTGATGGTGTAGAATCATCGACATTGGAATATCGCATATTGCCGATCTGGTTTCTTTGTGACAGCAGTATTAGAGGTCGAAGGGTGGAAAACGTAGCAGAAAGAGAACATTTCTCCATTTGTACATGCAAAAAAACTAAGCGACCATGTAGGTACTTATGGTCAGAATTTTTTGGATCAAGCTTTGAACCTGCAAGATTTCGTTAATGACTACTTAAACCAGACGGACAGCATTTTTAAAATTATATATACATAGATAATAATTAATTTAAGAGCTGGACTCTTGTCGTCGTTTCTGAGATTCTGATTCTCGATGCAGTCCCTTATTTGCTTCTGTCTTGTGTATAAAATTGTATGATGTAGATATCTCTTGAACGTTTCGAAATTGTATTATTAATACCTAATGACGAAGTTTTGTCAATTTTCAGGCCAAGTTTTCAAGAGTTCCAAGGAAACGCAAATATGCCTTTTGCACGTAAGTATATTTAAGCATGTCTTACATCATCTTACCTTTTCTCAAGTGTCTTTGACCGGAATATATATTTACGTATCAATGTGACAGACAGCCAGTCTGTCGCCGTTTCCCAACCATGACTATATCCACACACGTCATTGAATTTCTTATTAATTGTATGCAGGTCCTTTACGATGTTTTCCACCATCGAAAAACGTGTGATATGCCACTGTACTTAGTTCACAAAAAACTTTATATAGACCCCTGGGGTTAAATTCTGCAAATTTAGTTTTGTAGACTCAACCACAATTCCACCGCTTTATCCTGCAAGAAAACTAGAGGGCAGTGTTTTATAAGGAGGAAATTTACCTATATTGAGATGAAATAGTTGTTCTAGTAGCATCAGCTACGCCTGCTAACTCAGCAATACTGTGGCCTGGAGACAGCATAGTCATTTGTCTCTTCATGCTTCAGTCTAGTAACTCTAATGAAGAACGGAGTTCAGTTCCTCATTTAGATCCACCAGGCAATCGTGTAGTACCAGGATATCAAGTAGTCAAGCTTACGGTCGCGAACAGATTATATTGATATTATAATATCCTCCCGCCTTCCCACAAGGGTCCCCGAAGGGGTAGGCAGAGGTGTATAGGTAATACCCACACACCCACTTTCCGCCAGAGGTATATTAGGTGCCCACGTGACAGATGGCGAGTCCATCGCCGTTACTCAAGCACGACTATTCATACGCCTTTGAATTTCTTCTCAGTTGTATGCAGGTTTTCAGGTTATGTCAGGATGTTTTCCTTCACCGTAAAGCTCGTGGTGTGACTAATCACTGTACCTAAGTTCAGATAAACTCATTAGTACAGTCGGGATTCGAACTGGCGACCTTTGCGACGCAGGCAACTGCTCGAAACACTTGGCCACCACGGCTCTCAATCTCTATACTATATTGATATTGTGATATATGAATTCACCGAAAAAAATCCATGTAGAGCTATCATTGACAAAAAGCCAGCACTTAAAAGTTTTCAATAATTACGTAAGTTCAAATTATGTATGCTATTTCTTTTTATTGATTCAAAACCTAGAGTTTTATTGTGTTTGCTCGCGATTATCATAAAGCGTGGGTGGCTATCTACGGGCTCGGCGGATGACGGCAAATCTATAGGTACCTACGAATGCGTCCTCTGATTCGCAATTTTATTTATTTCTGTTATGCGACCTAAATATAACTCAATGTCATTGATAATGCGTATTTTAGGATGCACTTGATGCATTGTGATTAACTAATTTGCAAAGTAGGTTGCCTTTAAAAGTCCCAAGTATCCGAAATTACATAACGTAGTTCCCGATTATAAGGCAGTTCGGAGCCTGTAGCTTATTCTATCAAGGTGCCCTTGGAAGGCTTTTAATTATCAAGTTTATAGTTTTAATAAAACTTAACAGCTGTTATTTATATAATTTGCTAGTCTTGATATATACGAAAACGCCCCCAACCATAGTTTATTGTGTAAATGTGCAAGCGTCCACTAATGTTGGAATATTATCTGTACACACTGACTACTTATGAGTGCACACGCACACTACGATTAATAGACTCGGGTCATACTCCCCGCATCCCGCGACCACCTCGACTAGAAATTGTTAGGGCACGTCTTCGTGGATAGCATTATCTATGCGTGGTTAATCCGCTTCTGACCGAGACAAATGAAAACTGACTTTATTCCCCTTTCTTACCTCTTGTTGTCCTCTAACAGCGGTATGCGAGCCACAGTGTATGAACAGTGGCATCTGCGTGGATACGAACACGTGCCAGTGCCCACCCGATCACTATGGCGCGCACTGCGAGTTTAAAAAGAAGCCCTGCCTCACCTTTCCTCCTATGCCTTTGAACTCCAAGAGGCGGTGTTCGTCGGAGTAAGTACTAATTACTTTTATGCTATGCTATTACCAGCTCACACTATGTAGTTACCGATCTTCAGACCATCAGCCGGACTGCAGGCTTGGACACTTTAAGGTATAACAATGCTGTCGTGATGTTTTTTTCGTTTTTAATATTTTGAGCCATGGTTCCAAGCGACTGTTCAAACCTACGACCGAACGAATTTCGAATGTAGACTTCTAGTATTTCTGAACTTGAAGTACAATGATTAGTCACAACGTGAGCTTTACGGTGAAGGAAAACATCGACAACCTGTATTTGAGAAGAAACTAAAAGTCTCAATATATAGTGCAAATCCAATTCAATATGCGTCATATCGTGCGTCAGTAACGGCGACGGACTCGCCATCTGTCACGTTGGCATTTAAAATTGCAGTGAAAAGTCCCTAAAGGGGCAGGCAGGTGTGTGGGAAAAACCTTTGTTGGAAAGCGTGAGGATATTAAATATCATGTGTTTCCAGGATGTGCGTCGTAACGTGCATGGAAGGCCATAAGTTTATAGACGGCACCTCTGTGGCCAACATGCGCTGTGTCGATGGACAGTGGCAGCCAAGCCGCGCGGACTTCACCTCCATACCTGACTGCCAGCCGGAGTGCGACCCGCCTTGCCTGTCCGGCGGAGTGTGCCTCGCTAGGAACACGTGCCAGTGTCCGGCCGATTACAGGGGACCCCAGTGTCAATATTGTAAGGATACATTTTTATACTCGCGCTGAGTTCAGTTCAGGCATTTTCAGGCAGGCTGCTAGGGCAGATAGGAACTTCACTTTCTACTTATCACTCTTTCTATTCTTTTGTAGTAATCTTCATCGTATGAAGTTTGAATATTTTTCTTTCTGATTTATTTCTATATTCTTATTTATGTTACGCGCGAATTTGCACGGATTGTTTTGTTATGCTAATTTATAATAAAAAATAAATACTGCGGTATTTCTGCTGGTATTGATGGTATTGGATGTTGATGCTGGCAAGTTAAGTTTCACTTATTTTAGTTCTTTTTTTTTTGCTGTATATTTATAACCCCCGTGTGAGTGACGTGTGCTTCTTGAACTTCGTTCCATCCGGGTGTCCCTTGACACCTCTCAAGTTTTTCTTTATTTTTTTGTAGTAATATTATAGATAGTAATCTTCATCGTGTGAAGGGAATTATAAGCTATTTCTTACAAGTTTTATTTCACTCTAATGCGTGGCAAATGAAATCCACCATTATGCGAATATACTAATTTAATTGCCTTTGTTACAATGTAAATAGTGCGATGAAGTGAAAAACAAATTATTTTCGTTGTAGTTCTTTTTTTTTTATAAATAAGTTTTTTTTTCAATATAGCCACAAGCGCGTGCGACATCCGCAAGCTGGCGTTCAACGGTGGCTACAGCTGCTTCGGCGACAGTGACTCATTCACTTGCCGGCTGCATTGCCCGGCCGGTGCCAAGTTCAGTTCTCCGGCCGCCGATACCTACGTGTGCCACTACGCCACCGGCCAGTTCGAACCACAGCCCATACCGCATTGCGAATTTCGTAAGTATAACAGTCCATTCAGTTCATATAGTTATACATACATACATACAAATCCTCACGTCGAGTCCCTAACAGGGTAGGCACAATAGAGTACCAGTTCTCTCTAGACCTCATATTTCTTTATTCGTTTAAATCGGTTTAGTAGGTACAGTTCATAGCTCTATGTTCCAAAATGTTTTATTATATTGTGAATGCAATCAAAGGATTGAGGTTAACCTTTAAGGTCTTCAGTTTGTCCTCTTCGTTTAATAATTCTGTATTTCCTCTTTGTGAATAAAGAACCATTTTTTTTCTAAATCTGTTTCCAGTATCATATGGTTTATACTACATTTGCTCGGAAACGTGTTTAAAAACTGTGTAATATTGTTACAGAGAACGTTGTTGTGATCACTCCAAGCAACTACCGTCATAACTCGGTGAGTTTTATCAAATTAAAAAGTCTAACGCCTTTCGATACAACGTTACAATCAAAGTAAATAGCCAATCAAGAATAGGATTGCAGTGCCATCTACCCGGTCCAATTGTAAATCTAATTTATCCAGAGACCCACCGAATATAGACAAAAATACAGAAAGAGGTCCAGTGGTTCGGGCTCCAGTAACAGACACGAAAAAGATTTTACAAGTCTGTGTATTTTTTAAATGGTTGACCAAATATCCAGACTGAGCCATGGCTAGTAAACCATAGACTAATCAGATTTCTATTCCAGTCTTACTCGATAAGTGAAACGGGGAGTGGAACAGAATCCAGCTATCACGAGTCGCACTTGTTTGGCCAACCTGAGAACCCGATGAAGGTGGTGGTCCAGGACTTCACTCCTAAAGAGGGGACCTGCTTCACCTGGGCCGGATCCCATTACAAGACCTTTGACGGAAATATTTACAGGTCAGTTTGACATCTTAGACGGCCGTCTAATTACGTGGTCAGAGTTCCTGACTGCGAAGCTTGACGTCGCTTACGATTCCCGCTGAGGGCAAATATTGGTGCGACGATATGAGTATTTGTTTATTAGTCTTGGATGTCGTAATGTAGTTATACAAGTATTAATATTGGGGAAGCCGTGGTGGCCGAGTGGTTCGAGTAGCTGCCTGCGACACAAAGATCGCAAGTTCGAATCCCGACTGTACCAATGAGTTTTCTGAACTTAAGTACAGTGATTAGTCACACCACGAGCTTTACGGTGAAGGAAAACATCGAGAGGAAACCTGCATACGTTTGAGAAGCAATTTAAAGGCGTATGTATAGTCGTGCCTGAGTAACGGCGACGGACTCGCCATCTGTCACGTTGGCACCTAAAATATATCTCTGGCGGAAATTGGGTGTGTGTGGGTACCTATACGCCTCTGCCTACCACTTCGGGGACACATTAGGGAAGGCTTGAGGATATGAGGTTACCAAGTTTATAGTTAGTTGCCTTTACATAAGCGTTGTTCCAGCTTCCAATCCCCGTGTCAGCACATACTGGTCCGCGACGCGAAGGAGCACAAGTACACTGCAGCCGTGACCCACGGCAACTGCACCGGCCGCTCGTACTGCCCCAGCGACCTCACCATCTACTTGGAGGACAAACCTTACACGCTCAGTGTGGCCGGTATGATACAGCTACCTAAGGTTAAGTGTCCAGTAGTTAAATCTAAGTTGTAGGTTCAAATACCAATCGTCATTCGTAAGTCAGTCGTAATTCGTTCTGAAGTCTAATGAGGCCTTGGTCGGAGGTAGCGCTCGATCGCGGGGAGTGGAAGGACAGGAGGGAGGCCTTTGCCCAGCAGTGGGACTCAATATACATACATATAATCAAGCCTCTTTCCCGTAGGGCTAGGCAGAGACTTCTTTCCACTTGCTACGAACCTTACATACTTCTTTCGCTTCGTCAACTTTCATTATTCTCTTCATACATGCTCTTCGGCTTAGGGTACTCTTGACCTGGTATTTTTTCAAGACGTCCCTAATTTGGCCTAGCAACGTCCGCGTAGGTCTAGGGACTCAATGTGCTAAAAATAATAATAATAATGAGCCCTGATTGCCAAGCTTTGCGATTAATCGCCTACAAAACCAATGAGTTTTTTTCAACTTAAGTGCAGCGATTAGTCACACCACAAGCGTTACGGTGAAGGAAAACAGAAATCTACAATCTACATATCCATAAACTACTACTGGGTGAGAAACAAGCACGCCTGTCTGATGTTAAGCGGGTACCGCCGATGCCGCATGCTATTTACATAATTAATTAATAATTACCTTTTTATGGTAGCAAATGACATCCCGTGCTACTCTATTTAATTCATCCAGAGGACATGTGAACATATCCGACTATGAATGTATGAGGTTGAGAGTGTGTCTTGTGTCTACGGGATTTTGTGTATCTCTCCCATTTCTTGTAAGAAGACTTGTCTTGTTTTTCTTAAATACACTTTGATCCTTACAGATGACGGATCGGTCGTGTTCCGTAGCACCAAGCGATTGATACCGATCCCGGCGTTCCTACCCGGGATCAGGGTGTCCATGCCTAGTGACTACATACTCGTTACCCTCGACGCTGTTGGGATTGCTATCACGTGGGACATTAATGTAAGTATTTTGTACTTATGATACCTTCACGCCTTTTCACTAGGATCTCCGAAGGGCTACCGTATGCTTATGCTACCGTAAGGGCGTATGTATAGTCATGGACTCGCCATCTATCACGTTGGCACCTAAAATATATCTCTGGCGGAAAGTACCTATTCAGCTTTGCCCACCCCTTCGGGGAGCCTTGTTGGAAGGCGTGAGGATATGTATATGTAATAATGTATGGGGCAATGCATATCTAACATTATAAATAATAGCAACAATAGCAAATAAAATAATTAGTTAATCTGTCTAGCTATTTCCGTTACTGCCTCCATCCGCTGACTTAGTCATTATATTCATACACATTGTACAACTGTGACCAATGTTAGTCATTATATTATTTAAATGCTGACGATACAGTAATCTTGCCTGTTAAAAATACTGGATCCCAAGTTCATAGATAAAATATTAAGTATATCGCATCTACAGGGCGCATAGATAATTGTGGTAATATTACCAAAGCCATGGTGTCCGAGTGGTCCGAGCAGTCGCCTGCAATACAAACACGGCAACTTCGAATCCCGACTGAACCGATGACTTTTTTGAACTTAAATGCAGTGATTGATCACACCACGGTGAAGGTAAACATCGAGAGAACCTGGATACGTTCGAGAAGACATTCAAAGACGAATGT
This sequence comes from Drepana falcataria, assembly GCA_945859725.1. NCBI lineage: Eukaryota > Metazoa > Arthropoda > Insecta > Lepidoptera > Drepanidae > Drepana > Drepana falcataria. The sequence continues at coordinate 1,785,055 of OX243925.1, forward strand.
ATACCTGTGCTTGAGAAACGTGGATGACTCCCCATACGTTGGCATCTAAAATATATCTCCGGGTAAAAGTGGGTGGGTGGGTACACCGTCTGCCTTCGGGGACCCGTGTGGGGAAGGAGTCTAGTAAATGTCTTTTTACTTTGCAGAACTTCATAACGGTGGAAGGATCGGTGTTGGTGTGGAACAACACTGAGGGTCTCTGCGGGCGACTGGACGGCAACCCTGCCAACGACCTCGCCACCAGAGCCGGCAAGATTGCTTCCACAAACTCTGTACTTTCTTCCTCATGGCAGATGAACAAAATTGGAGGTAAAGTTCTTCGTCGTACTCCAGATTCGTCGTAATACGATACGACTAAGTCCGGAAAACTACGAATACGGAACCAACGATATCAAATAGTTTTTTTTTCTTTTTTTATAATAGCAGAGTGCCAAACAAGCATACGTCCCACCTAATGGGAAACGGTTACCGTAGCCTATTAACGCTAATGATACCGAAGTATCAAATGCGCGCTACCACTCTATGTTCTGAGAGTTTACTATGTTGGCAGCATAATAGGACTAATCCCTCTGCTGCCAACACAATATAGCAATCCTCCCCCCTCCCCAAGGAGCTCATTACTGGAAACCTTATTCACCGCGTAGGAACACAACACAAAAAATTGTGTTATTTGGCTACGGACTTCTGTAAGGTGGAGGTCCTGCCCCAGTCGGGCAGCTCCGAATTCGAAAGGGAAACCCGTTATGCCCTACCTCTCTTTCGCCTTTGCTTACTTAGGTACGCCACTGTATGTATGTAGATACAATCTAGGTCTCGCCTGTGTTTTTATATACATTAGAAATAATCTTATGAATTGTTTTAAACAGATACATGCGACAGCAATCCCACGGTCAACAGCGGTTGCGCTGCTGAGACCGATGACGTCACTAAGAATGCTCTGCACTTCTGTACAAAGATATTCAGCATGGACAAGTTTAGGAAATGCTCTAAGGTACGCATACCTAAGTACTTTTCTTAGACTATGGCAAGTCCGTATGACGATAAGTAGTTATAGTTAGTGCTATCCACGAAGACGCGCCCCACTATTCATCCTCATAGCTTATAGTGTAAGTAAACCTACCACTAATGTTAAATCTTTGAAGATCTAGGAGCCCTTTTTAATGCAATATGGGTTGTCTCACAAGGATCTGCCTGCCTGTAGTCGGGGTCTAGTATAAGTCCAGGTACCTCTTAAAAATCCCTGTGACATTTTAAATCTTCACTATTGTGTTTATATTGAGAGATATTGTATTATAGGTATACACTGATTAACTATGAGCGCACACGCACACTACAGTGAATAGACTCTGGTCATACTCTCCGCATCCCGCGACCCCCTGTTTTGGTGGGGCGCGTCTTCGTGGATGGCACTATCTATAACTACGTTTGTGTTCAGGTAATGGACGTGTCTCTTCTGCTGGAAGCCTGCAAGTGGGACTACTGCACCTGCAGTAGGAACCAGATAACAAGTAAGAAAGAATTCATATATACTTTTGAAGTAAATGGGAAGAAATCCAAAGACATGTGTAATGTTTGACTAATGGGGATGCATTCGCCATCTGCCACGTTGGTGTCTAAGATATATCTCCGGCGAAAAGTGGGTACGCGCCCCACTAATAATTCTTCCCTATATTTTTTTTTATACCACTTGGGTGGCAAACAAGCATGCGGCCCGCCTTATGGTAAGCGGTTACCGCCGCCTATGGACTTGCAACACCAGGGGTATGACTGGCGCGTTGCCGACCCTGCAGGAATCTCTTCACACCATTCGTGAAGAGCTCCATGCTGTAATGTTTAAGTATTATCGGTACACACTGATTACCTATGAGTGAACTCGCACACTATAATTAATAGACTCGGGTCATACTCCACGCATCCTGTGACCCCCTTAAATAGAGAAACGGTGGGGCGCGTCTTCGTGGATGGCACTGTCTGTATAAGACCTTGCATTCTGTTTTTATTGATTGAAACCACTCGTATGTTCATATTCGTCGCTGGTTCTAATATGGTGAGCTTAATAAGTATACTGTACACCGAATATATACGACGAGATTAATTACTTAAGTACCCAGAATTTTGTTCTAAGTTAATGTTATTAATTTAGTGTACTGCGATGTATCTTTAAAAAGGAAATACAGTCGTTATTATTATTATAACTGTTATGTCAGGCTCAGAGGAATGCGCGTGCAGCACAGTGGCTGTATACGCCAAGGAGTGTTTGCGGCACGGTGTCGAGGAGATCAGGAACTGGCGAGATGGCGACACTTGCCGTGAGTTTTTGCAATTGTGTCTAAGATTACATAATATATATTTAGCACGATGTTCTTTTAGGTTTATTTTTGCCTGTTCAATTTAACTGTTAAATCCACGAGGCCGCTGTGGCCTTGTGGATTGAACAGTAGCCAGCAAGGTAAAGTTTGCAAGTTCGTTTTCGACTGTACCAATGAGTTTTTCTGAACATAACATTTTTAGTGATTAGTCACACCGTGAGCTTTGCTCTCGCCATCTGTCACGTTGGCACCTAAATATTTCTCCTGGTATGGGTATTACACCTTTGTCTACCTCTTAGGGGACACTCGAGGAAAGGTGTGAAAATATAACATGAGAGGTGTACAGGGCTTTCACTTGTATGGTATAAAACACGTCTGTAAATCTAGAGTCAACTGACGCGCTACTCTATCTACCTACCCCGCGAGGGACTCTGCGTGATGCTATATATGTAATAAAACATATTATATGTGTTGATCCAACCAATAATGTATCCCTGTGCGATATTTCATCCAATTTCATCCAGTAGTTGCTAGTAGTAATAGTAGATATATCCTAAGAAATATCCTGACAAACTTTCGCATGTATAACATGCTAGCTGTGCCCCGCGGTTTCACCCGCGTATTAGTATATTTTATTGGATGTTTTTCTGGTATAAAATATCCTGTGTTAATCCAGCTAATTGCTTCTAGCAATGAAATGCCCGGAAGGCAAATTGTACCGCGCTTGCGGTCCCTCGGCGCAGGCCAGTTGCGCCGCGCCCGAGGTCGGGGCGGGAGGGGCGGGAGGGGAGGGCGGCGCCTGCGCCGAGGGCTGCTTCTGCCCCTCGGGGCTGCTGCTGGAGGCTGGCCGCTGCGTGCCCCGCGCGCAGTGCCCCTGCCGCCTGAGGAACAAGGCCTTCCCCCCGGGACACGTCATCAAGAAGGATTGCAACACATGGTGGGTTGACACACGCCGACCACAGCGTCATTTATAAAGCAAAGAAAATGGCGCCCATGAGTTGCACGGGTGTAATCTATACAAATATATATGATTGATTTGTCTGTTTGTTATATCAAAATAACAGTTTTTTCTAAATGCATTTGAAAGTATGAATGTGTTGATAACACAATTTATAAAACAATTTTCAGGTAAACAAGTCTGTCTGTTTGTACCGGCTAACCTCCTAAATGGCTAGACCGATTTTGACGGGACTTGCACTGCCTGAAAGCTTGTATTCTAAATATTTTTAGTACTTATAAAAATTCTATTTTCATATATGATTTTAAAATCAATAAATTTCAATCGCCAGCTCTGTATTTTATTTTTTTAACGAAAGCAAAGCTTGACTCACTTGTGCCTCCTTATCTAGCACGTGCCAATCCGGCGAGTGGACTTGCACCGCGATCCCTTGCGGCGCGCGCTGCGGCGCCGTGGGAGACCCCCACTACACCACCTTCGACGGCCTGCGGTACGACTTCATGGGCCACTGCACCTACACCATGCTGCAGGCTGAGAACATCACCATTGAGGTGGAGAATGTCGCCTGCTCCGGAGCTATTACTGAGGTATGTAGCTGACAGTTCGTATGGTATAAAACACGTCTGTAAGGCATGAGTATGCATGAGTCCGGTTTGTCGAACATAACTTTTATCGTTATGAATCCCAATGACATATCGTATCGATTAATCAAAGTTTATGCCGATATCACGCAACTAGCTTACGAAGCAAACCAAGGCAAGGCAAAGCTTATCAAGGCTTTTTGTGCCTGATAAAGTAACTACACACGCGCCAGGACACGGACTGTTCACAGTGGGCACGCATCGCACAGTACCGCGTGTACACTCCCCTGTACCTCGCACTCTCACTGGACTCAATGCCCTCTTGGAGTCCAACCCTCACTGTGACGTGTTCAAGGACGGATGGAAGACCATCATGGCGGCATGTCAGGAGTATTGGGAGATGAGTGTATGAATGAGCTTCTTATAATTACTAATTAGTGTAATTGGTTTTTAGCCGGTCTAAATATGTATAAATAAATAAATAATTGAATTTAAAAAACTGTTGGCGGTAAAAAACGCCGATATCTTATTATTGTTTAAAAGAGCCGAAGCAAATATAAATATTCTGTGCGATATGTTGTGGTTATGTATGATAACTTAATTTTACTGAACTTTTCTAATACAAATTCTAAACTTGCTATGCCTTGACTAATTAAAAAATGATTAAGTTTGCGTTTATGCTTCGGATCAATTGAGCAAAAAGTTGCAAAACAATAATACTAATATCAATATCTGAAAACGGTGTTCGATATCATTAGCGGCGTTAGCTAAGTTTGCCCCTTATGGTATTTTATTGCGCAGGCAATGAACTTGTCGCCCTACAAAGGCGAAGGCAAGCCGTCATGCACTAAGGCAGTGAACCTGATATACGGCGCGGCGAACGTGCACATGAAGCAGGGCGGCTTCATTTTGGTCAATGGCAAGGAAGTGTCCGCATTGCCTGTCACCGTCGGCGATGTCAGGATTAGGGCTGCCTCCTCGTTGTTTATTATTGGTGAGAACCCTTTATATTGTACCGAAAAGCAAATGTTTACGTCCTAGATAGCCTAGTTCTGAGTGTCAAGATTCGTCATGATACACCGTCCATACCACCACAGTCAGATATTTATTATAGTATGTATTTACTAGAGTAGTTTGAGTAGGTACTTGCCACCAACACCGACTTTACCAATGAGTTTTACTGAATGAACTGAATATACGAATACGAATATATCTGCGGTGAAAAGTGGGTGTGCGGATACTATCTGTTTGACGACCGTCTGGTCTAGTGGTTAGAGCTCCTGACTGCGAAACTTGAGGTCGCGGGTTCGAATCCCGCTGAGGGCAGATATTTGTGTGATGAACACGAATATTTGTACCTTAGTCTTGGATGTCCTATGTATTTAAGTATATATCTATCTATATAAGTAAATATATCGTTGTCTAGTTACCATAACACAAGCTTTGCTTACTTTGGGACTAGGTCAATTTGTGTGGAATTGTCCCAGGTATTAATTAATTAATTAATTAATCTGTATACTTCTGCAGGTAGGGAAGATATTATCGGGGTTCAGTTCCCATAGTAAAAGCCTTGCTTAGTTTGGGATTAGGTCAATTTGTCTATAATTGTTAAAAGCCCATAATTAGCCCTGAATAATGTTTCTTGTAATTATAGCAACTTATTATTATCATTTGTTATCTAGTGCAAATGCCGAATAAGGTGGACTTGTGGTGGGATGGCAACACGCGAGTGTTCGTGGATGTCCCCCCCGAATTTCACGATAAGACAAAGGTACTATATTTTGTTCACTCCTATGTGTATTTTGACATTTTATAACATTTAATAAAAACGACTAGCTAGTCATAGTTTTGGCTGCTAAGCTAAAAGTGTCTGTACCAACTTCTGCTGAGGACAATATTTTAAAACGAACTGAAAAAAAAACAACAAAATAAAGTGTCTATTGTTATCTAGTTTCCATAGTACTACGTTTGCTTAGCTTGGTACTTGGATAATCTAGGTTGAATTATCCCAAAATAAAATAGGTATGCCTATCTATATTACATAAATTCATAAATATCAGCAACATCAAAATATTTTATTCAACGTAAGAGACACAGGGAACACTTATTGAACGTCACATTCTTAATATAAACTAAAGTTACCACCGTTTTCCATGAAAAAAAAACCTGCCAGGAGAAGAAACGGCGAAACAAACTCACCGGTTTTCTACATTTGTACGTAGGGTAGAAAAGATTAAACTTACATATATAAACTCTGTACAAGCACGCCGAGTCCCTTATGGGGTAGGCAGACAGCACTTTCGCTTTTTCCACATTCATCAGCCTCTTCATACATGCTCCCTGGTTTCGAGTAATATTTAGTTACCTACTTAAATGCATTCTGACAGCTTTTCCGGAATATATATTCATATTTGCTGCTTGTCTTGCACAACAGGGTCTCTGCGGCACATTCAACTTGAACCAAAAAGACGACTTTCTGACACCGGAAAACGACATTGAACAGTCAGCTTTAGCGTTCGCCAACAAGTGGAAGACTCGGGAATACTGCACCGACGTGGCTACCAAGGAGCCGGAACACCCTTGCAAAGTAAACGTAGAGAATAAGGAAGCGGCGGAGCGGTATTGCAGCAAACTGCACTCTAACCTCTTCGAACGTGAGTTTATATTGCTGTGGCATCAGCCACGCTTCTGTGATTTAAAGGCTTAAGCATCATGGCATCACTCCTGCGTTGTCAACCTTATGTTGCTGATTTTCACGTAACTTTCACTTGCAGATCGTTCATGTTATATATTTTTCGTTTATGCATGTACAGATACATATGTATTTAAAACCGTGGGGATGGGGGGGAACCGTGGGGGACAAGAAGATGTTTTACTTGAGTTGATATTATGAGCATGGGGACGATATGAACGTTGGCGAGTCCCAGGTAGTAATTGTTTCTCTGTGTAGCGTGTCACTGGCACATCGACGTAGAGCCGTACTACGCGGCGTGCGTGTACGACATGTGCGCGTGCGCCGGCGACGTGGAGCGCTGCCTGTGCGCCGTGCTCGGAGACTACGCCATGACGTGCGCCAAGGCCGGCGTCATGCTGCAGTGGCGTTACAACGTCAAGGAGTGCGGTGGGTGCCTGCCACTTTGTACACTAGCTGCGGTATCATTTAATATGTTTATATTTGTGTGTGTGTGTGCGTGCACGTTTGTTTGTGTGTGTGTGTGTGTGTGTGTGAGTTTATATGTGTGGGTCAAATCTTGAAGTTAATCATATTTTTTTCTCTAAAGACTTATCAATATTGTCAAAAATATGTTCGTGGAGTAGGTGTGCTCAGTTACAATAAAATCTTAGAAGCTAAATTAGTTTCAAGTACAGCTACTAGAATGGAATTAGCGAAGGCCAATTAAAAGTTTTCACTGATATCTCAACGTATCATAAATCTGGTTTAACAATAAAATTAATCATTAAAAGGAACTGATTAAGCCAATCCATACCGTGATTGAAATACTTCCACTTTGACAAAACTTGTGATTGTTTTCTGGCCACAATTTAACGCCGAATCGTGGTTCCACGTTGAAAAAAAATATGCATTGTTTATATAGAGCTGTCGTGTACTGGTGGCCAAGAGTACACTGTGTGTGCGGACAGCTGCCTGCGCAAGTGCAGCGACATGGCGCTGGTGACCGGGGAGACCTGCAGGCCCAGCTGTGTGGAGGGCTGTGCCTGCCCGGCTGGACAGGTGCATACCAAACCTCAATATCAAATCGATCGGACAGTAACGTGTAGGAAAACATCAAAAAGAAACAAGCAGTTTGAGAAGTAATTCAAAGTCGTACAACATTGTATAGTTGTGCTTGAGAAACTGCGATGGACTCGCCGTCTGTCGCAGTGACAACTGAAATATATTCAACCGTAGATATGTGTACAACCCTATGACTATGAACTGTATCCTCACACGTTTCCACAAGGGTCCCCGAAGGAGTAGGCAGAGGTGTATAGGTAATACCCACACACCCACTTTCCGCCGGGGTACATTAGGTGCCAACGTGACAGATGGAGAGTCCATCGCCGTTACTCAAGCACGACTTTACATACAGTTAAAAGCCGCGGTGGCCGAGTGGTTCGAGTAGTCGCCTGCGACTTCCGACTGCACCAACGAGTTTTTCTGAACTTAAGTACAGTGATTAGTCCTGCCTGAAACCTGCATACGTGTGAAAAGCAATTCAAAGGCGTATGTATAGTCGTGCTTGAGTAACGGAAAGTGGGTGTATGGGTACTACCTAAACCCCTCCGCCTACCCCTTCGGGGACCCTTGTGGGAAGGTGTGAGGATACAGTTCATAGTCATAGGGTTGTACACATATCTACGGTTGAATATATTTCAGTTGTCACTGCGACAGACGGCGAGTCCATCGCAGTTTCTCAAGCACAACTATACAATGTTGTACGACTTTGAATTACTTCTCAAACTGCTTGTTTCTTTTCGATGTTTTCCTACACGTTACTGTCCGATCGATTTGATCTAGGTACCTTGTTGGAACGTGATCTTCCTCTGCCTCGACTTGCACACACTTTCGCTTATACGTTTCGTTAAAAGTTATTAAGGTATATGTACATTATAACGCTTTATTATTCAAGGTGTTTGATGGATAGGCCTTGAAGGAAATAATGTGTCCTCAGCTCCTGGACGACAGCGGCGTGTGTGTCCCTGTAGGGCTCTGCCCTTGCTATCACAAGGGGCTCCAGTTCAATGCCGGCTACAAGGAGGTCAGGCCTGGAAGACGCGAGAGGGAACTTTGGTGAGAATTCAATAGTAATCTCACTAGTACATTCGCTAATAATTAAACTTTTTTTAAATAGTAAAAGTTTAATATATTATTAATTAAATTATATATAATTTAATTAAATTAAAATATATATTATTTGTAATAAAAGTATCCTTCCTTATAGAATATGTGTATAAAGTGAAACAAACAGACAAACTTACTTTCACATTTTATAATATTATTAGTAAGACATCAATCAATTCGGACTTTGTCGATCCAATGTAAGGCTCCATGCCTCCTCGCCAACACGCCAGGTTCCGATCCTGTGCCAATCGCTACCATTGCCTTCCGACGACCGCCACGATATCATCTGACCATCGGGTGGTTTACCCTATGTTCGCTTTACTCCTCTAAGCTACCATTCTGTAACTGCCTTAATCTACCACCCATTACAAAGCTATAGACATACAAACATATATGAGAGATCCTGGACTAAGGATCTTGTTAATATTTTTTTTTTATACCACTTCGGTGGCCAACAAGCATGCGGTCTTTTAGTCTCCGTCCGCCAATGCTATGTCCTTCCTCAGCACCTGTATGGGAGGCCTGTGGGAGTGCGTGGCGGCCACCCCCGAGCAGATCCAGAACTACCCCCCGGCCGAAGACCTCCGCTCCAACTGCAGTGCGGCCAACTTCATGGAGTTTACCACGTGTGAGGTCGCCGAACCACTAACATGCAAGGTATTGGCATAGTTACGACATAAACATTGTCTTGTTATTATTGAACTAGCTGCGCCGCGCAGTTCTACCCGCGTGAAATTTAATTTCATCACATTTTCTTCTGCGATAAAACATATCCAATGTGTTAATCCAGTTAATAATTTATCTCTCCGCTTCATTTCATCAAATTACGCTTAGTAGTATTTGCGTGAGAGTTACAAACATACATACATACATATCATCACGCCAAGTCCCTAACGGGGTAGGCAGAGAGTATAGAGCGCCAGTTCTCTCTAGACTTACATACCTCTTTCGCTTCGTCCACATTCATCAGTCTCTTCATACATGCTCGTCGGTTTCGAGTACTCTTAACGTTCCCGTCCTTGAGAGTCCGATCTATTTGATCCAGGCATGTTACGTTGGTTTGGACATATAGAAAGGATGAGTGAAGAAAGATTGACGAAACAGATATACAAAGCAAAAGTGTGTGCAAGAAGAGGCAGAGGAAGGCCACCTTACTAACATCCTTAGAAAATAAAAAGTGCTCAGATAAATTGCGATTATTATATATATTTCACTAGCTGTCCCGCCCAGCTTTGCTCGGGTGAAAAAGTTAAATTGCCCGTAACACGATCGCAGCGCCACCTATCGGGTCCAATAGTAAATCTAAACCATTCTCGAATCCACCTTAAGACACACAGAAAGGGATAGCTTCGCACGGGTGAAAAAGTTAAAATTCCTAAAACTCGATCGCAGCGCCACCTATCGGGTCCAATTTAATATAGCCTATGTTACTCGGGGATAATGTAGCTTTCCAAAGGTGAAAGAATTTTTGAAATCGGTCCAGTAATTTCTGAGCCTATTCATTACAAACAAACAAACAAACAAACAAACAAATCTTTCCTCTTTATAATATTAGTGTAGATAATATTTCATAAGGGGTTTAGTTTAAGTTACTTTGCAACGCATTATATTTTTCAATTAAATAGATATATCACGCCGAGTCCCTCAAGGGGTTTACAGATAGAGTAGACCACCAGCTCTCTCTCGACTTCATACATCTTTCGCTTTAGACACATACATCAGCCTGTTCTTATATGTAATGATTAATATATCACACTTGCTGTGTCCACTGATATCGGCTTGTGTTGACACACTTGTCTAAACACGGCCTTTGTCGCCCGAAGTGTACACTTTAATGTATTGATTATGGCTTTTTAATGTAGTAACTAGTAAGTACACTGTATCAATGGATAACATATTCACGCTTTGCCACAAGGGACCCCTGAAAGGGTAGGTATACGGTATACGGGTAGGGGGAGGGTACCCACGCACCCACTTTTCGCCAGATGCCAACGTGACGTCTACGCCATTGATTTTTTTCTCAGGCGTATGCAGGTTTCCTTTCGATGTTTTCCTTCATATTTAAGCACGTGGTGTGACTAATCACTGTACTAAGTTCAGGAAAACTCATTAGTACAGTCCGGATTCGAACTTGCAGTCTTTATGTTGCAGGCGCCTACGTGATCCAATCTACTACCACTGTTCAACAATGGTTCGATGTCTTAATTAAAAGGACCATTAATGACATCAACTGTGAAGTAAAACATTTCACAACAAATTTTCCGATCATCACGATTCTCTAACAGGGGTGGGCAGAGAGAGTTAAGCGCCAGCTCTCTCAAAATCTCTTACATACGGCCCGCAGGTTTCACGTACCTTGATCGCATGGATCTAGCTAGTTGGAACGTGGTCTTCCACTACCTGTTCCCAAACCCATTGTGGGTTGTTGTATATCTGTCTGAACCCTTCATCCTTCCTCAATTGCAAGTCAACGTAACATGCTCTATTGTATGACAGAACATGCACTTGCCCCCGACTTCGACGTCAGCGGAGTGCCGGCCCGGCTGCCAGTGCAAGAAGGGCTACGTATTGGACACTGTGTCCAAGCGGTGCGTGCTGGCCCGCGAGTGCCCGTGCCACCACGGCGGCCGCAGCTACCCTGACGGCCACCACATGCAGGAGGAATGCAACACTTGGTAAACGCTTACTTATAATAATATAAAATAATAATATATCCTCACGCCTTCCCACAAGGGTCCCCGAAGGGGTAGGCAGAGGTGTACAGGTAATACCCACACACCCACTTTCCGCCAGAGGTATATTAGGTGCCAACGTGACAGATGGCGAGTTCATCGCCGTTACTCAAGCACGACTATACATACGCCTTTGAATTTCTTCTCAGACGTATTCGGGTTTCGTCTCGATGTTTTCCTTCACCGTAAAGTTCGTGGTGTGACTAATCACTGTACTTAAGTTCAGAAAAACTCATTGGTACAGACGGGATTCCAACTTGCGACCTTAGCGTCGCAGGCAACTGCTCGAACCACTCGGCCACCACGGCTCACACTTACTTCTATATATTCATGTTAGGGTCCTCGGAGTAGGCAGAGTGTATCAGCCCCTTTTTTTTTTTTATACAACAAGAGTGGCAAACAAGCATACGACTCACCTGATGGGAAACGGTTACCGTAGCCTATTTACGCTCACGATACCGAAGTATCACTGGCGCGTTGCCACTCTGTGTTCGGAGAGTTATAGTGTGTTGGCAGCATAAGGTTTAATCCCTCTGCTTCCAACACAATGTAACAATCCTCCCCCCTCCCCAAGGAGCTCATTACTGGAAACCTTGTTCACCGCGTAGGAACACAACACAATAAATTGTGTTATTTGGCTACGGACTTCTGTAAGGTGGAGGTCCTGCCCCAGTCGGGCAGCTCCAAATTCGAACGGGAAACCCGTTATGCCCTACCTCTCTTAAATTATTGCAATAATTTCCGGATCTTTTACGTAGCTTCAAGAGAGGTGAGAGAGAGGAGAAGAATTTGGAGCTGTCCAACTGGGGCAGGACCCTTTTTGTGTTGTGATCCTGAGCTATGGATAAGGTTTCCAATTATGAGCTCCTTTTGATATTCTGTTGGCAGTTGACAGTTAGTCCTATTATGCCACTCAGTATAACTCTCCAAACATAGTGTGGCAACGCGCAAGTGATACTTTCGTATCGTGAGCGCAAATGTTGCGGTAACCGCTTCCCATCAGGTGGTTCCTATGCTTGTTTGCCACTCTTGTTGTAATAAAAATAATAAAATAAAAGGTTACAACAATATGATCAATTAGGTAGTATATTGAATTGATTTAAAATTCTTTATCAAGTCTCATATCAAATACCTATCGATAAGCATAATTGGAATTGAAACAATTACCTTTTTCTAAAATATTGCTATCTACATGATATATGTAATACATTTTGTTCACTGTGATAAAAGATTCGTATTTCAAATATTAAAACAAAAAAAAACTTCCGAAAAAGAATCCATTGGAGGCGCCGGGTATCGATCCCGGTACCTCTCGCATGCTAAGCGAGCGCTCTACCATCTGAGCTACGCCCCCGTTATTAACATCGACGAATGAGCTGCTCATAGCATGTTTTTTTTTAATAAATATATGCGTAACATTGCGTACGTGATTTCCTTTCACTTTTCGAATAAACTCGTTCACTTGACATTTTGCGATCCTTACTCACCAGTTGGTACCATACTAAAACTTACAAGAACGTAGGCTTGTCTGATGGTAAGCGCTATCAAAGTAGGTAGTATGCTCTTAACTTCAGACAGACGTCCTTCGTCGTTGGACGTGAACGTCAGTCAGAGTTCCTGACTGCAAAGATTGAGGTCGCGATTTCGATTCCCGATCTGAGGGCAGATATATGTGGGATGAACACGGGTATTTGTGTCTTGGATGACCCGTGTATTTATGAATATATCTATCTATATCAGTATTGTATATCGTTGTCTAGTTGCCATTCTGTGATCACCTCATTACTATTTAAAAATCCGCCTTAAAGAGCTCTGAAATAATTATAGCAGAGGAGTTTTATATTCTAGAATATTGCATTTGCAGGCGTTCCCCTACCCTGCGAGGGATTTGAACTATGAGAACTGATGTATTGTTTGCGTTTGGGACGTAAGGGACTTTGCATGATGATACAGACATACATATCATCACGCTGAGTCCCTCACGCGGTAGGCAATGCGAGTAGCGCGCCATTTCCTCTAGACTTACAAACCTAATTCACTTTGTCCACATTCATCAGTCTCTTCATACATGCTCGCATACATGATGATATACATATTGTTATGAAATTCCTATAGTGAATGTAAGTCGGGCAAGTGGTCGTGCAGTCAGCGCAAGTGCGCAGGAGTGTGCGCCGCGTGGGGCGACTCGCACTTGACCACGTTCGACGGCACCGATTACGACTTCGAGGGAGTTTGCACCTATTTGCTCGCCAAGGGCACCATGGATGACAAGGACGGCTTCAATGTGGAGATACAGGTTCGTGAATGATTTCAAGAACCTCTAGTGTCTAATGGTTGTAAACGGTAATTTCTAATAAATAAAATTTCTCTTTCTATTGTTGAGTTTATGTGCTGTCAAGTAAAGTTGGATTGGTTTTTGGTTATCTATATATATAAAAATGAATCACCGAAATGTTTGTACGCACATAACTTCCAAACGACTGCACCAAATTGGATAAATCTTTCTTTTATGTATTCTTTATTGTCAGGAGAAGGTTTGTATGAAAAATGAACGAGATTTTCTGTGTGTCTTCAGACGGATTCGAAAATGGCTTAAATTCACAATTAGACCCAATAGGTGGCAATGCGATCGTGTTTCAGAAACTGCTACTTTTTCACCCAAGCGAGGCTGGGCGGGACAGCTAGTTTTAATATATAATATTGGTTTTATTTTCATCGTATACACATGTATGTAGTCTGTCTATTCTATGTACATATATATGCACACGTAGATGAATTACTTTTGAACATGGTTAACAGTACGGATGCTTACTTTATTTCATACTAGCTTATGCCCGCGGCTTCGCCCGCGTGGAAAGAGCAACATACATATTTTTGCCTTTATAATATTAGAGCTTTGAATCTTTCGGGATTCAAATGTAGCCTATGTCTTAATCCTGGGTATAAGCCATCACCATAAAAAATATCAGTAAACCGACTTTTTTCAGTCGAAAAAATGTTTTTTTTTTGTTAAATAAAAAGTATCCTATGTTACTTCTTATACCTCCAGGAATATGTGTACAAACTTTCATGATAATCGGTTATGTAGTTTTTACGTGAAAGCGTAACAAACAAACTTACATTCACATTTATAATATTATTAGTATATACTATCACGTACTTAGGTACCTACTGTGTTTAACCAATATTTACTACATGTGTTTTTTTCGCCTAGAATGTTCCGTGCGGTACTACTGGCGCCACCTGCTCCAAATCCATCACACTTACCGTTGGCTCCGGCGGTAATGAGGAGATGGTGTCTCTCACCAAGCATACGCCTGTTCCTGACATCTCTAAGCTAAAGAGGTACGTTGGCACGGCACTTAACATAAATAATAATGCGTTGTTTAGTAGTATAGTGCTATCCACGAAGGCGCGTCTCACTGTTCCTCCTTATAGTATATTAAGGTGTGCAACCTTCCACTAATGTTTGACCTATGAGTGCACACGCACAATAAAATTTATAGACTCGGGTCATACTCCCCGCGTCTCTCTCGACTACATATTGGTGGGGCGCGTCTTCGTGGATGGTACTATCTAAATTAGGAGCTCTGCTCTTCCATAGCAATTACACATTATTAAATTGTATATAATACCAAATGTTTAACATCTTATTAAATACTACCTACTTATATAAGCAGCTAAGTTTTAAACTAGATTATGGGTATTTAAGACAGGATAATACTTTGATAAAAAGTAACAAAAAATCTACATATATTTGTGTTTATCAAGCTGTTTGGGGCAATACTTCCACTTGACGGACGCCACCTTACCTTACCATAGTGAAAAACTGCTTCTTAACACAGTGTCCGAACCAGTATAAAAAAACCTATAATTATAAATCAACCTGTATAGTATCCATGACAGATTTTCATGATTGTGTGGCCAGGATCAAGATGCGAATCGCCGGTGCGTACGTGTTCCTCGACGTGCCGTCCCTCGGCATGAGCTTGCAGTGGGATCATGGATTAAGGGTGTACGTCAGAGTGGACTCCATGTGGCGTGGGCGGGTGAGTGGACAAACTAATTTGGATGATTTATTACGGTGACGTTTATAGAACTTTATTGCTCTTAAGAGTTTACTTACAAGAGATAAATACAGTTATACTATTTTTAGGTTTAGGTAGGTACTATTATTAGGATACTGTATTGTCGGTAAAAGTAATAGTGTAACACGTACAGTCAAAGCTAGACATTGAATGGATCCATGATCATTTATTGATTCTCACAGCACAGAATACTTATATACTGAAGACTTCTGGGTTCGAAGGACCAACCTAAAACTAAAAGCATTTTTACTAAAGTATGATCATCATTGCATCTTATTTATAATCTGTAATATTATTTTACGAATTTAGGGCGGCAACGCCTGTGCGAGTTCCCTGTTACTGCAAGTGTCCATAGACAGTGGTAACCGCTTACTATCAGGACGGCTGATTCTTTGCCACCATAGTGGCATGAAATACTGCAAAGTTAATCGCAGCCGCCTATACCCACTGTTTTACATCACAGGTTAAAGGTCTATGTGGTAACTACAACGGTGACATGCGCGATGACTTCCAAACACCTTCCGGTGGAGGCATAGCCGAGACTTCCGCCCTCATCTTCGCTGACTCCTGGAAACTGAAGTCCACCTGCCCTAAGCCACAAGCTGCAATCGTGAGTTTTGGTTCTATTATAAGTTTATCTTTTATATGATATGTGGGGCTAATGCAAGTACCTATACAAATATTTGGAAAGAAGAATTTGTAAACGAGTTGTTGAATTGAAAAGCCATTTAGTTCATCTCCGATTAAAAATGTATTGGCTGATGTTTCTTCTCTTTTAAACAAAAAGGCGTTTATTCTAGATTGGTATCATCATGGAGACGAGTGGCACATTTGAACCCGGCGGCCACAATCAATTGGTTTTTTCTAAACTCAAGTATTTGTTTTCTTTTTCGACCGTTGTCTATCCGTTCGGGAGCCCTTCATCTTCCCATGTCGGTCAGGACCACTGCCAACAACGGCCGGAGCGCAAGGAGTGGGCAGTGTCCGTGTGCGGCGCCATGAAGCGGTACCCGTTCACGCTGTGCGAGTCGGAGGTGTCGGCGACACCGTTCGTGGTGCGCTGCGAGCGCGACGCGTGCGCGTGCGACTCCGGCGCCGACTGCGACTGCGCCTGCGCAGCGCTCGCGGCCTACGCGCACGCCTGCGCCGAGCGGGGCGTCACCTTCCGCTGGAGGTCGCAGGAACTATGCCGTAACTATACTTTTCTCACAAACCTACTGATGTTATATGTATTCAGGTCGGCAGCGCGCGAGCAATACCCCTGGTGTTGCAAGCGTCCATAGGCGGCGATAACCGCTTACCACTTACGGTCTACCTGAATTAATATATGAATCTTGTATCACTCTATTATACACATTTTAGCACAATATTTCCTTACAGCAATGCAGTGCGACGAAGAGTGTTCCAACTACGACTCGTGTGTCTCACCGTGTCCGATTGAAACGTGCGATAATACACTCGACTACACCGAGATAAAGACCAATTGCGAACAAACCACTTGCGTTGAAGGTACTTTATGATTACACACATTTATTTAACACAACTAATCAGCGCGTCTTATATATGTATCAAATAAAGATTCGGTGTTAAATTGGGAATATGAAGTTTTTTGCCATTTTATCCTCACGCCTTCCTACTAAGGTCCCAGAAGGGATAGGAGGTATGTTGGTAGAACCCACACACCCACCGGAGATCCACCGGAGATATATTTAAGGTGCCAATGGCAGATGGCGAGTCCATCGCCGTTACTCGAGCAAGAATATACATATTTGAATTGCTTCTCAAACCTATGCAGGTTTCCTCTCGATATTTTCCTTCACCGCACAGCTTGTGGTGTAACTAATCACTGTACCTAAGTTAAGAAAAACTCATTGGTACAGTCGGGATTCAAATTTGCAATCTTACTATATGTAAGTTATAATAAAATAATGGTTATCGTTTTCAGGCTGCAAGCCCAAGAAGTCGTGTCCAGAAGGGCAGGTTTACAGCAACAGTACACTGCAGCAATGCGTCCCGCGCGCCAAGTGCAAGCCGGTGTGCATGACCCTGGCCGATGGCACTGAAGTGCTGGAGGGAGAGATACTGGAGGAGGACGCCTGCCACACCTGCCGCTGCTCCAAGAAACAGAAAGTGTGCAAGGGACTTCCCTGTTCTACTGAGGCGGTATGTGCCTTATGAATAGTATTATGCTTATCTTAGCGTCATAAGGGGTGGTTTTTTTGATTATATGGTGGTAATTTGATTCTTATACATAATTTCTTGTCATTTTTTTTTTTTTATTTTATTTTACTTTATTTAGGAACACAAACAGTCTCACATAAAAAAAGAACATAAATTAAAAATAAAGTTAATACATAGACAAACAGTGTCTACAGATAACATAATTCCTGTGGAGCATGTGGTCGAAAGAGCAGTAAACAGAAGAAGAAGAACAGTTTGTTTAACAATATTTCTAAATTATGCAAGATGTACATTTCATGATGCTGACAATATTTTAAGGATATGATATTTAAATTTACCCAAACTGGTTCTGTCAAACATGTCCAGGTCACTGTTGAAATGCACATTATGAGAACAGCAAGCTCGAGGGATGAATGAATTCTTAGCGTGGTTGGTCTTGAATGTAGGGATATGGAACAATTTTCTGAATTGTTTCCGTGTGTTGCGACTTGGACAGGAAAAACTAATTCTCGTCAATAAGTAGGAACTATCAATATTATTATTAAGGATTTTAAAGAGAAATACTTGATCACGGCAAGTTCTTCTTTGTGATAATGAAAGATTTAGATACTCACGAATATTTACGTGCTTAAAACGGAATCTTAAATATTTAATGAATTTGTTTTGTATGTTTTCAATTTGATTTATATATATTTTGTATTGTGGATTCCAGCAGACTGAGGCATATTCTAGGTGCGATCGAACAAGAGAATTAAATAAAATAAAAAGTGTTTGCACACTTCTAAAAGGTTTACTCACCCTTAAAATAAAACCAAGCATTTTGTATGCTTTGTTAACGACATTATTTATGTGTTTTGTCATTAAAAGTTTTTCATCGAGCACTACACCCAGATCTCTAATCTCAGAAACACGAGCAATCGGCACATTATTGAAAGAATACGGATAAACGATTTTGTTCAGCCGTCTAGAGAATGAAATTATTTGGCATTTTTTTATATTCAATTGCAAACCAGAGCTTAAACAATAATTCCAGAGCCTATCCAAATCAGTTTGAAATGATTCACAGTCTTTATTAGAATTTATTGCTTTATAGATTTTATTATCGTCCGCATAAAGCAGAAAATTTGAATTCATAAAGACACCTGTGATGTCATTTATAAATATATTGAAGAGTAATGGGCCCAGGTGAGATCCCTGGGGAACTCCCGATGTGATTGGAATGAATGAAGATTTAAAGCCCTTTACCGTTACGCACTGACATCGATTGCTTAAGTAAGATTCGAGCCACCGAAGCAAATTGCCGTGTATACCAAACTCTTCCAATTTGAGTATCAATCGCTTATGGGAAATCTTGTCAAAGGCCTTTGAATAGTCCGTATACACAACATCCACCTGGTATCCTGAGTCCATAGCCAAGGAAACATAATCCAGAAATTCACACAAATTGGTTTCAGTAGATCGCTTGGATACAAATCCATGTTGTTGAATTATTAATGCAGGTCTAATAGCACTTATGATATCGTCGTAGACAATTTTTTCGAAGAGTTTAGGGGCTACTGAAAGCTTAGATATTGGTCGATATTCACCGATATTATGTTTGTCACCAGACTTAAAGATTGGAACGACAAAAGTTTTCTTCCATTCCCTAGGAAAGGTGCCACTCGATATTGAATTAGAAAAAATTAGAAATAACGGAATTGCTATATGAGGCAAGCAACGTTTAAGAAACAAGGGAGGCAACCCATCTGGTCCTGCTCCTTTTCGTAGATCCAAAGATGAGATATAATTTTCCACAGTTTTTAGACATAAATTAATACCTGAAAGACTAACAACAGAATTATATGCATGTTGAGTATTTAACGCGTTTATCTGATCACTATGCTCAAATACCGAATGAAAATGGAGGTTGAATAAATCCGCAATCTCCTTTCCATTAGTTGAATTCACATGATCTAAATACCACCTTCACCTATAACCATCTTCTTTTACAAGAGGGTTAGAAGGTCTACTGACTTTACAACTCAAGTCTGAAATAATAAGATCGAGAATGCGATCATTCTTGTTATGAACATAATTGTATTGAGAAAAACCAGTAATATTTAGGAAAGAGAGAAGATTTGTTACTAATGTATCATTTTTAGGGTTCTCTAATTTTATTGAGAGACTATTACCCATAAACCAGCTTGCACTAGAAATATTAAAGTCACCTAATATTAGCATTGACTGATCTGGTTGACATAAGTACAAGTCCGAGATAAATTCCAAGAAAGTTTCGACAGAAGTCGAATGTTCTCGGTTATGTGGAAAATACGCACAGACAATTGTTAAAGTATTATTGGTTACGCGGGTAATCATAGATTTCAAGGAGACGTGTACTACTTCTGCGTCTGGAAACATAGGAAAATTCTGCACTAAATCACGATTAGATGCAACTATATAATTTTTATGCACAGCAATGAGAACACCACCTCCTAAGTTTTCAGATCTACTTTCATATGGTCTATCGAATCTATACACATTATACCTATGATCGAATAATTCAGCGTCATGAATACCGGGTAAAAGCCAAGTTTCGGTAATGCAAATAACATCATAATCAGATTCTGAAACCGTTCTGAAGAAAATATCAGTCTTTGTCCGAAGTCCTCTTACATTTTGATAGAAAACTATCAGAGCCATTTATATAGACAAAGTAAATCATATCTTATATTAATTAATCCATTTATATTAAATTTATAAAAAAGCATGATCCCATCCAGCCAAACATTTACTTCATTAGATTTGTTCTCACAATGTACGAATTCAACTAGAACACAAAAAGTATACAGAGAAAAATGTGAATATAATAATAACATACAAAACAAAACTTCCAAAAAAACTCCAATTCGTAAACAAATGAAATCAGTGATAGCTATAGCTAAGCAGAAGAAAACAAAACATAAAGGTATTAAATTTGCTTCCGCGAGCAATGAATCATAGAGATATCTTATATAAAAAACAATCACTCTTATTTTATATTTTTTTAATCATCATAACTATTAATATAAATTGGGGAAGTATCGCTGCGTCGTATCATGATAGTACAGTTTTTAACCCATTTGTATTTGTAATCCTTTTCATCTGCCAGCTTTTTTGCTTCGAAGAACAACTGCTCGTAGTAAACGGATAGATGTTCCCTTGCAAACACCTGTTTTGGAGCACCTTCAAATCCCAAATCATTCGTATTCAGATTGCGTATTTTCTTTATATGAGCTAAAAACTCGTCCTTTTTATATCTGGACAAAAGCTTTAGTATAATAGGTTTGTTCTTATTTGAGCTGTCCTTAGGTGCAACCCTGGTCACGAAATCGATGTCTACGTCGGGATTTAGATTAAATTTTGATATCTCTGCAAGCTTAGTAACTATATTGATAAGGTTTTCACCATCCGTTTGCGGAACACCCAAAAGTTTTAAGTTTGATCTACGAGCCCACTGATCACGGGAATGGTTAGCATTAATAAGCTTTTTCATCTGCATTGACATTTCAAGACAGTTTGCTTCATTAGACTTTATTAACTCACCGAGATTGGCTACTTTGGGAATTAAATCATCTCGATCACGTGATAAGAACTCAACGCTGGATTCTAAAATTTGTACCTTTTCTTTAAGATCGCTAAAATTTAAACTGAGTTTTGCAATTTCAGAAACCATATTATCCATCTTTGATTCCCAAGATTCCATTTTAGACTCAAATTTTGTAAATTCCTTTTTTTGGGATGTGATTATTCGGTCGACCTCAGATTTCATCAACTTCAGAATTGTATTTGGTAAGGTAGTCAAGTTGACATCAGTAAATGGGGTTTCGTCTGAGTCACTAGAAGGTCCTTCGATATCTTTTATATTCGATGTTATGTCATGTATTGATTCATATTTGGAATACCTTAAAAACGTTTAAATAAAAATCCATAGAGCAGTGAACATTCTATCAGAGACACGATCATACTTCTATTATAAATGTGAATGTTTGTGAGTGTTACTTCCTATTTCACGCAAAAACTACTTAACGGAAGTAGAAAAAAATTAGATAAAAATAGAGCACAGATTATTAGCTGGATTAAAACATTGGAGATAAAACCGACCCGGATGAAACCGAGGGGCATAATGTCCAATGACCAAGACTACTACTTGTTCTGTTAGATGGTCTTGAATGTAGAAATAATTATCATTCTGTCCACCAGCCCCAGCTTGGTTCATCAGAGCCGAGCCCCAAGCCCCACGACGAGCCCCTCAAGTGCCTCGACGGCTGGACACCGTGGATCAACAGAGGCCCGCCAGAAATTGGTCCCAACGGTGAATCAATAGACAACGAGCCATTGCCAAAACCTAATGAGCTGGTGAGTTTGACATTTAAAGAGTTCCATTATGATCTTTTATAACGCATGAACGTAGCATTGGTTTGTTTTTGATGTCTCGTGGCTTAAGTTCCGGGAACTTTTGCTCGTTAATCAAACAATGGCTGGACTAAAAGGAGCCTAAATAACATAGCTAAAGGGTACGGGACGTTAGTCGTTCAAAAGCTAGGAAGCTTAACTAGACTGATGATTTTGTTGAAGGTTTTATATTTTTTTGATATTGGAATGCCCGCTGTTGACTGCGTGCGTCGCTAGTTCGTTTTATCGACCAGTTTTCTCATTCTTAACCCAAATTGGGTTAATGAGTTTTTTTTTTTTATACAACAAGAGTGGCAAACAAGCATACGGCCCACCTGATGGGAAACGGTTACCGCAGCCTATTTACGCTCACGATACCGAAGTATCACTTGCGTGTTGCCACTCTGTGTTCGGAGAGTTATAGTGTGTTGGCAGCATAATGGGCTTAATCCCTCTGCTTCCAACACAATATAACAATCCTCCCCCCTCCCCAAGGAGCTCATTACTGGAAACCTTATTTACCGCGTAGGAACACAACACAAAAAATTGTGTTAGTTGTGTTGTGTAAGTGTGTAAGTTGCCTCGAGCACATCTCAGTACATAGCTAATGATAGATCATTAGAGATAATAAGAAAAAACTTCTCCTTTATACACTAAATAAAAAAAATAAAAAACTTATTAAAAAAACTGTCATAATCCACCGCAGAGTACTGCATTTTCAGTGATGAAGTCTTAAGTATAAGAAAGCTCTATAAATATTTTATTACAGAAAATTGGTGAGCCAATGTGCAAACAGGATATGATGAAAAAGATCGAATGTCGAACGGTCGATGAGCACAAGAGCCCCAAGGAAACTGGACTCGATGTGGAATGCAGCTTGGAGAGAGGGTTGGTGTGCAAGGAAGCAGGGAAGACATGTGCCGACTTCGAAATACGGGTGTTCTGCGACTGTGCAGGTAAATGCCATGAAACTAAGATATCTTACTATCTTTATTAATGGACATGGTTATGACTTGCCCATTCGGCACGTTCTGCCTTCTGTTCTGTAGTAAGTTAAGTAAGGCGTATGTATAGTCGTGCTTGAGTAAAAGCGACGGACTCGCCATCTGTCACGTTGGCACGTAAAATATATCTCTAGCGGAAAGTGGGTGTGGGTGGATACTACCTATACACCTTTGCCTTCGGGGACCATAGAAAGAAGGCTTGCGGATATAATGTAACTGTTGCGTATATTTTACACACTTTCCAGAATCAAACCTCTGCTACAATACTACTCGGCCTAACGAACCCCACCCGACTGACTGTACGAAGTTCTACGAATGTAGTCCTTCGGGCCCAGTACTTAAGGACTGCGGTCCCGGCACTATGTACAACCCAGAATCGATGGTGTGCGACTGGCCTCACACTGTGATAGCGTTAAGGCCGGAATGCGGTACCATTGGTGCGTATTTTTGAGTGATACAATATTTTATTTGGTTAGAGAAGATAGCCCTTGGCACTTAGGAAGAGTGCCGAGTGGTTCAGTGGTTTGAATGGTCGCCAGTAAAATGTCAATAGCGGTTTCGATTGTTTTTTGTTTTAGAGTTAAAGTACAATGATTTATCTCTGATTGAGTTTTACGGTGCAGAAAAACGTCGTGAACAAACCTACATATGTTTGGGAATAAATTCAAAGACGTACGTATAGGCGAGCATGGGAAACGGTTATGGGCTCGCCATCTGTCACGTTGGCACCTTAAATATGTCTCCAGCGAAATGTGGGTGCCTTAGGACACCTCCGCCTACCCTTCGCAGAGCCTTGTGGGAAGGGGTGAAGATATATACAATTTGTATGATCTTTTACAGACGCAGTGCCCACTAAGTCGCTAAGGAGTTTCGGTATTGCTTTTTATAAATATCTTCTTAAACTGAATATTTAATAAGCACGTGGTTTAAGGGTGGTCATTATAGTTTATGGGCAATTACCACCTTAGAGACACCTCGATTTTTAATAGCACTAAAATAGCGAACAAGCATGTTGGCCGGTGAGAGTAAGGAGCTACAGCTGCCTTAGGAAGAAAATCTATTGTAAAGATTGAGTGCGCTTAATCAATTGATGAGATTGGCCATTTCGGCTTTTTATACTGGAGGAAACCTCAACGGGGAGCTCATTCCACAGCCTGAGCGTTCGCGAAAAGAAATGTTTATAAATCCATATATTTACGCCTCCTCACAACTGTGTGTTGTGTGCGATGTCGATCAAATATGATCAAATTGAAAATTTAAGATAGAATAAAAAGATAGAGAGAATTCTTATCTCCCTCTTCTTCTACCCATGTGATGTTTTATATATATAGCTTTAATTCAATTGGATTACATTGTGTTTGCTGACGCTACCGCTTGAGTGACGTCACACCGTCAGCGGCCAACTTGAAAGCTATCTATCGGCCCCTTTTGTACAGAAACCACAAGAGCTCCGTTTACCAGCACGTCGCAGGCGAGCACGACTGGAGCACCCGCCTGCCCCCCGGGGCAGGTTCTCTCGCAGTGTGCCTTCCCCTGCGACAAGCTTTGCGACCACTTCCGCAAGACTCTACAGGACCAGGGCCTCTGTACCTATGGCCAGGTAATCCACGTCACGACTTTGATACGCTCTAGTAATTTAAAGTAACCATCTCTAGTTTTGAGATGGTGATTTATTGAGCTCTTATAAAGAACAAGAGTGGTGGTAGAGTGGTTCGTGTAGCCTGCAACATAAAGAGTGCAAGTTCAATCCCACAGTACCAATGTCACACCACGATCTTCAAGGAGAAGGAAAAAATCGATAGGAAACCAGCATACGTTTGAGAAGAAATTCAAAGGCGTATGTATAGTCGTGCTTGACTTACTCGATCGATGAACTCGCCATCTGTCACGTTTGCACTTTGCACCTAAAATATATCGGGAATTGTATGTGGGTACTACCTATACCTCTGTCTATCCCTTCGGGGACCCTTATGGGAAGGCACACCGACTCTCACGGTGTAGGCAGAGATAGTAGAGAGTCAGTTTAATATTCATATAGCCGAAGCACTTATAATATAAATGTAAACTTTTTAGACCTTTTTTCAAGACGTCCCTAATTTGGTATAGAAACGTCTTGAAAAAAGGTCAGGTCAAGAGTACCCTAAACCGAAGAGCATGTATGAAGAGAATAATGAAAGTGGACGAAGCGAAAGAAGTATGTAAGGATCGTAGCAAGTGGAAAGAAGTGGTATCTGCCTACCCCTACGGGAAAGAGGCGTGATTATATGTATGTATGTAAACTTTTTAGTTTATGAATAGTTTATTCAGAAAATAATCAAAACACTTGTTGGTGAAAGCATTGTGAGGTAAACGAAAGCTTGAGAAAAAAATACGCATGTCATGTCAGAAAGTCATGGAGGGGGAGCGATAGACTCGCCATCTATCACATTGGCCCCGTGAGAGACATGGCGTGGTTTATGTATGTACTTATAAAAAAAATTGACCCCATATGTGAATCGGGCTCTAATTCTCACAGACTAGGTTTGGATGGCAACATACATCAACATTTAATTTCATAAAAACAATGGTGATTTATTTCCCTATTATATTTGTACAGAAATGCGTGGAAGGATGCATTGACCAGTCAGTGGCGAACATCAAGTGCGACTATGGCTCCTACTGGCGCGATAACAGGACCTGCGTGCCGCTCAAGGACTGCACATGCTATTCCCAAGGGGATATTATTAAGGTAAAAGTAGTAAAAGCGATTATTTTTATATTACAAACAGACACTCAAATTTTATTAAAAACATATTTGTTGCGCCAAAACTAAGTTAAGTTTTAAATTGGCGCTGCAGTGGATGTCTTAACTTACTTAACTTAACTTGGGAGCAGCTAGGCACCGTCAATTCAATTCTGTCGTAATTATATCAATGACGTTATCCCCAGCCTGGCGGCGTGGTGACCACCGGATGCATCAAGTGCCAATGCTTGGACAATGCTCTCCACTGCGACTCCACGGAATGTGTGTCGATCGATGTGCCACTAGAGGGATCCACTCACCAACCTTATGTGTTCCACACTCCTCCTGCTACCACCACAATCACATCCACGTCGACTGTACCATCAACGGTCACCACACCATCGACGATCACCACACCATCAACTGTCACCGTACCATCAACAGTCACCACACCAGCAACGGTCACCACACCATCTACGATCGCCACGCAATCTACGGTCACCTCCCCAGCAGCCACTAAGTCCACTTTCTATTCACCATCCACACCCGCGTCTACAACTACCATCACCACACCGTTGCCTACCTCATTGAAGACTCTCGTCGTAGTTCCCGAGTGTGAACCTTCCAGGTAAGAATAGTGACGGTATAGCATAATTTACAATATCTATATAAGGTCTAATTAGTTTGAACGCGGTCTTCCTCTGCCTCTTCTTGCACTTTTGCTTTGTATATCTGTTTCGTAAATCTTTCTTCACTCATTATTTTTAAATGTTTTTAATCCTATAATATAGACTTCCAAGCCTCTTTCGCTTCGCCCATATTAATCAGTGTCTTCATACTGCTCGCCAGTTTCGAGTACTTCTGATGTTGCCATCCTTAGTGCGATCGGTTTGATCTAGTTAATTGGAACGTGGTGTTCCTCTGCCTCTTCTTGCACACACTTTTGTTTTGTATATTTGTTTCGTCAGTCTTTCTTCACTCATCCTTTCTATATGTCCAAACCAACGTAACATGCCTTTCTTCATCTTTACAATCACACCCTTGTTCAGGTCGTTATAACTCTTAATTTTATCTTGAAATAATATAAGAATGTTCGCACCAGGTACATAAACCTTCTTGCTGAAGAGCCGCTGCCTCCGTCGTCGTTCTCCGCCAGCTCGGTGGACGGTGACCACTTCAAGCCTCAATACGTTGTGCTCAACACGCCCAACCACACCGCTGATGGTAATATCACCATAAATAATACCAGATACTGTGTACAATAGTGTGAAAGGGACAGACGTATACGACTCCTACTAAATGTGCCTCTTGGATTCACCATAGCAAAATTATTACAATTTTAAAAGTTACAGTTTCAAAAATGTTACAGGAGAGGGATTTTGCTAGACTTAGCTTTTGTGTTTTTATTTCTGGAATGAAATATCCCGCGTATTAATCCAGCTAATAATGTGACAGTGTGCCAAATAATATCAAATTGAATTAAACCGTTCTGGCGTAATTAAGAAACAAACATCTTAACATCCTCACACACTTTGGCATTTATCATTTTAATAAGATAACATTGTTTCGCACGAGGCAATAGCACGTCATGTTAAGTACTCCGTCACCATATACGCGAGCCACTTGTATAGGTACTGCAAGGGATTAGACAGGTATTTATTGCCGTCTTTATCGTAGCTTTAGTTCCGGGAACTTAATAATATGAGAATGAAAGGCACCTAGCGAAACACTTTTTAACTGCTAAGCAACACAGCTAAGGGTCCTCCCTTTGGGGTTCGGACCTCTCCTTAAAGCGTTGCTGCTAGACTTATTTTCTTCCTATCATTGTGCCTTATATATGTATATATTAGAGGAAATATCCCATTTTCTTTGGTATCCAGTGTAGTTTCCAATTATGTTAACAAAAATATCAATGATCGTTTCAAACAGCTGACAGTTGGATCCCCAAGACTCTGGACTCGAACCAGTACGTGCAAGTGGAGCTGCCTCGCCGCGAGCCCATCTACGGTCTGGAGATGGCTGGCAGCCAAATAGCTGACCAGTTCGTGACCAGCTACGAGCTTATGTATGGAGACGATGGCTCCGTGTACAACACTGTTGACGGACCCGACGGCAAACCAAAGGTAAACATTGAATAGGGAACGATATATTACATAACGAACGTTATAAGTACTCGAAACCGACGAGCATGTATGAAAAGACTGATGAATGCGGACGAAGTGAAAGGTATGTAAGTCAAGAGAGAACTGGCGGTATATACTCTCTGCCTACTCCGTTAGGGACTCGGCGTGATGATATGTAAGTAAGTAAAGTGAACAAAAAGGATGTTTACTGATTCCTTGAGAAGTTCTGCGTTTCATATCCACTTATCGCCTTATCGGACCTTCATCCACCTCTAAATGAAACATGCTACACATTACTTCATCCACCTCTAAATGAAACATGCTACACATATACATTAGCTAAATGAGATATATACAACTTGATATCAAATGTGTCAGATATTCCACGGGCCGACTCACCACCGTGAAGCCATGAAGCAGATGATAGAACCGCCCATCGAGGCGAAGTTTATCCGAATCCGCCCTCTGACGTGGCACCAGAACATTGCAGTACGCATCGAGCTGATCGGGTGTCAGCTACCTGAGAATACTACGACCACCGTGACCACTGTCACCACTGAAACTGTTACTGTCAAAGTCAGCACAACTACTGCCGCTGTCCCTACGACTCCCATTATAGTGAAGACAACAGCTACTCCACCGCCGCAGTGTGCACCTGACAGGTAGGTTTTTTTGGGAAAACATAATGTACATTTCTACTTCACATAACAACAACAATATTACCATCGGCTCACCGACCCGCAGTGTAAATAGGTGCCGCTCAGCGATCTCCAAACGCTGGAGTTTAAGGTGACCAGTCACTAATATACCTACTGAAATTTTTCCGTCTCAGGATGCGTTGGAGAACACAAATCGCACACTAGAGCGTGCGTTCCTTCGTCCACAATATTTATCAACACAGTCACCCGTAACTCCTTTTTGATCTAATTTAACAAAAAAAACTGTTGAACTCGGCGAATGTAAAGGCCATTGTTTTTAGTTTAAGTTGAATCGGAGGAAACCTGCATACGTCTGAGAAGAAATGCAAAGGTGTATGTATAGTCGTGCTTGAGTAACGGCGACGGACTCGCCATCTGTCACGTTGGCACCTAAAATATATCTCTGGTGGAAAGTGGGTGTGGGGGTATTAGCTATACACCTCTGCCTATCCCTTAGGGAACCCTTGGGGGAAGGCGTGTGGATTCCAATTTACGAACCGGCCTTTTAAACTGTATTTTCTATTAATAAAACGCGTGGAAAATAACTTGTCGCTAATGTAACGTCAATAAAAGGTGGGAGATAGTCCTTTACTAAAATTCCAATACTGCCAACTTGACAAATCTAATTACTACATTAGGGTACATACATTTTAGGTACTCATTAAGTACTACTAAGTAACCAGGTAAATTTATCCACGGGTTACATATGAATTAGTGATAAAACAATTGAATAGCGCAATGGATGTATTGATTTATAGTTACATCAACCTCTTATGGGGCGAGAAGCGACTGCCAGCCTCTTCGTTCACCGCCAGTTCCACCTTAAACTCTCTGTTTGAGCCACAATACGCCATTCTCAACGAGAGGCCGCAAGTGAATACGGGTAAGTTGTGTTAAAGTTTCTACGTAGATAGAATTATCGTCTATTTATCCGACTTTGACTTTAATCTCGTCTAATTCGTCGATCTGTAAATTAAACGGGAATAGCTAAATTTGCATGGTTACATTTTCGCGATAAAAGGTAGCCATGCCCTTTTTCATACACCAGACAACGTGTATGGAATACTTATCATGATCGGTTAAGTAAACAAGGCGTGAATGTATAACAAATATACTCACTATCGCATTATCATAGACATTAATAACACCGATTCCCTCACGGTCATGGCGTAGGCAGAGACAGTAGAGCGCCAAGTCTTTCTAGACTTACAAACCTCTTTAGGTTTCTTTCGTCTCTTTACTATACACGCTTGTCGGTATAATAATGGCATCTTACTTATATTACTAACGTCAAGGGTACTCGAAACTCGTGAGCATGTATGAAGAGATTGATGAATATCGACGAAGCGAAAGAGGTATGTGTCTAGAGAGAACTGGTGCTCTACTCTCTCTGCCACCTCGTTAGGGACTCGGCGTGAGAGTGGTTTGAGCAGTTGCCTGCGACGCAAAGGTCGCAAGTTCGAATCCCGACTGTACCAATGAGTTTTTCTGAACTTAAGTACAGTGATTAGTCACACCACGAGCTTTACGGTGAAGGAAAACATCGAGAGGAAACCTGCATACGTCTGAGAAGAAATTCAAAGGCGTATGTATAGTCGTGCTGGAGTAACGGCGATGGACTCGCCATCTGTCACGTTGGCACCTAATATACCTCTGGCGAAAAGTGGGTGTGTGGGTATTACCTATACACCTCTGCCTACCCCTTCGGGGACCCTTGTGGGAAGGCGTGAGGATATATTATATTTATTTATATTACAAATATTATAAACGCGAAAGTTTGTGAGCATCTTTATTCCTCTCACGCAAAAACTACTGAATTAAATTAGATGAAATTATGCACATAGATATATTTATATATATCCAGTTTATTATCTATGCACATAGATAATAAACTGGATTAGGATATGTTGTTTGATATTTTATGCGGATGGATCCGCGGGGCAGTGCAAGTGTTAAGTATAATTCGTATCAGCTGGCAGCTGGAGCCCTGAAGAATCTGACAGGCACCCGTACATCCAAGTGGAGCTGGCCGAGCGAGAGCCCATCTACGGTGTGTGGCTGCAGGGAAGCCCGCTGTTTGACCAGTACGTCTCCTCGTACCAACTGATGTATGGCGACGATGGCACCACCTACTCCACTGTGGACGGACCTGACGGGAAACCTAAGGTAAATAGTTCGTATAATTAGAGGTTCATTGCGTATAGTAAGTGTATGTCTTGCAGCGCCATCTATTAATTTATTTGTCTATTTAACAAAACAAGTAATTGCGACATGATAATTTGAAATAATCTTAGTTTATTAATATACCTATATAATTCTACTGTACGTGTTTATGTCACTGAACTCCTCCTCTTAAACGACTGGAAACTGACCGATGTGAATCTGTATGTATTCAGGTGGATACGAGAATGGCTTAGATTCCGATTGCTATTGGACCCGATAGGTGGCGCCACCATTGTATTTTTTTACCCGAGCGGAGCTGGGCGGGACAGCTAGCATGAATATAATTCTTCTCTACGTGTGTTTTTTAACTGACTGCCCCCTCCCAATATAGATAAAATTGTGTGTGTATATTTCAATGGTTCCTGGATGGTTTGCAAACACATTGGGACCAGATAGCGCTGCGATCGTGAAGTGCCAGACATAATGTTTTATTTTAATTTCTTCATAGATTTTCCGCGGCCCAGTAGACCGCGACACTCCCACCAAGCAGATGATCGAGCCGCCGATCGAGGCCAAGTTCGTGAGGCTGATGCCGTTAACCTGGAACGAGGGCATTGCAGTCAGGTTCGACCTCATCGGCTGTGAGGAGCCCACGAGCACCACCTGGGTTTGTAGCTGGCTTCTTTAAGACATAACAAGAAATCCTGTCCAATGTCGATCGTAGACAATTGCTCTGTTTTTCACAAGATCCCGGGTAGACACACTGACCGTGCTAGAATTTCAAATTATAGTCTACAGGATGAATTTTGGTAGAGATAGATAATCAGCTGGATGGACACATACTAATAGGATATGTCTCAAAGTAAAATTTTACGCGAGTAAAACTACGTGGTGAAGCTGGTAATTATAGATATGTATGTCTGTCTTGATTCATTGAATAATTGTATAGATAGAACCATCCACGAAGACGCGCCCCACTATTATTCCTTATAGTGTAAGTGTGCAACCTTCCACTAATGTTTGAGTATTGTCGGTACACACTAATTACCTATGAGTGCACACGAACACTACAATAAATACACCCGGGTCATACTCCCCGCATCCCGCGACCCCCTCAAATGGAAATTGGTGGGGCGCGTCTGCGTGGATGGCACTATCTGTAATAAAAATGCCTGATATCACTAATTATAATTTACAAGAAGAAATGTTCCTTTCCATCATCACGCCGAGACCTTACCATGATTTATGGTAACATGTGACCTTTCTAGGCCGAATTCACGTCTTCGGAGAAGGAGGAGGAGGAGTCGTGTTCAGCTTCTCTGGGGCTTGGTGCAGAGCTGCCCATAGAGAACATCGAAGTCAGCTCTAACATCGACGCGCGCCGCTATCTATCTATGGACGCCACCCGCGGCTGGCGCCCCCTATACAGCACCCCTGGGGAGTGGATTATGGTACTTGGCTTTTTAACCGACTTAATAAAAGAGCTATATATCAACATAGCTTTTTATTTATATTAATACGCTACGCTTTTCCTACGCGGATTGTAATGGCAATGCTTGAGGTGCCTTTTGTGTAAGCATCCGTAGGTGGCGGTTATCGCTTACCATCAGGCAGTACGCAGTACCATTTTGATCTTCTGGCGTAAAACTTATATGGAAAAATATACTTTGTATATTGAACATGACTTGGGTTGGTGCCTGCTTTATTGTACGGCAGCGAATCCTGGGTATTTCAGAGGAAGTATGAAAATATCTTAAATGCAGTTTAGATGCGATCTCTTCGACAAAATGAGCGGCGTAATGATCTTGTCTAGTTACGATAAAGCTTACGGTAAGCTTGTGTAGCTTGGCTTTATTTGGGGCTATGTCAATTTGTTTGGAATTTACCCAAGGCAAAGTGAAAAGTGGGGTATGTAGGACTACATACGGCTGCTTAAGACTTCGAGGATCCTTGAGGGAAGGCGTGAATCTTCTAAATATATTTAGGAGATCCCATTTGTGAACTCACTCATCACGAAATCTCAGGAACTATGAGGCCGATTGACTTGAAATTTGGTAGGAGTATTCCTTACGCGGTGAAGAGGTCAGCTAAGAAAGGATTTTATGAAACTCAACTGGTCATGAAACAAAAAAAAACACGTTTTCTTCCATAGGGGAAGCAATAGTTGAAAAACGTGTTTTTTTTTTTACTTTTTCACCCAGGCGAAGCTGGGCGGGACAGCTAGTATATTATTTAATTGATGATGTATGTATGACCGCAGTTCGACTTTACCTCCCCGCGCAACATCACGGGCATCGCGACAAAGGGCGGCGAGAAGGGGTGGGTGAAGACTTACACCGTTATGTATACTTCGGACCTCACCACCTTCAACCCTGTCGTCGACTCCGACAAGACAACTAAGGTATGTAAGCAATTTGCAAAAAAATAATCCACTAGAAACGTCAAATGGACTTGCCATCTGTCACGTTGCCACATAAATCTCCACATATATCTCCAGCGTAAAGTAGGTGTGTGGGTATTACACCACTCTCCTCCTCCACCTGTTCATAGGAGGTGTGAAATCAGTGGTGTAGCTACCTAGGGTCTAGACGAGGCAGTGCCCCAGGGCCCCCAGCTTAGGGGGGGGGACTCTGTCTTACAAACTATATATTGAACTAGTGAAAATTTCTCCAACATTCGGAATATAAATAAACTGGATTCCAGGAATGCGACTTTAATAATGGCAACTTAATTTTATTGGAACGAAGTTCCTTATCGCGCGTTGTGAAAGGGGGCTAGACGGAAAAAATCTTACGAAAAGTTGTCACGACACTTTTTGTCACGACACTTTTTGACGTCACGAGTCTGTCTGTCTCTCTCTCTCTTATAGAAAGCAAATGAGAGAGAAATATTCGAAAACTGTTCGTCTCGCTTGAATGCGATGTCACTCGAATTTGCCCCTTAAAACTACGTTGATAGGATCTCAGCGTCGTTACGATATCACTGCTTACAGTGCGAAGGCGATGAGAGCGGGTAATACGTTCGGGATCACTCCGGCCGAGTTGAGTCGAGTGAATCCGAAGTATTACGAATATTATAATCCGATATATTTTGGATGGTCACTAGAGATATTAGTTGACTGAGAAATATTAGCATATCATAGATGGCCAGATTCTAATACATGAATACGTCAAATATTTGTGATATCTTAACTAATACTAATATATCAGCAACACCACTAGCCATTATTACGCGCGAATTTGCACGGATTGTTTTGTTATGCTAATTTATCTATTGTAATATGTGATAAGCTTGATTGTGTTGTAGTATATGGTTTAAAAAAACGAAAGTAGTGAAATTTTACTTGCCAAGTGTTGTCACAGTGTTTGTTTTGTTTCACCGTAAAGGTTTGTTTGTTTATTTTTGTTTCTTGTCGTCACGTAGTCTGTTAGGTGAGAAATGGCGGCGTTAATACAAATAGGTTGTTGTCTTACAGATTACCTATTAAATGAGTTAACTTCGGTCTCAAAACAATCTTTCGAAAAAAAATATATCATTAGACATGGACAGGCTCGTCCCGATATGAAAATTTATTATAGACGTAAGGATGGGTTTTTCATCTTTCACAGTTCTATGTATGATAAATACAATTGGATAACCGGCCGTTGCAAATTAAATAAGTTATTTTGCTTTCCATGTCATGTCCATGTTATTTTGTTTTTCGGGTTGTAGTATAGAAAAAAAATACTGCGGTATTTCTGCTGGTATTTATTTGTGATGATGATGCTGGCAAGTTAAGTTTCACTTATTTTAGTTCTTTTTTTTTGCTGTATATTTATAACCCCCGTGTGAGTGACGTGTGCTTCTTGAACTTCGTTCCATCCGGGTGTCCCTTGACACCTCTCAAGTTTTTTTTTTTTTCATCAATACATACATACATATCATTGCGCCAAGTGCCTAACGGGGTAGGCAGAGAGTATAGAGCGCCAGTTCTCTATAAACTTGCATACCTTTTCATTAATATCAGTTACAATATTGTGTATGGAGTACCTATGCTAATCTAGATTACGACGAATCTTGATTACGACAAATCTGGATGAATCTGGCTATGTTCCCCCAAGGTATTCGCCGGTAACTACGACCAAGACACGCAGGAGCTGCACGTGTTCCGCCCGCCCATACGGGCGCGCTACCTGAAGCTGCTGCCCGCCACCTGGAAGGACACCATCGAGATGAGGATAGAGCCTATAGGCTGCTTCGAGCCATACCGTCAGTACTTTTCTACTGTTTTTATATATTAACTGATGATAAAAGGAAACAACAAAGACGCCGCGGTGGCCGAGTGGTTCGAGCAGTTGCCTGCGCCGCAAAGGTCGCAAGTTCGAACCCCGAATGTACCAATAAGTTTTTCTGAACTTAAGTACAGTGATTAGTCACACCACGAGCTTTACGGCGAAGGAAAACATCGAGAGGAAACCTGCATACGTCTGAGAAGAAATTCAAAAGGCGTATGTAATAGTCGTGCTTGAGTAACGGCGATGGACTCGCCATCTGTCACGTTGGCACCTAATATACCTCTGGCGGAAAGTGGGTGTGTGGGTATTACCTATACACCTCTGCCTACCCCTTCGGGGATCCTTGTGGGAAGGCGTGAGGATATATATATATATATAGGATATATATATTTATTGAACTTAGATAGGACACAGGTTATTGCGCACAGTCAGTAATAGTCAGCCACATAATATAGTAGCGGCGACCATTGGAAAGCGACATGTCACTCAGGGTGAATGTAGCTTTCCAATGGTGAAAACATTTTTGAAATCAGCACAGTAGTTTTTGAGTTTATTCATCACAAACATACAAATCTTTCCCCCTTATAGTATATAGCGATGTTACTTAACCAAAAGTAATTTAATTTTACCTCCATCAGCGACAACGGAATCGATCCCGAGCCCAGTGTCTACGACCGAGGCCTCGGCGTGTGAGGTGTGCCCGGGCGTGTCGCAGGGCATGCCGGCGACGGGCGCGGAGTGCTCGTGCTCGGGCTCCGCGCGCTACTTCGACGGAGACGACTGCGTTACACGGGACCAGTGCCCCTGCCTGCAGGGATTCATCACGTCAGTACCACACACACGTACACGCACACACACGTACACGCACACACACGTACACGCACACACGCGCACATCTACAAGCGCACACGCATACGAACACATGTACTTACACGCACACACGCACACATTTACAAGCGCACACGCACACATCTACTAGCGCACACGCACGCACGCACGCATACGATCACATGTACGTACACGCACACATCTAAAAGCGCACACGCACGCATACTTACACATGTACGTATACGCACACATGCATACGCATACACTTATTCACATACACAAACGTAGAAGCTTACTTATACTCGTGTTCATATAAACGAGCACACACTCACCGGACACATAAATACATACATACATATACTTTGCATTGATATATGTACAATATACATCATTATATATACAGAATTTTTATTATTATTATTATTATATATACAGAAGAAATTCAAAGGCGTTTGTATTGTCGTGCTTGAGTAACGGTGACGGACTCGCCATCAGTCACATTAGCACCTAAAATATATATCTGGGGGAAAGTGGGTGTGTGGGTACTACCTATAAACCTCTGCCCACTTCTTCGGGGACCGTTGTGGGTAGGCGTGAGGATATAATAAATAAATAATGCAAGCAATTTTCTGATACGAGAGTGGCGTATTGTTAATCATAGTATTCGTGAACAATGATAATGTGATGCTTTTTTAAAGACATTTTTATATGGCGGCAGGCTTTTGCATATCAGTGGGATGTACTAGGCTAACAGAAACAGTCTGTCGATACCACATAACGTGTTCGCGGGTCACCCTATAGGTACGCGGTGGGCTCTGCGTTCCGCGGGTACAACTGCGACGAGTGCGTATGCAAGCTTGGCGGCGTGTCCGACTGCAAACCAGTCAAGGAATGCCAGTGTGCTCCGGTAAGCAATGTGTTCCTTAGCTCCTAGTCACTGATTATAAATCTTTCGGAAAATGGGTGTGTGGGTACCTACACACTTCTGCCTTACCCTTCGGAGAGCGTGGTGGGAATTCGTGGAGACATAGTCTTCAGGTCTAAGAAGTGGCGATAGATTTTAAACATAGATTAGTTGTCAGCCCAGCTTCGCCCGAGTGAAAAAGTAAAATTTCCTAGAACACGATCGCAGCGCCACCTATCGGGTCCAGTGGTGAATCTAAACCATTCTTGAATCCACCTGAAGACACACAGAACATTTAATTAAAATCGGTCCAACCGTTTAAGAGGATATCAGTGACAGACACGCACAGAAAAAATATAAAGATTGTTATTATATAAAGACTAGTGGTCCCGCCCAGCTTCGCTCGGGTGGAAAAAAAAAGATGGTGGCGCCACCAATCGGGTCCAATTGTGAATCTAAACCATTCCCAGATCCCCTTGAACACACACCAAAAATTTCATTAAAATCGGTCCAGGCGTTTAGGAGGAGTTCAGTGACATACACACTCACAGAAGAATTATATATATAAAGATGTATGAAAATCTATCGCCGTTCGTTAGTGTCGCGAAAACTCTAAAATGGATGATTGATTTAGATTCTGTATTTGCATCTGGTTGCAATCTTCACAATTGGACCCGATTGATGACACTGCGATTATATAGACTAATGTATAATAAATAGTTAGTACGCTCTTTCTCTATCTAACGCCTGTAAAATCTTGCAGGATCTAGTCCCGAAACTGTCTCCGGAGTCATGCGAGTGCCTCTGCCAGCCGTGCCCAGCCGGTACCAGGATATGTCCCACCAGCAAAGTGTGCCTAGCTGAGGACCTGTGGTGCAACGGCCTCCAGGACTGTCCCGATGACGAGACCAACTGCGCCACCTCTACCACGCCTACTACAATAACTACGGAAACTACACACACATCGCCATCTACCACAAATGCTCCGACCACCCCGAGTACACAAACCACAGAAATTACCACTACGAGTACAACCACAGAACATCCCACTACTGCACGTTAGTTGCCTTTACCTTTAGAACATCTTTTTTTTTTATACAACAATAGTGGCAAACAAGCATACGGCCCACCTGATGTAAAACGGTTACCGCAGCCTATTTAAGCATACAATACTGAAGTATCACTTGCGCGTTGCCACTCTGTTTTCGGAGAGTTATACTGTGTTGGCAGCATAATGGGACTAATCCCTCTGCTGCCAACTCAATATAGCAATCCTCCCCGTCCCCAAGGAGCTCATTACTGGAAACCTTATTCACCGCGTAGGAACACAACACGTGTGTTATTTATTTGGCTACGGACTTCTATAAGGTGGAGGTCCTGCCCCAGTCGGGCTCCAAATTCGAACGGGTAACCCGTTATGCCCTACCTCTCTTAAAGTCTTTCAATATAACCATCATAAATTGAGGAGCTGGGCTCTTGTCGGCGGTTCCTTTCTTTTGCTTTTGTCCAGCACAATCTCTTTGATACCTTATAGTATTGTTCGATAAGTAGGGTTAACTATTGCCATTCTCAATACGAGGACATGTAGGGAGCCCATTACCCTATTCTGCGAACCTATTGTGTAGGAATAAATAGTCACATACCCGGATGTAATGCTTGATCGCTTTTCTTCCGTCGCGAATAAATGTGGTACGCATGCGAGCCTTGGTACTCAACCAACTGTGCATGGGATTCCAAACTAAGAATGTGTAAACAGCTTGAGAACGTTCGTCGTCAATGAAAGACAGTAAAAAAGTTTCTCTTAGTTTGAGTTCAGGGAATTGTTGTCACTTAACCGTCTATTGGTGAGACTATTCTGGCCATTAGAATAGCTAACAGGCAGGCACTATTGCAAAGTCACAAGCGGTCGCTATCGTAGGATTTCGCCTTGGCATTTCTGATTCACGATCTAGGGAGCTAGGCCCACGGCACCAGGATATTATACTAGATGTGTATGGATGAGCTGGTGTTTTTACGAAATCCAGAGGAATGTCCGGTGGTGGCGTGTCCGCCGGGCTACAGCGCCGTGAGTGCGGGCGCCCAGCGCTGGCGCTCGGCGCGAGATGACCTCCCGCCTCCCAGGCCGCGCTACTCCTACCAGCGCTACCAGCGGCGCGGCGCGGCGGGCGCATACACCAAGACCATGTACACCAAGACCGGATTCTCCAAGGGCGGCTACGTTAAGGGATCTTACGGAGGTGAAAAAAACTTTCTATTACCTCTACTTCACAGAGAGCGAAATTAGCGATTAATTACGACATAAAAATCATGAGTCCATATTTTGGACGACCTTTTCTCAGGACAAAAATTTCCTTAAGAAGGAACCTAGCACGTCGAAATTAAAAGTCGCAAGTGACGCGATGACCTCAACACGGCTGATCCACAAATCAGATGTGGATTGTCTGTGGGAGTCTTTGCTCAGTGGTTTTAAATCATCATACATGTAACTTCAATACCTAGGACGCTGGTGATGATGATGGTAATGTTAACTTAACGTATTAATTAAGCGATGGAATTAAACCACTTCCATAATTAGAAAACTCCGCTGCTAGTAGCTTATGTATAATGTTCCCCCAGGCTTGCCCCCACCGCCGCAGACCAACAATGCCTTCACCCTAGTGAAGCCTACAGTGACCAACGAGCCACCGATCAAACAGGAGGCGTGTCCTCAAGTCAAGTGCATCCCTAAGTTCAACCCATTAAGACCGAATCCTGAGAACGAGCCGTGTTCAGTCCTCAGCTGCCCCAAAGGATATACTCTTAAGCTGGATCACAACAAAGCGACCGGCTCTAAGTGTCCACAGTAAGTTGGTTTTATGTATTGAATCCCTTTGTAAACAACTTCATGTACGTACATCATTATTATATTATATCTTCACGCCATCCCACAAGGATTTCCGAAAGGGTAGGCAGAGGTGTGTAGGTAGTAGCCACACATCCTCTTTCCGCCGGAAATAGTTTTTCGGCACCAACGTGACAGATGGCAAGGCCATCGAGTCGTTGACTTACATCTCAAAAGTGCATTCATTAACGATAAAAAAAAATTGTTTCCTCAACTTTTGTTTTTATAAATAAAATATATCCTCACGCCTTCCCACAAGGGTCCCCGAAGGTGTAGGCAGAGGTGTATAGGTAATACCGACACACCCACTTTCCGCCAGAGGTATATTAGGTGCCAACGTGACAGATGGCGAGTCCATCGCCGTTACTCAAGCACAACTATACATACGCCTTTGAATTTCTTCTCAGACGTATGCAGGTTTCCTCTCGATGTTTTCCTTCACCGTAAAGCTCGTGGTGTGACTAATCATTGTACTTAAGTTCAGAAAAACTCATTGGTACAGTCGGGATTCGAACTTGCGATCTTTGTGTCGCAGGCAACTGCTCGAACCACTCGGCCACCACGGCTGTTTTGTTTTTTGTTTTTCACGTATCTAAAATATCGTAATTGTGTCTAAAAAAAGGTACATAGAAGTTCTGATGAACAGTAGAAACTTCGTCGTTTCTACAGAATTATTTTTTTCTTGAAAACTGTTGTATGGGTTATTTAAATATTGAACAGAAGACTGTATAAAAATTGGAATTCCTACTTTTCGTATCACGAGTGTCTGTTCTTATCGTGCATGTTCGTGGCAACCTGTAAGCATGCATTGCTAAGCCACAAATACATAAAACATCCAAAACTAAGGTTCAGATGTGCATATTCATCTCACAAATATCTGCCCCCAGCGGGTATCGAAACCGTGACCTCAGGTTTCGCAGTCAGCTTACCACTAGACGCACAGCCGTAATTGAATTGATTTAAGTGAAGCAGATATTTGAATTTGGGTTTTATAAAAATGCTGATACAACATTTGACGTTAAAGCTAAGCTTCCTCCAATGAATAAGCCTAGGTCCAGGTGGCTTAGTCTCGCCAATATGAATCTCGTCTGCTTGAGCCAATATGAAATCAATTCGTGCTCGTTCAGGTTTGACTGCGTGCCGCCCCCGGAGAGGCCTGTGTTCTGCAACATGACTGGGCGCACGTTCAACACCTTCGATGGTACGGAGTACAAATACGACGTGTGCTACCACGTGCTCGCCAGAGATAGCCGCTTCGATGCCTGGCTCATCATTGGTAAGTCCTTCCTCCTCGTCCTCGTCCGTCTCTTCATATATATTGTATTTGTACATTATGAAGAGACTGATGAATGTGGACGAAGCGAAAGAGGTATGTAAGTCTAGAGAGAACTGGCGCTCTATACTCTCTGCCTACCCCGTTAGGGACTCGGCGTGATGATATGATGATGATGATTATACATTATATATCATATATTGTACAGTAAATAGATAAATAAGCAATTGAATATTGATTTAGGTAATTAATAGTATATAAATATACATATCATCACGCCGTGTCCCTAAAATATATCCGGCGGAAAGTTGGTGTGTGCCTACCAACACCTCTGCCTACCCCTTCGGGGACCGTTACAGTACCTACGTGTTGATATTGGTGCGCCCAAATTTTTTTTACTTATGATATCGTTTTTTTTTTTCCCAGTCCGCAAGAAGTGTCAGGACGACAGCTGCCAGAACGAGCTGTTGGTCGTCCAAGACGGCCATGCGATCCTCGTGAAGCCATCCCTCATGATAGAGTACGACAACTACGAGTACACCATCGAGCAGACCAGCAAGATCTGCTTCCAGAAGAACAGCTTCGATGTAGCGAGACTGGGCGACGGCGTCTCCATCACTTCAAGGAAATATAACTTCACGATTCTGTACAATACGCATGGCGATGTTAAGATCGGGGTAAGGATTTACATCGTTTATCGTCGTTCATTCTTGCTGTCAGTTTTCCGGGGTTTCCAAACCTTCCTTTTTTTTATACAGCTATATTACAGTGTGTATGTGTTTGTGTGTGCTGTTGAATGATGACTGGTCGGGATTAGGCGAACAAGAAACTTGGGTGATTTTGGTAATTAGGTTTTGCTGCCGGTTAGTAAAGTTAGGCTTGGTGCGACGAACTTGGTGAATGAGATATGTGGTTCCTTCCCTGCAAGCCGGGAAAGAGAGCTCTGTGGGGATCGGACATTTTGTAATGCGACGTTTGAATGTGTGCCAATGACACGGCGCTGGAGACGCGATGCAGCGTCAACAATGGCTTTCGCCCCCCAGGTGTACAAGCAGTCCGCCCTGGGCGCGGTGGATGGCCTGTGCGGGTTCTTCGACGGCGCGGCCGGCAACGACAAGCGGCTGCCGGACGGTCGCGCGGCGCGCAGTACGGCGGAGTTCGCGCGCGGCTGGGCCAAGCCTGGTCTACCCGCCGACGCCTGCCAGGCCAAGCCGCGCTGCGCCGCCGGCCAGCAGGAGGCCTGGGACATGTGCCAAGTTGTCACGTAAGGACTTCTTTATTACATTTGCTGCTCTAAAGTTGTTACGCAAGGTACATATTCATTTGGAGTATTTTTTCGAGTCTAAATAGCTCGTGGCGCAATCTCTATCAGCCAGGCTGCAAGCTTTTTGCCACCTCAGTGGTGTAAAAAGGCATATTTATATGCGATTTTTTTACCATACAACCGTAACT
The DNA here is from genome assembly GCA_945859725.1 of Drepana falcataria. Lineage (NCBI taxonomy): Eukaryota > Metazoa > Arthropoda > Insecta > Lepidoptera > Drepanidae > Drepana > Drepana falcataria. Next base: position 1,827,479 of record OX243925.1, read on the forward strand.
ATGCCTTGTTATTATTTAGGTTGACCGACTGAATGGATCCAAGGACATTTATCAATAGAAGGACATTTTCAAATCTATGCAGTGTTTCGCTTGCAGTGGAATTGTGAAAAATATTCGAAATCTTAGTACAATACTTTATACAATATGCATTATCGCTACAACTAAACTTATGGTTCCGTGGATTCGATCGACTGGTAAAATGTTCGTCACTCAAAAATCTGCCCTCAGCGTCACTTCAAGCTTCATCAATCTGACTTCAAGCTTCACATTCAAGAGCTCTAACCACTAGACTAGACGGCCGTGAAGCCTTATATTTGACTGCAATCCTTGGGTAGGGTAGTTACGATGATACTATAGTTCACGACTTCCTCAATAGATGGGCTACATATTGCAAAATATCGAGACAAGACTTACATACGTTTGAGAAGGAATTCTAAGACTTATGTATAGTCTTGCTTGAGTAACGGCAATGGACTCGCCATCTGTCACATTTGCACCTTCAATATATCTGCGACGGAAAGTGGGTGTGCATGAAGTAATATTTATTTAATCAAATTAGGAGTGCTTCGGATTAGAGCATTCAAAGAAAGTGGCTCTTTATAACTTTAATAATTAGTATAGATTTATTGCATTGCAGCCAGGAACCTCTCTCGACATGCGGTGGGATATTAAACTTGGACAAGTGGCGTCGCATCTGCTTGGAGAAGATATGCGACTGTGCCGGGCTGGTGGTGAACGGCACCAAGATGACCCCGGAGCAGTGCCGCTGCGTGTTCCTGGAGCAGATGGTGGCCGAGTGCCTCGCCGCCGACAGGGACCTGGACCTCGATACTTGGAGGGTGCTCAACAATTGCCGTGAGCATTTAATACTAAGCCTTTTGGGTTGTCTTTGAAGATTTTTGTTCTAAAAATAAGTAACTATTGACACATTCGATTCTTAAATGCTTCGGTGGCCGAGTGGTTTTCGTTGAAAAAAATATTTGGTACGTTTTTCTTTTTTTTTTGCTGGAATAAAACACAATATACCTATTCCATGTGTTTATCCAGCTATTAATCTAATTGCCGAATTTGATAAAAATCTATTTACTAGTTCTTGCGTGCACGACTACTAAACATCGTAACAAATTTTAGCATCACAATTTAGTAGGATTATTGCAAATTACGTAGGCATATTTTTCTTTATTAAAACGTCGCTTCTATGACTTTGGAATTATGTAGTTAAAAATTGTGGCATTATGTGGCAAAATAACATGTAATGTAGGTGTACTTCTACCTACTAGTGTATGTGTATGTGAGAGTGTATGTACTGTGTAGCGGCGTCGTGTCCCGCGCCGTTGGTGCACTACGCGTGCTACCGGCGCAGCTGCGAGCCCTCGTGCGGCGCGACCGGGCCTGCCTGCGCCCCGCGGCCCGGCCTGTGCGCGCCCGGCTGCTACTGCCCCGAGGGCACGCTGCGCCAAGGGGACGACTGCATCGCGCCAAGAGCCTGCCGCGACTGTCAGTATACACGCACACACGCACATCTCCAGCACGACCTGCCAACACTGTCGCTATACACGCACACACGCACGCCTCTAGTACGACCTGCCAACACTGTCAGTATACACGCACACACGCACGCCTCTAGTACGCCCTGCCAACACTGTCAATTTACGTGCACACACGCAGACTTCTAGCACGACCTGCCAACTATGTCGGTATACACGCACACACGCACGCCTCTAGCACGACCTGCCAACACTGTCAGTATACACGCACACACGCACGCCTCTAGCACGACCTGCCAACACTGTCAGTATACACGCACACACGCACGCCTCTAGCACGACCTGCCAACACTCTCAGTATACACGCACACACGCACGCCTCTAGCACGACCTGCCAACACTGTCAGTATATACGCACACACGCACGCCTCTAGCACGACCTGCCAACACTGTCAGTATACACGCACACACGCACGCCTCTAGCACGACCTGCCAACACTGTCAGTATACACGCACACACGCACGCCTCTAGCACGACCTGCCAACACTGTCAGTATATACGCACACACGCACGCCTCTAGCACGTCCTGCCAACACTGTCAGTATACACGCACACACGCACGCCTCTAGCACGACCTGCCAACACTGTCAGTATACACGCACACACGCACGCCTCTAGCACGACCTGCCAACACTGTCAGTATATACGCACACACGCACGCCTCTAGCACGACCTGCCAACACTGTCAGTATACACGCACACACGCACGCCTCTAGCACGACCTGCCAACACTGTCAGTATACACGCACACACGCACGCCTCTAGCACGACCTGCCAACACTCTCAGTATACACGCACACACGCACGCCTCTAGCACGACCTGCCAACACTGTCAGTATATACGCACACACGCACGCCTCTAGCATGACCTGCCAACATTGCAACTGTCAGTATACACGCACACACGCACACCGACTGAACTAAACGGACTGAAAATAATAAGTCTCCGTTTAACCAGGCGAATGCAACGGACTGGGGACACCTGCGAAGTACGTGACCTTCGAGGGTGACTTCCTGCCCTCGCTCGGCAACTGCACATATGTAGCGTCGAGGCATAAAAAGGAATCGATGCGGAAATATGAGGTTATTTTGATACTATACTGGGGACATTCTAGAATGTAATCTTTTCTTTGCTAGAAATATTTTCTCAGTACCTACTGATAAACTGCTTAATCGTCTCTCGAGAACAAGACACGTAGGGCTTAACCACACTATGTGACTTCTGCTTTTGTTTCAGGTGTGGGCAACGAACGGTCCCTGCGAGGAGAACAATGCAGTAGTGTGTACCAAGAGCGTCAGCATCGGAAGCCGCGGCCAATACATACTGGTCACCAGAGATCCTATCTCGGAGAAGGTACGATTTACCAACATTTGGCTGAGTTATTCATCGCCTTGTTGCTTGAATTTGTATGTTTTGTCAAACGTTTAAGGTTTATAATTGCATCATTAAACAGTTTTAGAAGACATTCAAAGGCGTATGTATGTCGTCCTTGAGTAACGGCGATGGACTCGTTATCTGTCACGTGGGCACCTAAAACATATCTCAGTCGGATAGTGGGTGTGTGGTTCCACCTATACACTCTGCCTACTCAGGGACCCTTGTGGGAAGGCGTGAGGATATACTTATTATAAAAAAGTCCTGAAAAAGTCTACTTTATACCATACACTTAAATTTTAATTTTATAGTGAGTTAATTAGGCTTTGACAATAACGTGATAAAATCTTCCAATATTTTTTTCAGTTGCAAGTGGCAATGGGCCTTGTGTCCACTGGAGCAGAGGCCAAACTCCTTTACGAGTTCCCAGTGCTTGAGGATTGGGTCACCATCAAGAAACTTAGGGAGCAAGACATCTCCGTCTATCTGCAAAGTGCTAATGTTGAAGTATGTTCCACTTTTAAATGTTGTTAGAGTAGTGGTGCAGTGATTTAGTAGTCTGATAACATCGACTATAGCTTGGAACCTTTGTCTTACCAAAACCAATAAGGTTTTTAGTGTTTTAGCATCGTCACCAGCTTTAACGGTGAAGAAAACAGTATTTGAGATGCGACTTAGAAGAAATTAAAACGACCTTAATAGTTTTTTTGTAACATACATAGTATTGGCAACGTGCGAGTGATACCTGTGTATGTAGGTGGTGTTGAAAATGTCCATAGGGCAGTTTGCGCTTACTGTCAAGGTTATCACCATTGGCCGAGTTCGAGTCCCGACTGTACCAATGAGTATTTCTGAAGTGAAGATCAGTGATCAGTCACACCACTAGCTTTACGGTGAAGGAAACATCGAGAGGAAACCTGCATACCTCTGAGAAGAAAATCAGAGACGTATGTATAGTGCTTGAGTAGCGACGATGGACTCGCCATCAAATATATCTCCGGTGAAAAGTGGATTTGTAGGTACCCTTCGAGGACCCTTATAGAAAGACTTGAAGATATATTATTATTCTTAATGCCATCCCTTATCTATCCCTTAGAAGTGCCTTTGCATAGCAACTTATATGTATACTAGCAGTCCGTCCCGGCTTCGCACGGGTGGACATAAGATTTTTTTTATAAAATAAAATGCAGCCTAATATAGTCCAGTAGTTTCGGAGCGTATTCAATACAAACATACTTACATACAAACCTTTCCTCTATATAATATTAATATGTAAACAGGTGACGGTGCTGCAATCCAAGCTGGAGTTCCATGTTAAGGTGCCTTCGGCACTGTATGCGAACCAGACAGAGGGTCTGTGCGGCGTGTGCGCCGGTACAGAGGAAGCCCTGCTCACCAGTAACGGCACTGTTACCGATGACTTCGATGTGGTAAATAAGCTTCTTAGCTATACTAGTTTTACTCGCGGTTTCATATCATCAAGCTAATAAATCTATTTCTGTGCCAAATTTCATCGAATTTCCTAGTTTTTGCGTGAAAGATCCATATGAGAAAGATTCATATCAAAAAACTATGTGTGTCCGTTTGCTAAGTTTTCACGCCTCCATCTAATGCTGAACTTAGATGAATATTGGTATAAATGGAGATGGGACTTTTACATATATAAATATGTGTGATATCTTCACGGGGATTTCATTTTGTAAATACTTCTTGTAGTGGTACTACTAATGCTTGTACGTTACACCTCTGCTTTTTAATATCAACCAAAGCGACATCTACCGGGGTACATATAGGCACATGTTGCCAGCGCCATCTATCGCCGCGTAAAAAGCTCGTGTGTTTGTTTGCGCAGTACGCCGACAGCTGGCGCGCGCCGCCTCCCGGGGGCGAAGCCGGCTCTGCCGCGGACAGCTGCGGGGCGCCGCCGCCGCCCGCCTGCGTGCCTCCGCCCCCGGACTCCAACCCCTGCTACAACCTCTACAACAAGGACAAGTTTGGCGCTGTAAGCTACATCCATCAATACCTTCGATAATACAATTTCAACAACAATTTCGTTGAAATTGTACGTAAAAAATTTCGCTCTTTTCACTCTAAATAAGTGTGGGCAGAGAGCGCAGGCAGAGGCCGATTATTGGTAGGGGCGGCGAACTAGCTGGTTCACTCTAGACTTTTCTCTAGAAGTTTGCTACCGAATTTACAATGACAAGTGAGAGGGAAAGTCACCGTGCAGAAATCTTTTTGATTTCTAAGATGAAACAAAAAAATAAATTCGGTCTTCAAATTCTCCGCCCCAAAAATCTCCCACCCTAGACGCCAGCCTAGTCAGCCTGCTAGAAAATCCACCACTGGTGAGTAGTAAAACTGCGACCCGCCTAATGGCAAACTGCTACCTCTCTATGAACGCTTGTAACGTCAAGCTTAAAACTCAAAAGTGGTCGATCAGTAAAAATTCTTTGATACGTTAAAAATCTCCCTGCTGTATGTTCCGTAGGTACAAAGCCATTTCGCATTGTATTTAATTGTGTATGTATAAATTATGGTACTAATAAAGTAGCGTGTGGTATGTATACGGCCCGTTGCCCGCAGTGCCACGCGCTAGTGGAGCCGGGCAGCTTCGTGTCGGAGTGCGAGGAGGCCGTGTGCGCGGGCGCCAGCGACGCGTGCGCCGAGATGCTGCGCTACGCCGCCGCCTGTCGCCGCGCCGGCGTCTGCCTACCCGCTTGGAGGGACGACCTGTGCCCGTATCCCTGGTAATACTCATCTTCACACCTTCCCTCAAAGGCTCAGGGGTGGGGAGAGGTGTGGTAACACTCTTTTGGACGGAGTTGTACTGTACTTTGTGCACGACTGTAATAATATACTTTATTATCAAGATACTAAGACTCATTATTATTGTAGCGTCAATAAAAGGCGGCGCGGCTAATTATATCTTTGGATTTTAACAATTCATATATCTTTGAATTTCTGTTCTAACGTTTCTTCTCTTCGTTTTCTTTCACACAAAGTCTCTTTAATTACTGTACAGAAATTCAGCAATTCATTGTTACAGTCTGAATTTGAACTCGAAACCTTTACCAACCCTAAAAGCTCCAAACGGCTAAACCTAGTAGGACCATGGTATCCTTATCAACCCTATGTCCTGGTATAGCGAGGCCCCGCTGGTGTACCGCGCATGCGTGGACTGCGAGCGCACATGCGAGAACTACGAAGAGCTCACACAGAAACCGGAAAATTGTATCGAGCAGCCAGCCGAAGGATGCTTCTGTCCTGAAGGAAAGGTAGCTTTCGGTAGTCATTCCACTCTTATTTCTAAACCAGATCTTTACGCTAACGTACTGTCTACTTTATCACGTGACCCCATAACATTGACGTTCTATGTCTGTCAAGACATGAAACGATGCTTTTGATTTAACTGACGTATAAAACTATGCGGAACTGTAGGTACATATTTGTCGTAGGTACATACATGGTCCAACCATTCCTTGGTCAAGAGGCCATATACGATTGGTATCCCAATCGTATCGTGAAAACTAGAAAGTTCTAAATAAGATATATCTTCAACCATTTTCACGAAGATCTCACGAGGTACCCTTTCGGTAGGTAGGTTCGAAGGTAGAGGTGTTAGTAGTAGGTACCCACACACCCACTTACCACCGGATATATTTTAGGTGCCAACGTGACAGATGGCGAGTCCATCGCCGCTACTCTAGCACGACTATACATACGCCTTCGAATTTAACGTATGCAGGTTTCCTGTCGATGTTCTCCTTCACCGTAAAGCTCGCGTTGACTTATCACTGTACTAAAGTGTAGAAAAACTCATTGGTACAGTGGGAATTCGAACTTTTAATATAATGTAAGGTACAATCATTAATTCAAATGGATGTTAAATTATATCACATATTTTTTTTCTAGGTCCGAGTAAATAACACTTGTATTGAGCCGACGAAGTGCTTCCCCTGTGACGCAGACAAGAAACACTACGCTGGTGATGAGTGGCAGGTAAGGAATGACATGAAATAATTTATTCGCCAGAATACTCTATTTATATAATTATACCCTTGGTATTGCAAGCGACAATTAGACGGCCGTCTGGTCTAGCAGTCTGCGAAACTTGGGGTCGCGGGTTCGATTCCCGCTGATGGCAGGTATTTGTGTGATGAACCTTCGTATTGGATGTCCTATGTTTTTATGTTTATATTTATCAGGCGGACCGTTTATTTAAGCCTCGTAGATTAATCTCTTGGTGTATACTAGAACTATAAGAGCCATTAGTAATAACCCTTCCTGATTAGTCGGGTAAAATGAGGTGTCGTAAATGCTCGAGGAGGAATCACTCATACATACATTTCATCACGCCAAGTCTCCAACAGGGTAGGCAGAGAGAGTAGACCGCCAGTTTTCAATAGACTTGCATACCTCTTTCGCTTCATCTACATTTATCAGTCTCTTCATAGATGCTCGCCGGTTTCGGGTGCTCTTGACGTTCGCATCCTTGAGTGTCCGATTTGATCTAGGTAGTTGGAACGTGGTCTTCTTCTGCCTCTTGCACACACTCTCGCTTAGTACATCAGTTTCGTCTCTCGGGCAGGAATCGGAGTGCGTAAAGTGCACGTGCAGCAAGTCCCCCTCGGCGCAGACGGCGCGGCGCACGTGCACCGAGCAGGCCTGCGCGCCGCCCGCCTGCGGCCAGCGCCAGCGGCGCGTGGAGAGGCCGCGCCCGCCCGGACACTGCTGCCCGGAATACGTCTGCGGTAACACCGGATGCTGCACATATATCTTGCTAACACTATATTTTACCTCATATGTGTATGTTTGTTCTGCAAATAATCTATCTCTGTGCCAAATTTCATCCGAATCCCTTCAGCAGTTTTTGTGTGAAAGAGGAAAAACTATCGCATTTATAGATATTAGCAGGATTGGTTACCTGGCACCTATGCGTCTTTATTTGAGATTGAGATTGGCTGTGTTGATGAAGGACGCACCTTACTCTGCGCTTGCGCATCTGGCAACTATATTCTTAACAATACTAGTGATTAGCAATGAACTACGGCATCTTACCAGAACTAAACGTGAAAGTGATTCGAAGAGAAGTCCCTATTCTGCACCTAAGGTCGCTACTGAGGTACTGTTACTGTACTAAATTGTAGGTTACAGACAACAATCCGACTCCTAATTTAAGGATATTAGGTGTCGGTTTCACAAGCAATTCAATTATAACCACGGCTATTAGTTAACTGTAAAATGTATAATGGTAGTTAAGATTCAAAAGATATTAAGTCAACATTGAAAATTAATAAGTGTTTTCTTACTACAGTTACTGAGCCCGAATCGGTGAACTGCGAGGAACCCAAGAAAATCCAGTGTGGATTCGGTCAAGTGCTGAAGGAGAAGACTTTGTCCAATGGATGCAAGGACTTCGTATGCGGTAAGAACTAGAAGGATATAATTTCGTTGTTATTTGGGTGAAATTGAAATAGCAACACCTTGGATAGTTATCCACCAAGATATTTTTGTCGATCGTAGAATGATCAGACCCACAAAGGCTCCCGAAGGGGAAGGCAGAGGTGTGTATCTACACACTCACTTTTCGCCAAAGATATATTTATGGTGTCAACGTGACAGATGGCGAGTCCATCGCCGTTCCTAGAGAAATACTTTACGTACAGTCATTAATCACACTACGAGCTTTACAGTGAAGGAAACTATTTAGAGGAATCCAGCATATGTTTGAGAAGAAATTCAAAGACGTATGTACAGTAATGCTTGATCAACGGAGATGGATTCGCCATCTGGCTGGTCGATCGCCGCTGCAAAAAAAAACATCTCTGGCGGAAAGTGGGTGTGTGGGTACCGATACGCCTCTGCCTAGCCTAGCGAGAAGGCGTGAGGATATATACTTCTCATCAATTATACCTCATATTATTCGCTATTAAACGACATTTGACATATATAACTAAACTAGCGGCCCGTCCCACGGGAGGACATACGATTTTTTTATAAAGGAAATGTAGCCTATTATACTCAGGGTGAATGTAGCTTTCCAATGGTGAAAGAACTTTTGAAATCGGCACAGTAGTTTTTGAGTTTATTAATTACTAACATACACACACAGATCTTTCCTCTTTATAATATTACTAGTTTATGCCCGCGGCTTCGCCCGCGTGGAGTTCGAAAAAGTAGCTTATGTATTTACCTCCTAGAATCGGTTTAGCCGCTATGCCGTGAAAGAGCAACATACTTTAGAACTTTGAATTAAAATTTCATTAAAATTTTCTGCCAAACGGCTTTTTATCTTCCGCAATTTATTGTTTTTAAATAAAAAGTATCCTATGTTACTTTTAATACCTCCAAAAATATGTGTACAAAGTTATATGATGATCGGTCAAATAGTTTTTGACGTGAAAGCGTAACAAACAAACTTACATTCACTTTTATAATATTAGTAAGGATAGTATAGATATACACACTTGTCTAATTATCGATACAAAACATAAGCTGACTTAAAACAAACTGATGTTTCTGATGAGAAGTGTATATGAAGTTGTATGTTATTTGTCTTGTGTGTCGCGTGGTGTAGAGTGCATGCCCGAGGATGAGTGCGAGCGCGCGGCCGCGGCGGAGGCCTCGCAGCAGGCGGCGCAGCCGGGCATGCAGCTTGTGGAGGACCGCAGCGGCTGCTGCCCGCGAGGAGTGCTGCAGTGCCGGCCCGAGGCCTGCCCGCCTCCGCCCGCGTGCGAGCCCTTCCACGACCTGCGCCGCGCCAACGTCAGCGGCCTCTGCTGCCCGCAGTACTCCTGCGGTGGGTGACCTGACCCTTCCATTCCATTAAAACCAATTTTTTTATACTTAAAGTGTCGCAAGCAAGCATATGGCGCACCTGGTTGTCTACCGTAGCCTATTTACGCTCACGATACCGAAGTATCACTTGCGCGTTGCCACTATGTGTTCGGAGAGTTATATTGTGTTGGAGCGTAATGAGACTAGCTGTGGCCCACGGATTCATCCGCGTTAGGTACACATATACGGGCTTTCTTAAGACCATATTTTTAAGTAAATATTTATCTTTTCCATACAAATTGTGAAGTACAGGTCTTTAAAAAGTACTCGTACTATTAGTATGCACATTTCCCCTTTATATCGTAATACCGAATGATCCTATATAATTTGATCTGCACAAAGCTCTTGCTGTATTTACCTAAATATACAGAGTCCCTAACGGGGTGGGCCAGTCCTCTCTAGATATATAGAGGTAGGTATCCTAATTTAATATCTTTGTATGGCAGAGCTGCCCAAAGACAAATGCGTCGTGAAGCTTGAATGGGAGGCTTCAGCGAAGGGAGGCGAAATGTCGCGCACTACACCACAGACAGTCGTCAAAGATGTAAGTTACATTGATATTAAAAAAAAGTATGACAAGGCCATGACCAGTGATAACTATAACGACGTATAGGTTGCATGTAGAGATCAGGCACGCTTCGCCAGGAGACGCGGTGAATCAGTCCAAACAAGAGATTTCCTGCTTCGCACTTCAAGAAGATATAATACGACATATTATAATAAAAATGCAGTAAAAAAGTACTACTAACAGTCCGAAAAATAAAAATGTTAGTATATGATTATCTCCCCCTATAGCAGGATCAAAAATGATGTGTTTTTTTTATACAACAGGAGTGGCAAACAGGCATACGGCCCACCTGATGGGAAACGGTTACCGTAGCCTATTTACGCTCACGATACCGAAGTATCACTTGCGCGTTGCCACTCTGTGTTCGGAGAGTTATACTGTGTTGGCAGCATAATGGGTTTAATCCCTCTGCTTCCAACACATTGTAACAATCCTCCCCCCTCCCCAAGGAGCTCATTACTGGAAACCTTATTCACCGCGTAGGAACACAACACAAAAAATTGAGCTATTTGGCTACGGCCTGTTTACGGTCTACGGTTTGAATTTTGATCTGTAAAAAGTATTGAAATTGTAACTGCCGGGTTGTTGGGTAAGTGGGTCGGTATTGTAGCAATGAGAGTGATCAGGTGGACTCGACGTGGACGGACGGGCCGTGCCGCTCGTGCCGCTGCGAGCGCGCGGCGGGCGGGCTGGGCGCGCGCTGCACGCGGGCGGAGTGCGCGCGCGCGCCCAGCAGCGAGCGGCTGCTGGTGGCCGAGCGCCCCGCGCCCTTCGCCTGCTGCCCGCGCCACGAGTACGTGGCCTGCAGGGACGGCGCCAACGTCTACCAGGTCGGACACACACACACGCACAACTTCAAACTGACCAACCTCACTACATCTATACACTAAAACGCAGCCACTAATTTTATCTTCTCGGATTTTTACCCTATATATATTAAAATCTAGTCCATATTTTTAGCTATTATTAACTTGAGATCCTATTTTTCAGAAACGATCAATAAGTATCCTTGTAAGTGTATTACGAGGAACACAGTTACGAGGCTTCTTTTTACATTGCGTATACTTAGACAGATTTCTTGGCATACAGTGGGCCTTCCTTCCATGAATTATGGCCAACACTGATAATTATTTTCACCCAGTACATGTATTATGTAACTAACGTAACCCTCATCTTAAACTTTCTTTTACAATACCCAAAATACGAAGTTGGTCCAAATGGTAACTGTCAAATTGACATGAATCCAAGTGTTGCCATACTCTTGCAGCCGGGCGAAAACTGGACTGCGGCTGACAACCCTTGTGAGAAGCTCGCGTGTGTGCGCCTCGAGGACGACACGCTGGAGCGGCGCTCAACTCACTTACACTGCGATAAGGACTGCCAACCCGTATGTACCGGACTTTGCGGTTCTTTGCGTTTATTCAACGTGGAGCATCTGTCATTGAACATCGAAGGAGGCAGGGCATGTGACCCTTGCAGACTAAAACCCAATCTGGGTCTCCTGCTCGCTTTGAAAAATGGGCAGATGACCGTTACGTGTATCCTTAATCCCCCACCGAGCTGGTATACTCTTTTTTGCGGCCCAGAGCATCCTCATCACCGCATTTAAGAATGAACGCGGGGCTGTAAATTATATCGTCTTTATTATAATACTAAATACATAAAATCTTCATGCCATCTCACAGGGATCTCCCAACGGGAAGATCTTTCATCACCCTCCTTTCGAGCAATTTACGTTAGCACCTTAGGTGACAGATTGCGAGTCCATTGCCGTTCCTCAAGCACGACTTTGGACTTAACCTCGAATGTATGCCGGTTTACTCTCAACGTTTTCATTGACAATAAAGCTCGTGGTTTGATAATCCCACCACGAGCTTAATCACAGTAATTTAGTTCAGGTACGGCTCTTACCAAGAATAATAATAATAATGTATGAAATGACGTCCAGGGATGGAAGTACGAGGAAGCTGAGCCGTCCAGCGGTGAGTGTTGCGGCAAGTGCAAGCCTGTCGCCTGTGTGGTCGGAGGCCTGGAGCGGCCTGTCGGCACCAAGTGGACCTCCCTCGACTTCTGCACCAACTATACCTGCGTCTTGCTCGACGGCACTGTGAGTATGCCACTGAGTTAAATGCTCTTTAAGTATAGGAAAGATAGATCATTTTTGAATGACAGTCATTTTATTATACCCACACCAAATATTCCGAATGTGATAAAATCCTTGAGGCATAGATTCTCATCGATATACTACGTCATTTATATTAAAAGTTGTTAAATACGCATTAAACGGTTGTATAGACTTAGACAATCCTATCCATTATATAAGACAACCCTATCGACTTAGCCATCACATAGCGCTGAGTGCCTAACGGGGTAGGCAGACAGGGTAGAGCGCCAGTGCTCTCTAGGCTTGCATACCTCTCGCTTTATCTACATTCATCAATCTCTTCACACACACTCGTCGGTTTCGAGTACTCTTTAGTTCCCGCCGTTGTAACCCATCGATTTGATCTAGGTAGTTAGAACGTGGTCTTCCTCTGCCTCTTCTTGCATACTTTCGCATTGCATACCTGTTTCATCAATAATTTTTCAGTCATCCTTTCTTCTTCTTTCTTATTTATCTTAGTCAAATAAAAAAAAACTTACATATATAATTATTGTCGCCTGAAGACTTCAATATATCCATCGAATTAGTCATATCTTTACGCTGAGTCACTAACGAGGTAGGCAGCTAGAGAGAGTAGAACGCCAGTTCTATCTAGACTTACAGACCTCTTCCGCTTCACCCACATTTTGCAACACAGTAATTTTGTCACATCACAACGTTGTGTTGTACCAGTTAAATATAAGTATATCTATTAAATATACATATACCATCACGCCGAGTCCCTAACGGGGTAGGCAGAGAGTATAGAGCGTTATCTTAGTGTCTGTTAAATATGTTTCTCGAATAAGTAACTAGCTACTTATGTAGGTACTGAATTCATTTCAGTGTGTGTTTCGAAAGTATCTTGCAGTTGCCATTTTTCATTGTCAGTTACAAGTACAAAGCGCCAACGAGACCTGTCAGGAGATGACAGAAGCGATGTTGAAGCAGTTCGTGTTCAGCGAGGAGAGGAGCCCGACACAGTGCTGCGCCAAGTACGAGCCCATCGCCTGCCGCGTTGGGGACAAAGTGTACCAGGTCGGTCAACATACTATTAGTTAAATACGTATATGCTACTGCTCCGGTCCCTTGGGTAGGAGTTTGACGATGCCTTTAAAGCCTACCTGAGAAACGAGATGACATCTCTCTAATTTGATTGCTAGCCAATATGGTAAATTTTGCTTTTTTTTCAAAAGGAAAAAAACATTTTATGTGCCAATCCATCAAATAATCTATTCCTGTGTCAAATTTCATTTGATAACGTTCAGGCGTTCTGGCTATTTATTTATTTTAATACCTTATAATTGTTAATAATTTCTGGTTTTAATTTAATTTTATATCTATAATTAATTATAAATTATATATTTTGAATAGAAAACTCGAATATTATAAAAAATATATAATTAATCTCATACAAATTAATACAGAACTTATTATGTAGTATGTACATAATATTTGTTTCCAACTTAGATATTAATAATATTAGTAGGGTATGAAGCGCTCAATGTAGGTATATGGCCCTTAGGAGGGTCAGAGCTGGGTCACGGCGGACCCTTGCAAGAACGTGACGTGCTCGCGCGACGCGGCCGGCACGCTGGCGCACGCCGAGAGCATGCAGGCCTGCGCGCGCGACTGCCCGCGGGGCTCCAGCTACGGGGCGGCGGCGCCGGGCCTCTGCTGCGGCCGCTGCCTGCCCAGCGCCTGCCTCCTCAACGACACGCTCATAGCCCCCGGTACGACGCACTCACTTACACATTTGCCTTAGTAGACTATTCATCATAATAATTATGAATAATTAATAGTCTTAAGACAAATGTAATATGGTCTGAGAGAACATGTATTTATTATAAAAATCTTTAAATGTTTCGCCCCTACATTCACAATCATAATATTTACGAGAGGACACATGCACACGTTTGAGAAGAAATGCAAAAATCAATAACGTTCATAGTTCTTCGTAGTCTTTGAGTAACTACGATGAACTCGTCATCTGTCACGTTGGCGTATATATCCAGTGGAAAGTGGGTGCCTGGGTACTACGCCTGACTTCCCCTTCGGATACCTCACGACCTAATTAATTTGTCTGTATATAAGTTGACTTTGGGTGAAAAAGCATTGTTATCAATATATTACCAATTATTGACCTATTATTGCCTACACACGCCACAAAAATATGAACCAAATGCCACTATAGTTATGTCTCAATTTACAATACCCCTTTGGTAGGCACAACATGGCAATCGGCTGACAACTGCACAACCTACTCATGCGACAAAGTAGGCGACGAGGTGTTCGTGACGGCGGCTAAAGAGACCTGCGCCGATGTGTCCGGCTGCCGACCAGAGGACCTCGAGAACGGCACCTGCTGCCAGGTTTGCCGGGAGAAGCCCCAGGCACTCAGTGAGTTGACCTATTTCTGTTTTTAAATATTCAGGAAATGACACGGATACTTGTCCTTCAGTCGCATAAGTTCAGAAATTTTAAATTTAGATTGATATCACCTAGAATACTTTGTGTCACGCATTTTAATGTATCAAGAGAAAACTATGCTTTTGCCCTCTATTCAGCTCTACGGACTCGCTTCGCAATGATTGTCGCTCGAAGCTCGGAAGGTAGCTCGAAGGAGCATTTATAACTTTGTCCGTCCTGCAGGCACGTGTGTTCCCACGTCGGTACCCCCCGCGGAGACCATCGGCCTCATAAGCCTGACGCTGGGCGGGCGCGGGCTGTGCGTCAACGACGCGCCGATCGCGGGCTTCAAAGAGTGCCGCGGCTCCTGCGACTCCGGCACTACTTACAATAACGGTGAGTTATACACCTACTCACCTTAACAAAATCAAATCATAAATATTTTATAAAACGTAAGGGACACAGGAAACACTTATTGAACGTCGTATACTAAATTAAAAACGATAATCACTACCGTTTCCTAGAAAAAACAATCTGTCAGAAGAAGAAAGGGCGAAACAAATCCCCCGGTTTCCTATTTTAACATTTATTCACCTTTACATTGGGTTATTGACATGGTACGGTTAATATATAAATTTCTTTGAATAATTATCTGAGAGAATTGCAAGTTTTAAGGCTATAACAAAACCGATTTTACTGCAAGAGAATATTCAGACTAAACGCTGAAAATGCGGGGGACGGGTACTTCCTTTACGTTCAAGCCGACCTCCTAATACCTACTGTATGTGTTCAGTGACGGGTATCCACGAGGCGCAATGCGAGTGCTGCGTGGTGTCCGAGCTGGCTCGGTTGCCGGTGGCGCTCCGCTGCCGCGACGGCCGCCGCGTCACGCGCACGGCGCCCTCGGCCGCCGCCTGCAGCTGCGAGCGCTGCGGGGCCGAGCGCGCCGCCCGCCCCAGCGCCACGCCGCCTTACGGTACACACACCCTACTGTTCTCTATATCTCTGTGAGCCTGGTACATTCGGGCTTACAAAAACATCGCTACCTCCTTCTAAGTCGACACAGGCCTTGTTTGCCTACACCAGGGCAATTTTTTATCAGTCAACGTGGCAACGCGCAAGTGATACTTCGGTATTGTAAGCGTAAAAAGGTTGCGGTAACCTTTTTCCATCGGGTGGGCCGTATGCTTGTTTGCCACTGCAGTTGTGCAGCAAAAAAAAAGTCATGCAGACATTTAATTTCAAACGAAGCTTTAAATACACTAGTGTGTCTGTTGGTATGGAACATTCGAGCCACTTTATTAATTTTAATGCACCAATGCAATTTTGATAAGCTAACTATTGTTTCTGTTCGCCTGGTACATTGTGGCTCCTTTATAGTCGACATTTGCTTGAAACACGAAATTATTTATCAGTCCATCTAATTTCAATTTCAAACTAAACACACTTTACTGTTTCTGTTTGCCTGGTACTTTCGGGGTACCTTATAGTTTGCTTGCACCAGGATTAAATCATGGCAAAATTTTATTTCAACCGAAATAAACATCCACTACTTTCTGTTAGCCTAGTACCTACATTCGGACTTCGTTTTAGTCGGCATTTTCGCAACTAAACACACTTTACTGTTTCTGTTTGCCTGGTACTTTCGGGGTACCTTATAGACTACATTTGCTTACATATTTTTTTTCATTACCGCAGGACATTATAATGTGAAAAACCCGCATAAGGATAGAGAGGAATACGACATACCTGACATCTACCAGAGGTTCGGTGAAAACTCGCCGAGGCCCAGACTATAGAGCGCGATCCAGTGACTTCGAAACCAGCCATATTGTACATGTATTACAGCCAATTTAACTGATATACGTACAAATATCAATTATGTTAAGAAAATATAAACATTAACAATGTTTGCTGTCTATTTACTTCAAAATACCTTAAATAATAATAAGTGGACGAAGCGAGAGGTATGTAAGTCTAGAGAGAACTGGCGCTCTATACTCTCTGCCTACCCCCGTTAGGGACTCGGCGCGATGATGCAGGTAATAATAATAATAAAATTACTTGATAATTAGGGAACTAAATTAAGCATCGAAATTGTTACCCTGGCACTTATTATTATAGTAGCACTCGACTGCCATCTGCCGGTGAATAGCAAATGCATAAATAAAAAATAAATTAAGCCTGTTTCAAAAGCAGTTGCAACCTTGAACAACTTTACTGTTAGTACTTATTCACTGTTCTGCCATTCGTAATTTCAAAATCTAAATATAAAAAGAGGGGAGGGACGGATTAAAAAATGATTGCCAGTAAGGAAATAATTTTTATAGTCCATGATTGTATCTGACTAAAGTGGAGTCATCTGCACAATATGTTTACGTATGTTCATCGTCCAAATGATTGGTGCCGTCCTGTTCTGTGTCCGTGAGCTGCTGTTCTTCGCATTCCTCCTTCTGTTTCTGTTTCCTCACCATTTCTGATAGGTATTTACACCTTTGCATACACTCCTCCTAGAAATCACAACATTCAACGTTAATATATACTTATATCCTTATGCCTTGCGAAAAGAGTCCCTGAAGGGGTAGGCAGAAATGTATAGTACCCAGACACACACTTTCCGACAGAGATATATTTTAGGTGCCAAATTGACCGATGGCAAGTCCTTTGAGTTTGTTCACAAACGTATGCAGGTTTCCTCTCGATGTTTTCCTTCACCTTAAAGCTCGTGGTATGACTAATCGCTGTACTTAAATTCAGAAAAAGTCATTGGTATAGTCGGGATACGAGCTTACAATCTTTGGGTTGCAGGCAACTGCTCGAACCAATCGGCCACCATGGCACATTAACCAACAAACCAGAATTACACCTTACTGTCAGAGTTCAAACGTCAACAAATATATTAGAGGCGTGAGGATATATTATTATTATATTATGCCAACGGCTTCGCCCGCGTGGAGTTCGAAAAAAGTAGCTTATGAATTTCCTGCTAGAATCGGTTCGGCCGCTATGCCGTGAAAGAGCATCTTCTTTCTTCTACTTCATAAAATTAGAATTTTGAATTTTAGAGTTTAAATAAAAAAGTTGCTTATGTCCTATTCCTAGGTATAAGCCATCACGATTTCAACTTTCAGCCAAATCGGTTCAGCCGTTTTGCCGTGATGGAACCGCAAACATCCAAACTTACAAACTTTCACATTTATAATATTAGTAAGATAAGATAAGATATATATATCAGGTGTTAGTTCGTATTATTGTACCCCATCACATCTGAGTAAGTGTGCCATGTCCGAGAGCAGCCTGTACATACCTTGGTCTTGCCCGGCACGGCGGCCGCGATCTTCTGCCACCGGTCCCCGGCGCCGCCCTTGGGGTGCTTCGCCAGCGCCGCCTCGAGCGCCTTCTGCTGGTTCTGCGACCAGTTGCCGCCGCTCGTCTCCTCTGTCTTACGTGTTTTCACCTTTGGACAAACATCTAGTTAATTATGTTACTTATCACGAACCAATAATATCTTAGAAGGAAAAATAGGTTTGTTCGAATATGCTAAATTCAAGAACACTAATCTGACTTGTGTAAAAATATTTTTAAATATGATTAAGTACATACATATCATCACGCCAATATTCAGTCTATAATATTATCATGCTGCTAGCAAAGCGACTAGAGCAATCATAATATTTTTGCACAATCAAACATAATACATTTTACATACATACATACATATATATAATCACGCCTCTTTCCCATTTACATTTTAGGGGATGAAATTACATTCCAACACTTTCAAGTGTAATTTTCTTAACATAAACCTATGTCCTCTCTTAGGGCCCTTATATTGATTGGAATTAGTTAAGTGGTTTAGGCGTGGAAACTAAACTTTTTGCATTCATATATCCATATTCTTAACCACTGAGCCTTAGTAATAAGAAATAGTATAAAGAGAGAGAGGAGTGTCTACCTTCTTGGGCAGCTCGGGCACGGGCTCGTCGGGCTCCTGGGTAGGCAGCTTGTAGCAGTTGTCCTTGAGCTTGGCGGCCATGTGCGTGACCTCGCCCACGGAGCGGCCCATGGCGTCCGCTATCCGCTCCCAGCGCTCCGGCATGCCCCCCGGGTACTTCTTCACGAGCCGCACCAGCTCCGCCAGGTCATCGTCCGTCCAAAGACCACCCGTTACCACCGATTCAGGCTGAAAATGCAGGAAGCTTCAATCAGTATGGCGTAACGTCATTAGTAAAAAAAAACACCGAAGGGGTAAGCATAAGCCGTGGTGGCCGAGTGGTTCCAATGAGTTTTTCTGAACTTAAGTACAGTGATTAGTCACAAAACATCGAGAGGAAACTTGCATTACACGTCTGAGAAGCAATTCAAAGGCGTATGTATAGTCGTGCTTGTGTAACGGTGATGGATTCGCCATCTGTCACGTTGGCACCTAAAATATATCTCTGGCAGAAAGTGGGTGTATTGGTATTATCTACACACCCCTGCTTACCCCTTCGGGGACCGTTGTCGGAAAGCGTGAGGATATATAATATATCCAATAAAATCGGCAAATATAATTTTAAATAAATAAAACTTTTATATGATGACCCTTTTTATACGACTACGTAGCATAATTATGAATAATATAACTTAAGAGAAAATTTGTGTTTACTGACTGGCTTATGGCGATGGAAAGTTGTAGCTTTGCAATGGAGCGAACAGAAGTACATAATGGGAACAAGACAAATGACACTGACTTGCTTTACGGGCACAGCAATCGGGCCCGCGTCGGTGTCGTCGGCCGAGTCCAGCAGGCAGCCGTCGCGGGCGGGCGGCACGAACCCTCGCCGCTTGCGCACCCCCGCGGCCCTGGCCTCGCGCGCAGCCTCCGCGGCTAGCGCGTCACGCTTAGCGCGAAGTTTTTCTTCTTCCTCTCTAAAGTCCAAAATAAGATCTTTGAAAATACGTAATAACGCTACGCTCCATCCACGGTAGGCAGAGAGAGTAGAGCCATAGTATAAAGAAGAGGGAGTAGGCTATCTCCGGCCCAATTCGCGATATAATTGCCTACTCTCTTAGGGTTGTCACTTTTAGCTAAATATTAGGCGCGGCTGTTCGCGCTTCGCTAGCAACCGCATGAACAGCGGCAATTAGGTATCTATAATAAAAAATGAATAATGTGAATGAAATATTATCATCAAAAGAAATAAAAACAACATTAAAAACTAACGACTGTCTCGACTACAATCGAATTTGTTGTTATGATTCGAACTTTGTTTTATATGTATTTGATTTACTATTAGTCAATTAGGTACTCGTACATACTTATTTTGAATTACGATTTTCTGTAAGTAGGTAGGTACTTAGTTACTATACCTACAATACTGAGAAATCGGCATAACTAAACGTAAACAAAGAAATAGCGGCAAACCAATTGCCAGATCAAAAGTACCTAATACATTCTAGTAGGAAATTAGGCCTACCTACCTACTTCCTGTGTGATAGAAAACTAATACAAACAAAAAATATGTAAGTACGTAGGTATCTCATCATCAAGTAAAATTATATTATGCTAGAATAAGTGACTAACTTACCTTTCCTGTTCAATAGGTAATCTGAACAGAGACAGGTCTGGAATCGATGAATTATTAAGACACCCAAACACACAGCAATACGTTCTTCTGCGATTATCAGACATTTTGATGATGATATTGATGAATAAATCATTTAGCGGTGCCGAAAAGCCGTGACGCGCGCGTGAACCTTGTGCAGTGTTAGCCCCGACTGGCGCACTGAGAAACGGGTCGTGATTTTGTTAAAGTGTGCGTGCGTCAACACATAGATACAATAGCGCACACATACAAGCCGCGCGCGGTGCGTTTGTATGAAGATAACCTACTTCTCTTCTTTATACTATGGTAGAGCTCTGGTTCTCTCTAGTCTTACAGGCCTGATTCGCTTCACCCACATTCACAATGTGTTGTTAAGTTTAGACTATTAAAGGGCTTTGGAAACCTATTGGTACCTTGCTTTCTGTCGCTTGGCTTCCTCTTCTTTTTCTTTTATTTGCCTCCTGAGCTCCACTATTCCTCTAGGTATTGCCATGATCATCCACCAGATTCCCTTGGGTATTTGAAAGGGCAAAGTGTCCTTAACACTGGGCTTGGGAAGTTGTTCCAATATCTCTGCTAACCCTGCATCAAAGCCCGACTTTTTGGCATGCTTTTTCCCCCGGCTGGTTAATATTTGTTCCTGGAAAGTAGTCGATTTTTTTTTAATAGTCTGTTAAAGTAAATTATTAGACAATATTTGTGGTGGTAGGTTGTGTATTCTAACTCACACTAAGGAACAAACTCAGCTTTCTTTAGCAATTACACAAAAGTATTAATAAAACTTTAAAAAAAATACAATTACACAAAAGTATTAATTGAAATTGTGGTGACAAAATGGTTAAATTAGTTAGCTGCAAAATTAAGATTGCCGGCTAAATTAAAAATTTTATTGATTGTGTGAACTTGTGACCTGGTGTCAAGTAAATTGGTGAAGCAAAACATGGGAAAATCTACATAGCTTTAGGCATGAATGCCACTGAACTGAACTGAATCACACATTAATGTGTGAAGGTAGTTGAAAATTTTTTCGAGTACATTTCACAAAATACTATTTCATAAAATACATCAGTAGCACTTACCGCTGTATACCGCTTCTCCACATATGCTGCCCAACTAACTGCATATTGTCCAAAGGTGATGATGATAAACAAAATTATAGATCCCTCAGCTAGACCCATCTTTCTCACATGACGGTAGTAGTAGATAGCTGACCGCCAGTTGGGAAGACCATTTTTGAGAACTTCATTATACCTGGGTTTTAAGATGGAAAGAATTGTGGTAATGGTAACTTTAATGCACCTATATAGTGTAGATATTAAACCTCAGATATACTGTTTTTTTATATCATTTGTACTTTTATAAACCTACAAATGAGTTGATGTTTGGGATAAATTGAATTATAGATAATAGCTGTGCCTGAGTCTTCGTCCGCTTGGAAAAGTGATATTAAGCAGCATTTTATATTTTTTATTTTACCCCTTTAGGGGTAAATTTTTTACGAACTTTGAATGTCATATTAATTTATATGTAATCAAGAACCTAAAAAATTATTTTCAAGCTTCTAGGTTTAAAAATGACGAAACTACCATTGAAACTTTCAACCCCTTTTTTGCATTACAATTTAGCCTATGTCCTTCCTCAGGCTCTAGACTAACTCTGTACCAAATTTCAATTAAATCGGTTTAGTAGTTTAGGCGTGAAAAGACAGACAGAGTTACTTTCGCATTTATAATATTGGTAGGGATTCATTCGATGCATTAATATTTCACATAAGTGGAAATTAAATGTCATGATGTCATTATTTACCATTAAGCATGTGGAGTAACATTCAAATCCATACTTTGAAATATTTTTGCACTTACTTTTCCCTTTTTCCTGGATCCTTAAGAATATTGTGTACAGATACAAGGTTCCTGAACTGAACATCTGCATCGGGAGCATCATTTTTATCTGGGTGAAGCTTGAGGGTTAGCCTTTTGAAGGCATTCTTGACTTCTGATTGTGTTGCTTCCTACAAGCAGTTTCAAAAAATTATTGAGATGATTGCTCAACCTTATATTATGTAAGCATTACATTTGAATAACTACTTTAGATCCACTTTGCAGCTTTCTCAGCTGGTTTGAGACAATCATAAATTCCTACAATACACTACAATATATTTCATGAAGGCCATCCTGGGGTTAGACAGAGAGGGTGGAGCACTTGCCCTCTTTAGAAGAAATTATATTATTATTATTCATACATGCTCGCAGGGAACTTTTTCACAGTAAAGGAAATAACAAATTTAAAATGAATAGGATGATTTCACTATGATAAAAAAATATAATGATACATCAAGAATAGTAACACGGGGTACACATGGTACTACTTACCTGGGTAACACCTAATAATTCGTAAAAATTCTGGTTTACTTCTTCGACTACGTCAAAAACTTCTAAGTCGTCATCGTCCCATGCTTTCACACTGAATATGAGCGCCAAAACTATTAATAACTTCCCCTTCATAATGTAAATATAGTGGTATTAGCCACCTTTCTTAAAAAATCATACTACTGAACAAATTTCAGAAAAATGTGTAAATTTTCTCGCCCTACTCAAATCTCCAGCCAGCTGGCGGTGGGTTAAGGCTGTCAATTGTCATGTCGTACAAACTGACAGTTCGAACATTTTCTGACATTGACATAAAACAGACTAGATATTCGCTTATAGTAGCGCGGACTAATTTTTCCGCAACTTTGTAGTTAGAAATTTAAATTAAACCAAAAACACAAATCCGTCGTCCCATATTTATTGTTAATTACAAAATACTAAGTTAAAATTTAACTGATAATATTAATGTCTAACTACCGTGGATACAAGTCTTTCATTCATTTTACATTAAAAGGTTGATTCTTGCAAAGGACAGGGACCCTTTCTCCCCATCAGGGACAATTTCTTTATGTACGTAGTATGCATGCTTCCTTTCCTCCTTGGTAAGTTTCGCCAATTTTTTTCAAATAAAACCTTCAAATTACTCCTGTTAAAACATTTCGAAGAGTGAAAAAGTCGTCATCGTTCGTATCAATACGACTTTACGGGTTGTAGTCTTTTTAGCCGACTTCAAAAAAGGAAGAGGTTCTCGATTCGACTGTATTATTATTTTTTATTGATGCCAACTTGTAAAGTAATTCAACAATGTATTCGGCGTATTTGTAAGTAACTAAGTACATGGAGATCTAGCGGTCTTTTCTCTCTATCTACCCCGTGATGGACTCGGCGTAATGAAATATGCGAACAAGGAAAGGAAGATAAAAAATAATAAAAAAAAACCCGTAATAAACTTTTATACCTTATTTTGCATAAAAATCTGTTGTAATGATAAAGTTTAATGTACAATCTAACTTCTTAACTTTTTATTTTTAATATATTTAATAGTTTACGAAAAATACACATTACCATGTTTCGGAGTGAATATTACCTCCCTTCCCTATATAAAGTTGTCATTACGTATTTTATTAGAGCTATTTTTTTTATTTAATTCGTCACATATTTGTACATAATATGTAAGGACATGTTTGTTCAATAGTCCTCAAATAACCAGCGTCTAGCATAATAATATTAATTCGGTTTTGTATAAAAAGCGTGTTTTTTAGTTATTTTAAACTATTATTTATTTTCAACTTTTTAGTTTGCTTTATAAAAATTTAATAATTTTATCAAATTAGTGTATTGACATCGGTCCTCGATAAATCTACAAAGTTTGAACGAAATCTGACCGTTTAAAGTGGGTCAAAATCGCGCCCAAAGAAGTCGGTTACAAACATACAGGTGAAGCTAATATAAAGCGTGTAAAAAGTGTCGTAGCGGCAAGTAGCTGCTCGTAGCGAGTTGCTACGCTGAATCCAGTTACTACGTCATAGAAGTCAAGAAAAGTGTTCGACTGAAAGCACTACTAATGCTACGCCGTAGTCGGCGCGGCGCCAAATAGATAGTATCCTACTTATTTTTCCCCTCGTGACACACTTGAGTGCTGCGTCAAATTGGATCTGGGCTTGGCGCGGACTGGGTTAAAACAAGGCTGAATAATTTAGCCCAATTCACATTTATACGGCAAATTTCTTATGGAAATGTTAACTAGATACTGACTTCTTAATACGTATTATGTACGAATATGAATTGAAATCACATCGTATCCAATTTGCTCAGAATGTCAGATCTAGGTTCTGGTCCTTTGTCTAGGCTTGCGTGGGGATATAAATGTCCGAAGCCGCTTCGAGAGATTTTATAGGTTTTTATAGGTGAGTGTTAAGGCACGTTACCACGGGATACGGATCAAATGTTTTATCTATAAGTAAGTAGAGTAGTTAATCATACTGTCTTAATATTAATAAAGTGTTAGAATACCCATGTTTTTTGGCACACTCTTTATTAACATGAACTCACATATGCATACAAAAATATTTGTAGGTATTTTGAAAGTAATTTCAAAACGAGGCATTTTCAAACTTCTAATACCTAATTACTTACAACGTTATGGCAACGAAATAATAGTTTCTTATGGAGTTAAGTCCCAAATTCATAGCCTTTCGGTCTCTAGCTGCAATGTCGTTTCCATTTTATGACATTCTGTTCATATGATGTTCATTTATTTAACCTGCGCTTATAGTTACTGGATTTTAGACCTTATATGTACGCCATAGTGATGGATATCGTGAAACTCACGTACAATGTGTGTACGTTATATTAAAGCTAATGTCCAGGAAAAACATCCGTAATGACAATTCGTAGTTTGTAAGTCGGTTCTCAAATCGAAAACATTGCTCAGGAAAATTAATTTCAGAAATGGGTGTATTTTTTTTATTTTGCTCCAAGATGGAAAGCAAGCTTGCGGTAAGTGCAATGGAAACCGGTTACCGCCGCTTATGGACGCTTGCAACACTTGTTAAGATTCTTAACAACTCCTTGAAGTATGTACTCATCTCGGAGTAGTACATATATATATATACAAGAGTATATATTTTTGCTAGTTATGTGCAGTCTGCGTTAGTTTAATATGTACATTACATAAAATTATTAATAGTATGTATAGTCGTGCTTGAGTAACGGCGACGGAAGGGTTAGGCAGAGGTGTATAGGTAATACCCACACACCCACTTTCCGCCAGAGGTATATTAGGTGCCAACGTGACAGATGGCGACTCCATCGCCGTTACTCAAGCACGACTATTCATACGCCTTTAAAATTTCTTCGAAGACGTATGCAGGTTTCCTCTCGATGTTTTCCATCGCCGTAAAGGTCGTGGTGTGTCTAATCACTGTACTTAAGTTCAGAAAAACTCATTGGTGCCGTTGGTATTCGAACTTGCGATCTTTGTGTCGCAGGCAACTGCTCGAACCACTCGGCCACCACGGCTTTAAAAAAAAGTATAGATATTATATATAGGCTGTACGTACATAATAAATCAACGATTAAACGCTTAATAAATAACTCAGACATCAAAGTATTTATTTATTTTATTTATTTATATGCTTTATTGTACACCATAATTTAATGAAGACAGAACATCATAGACAGACAAAGTACAATTGGCGGTCTTATCGCACTCGGCTGCACTCGACACTATTTACTACATTCCTTTAGGTACTATTAATTATAAAATTGCTATTAGATGATAGCCCTCATGAATAACTTACCAGAAAATAAACCTGATAAAATATATACAATGCGTATTGTTTGACCCGCCTAACTCGCATGTTAGGGAGGTAGGGTGAGTTCAGGGGTGTCTCCTGTTTGCTGTCAAACGTCCGGCGTTAGTTAGTGTGTGTCTCGCTGCGGGCGCGAGAGGGCGCGGCGATGGCGCGTCGCTGACGTCACGAGTGCCGTGCGCTGCACTTCTTCCACGATTGACCAATGGTGCCATAGACCCATGACGTGCCAAGCGCCGGTGCTGATTGCCATCATGTTTTTCGCCCTATTCGCTTTATCTATGCTTGGATTTTTAATTGTCAAACCAACTTCTGTAAGTTATCAATCGTGGCGTTAATACCGTGGTGATACTTTGTGTGTAAGACATAGGTTGGGGGTTAGATATGGAGCCGGAAAAGATTCGTAACAATTGTATTTTCTATGTGGCACTTTTGTTGGTCATACTTTGGCGTACTATCTTTATATTTTTTGTACTTACATATAACCTATTTTTGTCTAATCGCACTAAATAAACAAACTATGTTCGAATAAAAAAAATCAGAAGCACGGAATAATATGGTATAAATTATAAGCATTCAACATTGAATTCATTAACTACTTGGACTATTTCCGTGCGGAAACTAGGTAACAAGGTGGTCTAAGAAGGTAGGTAAGGGGCATCAAGGGGTATCAACGTGTATTCGTGCGTCCGTTTGACAGCCCTATCGATCGTCCCGCGAACATGCGCATTGGAAACATAGTCTACGCGGGAAAGTTTCATTCAACCGTACGTCAAATTATTGATGTCTATTTTTATTACTGTTTCGTGTTAATCTATATATATATATATATATATATACATATATGGGATCTCCTATATATATATATAGGAGATCCCATTTGTGACCTGACTCATCACGAAATCTCAGGAACTATAAGGCCGATTGACTTGAAATTTGGTAAGATTTTATGAAACTCATTGTTTTTTAAAACACCAATTAACTATTGTCTCCATAGGGGAAGCAATAATTGAAAAACGTTTTATTTTACTTTTTCACCCGGGCGAAGCTGGGCGGGACAGCTAGTATTATTGCATATTATGAAATAAATCCCCGCGCGTTTGTCTGTTCGTCTGAACGTGGTAAACTCAAAAACGAACAAACCATATTGAGGTATGTAATTTTGTTCTTAAAGGAAATACCAATACATTGTAGTATTTCTTTGCTAAATATCAACTGCAAATTTGCAAATTTGTGGCGAAAACACTTGTTATAAATAAATTTGTACTTAATCGATGCTGTACATTAAACATCAAATCATTAACAGTGGGATAAGACAGACGCACACTACCGGTCTTGTTGGGTTAGTCTTAAACGCCAGTACAACATACCTGCAGGTACAAATAATTCCTCTATTAGTCTACAATCTTCCCGCAGAGACGCGCCTGTAGACATCTGGTCTCCAATCTGTCGCCACCTAGAGGTCGCAGTCTCGCGAGTGCGTCACACCTGCAAAAGTAGATCTAGATAAAAAGTTTAACGCTGTATGCACACATAGGCACAATAAAAATATAGTATCTGGCTCTACGTATATACCTACATGGTGTCTCAAAAATGGGGCAGTTGTTCAACCTATGTATACTACCACAACAACTACCTATGTTTGATAGAACTTCTCAATATAATAATAATATATCCTCACGCTTTCCCCAAAGGGTCCCCGAAGGGGTAGGCAGAGGTGTATAGGTAATATCCATACACCCACTTTCCGCCAGAGGTACCTATATTAGGTGCCAACGTGACAGATGGCGAGTCCATCGCCGTTACTCAAGCACGACTATACATAAGCCCTTGAATTTCTTCTCAGACGTATGCAGGTTTCCTCTCGATGTTTTCCTTCACCGTAAAGCTCGTGGTGTGACTAATCACTGTACTTAAGTTCAGAAAACTCATTGGTACAGTCGGGATTCGAACTTGCGATCTTTGTGTCGCTGGCAACTGCTCGAACCACTCGACCACCACGGCTCTTCGGACTTCTCAATGTCCTTAAAAATTGTGTTACATCTTAGTTATCTTGGTGATATGTTTGAATTGTATCCACTTATTTGCATAAACAAGCGAAATAATAGTCCCAATGCAGTTATAGATAGTGCCATCCACGAAGACGGGCCCCGCCAATTTCTAGTCGAGGGGGTCGCGGAATGCGGGGAGTATGACTCTACTCTATCAATTGTAGTGTGCGTATGCACTGATAGATAATCAGTGTGTACCGAAAATACTCAAACATTGGTGGAAGGTTGCTCACGTACACTATAAACTGCGAGGAAAAAGTTTTTTCAAGTATATAGTTAAAAACACATAGATATAACTATAATAATAGAATCGACTGTACACGGAATGAGACCGGCCTTGTACATCAAAGTAACTCAAACTTAAAAGTCAATTTCTATCTGGCCATAAAACTGCAGCCTCCATATGGAGCACAAGCAAATATATCAGCTTCATAAAGATAGACCTCGCCAAAGAGTCTACCTCGAGTCAACAGTGAATATGTTTGCCAAATTTTGATAGATGTAAACGCCTTCCCTTTCGACATGAATGCCAACGTGAATGGCTATTCTAATTTTTGTATACTACCTACTTACTCACTAATTACACGTTTACTTTTTAATTACCTTACTATGACCTCACATCTTCCCACAAGGGTACCCGAAGGGGTAGGTAGAAGTATACAGGTATAGAGTATAGAGCGCCAGTTCCCTCTAGACTTACATACCTCTTTCGCTTCGTCCACATTCATCAGTCTCTTCATACATGCTCGTCGGTTTCAATTACTCTTGCGTTCCCGTCCTTAGGAGTCCGATCAAACTCGCATTTATACAATAAATATCTTGGAAAGAACTTCCTATACTAACACACTCTTCTGATATCTAAACTAATATTATAAAGCTGAAGAGTTTGTTTGTTTGTTTGTTTGAACGCGCTAATCTCAGGAACTACTGGTTGGAATTGAAAAAATATTTTTGTGTTGGATAGTCTATTTCTCTAGGAATGCTTTAGGCTATAAAACATCACGCTACGACCAATAGGAGCGAAGCATAAATGAATAATGTTGCCAGAACGGGAAAAAATATTCCTTTTTGAGAGCTTCTGTTGAGTACGCTGTGTAAACGGTTTAAGTTACGAAAATATCATGTATTAGGGAATTGTTCCTCTTTAAAAGTTCTAAAAAAAAGTCCGCGACAGCATATGTCTATCTTTTAAGATTGACTCACTATAACCTTTTTTATGGCATTGATTGCCATAAAATAGGTTATAGTCCACGATGGGCTCCTGAACTACTTAACCGATTTCAATCAAATTTGCAGACCGTATGCAGTTTAATCCAACTTAAAAGAAACAACAAAACAACTTAAAAGGTGGCGCTGCGATCGTGTTTCAGGAAATTTTACTTTTTCACCCGGGCGAAGCTGGGCGGCACAGCTAGTTATATATATGCGCTAATAATACGAGGAATTTTAACAGCCGTCAACAGGTACGAAATGGTTTAAATGGGAGTAAAAAAAATTAAGGTAGTCATAGTTTATGTAATGCAACTCTTTCTTTATAAGATAAGAGGTCCTGCAAAATCAACGAACTTTAACACGGTAATTTAAGCTCTATTCATGAGCTCTACGGCAACGACCCGCATACTTTTGACACGCAATTCAGACTTAAGTAAACTTATGATTAAGAGTCGGCGACGGCCTTGCCACCTTTCGCGTTGGCATCTAAATATATTTTGGCGAAAGCAGGTTGTTGTTACATAACCCTTTTGGAAATCCTTGTTGGAAGGCGTGAAATAAAACAGAAATGTACTTGTGCAGTGTGTCAGCGAACCCCCACTGTGCCCGTCCGGGCGACTATGCCCGGCTCACTGGCTGTGCTGCGAGGAGGGATGCTGTGCGCCAGCGACAGACCCCGCGCGTCGAGACACCGACGAACCACTAAAGGAAGCGCCTTACGCTTACACCTGGTATGCTCAATGGTGAGTACCGAAAATCGGCTACAAGAAAAATCCAGGCTACAGTGGATGATGTTTATCCATCTCCGCTACAGTTTAGTCTGTTTTCATTAGAAGGCAATGCGATTAATTGCTTTCATATGTTTATACTGTTATATATTACCAACATTATATTCCCTAGAAAGCCTATAGGAGACTTTTATACCGCGATGGTAGCAAACAAACATTGCTTCGCAATAAATAAGTGCCACCACTCGCCCATATATCCATAGCCTTTAAAGCCGCAATAAAATGGCAGCACTGATTGATATCATTTGTAATTTTTTTGGGGTGAAGGTGAAGTTTTGGGTTCTGCTGAAACCCTGCGAACGGTATACAGGCGGATCCTGTTGGTTCTTACTTTACTTACTGGAACTAAGCTATACTATAACCTATAAAATCTGACAGCTCGAATAGTGAACGGTGACATTAGCGACACATGTCATTAACTGTGTTCCAGGTCAGTTTTGTTCCTCCTTGGCACGCTAGGCGGGATCCTAGTGTGCTGCGTGTGGTGCCTGTTCTGCCGGCGGTCCTCGCACGGGGTGTATATGTGCTCACTGGCATGCTGCGTACGCCGGCCCACCTCAGAACATGACTCAGCGGGGTCCATTTACCCTCCGCCGAGATACAGCCGATGCGGATCCTTCCACAACGCGCCTCCTCCATACTCTGAAGTAACGCTCCATACTAATTATGTAGCTATCTATCATTATTTATTGTATAAAATATGCGCAAATAATAAATATATAACGTTGGCTTAGCTATGGCTGTAACTTTATATGTACCACCGCCAGGATCGATGACAAGGAAAAGGCTACACTGTAGGAAAAGGTATTGGACATATTAAGCGATCAGTTCATTTTATTAATGTCCTAATATTTTGATGTGGTAGGTGACTTCGAAGCCCGACCTGTATCCGCTGGTGATCACGTGCGGGGAAGGCGACGGCAAGGCGGGCGGGAACTACCTCATGGTCCATTACTTCAGGAATTACGTGATTCGAGCGCCAGGTGGGGTGTCTAATTCTTGTAAAGCTTAGATAAAACTGCTCAAATATTCCTGCGTTGTGGTTGTGTATATTTTATTTTTACGAGTAAATCGGCATGTGGTTCCCATGATATTGAAGAGGGGCATTCGCTGCCATATATAAGAAATTTTAAGTGGTGTTATAAAATGGTTGAATGGGGATAACGTACAAACCTTGTCAAAATCTTGCTCGTTTTACTCAACTGAATTATAATTGTATAATTACCCACTATCCGTCAGAGATATATTGTAGGTGCCATCGTTACAAATGGCGAGTCCATCACCGTAACTCAAACACGACTATACACGCGCATTTGAATTTCTACTCATGCGTATGCAGGTTTCCCTTCACCGTAATGCTCGTGGTGTGACTAATCACTGTATTTCAATTCAGAAAAACTCATTGGTACTGACGGGTCTGGAGCTTGCAATCGTTATGTAGCAGACAACTACTCGAACCAATCGGCCACCATGGCTCATTAAATGTTTTTTATTTTTTTTATAGAACAAGAGTGGCAAGCAAGCATACGGCTCACCCGATTGAAAACGGTTACCGCAGCCTATTCACGCATACAATACCGAAGTATCACATGCGCGTTGAACATATCTATAACATGTATAAACATGCATACAGTACGCCTAATAATCGGCTTTAGGAATTAGCGTCCTCCTACACTTGAGCTTAGAATAATTAAATTATAAACAGTTAGATTCTCTAGTCAATAACCAGTTCTCAGATTTCAATGTAGTGGAAAAGACGTAGTACTATTGAATAACGTTGAATCCCGTTAACACGTTCCCTGCGCCATCACTTTCAAAAAACTTTCAGCTGGTGCTTTGGAGACCTAAAAGATCTCCAAACTAACCTACCATTTGGTGCGTTTGAGACCTAATCGGTCTCCTAAAGATACAGTTTTCAAAATAGTTTATATCTTCTAAAAAACAATCAAATATATTTTGAAGTTTTTGTGGGTGAAAGATAGCCTATTGCTTTATATTTTGCTAGGTTCGCACGCAGTTATGACATTTGAATAAACTACAAATACCAAAAAAAAAAATGATATCGATTGTATCTCGTACCGCAACGGAAGATAGTTCAATATGTGTAGTAAGTAGTGATGGGAATAAAATAATATCTCAGTTGTCGATTGAAAAAGTTTTATTAATTATGCAAAGTGTTTTTCATTAAAACATGGTAAGCACATTGATTGCTTGCATTGCGCGCAAATAGTAACAATTCGTTTAGTTTTTTTAGAAGCGTCAGTGCTGTTTAATGTGCGTCGTAATTTTTCGTAACAACCCACACAACGTCTTTTTTTGTCGCCACGTTGGAAAACATGATCAGTACATCTTCCTTCAGGTAATTCTGTAATAAAGTGCATTGTATAAATAAACAGCATGCAACTATGTCAGTAAAGTAAATGCGATGGAATCTAATTTTATTAGTTTCGTTATTCGAGTGTCTTATGTATATTTTTGTACTTAGGCTGCTGTTGCTTTAAAAAAATATACGGAGGTATTAAATAAAAGTTGGATGTCACAGGTCTCTTGTAAGTTTACTATAACAACGTTTTTGTTTTAATAACCGAAATTTAGGCTACCAGAAACTTACCAGAGAGTGATGTGAACCCCCCCCCCCCCCCCCTACCCCTGTGTAGTATAATGCTTACATAATTAAAACACTCTAGCATTAGAGATAAGTAGCAAAGCCCACCAGAAATACTACTACGCTAAGACAATCTCAAATACAACCAAAAATTTTCAGGCAATCAACAGAAGAAGTAGGTACATAACGCGTTTCAAACACAAAAAAATAAAACCCACGTAATATCGAAAAAAAGGCAGGCAGATGTTAGTTTGAAATAAAGTCTCCCCTCTTTAATTTATGTTATTTGAATGGTATCCAAGAAGATTTTTGTTCAGTAAACTTGAATGATTAAAGTTCATAATATGCTCAGTTTCATGCAAAGCGTGCTGCAGTTAGTTGACGATGCTAAGCTTACGCGTTGTCTGGAACCATTACCTAGGTTTCTGGAGAGATTTTAGCTACCTTTATGAGTAAGAACGGTTTGTTTTCGAAGAACTGTTAGGTATGTTGACCACGGCAATCTTCTGACACCACCACGCTCGCCATCGGATTTATCCGCATACCCTTGAACCTAAACGGTTATGTTTAGAACAAATTAAGATGTGTTTCCTCAAAAAAATGGACTACAACATGATACCTACTCTGCAAAAATGGTGAGAAAAACGCAGTAGGTAAGTACACAAGTATGTATCTAGTATTTTGAGCGCTTTCAGGCAAGAGGGTTGGCCTAGTGTATCTGCTTTACATTAGATATCATGTCACAAGAAACCTGCAGGTTTTATATACACGCTTGTTGTCACACGAGTTGTATTACAAATAGTAATTTGTGTCAATAATATCATACCTGTTCCAGAAAATTTTCGGCCTCCGAATGTTTCGATTATTGATTCTGTGAATTCTTTTTTTGACATTTTCTTGTCTGTATTTGCATTGTATATTATCCATGCGTTTATGAGTGCAGTACCAAATAAAAATTCCATCATCACTTTCCGATACCACTTTAGACCTCGTCGTAAAGTAGTATAGTATGCCGACATTTGATCTGAGTAGTCTATCCCTTTTTTATTATCATTATAAGTTAAAATGCACAGTGGCTTTCTGATCATTTCATTAGTTCTCTTATGTATCTTACCTGTATCTACTAGAGACGCTTTATGTGCTTTACAGGAAGTTATCATTGAAACTTGGCGCTTATCGTGCCATTTAATAACTTTCACACCACTAGGCAGCATTAACCCTTCAACTTCGCCTTTTTTCAATTTTTTAGACATAAATTGCTTGGGAAGTCCTCTTCGGTTTGATCTTAGCGTGCCACAGTAAAATGTTTTCTTTTCTAAGAGTTCCTCTACTAAATCAAGAGAAGAATAAAAGTTATCGGCTACTAAAACTCGTCCTTCATTTTCTAGACCGTCTATGAGCTTCATAACTACATTTTTTCCATGGTTCACTTCTCTGCTATTTCCTTCTTTACCTGTATATACTATGGTTTTAAAAGTGTACCCCTCAGGAGTACATAGTTTATATAATTTAACTCCATATTTATGCGATTTATTTTTGATATATTGGCGAAAAATAAGTCTACCGCGCCAGGGAATCATTGATTCGTCTATCACGATAAATTTTCCTGGAGTTAAAATATGTCTAAAACGATTATTTAACATATTAAGTATTTGTCGAATTTTGTAGAGTCTATCTTCAGTATCATTTCTTTCATCGCTGAAATGCCAAAACTTTAGAAGCAAGATAAATCTATCTCTTCCCATGAGAGAGCATATATATTCATTTCTGTAAATGGATTTCTTTGACCAATAATCGTGAAAATGTGGAACCTTATTTAAGCCCATCGTAAGTATGACAGCAAAAAACTGACGCATTTCATTTGCATCTGTAGGTTTCCAAGCTTTAGAGCGTGATTTTGCTGTAATATCTTTTTCTAATAAATATTTATCTGCGTATTTATTAGTTTCTTCTACTATTTTATCAATAATATCGTCAGTTAGAAACAAACTATAAATATCGACGGGCAATTTATTACGAATAGGTACATTTGTCACGCTATCAAGTATGCTCTCATCGAAGCTCAATACGTCATTGTCGGGAATGTCAATCCAATCTTTATCACCCTCAAGCTCTCCACCCTCACTTTCTGATATATTTTCAGACATATTATCTTCATCTTCACTTATTATATCGGATGAGAGATTTTCACCTGTATCATCATCACTTCCATTTGAAACGATTTCTTCTATTTCAGTATTGGTTGCTTCATCAGTCTGCGTCTCCGGAGCGTCTTCTTGTATTTTTTCGTTTTCTACGTCCTGATCTAGTTCTTCCACTTTTTCATTCTGTATTTCTAGACTTCTATTTTGCTTATTCTGGTCTTTTTCTTGTCCTATTATATTATTTTCTTGTTGCTTTTCAGTGTTTCTCTCTTCTAAATTGTTTTGTGTATTATTGTTCAAGTTACATTTAGACGTTTTTCTTTCTGCTTTTTCGTCATAAGTGAGCGCATCATCCTCAAAAGTATATTTAAAAGAAAATGGACTATTGTTTGTATTACCTGTGGTTCTTCTTTCCTTTATAGTTGTTTTAATCAATTTTTGCATACTGCTTTCATTAAATTCTAAAGGTAATAAGTTCGAACATGAAATATTATTCAAAGACGAGCACCTACTTGATGTACATAAAGCATTCAATGAGGCAGGAGAAGCTTTAGCATTTGTGTTGGATGTTTCTGTTAGCATTTGAGTGCATGAGCTAGGAGTAGATAAACCACTATGGTTACGAGAAACAGTACCACAAAATCTACGAGTAGGTGTCATAGGATCAGTAGGTATAGTCGGTGTAGTATTCGTCATCAATAATGTGGTATTATTGTTACTACTTTTTGGACTGGATATCGTATTCTGAAGCACACTAAATCGTTTTCCAGTACATGGGCTGATATATATATTATTTTCATTACTTAGCTGCGTGTGCTCCAACGTAGAAAGGTTCATCATTTTCTTTTTAGGTGCGTCAAATATTTCATAATCAGAATCACTGTCATTATTAGCCAATGGAGGGCAAATTTGAACATTTTCCAAAATTTTTATTTTACTGGACGATGCAGCAGTATAATCCGGCGTTGATTTTTTGTTGGAAATCTCACCAAAATAAATAGATTTTTTACACTTTTTTCTTTTAAAAGCACTCATTGTATAAAAAAAATGATAATCAACACGTAGGTATATACGCGAGTGTTATTTCGCAAACGTGCGCGCGACCTCCCACGTCGATGCTAGGACAACACTAAAACGAGTCACGCAGCGCCCGCGCCGCCCACCTTCCCTCTCTTGCGTCTACGAGGCGTACGATTCCACGAGTACCGACATATCTCCTAACGCAAGGAATGAAAATAATTACAGTACTGTGCGTTAGGGACCTAATCCATCTCTAATTTCTTTTTTAATGTCCTTGAATTCATCTTTAAGTAGGAAGCAAATATGTATATTTGTCCTACTCATACCTAAAGAACTTTACACGTTAGATCCTCCCGCAAGGAGTGAAACAACACTATTATATTCAACGCACAATACAAAAGTCCTGCAAGAGATCTGATAGATCTCGTAATGCAACGAACGTGTTAAGAGAGTGGTGAAGAAACACTCTGGTATTCTACGATTGGCTAAGCTTAATATTACGACGGTTAGTGACATACCTACATCTTAATAAAAATGCTTATATGAGTAATTTTATAAAGATGTTATTATTATTCCAATCATAAGATCAGATATCAATGATATCAACGTCTCTTTGACACAAACAAGCTATATATTTAAATGTATTATTTCCTAACGCAATTTAAAGCCAAGTAGACCGCATTGAAAATAAGACTTAAATTGGTGAGGTATCTGTAAGAACCTTGATAGTGATTAAACCTGTCAAGGAGACCGCACTGTTAATAATAAGACTAAATTTAAAAAAGCCTTGATAGATAGAGATTTAAACTTTGAAAGCGTGAGGGGTGCATTTCAATCAAAGCATTCCATAGGTTTTATTACCCTATATTCACGCCTTCCCACATGGGTCCCGAAGCCGTAGTCAGAGATATAACACCACCCTCTTTTTGCCAGAGATATATTTATGTGGCAACGTGACAGATGGCGTGTCCACTGGCGATTGAGTTTGTTCTCGTAATCCCTATTTAATCCGAAGTATTATGGAAGTATCCTCTGATTATCGCAGGTTCTCTCTCAGCGACGAGTACTGCAGAATCTCTCAACTCCAGTTTCATATGCAACGCGACAAATGAGGTGAGTACCTATGACTTAAGTAGTCTGCTAGAGATTATTTATAGCCTGTGCTTTTGTGGATCAATAGAAAAGAGAAACATAACAAGGTGATCTTAGAATATGCCAAACCCTAGAATTGCGCACACAAAAGTCCCCACAGGAGTTCGCAAACGTTATCAATGCCACTTATCCGAAAACGATTCTCGATTTACGGGTTCCCTCTCTATATTATCCTAGACGATACATCTTATCTCACTATAATTAAAAAAACACCAAAGAAAACTTTACAACAAATGACGTCATCAAACTTACTCATGTTCAGAAAAACTTCGAACCAGGATTCTGGACTTAACAGTTTCCCTGAATCAATCTGCCACTACTCATCCATATATATGTGTATATTGAGATAAAAGCAATATTATGTTGGTCCAGGCAAATTCAATCATCCCACCGCCGTATTCGTGCGCGCACAACTACGAGGAGTGTGCGCGAGGCCGGTCGCTACGCTCGCTGTGCTCCCTGAATGAGCGCGAGCGGCCACACGCGAGACTGGACCAAAGGCCCCAAGAGTCCACAGCCTTCAGAGACAACCTCATAACCTCCCCTGTGCAGCCCCTAGTAAGGAAATACTTAAACATACACTTCTTCCGAAAAATATTTTTTATATAATAGGTTCAAATCAATGAAAGATCTCTAAGCGTAATGAATCCCTGGTTGTGAAAATCCTTAAAGTTTGAAATCCCAACGATTGACATCACTAATAATGTATTATCAAAATAACGTATTTTAAATAAATAAATAAATAAAATAAATATCCTCACGCCCTCCCACAAGGGTCCCCGAAGGGGTAGGCAGAGGTGTAAGGGTAATACCCACACACCCACTTTCCGCCAGAGGTATATTAGGTGCCAACGTGACAGATGGCGAGTCCATCGCCGTTACTCAAGCACGACTATACATACGCCTTTGAATTTCTTCTCAGACGTATGCAGGTTTCCTCACGATGTTTTCCTTCACCGTAAAGCTCGTGGTGTGACTAATCACTGTACTTAAGTTCAGAAAAACTCATTGGTACAGTCGGGATTCGAACTTGCGACCTTTGCGTCGCAGGCAACTGCTCGAACCTCTCGGCCACCACGGCCATAACGTATTTTAAATGATAATAATTTTGAAATTTCTGTGTAGTTTATTTCCCATGCTAAAGTGATAATTTAAATTTTAGATCAGGGATTGTAGTATGTAAATAGCGAATTTCCCGTACCTTGGTAAACCTGTAAGGTTCCTGGTCAAATGTTTATCAACCCCACACATAACATTTCACTGATCTTTCATCATAAATCTGATATACATTTTCAGGATTCTGCATTCGACCTGGAACTAGAGCTAATGGACTGTGAGATGTACTGTGACGGCGACTGCAAGCCTCGTTTGGGCGCGTCTCCCCCAGTGCACCGCTCACCATCTAATGTCGAAAGCTACGAAGCCGAACGTTATGGGCTGCGGCATCTGTTCTCTTGCCCGTCCAACGATGGATCAGGTGCCTGTGAGTCACCGCCGCAGCCCACCAGTCCTACACAGACTTCCAGAGACTCCACACTGTGCAGAACTATTGACGAACGTCGACACCGCTTGAATAATGCCAAGAAGACAAAGCTGAGGAAATCGAGCTTATATATGCCTCTGTCTGTAGCTTGCTCAGCGAGACAGTCACGAGTGTCGCCTGGCACTCGCGCGTCGTCTCGGTCTGCTCCGGCCACGCCTTGTAGCTCACTTGTGCCCAATCTCCTCACATTCACCCAGC
The DNA here is from genome assembly GCA_945859725.1 of Drepana falcataria. Classification (NCBI taxonomy): domain Eukaryota; kingdom Metazoa; phylum Arthropoda; class Insecta; order Lepidoptera; family Drepanidae; genus Drepana; species Drepana falcataria. Next base: position 1,866,346 of record OX243925.1, read on the forward strand.
GCGTCTCCGCCTCACGTCACAGCTCCAAATCATCCAAGTTACAAGAAGAATGCGACCCTCTTCTAGCTGACATGGAGCCACGTACTGACCACAAATTTTAGACTATACAAAGCTTACATTTTTTATGGTAAATAATATTTCTTAAACCCCACAATTAGGTCCTCAATACAATAGGAAATAGGAGGTTCCATGAGCCAGACTCGTATGGCCTAAGCTCGAGAAATTACCCGGTAGTCTAGTGGGATGACGTCCCACGTTCTTAATGTTGTGATTGTCTCAGTGCTCATTATAATGTAGAGCAAACCCAGTTAAGTAGTTAGCCTAAATGTTATTCAAATATATTGCATTAAGAAAAGAGCTTGTTGGACCATTGTTCACTTGCCTTATAATATATAAAATAATAAAAATGTGAAAGTAATAAGGCAGTGTTTTATTTAATCCTAACTTTTCTGGTCTTAAAAAAAACAAGTAAAAAAAATATATAAAGTTTATGTACTAATCTCAACAGATACATTTTTGTTTATATGGTGATAAAGAATTTATGAAGTTATTTTCTCTAAGCGTTGCTGTTTTATATTCCAAGTAATCCTGTAGTTTTATCTAATGTTTTTGGGTATGGTAATGGAAAAATTAAGATCGGTTAGGTGTTATGGTAAGTGTTCGCTGTGGTCACAATATTGTGTGTTGTAGCTACAATATTTTATCTCGGAATTGTCTCCTTAAATTGAATGTTAAGAAATAATGGTACATAGGTTTTCGTAGTACTCCATTAAGTCGTTTTCATAGCTGACTAGATAAATTTTTTCGATTATAGTTATTGTAATTATTAATTAAATGAAAGTCAAATGCCAAAAATCTGAAGGAAACGAGCGCTGGAACACAATTATGACTGACGGTCACAGACAAAATAATGATGCTAACGCATCTGACAGTTGTTAATCATACAACTGACGTTTGTTTTAAGGGGAATAAAGTTAAAAAGTGCTTATTTACAAACAAAAAATTGCACACTTCAAATCACCAAACTGAGTTCTAAAATTGATATGAGTTTGCCGACTGATTTCGGCCCTGATTCCGGGGGGAGAATTAAGGTAACGCAAGTAACTCTCAAATGAATAGCGTATAAATACGCGTTATTATTTATAGATGCTATTTCCAGGGTCTAGTAATAGTAAAGCCTATCGTATACGGCAACGTAGCTCGATACTTCGGTAAGAAACGCGAAGAAGACGGCCACACTCACCAGTGGACGGTTTATGTGAAGCCGTATGATAATGAAGACATGTCAATGTACGTCAAGAAAGTTCACTTCAAACTTCACGAAAGCTATGCCAACCCTAATCGGATAGTAACGAAGCCTCCCTATGAACTGACTGAGACCGGATGGGGCGAGTTCGAAATAGTCATCAAGATATATTTTGACGATCCTAATGAGAGACCCGTAAGTAGTTGAAAATTGATAGTAGACTTTGCATTGTACAATTGTTTTTTGGCAACAATTTCACACAAGTACAGTGATTTGATTACATTATAAGCTTTATGGTAACTCTGAGGTGACCTCTGAGATGTTTGGAAAGAAATTAATAATGCGCTTAATCTCAAGTACTTTATGACAGTGCTTGAGAAATGACGATGGATTTCCTATGAGGCACATTGGTATACCTAAATATATATCTTCAGGTTAAAATGTGTGTGACGACTGAGTAAAGATGAAACTCACCATCAGTTATTTTAAAGGTTAAACAGGTTACCTACATTTGGTAAGAAACGATTCCTGAATAATTATCTAGAAAAAAGTGCACCACTGCCTCTTGATTTTGAACCCTTGAGAATTCAAGATAATGTATTACATAAGTACATAGAAAATCCACAGCTAGGGTGCAAATATTTACATTTGTAAAATTTTTTTCTCTCCATATCATTAATTATATTAATATTATAATTTCAGGTGACTCTGTATCACATTCTGAAGCTGTTCCAATCTCCGGTTACTGAAGGAGTGCCCCCTATGGTAGGCCGAGCCCTGGTCAGCGAGTCATATGAAGAGATAGTCTTCCAAGAGCCCACACAATTGATGCAACACCTCCTCAATAGTGTTAAACCGCTCACCAGTGGATCCTGGAACCATGACACAGATTGTAAGTTACTTAGTCTGTGTAAATCATTAATAATACTGAGTCATTCACACAAGGATCCCTGCAGGGGTAGGAAGGGGTGTAACTAGATCCTCTTTTTGCTAGAGATATATTTACACTTTCACTTTGTAAATATATAATAATTTTATATATTATTATTATATATTTACAAAGTGAATGAATAAAATTTATCTCCCATTGAAAGTTGGAATTGCCTGACATACAATATTACCCCCTTTAATAATGTTGTTATGTTTGGAGCTGGGTTTTATTTCTTCATTTTAAGAATATATTCATAATAGCCGATAACTTCTAGAAGAGAACTGCTCTATTTTTGAGACAAACAAAAATTTTCTCAAATTTAAGAGTCTAACTAATATTATGACTAATGAGTTATTCTCATTTATAGGACCCAATGGGTATTTTCTTCACTTATGTAACCTATTATAATGGTTGACACATAGATATAATCACACCGAGTCCCTCACGGGGTAGGTAGAGTTGAACACCAGATCTCACATTCATCAATCTCTTCATACATGCTACCATTCTCAGTACTTTCAGTATTCCGATTATGATACTTCATTAAAGCATAATGTTTCAGTTCAAGATAAGAAACAAAAGACATTGGCAAGAATATTATCAGGGCAAGCCAAGGTGAAGACAGAGTTATCAGAACTGAAGGAGAAACTGCAGCTGGCCAAGGAAACCATTGCCAAATTCAAGGATGAAATAGCCAAAATACAGAACAACCCCGGTGCCAGTTTGCTTGTGAACTTGTGAAATTATGCATCAGATACTTAGTTTTAAATCTTCTTATTAAATATTCTTTGCTATTTAATTATTATTATGGTACTATTGATTTATGTGCGCGCCAACCCTAGTGAAGTATGCATGTAAATATATTTTTTCCTACCAATTGTTGCATTTTATTTCATTAAGAACGTCATTTCATTACGTCTAACAAAATTGTTGGTTTACGCTATTAAAGATACAACCGTACTTTTGTGCCATCCACGAAGACATACAATACATAACATACCGTCGAACAGTATTTTTATGTCACATATTTATAGAAACAATTTTCAATATTGTTAGCTTGATATTGATCGTACTTGCGACCGACCGACAGTGGACATGCGATGCAAAAATACTCTAGTTAAAAACTCTTTCGAATGTATACCTATAATTTTCATTGATTTCAATTAGGTACCTAGTTTTTATTCTTTGTCCTCAAAATACATTGAGCAGATTATATACGTTTTTAAAAAAAAACGTTCCATATGACTATTTATTGACAACTGCAACAAACAACGGGCTTTTCCCGCACAAATGTATGGTTAGGTTAGCTCCTGAGCGCTATCAAGTAGAATGTTATCAAATAACGCTACCTAAAGTTAACGTATTGAGGATGACGTGCTACGTAACGTCACGTAATAAATACCTTGGAACATACATACACATACATTACATACTAGACAACGATATATTTACTTATATAGGTAGGTATTTACATAAATACATAGGAAATTCAAGACTAAGGTACAAATACTCGTGTTCATTACACAAACATCTGCCCTCAGCGGGATCGCATCCGCGACCTAAAGTTTCGCAGTCAGGAGCTTTAACCACTAGACCAGACGGCCGTCAGATGATGTAATCAATGATCGTGAATCAAAATGTATTTTAGGTATATTAAATATATTTAAGCGCTTTGGTATTATAAATATTGTGGCTAATCCAGGGATTCAGTCGTTATAATATGTCAAACAAAATACGTGAACTCTTCAACCGTGTGAAACTGGGTTATGCAAACCTGCATCGACTGATCGCGTGTGCACTGACATGATACATTCGCTATAGTTACTGGTTATTCCCTTATTGGTTCATTAGGAACAAAAAATATTTAAATATTATTATACATACAGACCTACATATAATCACGCCTCTTTCCCGTAGGGGTAGGCAGAGACCACTTCTTTCCACTAGCTGCGATCCTTACATACTTCTTCCGCTTCGTCCACTTTCATTATTCTCTTCATACATGCTCTTCGGTTTAGGGTACTCTTTTTTTTAAATAATATTTTAATTAATATTTAATATTATATCCTAAGCCCTCCTTTCCCTTCTTATAGGTAATAGATAGAGAAGATATATATTTTAGGTGTCAACGTGACAGATGGCGAGTCCGAGTAAGTGTTCGAGTAACGGTGATCGTTACTCGAACACGACTATACATACGCCTTTGAATTGCTTGTAAGACGTATCCAGGCTTCCTTTCGATGTTTCCTTCACCGTAAAGCTCGTTGTGTAACTAATCACTGTACTCGAGTTCAGAAGAACTCATTGGAACAATCGGGATTCGAACTTGCGATCTTTGTTTTGCAGGCAACTACTTGAACCACCCATGCACGCAGAAAAAGTATAATTTTGTTATCTTTGTATCATCGTCATGAGGATATTTTCTCAACACCCTATGAGGTCTTGAAGTCAGCTATTCAATTTTCTGAGAAGTCCTGTATAAAGTAATCATATAACATGCCTACAAACCTAAGGTGCACGCAAGCACTTGTTGACAAACCCAGGGCCGCCGTAAGCGGGCGTGCAAGGCGTGCACCGCACGCGGGCGGCACGTCCAGGGGGGCGGCAAATCGAGCGACTCATACCTAATTCAAGTCATTGTACCCCTGAACGGTCGCCTCCTACGCAGAAGGCGCGCATAGGATACCAACTTGGGGCGCCTGCAGCGGGCTAGCCGGTCACCGGCTAGGTGACCACTAGGCGACCAATAGGCATTTTATATATTTTTTTATTTTTCATAATCATAATTAAGTGTAAAAGATTACAAGGTGGGGCGAAGCAATCACGGAGGAAACACAATTTTTTTTATGAGGTAAAAAAATCTATTATTTTTGGTAATTTCTCTTATTTGAATTACTAGGCTGTTAAATGTTAAATAAAAGCTAATTAATTATACATCAAAGTTAATGCAGATTCTAAAAATATATAGTGTCCGTAACCCCAAAGTAGCTCATATTAAAATATTGTTTCTTTTTTACAAAACCTCCCAAAGAGGATTATAAGAAAATTTCATTGGTTTCTGTCCGATCACCAGCTCCACGGGTGAAGATCTATTAAATTTTGTCAAGGATTTATTTTCACAATTAAATATATATATAATAATAATATAATATATAATATAATATATAATATATCCTCACGCCTTCCCACAAGGGTCCCCGAAGGGGTAGGCAGAGGTGTATAGGTAATACCCACACACCCACTTTCCGCCAGAGGTATATTAGGTGCCAACGTGACAGATGGCGAGTCCATCGCCGTTACTCCAGCACGACTATACATACGCCTTTGAATTTCTTCTCAGACGTATGCAGGTTTCCTCTCGATGTTTTCCTTCACCGTTAAGCTCGTGGTGTGACTAATCACTGTACTTAAGTTCAGAAAAACTCATTGGTACAGTCGGGATTCGAACTTGCGACCTTTGCGTCGCAGGCAACGCTCGAACCACTCGGCCACCACGGCTTGTTACGGCACAATTAAATCTCAACATTCAAAATATCGCAAATGTAAAGGCAAGAAGAGTTACCCTCATTCACGCAGTTGATTTGTGAATATCTTAATTGTGGATTCGATCTAAGATCGTTACTCCGCACATTTTTTGAAGAGATCGCATCTCAACTGCAGTCAAGCTTCCTATGACATACCCAGGATTCGCTGCCATACAATGAAGTATGCACCAATATCGCATGGTGGACAGCAACTCGATAATTCTGGCTCTGAATTTTATTGCCCATCAACGCCGACATGGCCCCATTCACCTTATTACCGGCAGCTATCCTTCTTTCAATATCTTTTTCATACTTTCCATACTTTCCATCTCGTGTGAACATGCTTCTTAGATATACAAATTCATTCACTTGCTCTAGAATTTGCCCATTTACCGAAATAACACACTCGGTCACTTGTTCATCTCTTTCGAATACCAGAAACTTAGTCTTGCCAGCGTTTAGGCGCAGCCCCTTCTTTTCACATTCTTCTTTCACTATGGTAACTAGTGACTGCAGTTCGCCCTCTGATGACGCCAGTAAAACCGCGTCATCGGCGCGGCGTATAGAAGACAGTTGACAACTAAGTTTCCCATTTCCACTCCACATCCGTTCGTTTTTAAAGGCTCTCAGACAGTTATCTAGATATATAATGAACAGGCAGGCAGACATGATATACCATTGTTTGACCCCTCGTCTGCACATCAAACCAGGGTGACATCAAGGGTGATTTCACGGCATGCAGTAGGGAACTACTTACTACTCACTCCATATCCAGGCAACACGTCCCAGAGTTCCTTTCGTACGACTCTATCAAATGCCTTCTCTAAGTCGACGAAAGCGCAGAAAACTTTCTAGCTAACATCCAAAAACCTTTCCGCGATTCGCGATTTCCGCGGTTTGATCCATACATCCTTTTCCTGGTCTAAGTCCACCTTAGGATTCCCAGAGAAACCTTTCGCAAGAGCAATGCAAGATAAAATTTATAAAAATACATATGTTACTTAAAATAAATGTTTTATCTGGGTTGTTGTTTTTTCCCCACCATAATGAGAAAACATTGATTATCCTTTTTTTGACAAAACTCAAGAGTAAGTAGGCGTAGGGCGGCATAATCAGTATTGCACGCGGGCGACGAAACAGCTAGCGGCGGGCCTGGACAAACCCTCAAGGTCAAGGCGTTTTCACCCCAATGACCAAGGGAAATTCAATTTTACTTGTTATTTCTTAAAGTTCGTTTCAGCTTTATGAATAATTTGATCGAAAATGATTCATAGGAAGTAGGTTCCACTCGTAATCCATAATATAACGAGACTGGCTGAATGATAATATTCCGTTACAAAGGCACACTTTATTGAAACCGTATTATTTTATATAAACTTTGCAACAACACCAAAACTTTGAGCAATAGTTGACAATAACAAAAATAATCAAACTCTTATTCAAAACATGTATCACTTAAATATTTCTGCTCATTTAAAAACACTTTAATATACGCATCTCTTAACCTAAGGAGTAAGATTCAGAACCAACTGTTCTCCTTTTTCATCCTATCTCTATGCCGACCTTTCATATCCAAACTCTGGAAAATCTCGGAGATTTTAGTCAACTTCTCCGCGGGGCTCTTTGGCAACTCCTGCAACTTGCATTCGCATCCTTCCTGCTTGTTGGGAAACACGAACGTCTCCCGCTGTCGCAAGCACAACAGCTTACCAGTTTCAGGCATAGATGACAACTTTGCAACTTGTATTGCTGCCTTTTTAAACCTCATTTTTGGCGGCACGTTTTGATCCTTCTCTGCAGAACTTTCCACCGACTCCACTGATGAACTCGTGACCTCTGTATCTTTCACTTGACCAACCCCGGTCACGTAAACAGGCTCGATGACGTCATAGGTGTTTTCTCTCATGAGTTGCTGAGGTTTTTTCGATTCCGAATGGTCGTACGTATTCTTCCGAGCGATCCCGTGTATCCTGAGCGGTGTTAACGGTTTTAGCACGTCGTGTAACTTCACTGTTCGGCTGCTAAGATCCGAGTCCGTTTTATTCAAATCGAAAACGAAAACTTTTGTTTTGGACTTCTCAACTTTCTGCCCGATCGCGGGGAGCGGGTGGAACGGAGAAAGATTCGGTTTTGCTACGATATCGTTATCGAGCATCGTTGCGACTCTAGCCCGTGTTTTGAGCTTCCGCGGCGCGTATATAGAGGTGAGAGCGCGTGTCTTGTGGGGGTCTAGTGGGGCCAGGGGCGTGGGCAGCATGGGGCGTGCGGAGGCGCGCGAGCCTGGCCGCCGACAGCCGCTGCCCTTGGGCGGCGTGGTGGCTCACTCAGATCGCTCACGCGCGGTAGCCACCGCCTGACTGCTGCCCAACAAATGCATCCACAACTACTAATATGTCTAATACGTATACGGTTAAGTTTTATATATACCACATCACAATATAGATTCGTCGTCCTAATTGCCTGCCAATCGTGAGACGTCAATTTGACATTATTTCAAGCCAGTAACTGTTCTAAAAAAGTATTTTCACCAAAAATATCACAATATAAAAGCCGTGTTTCGATGACGGCTTAGAATAAAATAACTGATTCCAAGACCACTGCATAAACCCTTCCAATTTACTTAAAGCTTGCGAAATGGTATAATTGATTAGCGATTCAATGGTATGAACCCTGGGCCGGGGGGAGGCAGGGTGGCGCGTGGGACAGTGTAATGACCATCATTAAAATCATCGATCGCTTGACCTTCAACTATCAAAGCGTAGTTTGTCACTTGGGGTATTGCCTCGTCACCCGTATTGTTGGATGTGAGGCGACATTTCTGACTCGTTTTTATTCATTTGATTTCAACCTTGAATTTGTCGCATGAAAAATCCTGGTTAATGCTAATGGCAGCGAAAACAGTCACTACTGTTAGAACGCGTAATCTATGGTCATTTAAAGAATTACTAACATGATTTGAGTCGAATATTATTTTTGCATTAGGTAAGTAAATATACATTACATACATATACATAACATCACGCCGAGTCCCTAACGGTAGGCAGAGAGTATAGAGCGCCAGTTCTCTCTAGACTTACATACCTCTTTCGCTTCGTCGACATTCATCAGTCTCTTCATATATTTTTCAAATACTCTTGACGTTCCCGTCCTTGAGCGTCCGATCCATTTGACCTAGGTAGTTGGAACGTGATCTTCCTCTGCATATTCTTGCACACACTTTTGCTTTGTATATCTGTTTCGTCAATCGTTATAGTGTATATCTAAGTAAATATAATAATAGTAAAGTCTATTCTCTGTGCCTACTCCGTTTAATTAAGAAGCATGTTTGTCCATAGCCATTTTCCATAACCTCACTTCGCTGTTATTATTAACTATTCTGAAGGTAAACACGGCATCATAATCCGTTGTGAGTACTTTGTGTGCAATTAGTAGGGACATTGCTTTAAAAAAAAAACATTTGTGAAAATAAGCTATATTAGGTAATACCCACACACCCACTTTCCGCCAGAGGTATATTAGGTGCCAACGTGACAGATGGCGAGTCCATCGCCGTTACTCAAGCACGACTATACATACGCCTTTAAAAATTTCTTCTCAGACGTATGCAGGTTTCCTCTCGATGTTTTCCTTCACCGTAAAGCTCGTGGTGTGACTAATCACTGTACTTAAGTTCAGAAAAACTCATTGGTACAGTCGGGATTCGAACTTGCGACCTTTGCGTCGCAGGCAACTGCTCGAACCACTCGGCCACCACGGCTCTAATCACGGCTCTATATTAAGTAATCCATCTCAGTACAAATTTTCGTCCTATTCCGTTCGGCTCCTTTAGCGTGATTATGTTACAAACATGGATACATTCTGACACACTGTCGGATTTATTTGTAGAATTTAACAAGGGATCGGGTATACATTCCTAAATAGTAAAGCGAGGAAATGCCTTAACGATGTCTAAAGTAAGTCAGACACTTCAAGTCACGCAATATATAGGATTATTCCCCACCAGCAAGAGTTCGTCGATTTCAAGGGTAGATTGTAGGATATGAAGAGCTGACGTCATACCTGAACCCATCGATGTTATCTTCGGACATCATACATATTTAAAAGGACGATAAGTTCCTACCTACTATACATTGTTACGTACTAACTGACCCATACGGCATCGCACGGTCATTAAAGACATTATCCAAATCAACAACGAAATGATTTATTATATTACTAGCTATGCCCGCGACTTCGTTCGCGAGGAATAGTGACTTTGGGCAGCATTTTTTGGATATACGTTTATTTAAGATATGTTAAGTAAAGCTTACTACAATATATTAGTGAAAACCACATCTATATCTGGTAAGCTGTTTCTGAGATAAGCGTGCACAAACACACAAAAATTCTAACAATCATTGTTTTGGGTGCCTGTTCAAAGTCAGGTACAGCCGGGATTCGACATCGCAATCTTTCAGTTGCTGATGACTCCTCGAGCCAAATCGCCACCAGGCCTCTATTTAATTTATTTATATATAATTTAGTTATCATTCTTAAAAATTAGGCTGAGAAGCATAGCATAATATATATATTATATTATATAATAGCATAAAAGAAGAATAGCATAATCAATAAGATTATTAAGATATTCTGCCAAAAGTGCAAATCACACCGCCATGTGCACCAATCTGCATTGAAAATTAATACTATCTACTCACAAATGCATAATACCCGTAAGTTCAAGTATATGACATTGGCAGGAACTATAATCGATTGATTGGTTCAAACCCATCAGCTCTATGTTTTCATTATTAATTTAAAAGCTTTTCTTTTTAAATAAAATTCCTTCTTTCACGATACGAACCTTGTTTAATTTAAGTTTTCCGGGTTTAAAAGTTTCAAAACGAAACCGATGAGTGCTGAGGTACTTCCTACTTTGTTGTCTATGGCATATTTTATTTGTATATAAATATCATGAACTCGCCATCTGTCACGTTGGCACCTAAAATATATCTCTGGCGGAAAGCGGATGTGTGGGTAGGTACTACCTGGACACCTCTGCCTACATCTTCGTAGACCCCCGTGGGCGTGAAGATATATTATTATTATTACAAATTGTATACTCCTACCGATAGGACCTTTAATTCTAAGAGATAAGCTTATTCTATAGAGAACTGAGGTTGTACTTACTCACTGTGCCTACCCCGCGAGCGACACGACAATGCCATCACCATCATGACCAAATATATATATTTTTTATAACATCATTCAATGTTTGACCTACATGAAGTGGGCCTGACCTAGATTAAATCTAGGTCAGGACCAATTATTCCACTGATCAAAATATGTCGAGGACAAACACACAAACCTTTCAGTTTTAACTGTCGGAAACAATTGTTTCAACACTGTATCAAACTTATTTATTATATTTATAACACATACTTAATATTCCTACACAGACATATTTATATAGGTCGAACATTTTCTGAAGCCAAATGCAATTTAAATAGCAGGTTGCAAGCCGCTTACAAAAATCCTTCGCGTTTATTTGATTGCTTTAGTGATGAAAACATCGTATAGAAAGCTCCATTCGCTTCTATGATTCAATGACCGTATGTCAATTCGTACCTACCTGATAAACGCAACAGACTCGCCATCTGACAACCAAATGCATCTGCGTCGACATGTGTCTATTCCTTCGGGTAATTTCGAAGGCGATATCAATCCGTATCAACATGATTTATTAGTAGTAAACTAAGTAGAAAACTACAAATGTAAATTTATTTAAAAGCTATGAATGCTGAAATTATTGGACACTATTTGTTTCTATAACTTGGTCGTAACACATATAACGAAAATAGCAACATTTTATTTATGTGTATCATATTATCTATCATTCACGATTAAATCATCAATACAAGAAAGTAAAACGACCTCTATCGAATTGACCTTTATCGTTATTTTAAAAATATATTCTTAGTTCAGAACGCCGCCATTTTGTATATTATTCGCAAATCTAGAAAATAACTTTACTTCCTTTTTAATATTAAAATAAATGGTGACACTATCGAATAAGGACAGTATAAAAATATTTACTACGGCAAGATGCCTGGACTGTTTTTATAAAGGTCAGTGTTGAATAAAGTTTGTGTGATCAAATTAATTTAATCAAAAATAAATTGTTAGAAACGGAACCACATTTGAATTATTTCTATTTGACAGTGTGATGCATATCTTTCTCTGCTAGACTCTTAGCAATCATTTATGACTAACTCAAGCTCTATGGTAACACTAGCAATTACCACGAAAAGTATACGTCAATAGACTAAATGGGACAGGCCAGTGACGTTCTGGTTAAAAAAAAAACAATAAACTATACTATCAAATAAAAAAAAAGTCTTCTATATTTTTTGGTTTGATATAGCTAATACCTATCTTATGCGTAATTGTCAAGGGCATATTTACGCAGAGTTTACTGCGTAAATACGGGGAGCAATTCATAGTACGTCCACGTTTGACAATTTGCACCTTTTTGGTACGGCCCCAATGCTGTCCCATTGGAGTATACATTTCTTCATGCCTTCCCACAAGGCTGAGGTGTCAACAGCCTCTTTTCACCCGATATATTATAGGCTCCAAAGTGACAGATGGCGAATCCCTCGCCGTTTCTGAAGCATGCATACATAAATACGTCCTTGAATTACTATTTCTTCTGGATATTTTCTATCGCCGTAAAGCTCGTGATGTTTTTTTAATACCACACGGGTGGCAAACAAGCATGCGGTCCGCCTGATGCTAAGCGATTACCGCCGCCTATGGACGCGTGCAAGTAGTATCGCTCGTGCGCTGCCAACCCTGTCGGAATCATTTCACACCCTTCTCGAAAAGCTCATTCCGCAGCCTGAGCGTTCGCGGAAGGATACTCCTTTGTAATTATCACTTAGCTTAAGATCAGAGAAACTCACTAGTGTAGACGGGATTTGAGCTTTCAATCTTTTCGTTGCAGGTAGCAACTCGAACCTCGCGGCCACTACAGCTCTATTTATTTCAATCAAACATGGACTTTCTAGTCGGCGGTATTGCCGGCGGTTTGGCTACAGTATTCACCAACCCTATGGACGTGGTGAAGACCCGCCTCCAGCTACAAGGAGAGCTGAAGTCTTCCAGTGAACTGGTTCCGAAATACAGAGGAATTGCACATGCTATGTACGTCATAGGGAGGACGGATGGCCTGGCCGCGCTGCAGAAAGGACTTCTGCCCGGTGTACTATTCGGGTTCACTATGAATGCTGTTAGGTGGGTAATTAATTATGTATTTCCAACTACCTGGATCAAATCGATCGGACGCTCAAGGACGGGAACGTCAAAGGTACGAAACCGACGAGCATGTATGTAGAGACTGATGAATGTGGACGAAGCGAAAGAGGTATGTAAGTCTAGGGAGAACTGGCGCTCTATACTCTCTGCCTACCCCGTTAGGGACTCGGCGTGATGATATGTATGTATGGGTAATTAATGTTAATTCAAAAGTTCAAAAGTTGAATAAGTTAAGTCCCGAGTAAGTAAGTTAAGTCTATACTATGATATGTGTACCGTGTTTGATAGCGCGATGGTTGGTAAGCAGGTTATTTTTTATATATTCGGGATTCGAACTTCCAATATTTGTGTTGCAGTTAACTACACGAACCACGCCACCACGGCTCTTCCTCGGTTCTAACTTCTTTGTATTTATTGCAGACTAGGTATATACCGTATGTCGGAACTACAGGGCTGGACTCAAACAAAGGAGGGTAAGCTGAGTATAATGAAAGCGATGTTCTTTGCGGGGCTCGGTGGAGGGGCGGGCGCGGCGGCTGCCAACCCTTTTGCTGTAATAAAGATCAGGATACAGGCTTTTGCACACCCTAGCATCGCAGTCGGGCGGCAGCACACCTATAAAGGTGACCATGGTTTCAAGTTACAATCACGGCTGACGTGTAAATAAAAAATCCCTTTATAAGAAAACCCTAAATAATGTATATTTTGGGTTTTTTATAAAGGGTTTTTTTACCTCTCTCCCTAAGGATAGAGGTGTATAGGTACTACCCACACACCCTCATTCCTCAAGAGACATATTTTAGGTGCCAATGTGACAGATGGCGAGTCCATCGCCGTATTTGTTATTATTGCAAGAAGCCACATTGACTGCCATGCGTATCTTGTAAAGCAGTGGCTTAAATTCCGGGTATTATAAGGAAAGAATAGTATATTCTTTAATAAGGTACCAATCTTATTAATCTTAATCATCTAAATCTTAAATAAATCTATGTATATATAAATTACGTGTCACGTTGTTTGTCCGCGATGGACTCCTAAAACACTTAACCGACTTAAATCAAATTTGCACACTGTGTGCAGTTTGATCCAACTTGAAAGATTGGATAGCTTACATCTCAATTTATAGTCGAAATTTAATATTATTTTATTGCAAATTATTTGTATATTATTTAACAGATGGAGTCGAGAATGGTTTAGATTCACAATTGGATTCGATAGGTGGCGCTGTGATCGTGTTACGGGCTATTTAACTTTTTCACCCAAACGAAGCTGGGCGTGACAGCTAGTATAAATATAAATTATGTAATAACACAAAAAAACTACCTATTAATAAATTAATGTCCCAAATCTGTATCACGTGGAAGGGTGCCAAGAAGACTGGCGCATTGCCACGTTGTATGGCAATGCTGATTCGCTGGTACATTTGTAGTTTCTTTTGTAAATGATTTTAGGTTCGATAGACGGGTGTATCCGAATATATAATAAGGAAGGTATTCGTGGGTTCTACGCGGGAGTAAGCGCCGGTAGCTGGAGGATGGCGGTCGGGAGCGCTGCGCAATTAACTACCTTCTCAGCGTAAATACATACAAATAATTTTCAATTAATAAAAAAGCGGCTGCCCGGTCTAGAAGACAGAGCCTTTGCATAGCTTGAGGTCGTGGATTCGTATCCCGCTGAGAGCAAATATTTGTGTGACGTACACAAATATTCGCAAAATTATGAGTAACTAGCCTGGCACATCAAGCTTTGCTTACCTAGTCTTAAATGGGTTGACAAAAAAACCTTCACCGTTAAGCTCGTGGTGTGAATAAACACTGTACTTAAGTTCAGAAAAACTCATTGGTTCAGTCGGGATTCGAACTTGCAACCATTGTGTTGCAGGCAACTATTCGAATCACTCGGCCACCACGGCTCCTTAAAACGTAAGTACGAACTTACCAATTGCAGTACCAAAAATATTTAATACTGAGAATATGTTTCAAAACGTTCATATCCTTTAGTGCTAAGCAAGCCCTGATGTTCCACGACATTTGCCAAGACTCTCCCTTCCGGCTTGCCTTCGTGGCGAGTTCAATGAGCGGGTTGGCCGTGTGCGTATTCGCTGGTCCGCTCGACGTGGTCAGCATCCGACTTGCCAACCAAGGTAAAGAATTCACTTCAGACGGCCTCAATATAGTATGAAATATTATACATGTATTTATTTCCTACTGTTTTAATTATATATAATAAAATAAAATATATCCTTACACCTTCCCACAAGGGAGTCCCAAAGGGCATAGGTGTGTAGTACCCACAAACCCACTTTTCGTCGGAGATATATTTTTGGTAACAACGTGACTGATGGTCGAGTCCATCGCTACTTCTCAAGCACGACTTCGCGTAGGTTCGACATCGAATGTCTCCTCAAATACATGCAGATTTCGTCCTTGAGAGTCCGATCTATTTGATCCAGGTAGTTGGAACGTGGCCTTCCTCTGCCTCTTCTTGCACACACTTTTGCTTTGTATATCTGTTTCGTCAATCTTTCTTCACTCATCCTTTCTATGTGTCCAAACCAACGTAACATGCCTTTCTTCATCTTTACAATGACGCCCTCATTCACGCCAGTTGATTTGCGGATCTCTTCATTGCGGATTCGATCTAATATCGTTACGCCGCACATTTTTCGAAGAGATAGCATCTCAACTGCATTCAAGCTATTTTCATACTTCCTCTGACATACCCAGGATTCGCTGCCATACAATAAGGTAGGTACCAATATCGCGTTGTGGACAGCAACTCGAGCATTCTTGCTCAGACTTTTACAACTTTACTTTTACTTTTTGAACTTGCAATCTTTGTATTTGCGATACTCGAACCACTCGGCCACCACGGCTCTGGCATTTTGCTTTAAAACTTAACGCTTTTTCCATACAACAACCATTAACTGTTTGCTAGGTTCCGGGCCCGCCCTCTATACCGGCCTACTAGACTGCCTCATCAAGACATACAGGGCAGAGGGTGTGCGCGGTCTCTACAAAGGAGTGGTCCCTCTCTACTGGAGGATAGCCCCACACACCACCATCACGCTGGTCATTTGGGACGTGGTGAACCATTTATTGTTCGAGAAAAGTTGATGTTATGTACTTACATTGAATTGGTTGTTTTATTTCACTAAATGTGGACGAAGCTAAAGAGGTATGTAAATCTAGAGAGAACTGACGCTCTATACTCTCTGCCTACCCCGTTAGGGACTTGACGTGATGATATGTATGTATGTATTCCACTAAAGTAACAATTGACACATCGCATAACCATCGCATTGGAAATATCTATAGTAAGTATAACTATCTGCGCCCATGTAAAATTTGATTCAATCGCTAGATTTGTGTTTCTGGAATTAAATTGTGTCAATCCAGCAATCCAGCTAATAATATATTTCCGTCAAAATTTCGGCAATTTCAGTTCAGCCATTCGGGCGTAAATGCAGAACAAACGTTTTATTTTATTTATTACGGAAAAACGAACAGCAACATAATTTATACACTTTAATCATCATGAAGCCAATGCATTAGCCAGGGGCACTTAAAAGCATAACTAAAAACCGCATACGGTTGTTTCCCACCTTAGGGGTATAGAAAAGAAACTAGTATCTATATTAAGCTTTCATTTTATCTCGGACCTAAACTCCTCAAGATTTTTTCTTTCACCGTTAATTGTGAAGGAAGACAAAAGACTATGCAAAAAATAATAGTTAAAAAAAAACTAAAAAACACGCTTTTTATAGAAAACCGAACTAAAAAATAGAAAATAAATTTCGATAATATCTTAAAAAGCGTGGGGTGCATGGTGTCAATAGTTATAAATATTTTATTGACAGATATTAGTAGAGTGATTATCATTTCGGTAATATCTTAAAAAGCACCCCACGCTTTTTAAGATATTATCGAAATTTATTTTCTATTTTTTAGTTCGGTTTTCTTTAAAAAGCGTGTTTTTTAGTTTTTTTTAACTATTATTTATTTTCTACTTTTTAGTTATTAGTGTATTGTCATCGGTCCTCGATAAGTCTACAAAGTTTGAACGAAATCTGGCCGTTTAAAGTGGGTCAAAATCGAGCTCAAAGAAGTCGGTTACATACATACAGGTGAAGCTAATATAAAGCGTGTAAAAACCAAGAATTCGAATGTCATAACATCATAACATTCGTCTCTCCTCCTACTCTTTGAAGCAAAACTTACTATACACGAGCCCAGAGTTTTTTAAACGTTCAGTAGCGGAAGAAGACATTCATAATATCAGCTGCTGATGTCAAGGTCATTAACAGCGAATCGTGTAGTATCATCAACGCCGCGCCTCTCGCCAAATTTCCACTCGCCATTACGTCACTATGTGACGTTATCTCCACGCGTGAATATCACAACGTGTACACTAAGGTTGAAATCAGTCGTAGCTAAGAAATGACAGTGCGATAACGCGCTTCACCAGTTAAATTTATTTATTAAACGCTTAATATGTGTTCGAACCATCTAATTTTGTACTAAAAATCAACTGTGATATTAGAATAACTAGGCTATTTATAAACGAACAGAACTTGGTACTTAAGTGTATAGTGGAATTTATTTATATAGTATATATGTAGATCAGTAGGTATTTGTCAAGTGTAAATATTCGAGAAGTGAAGCACGTGATTAAAACAATTAAGAGGTTGGTAACCACTGCCAAGGTTAAGTTAATGAAATGCTGTAAAGAGAGTGATAAAATTGATGCATGAGGATATTTTTTTTTCGGAAATTCCCTACTTTATCCAAAATTTCCTTGGTTTGCAGCGGTTAAATGTCGTTACCTTACCTTTTAACCTTGTACCTAAGTCTCCCTTTTAGAGAATAAACGTCTCAAATAAAGACTTGTAGCTTCCTTGTAACTCCTAATTGTTGTATCTTGGCTTATACTCAATGGTGGGTTAGTGGGTGAATTGGTATATTAGTTATAAATAAATAAATACCTTGGGACAATTCTACTCAAGTTGAGCTAGTCCCAAACTTAGCAAAGCTTGTAAATTGTACTATGGAAACTAGACAACGATATTCATACTTATATAGATAGATATATATATACATAAATAAATAGAACTTCCCGGATATGCAAAATATGCAAAAGTGTATTTATATCCACTTGTGGAAGCTAATATGGATGTCAATGTAACACTTGGAAAGTCTGGTGACGCGTTATGACAGTTCCCTTAGGTTATCAATGTTGAAGCAATTAAGTAAGATGATAAATTATCGAATGCCCAAATAATTATTTACTTAGGTAGGTGGTGCTTTACAGTTATGGAATCCCGAAGATGATAGCTGGTTGGACGCAGTCGTGCTCGGTCGGTTCACTAGCTTGCATGTGAGGCGTATACTAACACAGCTTCAATTCAACACGCAATATATGAACACAAATTTTAAATAAAAAAAAAATTTTTTATTTATCACTAGAGCAAGCTCAAGTTAGAATTTTGACTTTCGTATATCCATCGGATAAGTAATAATAGTACCAAAGGGGTATTATATTATCTCTCCCTAGGATCCTATCCTCCATTCTGTAAGTTTCCTTCTAAGATGTCCCGGAAAGGAACTTGGTCATGTCAATGAACAGCTAAGCAATACAAACACGAGACACAAAACAGTCGACAGTCGGCAATTGTTTGTAAATAGCTTGTCCGTCTATATCAGATATTCGAGTCTCTTGAAATTATATAATTTTATGCGTGTTTGAATTGGATGAGGAAAACAGATACGGTGATTATACATATATTTTTATCTTTCAACTGAATAGTCAGTAGGTACGAGAATCTAAACTGTAATCACAGAAACCATCCTGATAAAACGAGACGTACGACGTAAAATGGATTAGTCGTGATAACTTCAATTGTTCCTTCTGACGTCAAATTTATTATATAGATTTACCGTCTTTGATTTAGAAGAGTACTAAGGAAGATTAAAGTAAAATATGAGCCTTGCGCTGTCTGTCAACTGTACACTATACTAGGTGTGCCACACGATTTCAATCCCCCAAAATTTAGATTTCAATGGTAGATTTTTAGACTTTTTCTGGAGATATTGACATCCTTCGTGTTAATCATCTATCAGTGCTGAATTTCATCCAATCTCATTTCACCAAATTTGCGTGGTAGTTGCTACGTGAAACAGGAACTACCAAGCTCACAAACCTTCGCAGTATCAGCAGGACTTTTTTCATTTGTAGTTCCTCAGCAATGGACTTTATCATCGGTGGTCTGGCCGGCGCAGGCGCAACTATCCTAACTAATCCAATGGACGTAGTCAAGACCCGTCTTCAGCTACAAGGGGAGCTGAAGGCGAGGAGCGAACACGCCCCACGATACAAGGGGATATTTCACGCCCTCTACGTTATTGCGCGCACGGATGGTGCGTTTGCACTGCAGAAAGGACTTGCTCCCGCAATGCTCTTTGGGTTCACAATGAATTCTGTAAGGTTAGTACCTACTTAGAATTAAGATTATAGTGAAAAGGCGTAAGGCTATAAATCCTTATATATATAATTCTTCTGTGAGTGTGTATGTCACTGAACTTCTCTCAAACGACTGGACCGATTTTGATGAAATTTTTTGTGTGTGTTCAAGGGGATCTGGGAATGGTTTAGATTCGCAATTGGACCCGATAGGTGGCGCTGCGATCGTGTTTCAGGAAATTTAATTTTTCATCCAAGCGAAGCTGGGCGGGACAACTAGTATATATGTATATCTTCACGCTATTTTATAAGGGTCCTCGAAGAGATAGGCAGAGGTGTGGCAACAATACTGAAGATAGCTTTAGGTGCTAAAGTTATGGCCGCTAGTAGTACTAAGTCGATTGCCGTTAGTCTTCTGTCAGGACAACCAATAATTAGAGAGTCTGGAAACGTTACCACAGATACTCATTACTCTACAGATACGGTGCATTTAGCTGAGATCAGCTTTGGAACTTCCCCGGATGTAAATCTCGTATTCTAGTTCTATTATAAATAGATAAATGTTTGGTAAAAATTCAACTTTACTTTCTACGCAAAATATTATATTGTTTTTGGTACAAAATGTATGTCTTAGCTTCATGTAATAGTCGCGACAAGTGACCATGATGAAAAAGTCTTTACCTTCCTATTCCTCATCATAATATCACAGGCGATACGTTTCTGTAGTCTTAATATTAAGGTTACATAGATAAGCAACACACAACTGCTTGACGTCAATATCGACTCGTATTTACTGTGGCGTACATGATACATGTATGAAATCCTGACAATAAAACATACAAATGTTTCGTTTTGTACTTCTTAATTATCTTTTTTTTACTAAACAATAAGGCACACAATAGTGTAGCCATGTCAAACTATTATAATCATAATTCAAGAGTGCGAATGGGGCATAATTACTTAGATAACTTTAATGAATCTACATCTGTAGCGTACACAGTTTTGATTTAAGATTGCAATAGCAGGTCCTGGTAAGGTTCCAAGGAACATGGAACAAGCCACAGTGACACAACACTAATGCTATCTATTGTAAACTTTGTGTGTAGGGATATGGAACGCATGATGCGAAGAGGTATCTGGTTTATCTCACTTAAAACCTAACGAAAAATATTTGTATCGCCTTGGATGATATGTATATATATGTGTAACCAAATATATATTTGGACTAAAAGCTTCCCCTTTTTTGTAGACTCGGTTTGTACCACGTTTCTGAAGTCCAGGGGTGGACCAAAAACAAGGAAGGCAGCATAAGCATCCACAAAGCTGTCTTTTGGTCCAGCGTAAGCGGTATGATGAGCGGAGTCGCTGCCAACCCTATATCAGTGCTCAAGACCAGAATACAGGCTACTGCACACCCTAGCATCGCCGTCGGCAGACAGCACAGCTACAAGGGTAAAAGATTAATAATAATAAGTTGAATGGAATGATTTACATACAAATGACAAATGGGGACCATTGTTACTTGTGTGTTAGTGTGTGTCGTTTCTCAAGCACAAGAACATGCGTCTTTTCATTTCTTCTCAAACGTATGCAGGTTTCCTCTCTATGTTTTTCTTTTACCGTAAGGCTGTTTGGTGTAACTAATTTCTGTTTTTAAGCAGGTATAATCGGGATTCGAACTTGCAATCCGTACAGCCACCACGGCTGTTCTAATGTGTGAGATACCATCAGACAAATATTATCATTTATTACGAAGTCACCATTTTACCAAATTTTAAGGTATATAAAGAGATAATGTGTATATTATAGTATATTATAGTCTTTTAGAAAGTTCTTTGATTTATTGTAATCACAAATGCGTGTCGGTCTATCGTGCTTATTCGGCGGTGACTGAGGTGCCCCCGAAGATAGTTACATTATAATTTGCTGAATGTCGGCGATTTGTAAATTATGAGTAATGTGTCGCTACAGAGTCTGTATTAAACGTCTCTATTCTCATCAGGAATGTTAGATGGATGTGCTCAAATATACAAAACGGAGGGCGTGAGAGGTTTCTTCGCGGGTGTTAATGCCACTTGCACGCGCCTAGCTATTGGCAGCTCTGCACAGCTGACTACGTTCTCTGCGTAAGTGCCTACCTATATAATGTTACTCAAAAAGACTTTAAGATACGTTTTGAGAACCGCCGTGAAAAATCCGCGGTGGCTGATGGAACAGTCGCCTGCGAAATCAAGATAGCAGATTCGTGCTCCGACTGCCTGAGCCATGAGTTTTTTAAACTAAAATTAAACAGTGACTTTTCACACCACGAGCTTACGGTAAAGGAAAACACGGAGAGATTTGCAATTGGCTAAGATGTTACGTATGTATGCTTGAGTAACGGCGGCGAATTCCCTATCTGTCACTTAGGTACCTTTTTCTTCCTATTATTTGAAGAAGTTTTAAGCATGTGTCAGCTTAATTCTCCGGGGACTCTACTGCGAAGACACATTTTAAAATTAACAGTACAATATCGTGCAAGTTTTTTTTTCAATTTATTTCTCAGCGCCAAACAAGCGTTGCTGACCCACGGCATTTGCGCAAATTCTCCGTTCCAACTGGCCTTCCTTGCAAGCTCTGTGAGCGGCATTGTGGTGTGTTTTATAGTCTGTCCCCTCGACGTGATCACCGTACGCCTTTATAACCAGGGTAATTAAGTTCACTTACAACATTCACAGAGTAAAACAGGCCCTGCTTGCCCACGGCTACTGCGAGAACTCACCAGTGATTCTGTCGTCGATCGCAAGCATTGTGTCCAGTGTATTGGTCATTGCTTTAGAAACCCCATTGGATGTTATCAATACCCGCCTGTTCAACCAGGGTAACGTTGAAATGATGCCTAATATGCTTCTAACTTACCTGTTTCCTCTTATTGTCTTGCTTGCAAAGTATAATTTTCTAATCTTGGGATTGAAAACGATGAGATGAACTGTCAAATCACTGCTTCAACTATACTCCATGTATTTGTCGTCACGCTGGTTAAACAGATAAGAGTAAATGCATCTCCTTCTCCTTATAAACTCCTCTTACAATTCATCCACATTCTTCAATCTCCTCACGCAAACTGTTCATAGGAAGTTAGTTTGTGGTCAGCTTCTGCTTTTTCTTCATTCGCATTGTATTATCTGTTTCCACTACCTACGTTTCATAATTTATCCATTCTATCTGTACTTACATCCTCATTTACACTAGTTTCTGCTAATCTCTTCTCAAATTAATGATTTTACATTACTAATGCGTTGCAGTTAAAAATTGTTACTGGTATTCGAAAGAGATGAACAAGTGATTGAGTATGTTATATCGGTATATGGGCAAATTCTAGAGCAAGTGAATTAACTTGTATATCTAGGAAGCTAGTTCACACAAGATGGAAAGCATGAAAAAGACATTGAAAGAAGGATAACTGCCGGTAATAAAGTAAATGGGGCCATGTCAGCATTGATGGGCAGTTTTTGTACGGCAGCGAATCCTGGGTATGTCAGAGGAAGCATAAAAATATTGAATTTGCGATCGTTTCGAAAAATGTGCGAAGTAACGATCTCAGATCACTTAGTTGAGCAAACGTTAGAGGCTTAAAACTAAAGTCCATTGTAACCTTCATTCCTGTTCATCTATACGCTTTCTTCTTTTAGTTTATTAATGCTATAATATACATTTTAACGTATTCAAATGTTAACAATAGTTTGAATAATATTATCACATCTAAATATACTTGTCATCAGAAAAAACGAAAAACCTTGCAAGTTTATGTTTTGTAAGTTGTATTATTATATTAAGTTGTATTTCTCACGACACTTGTTAAACGACATTTGACATATATTCCTAAACTAGGTAATGCCCGCGGCTTCACCCGCATGGAGTTCGAAAAAGTAGTTTTGGAAATGTTCCTGTTAGAACCGGTTCAGCCGCTATGCCGTGAAAGAGCATCATACATAATCATATAAGAACTTTGAATTTTTCAAGATAAAAAAAAAGTAGCCTATTCCTAGGTATAAGCTATCACCATTTCAACTTCCAGCCAAATCGGTTCAGCCGTTTGGCCGTGAAAGAATCGCAAACATCCAAACTTACAAACTTTCACATTTATAATATTCGTAAGATATACACATTTTTCTGATAATCCTTACAAAGCATAAACTTGGAAAGTGTTTCGAATTTTCTGATGAGAAGTGTACTTTATTGCTGCTGCATATTGACTAACTTGCCCTTGTGATGGAATACGGTCACCGTATTCAGGAGCTGACAATACCAGCTGCATCACATGCACATCGACGACCTCAACTTGAAACTGCTACAGCGTGTAATAAATACAAGGTGTATTTTTCCAGGCTCTGGACCAGCTCTATACAATGGCGTTTTGGACTGCCTATCCAAAATATACAGAACAGAAGGTTTGCACGGCTTGTACAAAGGCGTGGGCCCCCTCTACCTAAGGATAGCCCCGCACACCACGCTATCTCTCGTCATATGGGATATGTTGAACAATTTGTTATTAGACAAAAGTTAAATCGAAACGTTGTTTTATTCGCAGAATTATCCAATTTTTTAATCAAACGCCCACTTATCGGTGACACGCAACAGGTGGCGTAAAATGGATCTCCCAGTCAAGATCCAAAGAGCTACAATCTGAACTCATTTCTTCATCATAGCTAGAACAGCTCTCCAAGGTTTCATCTTCAAGTTCATCTTCACACGAGCAAGCAGGATTGTTGGGATCAAACGGCAAAAAACCCACAGCTTGCTTATAGGCTTTGAGACAAGTCTTCTGACAAACTTCAGGGTGATACGGTTCGGACCAAACTTCATTGACTGCTTTCCGAATCATGCGTCGCTTAACTTTCTCTTTGTGCTTCACCCTCTCTGGGTTATCCTCTCTAGCAATTTTATACACTAAAGGAGAATAGTTTTCAATAGCGCCTTCCGTATTTGCGGTGCTAACTTGCATCTCTACATGATATTCGCCATTCACTTTGCTTACAATAAGTGTCGGTTTTTCTTCAAAACGTCTCTTGACTTTCCGGGTAGGCTTTGTCTCCTGTATCTCGTATACTTGCTGCTTCGCCTTGTTTAACATGTGGAGGAGACGTTTTGATATTGCACCTGGTCTCCAGCCTCTCTCCACCTGCAAAATTTGCAACCTACTTTAACATTACGTACTTACGTTTCAAAGTATACTTCATAAAATAAAACTTCTTACTTTAAAGATCGCATAATTCAGCTGCCTAAATAATGAAAACAAAACATAATAAATAATACTTGTAGTTAGTAATTTATTCTCTTAAAGTTACATAACGGTACAAAATTTACTTAGGACATATCAAATAAATTACTTGTACTTATAATCAAGCAGGCGACACACGAAACGCCACATCCAAATTTGAGCAATTTTTTACAAGTTCACGACAAAATTCTTACTCCAAAACGATTAACATTGGACAAAAGATAGACTGCGTTGATCTTTTACCCTGCCTGCGTAGACACACACTTGGCACTCTTTGTTGACATCGACATTAATCTCTCCATCTGTTCTCTTTTCAACAACTCAGAGTTGATAAATGAATGGAAACATGGCAGATGGAAAGTGCTTAGACTTATACCCTGATCCGTTAAGTTTCTCATTCTATCCTGTGGTCTACGATTTCTATGTTCTTTCAATCTGAAGTATGTCTTGTGTCCGCGCGCGTCTACCGCCACGATTCCTTTATTCGATGGCAAGGAATGCTTGCAAATATTGCCGTCTATATACGCATCAGGGTTAAGTATTCGAGACTTTTGTGCTTGACCTTTCTTAGGGACCGACATCCGAGGCACCGTTGATGGCACTGGTATTTTAACGTCCTGGCCGTGGGCTATCATATCTTTCAGTGCAGATTGAAGCAGTTTTCTATCATGTCCGTGACCTACAATACCAATCTGAGACAACATCTTTGGTGTTGCATCCCCAAAGCAACTCCAAGTAGCTTCTGAAGGCTTGTGGTTAACTGCGACTTTAACGTCTTTCTTGTCCCCCGCAGCACCTCTCTTAACACTGGCAATACTTTTGTTAGGCACACCTCGGGGCTTCGGGTAAAATCTCCATTTCCCTTGACAATCCACATAGCCATCCACCCCAACGACCAACCACTTGCCGTTAGTAGCTTGAAACTTTCCAGATTCACCATCAACTTGTTCTCCACTAGGCCCAAAGAATGTATTGGGGGCCCATCGGCCATCGGGGGCAATGTAACCATCAACGTTGATCTCCAACCATGTATGATCGGGGCCCCAGAAGCCTCCTAGATCGCTGCACTGCTGCTTACCATCTGGCCCTTTGAAGAACCTCTGTACTGGATTGCCGTATCTATCGAGTAATTTCACCCTATAGTCCAAATACGTATATTGACACGAGTTATCCACTTTGAGAACTTTTTTGCCCTTAAATGTTGGATCAAATATTGCATTTGGAGGTGTGAACTCAACAATCCATTCGTCAGAGTCCGTTGCAGAGCCAAGAGAGGACAATTCTTCGGAGCAAGAGCACGAGACATCCACGTTGGTTCTTTCAGGGTCAGGTAGAGCTGGATAGCAAGGACAGTCAGGATCCTCCGCATCTGGCAGTATGCCCAAAGCTTGTTGATACGTTTTAAGGCAGATCTCTTGACACATGTCCTTGAAAGCACTTTGAATGAATTCGCGCTGCGCTCGCTCGAGCCTTCTCGCCACACGATCCTTCTTCTTTTGCCGTTCACGATTCTCTTCATCTGTCCTTCCTATCGTAAACGTGATTGGTTCTTTGTCTTCATACGGTTGTTGATTAAGAGTCCTGGGCTTAGAATATTGTTTCATTGTTTCCATGGTAACTGTGAATTCGCCATCTTTCTTATGTACAACAAGTAGTGGCCGTTTGAGAGGCCTCTTCTTTTTACCAGTGTCCTTCTTCCTTTTCTTTGCGATTACTTCACCAGGATTCTTTGCCATCTTTAATAATCTCACCACATGTTTACTGGTCGCACCTGGCTTCCAACTAGGACGGAACTACGAAAAAAATAAAAAAAAATTTAAAAAAATATTACCAACAAAATAAAGCGTAGATTCAAAATATTACCTACCTTCATTCCTGGTATATTATCAGCATTCCATAACCAGCCCATCGATTTTGGTACAGCATTCATGGTACCAGTACAAGGCAGGGCGCACTTACTGTGTCCAATTTTAGGGGCTGTAATAAAGTAAAGCTTCCTTAATTGAGTGTGTTTCACAAAATAATTGAATGTAAGAAAAATAAAAATAAAAAAAATATATAAAAATACGTACGGATACCTTCGTAACCATAATTAAACTTGAACCTGTCATCTTTCTTCTTCTTTTTGTTCTTTTTAGACTCTTTTTCAGATTCAACGCTCTTATCAGTTGTCGTCAAAGCATTGGGTCCAGGTGTCGGCACTGATCTTTTGTCAGACACAAGTGATTTTGTACCCATCTTTTGACTTTCTTCGGCACGCTTTTTGCTATCGCTACCAGATGTACTCCAAGTTTTCAATTTACTTTTATCTACTAATTTATGGAATACGGGACATGGAAAAGGCATATCGTGTCCCGGCTTACGAGCAATATCTTCTCCGGCTTGCTCGAAGCCGCCACAAACTCCACAGTACGTCGTCCTCTTCATAAAACCAAACCTGCATTCACACGTGCAATAACAAGGATCTTCGCCGAACTTCATCTTCGCCTGAACGCCTCCGACTACCTCTTCGACTTTTGCACAGCATTCATTTTTCAGACTAGTCAGATCTAAACGGATTGCATCATCAGGAGGAGGGAGAGGTTCCCGAAACTTTTTGTGGTCACATCTTACATCTTTGCATTTTGTAACAGTAAGTATTGGTGCTACATCCGCCGGTAGATCTAAAGAACAGAAACTCTGTGAGCTACGACTCACATCATCATTATTCTTTATCGGACACTGGCTATCACAAATCCTGAACTTGCATCTACTCTTCGTAGCTTCCACGTCCGATTGCGGCGGACTTATATTGTTTGGTGAATTCTTGGAAGTCGGCGTTCGATCCAAATCTTTTTCCACTGTAAAATATCCAACGCAATACTCCCTGTTACCATACGGGCCATTATCACCAAATATGTAATTCAGAATATTAATTTGCTGTTGATTAATAGATGAGCAAGACTTGGATCTTATTAAATCTGCTTGTTTATTCTTATCCATATCTGTTTCACTCTTAATAAGACTAATAATACTCTTGTGTATTCCAGAAAGATCACTCTTGCTTATGCAGTGAAGACTGTTCGCATGTTTGGTGGTTGCTTCGTCTACATTAGATGTCATATTATTTAGTTCTCTCTTATTGATTCGTCTATTTTTTTTTAATTTAACTGTCCCACCTTTGTAAATAGTCTTTATTGTCCCCACTCCTTCGGCCAATTCGTTTGGTTCTCTAACTTTGCTGATAATTTGAGCGGGCTTTGAATCTATATCAGTATAAATAAAGGTCTGCTGATTATCCGAGAGTGATCTAAACTTCGTAGTGACCCTATCTTTCAGGTTACTCAGTTTAACATTCAACTTTATCAGCGCCATACGTCTTGAAGTAACCTCATCGAAGATATTGTAATGGTCTTTTACAAATACAAACGGAGGTTCATGTTTAGTAAATACCTTTGTTAAGTATTCGATAAATGTGTTAGTCCATGGTATGTGAGTGGACCCTAACCGTTGATAGGGTACTCTCTTACTCAATAAGGACAACTCCATGGGGTACATTTTCATATTGCGTATCAGCTGGTTAGAATTGTTAGTGAATAGTATTGACTGTCCAGTCTGCATTCTCTTTTCTGGCACTGACCTCTTCCTATCATTGTTCCTCAACTTTCCTTTACCTTTGCCTTTCTTCTTGCGAGTTTTTTTTGGCAATTCGTTTGGGTCTCTCAGATTAAGTGTGAAAACGTCAGCAAACTGACTCTTGATGTAAAAGTCTTTACAAGGTGCAAATAGTCGGAGCTCCTCCACCACGATTTCAAATAAAAACATTGAATCTGAAAAAGCCATTACTTTATCGATAACGGCATTAATACAGTGTGAAGTATTGATTTTTTATTGTTTAGACATGATAATACTCAAATAATTTTAGATTTCCAAAAAGAACTTTCAATTACTAATTTTGTCGAATATATTGTGTCAAAATTTTAAAAGTGTATTTTCGAATTCAGTTGTATAAGTATTCGGTGTAATGAGTTTGGAATATAGAAAAAAGTTAAATTATTATATTTTAGCAATGTACCATTAAATATTAGTTCCGTATGCTGAAGTTCAATATCATATACAGGTGTCTCAGAAAAATAGCATATGTCGGGTATTATAAATATATCCTTATATTCACTTGACGGAGAAATAAAATAAATAAGTAGGTCCAAAAATAACAAAATTCATATTCACTCACTCAACGGTGAAGGAAAACATCGAGAGGAAACCTGCATACGTCTAAGAAATTCAAAGGCGTATGTATAGTCGTGCTTGAGTAACGGCGATGGACTCGCCATCGGTCACGTTGGCACCTAATATGCCTCTGGTGGAAAGTGGGTGTGTGGGTATTACCTATACACCTCTGCCATATATATTTACTCAAATCCTAGTAGTGACATAAAAAAAACAAAAAAGTATTTAGATTCTTCATGTATAACTTCATCGGTATAGCAATGCTATATGCGGTTGTAGAGCTATATAAAGTAAAAAAAATAATATTAAGTTTGCATTTTTAAAATTTTATTATAATCTTTAAATTGTGCCTATCACGTGTATTGAACAACAAATGGTTTTAAGGTTTAAAGTCTAGTTATAGACTTGGAATATAATATAATCACACCTAAAAAGTCATAGGGAATAAGAATAGAAAATTAATTATACGATAGACACTGCATTAAATACGCATATTAAGTACTCCTACAAAAATGTTTTATTTAAAAAATAATTAATTATTCATCAAACCGAAACTCAATTGTATTTGAACAAGGGGCTCGTTGATCTATTTGAAGTGGAGCTATTCCCAAATGATTTGATTGTAGCTATTGTTTGCGTCTTTGTCACACCGTATGGGCCGTGATTCCCGTACATAGTGAAAGGAGATACTTTCTTTCGCGGCGTGTTTGATGCTCTATTAGTCTTCATCGGTGGCTTCAACTCGCACAAGTCATCATACATTTGCAGACCTTGCATGATCTCTCGGTACTTCGCTGCTTTCTTGGGATCCATGTAATTCATTCGATCTGCATTACTCATGCCAGGCGACCTACCTTTTTCATAATTTAGAGATACGCTCATGACTACTTGACTCTTCCGTCGCTGGCCAGTATAAGACACTGACTTCTTAGCTTTGTTACTTGGACCTTTGGCTAAGGCTGGTTTTTTATCTCCAGTGCCACCTTTCCCTTTAGCAGAAGGTGAAGAGGTACCCACAGCTTTAGTTTTAGCGTCCGGTTTGCCGTTAGCTTTTGTCGGAGGCTCGGGTCTCGTTGCTCTTGCTGCCTTTTTATTTTCTACAGCTGTTGAAGCAGTCACAGTAGACTTTGATTTGCCGCTTCTCGTCCCTCGCCTCTTGGAATACCAAGCCCATTTCCCATCTTTATCGATGTAACCATCGATACCAATCCTCAGAAATTGACCTGTATTGTCAGTAAATCCACCTTCTTCAGCTGAATAAAACAGGCCATCAGGGCCAATAAAGTTCATAGGTACCCAGCGATTATCTGGCCCTAAGTAACCGTCTCTATTTATTTCCATCCACACGTGACCTGGTCCCCAGAAACCCCCAAGATCACTACATTCCTGTTTCCCATCAGGGCCTTTAAAGAATCTTGGTACTTGATTCCCGGACTTGTCCAACACTTTTACTTTATAATCTAAATAAGTATATTGACTCTCGTTTTCCACTAAAACAGGCGGGTGCTTAGCTTTAGCATCCCATCGAGCTGCAGGAGGAGTGAACTCTATTGTCCATTCATCTCCATCGGTATCGCTGCTAGAAATACTATCTTCTTCAGAGCAAGAACACGAATCTATGGGTGGGCTTATATCAGATGCTGGCTTGGTCTCACAAGGGCAAGCTGGATCATTAGGGTTCGGTAATGGAAGTATTCCAATGGCCTGATTATATGCTTTTAAGCAAATCTCCTGACACTTGTCTCTGAAAGTAGACTGGAGTAGTCTGCTTTTTCTCCTCGTTTCTCTACGTTCTCTTCTCTCTCTCTGTTTTTGTATCTTTTGTTTTTCTTCTGCTGTTTTGCCTATTGTGTATACTAAAGGGGGCTTTTCATCGTAAGGGTACTGGAATACCAGTCTCTCTTTTGAATAATTCTTGAATACCTCCATTTGTACTGTGAATTCTCCATCTTGTTTCTTCACAATGAGTGTAGGTTTCATCTCAATTTTCTTTTTTCGTTGCATCATAGCCCGTTTCTTTTTAGCTATTATGTCAATGCCCTCTCTCATCTGTTTGTATCTTCTTACTAGGATCTTATTAGCAGCCCCTGGTTTCCATTTTGGACGTACCTGTAATTTTTATTTGGAGAAATAAGAGCCCAGACTCTGTATCATATAAAAATGTCTCTCACAGGATTCTGTTTTATGCGTTGGAAAAATGTTTCAAAGCCACATTCTTCTACCCAAGTATATATATAAGAGTATAAGCTCAAATTACGGTCAGTATACTAGTACTTATCATATTCGTCTTAATTCTTGTATGAAATTTGGCATTTATGTATTTAAATAGTATAGCAAAACTATTTAGCACTATTGTGCATTTTTCCGATAGTTCCGATTGCCTTAATTCGACAAGAAACCTAAATCTAAAGGACATGATCTGATTTTAAAAAGTACCTTCATTCCTGGTATATCGTCAGCTGTCCAATTCCAGCCCATGCCTTTTGGAACAGCTGGATAAGGATACTTTTTGGATTCCACTTTCTTTTCAACTGGCGGGGGCGGCGCTGAAATGACACAAAATAAAAAAATATAAATAACGTTGCAACAGTTACCTATATCAATCAAAGATTCAAAGGTGACACCCACGTTCTGCCACAACGTTCGCTGTAAATTTCCCTACTGCCTTTTTCTCATGCTTGACTTTTTCCTTCTTTACTTTCTCGTCCCCCGCTTCTTTCTTATCGTTCTCCCTTGACTTCTTCTCAGAAAAATTACGAGCGGACCGAGACACAAGTTTGGACTTAGAAGTTGCTTTCGAGCTCTTCGTGCTTGTATTATCCACCGGCTTCTTGGCAGCCTCCTCTTCTGGCCAAGGACTTTGAGTTTTGATGTATTTTTTATCATAAAGTTTATGGTACACAGGACATGGATGTGGCTTAACGTGTTCTGGTTGGTCTTTCATATCGTCACCCAGACACTCGTAGCCCCCACAAACAGCGCAATAAGTAGTTTTATTGGAAAATTTAAAACTACATACACAGTCGCAGTAGCAAGGATCCTCATCAAGCTTCTTTTTTCTTATCACCGTGTTGTCCACAATGAAATCTTTCACCCGTTCTGCCACATCACACGCCTCTACACAACATGGATTGTGTATATCCTCAAAATTTATAACTAGAGCGCTGTCAGCCGGGCTAGGCTCTTGATCCTGTAGGGCAGGGCAGACAGGTTCTTGACATTTCAAATCTCCTGAATTAATTTGCTTTGCCTCATTTAATACAGCGCAGACGTCTTTGGAGCATGAAGTTTTTTCTGAGGCCTTTGCGCTTGCGCAATCAGTGGAACAGTACTTAAATTTATCGGTTGATTCAGATGCTGGTGTGCTATCCTTAGTAGATTCCTTATCAAAATCGTACTCCACTGTGAAGTAATAAACATTATAAACCAGTTCTGTCTTTGATTCTGGTTTCTTAAAGGGACAGCCTTCCCCTCCGCAGACACTCTCTTCCGTTGTGGTCGACTCACAGTCTTTACTACACACAGAGTCACAAGACCTCTTTTTCGTCAGTTCTTCTTGCATTTGCTTCACACAGGCACATTGCGTCGAGAGCCCTAACAAATTGCTACTCTTACTGAATGCGCCTTCGTGCCGAATAAACTGTTGAATATTTTTAGCCAAAATACACGATCTGCTTCCACAAGGACCAACAATGTTATTAAAATCGATTTCTACATTATCCTCATCGACAAGATTTTCAATATATGCCCTCATATCTCTGGCAATCCTGCAGTCTGCCTTACCGCAGGGCCCTCGTATGTTAGCTATGTCAAATGTAGCTGGTCGATTACCGGTAGGCCTCTGACCAGCGTCTATACACACAGGACAAGGTCCACTCTGTGCTTCTTGTTTGAACTTTTGAGCAAACGACCCTGGTGGCCACTTAGTCTCTTTACAATAGCAGTATTTATCGATATCTGTGGCTTTGATTCTTGGTGTGATTGTAGGTCGAGGAGTCAACATCCTCATGTTATCATTACAAGACACAATGATCTTCCTAACATAGTCCACAATGAAATCGATATCAGGACATGTTTCTGGTGCCTTGTATATTGATTCTGGAGGTTTATCGGCGTGACTCATACAACAATAGTCTCCGTCGTTGAAGAAGGTAAGATTGGCGCTCGGAGCGTTTTTATAATCAGCATAAATTATTTTATTTGGCTTAGGTTTATCGACGATGAAGTTATTTTCAATTTTATTGCAATTCTCTTCAAAGTCTTCATCGGTTGTTTTCATGGTGCATATGTAAGAAGTAGTCTTTGAGTTGATTCCTGTGTATAGACATTTCCTTATGGATGGATCTTCGGATAAAGTCCGGAATGCAGTGGTAACCTTCTCGGTAAGGTATGTTAGTTTTATTTGTATACCCAATTTCGCCATTAATTTTGCAGTTCCTTCCTCGAATATATTGTAATCATCTTTTAGAGTTACGGGAGGTGGGTTTTGACAGTCGCAAATTCTTTCTAAGTACTTTACAAATATTTCATCCCAAGGGATGTATGTGGAACCAATGTAAACTAAATTATCTTCTTTGCTCCAAAGCGAAAATTCTAACGGAAATTTCTTCATATTTTGGATTAGGAACTCAGCGCTGCTCGAGAATAGGACCGACTGTCCAGATTGTATGGCGGGCTCGGGTGGAGGTAGCTCTACTTTGCCTTTTTTTCCTTTCTTCGGTTTTGGTTTTGGTTTCTTTTTTCCCTTTTTTCCTACTGGTTCTGGTGGTAATGGCGGAGGCTCCGGCATTACTATATACATTTGCTTAGGATCTTTCAGTTCTAATGAAAATATATCTGCGAAATCGCTTTTGATTACCAAGAATCTACTCTCGACATAACTGTTCACGCTCTCCACCACCACCTCAAACAGAAACATGGCATTTGTAACTGCCATGTTTATTTTATAATTTTTATATTAACCAAAGCACGTTGTACAATTTACATTGTTCAGATCAACTGGACTCTTTTTTTCTCAAATAAATATGAATTTATACTTTAGTGATTTAGACTTACACCTTTGCACAAAAATTTTGACAAATTATGACATCTGTTGTCTCAGCCAGAATTTAATACTTATATAGTAAAAAGTATCGTTGTCTAAATTAATATTATTTTTTATTTATATGTGTTAGTTGGTATTTTTTATACTACTAGGGTGGCAAGAAACCCCCGGTTCACCTGGTGGTCACCGCCGCCTATACACGCTATCAACACCAGGTCACGTTCGCGGGTTGCTAACCCATATTGCATGTTTTTTTTGTTACGTATTATGTCTTTCGTTACCAACTTTCATCTATAAGCCTGTTCTCCCTCGAGAACACCTATTTTTACTTAAGCTTTTAAGCCGAAAGTAACCGTTAAGCTTCGAGTAGCATTGAGATGGGCAGTCAGTTATAAGACAATTCTGTGATATCTGTAGTCGACAATAATTTGAGCATGAACTTGTGTGTTGGCAACAATAAACAATACTAAATAAAAATTGATTTAAAATTGCTAAGCAACTCTATAGTCACTCATTTTATAGTGCCATTGTGTTAAATGAAGTGGTTACATTTTATAAATGCCAGTTGTCTATACTATTATTATAAATGGTGGGTGAGCGACAAAAATTATACCCTATGACTTGCAGAAAATTATAAAAT
Organism: Drepana falcataria; assembly: GCA_945859725.1. NCBI lineage: Eukaryota > Metazoa > Arthropoda > Insecta > Lepidoptera > Drepanidae > Drepana > Drepana falcataria. The sequence goes on from OX243925.1 coordinate 1,900,955, forward strand.
TATGGAACGCAGCATGAATCGAATCAAATCAGCTGACTGCCAAGTTTGACACAGACGAATGACAAGTTGTCAAATCATCTTTGTTCAAATAAAGGGAAGTTTATTACGAAATAGAAAGAAATGAGATATTTAAGCTGAAATATTCCATGACCGCCTCCAGTTCTACAGAGCACACGATGCCGGCCGAAGGCTATACAACAAATCACATAAGATGACTTCACGGCTTCCAATAGAATAATATTTCCTTGGTAAGTTCCAGTCTAATTCTTACAAAAACTTGGCGCATTGTGATATTATTGTTAAAAATACGACGTTTGATTGGGAGCGTCAATAGCGTAGTTTTACGTAATTTTATTGCTTTTGCGAAGTTCCTTTAATATATGTAAGACATGATATTTATGTCTTCATATGTTTACATTTATAAGTGGAAAGTTTTAAAATCTTAACAAAACATTAATTTGAAGCGTTTATACACAGCATTGATGTCATTGTTCTATGACAATAATATTATATGTGTAATTCAACTATGAGGTCCATGTGAATCTAGTGTGCACAAAATATATCAATTTTATTTCGAGTAATCAAACATTACCAATATTCTGTCACTAAGCACTGTTAATAATCTTAACATGATGATGATGTTACGGTAAATTAAACTACAGTAAGTAACACAAAATTATTATTATGCTGTTGATTAACTTTGTTTTTCGTTGGAAAAACATGTGAAAACATTTAAGTTAAAGAAGTGAGTAAATTTTCTTAGTTAGTACCTACACATGACAGCTAATATATAGTGCATGATTATTAATACATGCAAAAATAAATAATAATCTTATCACAAACAGCTCTAACAATATCGCACAAGTAAAATATAATATGACATAGAAGATATATACAAGATAGGTAGATTGTAGTTTAAAACAACACATTGTATGTAGGCTGACATATATAACAATATTTTTTTTCTATTTATATTTTTTCTATCTATCTGAACAATGCCAAGATAAATAGACCTCTAGCTAGGCAACCGATATAAGGTCTAGACCTCAGCTTAAGCCATTGTTGATTCAAGAGGGCTGTAAATTTATAAATAAGTTAAATTGGAAAACCTTTCGTAATGAAAACACAGTATATACATCCGTAGTAAAATGGACTTCCTTGTGGGCGGTGTTGCTGGGGTCGGTGCGGGGTTCTTCAGTAATCCGTTTGACGTTGTGAAGACCCGAATGCAGCTACAGGGAGAGCTCCGAGCCCGAGGTCAGCATGCGGTACATTATAAAAACATACCGCATGCAATGTACACTATTGTGAAGCATGATGGTTTGGGAGCACTGCAGAAGGGGCTTATACCGGCTCTGTGGTTTCAATTAGTTGTCAATGGTGTAAGGTAAGTGCTTTTTTGTCTTCAACAGCTTATGCCATACTTCATGATAATAACTGGGAATGCTTATATTTATATTTACTCTATGTTACTTTTTTTACAATTATATATGTTATTATACTTTTTATTATTATTAAGAACATAATGTTTTAACAGTACATAGTTCATAGTACATCAAATTTGTAATGTGTTCAAATAATTGTTATCATTGCATATTTTTTCCTGTAACCTTTGATTCCTGTAATGCTATAAGAACATACAGTAGAACTCCAATTATCCGAATTAATGGGGACCGGGACTCATTCGGATAATCAATTTTTTATTTTTTTTTTTATACAACAAGAGTGGCAAACAAGCATACGGCCCACCTGATGGGAAACGGTTACCGTAGCCTATTTACGCTCACGATACCGAAGTATCACTTGCGCGTTGCCACTCTGTGTTCGGAGAGTTACAGTGTGTTGGCAGCATAATGGGTTTAATCCCTCTGCTTCCAACACAATGTAACAATCCTCCCCCCTCCCCAAGGAGCTCATTTCTGGAAACCTTTATTTTATGAAAAATATTCGGATAATCGGATTTTTTTTTTAAAAATTGCCATTGGAGAGAATAAAAGCTACGTTTTGATATTGCACTATTTTTTTATTGAATTAAATGAAAGAAACATGAAATTTTCACATGTTTTAAATATAAATAAAATGTACTTATGTACAAGTTTAGAAATAAAAATCATTGTTTTTTAAACATCTCCGTCAATGTAAGCTGTTTTGCGGTCTTCAACCGTTTTCAACACAATTTTTTGTGATTCGGATAATCGGCGATTCGGATAGTCGAAGTTCGGATAATTGGAGTTCTACTGTATTATGATAACTAAATGGTATGTGAGTTTAATAAAAGACTTATCTAAAATTGAAGGGATGATGTTAAGAGTTTTTGGCTAGCATAATCTGTTTTAAGCTTTTTTATTCTGTAAGTACATTTGAATATTTAAAGAAATATACAATTCTAGTAGGTATATAATATACCTACTGTATCATTAGCACATCTACGTATGTGCTAAATAGTGTTAAATGAACACACTCAAATGTGTCTACTTACATATTCTCTTCTCTCTTATATATTCTTAAACTGTAGAACAAATATCTGTGTACCTAAATGTTAAGTTTTTTCTCGAAGAAGTCCGAATGTCATCAATTGATTGACTTTATTTGTTTTTGCAACCAATTAATTGAAAATAACATCATCTGTTAATTTATACCCTATGTAACAAAAACAGATTAAAAATATGATCCTAAGCCACAGGCACGCAAGGCGGAGTACAGATAGAATACTTATATATTTTATACCAACCTATTCTCATATTATACATTGGGGCCTGTATGTTTCGTTACTTAGGAGCATTTTTCATTTTAATATCTAGACCTACTTTTTCAGGTTAGGTATATACCAACATGCCGATGACCTCGGCTTCTTAAGAGATGAAAATCACAACACAAAATTTGTAAATAGTTTGTTCTTTGGGTCAATATCTGGGATGTGTGGAGCGTGCCTTGGCAGTCCTCTGCAGCTGGTGAAGACCCAACTCATGTCATATTCCTCTGAGAAGATAGCCGTGGGCACCCAACACGCTCATCCAGGGATGGTGTATGCAATCACTATGATTTACAAAAAGAATGGAATCTCCGGTCTGTGGAGAGGAGCGCATGGTATGATGCTGAGGAACTCCATGGGGTCTGCGTCGCAGATTGCCTCTTTTGCTGTGTAAGTAAAATGTTTTAACCATACTCATCATCCTATAAATATTATTGAGAGACAGGGTTCATTTGTTATTGTTATTTTTTTCTTATATCTCTATTGCGGGTCCACTATTTTGTGGAGGCCCCCCCCCCCTAAATTCGGCCTAAATTTTAAAACATCAAAATCAACAGAAGTTTATTATTTTATTTTATTCAATAAAGATAAAATCAATTACGCGGGTAAAATCTGCCAGGCACATCAAGTTATATATTAACATATATCCTCACGCCTTCCCGCCAAAGTCCCCGAAGGGGTAGGCAGAATTGTATAGGTAGTACCGACACACCCACTTTCCACCAGAGATATAATTTAGGTGCTAGCGTGAAAGATGGCGAGGCCGTCGCCGCTACTCAATCGCGACTATACTATACGCCTATGAATTTCTTCTCAGACGTATGCAGGTTTCTTTTCGAAGTTTTCCTTCACGGTAAAGCTCGTGGTATGACTAATCACTGTAGTTAGATTCATTGGTGTAGTCGGGATTTTAACTTGCAATCTTTGTGTTGTAAGCAACTACTCGAACCACTCGGCCACCACCTAGATTAATTTATATTATTAATGATGATATTTCAGTTGCAAGGAGTGGATGGATAGCAACAACATGTTCCAGCAGTCCAAGTACCTGTCAGCCTTCGTGGCCAGCAACGTGGGGGCGCTGGTGAAGACTGTCTGGCTGACACCCATGGACGTCATCATGACTAGGCTTTACAACCAAGGTTAATACTATACTACATTATACTGAATACATTTGACTTAGACTTAAACTAGCGTGGAGAGCCGTTGTGGCCGAGTGGTACGAGTAGTCGCCTGCATCACAAAGATTGCTGGTTCGAATCTCCATCGTACCAATTCTGATCATAACTACAGTATATAACATATATGCCTGCATGTTTTTTATAAAAATTGAAAAGCGTATGTCGAGTAAGTAAGAGACGGGGTGGACTGGACATTCGTCGGCAACGTATTGTATTAAAAGAGGTTGTTGATAACCCAACTACTGTACCAATAAGTTTTTCTGAACTTAAGTACAGTGATTAGTCACACCACAAGCTTTACGGTGAAGGAAAACATCGAGAGGAAACCTGCATACGTCTGAGAAACAATTCAAATTCGTATGTATACTCGTGCTTGAGTGACGGCGATGGACTCGTCATCTGTCGCCTAAAATATATCTCTGGCGGAAAGTGGTTGCGTACTACCTACACACCCCTGCCTAACCCTATGATAAGCCTTATAGAAAGGCGTGAATATAGGTCCCTTGCCGCGTCTGTCTGTTTGTATGTTCGCCATAAACGGATCGAATCGGTACCCTTTAAGTACATAAGTGCCAATCACATTAGAGTCTTGTCTTTTTGTTCCAGCTGTGGACACAGAAGGCCGTGGTCTATTGTACACGGGCATCGTTGACTGTGCGAAGAAGATCACAAAATCCGAAGGACTCCTGGCCTTCTATAAGGGCATGGGCCCTTCTTACTTAAGGCAGGCGCCACACACCGTCCTTCTCCTAGTGTTCTGGGACATGCTCAAAGATTTGCAAAAGGGATTCGAAACGAACCAACTTAAGAATCAGTGATTCAAGAATAAGATGAGGTGTATGTTGTGTCTGTGCGTGTTTGGGTCTGTGCAACTTCCATTAAAAGGCCTTGGGCTTTTAAGCCAATGGATCGCTTTAACACTTTTCTTGCAACCTTGTTTGTTTTTTAATTTAACGTCCGTCATGTCTCATATATAGAATATATAATATTATAAAGAGGAAAGATTTGTTTGTTTGTTTGTTTGTAATGAATAGGCTCCGAAACTAATGGACCGATTTCAAAAATGCTTTCACCTTTGGAAAGCTACATTATCCCCGAGTAACATAGGCTATATTAAATTGGACCCATTAGGTGGCGCTGCGATCGAGTTTCAAGAATTTTACCTTTTTACCCGGGCGAAGCTTTCTGTGTGTTTCTGTGTGTCTTAAGCTAGATTCGAGAATGGTTTAGATTTACAATTGGACCCAATAGGTGGCGCTGCGATCGTGTTACGGACAATTTAACTTTTTCACCCGAGCGAAGCTGGGCGGGACAGCTAGTATAGAATATTCGCCGAAAAGTTTGACTATAAAATGTATAATAATATATAATATATCCTCACGCCTTCCCACAAGGGTCCCCGAAGGGGTAGGCCGAGGTGTATAGGTAATACCCACACACCCACTTTCCGCCAGAGGTATATTAGGTGCCAACGTGACAGATGGCGAGTCCATCGCCGTTACTCAAGCACGACTATACATACGCCTTTAAATTTCTTCTCAGACGTATGCAGGTTTCCTCTCGATGTTTTCCTTCACCGTAAAGCTCGTGGTGTGACTAATCACTGTACTTAAGTTCAGAAAAAACTCATTGGTACAGTCGGGATTCGAACTTGCGACCTTTGCGTCGCAGGCAACTGCTCGAACCACTCGGCCACCACGGCTTCAGGCGTATGTATAGTCGTGCTTGAGTAATGGCTATGGACTCGCCATCTGTCATGTTGGCATCTAAAATATATCTCTGGCGGAAAGTGAAAATGCTGAAATACTCTGTGTACATATTATATAAGTAGTATTGTAGGCTTTTCTGACAATGAGTAAGAACATAATTAGGTTAAAATATATTATTTATAAGACATTTTATACCAGCATATTACAAATGTTATACAATCAGAAGTTTATTTTAATAGAACTATTCTATTTTCAAGTATCAAAAAGTACTTAACAAATTACTGCACAATACAAGTATTGCAACTCGAAATCTATCTTTTAATTCAAAAGGTTCATAAGTGAACCGTATTCGTACAAGCAGACGGTCTATTTCAGTATTATCTAAAACAAATACCTTGTAAGCATTTGAATATAACTGTGTATAACTGGCATCATGTAACTTGAGCTCTGTGTGATAAAGAGGAGACAGCCTAATGTATGATACAAGATAGCTCTGTCTCTTTCGTCTTCGATTCTGTCTCAGAATCAAGTTACATGCCGGCAACAATAACTGTATTGTCCTATCTATCTACATATGTGGTAATAGATGGATATTTGTTTATGTTTGCCTTTTGATAGAATCTGAGCCTTATTTGAACGCGATATGCCTCAATATTGAATTTTTTTTTTATATGTTGAATAATGTGTCATAAATTCATGTTTTGGGCAGTGCTGTCATCATGGCAATATCGTGAAATAATGTTGACATCTCCCACAAAAGCAACTGATCTTAAACAAGCATTGTGTATCGTTGTTGTGTTAGTAAAATTATTAGAAATACAGTTAGTAAACATATCGTGATTAGATCCAAAGATTAATAATTAAGTAATTTATTAAGTAGTTAGGTAATAATAATTATGTAGAGCCGTTGTGACCGACTGGTTGCAACAGAAAGTTTGCAAGTTCGAATCATTAGTCAGTAGTACCAATGTACAGTGATTAGTCACACTAGGAGCTTTACCTTCAAGGAAAACATCGAAAGGAAACCTGCATATGATTGAGAAGGAAGGTCAAAGGCGTATGTATAGTCGTGCGTGAGTAACATTCTCGCCATCTGTCACGTTGGCACCTAAAATATGTCTCTGGTGAAAATGAGCACTACCTAAACACCTCTGCTTACCCCTTCGGGAGACGCTAAGTGCTCCCGAAGTGGCCTGAAGATATAATCATAAATAAGAATAATTTTCCCGACGATAAATTATACTTAATCCATAAATGCGTCTTTAATGCTTTCATTTTAAGGTTATTTTTGTTACCACGACATATAAAGGTCACGTGCTCTTTTTCATCTTTTAAAGTACTTATCGGTCGTACTCTAACATCCAATTTACTGGTCTTTTAATGTTAAAGTTTCAGCACAATTTCGCTAGAGGCGCTGATGAAGCTCACGTTAGTAACTAAATCTTATATTTTAGTTGTAATTAAGATATGTCTTAATAATATTGCCAAGCAATTATATTACTAATATTGTTCCTATAATATATAAATATATATAAAATATACAATTTGTTGACTTAGTTGTCATTTCAATGGTTTTTTTTATGATAACAAGGCGCAAATGGCGCCATTTTATTTGAAACAAACACTTTTAGACGAATGCAGTGCAAACTACCAGCTAATTATTATAATTGTATAATTATTGTTGTATTTTATAGTTGTTTTGTTTATATGTTCTTTAATAAAATGTTGATATTATTTCATATTTATTTAATTTCATCCCTCAAATGTATAATTGAATGTATGTGATTATGAATGCTTGTTACGCATCACGGAAATGGCTCTACACATTTCGGTGAAATTTGTGAAGGAAGTAGCTTTTCACACAAAGAAAAAGAGTTATTGTTCGCTTAATAACCGTCGCCATTTAATCGACGGGCGTGATTTCGTCCAAGTATAATGACGTCCAATATTTGTTAAGATATATTTACCTTTCTTAAGTAAGGGCCTACGGAATATTTCGTTCAAAATTTAAATTACCCGAATGACGCCGGCTTTCTCCCACCTTACAAAGATCGCAGTCAAAAAGCACTTCTCAAGTATTGTGTTCATAATATGAGTGAGGTTAAAAACCCAAGTGGAGCCAAAAACTCAGGCAAACGATATACCTATTTGGCTGTATAAAAAAAATAGTAAAACCGTCTGTTGAAGAAAGTCATATTGACTTGTTGTAAGATGTAAATATTTATATAAACACACGAGGGATTTGGGGTTGCCTGAAGCGCATCTGCGCTTGCGAAGAGCAAGTGCAGAGCCACAGTTGGTAGGCCAAGTCAGTCTCGAGTAATCTCACATAGATTTTGAATCATTTCGTTAAGCCCTACCAGATCGATATGTATGTTTGTACTTGCATCACGCAATAACTACTGCGTGAAATGTAATGCAATTTTCATCGGAATATTGCTAGTGATGTAACTTAGAATAATGTTCCACTTTAGAGCATGAAAGGATCGCTGTGATCGTGACTTTAGCACCGAAGCGAGATTAGGATCCAATAGACATAGACCCAAGATACCCAACTTTATTTTTGTCATTAGGTACCCGACAATAATACTTCTAAAATGGCGGTCGCAAAACAAGATGGCGTCGGACGCGATTTGACAGATTTGGCGATGGGCGGCGTATCTGCTATGTTCGCTACTCTCTTCACCAACCCCATTGAAGTGGTGAAGACACGGCTGCAACTACAGGGGGAGCTAGTGTCGACAGGCAAACACGCAGTGTATTATAAGAATGTGCCGCATGGCTTGTTGGTGATAGCGAAGACTGAAGGGTTCCTGGCCCTGCAGAGTGGGCTGCCTGCCATGCTAGGGTTCCAATTCTTTTTAAATACTTTTAGGTGAGTCTCTTTTGAACTACCTAGAAAACCAAAAGGTAGGTTAATTATTCTGGAAAATAATAAATGTCTCGGGACAATTCCACACAAATTGACATAACGAGGTCTCAATACCAATGAGCGAGAGGTATAACATTTATCTCACACACACACATACACTCCCTCTCTTTTGTTTTATCCTAATATTACAGTATAATAGTAAAATTATATAAAGAGACTGATGAATGTGGACGAAGCGAAAGAGGTATGTAAGACTAGAGAGAACTGGCGCTCTATACTCTCTGCCTACCCCGTTAGGGCCCCGGCGTGATGATATACGTATGATGATAGTAAAATTTGTTATGGAAGAGTGGGGTATTATATCACAGGTCTATAAACATACAAGAACGCCTCAACAAAAATTACTGTTATATTAAATAAATTCTTAATTCTGAATGACAACAATCGTGTGATATTTAAGTCAACAATTTAATCCGACCTGAATTCTGTTACGTACCAGCCCTGTGTACATCCCTAACATTATGCTGAGGACAGCACATTCCTCACCTGAGGACATTGCAACATTGAGGAGCGATTCAACATATTTCCCAGCATCGAAACCACCAGCAGCCTGATTCTGTTCATCCTTATTTTATTAGTAAAGTATTTCCACTCTCGATCCGGTATCGAGTTATACGAGTTGTCACAATTAGATTAACTAATCTAAGGTTTGTAATAAAATCGTTACGTTTTAATTAACAATGACAGGTTTATCTAGAGTTTCGTTTTTAGCGACCTGCTGCTGTGGCGAGCGTAATTATCCTACAGATTTACTTTTATATCTCCTTTTCGAGTTTTTCAAGGCCAATCTACCTCATCTTTATCCGCATTTCCTCAAGCTGGAATTCTTTGGCAGGCATAGAGTCATTTGACGAGTTTTTATTTATTACAGATTAGGCGTGTACCGTATATCAGAGCGTCGCGGGCTTACCATAGATAAGAACAACCGTACTTCTATAGTCAAGGGCGCCGCTGCAGCTGGCCTGGGCGGGGCTCTTGGCTCCATCGCGGGAACACCTTTCTTCCTCGTGAAGACCAGGCTTCAGGCTCAAGCAGCTCGGGCTATAGCTGTAGGACACCAACACTCACATTCTGGCACGTTCAGCGCCTTGAGGGATATTTATACCAGGGAGGGGGTCAAAGGTAGGTTTGAGTAGTCGCCTGAAATGTATGCCAGTTCCAATACCGACTGTACCATTGAGATTTTTCTGAAGCTTAAGCTTAAGGTTTAAAGTGAAGTAACATCTGTAGAGAGCTTAATTTCATTTGAGAAGAAATTATATTTGTTTAACTAAAAACGGTGATCAATTTGTTAGAAAGACAAAATATTGAAATATATTTACACATTAACAATCAATGTATAGTCGTCCATAAATACGGCGATGCACTCGCCAGCTGTCACGTTGGCACTTAAATATATCTCTGGTGAAAGAGGTTGTGCTACTATATACCTCTGCCTACCCCTTCGTTCGGGAGCCCTTGTGGAGCTATACGGAAAAACTGCATAATTTCCAGTCGGTTCTATACTGTCTGTGGTATGATGATGAATCAATTCCGCTCTTCCTCAGGTCTGTTCCGCGGCGTGTACCCTCAGATCCCACGAGGTGCAGTGGGGAGCAGTTCTCAGATGGTGAGCTTCTCCTACGCTAAAGAGTGGCTGATGGAACGAGGCATATTCCAGGAGTCCCCAATTGCGCTGTCATTCGTCGGCGCCAACATGGGTGGCGTTGTCATGACAGTGTGTCTTAATCCCTTCGATGTCGTTGCTACACGCTTGTCCAATCAAGGTATGATTTTTTTTTAAATTAGAAGTAACCCTGTTCTTTGATTGGTACGCTGTCACATTTTCTGAAGTGACTCAATTGTTAATGTTCAAATATGTATAGCTTTTTCATTGAATATTGTATTTAATACTTTAGTTAACCGTTCTTAACCTAAATGTTTATAATCAGTGCATACTGAAATTACTGAACACTTGCTTAGATACAAACAAAGATTACAATGGATACGAACTTTAATTTAGGTGGGTTTGCTGAATAGTACCAATATCGACGCTAGATGTCGCTGTACCATAACATTGCCTACCTGAAACGCGCTATTGAGAGTCTCTGTCGTTTTATATGGTCTAAATTGATATTATCGACGGTAACTCTGGTTTCCCTTCAAAACGTATAAATCTTTCGCCTTTTACTAAAGATTTCCGTGGAGGGGAACACTCAAATGAGTCTTTAAATATTTTTTGATGCCTTGCTCACGCAGGGCTTAATAATTATGAAAATGAAAAGATTGTAGAATAAATAAATGATAGTTATTTGATTTGATGCCTTAATTATTAAAAGTACGCATACTTAACATATTCCAATATTACCAATAATAAACCTAAGAGATTCGTATAAACCAATGATCAGTCAGATTAAAAATTGGGAAACCAAAACCAAATAGCATTTAAAAAAATAATAATTACTGTTAAAGTTTTATTTATTATGATAAAAATTAAGATACGGGCTGTTTCTGAAAATCGATTTAAACACGTAATTTATATATTATATTATTTATATATTAAAGAAAATAATAATCGATTTAAATAAAAAACTATTATTTTTTAGCATCCCTAATTCTCATTTCCTGAATGATACATAAACTATTTGATTTTCGAAAATTCCTAAATTTGATAGACTACTTAAACTATACAATAATCAGATATTTATAAAGTAAATCGGTTAATCCTGACTGGGGGATTGAAATCTATAATTATTTAAAAAACAACGAATTTCTTTGCATCCTGAGTGACTAATATGGCTCACTAATTACCACGTAATTTTTTTTACAGCCGTCGATGCTCATAACCAAGGTAAATTATACAGCGGAATGGTCGATTGCTTCGTAAAGATGGTAAAGTCGGAAGGTGCTGCATCTTTGTACAAAGGAGTTGGTGCTAATTATTTACGGCTGGGCCCTCACACTGTACTGTTATTAGTGTGTTGGGACCAGCTGAAAATATTTGAGGACTACTTGAGAGCTTAACCTGCTTTACCATAAGTAAAGTATACTTTCAGAACATTGTAGTTTATCATGTATGGGGACGTCCATAAATTACGTGAGGTGTATTTTTTAAGTTTCTGTCCCTCCCTCCCTCCTGGTGAGATATCGTGAGGTTTTACACAACCCCCTCCCCCATCCCCCAATCTCGCGTGAGATTTTTAAAAATGTGGGTTTCTTACGTAAACGCGTTGGATTTTTATTATAAAAAGAAAAAAAATTGCTTCGTGCTTTTATTTACGACTAGTTAAGACTAGTAATCAATATTGCTGAGAGTTTAATTATAAGATTAAATCTTACGCATGTTTGCAAATTTACGCAAATTGACCGAAATAGTATATATTTTTTTGTTTAATCAGAAAAAGAATTACGTGATATTTGCCGAGACCAGGGGGTCTCGGCAAATCCGGCTCTCCAACGTAAGATTAGATGAGATTTGACTCGACCCCCTCCCCCCCCTTAAACATCTCACGTAATTTATGGACGCCCCGCCCCCTATGCACCTAGAAGGTAGGTCTTGGTGGCATATTAATAGACTATCAATATGAATAGTCTGTATTTTGGTAAAGTAGTTGTCACCGTAATTCCTCGTTTCGATCCCAGCAAGTCTAATGTTTAAAGACGCCGACATACTTTAACGAAACATACTTTACCTTAACCAATATTTATCGTTAAGTATAGTTTCTTCTTTTGACGTATAAATTACATTGTCATCACCAATAATAAAATATTTATTCCCTTGATTTAATAAATGTTTGTTTAAAAAAAAGACCACCCAGCGTGTACATCCCGATACAGTTTTCATTGCTTTGTTGATCAAATCTTTTTGAAATAAGTATTTAAAAAGTTGCGGGCTTGTCATAGTATAATTATACGGCCAATCAATTGCACTCGCCAAGCAAAGCGTTAACTTCACTGCAATAAAGTAACATGTATCGTGGTGTACTATTAAGCCACTAGATGTCGCTTTCTTCAATCAAGGAACTAGATTGTTTGTACTAATCCTAAATAGTATTCAGTAAGTTCTAAACAGTCATAGCTTACATAATTGTAGGTTAGTTCGCTAATAGAAAATTAATAGCAGGAATACCATAGTTATTCAAATTATTTATTTCCATTTAATACAATTATCATTTGCGTGATTAATTGCGCCGCTAGATGTCGCTATATTGAATTAATTAATAAGGTAAAGGGAAACGCAAAATTGTACGCAAAATTTTTATTCATATAAAAATTGTCAAACATTTGGATTCTTTGTGCCCCTTAAATAAGTAATTGAACCTTACATTAAACATGTCTGCTTTGATTTTATTACATGAGAAATAAAATCAAAACAGATAAATAAAACTGATTATATATACTGTCGTTGGTTTAATTGTAACTTCTATTGACAATAATGCAACTTTAAAGGCAACAAATAAGCACGCGACGCATATTATATAGGTACATTTATTATGCTATTTCTCATACTATCATCGTAGTAACGGATTTACGAAGGTCGCGAGTTCACATTCCGTGCTGGACATCATATTTTGACATCCATACTACATATGGAATGAGGTATTATTTATTCACTATTAAACGACATTTGGCATATATTCCTAAATATACACATTTTCCTGATAATCCTTACAAAACATTAACTTGCAAGGTGTTTCGATTTTTCTGATGAAAAGTGTATATAGGAGCTCTCATACCACGTAGTAAAAGTAAAGCTTGTTGCTTCAAATAAAAAAAAATACTAACCCACTATTGGGCGATAAAACAACAAAACTTATTTTGTACTTAAACGTTTCTAACGAAAAATACTCTAACTATGGGAAAGGCATAATATGGATGGACTATTTTAACTAAGTTATATATTAACAAGTTAAACCTTAGCACTCAGAAGTTCATATTATATCTATCTTATAAATAGCTGACAAGGCGTACTTTGTACCGCCAAAGTCAATATTTGTAGTGATCGTTTTTTCGTAAACCATTCCTTTATTTTCCGACGAATTCAACAAGTCGTGATCATCAGAATCGGTCCACCTATTTTTGAGTTATAAATTATTATATTATATCTGTTTAATTATCTATATACATATATATATATATATATATATATATAAAAATGAATGTTTGCCTGTATACCCTATCGTAAATGGCTGGTCCGATATTAATGAAATCTCCTGTGTTCCTTCAGGTGGATTCGAGAATGGTTTAGATTCACAATTGGACCGATAGGTGGCGCCACTGGGTCTGAAGATTATCCATGTCAAAACAACATCACAACCTCATTAAATTCTAAACTAATACCACCCACATTTCACCAGAGATACCTTTACGTTCAACGTGACAAATGGCTCGACATCACAGTCTGTCTTTTCTTGAGCTGAGCTTAGTCCGTAACTTGTGCTATCTATCTTACATTTGCTAAAACTGTGCTAATTGTCAAATCATTTGTTGTAATGTCAAACGTCATTCAAGTACGCATTGTCAAGTGGGCGAGAGCGGAAACCGCGGCTGCAAAGCTCACTAACCTCTGCAGGCGTCTTGCCTCGAGTTTCGGGGAAGTAGAATCTGAAATACAATAATGTTTTCGAATAAAAAGTTTAAACAAGAGAGTATTCGTATCGCCTTGATATGTACGCTCTGATAAGAGGCCTACCGTCCAGGACGGCCTTCTCAACTAATGTCGTTTAAAGCGAGTGTTATAGATAGTGCCATCTACGAAGACGCGCCCCACTATTCTTCCTTATAGCTCATCGTGTAAGTGTGCAACCTTCCACTGATGTTTGAGTATTGTCGGTACACACTGATTACCTATGAGTGCACACGCACATTACAATTAATAGACTCGGGTCATACTCCTCGCATCCCGCGACCCCCTCGACTTAAAATTGGTGGGGCGTCTTAGTGGATGGCACTATCTAATCCATACCATGGTATTGCTAATTATAATAATTAAAAAATTATAACATTGTTTTGGCACAAAAATAAACGTAACGATGACATCTGCAAAAGTTAGAAACTATTGCGGATGACAACGTCCACCTCCAGAGAACATGTATTTACTAAGTTCATCATCATCATATCATCACGCCAAGTCCCTAACGGGGTAGGCAGAGAGTATAGAGCGCCAGTTCTCTCTAGACTTGCATACCTGTCACATTCATCAGTCTCTTCATACATGCTCGTCGGTTTCGAGTACTCTTGACGTTTCCGTCCTTGAGCGTCCGATCTATTTGATCCAGGTAGTTGGAACGTAGTCTTCCTCTGCCTCTTCTTGAACACACTTTTGCTTTGTATATCTGTTTCGTCACGCATCCTTTCTATATGTCCAAACCAACGTTACATGCCTTTCTTCATCTTTACAATCACGCCCTCATTCACGCCAGTTGATTTGCAAATCTCTTCATACGGGATCTCTTCGGGATACGTTTTATGTCAATCGACGTAAACTAGCGATGGGCGATTGTTACTAAAAACATTCGAATTATTCGATTGTTAAATTTATTCGAACCATTCGAATAAAAACGGCGGGCTTTGCGCGGCGCAGCAAAACACTGCGACTGTCGATTCATTCACAACGAATGAATCGACAATCGAATATACAGTTGTACAATTGTCGATTCATTCGATAGTTTTTTTTTTAACAATCGCCCATCGCTAACATAAACTGCGATGTGATTTAAAAAGTTGTTGGCATATTTAAATTAGCTAAATCTTAGTAGGATAACGATAGATGGGGAACGTTGCGTAACGCAGTCCCTTCTCCAAAAATTGGCGTCCAAATCATCCACGTGGGATGACTTGCGTGTCAACCCACTAGATGCGTTGGTTAGGTAGGTGGGTAAAGTAGGGGTGATTACTAAGTATCTGATCGGGGTAGTTATTTAACGGCAGAGACTCTCTATAGCGTGTTCCAGAAACGCGACCAAAACAATGCAGAGCTATCTATCGGAAAACTTTGTAACTAACGAGCTCACTGGATCTGTAGGAACCCAAAACTGCTTCAAATCAAACCTGCCTGTATTGCTTTTATAAATAAATTTGAAAGTATACTCATTTCAAAAAGGAGGTTTTCTTCGTCTGGAACAAAACATATCCTGTCTAAATTTCGTCCAGCTCCGTTCTACCGTCCAGGCATCCATCGAAACATTGTCATAAATATAATGTTAGTATGGACCTCAGTACTCACTTCTGGAACATATAGAGTGCAAACGTGATTGCGGAGAAGATGAGGAAGGAATACGGCCCAATGTAGTCTCGCATGGTGGGGAATAGCATGCCCACGAGGAAGTTGCCACCCCAGTTGGCCAGCGAGCCCCAGGCCATCGCCGCCGGCCGGGGGGCCACTTCGAACATCTCTATAATTAAACGTATATAGCTTAATTAGATCTAGCGGATTTAGAGAAAGATAGATAAAGCCGAGATGGCAGAGTGGTTCGAGTAGTTGACTGCAACACAAAGATAGCAAGTTCAAATCCCGTCTGGACCAATGAGTTTTGAACTGATTAGTCACATGACGACCTTTACGATGAAGGAAAACATCGAGAGAAAATCTGCTTACGTTTGAGAAGAAATGAAAGGGCATATGCTTGAGAAACGGCAATGGACTCTTCTTCGGTAATCATTAATGAGAATAAAAAAAAACAAATTAATTATTTTACTATATTATAATTTTTATTATCTATATATAAAAATTTAAAATGGATTTTATTTTTTTATATGTCTCCTTATATTTACATCCTATTTTTGTGCTTTAGACAAATTTGAACAACTTTCCCATTATCCAAGCCACACTGCACAAGTATTTCGTAGGCCAGGGTCGGCAACTCGCCTATGATACTTTTGGAGTCCCAAGCGTCCATAGGGTGTGGTAACCGCTTAACATCTTGCGGACAACATGCTTAGTGGTATAAAAGAAAGATTTCTTACCGGAGGCTATGAAATACGGTATGGGTCCGAGACCGAACCCGTACACCAGAACGTAGGCCAGCACGGCCACCATGCACACATACGGCATCCACCACACCACAGACTGCAAGAAACGGAATTGACACATGGTCATTTTATTTTCTATAGTAGTAGGCCACGGTTTCTAGTAGAACCCGCGTGAAATTAGTTGACATTAGTCAATTTTATTCGGGCATAAAACATATATACGCCTTCCCACAAGGATCCCCGAAGGGGTAGGTAGAGATGTCTAGATAATACCCACACACCCACTTTCCGCAACAAACAACACGGCATAAAACATATCCAGCTAATAATAAGAATAATAAACAGAGCAGTGGTGGCTGATTGGCTCAAGTTGTCTGCTACTCAAAAAATTGCAAGCGAATCCTGTCTGTGAGTGTCTGTGTGTCATCCAATGAGTTTTTCTAAACCTAGGTACAGTAATTAGTCACACCACGACCTTTACTACAAAGGAATACATCGAGAGGAAACCTATATACTTTTGAGAAGAGATTCAAAGTATGTATATTGGCGTATATATAGTCGTTCTTGAGTAACGACGATGGACTCGCAATTTGTCACATTGGCACCTAAAAATATACCTTTGGCGGAAGTGGTTAGTGTTGGTACTACTCACTGCTATCGTTATTTATAAGAAAAAATGTTTAAAAAAACATGACGTGATTAATGTACGGCCCTTCTGGAAATAGATAGTAATAATAATAACCTCACGCATTCCCACAAGGGGTAGGCAGAGGTGTATATACCCACCCACTTTCCGCCAGATATATATTTTAGGTGCCAACGTGACAGATGGCGAGTCCATCGGCGTTACTCAAGCACGACTATACATACATACATATCATCACGCCAAGTCCCTAGCGGGGTAGGCAGAGAGTATAGAGCGCCAGTTCTCTCTAGACTTACATACCTCTTTCGCTTCGTCCACGTTCATCAGTCTCTTCATACATGCTCGTCGGTTTCGAGTACTCTTAACGTTCCCGTCCTTGAGAGTCCGATCGATTTGATCCAGGTAGTTGGAACGTGGCCTTCCTCTGCCTCTTCTTGCACACACTTTTGCTTTGTATATCTGTTTCGTCAATCTTTCTTCGCTCATCCTTTCTGTGTCCAAACCAACGTAACATGCCTTTCTTCATCTTTACAATCACGCCCTCATTCACGCCAGTTGATTTGCGAATCTCTTCATTGCGGACTCGATCTAAAATCGTTACTCCGCACATTTTTCGAAGCGATCGCATTTTAACTGCATTCAAGCTATTTTCATACTTCCTCTGACATACCCAGGATTCGCTGCCATACAACAAGGTAGGTACCAATATCGCGTTGTGGACAGCAACTCGAGCATTCTTGCTCAGACTTTTACTGCCCATCAACGCCGACATGGCTCCATTCACCTTATTTCCGGCAGTTATCCTTCTTTCAATATCTTTTTCATACTTTCCATCTCGTGTGAACATGCTTCCAAGATATACAAATTCATTCACTTGCTCTAGAATTTGCCCATTTACCGATATAGCACACTCGGTCACTTGTTAATCTCTTTCGAATACCAGAACCTTAGTCTTGCCAGCGTTTAGGCGCAGCCCCTTCTTTTCACATTCCTCTTTCATTATGGTAACTAGTGACTGCAGTTCGCCCTCTGATGACGCCAGTAAGACCGCGTCATCCGCGTATAATAGGCAGTTGACCACTAAGTTTCCCATTTTCACTCCACATCCGTGCGTTCTTAGTGCTCTCAGACAGTTATCTAGATATATAATGAACAGCCAGGCAGACATGATACACCCTTGTTTGACCCCCGACTTCACATCAAACCAGGGTGACATCTCACCGTTAACCCTAACGCACGCCTCGCTATCACTATAGAGTGATTTCACGGCATGCAGTAGGGAACTGCTCACTCCATATCCAGGCAACACGTCCCAGAGTTCCTTTCGTACGACTCTATCAAATGCCTTCTCCAAGTCGACGAAAGCGCAGAAAACCCTTTGGTTAATATCCAAAAACTTTTCCGCGATTCCGCGAAGCGAGAAGGTTTGATCCATACATCCTCTTCCTGGTCTAAATCCACCTTGGGATTCCCAGAGAAACCTTTCGGATCGCTCTTGCATTCTTATCGTCAGGATCTTCGTGTACACTTTACTAGCTAAGCTGACCAAGCTGATGGCTCTGTAGTTTGAGCAGTCCAATCGTGATCCCTTTCCTTTATAGAAAGGCACGATGACTGCTCGCCTCCAGTCGTCCGGCACATCACCCTTTTCCCAGCAAAGATTGCATAGCAAATAGATGACGTCCCAGACCGCTGGTCCACCGTACTTGATCATCTCAGCCGTAATCCCATCTATTCCCGCAGCTTTTCCACATTTCAGACTTCTTATCGCTCTTACAACTATATATACGACTATACATACGCCTTTGAATTACGTCTCAGACGTATGCAAGTTTCCATCTCGATGTTTTCCTTCACCGTAAAGCTCGCGGTGTGACTAATCACTGTACTTAAGTTCAGAAAAACTCATCGGTAACTGCTCGAACCACTCGGCCACCACGGCACCCCAAATAGATAGTAACTAGCTGCCCCGCCCAGCTTCGCCCGGGTGAAAACGTAAAAAAAACACGTTTTCCATCTATTGATTGCTTACCCTGTGGAGGCAATAGTTGAAAAACGTGTTTTAAAAAAAAGTTGAGTTTCATAAAATCCTTATATATATATCATTCTTAGCTAACCTCTACACCGCGTAAGGAATAGTCCTACCTAATGTCAAGTCAATCGGTCTTATAGTTCCTGAGATTTCGTGATGAGTGAGTTCAAAAATGGGATCTCCTATATCTTTATATATATAATTCTTCTGTGAGTGTGTATGCCACTGAACTCCTCTCAAACGACTGGACCGATTTTGATGAAATTTTTTGTGTGTGTTCAACGGGATCTGGGAATGGTTTAGATTCACAATTGGACCCGATAGGTGGCGCCACCATCTTTTTTTTTCCACCCGAGCGAAGCTGGGCGGGACCACTAGTATATATAGATAATAATAACGGGCGAGCCCACTCACGATGAATATCATGGAGGCTGCGAGCGCGGCCAGCACGAGCGCGGCGCTGAGGATGGAGCCCAGCAGCAGCGGGCGGCGGCCGTAGCGCGGCAGCAGGCGCGCCATGAGCAGCGCCGTGCACACGTTGATGGCGCCGCAGCCCAGCGTCGCGTACTGCGCCTGCGCCGCCGACAGCCCCGCTTGCACGAATATCGTTTGCGAGTAGTAGAACACCTGGTGGTAAGCACGTTATTCTGATTAGCCCTTAATAGCATATTCTTGGACGAGCTGTGTTTCGTCTTTCTGTCTTTATCCAGCTTATCTCTGTGCGAAAATTAATCAATTTCCGTACAGCCTTTCCGTATTGGCAGTTTGCAGTAGCTTAGAGTAGTTTACGGTTGATTGTGGTATTTAGTAGTTTGTTATATTTTTGGTAGATTATAGTAGCTTGTGGTAGATTGTGGTCATTAGTAGTATGTTTTATTTTGGTAGTTTATAGTAATTTATGGTTATATGTATTAATTAGTAGTTTCCTGTATTTTCGTAGTGTATATTAAATTGTGGTAGATTGTGATTTTTAGTAGTTTCTTGTATTTTGGTAGTTTATAGAAGATTATGGTAGTCGTGTGTAGATGTGTAGAGCGGCTCACCGCGTTGATGCCGCTGGTCTGCTGGCCAGCCTGCGCGGCGCACACGAGCAGCAGCGCCAGGCGCAGGCGCGGCGCGGCGGCGGCGGCCCGCAGCCCCAGCGCGGCCGGCGCGCGAGCCGAGCGCTCGCCCCGCAGCTGGGCCACGTCCTCCGCCAGGATGGAGGCCGACACGCCACGCAGGCGACTCAGTTCTACAACACAATAACTACTCGCTGTCATCCTACATTATGACACATGTAGAAGTTTGAGAGGTTGGTTGTTCCTTTTTCAAATACTGCCGAATGGAATTAGATAAAATTTGACACATAGATGGATTCGTGTAATAGTTTATATTGCAGTAAAAAATCAATCAATGAAATCAAGCTTTACGTGGATAAACAGCTAGTACAATATAGATAAATAAATTATATTTTAATGTTACTTTATTATAAATCGCAGGTCTGTTAAAAAAAGCTAAGCGTTTATTAAGAGATAATCTATCTATAAGTACCTTAACACTGTTTTATTTTACTTCTTTTTTTAAAAATACCAACAATCTCATATACATTAAATTAGATTAGCACATGGACAAACAGTGTCCACCGATAACAATTACAAATGACAGTTAAGGGTGACATTCCAAACTCAAATCACACGTAACGATTCGCGTATTTTGACACATTATATAATATGGAATGTCACATTAACCTGAACTATGCGTGTTTTGTTTTGTTTAAAAAACAGTTTATTGTTTAAAAAACAGCTTAGACCAACGCTAACGTTGCAAATTCAAATGACACGCGCATCGACCTTCTAATAAAATGCACTCACCTTTAAGCGCCTTCTCTTCGTCATTTCTAACTACAAACAAAAACTTTGGACTCTCGGGCAATATAAACAACACGGGTAAACATATAATGACTAGCAACGCGTAGACGGACAAAAGGTAGGGCCAATCGTCATCGCCGCCTGAAAAGGAAAGTACACGAATAATCTAACTACATAATAAAAACAGTATATAAACCCTATCCCGATTCCAAAAGGATTGGGTAGGTTTGTCAGGGTGTTTGTTTCTCTTAGACTACTGAACACAATTGGATGGAATTTTGCACTGAGATTGCTTATTAGCTTGATTAACACATAGGGTATTTTATTAAAGGCCAAAATCTGCTGATATATTTTTTTGCACAGTTGAATACCCCGCGTTTTTTTTTAATCAAAATATTTTATTAACCTGAAGGATACAGGGAACACTTATTTCTGCTGGCTGCTATTAATTAGTAGTAGTGTAGGCTTTTTCCTTCTCTAACTTAAATATATAAACGGTTTGACTAATACTCAAAGTTTATACATATACTAGTGGTCCCGCCCAGCTTCGCTTGGGTGAAAAAAGTTAATGCCCTAAAACACGATCACAGCGCCACCTATCGGGTCCAATTGTGAATCTAAACCATTCTCAAATCCATCTGAAGACACACAGAAAATTTCATTAAAATCGGTCACGCCGTTTAGGAGTTCAGTCACATACACACGCACACAAGAAATATATATATTAAGATAATTAATAAACACATCCTTTTTTGTGTAAGTGTAAGTATGTATGTTAGTCCACGCATTCATCTTTATGTCTTGTCCCTGTAGACAGAAATCCGTTTCTATTCACGCTCACGCTACCCATTGTATGGCAATGACTGAATTTTTCTGCCTAATATCATTTCATAACAGAAAGAGTTTTTGTCTAGTGTGGCTGCTATGTCAATAATCACTCAGAAGACTAGAACCGCGTTGGCAGATTTTTATTTATATGTGATATAACTGACGCTCTATTCTCTCTGCCTACCCCGTTAGGGACTCGTGATGATATGTATGTATGTCATTTTGAAGAAAGAAGTCAAAAAACGCAGATGAAATAAGCTCCACTGTACACAACTCACCCAAGATAAAGCTGAGCCCCATGAACTGGCCTACTAGGACCCCGACGTTGACCCCCATGGGGCAGGCGACCCCCATGGCCCCAGAGAGGCTGGGCGGGGCCAACTCTGACAGGTACATAGGCACTATGCTCGTGGTTAGACCTGGAAACAATTGGGAGAACATTTTAGTGGCAGTGTGGTTTGACTTTTTTGAGTCACTCCGCGAGCTATACAGTGAAGGACATCGAGAGGAATCCTGCATACGCTTGAGAAGAAATTACAAGGCGTATTTATAATCGTGCTTAAGTAACTGCGACGGACTCGCCATCTGTCACGTTAGCACCTAAAATATATCTATGGTGCAAAGTGGGTGTGTGGGTACTACCTAATACCTATACACCTCTGCCTACACCTTCGGGGACCCTTGCGGGAAGGCGAGAGCCTATACATTATATTATAAACATATTCGATTCCACATACTTGAGATACAATTTAATCTGGGCCACCGTTACATATACATACATCACGTGACCATCACAGGGTAGGCAGAGGTAGTAGAGCACCAGTTAGTTATCTAGGTTTTCTTTAACTCTTTCATATACATATAAGACAATGACTATTTTATATTGTATGAATATGAAATATTATACAAAGCATACATAGAGTCATACAAAAATGGATAATAAGTAAAGTTTAAAAGTAACCTTACCTCCAGACAAGCCTACAAGGAGTCTACCAAGGATTAGCATTTCAACGGAATTGGCCTCCCGACAAAACACGAATAATACTGCTCCCACTAAAGATAGAAGACTCGTCAGGACCGTCGCCATTTTTCTGCGAACATATAGACAGGTAATGAAAGTGGACGAAGCGAAACAACTATGTAAGGATCGTAGCAAGTGGAAAGAAGTGGTCTCTGCCTACCCCCACGGGAAAGAGGCGTGATTATATGTATATAGACTCCTGGCAGCGTGGCGTGACTTGAGGTCGCGCCTTCAATTCCCTTTTCTTTTCTGCTTCTCGGCTTCAATTTGACGGCTAATATCCGTGTGATACCTACATACATATGTACATATCATCACGCCGAGTCTTTAACGGGGTAGGCAGATTTTGACGAGCATTTTTAACTTCTACAGCCGTTGTGGCAGAGTGGTTCCAGAAGTTGCCTGCGACACAAAGATCGCAAGTTCGAATCCCGACAGTACCAATGAGTTTTTCGGAACTTAAGTACAGTGATTAGACACACCACGAGCTTTACGGTGAAGGAAAACGAGAGGAAACCTGCATACGTTGCATACCTTGGTACGTTGGTACCTAAAATATAGTGTGGCGGAAAGTGGGACATTGCCATTTATTTTTATTTATTTATACATAATTAGTACGACTAAAAACCAATTACACTAATTAGTAATTATAAGAAGCTCATTCATACACTCATCTCCCAATACTCCAGACATGCCGCCATGATAGCTTTCCATCCGTCCTTGAACACGTCACAGTGAGGGTGTCACTGTGCGATGCGTGCTCACTGTGAACAATCTGTAGCTCCTGTAGTTATCAGGCACAAAAAGCCTTGATAACGCCGTATAATGCATAGCGTGAGAAATAGCGGGAGAAAGGAATTTTGTCTAGGGGCGTAGCTCTTCCAAATAGTAAGATAGCATACCTCCCAAGGTTGTTGGCCAGCACAGCCCCGAGCAAGGATCCTGTGCAGCCGCCCACGATGAAGATGGACACCACAGCAGACCACAGCACGTTCAGCCATCTGTCGCTAAGTGTCACGTCGTATCGACTGACAAAGCTCTCGTTGCAAAATCGTTTAATTACCTGTAATCACGTATATAGCTTTTTGACCTCGTGAACGTCAAGAGTAGACGGAACCGGCGAGCTTGTATGAAGAGACTGGTGTATGTGGATGAAGCTAAAGAGGTTCGTAAGCGTGTAAAGAACTGCCGCTCTCCTTTCTCTGCCTAGTCCATTATCGTCCCAGCGTCATGATATAGAATATATAAATAAATTGCCGAAACATTAATGTACTAGGAGGAAACGAAAACTACCTCTAAGATTAGAGAGAACTGACGATATCTCTCTGCCTACCCCGTGGGAGAATCAGCGTGTCAACTGACGTTGTCTGGTCTAGTAATCAGAACCGTCGGCTGCTAAACTTGAGGTCGCGGGTTGGATGCCCTCTGTGATCGGATATCAAAACAAAAACTGTACATTTATTTTTCCAACTTGCATTAAATAGAGAGTATTTGAACAATAACTTCTAATTAGACCCATCGCCATAATGTAGGATTGAAGGTTAGGTAAACATAATAATATATCCTCACGCCTTCCCGCAAGGGTCCCCGAAGGGGTAGGCAGAGATGTATAGGTAATACCCACACACCCACTTTCCGCCAGAGGTATATTAGGTGCCAACGTGACAGATGGCGAGTCCATCGCCGTTACTCAAGCACGACTATACATACGCCTTTGAATTTCTTCTCAGACGTATGTAGGTTTCCTCTGGGTGTTTTCCTTCACCGTAAAGCTCGTGGTGTGACTTACCACTGTACTTAAGTTCAGAAAAACTCATTGGTACAGTCGGGATTCGAACGTGCGACCTTTGCGTCGCAGGCAACTGCTCGAACCACTCGGCCACCACGGCTCAAACAAAAGAATCATTATGCAAGTTTTCGTATCATGACATAATATCGAGGTGAAATCCTAGACTACTTGTATTACAAACGCGATTGTATATATATACAGGATGTCTCAACAAAATATAACACTTGTATTGACGATGAAATACACAAACATGGCTACAAAGATAACAAATTGACAACATTCTTGATTGAGAAACTATTAAAAAAATATAAACATTTCTAGATCCTACATATTCATGAAGCTTAATTGTTACAGGAGTATTATTATATCTTCAATTATTAAAAAGAACTGAATGTTTTAACATATTTGTATTGATGCCAATAGATACATAGATAAATATTACACACACACAGACACACACACACACACACACACACACACGCGCACACACACACACACACACGCGCACACACACACACACGCATAGATACAGGTGTTGGTGCAGGGATCGACCCCACAGCCGTTAGCGCAGACGGCCTGGCTATGACTCATGTCAGAGTCACTACCAATATCCTACGTGTAAATTTAACTAATACTCTATCTTTGAGCCAAATTTTATCAAATTCATCATGCAAAAAACATCATGCAGATAGGTTGCATATGAGTTCAAAGAATAAAGAAAGTGATTAGAGCTCCTGACGTCGAAACTTGAGGTCGCGGGTTCGAATACCTTTAACGGCAGATATTTGTGTATTGAGCATAAGTATTTGTACCTTAGTCTTGAATGTTCTGTATATTTATGTATATATCTATCTATATAAGTAAATATATCGTTGTCTAGTTACCATAACACAAGCTTTGCTTAATTTGGGACTAGGTCAATTTGTGTGCAATTGTCCCAGGTATTTATTTAAAGCCTATACCTTACCTCTGCTGGGGTATTAACAACTCCAATATTATATCCTACTGGCAGCGACGATCCCAGGGTTGTAGCGATCCCGGCCAGGACTAGGTAGAGGGACCATCCCCGTTTGTATTCGTGCGATTGGGTCAAGTGTTGATGCTCGTTGGTTACCTGAAAACCAACAAATACGAATACAACAAATATAAATATTATCTTTTATACTACAAAGCTGGAGAAAAAGTGCACCACGTTCCAACTACCTAGATCAAATCAACCGAACACACAAGGATGGAAACTTCAAGAGTACCTACTCGAAACCGGCGGGCATGTACTATAAGATTGATGGATGTGAATTAAGCGGAGGTCTGTGAGTCTATAGAAAACTGGCACTCTACTCTGTCCCGGCCAACACCGTGAGAGATTCGTGATGATAATTATTATGTGTATGTGATATTAGCGTACGGCCCACCTGATGGTAAGCGGTTACCGTAGCCTATAGGTGAAAGCAATACCCGAAGTATCATTCGTGCGTTCCCAACTTTGGATTAAGTGAATTCCTGCGATAATGTTTTCATACAGGTTCAAACCTCTCTGTACCCAAGATCTTTTGTCACACGAGCTTCACGGTGCATGAAAACATCGGGAGTAAATGTGAAAAAATATCTACACTCATCCTAGGCAACCTACAGAGTTAGGCCGTGGAAACTTTGCTTAGGCCAGGTCAACACACAAGCCAAAGCAACGATTAAATATGACACACACTTACAAATCTGTTAAGGGCGTTTAAAAGCATCCCAATAGCATCTCTTCGCCGAGACATTACCACTTTCTTGAGCACAACGAGTTTAAGGCCGCGGCCACATCCGCGGCGGCCGGCAGCGCCGAGCATACTGCGAATATAGGCCAGAACCAATCGCAGCGCCAACCGTCAAGCACGAAGTAGGTGAGAAACATCGACGCTGAACTGTGACTTGCGATAGCTGACTGTGTGTTCAGGACTTAATATTGCATGGTGCTCGGATGCTAGCAGTTGGTACATTTTGTCGAATCCCTTCCGTCACTTCTATCGATCGTGAGACGTGGGTGATAACTGACATTTTAAAAGTTTCGACTCCTGCAGTCGGCAGAGTGCGAGCAATTTGATAGTACCAAGAAGTCGCGCCCCACCAATTTCTAGACGAAAGGGTCGCGGGATGCGTGGAGTAAATTTCTAGACGAAGGGGTCGCGGGATGCGTGGAGTATGACCCGAGTCTATTAATAGTAGTGTGCGTGTGCACTCATAGGTAATCAGTGTGTACCGACAATACTCAAACATTAGTGGAAGGTTGCACACTTTGTATACACTATAAACTATGAGGTAGAATAGTGCGCGTCTTCGTGGATAGCTCTACCTATACCCCTGTTGCAAGCGTCCATAGGCGGCGGTAACCGCTTACCATCAGGCAAACCTCCTGCTTGTTTGCCACCCGTGTTGTTTAAAAAACTAGATATTTTAATTATTATCTTATATACTACCAACTAATGTTGTAGAAGCCAAAATCATACCAAAAAATTGTTTATAAACCTAGACAAAAAGTAAACATTTACATTTAGTTACTTTCATAAATTATAATAATAATATATCCTCACGCCTTCCCACAAGGGTCCCCGAAGGGGTAGGCAGAGGTGTATAGGTAATACCCACACACCCACTTTCCGCCAGAGGTATATTAGGTGCCAACGTGACAGATGGCGAGTCCATCGCCGTTACTCAAGCACGACTATACATACGCCTTTGAATTTCTTCTCAGACGTATGCAGGTTTCCTCTCGATGTTTTCCTTCACCGTAAAGCTCGTGGTGTGACTAATCACTGTACTTAAGTTCAGAAAAACTCATTGGTACAGTCGGGATTCGAACTTGCGACCTTTGCGTCGCAGGCAACTGCTCGAACCACTCGGCCACCACGGCTATTTACTTTCATAAATTAAAACAGAAAACTAAGTGGGTACAGTTACAGTTAATAATTTTTATGTCTCAATCATGCTTGTTACAACCTTAAGCTTTACTACGGAGTAAAGATAATAATATACACGCAAGTACATATACGATACAATAAATAAAAAAAAAACAATAATATATATAAGAGACGTGGTGGCCGAATGGTTCAAGTCTGCGACACAAAGATTGAAAGTTCGAATCCCGACTGTACAAATGAATTTTTCTGCCTTAAGTACAGTGATTAGTCACACCACGAGCTTTACGGTGAAGGTAAACATAGAGAGGAAACCTTCGTATGCTTGAGAAGAAATTCAAAAGACGTCTTGCGCGACGCTGGCGCCTAAAATATATTTTCGGCGAAAAGTGGGTGAGTGGGTACTACCTACACACCTCTGCCTACCCTTTCAGCACTTTGCGTCCTTCTTCTAATACACATGCAGAGCTAGCTGCCCTGGATATAGGGGAAAAGCCGGGGTATTACCCCGGGTGCCGCATTCAGAGTGCGGCAAATTCAAGCCAGACAGACGAATACACAGGTCATTATTAACGCAACTTTGACAATATCGGCCACAGAAAAATTCTAATCTACTTCATAATAGGCTTAACAAAGAGCGCTAGACCGATCACTGGCGTTAAATATGGTGTTCACTGGCGTTATATATATAACTTATTGGTCTATCATTGAGGTTCGGATTATTACTTTCGCATGCACTAAGGATTTCCAGAGGCACGAGCAATTTAGACCCCTTTGGTTTAGGTATCGTCAGCCAAGCACATGGTATCCTATCTGTCATACGGTACGGTGCTATTGATAGGTATAAGCATACAAGTCGCTCGCTATAATTCTTATTGTATTATAAAACAAATGCAACCAAGCCAAACATGCCAATAAACATACAGACACACAGCCCAAATCCCAAAGCAAATTGGAAACAAAAGGATACAGATGAGGGAGACAGAGGTGGAGAACATTGTAAGGCCGGACATGAAGGTTGCCAACTCCAGCACGATAAGGGCTAGGGACACTGCAAAGCCTGCTACCAACCTGAAAATATGTATTGAATACTAAGACTGTGGCATCGAACATAAAATATTTTTTTATATTACTCTTAGGATTTTTTAGGTTAAGCGAAAGAGGTATGTAAGTCTACAGAGAACTGGCGCTCTACTCTCTCTCTACCCCGTTAGGGACTCGGATTATGTATGTATTTATTAAGTTTCCGGTCAATGGCGACGCCACGAAAGACCTCAGGCATTCAGGCATTTATGTACCATGTCTAAGCCCACGGTTTAAGCAGTGTTAAACTCGATAAAACATATATGTAGGTAGATATTATGGTTAGGTACTCCTCTCTTGAGCAGTAGCAAATTTCGTACAAAATACACGGGGTTTTAATGCAAAATATTTTTTCAAATCGGATTTGAAGTTCCCGAGTTATATTAAAAGTGTAGGTGTCTAAGCAACACAGCTAAAGGTACTCCACTAGGGGGCCATAGAGCGTTGCTTGGACGCGAGCGAACGAGATAATCATACAAGACTGGAATAATTTTTCATTTTAATGTGATCGTTATTTTATACTAGCAGTCCTATCCACCTATCCACACCGTCATTTGAGACTTGCTGCCATCCTTTTTAAACCAAAACGTCTTTTCGACTGTACTAGGTTACATAGGAGCCAAAAAATAGTTATTCAATAATTGTCAATGAAAACAGAAAAACTACATACGACTGAGAAATTCCTACTAACTATGATCTGGGCTCGAATGTTGGACTATCGGCCCGAACACCTTTATAGAGAACAGGCCGACTGCAATGGGGCCGTAATAAACTTATTTAATATCTTTACAGGAACAAGTTAATAAATAATATCTACAATAAATATAATCATGAACGACAATAACTAATAAATGATAAATCGAACACATTTATAGCTATTATGCAAAACAATGTACATGCGAATATGGTAGTTATGCGCGATTATAGGTCATAAATGGTTAGTAGGCTTATTGATAAGCACATTTTTATTACAATATTTTTGTGATAATATTTATACAGGTACTTTTACCAGCTTTATGATCCCCCAGCTGGAGCTTAATACGGACAAGCTAAGACGCTCCGATTGGCGGTAGACTGTCCAATCACAGGGCGGTGACCGCAATAACGTTCCGCAAAATTTTAATTCATAAAAATATATCCAGGTTTATGGCCAGCAACCATCTCAGAACTTCTAAAGTTACTTGTCCACCAAACGCGGAATATATAAAAGACCTAATCAGTGTCGTAAAAAAACAAAACCGATGAGAACTACAATATTACGCAATAATAAGCCACTTGTCATAATAACAGTTATAACAAAATGGTTCTTGAAACCAATAGTTAAAATTGTATGTTATACGTTTAAGGAAAATGTTATTCTGAACATGATAAAATATTTCACGGAAATCGCTTTAATAAATGCATTTCATTTAAATTTATTCGAAATCGACATTACAGTTACCCTTGCAAAGCTAAATTACAAAATCACTTGGTCTTGAACTTAAAGGACGATAGTAGAAACAAAATAAAAAATGCGATGAGAACGCGTCTTACAGTCTATCAAGAACATATCATGCATAATCCCTCCAAACAAACACAAGACAATCACAAACACAATATCACTAGTAAAATAGTTAAATCACTAACGGACCTTCTTTTCACCGTGCTCCCGAACCATCTTAGTTACGTGTGTTGTAATCGCAAGACACGACTAACTCGAGGGCCGTACTCAATTTGAATGACACTATTACTGATAATTTGCTCGACGCTAAACTTACCTACCTTGAACCTACACTTATGACTATGCAGATTAGGAATTATGATATGTGGCCGAGTGGCTAAGTCGGGGCTTGAGACCGGTCAAGGGCCGTCTTTAGCCTACTGGAGGCCCTAGGATAATAGGGACCCTATGACCTGAACAGCGATTTTGTGAGAATAGACAAGTAGATAAGCGAGGTTCTAGATTTATGAGAGAGTGATATTAAGAGGTAAAACTAATACGCAAGTAGGTATTCTTAACAGTAATAATATGTATTAAATAGGAATTGTTTATTGTATACCGATCAGTAACCTAAATACAAACCACTAATAACACTTATTTACCTACTGTTAACAGCATATTGTTAACAGTACCTAATATATAAAATATTATTGTTTTAAATATGCATAATAGCTAGTCTCTTATTTCGTCTATTTTTACGTAGTAATGCGACGTAAGGAAAACTTTTATGTCAAAACAGTGCAGATTGAAATATTGCAATGTTATCAATACCTACAAAGTTATCAATACCTACAAGAAATACAATCACTGACACTTTTTTTTAATTATCTGACGAAGCGTGAGTACCGTGAACATTTTCCACCTTACTGAATAATGGCAAGACCAAAAGGCCAGGAATTTCTTAGGTGCTAAGCAAACACAGTTAAGGGCAACTCCTGTGGGGTTCGTCGGCTTAGGGCGTTGGTGATTCGCGAGCTAAGCTGGATTGGGTGATATTAATTAATTGGGGGTTTGTTTAATGCCACTGGCTCAGCACCGGGCAGCGCTTGCAAGGTCCGGGGGGATACATTAAGGTTTGACAGCATCGGACTTCGCCGGCGAAGACGGAATATCGGTCGGGCCGAAAGTACTTTGAGATTAAATGAGAAGTAGTTGAACCTGGTGTGAGAGAACGGTACTTAAAAAAAACCTATGTTTCATAATACCAGTAAGTAGAAACACAAGAAATTTACCTCACGCCGATGCTTATGTTATGTTTATCACATTAACACCTAAATACCTATACCACCGAGAAAAGAGGATGGTGTAGGTGTAGCATATCCGCCTATCATTTCGGAGACTTATATCGGAAGGCGATAAATAGCGAAAGTTATGTTACAGCAGTGCGCTACCAACTTTCAAGGTATTCCTTACTTCACTGGAGGCCGATGACCCCATAAATGACGCTTAAGTCACAATTTAGGAACTGATTCCCTCCTGTTCAACAGCTCCAAACTTGCACCGTTATTAAACAGTCCCTAGGGCCACGTGCTCGGCAGTCTCCTGACCGCTTCGTAGCGACGGGCGCACTGAATATTCGCACTCGAATGAACGGTCATATAACCTCTGTATTTTGTAAACTTCATCGTTTACGGTAATGATAACCGGTTAAAACCGGGTGTTGGGAGAGGTCACGTTGAACAGGGGTGACAGTCTATTATTATCTATCTATTAAGGATGTTGTGGATATTGATAAAATGCACGTCGGAAAAAGTACCAATACCATCCCAAATCCCTGACTGGTTAGGCAGTAGAACTGGAGCGCCAGTTCTTGCTAGACCTCAGACAGACAAACATAGATTCATACATGTGAATTTATGTTATTATTGTTTTTTTATACAAGAGTTGAAATGGTTGCCATTATCTATTTACGCTCACGATACCGAAGTATCACTTGTGCGTTGAAACTCTGTCGGAGAGTTATAGTGTGTTGGCAGCATAATGGGACTAATCCCTCTGCTTCCAACACAATGTAACAATGCTCCCCCCTTCTCAAGGAGCCTATTATTGGAAACCTTATTCACCGCATAGGAACACAACACAAACAATTTTGTTATTTGGCTACGGACTTGTATAAGGTGGAGGTCCTGCCCCAGTCAGGCAGCTCCAATTTCGAACGGGAAACCATTATGCCCTACCTCTCTTATAGTTGTGGTACATTCTTAAAGTTAGATTAGAAGTAATAACACATTCAAATATTTAGTATCCAAGAAAATTTATTTTAAAATGTATCATAAGTGTAGAAAGAAATGCATCTTCACACCTTAGATAGATAGAGCATCCATCGCACAGGCACATAGCCACAACTTTTAATTTCTTCTCAGGTGTAAACAAGTTTTTAGTCTTAAAGGTGTGGACTAACAAATCACTATAGTACCAGGATTTGAACCTGAACTAGCTTAAACATTACTAAGAATAACTTATATTATCATGACCATGTTTGGGCACTTTCATTGGCAGCCCTACTACGTTACCATGTTAAATGTACACATGTTTACAGGACAATGGATCACATATTCTAAACAAAGCTGCATGTAAGCATACAAACTCCTTCGAACTGGTTTATACCAGACATACCTACTAGATATACTGCATTACCCATCTGGAAGACAGTCATGGCAGTTTAAGTGTCAATGCCAAGAGATAACCACAGTTAAGCCAAGGCATCAAGCTCATATCAAACGTTATATTTACAGTTCAAATGAATTAGTATATTTTTATTGGATAAATTAAGGATCAAACTCTTGGATGACTTTGTTATAATGTTTTTATGTTATGATGCTGTGTCAAATGATTATATCTGTAGTCTAATAAAATAAATCTATTTACTTAAGGTATACACATTAATTCAAATATAATGATAATAGAACAGATCTAAAAGAAATTAATGATAAAAGAAAGATCTGACCATGTTCTTTTTAAATTTAGGAAAATAAGGAAAAAAAAAATTATACTACTTAAGTAAGTTTTTAAAAGTTTAAGATTTAATAAGTTTTAAAAAGTTTGGTAAGCTGAAGCTATCAATGAAATATTTATTTATGTTGATTTTATCAATATTTTTTGCAATACTTTACACATCCGCTACATAAAACTTTATTATATTCAATTTATGCACAATCACCAGCGTAAACTTATAACTTAAAATCGAAGTCTTGAACTACAATAACTGGCCCAATGTCATTGTTACATAAATACATTTGTAAATTGCTGAATTTCAACATACCGGTTGTGATAAATCGGGACTAGCTGGCTGTTGCTTGGGCTTGGCAAACAAAGCAGTATGTTCTGCTGGCTCTCCCATAGTAAAGATATCAGCACACAGAGGTGACTGATCAAACTTAAAAATCTTGCTGGTATTAATGTTTCAGATCCTCTCATACCGTTTATTTAGTAGTTTGAGGTTATTCTCATACATACAAATAACAATATTTTCTGTAAAACTTTCACGCATGAGTGGAGGTAGTGAGTAGTTTTCAATTTTCATTTCAAATTGGCATGTATGTAGGTACCGTCTAATTGTCAATGTCATGTCTTGTCATTCGTGTGTCATTTATTGACATGTATTTCATAAACGTATAAATAATATCGTTAATCGCACATTTTGCGAAGTAAATGCATCTCAACTACATATATATATTATTTTCACGCTGCCTCTGACATACTCATAATTCGCTGCCGTACAATAATGTTCTTATAAATTAGATAATTCCGAATAGTGTCTCTAAATCAAACTACTTTTTTAAATGTATACTGGGTACTCGATAATTATTCTGTAGTAAACTATCTATGGTCTAGCCGGAGGCCGGCGGCATTACTTAATAGTGTCACTGTCATTCATGTTGTAGTTAGTAAATTGTTGTATTGTTTTGCTAAAAAATAAACTCAATAATTTTTGTTCACAAATAAATATATAATTTCTGCGTTATAAATGAAGCTGTTAAAACCCAGTTGGGTTAATCACAATGGTATGTTTGTATACATCATAGAAGTGCTTTATTTAATTCGTGTATCGGTGTTTAAAACTGTGCATGTCCTCTTTTCAGATAAACCTATATTTTCAGTGGATATACATCCTACGGGGAAGCGGTTCGCGACCGGTGGACAGGGAGGAGACTCCGGCCGTGTGGTTGTTTGGAACTTGAATTCCGTTCTGTACGAGACTGTAGAAGTTGATCCAAATGTTCCTAAAATGCTGTGCCAAATGGATAACCATTTAGGTATAATATTTAACTATGTGCATGTAGCTGAATTTATTGGATTAGATCATTTCTATCCCAAATTAAGGCTAGTACGATATCTAAATGTTCTACTGGGACATAGTATGTAAATATAAGCGGAATGATGGAAAATTCATCAACCATTGTATCCCCGTTGCTGACTGAAAATGTTTTGCATAGATAACTGTTCCATTATCATCCATGTAAAATAGTTTGGATTTCAAATCTCTATGGGGATCTTCACATGTTATTTATAATATTTTTTTCTTATAGCATGTGTTAACTGCGTGAGATGGAGTAATGGAGGGAAGTTCTTGGCATCGGGCGGGGATGACCGTCTTGTGATGGTGTGGGGTCTCACAGTGGCTCCAGCAACACCTGGGAAACATAAGGCTGAGACTTGGCGGTGCTTAGCTACATTAAGAGGACATGCAGGTCTAGAAATATTTGATGATAAATAGTTTTTGCTATTGTTTATCAATTGGTCAAAACTTGACTGTAAATATTTTACAAGAGAATTCATTCTTTTTCCTACTAGCTTTATATTTTAAAATGTATGAAAAGCTTGTCTTATATCATTCTTATAATATATTTCTTATATCTTGGCTTGTGTTGGAAAAACACATTAAATATACTTACCTATTTGTATTCAAAGGTGATGTACTGGACCTCGCCTGGTCTCCCCTGGACAAGTGGCTCGCCAGCTGCAGTGTGGACAACACAATTATAATATGGAATGCTGAAAAGTTTCCAGAGATGGTCTGCGTTTTGAATGGGCACACTGGCCTTGTGAAGGGTGTTGCTTGGGATCCAGTAAGTAATTATAATACTTGTGCCATACTGTTATTCTTCTCCGCTTTGGAATGCAAACAGTCTTATATACAAAGCTTAATTTAAAGGTATGTTAGTAAGTTACGCAAATAATGCCTCTACATTTTTCTTACATTCTTCCTAAGGATGAATTCTGTGTTGCTATGCTAGTTCATAGCTATATTAACTTTCATGCGTTGCTGACGATTAAAATTGGAGGTTTAATAGGTCACAAGACTTAATATGACAGAATTTAAACCTAGCACAATCTAAAAGGCGTATAATATTTAAATGATAGGCATTATTGCTGGGATGTTTGGAGTACCTGCTGGTACTGATGGTACAGCATGTATGAAGATTGCTGAGTATGGTTGAAGTGAAAGAGGTCTGTAAGTGTAGCGAGAATTGATACCCAGAGTGGGTATCAATTCTCTGTGTATGTATGTTTGGATGAGTGCATTAAAGCTTTTAATAGGCTCATCTCATAATACTGCAAAAAAGTATTTTATGATTTGCCTTTCTAATTATCAAATAATATACTTATAAACAGAATAATAATAGAGCCGTGGTGGCCGAGTGGTTCGAGCAGTTGCCTGCGACGCTGTTTTTCTGAACTTAAGTACAGTCACACCACAAGCTTTACGGTGAAGGAAAACATCGAGAGGAAACCTGCATATGTCTAAGAAGAAATTCAAAAGGCCAAACGTATAATCGTGCTTGAGTAACGGCGATGGACTCGCCATCTGTCACGTTGGCACCCGTGTCCCCAAAGGGGTAGGCAGAGGTGTATAGGTAATACCCACACACCCACTTTCCGCCAGGGGTATATTAGGTGCCAACGTGACAGATGGCGAGTCCATCGCCGTTACTCAAGCACGACTATACATACGCCTTTGAATTTCTTCTCAGACGTATGCAGGTTTCCTCTCGATATTTTCCTTCACCGTAATAATAATATAATTTATCGTATATATATCTAAGCAGTAAGCAATTTTGATCTGTTAATGATTAAATGTGGTGTAAATTTCAGGTTGGAAAATATTTAGCATCACAATCGGATGATAAGTCTTTAAGGGTGTGGAAAACAGCTGATTGGGCGCAAGAAAAAGTGATTACAGAACCATTTGAAGAATGTGGGGGTAAGGACTTTGGACCTGACTGCTCCTACTAGTCTACACTAATCTTATAAAGGGGAAATATTTGATTGTTTATAAAATTTTATAATAGATAAACTCTAAAACCATTGAATTGACCTAATGGAAAGCTACATTATTTGGGAGTCACATGACCTTAAGTTTCTTTAAAGAAGAATTTATAAACATATCCACACACCTACCCAAAGAGTCCATCGCTGTTACTGAAGCACAACTGCTTTAGGATTTTCTCTTTGAAGTTCTTCTCGAACATATGCAGTTTTCTTCTTGACGTTTTCCTTCACTGTTAAGCTCTCGGTGTGACTAATCACTGTGCTTAAGCTCAGGACAACTCATTGGTACAGGTGGGATTCGAGCTTGCAATCTCTGTCTTGCAGGCAACTACTGATACCATTCGGCCGGCGGCTCTTTTAGAAGAATTTAATCCCTGCATAAATGTCAGCAAAATAGATTTAACATTAGCATCTTTATAGTATCCATAGTCATGTGTGTAAGTGTTATAACACGTGGGTGTGTCAGGCACTACCCACGTGCTGCGGCTGTCGTGGTCCCCGGACGGGCAGTACGTGCTGTCGGCGCACGCCATGAACGGCGGCGGGCCCACCGCGCTGGTCGTGGAGAGGGACGGCTGGCGCTGCGACAAGGACTTCGTGGGGCACAGGAAGGCGGTCACCTGCGCGGTGAGACATTTATGACCATGTTTGCTACTCGACTAGCCCAGTGGCTGAAAGGAATCAATACAGATTTGCTCTAAGCGCACATAAATAAATAATACCTTGGGACAATTCCACACAAATTGACCTGGTCCCAAATAAAGCAAAGCTTGTGTTATGTTAACTAGACAACAATATTTTTATTTATGTAGATAGATATATAAATAGGACATCCGAGATTAAGGTACAAATACTCATGTTAATCACACAAATATCTGCCCTAACGGGATTCGCACCCGCGACCTTGAGACGACACAGCCGACTCTGCTATTTCTGACGGAGACGCAGATATCCTGCCCTGATGATACATCGTACCTGAACTACCCCGGGTACAAGATGGAACACAATTTTGTGCGCCGCGCCGGGGTATGTATGTACTTCCGGGAGGATATTTGCTGTCGACGTCTCCACGGCCTTGAAGACAGAGACCTGTCAATTATGTGGGTGCGCGTAGACTATGGTGGCAACACCCGAATCTACGCGTGCCTTTACAGGTCCCATAGCGGTGACACAGACACAGTTCGCCTATTTGAGCACCTGCAATCGACAACGGACAAAGTACTTGAGCAGTACCCCTCCGCGGAGTTGGTGGTTTTAGGAGATTTTAACGCTCACCATGTTGAGTGGCTTGGCTCTCGGTCCACTGACTGCGCGGGGAGGGCTGCTTACGAGCTTGCCCTGGCTTATGGCTTCTCGCAGCTGGTACACGAACCAACCAGAATACCTGATATCGAGGGCCATACAAGCTCTTTACTGGACCTTCTGCTGACCACGCGACCGGACAGCTATTCCATCTCGGTGGGTGCGCCGCTTGGCACATCCGACCACTGTCTGGTCCGGACGCAAGTGCCGTGCGCAAAGGCCGAAGTGCCCCGACCCCCGGGGCGGCGGCGCATGTGGCACTACAAGGCAGCAGACTGGGATGGATTGCGTGAGTTTTACGCATCGTACCCGTGGAGGCAGATCTGCTTTGCATCAGAAGATCCAGACCCCTGTGCAGCAGCCGTCGCTGAGACGATACTGGCGGGAATGGAATGCTACATCCCAAACTCGCTAGTAGCTACAGGGGTAAAGAAACAGCCGTGGTTTAATAAGCCCTGCAAGGAAGCTAAATTATCCAAGCAAGCCTTGTATGAGGCGTGGACCACGGCTCGATCCAATCTGGACCCCAACATATCTGATGCAAAGCGGAAACTTAATGCTGCCTCGAGGCACTGTAAGCGAGCGATTGCCAGGGCGAAATTCGATTTCGTCGGCAGAATTGGTAAGAGACTCGCTAGCTACCCTTCTGGCAGCCGTGCTTTTTGGTCCCTTGCCAAGGCTGCTGAGGGAAACTTTTGCCAGTCGTCCCTACCACCACTCCGTAAGCCGGATGGTAACTTGGCCCACAGTGCCAAAGAGAAAGCGGATCTATTGGGCTCTCTCTTTGCCTCGAACTCGACTATGGATGACGGAGGCGCCACACCGCCCACTATCCTGCGGTGTGAGAACTCTATGCCGGAGATAAGCATAACCCAACGGGAGGTCCGGCGGGAGATGCTGTCTCTGGACGTCCATAAGTCGAGCGGGCCAGACGGTATTCCGGCAGTGGTGCTTAAGCAGTGTGCTCCTGAACTGTGTCCTGTTTTGACGCGCCTATTCGCGCTTTCCTACTCCACCCAAAAAGTCCCAACTTCGTGGAAGACCGCCCACGTGCACCCAGTGCCCAAAAAGGGCGATAGATCAGACCCATCGAATTACAGGCCGATCGCCATCACCTCCCTCCTCTCCAAAATTATGGAGCGAGTGATTAACACGCAACTCCTGCGATATCTAGAGGGTCACGGTTTGTTGAGTGACCAACAGTATGGCTTCCGCCACAGTCGCTCAACGGGTGACCTTCTAGTATATCTCACGCACCGTTGGTCACTCGCCATTGAGAGTCAAGGTGAGGCATTAGCTGTTAGCTTGGATGTGGCGAAAGCGTTCGATCGGGTCTGGCATCGCGGTCTTCTATCGAAGCTTCCATCCTACGGACTGCCAGAGGGATTATGCAAATGGGTCGCCAGCTTTCTGTCCAGCAGATGCATAAGAGCCGTCGTTGACGGTAGCTGCTCCGAAAGCATGGAAATTAATGCTGGCGTCCCGCAAGGCTCTGTGTTGTCCCCGACTCTGTTTCTTCTGCATATTAATGACATGCTTTCTATTGAAGGCATTCATTGCTATGCAGACGACAGCACTGGGGACACTTACTACACGGGCCGTGCTAATCTCCCTCGTTCCACTGTGGAGGAAAGTCGCGAACGACTTGTGTCTGAAATCGAGAGTACACTTCGCAGTGTCTCCGATTGGGGTCGACTAAACCTAGTTCACTTCAACCCCACTAAGACACAAGTTTGCGCGTTCACCGCAAAAAAAACTCCATTCGCTGTGGCTCCACAATTCCAGAACACTCCCCTGAACATCTCGGAGAGCATTAGGATCCTTGGGGTCGATATTTCTAGCGACGTTCAGTTCCGTGGTCATTTAGAGGACAAGGCTAAGCTGGCGTCGAGGAAGCTCGGTGTGCTCAACAGAGCTAAGCAGTACTTCACACCGCAACAAAGGCTGCAACTTTATAAGTCGCAAGTTCGGCCACATATGGAGTACTGCTGCCACCTGTGGGCTGGAGCCCCTGGATACCAGCTTGGGCCTTTTGACGCGGTTCAGAAACGCGCCGCTAGAATTGTCGACGATCCCATGCTCACAAGCGGCTTGGAATCACTAAGTCTGAGGAGAGACTTTGCCTCCCTGTGTGTGTTCTACCGCTTGTATAACGGGGAGTGTTCTGCAGAATTGTTCGATATGATGCCCACTTCCACCTTCTACCACCGCACCTCTCGCCATCGACGGGGAATTCATCCCCATACCTTGGAACCACAAAGGTCTCGCACTGTGCGCTTCCAAAGAAGTTTTCTTCCGCGAACGCTCAGGCTGTGGAATGAGCTCCCCGTTGAGGTTTTCCCTGGAGAGTACAGCATGGAGTTCTTCAAGAAGGGTGTGAAAAGATTCCTGCAGGGTCGGCAACGCGCGAGTGATACCCCTGGTGTTGCAAGCGTCCATAGGCGGCGGTAACCGCTTACCATCAGGCGGACCGCATGCTTGTTTGCCACCCAAGTGGTATAAAAAAAAAAAAAAAAAAAAAAAAAACCTCAAGTTTCACAGTCAGGAGCTCTAACCACTAGACCATACGCATATAAAAGTACATACGGTAACTCAATCAAAATATACAGTAACTCATGTAAAATTGGATGGACTCGCCATCTGTCACGTTGGCACCTTATATACCTCTGGCGGAAAGTGGGTGTGTGGGTATTACCTATACACCTCTGCCTACCCCTTCGGGGACTCTTGTGGGAAGGCGTGAGGATATATTATTATTATTATTATGTAAAATTTTGTCTGTTTTCTGTTTGTCCCGGCGAATCTCCGTAACGACTAGACCGATTTTGACGACTCACTCCATGGTAGCTATTATTATAGGAGGAACTTGGGGTTAGAATGGAGAACTTATATCATAGCAGTCTATTTGTCCCGAAGAGCAACACTCTTATTATGGGACCATATATTGGCTGCGGGTATCAGCGGAGTGAATCTGCAATATTGTGAATGGGAAATATTGTGAGGGTGTTCGTTCCTCTTTCACATATAACTTCTTAACGGAATAGGACGTATTTTGGCACAGTGATAGATTGTTATCTGGATTAACATACCCATGGACATACATCCTTACTAATATTATAAATGTGAATGTAAGTTTGTTTGTTACGCTTTCACGTAAAAACTACATAACCGATTATCATGAAAGTTTGTACACATATTCCTGGAGGTATAAGAAGTAACATAGGATACTTTTTATTGAAAAAAAAAAACATTTTTACGACTGAAAAAAAGCCGGTTTACTGATATTTTTTATGGTGATGGCTTATACCCAGGATTAAGACATAGGCTACATTTGAATCCCGAAAGATTCAAAGCTCTAATGTTATAAAGGCAAAAATATGTATGTTGCTCTTTCCACGCGGGCGAAGCCGCGGGCATAAGCTAGTATTAAATATGCATACCAGAACAAAAATCTACCAATCAATTCACTTTCAGCTTTTATATTCATATTCTATTACTACAAATACCAGAGTATATAGCATGGAGTTCTTCAAGAAGGGTAGCCGCTTACTACGCTTCCAAGTAAATTATAGTATTGTCATATCCCACAGCGCTTCAACAACAACATATTCGTGAAGGAGGGCAAGAAGTGTTGTTGCGCGGCCGTGGGGTCCCGCGACCGCGCGCTCAGCATCTGGCTCACGTCGCTCAAGCGGCCGCTGGTGGTCATACACGACCTCTTCAGTGACAGCGTGCTCGACCTCTCCTGGAGCTCGGATGGTGAGCGCTCATCTTACATTATAAAGGGGCTCACTGTTTGTTTGAACGCGGTTAGCTAAGGAACTACGAATACGAAAATATTTTTGTATTAGATAATAATCAAAATCACTTAATATATATCTTAAATTACAAAAATAATTATTAATTTTAATTGTAATATTTATAAACGTAAATATAATAAAAATTAATATTATCTGAACCATTCAAAATATATTTTTTTAATAAGACAATGGAATAATAAAAAATATTATTACTTAGAATTTTATCATATTATTATAAATTAAATCTTTGAAAATAATCATTACCATGAGTTCGAATTATTGAAATCAAAAACGTCGAAAAAGGTGCACGGTTGGGGTTGTTCGTTTCCATGGAGAAGATCCGGCAAAAAACTCCATAATAAATAATATTATATCCTCACGCCTTCCCACAAGGGTCACCGAAGGGGTGAGCAGAGGTGTATAAGTAGTACCCACACACCCACTATCCGTCATATATATGAATTTGACAGCCCACTTATTAAGATAATCAAGGAAGAGATGCAGTAATCATACATACAGCGTGACTCTCTGCCTATTCGGGAGAGCGAATAGGCAGAGAGTTGAGTGCCGGTGCAGACCTCTGAGCTTGATCTAATTTTATTGGTCCCATCATACATACAGTACTGAGGACTAGGACCTATGTTGTTTGAATGTGGTCTTCCTCTGTCCCTCCTTCCAGACACTCAATTGTATATATGCAATGCTAATACATGCAATCAGAACTCTGACCAGTGCAGTGATGGGATGAGTGCTTTTATTAGATCAAAACCAATCGACGCTGACGGAGGGCCTCGCGTTCGAAGTCGTTAATTTTGAAAAAAAAAAAAAAAGGTATTTGTTTGTCAACCTTTTTTTTATATAACTTAACTAATATTAACTACATGTTTTTATTCGCCTTTATAATCCTTTAGACACTTATACAGACAGACCATTTGCTTACCGAATTCGTTATCAAGGTTTGTCTCCGAATCGAGATCTTAATAATTATTTTGTTTATACAAGCTGTCCGCACATAAGAGATACTTGCACTTCAGAACTTAGGGTTATCGCTACCCTGGGTTGTAAGAACACATCTCGCATGTAATAAAATTGTCTATATGACCTCTTCCCCAGGTCTCAACCTGTTGGCTTGCAGCTCAGACGGGTCGGTGGCGTGTATACAGTTCACCAACGAGGAAATTGGCACGCCGCTATCTCTTGAGGACAAGGTACATATAAATTACTCATATAAACAGTGGCGAACTCTGGTCTTGTGTTTAGAGCTCCTGACTGCGAAACTTTAAGTCACGGGTTCGAATCCCGCTGAGGGCAGATATTTGTGTGATGAACACGAGTTTTTGTAGCTTAGTCTTGAATGTACTATGTATTTATGTATATATCTATAAGTAAATATATCGTTGTCTAGTTACTATAACACAAGCTTTGCTTAAGTTAAGTCCTATATTTACTAACACTATGGATATGATCCGAAA
Source organism: Drepana falcataria (assembly GCA_945859725.1). NCBI lineage: Eukaryota > Metazoa > Arthropoda > Insecta > Lepidoptera > Drepanidae > Drepana > Drepana falcataria. The sequence continues at coordinate 1,943,952 of OX243925.1, forward strand.
AAAAATTATCCTATTCTATTTTTAATTTGGGACTAGGTCAATCTATCCGGAATGGTCTTACTGGACTGGAGGTAATATAATAATAATATCCTCACGCCTTCCCATAAGGGTCCCCGAAGGGGTACGCAGAGGTGTATAGGTAGTACCCACCCACTTTCCGCCAGAGATATATTTTCCTGGATGGTACAGGTATTTACTTGTTTTGGTTTCCAGAACGCGTTCTACGAGAAGATCTACGGCAACTGTCTGGTGAACGAATCCGGCGACATGTCGTCCAACCTGCTCGTGGAGTGTCCCGAGATACTGCTGGCGAGGGAGAGGCAGGAGGCCAAGAGGGCCAAGAAGGAGGACACCACGCCCAAGAGTGACAAGTCGCAGTCTCAAGTGAGCTGGGGTCTCACTTACATGACAATTGCTTGATAACTTTCTTAATTTTTCCATGTCCATACCAATGTAACACATATTTCCTATTGATAAGAATAATTATTATTATCTGTCTGTCGCTTAAGCATTCTTGAATAATTATTGCAATACCAAGGTTAAAACGCAGCTTCAATAATTGTAACAAATTACATTTCCATCGAGCATCTCTTATGTCTTCTAAATATGCGAAGATCATATATATATACATATATAGATAGTGCCATCCACGAAGACGCGCCCCACTATTCTTCCTCATAGTTTATAGTGTAAGTGTGCAACCATCCACTAATGTTCGAGTATTATGGTTATACACAGATTACCTATGAGTGCACACGGACGCTACAATTAATAGACTCGGCTCATACTCCCCGCATCCCGCGACCTCCTCGACTTGAAATTGGAAGGGCACGTCTTCGTGGATGTCACTATCTATAGTAGTGTCCTTTTGGTAATACAAACATAGTTTTTATCATCGTTTGCCACCCCAGTGGTATCAAGTGACCACAAGGTGTATGTCCCAGTGGAAGCCGGCCACGCCGTCCACGCCGCTGGGCGCGGGCGGCTCCCCGCTGCGGCCCATGGACCGCCAGATCGAGACACGCACCTCGGACGGAAAGAGACGGATCACACCTGTCTTCATCCCGCTCACACACGCCGATGCCAAGTAACTACACTGTCTTGTATATACTTATTGAGCGATTGACTCGTGACGTTAATGGAAATCTTTAAATCTTGTGCCCCTGAAGAGATAGACAGAGGTGTCTCTGTCTATCTCTTCAGGGGATATAAGTTATCGATGCCCAAGATATATTTTAGGTGCCAACTTGACAGGTGGCGAATCCATCGCCGTTTCTTTTTTTTTTATAAAACAAGAGAGGCATACAAGCATATGGTCCACGTGATGGGAAGCGGTTACCGTAGCCTCACTATACGCTTACGATACCGAAGTTACACTTGCGCGTTGCCACTGTGTTCGGAGAGTTATACTGTGTTGGCAGCATATTGGGACTAATCCCTATGCTGCTAACACAATATAACACCCTACCTCTTCCCAAGGAGCTTATTATTGAAATCTTGTTCACCGTGCAGTAACACAACACAAAAAATATTATTGTTTGGCTACGGACTTGTATACGGTGGAGGTACTGCCCCAGTCGGGCAACTGCGAATTCGAAAGGAAACCGGTTATGCCCTACCTCTCTTAAAAGAGAAAAGAAACTACTATACATACGCCTTTGAATTTCTTCTGAAAATTCAAATACCATTGGTACAGTCGGGATTCGAACTAGCTACTTAGATTTTAGGCAACTGCTCGAACAATTGGTAACCACGTTCCTCATATTATATAGCAACGTATAACCGCATTCGCGTCCAGTTTGCCTTTTGCCCATATCGTCACGAGTGTACTTCTCCAGCGAGTCCCTCGGCTCAGCGCCCGGTGGCTCGGAGCCCTGCTTCAGCACGTCGTCCCAGAGCAAGTCCCGCATCCGGGTGGAGGTGCGCGACGACATCGTCATCCACCCCAACGTCAGCAACCACGCCGTCGCCGCCATGAGCTCCTCCAACTCCAAGATTACAGACAAGTTAGTCTTTAGTTGTCATGTACCCCTTGCCGCTGGGGTATTCAATTAATAAAAAAAAAACTACTTTTGATTGAGACAAATTGAGGGCTTAAATATTGGTATCAATACTATACATATCGTGTGTGTGTGTGCGTGTGCGTGCGTTGCAGCGGGCCGGAGGCGTGCCTGCGCAAGCGACCGGGCGCGCTGCCGGGCCCGTGTGTGTGTGTGTGTGTGTACGAGGTATGCGTGTGCGTGCGTTGCAGCGGGCCGGAGGCGGGCCTGCGCAAGCGGCCGGGCACGCTGCCGGGCCCGTGTGTGTGTGTGTGTGTGTGTGTGTGTGTGTACGGGGTGTGCGTGAGCGTGCGTTGCAGCGGGCCGGAGGCGTGCCTGCGCAAGCGGCCGGGCGCGCTGCCGGGCCCGTGTGTGTGTGTGTGTGTGTGTGTGTGTGTGTACGAGGTGTGCGTGTGCGTGCGTTGCAGCGGGCCGGAGGCGTGCCTGCGCAAGCGGCCGGGTGCGCTGCCGGGCCCGTGTGTGTGTGTGTGTGTGTACGAGGTGTGCGTGTGCGTGCGTTGCAGCGGGCCGGAGGCGTGCCTGCGCAAGCGGCCGGGCGCGCTGCCGGGCCCGTGTGTGTGTGTGTGTGTGTACGAGGTATGCGTGTGCGTGCGTTGCAGCGGGCCGGAGGCGGGCCTGCGCAAGCGGCCGGGCACGCTGCCGGGCCCGTGTGTGTGTGTGTGTGTGTGTGTGTGTGTGTACGGGGTGTGCGTGAGCGTGCGTTGCAGCGGGCCGGAGGCGTGCCTGCGCAAGCGGCCGGGCGCGCTGCCGGGCCCGTGTGTGTGTGTGTGTGTGTGTGTGTGTGTACGAGGTGTGCGTGTGCGTGCGTTGCAGCGGGCCGGAGGCGTGCCTGCGCAAGCGGCCGGGTGCGCTGCCGGGCCCGTGTGTGTGTGTGTGTGTGTACGAGGTGTGCGTGTGCGTGCGTTGCAGCGGGCCGGAGGCGTGCCTGCGCAAGCGGCCGGGCGCGCTGCCGGGCCCGTGTGTGTGTGTGTGTGTGTGTGTGTGTGTACGAGGTGTGCGTGTGCGTGCGTTGCAGCGGGCCGGAGGCGTGCCTGCGCAAGCGGCCGGGCGCGCTGCCGGGCCCGTGTGTGTGTGTGTGTGTGTGTACGAGGTGTGCGTGTGCGTGCGTTGCAGCGGGCCGGAGGCGTGCCTGCGCAAGCGGCCGGGCGCGCTGCCGGGCCCGTGTGTGTGTGTGTGTGTGTGTACGAGGTGTGCGTGTGCGTGCGTTGCAGCGGGCCGGAGGCGTGCCTGCGCAAGCGGCCGGGCGCGCTGCCGGGCCCGTGTGTGTGTGTGTGTGTGTACGAGGTGTGCGTGTGCGTGCGTTGCAGCGGGCCGGAGGCGTGCCTGCGCAAGCGGCCGGGCGCGCTGCCGGGCCCGTGTGTGTGTGTGTGTGTGTGTACGAGGTGTGCGTGTGCGTGCGTTGCAGCGGGCCGGAGGCGTGCCTGCGCAAGCGGCCGGGCGCGCTGCCGGGCCCGTGTGTGTGTGTGTGTGTGTACGAGGTGTGCGTGTGCGTGCGTTGCAGCGGGCCGGAGGCGTGCCTGCGCAAGCGGCCGGGCGCGCTGCCGGGCCCGTGCGCGGAGGGCCTGCGCGCGCGCGCCGCCGCGCCGTCAGCGCCGCCCGCCGCGCCGGCGCCGCTGGCCGCGCCCGCGCTGGGCCGCGCCGGGCCCGTGGTGCGCGCCGCGGGTGCGCTGCGGCTACAGGTACATGAACATACATATAGCACGGTAGCAACGAGCGCACGCCGGCTCTCAACTCTTGCGTTGACGTGTTTGAGCATCGAGGAACGAAATATTGTTCGAGTGCTACAGTTCTTCACCTAAATGTTCAATAAGCTTATTATTCAATATCAAATTACTTAAATGCTAGCCATGCATGACAATAAATTGCTCCTCTTAAATGTGCAACAGATTCTAAGTAGTTGGAACGTGGTTTAACTCTGTCTCGTCTTAAAAGCACTTTTGCATAGTATTTTTTTTTATACCGCATGTGTGGCAAACGAGCATGCGGTCCGCCTGATGGTAAACGGTTACCGCCGCCTATGGACGCTTGCAACACCAGGGGTATCACTCGCGCGTTTCCGACCCTGCAGGAATCTTTTCACACCCTTCTTGAAGAACTCCATGCTGTACTCTCCAGGGAAAACCTCAACGGGGAGCTCATTCCACAGCCTGAGCGTTCGCGAAAGAAAACTTCTTTGGAAGCTCACAGTGCGAGACCTTTGTGGTTCCAAGGTATGGGGATGAATTCCCCGTCGATGGCGAGAGGTGCGGTGTATTCCTGTTTCGATAACCTTTATTGCCTATCACACATGTGTTCAGCAATGGAAACGCATGCTTATTCAACCTGACGTATATAACCGACGAGTGTTGGTCCCGCAGGTGGTGAACAAGGCGTGCAACACGCACTACGGCCCGCTGTCTCGGCTGCAGCTGCTGCCCAACAACTCGGTGTCCAATGATCCCGTTTGGGAGACATATCTAGGTACCTACTTACCATACTAATATTAAATACACTAGAAGAACGATTATATCTGTCTATATGTTATAAACTCTATGCGGGCAATCGCTTGTGGCTAGCAAGCAGCAGGTGTAACGTGTGCTGTGTTTGTGGCAGGTAGCGCCGTGTGCTGCATCGCGTGCTGCGCGCGCTGGGCCTGCGTGTCGTGCGCTGACGGCACGCTGCATGCGTGGCGGCTGGGGCGGCCCGTGCCCGCGCGGGCGCTGCCCCCCCTAGGTAAGGCCCCAGGGCCCGCTGCCCCCCCTAGGTAAGGCCGCCAGGGCCTGCTGCCCCCTAGGTAAGGCCGCCAGGGCCCGCTGCCCCCCCTAGGTAAGGCCGCCAGGGCCCGCTGCCCCCCCTAGGTAAGGCCGCCAGGGCCCGCTGCCCCCCCTAGGTAAGGCCCCAGGGCCCGCTGCCCCCCCTAGGTAAGGCCGCCAGGGCCCGCTGCCCCCCCTAGGTAAGGCCGCCAGGGCCCGCTGCCCCCCTAGGTAAGGCCCCAGGGCCCGCTGCCCCCCCTAGGTAAGGCCGCCAGGGCCTGCTGCCCCCTAGGTAAGGCCGCCAGGGCCCGCTGCCCCCCCTCGGTAAGGCCCCAGGGCCCGCTGCCCCCCCTAGGTAAGGCCGCCAGGGCCTGCTGCCCCCTAGGTAAGGCCGCCAGGGCCCGCTGCCCCCCCTAGGTAAGGCCGCCAGGGCCTGCTGCCCCCTAGGTAAGGCCGCCAGGGCCCGCTGCCCCCCCTCGGTAAGGCCCCAGGGCCCGCTGCCCCCCCTAGGTAAGGCCGCCAGGGCCTGCTGCCCCCTAGGTAAGGCCGCCAGGGCCCGCTGCCCCCCCTCGGTAAGGCCCCAGGGCCCGCTGCCCCCCCTCGGTAAGGCCCCAGGGCCCGCTGCCCCCCCTAGGTAAGGCCGCCAGGGCCTGCTGCCCCCTAGGTAAGGCCGCCAGGGCCCGCTGCCCCCCCTCGGTAAGGCCCCAGGGCCCGCTGCCCCCCCTAGGTAAGGCCGCCAGGGCCTGCTGCCCCCTAGGTAAGGCCGCCAGGGCCCGCTGCCCCCCCTAGGTAAGGCCGCCAGGGCCTGCTGCCCCCTAGGTAAGGCCGCCAGGGCCCGCTGCCCCCCCTCGGTAAGGCCCCAGGGCCCGCTGCCCCCCCTAGGTAAGGCCGCCAGGGCCTGCTGCCCCCTAGGTAAGGCCGCCAGGGCCCGCTGCCCCCCTAGGTAAGGCCGCCAGGGCCCGCTGCCCCCCCTCGGTAAGGCCCCAGGGCCCGCTGCCCCCCCTAGGTAAGGCCGCCAGGGCCTGCTGCCCCCTAGGTAAGGCCGCCAGGGCCCGCTGCCCCCCTAGGTAAGGCCGCCAGGGCCCGCCCCCCTACGTGTATGTAATGTGAGCCCTTGCAGCGCTGCCGTCGCAGGCGGCCAAGCTGGTGCTGGCGGGCGACACGCTGGCCGTGGTGACGGTGGCGGCCGAGCTGGCCATGTGGGACCTGGCCGCCGCCAGCTGCACCATCCGCCCGCTCAGCTTCCGCGCGCTGCTCTCGCACGCCGGTACTACACTCACTTCACTACTCGCTCTACAGAATAACATTCTCACACACTCTGTTCCAATAAAAAAATTCAAAATGGACCTTATGTTAAGCGGTATCCGTGGCCTATAGACGCCTGCACAAGGATCCTCGAAGGAAAAAAAACAATATTTTATATAACGATGTCTGTAAGAGACAGGCACTAACAATATTCAATGAATGCTACTTATCCTACTAATGTTATAAATGCAATTGTTTGTTCCTCTTCCACGACACAATTACTGAACGGAATTGGACAAAATTAGGGCGGAGAGACAGATTATTCACTGGATTCATACATGCTTTATTTATGAAAAAAAAACTAACCAAATAAATACATTTCTACCAGGGTGAGAACGCGGGCACATCTAGTTAAATTAACATTTATAATATAATATATCCTCACGCCTTCCCACAAGGGTCCCCGAAGGGGTAGGCAGAGGTGTATAGGTAATACCCACACACCCACTTTCCGCCAGAGGTATATTAGGTGCCAACGTGACAGATGGCGAGTCCATCGCCGTTACTCAAGCACGACTATACATACGCCTTTGAATTTCTTCTCAGACGTATGCAGGTTTCCTCTCGATGTTTTCCTTCAGCGTAAAGCTCGTGGTGTGACTAATCACTGTACTTAAGTTCAGAAAAACTCAACATTTCCAAGGCTATATATCTATTGAGGGTCTTGGCTTGAGGATATGTATATATCCTAATGCCATGTGTGTATTTGCAGTGACAGTAACAAATTGTTCTCTGCTGGATGACGGCAGTCCGATGATCTCACTCAGTAACGGAAAAAGTTACATCTACTGCAAGAAATTGTCCGCTTGGTGAGTTGAATTCGTCCATCGGTTTCCTCTTAACCACAATGCCAATATGTATTTACATACAAGTTGGTTAAAAAAGTTACAGCATTGATACGTATTAGATACTTCTTAGATTTCATATTTCGTTGAAAAGGTATATAATTCAAAATAGGTGAACATTAAAAAAAAATCTACACGACCCTATTTCTAGAAAGCATCATCGGAATCAGTAAGCAAGTATGTAGCTAGGATATTTTGCAACGTCTCCGTAAGAACAACATACAACATTAGAATTGATAGATGATGATCAGGACCTGCTCCCTCTGTGATATCCTTCAGTGAGCTAGCCGTAGATACGTGGCATGAGGATTTGCGCATACAGATTTGTGTGTGTGATTACGGGATGGTGCGTGCGTATAGGATAGTGTGTGTAATCTTACTTTGCTATCATACTAATATCAACTTTAGGCTGAAAGTTGAAATGGTGATAGCTTATATCTAGGCGTAGGACAAACTACGTTTCTACTACGTTGTTTTTTTATCCTGAAAAATTCAACGTTCTTATATTATAATGTATGATGCTCTTTCACGGCATAGCGGCTGAACCGATTCTAGCAGGAAAAATTCCAAAGCTACTTTTTCGAACTCCACGCAGGCGAAGCCGCGTGCATAAGCTAGTTGTGTATATCGGGGAGTGTTTTTATACAGAATGGTGGATGTATACAACAAGGTGGTGTGTGTGTATGTATATATACACCATAAAGACGGGGCGGTGCATGTTTATAGGACGGTGTGTATCTCTGGGGGGGGGGGGGGGGTTGTATGTACACCGGTTTAGCATGCTATGTGTGTATACAAGATGGTGTGTGTATATGGAATGGTGTGTATATAGACGGGGCGGTGTATGTTTGTGTACCTGTGGCGTGGGGGGGGGTGGTTGTGTGTACACGGGTATATAGAGGTCGTGTGGTTGCAGGGTGGTGTGGCAGGACGCGGGCGACCCCGTGTGGCGCGCGTGCGGCGGCGCGGGCCGCGCCCCTAGGGCTGCGGGCGCCGCGCACAGGCCTGCCGCGCCCACCGCCGTGGCCGCCACGTAATACACCCTTTTTATTAACCTTCCTTTAGGCCTCCCTTTCCATCCCCCTTTACTTGCGACATATGAAATCTTGCGTTTAAAAAAACATCGCTTGATTTGGTTGGCGACTATTGAAAAAGTCTGCCTCTGCCCACCCTGGGGCCCCTCAAGTGTAAGTGTACAAGCCGCGTGTGCCGTGCAGCTACAGCGCGGCGGCGGCGCGCAGCTGGCTGGAGGCGCAGCTGGCGGCCAGCCTGCACCTGCGGCGCGCGCCCGACTACCGCCATTGGCTGGCCTCGCTCTTCGCACACCTCGTCAACCACGGTAACCACACATACACGCACACGCACACACACACACACACACGTACGGATGCACGCGCACACACACACACACACATACCCACACACACATGCACGCACACAGTAATTTAAAATATCACACTGCTCCTGACTAGTTTTGTGAAACACCGAATCCATTCCACGACCATTATGCTAAAACTTCGATTCCACCTGAGTTCTACATAAAGCGGGCAACAAGAGTAATGTCTTTGGTGTTCCAAGCGTCCTTTAGGCTGCGGTAACCGCTTGCCTACGAGCCGTATGCGTTGTAGGTATTAAACAGAACGGGTTGTTCATAAGATGATGTGTGTGTATTGCAGGCAGCGAGGAGCAGTTGCGCGCGATACTGGACGACATGCTCGGGCCCAGCCATTGCACCTCCACGCCCAAGAAATGGCAGAACACCATACTAGTGAGCTGTTCTTGCATATTATTATGTTTAAGGTCGGAAACGTGCGAGCGAGTATTGTATTAAATGCATATTCAAGGAGGTTGCGCTGGACAGAAGCGAATGGAGGGTACTGCATCAGAGACGCCGACAAGAGGCCAGCTCTTGAATTTGTGATGATGATGCCTAGTATTAGTGTTCGTTCAGAGACTCGACATCGGTCACGTTGCTACCTGAAATATATCTGCAGCGAAAAAACAGGTTCCCTTTGGGGATCCTTATTGGAAGACGTGAAGATATATATATATATATTTTTCTTAAATAATTTTACAAAACTATTTTTTTTTTACCATAAAGTATACATCAAAATATTTATGCAATACAGATATTAATTGGATCCAGTTTATCTCAGCGATTAAAAACTGTTTCAAAACCGCTGACTGGATGTCGCTGAGCACATTTGTCGACAGTTTAACTTATTGGAGTAACTGCTTATTGCAGCTGCCTGCATCCGTATATAGACGATACATTGTTATACAATAACCATCCTTATTCCCAGGGTATGAAGAAGCACGAGCTCCTCGAAGAACTTCTCACCCTGTTGGTGAGACAGCTGCGGTGGCAGCGCATGTACTCGGAGTACTCGGACCAGCTCGAGGACCTCAAGAGCACCAACCTTGTCAATGGGCACTGACCTCGGCGCCCGGTGACATTGCTGTCACACCGTTAATGTACTGTTGTTATGAAATCTAGGTGTTGTCTCTGCCTACCCCGTGAGGAACTCGGTGTGTGATAAACAGCTTTCTAGAAGTAGTACGGTATTGTATACGGTAATATCGGATACATGCGTATCCGATGCTAAGAAACAAAATATGTATCTCCCAAAGATGACAATGACAACTATTAAAGGATTCACAATGAAATATTTTACGGGAAGGCGTGAGTATGTATAGGTATATAATATAATATGAATTCTGTATTTAATCGATGTAAGTATTCTCTGAAAACCGACCGATTTTGGATTTTTTTTTTTTTATTGAGGAATATTTGAAATCCTTTGTTTGGAGGCGTGAACAAGCTCTTTCCGATGGAGTCACCAACGGCCTCGGCTGGCATAGTTGGTAGACACTGGTATACATCACGGTGGCGTGTTATTGTAATCTTAAATAAGACGTCTTCTACTCAATAGTATCTCGTTGAGCGCAGCGGTCGTCAGTAATGTCAAGACTGATAATCATTAATTATAGCAGTCATTAACTCTAATGTCGATCGGTCGAATCAAAATTCGAATAGATTATAGTATTGAATTGATAAGCGATAAAGATCTAGATAGGTAAGTCCAAAGAACTGGCGCTAATCTCTCTCTGCCTAATACCGTGAGACACTCGGCGTGTTGATTTGTGTTTATTCAGTTAAGTGATTTTGAGTAAGTTTGGTCCAGACAAAATTCCTGTGTAACTTAGGTCCAATTGGTGACTTACGCTGTCATCTTTGGAAAATGAGAGGAAACCAGCATACGTTTTTAAAAATAAATTCTAGAACGTGCCTGAGAAACGGCGATGGACCCCCATCTGTCACGTTGGCAACTAAAATATATATCCGGCGAAAAGTGGGTGTGTGGTTACTACTATGCACCTCTGCCTGCCCCTTCGGAGACCCTTGTGGGAAATATATGTATATAAGGAAAACTGGCCAAATATATGTGCCAACCTTTTTCTCATTGATTGTATTCCGTCCTCTTTGTAATGTAAACACTATGCTAATCTACCCCGGAATATGTTGTAACTATTTGTTGGCTTTGCAATTTGAATTAAGTTTGTAATGACTGATATAGGGTTCATTCAATTTTGACCCCTTTTACTATTCAAGCAAGGTTCAGAAAATAATCGTTAGATATCAATAATTTTTGTAATAATGTAGGTGTGTATACTTTTTTTTAAATCGAAATGAAATCAAATACGTTGTAAGGCTTGGATCGAATTGTATGATGTTTGGAAAATGTATAACGTGTTAATCTATGCGAAGTCGGCTATGTATTATAGTTTATGTGTAACAATGTCCGTCTTGTAATGTTAAATATCATATCTATGACGAAATGGAATATTTGGGGCGTCATTACGAATCGATAATCGTATTACTTATTGATTTATTTAAATGCATACATATGTAATTATTAAACGTAAGTCATAGTCTTTGTATGTACGCCGTCAGATTATTATTTACGTATGACAGGTTATTGTAGATATATGTTTTGGTCTATAGTAAGTGTCTCCCTTCATCTCAGACGAGTGTCCAGTGCTCACTAGAATAGTATTTTAGGATGCTTACACAGCACGCCACTCAACTCGTCCGTCGTCTTGCTGGCGTATGGTAACCGTTTACCATCAGGCATTCATGATTCTCCGGACACATTAGAGGCAGCAGGGAAATAATACGTAAGACGAGATCTTTAGAATGTATAGAACCTAGGTACTTTAAATTATTGTACTCTAACTTAGAAGCATGTATTTGAAAATTGATTTTGTAATTATAAAGTAATACAAAAGTTGTTCGTATTTATTATTTTCCTTCTATACGAATGTCAATTGTTTGAAAGCGTCTGTTAGACCGTGTCTGTAGAGGAAAGGATATCAATGAAAAATATTTTATATCACAATAATTTATTTTTACAAATGAGTTATGGATCACAACATCTCTCATAAATCTTCAAGTTTACTCGAGAATGGTTAAAATGAATATTCACGAATGAATAGAACAAAATGTCTCAGTACATGAAGACAACGGCACGAGCGTGATCGAGCCCACAACTCAGGCACTCGACGGTCCTCCGACACAACGCGCAGCACCTAACTACCTGCACGATACCATATCTAAACAACAACCACGCCACATGAACGGCCACTCGCAGTGATAAAATTTCAACATCGCACATCAACAAATTACACCGATATGGAATTACATTGGCGAATACACAAATTTGGTCCCGAGCGGGCGTATCGCCTGTCAACGTTTAATAGCAATCTGAACACTTAATACTAAGGGTCGCGGCGGCGGCAGCTATGTACACCGGGGGCCGCCGGGGGGCCGGGGGGCCGCGAGCGGGCGGTCGCGGCCCCCCGGCTATATACAGCTATGTACAGGGGCGCGGCGCTAGCACAGCACGGCGCGGTCGGGCGGCGGGCGCGTCGGCCGCACGCGCAGGCAGCCCGCGCCCTCGCACGCGCACTCGGCGTGCCCCCCGTGCCCCCCGTGGCCCCCCAGCGCGCCGTGGCCCCCCAGCCCCCCGTGCCCCCCGGCGGCCAGCTTGGCGGGCTTCTCGTAGTCCGGCTGGAACTTCTTGCAGAGCGCCAGCACGGAGGGCGGATGCGGGTGCGACTTGCGAGACACCTGCACATACAGAATCTAATGTCAATGCTTACACCAGGTCGCCGGTGACAATACAACTCGGCGCCTGGTCCCACCGAACACTGCCCCAGACATTTCAAAGCGCGCTGGGACCCATTTGCTCGTATGACTTTCACGTCATAAGTGATGGCATCCCTAGAAGAGGAAGCCTTTGGTATGAGGCAAGTGTCGGTAGGAGCAGGCGCCAGGCGGGGCGCGGCGAGTGGTCACCTTGGGCGTGGAGGGTGCGTCGGGGCAGGGCGGGGACACGTCGCGCGCGTGCTTCAGCGGCTTGTCGCGCTCCTCGCACTCCTCGCGGGGACTCGCGCTCTCTGCCCACTCTGAGGACGGAACGCCTGCTCAATACTATGCGGTCAAACACCTTACACTATACATATAAATAGTACGTGTCATATACGTGTATGAAGTATATGATCCAGTAGTGTATCACGGGGTAGGCAGGAAGAGTAGAACACCAGTGTCTCTAGACTTACAGACCTCATTCGCTTAATTTATTCATCATCTCTCGATACATACTCGCCAGTTTCGAGTAGATACGGACAACCAGTAACAGCCACAAGTAACTAACCTTTATCCTCATCATGTGTGCCGTTGGTTCCGTTGCAGCCGTTGACGCTGCCGGTCACGCCGTTGTGGCCGTTCACGCCGTTAATACCGTTGACCCCGCTAACGCCGTTAAGCCCGCTGTGTCCGTTGAGCCCGTTTTGTGAGGCGGCGGGGCTGACGTCATCGGAGTCCGCATCCGAGTCGCTGCCGAGCTCGGGCGCGTCGTACCCGACCCCCACTATCGCCCGCGGCAGGTCTGCGTCGTCTTTCAACCAGGGGTGCTCCAGGCACTCTTCCACTGTAAGACGACCTCTGCGGCAAATAAAAAGACAGACATTAGCATTATTTAGTGTACACGGCCGGCTGGTTCTAACAGAGATCCTGACTGCATCCTAAATATGTATAAATTTGTGGATAATTGATATTGATTCTTAACATGGAAGTATGTACGAAATTTAATTGACAGCTTGTCGATATAGAACAGATCGTGCTCCTCACTATTCGAGAATGTATAATGTTCCTAACATAGACTTATAGACCAGCTCTCGTAGACAAAATCGCTTTTTGCCCACGCTCACTCACTCGTGGAGCGTTAGTATGACAACGATATTAGTGACGGAAAAAGTTATGTCATTGGAGCTATCCAAAGACAACTTTTCCAGAGCGTAAACAGAGAGGGGGGCAGAACGATTTAAGTATAGGTGTGCACTCACTTGGGATCTACAATAAGCGTGTCCGTAATAAACTGTATGGCGCGCTGCGACACTCCTCTAAACAGGTCCTTGGGGAAGGACAGCTGGCACTGAGCGATGTTCAGGTATGTCTCCTGCTTGGTGTCCCCCGCGAACGGCGAGTAGCCGCTGACCAACACGTACGCCAACACGCCCACTGACCATATGTCTGCCGCCAGGGTCAGAGGCTCGTATGACAGGATTTCAGGTGCTGAAAATTTAAAAAAATTAACATTTTAAATTCAACATATTGCGTACTAAGTCGGTTTACATAGAAGTCAACGATAGTACTGCAACATCTAAGAAAATCTTTTAAGTGCATCATAAATGGGTAGGCAGAGAGAGTAGGGCGCCAGTTCTCTCTAGGCTTACCTCTTTCGCTTCGTTCACATTCATCAGCCTCTTCATAAATACTCGCCGGTTTCGAGAACGTTTCTACTCTAGAGTGTGCTATCGATTTGATCTTTTTACTTAGGACTTGTTCTTCCTCTGCCTCTCCTTCACACACTTTCGCGTTGTATATCTGTTTCGTCCATCATTCTACTCATCCCTCCATGCCTGTCTACATATCTACAATCACGTTCACGCCATTTACTTTACGAATCTCAAATTACATATTACCTAAGTTGTATGTCTTATCATGAATTTAGTTGCTATCGATATTGCGCCCGACGTTCTACTACTTCTGCGTCAACATGTCACAATTAATTATTTGTTGAACTCACCAACATAATCCCTCGTGCCAAGGATCTCTCTCACGTGCGCGCCAGGTTGTATAGCGCGGCTGATGCCAAAGTCACATATCAAGAGCTCTTCCCCGCCGGCGGTGAGCAGGAGGTTCTGTGGCTTGAGGTCTAAGTGTGCTATGCGGCGCGCGTGGAGGTGTGCCAGGCCTTCTAGCACGTGGCGCAGGGCTCTCCGGGCGGCGCCTTCGGAGAGCCGCTCCTCGTCGTCTAACAGGCGCTGCAGCTCGCCACCAGCGCAAAGCTCCAGGACTATCGCTACTTCTGATGGGGTCTCGTAAACCTGTAAATTGTTATAGATATTTGAAGTCACATTATCCCATTAGAATGAAATCTAGGTGTACCTACTAATAGACTAGCTCAGGGTGTCTTCTGACGCGAACCAGCAAAACTCATAAAACTACTAAGTTATCCATCGCCGTTATCCAAGCACGACTATACATACGCCTTTGAATTTCTTTTCAGACGTATGCAGGTTTCCTCTCGATGTTTGCCTTCACCGTAAAGCGCGTGGTGTAACTGTACCAATGAGTTTTTCTCGAGTTTCGAACATGCAATCTTTATGTTGGGGGCAACTACTCGCACCGCTCGGCCACCACGGCTTACGACTTGAACACAAATTAATTAACTATTTTACACACCTCGTGCAGACTGACGACTCTGGTGCAGTCAGCACAGAGCGCTAAGACTGCTACTTCGTGATGTATCTCGCGCTTTGTGTCCGCCGCGCGTCTGCGTTTCCTTATGAACTTGGCTGCGTACTCCTCACCGGTCACCAAGTGGCGGATCTTGCGGACTGACGCGAATTTTCCCCTGTAACAAAAAAAAACATATTTTAAGCAAACAGTTTATTTTTATGTCTTTGGTATCCTGAGCTCCTTTTGCTATTTAACCTAACATTGGTGAGAACAAAAGACCTGTCATTTTAGGTGCTAACACAACTAAGGGCACCTCCTGAGTTTGGGCCTTGAAATCAAAATCAAAATATTTTGATTTCACATAGGCCTAGGTGGGCACTTATAAAACGTTGAAATAGGTGCACGGTTCGGGTTGGTCGTTTCCATGGAGAAGAACCGGCAAGAAACACCATGGTTTCTCTTGGCTTAGAGCGTTGCTGATAGGAGAGCTAAGAAGCTGGACTGGGCTATACAACAATACAAAAACATCTATTTTCCGTCTATATATCTATATACCGACCCAACGGAGAGAAACTTTGTTGTTTACCTTTAACAAAACACATCGTACTAATGCCGACCTCCAATTAGATCCATCAACTGTTACCTCCAAATCGGTAGAAATAAGTGTTACGAGTAAAATTTATAACTTCAATAAGCAAATGTAGGTACCGTAGGTGCACCGATATGATCTGACTCGGTACAGTATTAGCTTAGGCACAATCTTAATTGTAATAAAATAGGATGACGTTTAATTAAACAAGCAATCACAGTTATTCTCGTTGCGTTGTAATTTGTTATCAATCTTGGTGAAATATTTACGCCACTAGTAGTGGCCTGGTGTTTTGCTCGCGTTGGATTAAAATATAAATATGTTTCTTTAAACATTATATATGTTTTAAATGAAATAAATAAATAAATTTCTAATCGCGGGATGCAGGGAGTAAGACCCAAGTCTATTAATTGTAGTGTGCGTGTGCACTCATAGGTAATCAGTGTGTACCGATAATACTCAAACATTTGTGGTCGGTTGCACACTTAAACTATAAACTATAGGGAAGAATAGTGGGGCGCGTCTTCATTAGCACTATCTTTAGTGTAGTGTAGAATGGAACGAAAGCAGGAAATATAGGATTCAAAGAAAATTTATAGGTTGCAGGAAGCCGTGCGGTGGAAAGTGGAAATTCTCGCGAAACGGGCGTTAATATGGCCATTATAATTGACCAATTGGAGTAGTTGTCGGCGCAGAGACAGACTGCACCAATAAACATCTCAAGCGGGCCGTTAGTTAAGCATTAATCACAATAATTATCCTTGCAATAAGTTATGGCCGCGGAATGCAATGGAATGCCACAGGCGTGTGTACGCACTAAAATTATTTTATAATAAATTCACTCCTTCCCAAAAGGATCATCAAGGAGTAGAAATCTAATAGAGATACATTTAGGTGTCAACGTGCCGGATGGCGAGTCTGACGCAAGTACTTAAGCAGCAACATCTGATACACGTAGGTATATAATTTTATTTCTGTCGCCTTTAAATATCTTCTCATACGTACGTACGCAGGTTTCCTTCGATATTTATTTCTCCATTAAGCTGGTGTGACCTCGTGATGATAAAATACTCTATATTAGTACTAGAAAACTCATTGGTATAGATTTTGCAGACTTGAGTCACCTTTACTTAAGCTACTCTGCCTTTACGGTGCTATAATTAGAATATGAAGTGTTCAAATCGACATAGAGCGCCAGCTAATCTTTTGGGCGACCTTTGCAGTTTAAGATTTTGAATTGATATACTTTAGTTCAGAAAATATAGAAAGCGAGAGTGCAGAAATGCGAAACGATGAATAAGCAAGTAGTTTGATCAAACCGAAATAGTGACCCCACCATGCAATATATTTCGAAGAACAATAGATGCATTTACATTCTGCGTGTGAATAACTTAAACAAAGCGAGGTGCGAATCGCGTTACTGCTTACAACTTGCAGAAGAGCTTCGTTAAGACTGCGGAGCCCTATGGCTGCAATATTATTCGAGAAATGAGCTGGGTCCCGTCGTTTTAGACGCTTAAATCAGCTGTTGTTACAGAAAGGGCTTCCGCATGAGCCTTAGCAGTGTTAATTTTTATTTAACTTAAACTTAATCCATGTGTAAATTCCATCCAATACCGTTCAGCCCTTCTGGCGTCGTTCAGTAACAAACAACCATAATTCTTCGCAAACTTGCGCATGTACATATTATATTAGTAGGCTCTGTGCTCCGCTCCCTTCGGTAGCACGATTATATTGATATAGTGCGATAAATCACTGTACTTCGCCTGTGAAAAGATTCATCTATTCAGGAGGACCAGTTCGAACCGTGACTACTTAAACCACACGGCCAATACGGCATAAACATTTTGTAGACTACCAACTTTACCTTAAGACCCAAATAGCGTCAAATGTTACTCATAAGACGCGGTGAATTTCCCACGCAAATAATTCAATGTCGTATTACGTACAGTAAATTACTTAATTATGACTCTTATATGAGTAATATATTGTAGGAATGAATGAGGTCAGTGTCACGCGCTGCGCCCCGGGTCGGGCGTAGCAAGGGCCGGCCACCCTTTGGGATGGGGATGCGCATTGTAATAACGATATACGCCCAGTTTCGTTTAGGAGAAAACGAACAAAATGAACATTGATAATTGTTTATATAAATTGATATATTAATTGGATTCTTCAAATCTTGAGGTCGCAGGATTGATCGTTGGGGGTGGATATTTGTGTTGTCAACACTATTATCAGACTATTCGTACCTTAGTCTTGGATGTCCTAGATTTAGGTGTATTTCGTTGTTTATGTATATCGTTTTCCAGTTCCCATAGTACCTACAACCCACGCTTAGTTTTGGACTAGAAATTTCCCAGTGCCTACTCGGCGTTATTATTACGCCACAAGTACTTCACACAAAGGCTGTATATTATTCCGAATGAAAGTAAAGACCCTTGATTAGCTAAACGCAGGTGCTTGAGCGAGACGCAACTGCCTACAGGCAGCAATTAACAATCTTAGTGGCAATTTGATTAATGAAGTGTATTCATTAAAAAGTAAAAGTACAATGCATTACGTATTTATCGCAGATTAATTCAGATGAACTGTGAACCATGGCCACTGCATCCGTGACTCGATTATCGACGTTGGTACATCACTAACGACTCTAGTTTGACCGGGTCAACAGTGATTGAACCTGAGAAGTGGTAATGGCTGGATCGATATGACTGCTGTTAATATTTATTGCGATAATCGACTCTATAATCTAGGAATATTTCAGCAAACATTTTTCTTTACTTTAAACTAATAAAATAAATGTAAAAGTTTATGTTTGGTGTTTGGTACATAATCCCAATAAAACGGCTGAGCTATATTGAATAAAATTTCGCACAGAGATAAATTATTAGCTGGCATGATTGCCAAACGGGCAATCTAATGCCTTTTTTCAAATCTATTATTAGTTTCCGAGATAAGCGCGTTCAAGCAAATAAACCTATTGAGCTTTATTAAATTAGTACAGTAGATCAAATAAAATCCGAACAGGTGTCCTGGCGGTTCAAGGATTTGGGTCACGGGAGCGGCCCTAAGTATCGATCGGCCCTTGCGACACGCCCCTGGTAACCTGCCCTTGCCATTACCAGTAAGGGAACTACGTGGAGCAACCTTCTCGACTTTATCTGCATTAATATAATAAATGGAAATATTTGTTCGTAAAATTGCTTGTAATAGATAAACTCAAAAAGTATTTGTATTAAAAATTACTTCACTCTTGTAAAGATTTATAATTCCGGAGTAACAAGAGAAATATATTTTTAAAATCGTAACTAATGCAAGGCATTACTCAAAGGAAGGTCAAAGTGCACTTGACAGAAGCAAGAGAACTACATCAAACATTAAAGAACTGGGCTATTAAATTTATGATGATGATTAAAAAATATTTCAACGCAATGAAATGGAACACAGACCTTAGGTATAAGATAAAGTAGGCAGCAGATATCGTTCCTACATTACGAACACCTCACATTACATCACGTGAAATCTCTCGCGGTGTAGGCAGAGAGAGTAGTGCCAACTCACTAGACTTACAGACTTCTTTCGCTCCATGAACATTCATCAGTCTACTTCTACTTCATGGTCGTGAAACAGCATAATGTTTTTTTATCAAAGATAGCCCATGTCTTTATTCGTGAACACGGCTATCTCTAGTCAAACTGCATCCAAATCCACCCAAATCCAGCCAGTCGATTCAGCGCAAAGGAGTAACAATTAACTCACACACACAAACAAACATTCGCATTTATCTCATCTCGACCGGATCCTGCCAATTTGTGGCACGCATGTAAGTTAATAAAATTTCAAAGTTTGGGGCATCGGTCGAGATTCAGCGAAATGCACGCACCTGCGCCGGCTGCGGAGACAAAAAGGGCACGGCCAATGGGAGCCGAGCTTGTTTCTTGTCCCAATTTAGCGGCAGCGCTCAGGTAGTCACAAGGACTGGTAAAACCAATGCCTCGGTCGGAAGGAATGATGTAGGATGGGAACTACGCAGTGGATCGCAAAACATGTGGCATGTTGGATTTTATTGCCAAAGGGCCTATTCGGAAGAGCTAAACACAAAGCTACTATATGCTCTATCTCTTCTAAAGTACGCGTGGGAATATTTCCTATAATTAACAAACAACAAAGCTAAATTATAATACAATTGCATAGGTTATTTTCACACCCTCTTCGCTGGAGATTTAGGTGCCAACAAGACAGATGGCGAGTCCTTTGCCGTTGTTCACACACGTATCTCCAACTCTTATCGCTTTCGTAAAGTACCAAAGTCACTATGCATTCTAATGTAAGTAGAGACTGGTTAATGTAGATAAAGCGAAAGTGTAAAGAGAACTAGCACTCACTCTCTGACTATACCGTGTGGAACTCGTGATGATATCCATGTATGTACCAAAGTCTTTAACTTCTGACGCGATCTCATTTCAAAACGGCAAGATTGATCAAAGATCAAATTGCGAAATGCAAGAATTTCATCCGAACGCTGTTCATGATATAAGTAGTACAGTATTTTCTAGCACAGCCATTGTTGCATTTGCAGTTGTTGATATGATCTCTCACACCGAGCTAGGAAACAGATTAGAGTCTATTGAGAAATAACTGGAAACTAACACGACCATCGGCAAATCCATCCATAATTCCAGTGACAAGCTAAGTACCTATTTCAAGCCTCCGATAATTTCTTACAGCTCGATCGTGTTTCACTGGATTGTCGATAGGCAGATTAGTGGCTGACGCAACTGATTAACGAACCAATATTAAAATACTATAATCAGATAGCGAGTGCAACAGCGCGCTTCATATCTTACCATATCTACCAAATTGCGTTACTTATCCCGTGAACTGTGCTTCAACTGATATTTACGAGTGGCTGTCAACGATATGAATATGCGAGGCGCTGTCATAAAACACTCATTTTTTCATATGAAACAACTCCGAGCGTCATATAAATCACAATCATGATTGTGAATAAATCCGCGAGTTCAACGTGGTCAGGCGAGGGGTCCATTTGTTCCGACTCACTCCTGCATAATAAAGCGATTTGTGAGCGGAACTCTTGAGCAAGCAGCCATTAATGGTGCACTCCTCACGAGTGCGTGGCGCAACGGGCCCGAGAGCGAAACCTACGCCGGTGTCTTGCACAACACCAGATCGATGACCGACTAAAAGCGAAAAGGCGTCCTTGACAGTGAATCGAGCGTCCGTCATGTCATGTGCGCCGACGATTATTCATAAACACGTTGCACAACGACGCGCCGCCTCCGCCCAGCGCGGTAACTCCATCGCTGTCGATCGATCGATCGCTACTCGCCGCCCCATCCATCAATTCTTACTTCACTGGCGCATTTGATGGAACGTAGAGCATTGAAATATGATTAAGATAAACCGAGCGACGATGTCCAAGATTAGCTCAGATTGCATCATTAATAAAGCACGGCGGCAGTTGTCCTCGCAGCGCCGGCGTCTAGCTACCTCACTAAAAAGGCTCGAGCTAGTTTAATGGTGTGCTAAGACTAGGCCGTTAGAGCTCGCTCGATCTACGAATCCGCACAGCGCCGGAGCCGCATTTGGTCGCAAAGGTTAACATGGCCGGTAACAAAACGCGACGACCTAGCGACTGGATAATTGCCATAAAGAGCGATAGATGAGCAGCCTAGCCCAGCAGATATTTAGCTGTATCTCTAATAGACCAGTCCAGCAACGCTCTAACTAAGGCAAGAAGAAGCGTGTTTGCTTAGTACCTGACATGTGCCTAAGTAAGCGTTTGGTCTTACCATTGCCATGGTTAAGTACGCGTAGCACACACACTATGAGAGACAAAAAAAATCTCCAATAAATGGTTGGTGTGGCCAGAAGTCAGCATTTGTGTGCTCGGGGCTCGACGGAAGTCATTAAACTTCACTATTATTGTCGTTGGACCATTGAGCTGGATTGGAATTATAGAAAGCTTTATTGCTCCCTCTGTTGTTTAAACATCTAAATGGGTGCTAGGGTCAACAGTCGTCAACGGGACTCGTCGAGCAGACGGCGGCCGAGCGAGGGTGCGTATACGCTATGTAATCAAATTCAAAATCAGATATTGTGTATAGCATTGTTATCCACGCGTAGAAATTAAAACATCCTTTGAAAAACTTGATTGCTTTTGGGGTTCGAAAGGATTTATTATTTGAGTAAAGAGTGTCGGATAACATGCGGGTATGGTTTCATGTTTCATCTGATTAAGCAAGTTCTCAAGAGGCAAATAAAAGAAAATCTGGGGCAGGTTGATTATAGTTTATCATTGGCTTGCTTATCTCCAGACAGTTTAAGCCCTCTCGTGTTGCCCAATATCAGATGCGGGCGATAGTATCCATTGTCTCGTTTACGCAACTACACAAATGGATGAGGAGTGCAAACAATGCTCCACGGCATTTTATCTTTTCTTTTATCTTTGGTGTGCTGCGCAACACAGGTAGCATTCCATTGGCACAGTTACTATAACCAATTGGTAATCAATTTGAATCGAAAAGGTCTCGCACTGCGCGGTTTCAAAGGAGTTTCCTTTCGCTAACTCTTAGGCCTTGGAGCGGTTTTTCAGTTGACCTTTTCCGAAGAGAGGATGTAATGGAAAGGGTGTGAAATTATTCCTGCATTCCTGCGCAAGCGTCCATAGGGGGCTGAAACCGCTTATCATCAGGGGAACCGCATGCTTTTTTGCCACTTTAGTGGTATATAAAAACTAGATATAGGTATATATATATAGGTGTTATTTTGAAACTAGAATTCCATTATAGGACCTTGTGCAATTTTGAGTGTAAACAACCGAATATTTTGTAACAGATAATGTGCATTATACGTGTGATTGTCACGTACGCTAATGTGGCACAATTCACCATATAGTGATTTAAAAAGAATTGCACAAACAATCAAACGTGACACAAACATATAATTTTGTAACTCATTTTGTAATACATCTTACAAACGTGTGCAATATTTCCCAATTAAATGAGACACCTAAAAGTTCCACGGTGTCCAAATAACTATGAAGATACTGTACGGTTAATAAGGCGAGAGTTTGGTAAGTAAGTTTATTGAGAAAACTATTGCTGGAATTCATTGAATGAGCACGCGTTGCTATGACAACGGCGACTCACGAAGCGCAGTTAATGAATTGTCTCGTTGCGACATAACTGGCTCCGGGGTTACCTTTGATTTTGTCTACTTTAGTTTAACTGAGTCTTTAAAAAATCATACTGAATTTTACATGCTATCATCAAACGCGAGAAACAAAAGAAATACCAATGAGGTATCTTCACACCTTCCCCCAAGGGTCCCCGAAGGCGTAGGCACAGCAACATCTTAAGCCTGAAATATATTTTAGGTGCCAACGTGACAGATGGAAAGCTGTAAAAAATATATATATATATATATAAATATATATATATATATTTTTACAGCTTATATATACATATCGATAATTCAACTTAAAGAAATATGGATACATATATAGTATGTTAAATGCACCCACCCTCCATAAGAGGCAGCTCGATTTACGTCCTGTCTAGACCTGCTTCTAGCACTTACGCATTAGGGGGTGAATGAACTGAATAACCTTATCACGGTGGTAATAAATAAGACGTAAATAAAAAAACGGTAAAAAGAACATTTACTTGGAGAAAAATCTCGAATGAGCACAGCTGGTGACCGTTACGATAAAACACGAAATGTAGATTTAACGCGTGCGGTCGTGTCTCGCTAACAACATGCAAATTAGAATTAATTAACATTCTCACTACACGTGCAGAGGGCTGATATACGATACTCGAAATATATAGGATACTAGTCACTAAACACGTGCCAATTACGAGACGTAAACGAACTGGGTTCTCAGGATTGCTCTGAGTATGCGTGGATTTGCGGTTTCACCTGCATTAAATTAGATCATATAAATATATGAAAAATCAAAGAACCCTAAGTTAATCCTTATAAAATTTGCTATCTGCCAGTGAAAGTCCGGTCAAAACGAGTCCAGCCTTTCAGTTTCCAGTTTTGGAGATTAGCCGGAACAAGCACAAGTTTTATAAATTCTTGTTTTTGTTATTACTACCGTACACCACATTCATATGTTGAATATGAATTTATTTAAAGTTCATATTATTTAACGAATACTCATTTTTATATTACTTACAAAGAGACACTTAAATTTTTTCTCAGTATTTTAGTATATTTTGTCAAATATCCCGCCTGATGTTAAGAGTTTACTGTAGCTTACAGTGAATTGCAATACCAGTGGGACGAATCATGCATAGCCGACATTAAATTGGAAATTGTACACACCTCACGGCAGGATCACAACTACTAGAAGCACAATGCCATTTGGCTGCGACCTTCTGAGGAAGTACTGCGCAATGGCAACTGTAATTCTAAACGAGATGAAGGAGACATCTCATGCCCACATATTGTAATGTGGTCTAACATTCTTTATCACAAGGGGTAGGCAGCGGGTGACATACACTCGTCGCATTTAGTTATAAAAAAAACCGGGGAGTTTGTTTCGCCGTTTCTTTTCCTGACAGGTTTTTCCCTGGCGAACGTGGTAACTGTTTTTTAATATGTGACGTTCCATAAGTGTTCCCTGTATCACACGTAGAATAAAATATATATGAATTTGAATTCCACTGGCCACATTGCTTGTATGAAGGACAAACAAAGGAAGTGCAACATATGGCGGCCCTAAGGGCGAAGGTAAGGGCAAACAAACCCGCCCCAGACGGGGTGGGTGCAATCGGTGCCAACACCTGCCGGCGCGTGCGCAGCTGCCGCTTCGCTTGCTAGTGTGGCAATTTATTTAGCATGGTAATTTTATTTTTCTAATCATCAAAATTGGGTGCTTTTATTCTAACTACATATATGAACATTCGCTGACTGCAAAGCATGTTTTTCACTTTAGACTATCAATAGCACACGTATATTAGTAAAACGAAGAAGGTTTTATTTGATCTCTTATCATTGATACATGTCTACATAACCGAGATTTCTTTGCAAAATTCTACAGGATGTTATCATCAATGAATCCTCATCCATTAACTTGTATAATACGTTTGTCCCAATGCCGTCGTCATCCACTTTACATACAAAAGGCAATAGTCGCGACGCATCATTTAGCAGCCGGTCGCCCACTCGGCGGCTATATTGTATGTTCTCTAACAATCGCGGAAATAAAACTGGTTAATTGATATCAATGGCTCGGCGGTGCCATCAATAGATCATTGTTTATTATGTTTTTAGCTTATAGCTGTAGCCTGATTGCAACGTGTGCATTTGATAACATTTATTTTTAAACTTATGTATAGTCGTGCTTGAGTAACGGCGATGGACTCGCCATCTGTCACGTTGGCACCTAATATACCTCTGGCGGAAAGTGGGTGTGTGGGTATTACCTATACACCTCTGTCTACGCCTTCGGGGACCCTTGTGGGAAGGCGTGAGGGTATATTATTATTATTATTACTTTTAAACGATAAGTCTCGATACTGTATAAAATTAAACTTTTCTTTCTATCGTCTCACAAAGTACAAGTGTGTATTAGAACTACTTAATGCGTGTTGTCAATGTCATTGAAAATATGTTTTCTTAATATTTATACAAACAATTAAATGAACAGTAGAACGGTATGTACCTACTTATTACTTTGGTGAGGCACCAAAATTACTGACATTTAAAAGGCGCTACTACTATTACTTGTAATAAAAGTGAAAGTTCCGATAGATAATAGCGTCAAACAATCAACAATAGTAGGGCTGCCAAGTAAAGTTGCAGTTTCCATGTGACGGGTTCGGGTCATCTCCCATAGCCCGAGCACCTACTCGGGGGGTGTGTGAAATACTTAAATCGGCAGTGCGCTACACTACATCATCACGCGGTGCCCTTCATGCAGGCAGGGAGAGTAGAGCCAGTTCTATCTAGACTTACAGACTTTTTCGCATGATCCACATTCATCGATCTCTTCATTCACGTTCCCAGTTTCCAGTTCTCTTGACATAAGTTCTGCTCTAAAATGAACGCTAACGTGACCGACCACGTGACTATCTTGACTTTAGAGCTAAAATACAGCAGTACTAAGCAATAACGTTAGCACAGTGGCCATTAAATATGTAGATGCATTAAATGTTCGCACGTGCGCGGGCGCCGCGGAAGCGTCGTGCTAGGGCTGATAGGTCGCGCGGTTGATCATTCGATAGCTTTATTCGATGCAATACAATGTTGACTAGCTCGAAACAAATACACACGAATAAGGATCGGATACGTTTATATTAAACAGGCTGCGCCAGAGTTCAACGTAAAGATCGGTTGAGTGGTTTAGACTTGAAAGCGGAATCATATTCGCATTTACAATATTGGTAACGTAAGTATTATATTCTGGACGTCTCATGCAACGTCAACTTGATACACTAACTAATAATGTAACTGCATATATCTGCACCAGATATTTATAACGGCAGGATTGCTGTCAAAATCTTTTTTTTTTTATTTTGTTTTTATACTGCCAGGCAAGCGTCTGAAAGCAATTGCGCGCTGTCAACCCAGCAAAACTATTTACCCAATTCCCATGGTGTAGTCCCTTATTCTGAAAGTGCTTTGCTCCTTCAGTTTATACAAATTCTTCGATAAATCAACCACAATGCGACCCAACCCTGGGTTAAACTAATAAACGGTTATTAATCGGATCGCCCACGGATTAACGCCCATCACTTTCAACGCGGCATCTTTTCCGACGACATCCAAGCGTGTGCGAACTGCGCAGTTTTCAAGTTCAACCACAGTTTAATGCATCTTAGGGTACTCGTAAATGAGTTACGAGAACAATTCAGCAAAATTCTAAACCGATAGTAACCGCAACCGTTAATTACAACACTTTCGTATATTAACTAAAATTCTGGTTTTTAAGGACACGTTCTACACATATATATTATGAATCAGACTGTTTGTTCCTCTATACTATAATATTATAAAGAGGAAAGATTTGTTTGTTTGTTTGTAATGAATAGGCTCCGAAACTACTGGACCGATTTCAAAAATTCTTTCACCTTTGGAAAGCTACATTATCCCCGAGTAACATAGGCTATATTAAATTGGACCCGATAGGTGGCGCTGCGATCGAGTTTCAAGAATTTTACCTTTTTACCCGGCCGAAACTTTCTGTGTGTTTCTGTGTGTTTCTGTGTGTCTTAAGCTGGATTCGAGAATGGTTTAGATTTACAATTGGACCCAATAGGTGGCGCTGCGATCGTGTTACTGGCAATTTAACTTTTTCACCCGAGCGAAGCTGGGCGGGACAGCTAGTCTTTCATAAAAACACAACAGAACGGAACTGGACGTAATTTGACACTGAGTTAGAATGTTTTATTCCAGAAAAGAAAAAAAAACGCCGCTGAAACCATCAACCGTCTTATGATATTAATGGTATTCCGTGTGCGAACGTCCTTAAAACACTTATGAGGTAGGCTCCATCGATACATGTCAAGTGTTTTCATAGAATCTGCCTCTTTTACCGTTTGTTTTACGAGGTGGCTGTGATGTGGGCGCTAAGCGGGAATGGCGGCGGCTTTATACGAATAAAGGATTATGCTTAATTGGCATTTAAATGATAAACTGCTGATAAAAATAATGAATACTTTATCACGGGTAAAACCGGCACGGCTAGTTGAAAATATATCATGCATCATCACGCAAGGTTTTTTCCCTCGAAGGGATAGGCCGGAGAAATATTTTAAGTGGTAACTTGACACGGCGAGTACATTGTCGATTGTCAAGCACGACTATACATTCGTCTTTGAATTTATTTTCAAACATATGCCGATTTCCTCCCGATGCTTTCCTTGCTCTAAGCTCGTGGTGTGTGTGATTCATTGTAATCACCGTAATTAAGTTCGAAAAACTCATACAGTCGGGATCCGAATTTGCAATCTTGCAATGTTGCAACTACTCAAACCACTCGGCCACTACGGCTATACAATAGGTAGGCTATTAAACTGATGGTAAATGTAACTGGATCAGTATTAGTGTATGGACAACCTATATGCAGTGCAATCCAACTCTTGTACGTCCGTTTGTACTAGTAGTTTAACCCTCGAGCGCTAAGGACGCGGTCTTTTCCGGGTTGGCGTTCAAGCACGCATTTGCATCCCGATTATATATAGGGTTGCCACCCATAATTTCAATCCAATTGGGACACTGTGTTGTACGTTATTTACTGCATACTTTCATAACGTGCTAACTTGAAATGTGAATACCTAGTCTACAATCTGATGAATGAGATTAAAAGAAAAAAATCCTTAACCTAATCTATATACATATATAAAAATGTTATGTTGGCAATTCTGCACCGATCGAGCTTAAATTTTAGCATGATATATAATCCGCGTCAAGGATTGTTTTTATCTATTTTTTGCATCAGTCGCATATACACAGCGAAGCGTGGCAGGGTACAGCTAGTGCCATATAATTATGTACTATATTACAAGAATACGATGTTTTAAGTATAAAGTAAGTGGTAGAAGATCCAATATATAGTACACTTCTAAGTATATTTTAAATACCTATTTTAATATGGTAATGTCAAACGCCAAAACGAGACTTAGATAAGAAAGATTCTTCCTTCCCATGAGTCCGCCCATCATAAGTCTGCGCCCTACAGGTATTTTATACTGGTAAGGATATACTGTTAATTTATAATAAATTATAAATTGTGGCAAATTTTAATAAACAAATTAATTAATTATGATATTTGTTTATTTGCAATGGCAGC
Source organism: Drepana falcataria (assembly GCA_945859725.1). NCBI lineage: Eukaryota > Metazoa > Arthropoda > Insecta > Lepidoptera > Drepanidae > Drepana > Drepana falcataria. The sequence continues at coordinate 1,972,116 of OX243925.1, forward strand.
TTGTAATAGTAGACGACAACCCTAATCCAGTAGGTCTAATAGACCGGTCCATTGTCGCTGGCTATTAAGATCCTTAGTCGCCGATACACGCGATAATAGATGCGCATGCGCCGCAGTAAGTCTCCACCAGTGATGTACTGTTATGGCGACTTATTATACGGGCGGAACGCAAATACCAGGTACATACTATTTAATATATTCGACACAACAGAAATTTTGTGATTGTAAAAATGAAGAATGGCATGTTACGTTGTTACTGGTGTTACTGGACATATTTATTTATTTATTTATTTATTTATTTACAATTAGCACGACAACGTGGTCATTTACGCTAATGTGGTGGTATAAGTAAAAAAAAAATATATATGAGTAATAATAAATAAAGTTAATATACATGTATTACCAAGAAGAAGATGGCCTTCTTTCTGCGTATGCCAGACACTCATTCAAAATTACCTTCCATTCACCTGCCAGCACATCACATTCAGGGTCTACACTTGAGTCCAGGAGGGCATTGAGTGCTGTCAGTGACCTCGGGATCGGAGACTGAGCGTGCGCCACTGTTCGGCAATATGGCACCGCGAACAGTTTGTGCTTTCTATTTCGGCAATAGTTTTTGGGCACAAAGAAACGCGATAGTCCGCTGTGTAGGTCGGACGCATCAGTTTTCCCATGTAGGATTTTGCACATCGTTACAAGTTGGTCGTTAGTGCGTCTTACCTCCAAAGAATTGTAACCTAGGTGGCCCAGGAGAAAGTTAGTGGGGTACAGGTATGGATAATAGCCATACATATGCTTATAGAGGTATCGAAGAAAAGCCTTTTGCACCTTCTCCAGTAACAACGCATACTTGCTCTCGTGCGGATGCCATACACACGAGCTAGTCTCAAGTTTACAGCGAACTAAAGCACCAAAAATAAGCTTTACCACGTGTCCGCCTCTGAAGTCACGGGAATTCCTCAAGACAAAGCCAAGACGCCTGAAAGATTCTTTGGCGAGCAAGGCGATATGGTCATGGAACGTTAATTTTCTGTCGAAAGTTACTCCTAAGTCCTTAATATTAGTTTGTTTCATCAAAATTTTGCCTTCCAGTTTATACTGGTATTCGATAGGTAGTCGCTTTCGACTGAAAGTCATAGCGGAACATTTTGTGGGATTAAATTCCATGCTATTTGCGACTCCCCACTCACAGATTGCGTCCACATCATTTTGGAGTTTATGGCAGTCTTCCTCAGACTTTATTTCCATGAATAATTTTAGATCATCGGCATATAATAAACATTTAGCGTGTTTCAAAACGCTAGGAAGATCATTTATCATAAGGTTAAACAATAGAGGTCCGAGGATGGAGCCTTGACTCACTCCCGATCTGGTATGATATGGAAGCGATTCATATATGCCAAGCCTAACATATTGTTGTCGATCTTTCAGATAGTCAGCAACAAATCTGAGAAGTTGAGGAGTGAACCCGATATTACATAATTTTGTTAGTAATATATCATTGTTGATACGGTCGAATGCTTTACGAAAATCAAAATAAAGAACATCAACCTGACCTCTACGATCTAAGCGTGCCGATATGTAATCAACAATAGTAAGAAGGTTTGTGTTGACTGATCTTTTTCGTCTGAAGCCGTGTTGTTCGTTGCACAAATTTTGCTCGACTTGTCGGTATATTTCTTTGTGGATTAAATGCTCAAAAACTTTTGCGGAGGATGCTAGATTTGCAACGGGCCTGTGTTCTTCAAGTGATGGTTTGTTAGCAACTTTTGAGATAGGTGTAACTCTTGAAAGTTTCCATTGCGTTGGATATAGTCCTGCTTTTAAGGAAATGTTGAAAATGTGCGTCAAAGGCTGAACCAGGTACTTAAGACCTAACTTTAAGAACCATGAAGGAACATTATCAGGTCCAGGTGAGGAGCTGGATTTGATATTTTTGATTGCTGATGTTACATTTGACTCGGTGAATTCAATAATGTTTACGTTGTTACTCGGGTAAGAATAATCGGACTCATATGTGCTATCAGAATTTAGGCGTGGTAAGTCTGGTAGAAAAACACTTGCAAAAAACTTTGCAAAAGCTTCCGCGGCATGAATACCACTTAAAGTTTCCCCATTACATGATACAGATGATTCAAACCCACCTTTAGTTTTTAGCCGCGATATATGCTGCCAGAACCCGCGGGGGTTTGATATTATATCTTTTTCAATGTTGCAGATGTAATGTTTATATGCAGTTGCTATTCGAATTTTGAGTGAAGTTCTTAACTCTGCGAAATCTGTATAGGCAGCTAAACAGTTACTTCGTTTCCATCGAGAGTGAAGTTTTAATTTCCTTTTAATATCCCGTATTATATCTAATGTAAACCAGACAGGAAATCGCGGATTTAGGACACGTTTACGGCGCTTCTTTGGGATGCACTTATCAAATAATGTGTATACTATGGAATAATATTTATCAGTACTCACTGATACGTTGTCAGTTTCTAGAACCCTAGACCATGATGTTTGCGATAGTAAGTCAAGTAAGAGTTCTAAATCACATTTTGCAAAATTCCAGTCTATGTCGGGATCAATATTGGATGGTTCTTCATGAACACGGTACCGTGAAATTATTATATTATATTATATTATTATTATAATTCATATAGAAATGAGTGAAGAAGTATTGACTAAACAGATACACAATGCGAAAGTGTTTGGAAGGAGACACAGTGGAAGACCACGTCCAACTTCTCGTCAACCAAATCAATCGCACTATATAGGGTGTGAACGTCATACCGGTGAACATGGTTAAGACTGGTGAATGAGGATAAAGAAGAAACACTGGCGTTCTACTAATCCTCTCTTCTTAACGTGGGATATGTATATAGTGGTGTAAGTTCAAACCTGCGGGACTTTCGGCGCCTTCGAGAGACAATCTAATTAAATTGTTGAGATTCTTGATAGGTAATAAATCTCAAATGGAGATGGTTTTAACGGTACTGTTGATCATGACTTCCAGTTGAATAGCCGTCTGGCACGTCTTAGCCCTTCTATAGCTAACTTCCTGGCTGATCGTGCCAGGTGCGATTCCCGCCTGTAGCAAACATATGCATTTCATGTTGGCTTCATTGCGCATATGTATTTGTTGTGTGTCACGTTGATATCTATGTAAGTATTTACATATATACGTTTATATATAATGTGGAGAGCCGTGGTGGCCGAGTGGTTCGAGCAGTTGCCTGCGACGCAAAGGTCGCAAGTTCGAATCCCGACTGTACCAATGAGTTTTTCTGAACTTAAGTACAGTGATTAGTCACACCACGAGCAGAACGGTGAAGGAAAACATCGAGAGGAAACGTGCATACGTCTGAGAAGAAATTCAAAGGCGTATCTATAGTCGTGCTGGAGTAACGGCGATGGACTCGCCATCTGTCACGTTGGCACCTAATATACCTCTGGCGGAAAGTGGGTGTGGGGGTATTACCTATACACCTCTGCCTACCCCTTCGGAGACCCTGAGGCAGTGGTTCTGTGGGGTCCATTGTTCTGTGTTATTCTTTATGTACCAATATTGTAAGACGAACTGACCCAATCGTATTGAACACACTTTCGTTTGGTAAGTGTTCAGTAAAAGTGCTAATCCCACAGATTTAATAGTGAAACTCGTAAATAGCTTAACATGTAGCTCCAACAAAAGGAACAACACTAGGTATACTTTCACTGAACGTCTGAGCACTAAATCGATTTATATTTATTAGTACGTTTAAATAGTCAATTCTGAATAGCACATATCGATTGTAATCACGCGGAGTGCAGCACTAATCGCGGCGGATGGTTTGGAGAGATGTTGAAAATAACGAATGCAATCATACGTGGTCGAAAAAAATATTAAAAAAACGTTAAATTTCCTTAAACACGATCGGAGCGCCATCTATCGGGCTCAATTGTTAATCTAAACCTCTTGAATCTAATTGAACACACAGAAAAAAACACCAAAATCGTTCCAGCCGCTAAGGAGGAGTTTCCTTACAAACACGCACAGAAGATTTATTTATATATATAAAGATGTTAACTCTCATATACAACTCAATATTTACGCATGAGGAACCGCGGAGCTCAGGTAGTATATAAATATTATAGAATGCCCAACGTCATCCCGGTCATCCCCTAGCGCCCCTCGCTTATTTCCTCAATAACTACCAACTTTCTTTGACAAAGTCCTAGCCATATCAATAACAAGCAACTAATAACAGATGATACGTGCAAAAACGGTGTTTAACGTCTGTACAGTCGTAAATCAATCTAGTCCAACTAGCACCTGTACAGCATCCGCTGCGAAAATGGCACGACTGACGTTTGATAAGTCAATTATCAACCTTATACAAGTGGGGGAGCGGTGAAATTTATATGACAGCTGATCTGTTACATACGGAGACACGTAGTATACAAGAAAGCGTTATGCACAAGGCCACTGGCCCACATTGAGGGGCAGGTTCGCTCTCTTTAGAGTCGCGTCGGAAAAGTGCGTGGACAACAATAGAGCGTTCAGTCCGCGGCACCCACGATCGTGTATTGTGTTCCAAATCTCGTGGTGCATTGTGTTGGTATCAACAATCTTCATGGTATAATCCATAGTAAAAACAAACAACAAGATGCAAAGGTTAATGGTACATTGCAAACTGTCCTCTTTACACATACTACGAGTCCACATAAATATTCCTTCCTTCCTCCTCTTAGTCGTCCTCTCCATCCTTGAGTGTTGATCGGACAATCAAGGACGGTTACTTTAAGAGTACTCGAAACCGGTGAGCATGAATGAAGAGATTGATGAATGAGGACGAAGCGAAAGATGTATATAAGCTTAGAGGGAACGGGCGCTCTACTCTCTCTGCCTATGATATGAATGAATGAAGAAATATATCACGCAAATCATGATTTCCTTTACAGGGTCGGCAACGCGCGAGCTATACCCCTGGTATTGTAACAGGGTAAATAAGCAGCGCTATCAGTTTACCATGAGGTTGGCCGTGTGCTTGTTTACCACCTTGTTTTATAGCGGTATAAAAAATACCTTTCTCACAAGTCTACAAAAAACATCTACCAAACAAATACATCCCTCTGAACCTCTGAATATAACCCATACAGTAGTTGCCGTAAAAGTGAACGGCTTGCCTGATGGTAGGCGTTTACCATAGAGGTTCTGGCAGAACTACCCATTCTGTATCAAGTTTTTCAGCCAGTAACGAAAAAACAGAAGTGTTAGCATTCAATATTCTCTGTAAAAAGGGCACACGGTTTTACAGCGAGTAACTTCGCCCTGCGATGTTTTTAACGTCAACAGCTATGAATGGCTCAAGCTGACGTCATGCCATGCTGGAGAACAATTCAAGAGAAGAAGAAGCGTGAGAAGAAGTATACTTTTATTGCAAGTAAGTGTGTAATTCTAGAGAGAACTGTCTCCCTACCCTCTCTGCTTACGCAATTGCAAATTATTGCAATGTTCATTAAAATCGGTCCAGCTATTTCAGTGCAACAAGCAGATTAACTCACACACACAAACTTTCGCACCTATAAAAGCAGTGTGATAGAGATAACTACGGCATTTTACATATCATTTACAATTAAATGGCAGTTAAAGCTGCATATCGTTAATAAAATAACACCGTTCAGATAAACTGGCTGACCGACACGTGTATTTCCACTACGAGAGCCATTAAATATGTATATACGATCCCTCGCAAGGGCGGACGTCACTGGAGATAAGTACATAAGTACCTATTAATAATATTAAATCATATATAACTATTTACAACTAGTGACCATTTAAACCACAAAAAAATACTCACGTACGTAGGAATACCAGTTACAAAAACAGCATGTGTTATTTTGTTGTCTTAAAAAACCGAAAAATAAAAAAGGACTCTTTTGCCGTGACTGCCGTATCTGAGAATAAAAAAATCCCTACAGAATACTCGCGCGCATTACGCCTGGAACAAACTCCTATAAAAATTGTGGTAAACGTTTACCCTTTAAACCAAACACAATTCACTAGAGATGCATGTTGTATCTCCGCAGATATGACTAATGAACCAATGACGAACTAAACAAAACAAAACACAACCGAATTGATAACACTTTTTTTAATTTTTTAAGTCGGTAATAGCTTATTCTTGCAGCAGTAGCACATGCAGTCGGCAATCTGTTGAGGAGTGGAACAGTTCCGCGCACAAAGAGATGCGTCGTGCAAGCATAGACTTTCTCTAGATAACCTTTGAGGGTGAGCCAGTAACGGTGACCTCACGATCGCCTTCTTTGCGAGACCATATGCGGAGACTCGCTTTCTATTCTATTCTTCCTAACGCGGATCTGATAACTTGGCTGTAACGCTTGCAGGGCTGTATACTAATGTGGACTGTTTGTATTGCAACTATCTGATAGGGTCAGGAGCTACTTAGAAAGGTATGGTAACTAATATTATAGACGCCTACAACACAATTGTTTGCAATTTCCAATACCGACCACACCACGATCTTTTTGGTGAAGGAAACCTCGAGAGGAAATCTGTATACTATTGAGAACAAAATTAAAGGCGTATGTATAATTTGTGATTGAAATACGGCGATGGACTCGCCATCTATTCTTCATCTAAAGATAAAAGAAAAAAGAGCGCGTGTCTACATGACACCTCTACCTACCCCTTGTGGGAAGGCGAGAAGATATTTATTTATATATTATTATATAATATCAAAAATGAGAATGTATGTATTAAGGTTAATATCATCATCAAAGTTTGCGTACACAATATCCGGGGGTACATAGGAGTATATAATACTAGCTGTCCCGCCCAGCTTCGCTCGGGTGAAAAAGTTAAATTGCCCGTAACACGATCGCAGCGCCACCTATTGGGTCCAATTGTAAATCTAAACCATTCTCGAATCTAGCTTAAGACACACAGAAACACACAGAAAGCTTCGCCCGGGTAAAAAGGTAAAATTCTTGAAACTAAATCGCAGCGCCACCTATCGGGTCCAATTTAATATAGCCTATGTTACTCGGGGATAATGTAGCTTTCCAAAGGTGAAAGAATTTTTGAAATCGGTCCAGTAGTTTCGGAGCCTATTCATTACAAACAAACAAACAAATCTTTCAACTTCATAATATTAGTATAGAAGTATAGATGTACCTTTCATTCGGAAGAAAATGCATGTCGCATGTCATTGCTCAGCTATTGTTTACGATGGAAAAAAATCTTAGCGGATTTACTCGCCTGTTCTTCTCGGGAGGATATTTTATCTAATAACCTTCAGTTCTATAATTATAATCATCTTCAAATTACATATATATAATTATGAATAAAATAATGCAGATTTTTACTGTTTGACATTTATGTATTTAAATTAATGAATGCATTTAAATTAAGCATAATTGATTATTATTTTGCATAAATAGATATATAATATATGGAGATAATAAATGATTAATTCTTATGAAATTTTAATTCATAGCTAAATGAATTACAATTTCATAAGAATTAATCATTTCGGATGTCATTCGACCCGTACATACACATATATGTATATATATTATATACTAGCTGTCCCGCCCAGCTTCGCTCGGGTGAAAAAGTTAAATTGCCCGTAACACGATCGCAGCGCCACCTATTGGGTCCAATTGTAAATCTAAACCATTCTCGAATCTAGCTTAAGACACAGAAACACACAGAAAGCTTCGCCCGGGTAAAAAGGTAAAATTCTTGAAACTCGATCGCAGCGCCACCTATCGGGTCCAATTTAATATAGCCTATGTTACTCGGGGATAATGTAGCTTTCCAAAGGTGAAAGAATTTTTGAAATCGGTCCAGTAGTTTCGGAGCCTATTCATTACAAACAAACAAACAAACAAACAAACAAATCTTTCCTCTTTATAATATTCGTATAGATATACATACATATTATCGGGCCGAGTGTTTATCTATGTATCCAAAACCACGTTCCAACTATGTACATAGATCGAATCAATGAGACACTCAAGGATGAGACCGACGAGATTACTCGAAACGAGCCAGCATTTATGAAGAGGCTGATGAAGCGAAAAAGGTCTGCAAGTCGAGAGTTGAATGAAATTAGGGACATATAGATAATTAGGAGGATTAACACAGAATATGATATAATAATAATATAATAGCTTATTATACAATGGAACCGCGGGCATCGCGGCCGGACGCTCAAGAACGGGAACGTCAAGAGTACTTGAAACCGACAAGCATGTATGAAGAGACTGATGAATGAGGACGAAGCGAAAGAGGTTTGTAAGTCTAGAGAGAACTGGCGCTCTATACTCTGCCTACCACGTTAGGGACTCTTAGGGATATATATATATATATATATATATATATATATATATAACTTTTTAAATATTTTATTATTATCATCATTGTACAAATCGTCCAACCGATTTGATACAGCCTGATACCATTGTATCTACCATCCATGTTGGTTTGTGTTCCGATGAAAAGAGCGCAAGGTCGCCCATTGTGTGCGCAGCCGCACGCATTCTTATTCCATCAATACTGCTGCGTGTTTCAACTATATTTTTACTGTGTTCCGTATTCATATAACGACAAGAAGTTCTTTTATTTACGGCGCCTTGGTGGCCGAGAGATTTAACGAACCATCTGCGTTGTCAAGACTGCAAGTACAAACGACCCGTATCGATGAGTTTTCATCTAAGAACAGTGATCACACCACGAGCTTTATTGTGAAGGAGTCAGCATAATTTTGAGTCGAAATTCAACACGGAGTATTCAAGTAGGCGTAGCTTAGGGACTAGAGAGCCTAGTTACGTTGTCAACAAAATGTTTCTTATTGCACTATGCTCCAGTCTTTGGAGCCCCTTGTGAAATGAGCAAAGATATAAATTATATTTACTTTACAACGAACTAACCGACAAACACAAGAAACTTGGTTTTACCAATCTTAATATTATTTATAATATTAAGATTATATTATTTATTATCAGTCTGAGTTTGTGTGGATGTATTGATGTCGGTAACTCAATAACGCCAGAACTACTGAACGGATTTATATGAAAATTGGCAAAGATATAGATTACTGGCTGGATCAACATTGGCTTGGATATGCTTGATGCACAACTAGGAGAGATATAACTTCGCGGCCTATTTTATTAGACGGCGTGGGCTGAACGTTAGCAACTTCGGGTGCTGGAGCAATTAGCGTGCACACATTGCCACACCTCCGTCTAGACACCCACACTTTCGCTACCGCTTAATTGCTCTTTAAAGTCCGTTTCAAAGGACGAGTAAATATTTGTTATCGCCGCGAACAAAACCCTACCGGTTTACGTCGTACGTCTAGGTGGCTTGTGAAGTCATGCTGTACGTATTTGTCATTGTCGACAACCGATAGCGAACCTATCGATTGATACTGTGTCAACTATGCCGATATAGTCGCTGGATTAGTGCTAGTAAAGGATCCGATTACCTATACATACCATCAGGCCGAGTTCGCCACGTCAGTAAACAGAGAGAGTACAAAGCCAATTCAAAAATCTACATTCAACAGTATTTACTCTTGAGGTCCCGAAACCGAACCGATCTATTTGATCTAGATAGTTGGATAAACTTTTTCTGCCACTTCTTCTAGATCCTTTGTCTTGATTTTCTCTTTACTATGAAAAACTATTACTTACCTCCACGAATCTGTTCATCAAAATATCGTTGACTCCCTACTGATAAATCCTTAATACCATCTTACGTCTATTACACAATGATTGATCGACTCATGCTGTTTGCTTGCGTGGATACCCCACCCCGTACGGGAACTTTACGTCCCTTGTAAGAAGTCGTTAAGATATAAGATTTTAAATGAAGTCTTTCAACTCGATCGCTGCACGCCGGAAGGCAACATGAAAGTTCACGCGTACTAGTGTTCGCGTGAGTGTGTACAAGTAGTAGTAACTATTAGTGTCCATACCCGACCGTGACCTGCGCAATATGGGTCATTGCCAACCGTTGAATTTTACGATAACCGCCTAGCGAAACTACCATTGGCAAAATATCAAGATGCTGTAGTGGCGTCTGTAGTAAGTCTGACAAAAGTGCTGCGAAGTCACCGTGAATCACACAGCGGGTATACCAATGGAATCGCGACCATTGTGATGACGACTCCCGCGTAAGTTATTTTTTCATTTTCGTTCCGTTACAACGAATTTATTCCTAATTTTCTGGAGCAGAGGGTTTATAATCGGTGTGCATCGAAGGCGTGTGGATGTTGAATATGACTTTAAATTTAGAATAACGGAAACGGCGGCCACCGCGCCGTTGCGGTGGTGCTATCGCGGCGGGCGAGTCGTTCTCCGGTTTATTTTCCCAGCGGCCTTCGCATGAATGGGATGCCAAGCAGCGCGGTCAACGCTCAGCCGCTTAATTCGAGCCGCGGACACTCAATAATATCCAATGGATTTATGGCTCATTAAGCTCGAAATACATTCCCGGCGCGCCAAGCCGTCAGCGCCGCGAACGGCACGCCGCCGCTATTTGTTAAATAAACACAATTTCGGTTCGACGAACTGCGCCAGAATAAACACGCGTCCGGACTTTAATATGGAAAGTGAAAGGTGTCCCGGCGCGGTGACAAATCCCTTTAGTCGGTGGCACGTGGCCGGGTGCAACGTGAGCGGCCGGCGCGGGGAATGCGCCACCGGTGGATGGAAGCCATTCAAACTATTCTATGCGGGATCAAGGGTACATTTACTACGAGCCATAAACTCTACGATTTCAATCGATGCTTCCTTGTGTTATATTTAGGTCGGGATTACCTTCTCTTGCCACACAAATCTTCGACATTTCTGTTGGAAACGAGACATTTAGCCGTTACGCCGTTACCCGGGTTAAGCGCATTATCTGTGTCCAGTGGTATAAATATAAAATAAATTAATAAACACGCCATAAGGTACAAGAAACATAAGAAATAGCCATCATTATACAGATGCTGCGCTGTGCAAAGATTAAAAGTTTCTTATTTATAACTATATTTTAAATTTTTATTTGTCTATGACCATGTCATTGGTGTACAATAAACAGCTATGTAGATTTCAAAGTACTTATCGAATTTGAAACGAACACGGTCTAACAAAATCGATACAAATTCTCGAAAGTCTGTAGAGACTATTCTGCCAACATACCGCGTGAAATACGCAAAAGTAAATCAGGGGTAAAATCATATATTTATTGCGTCCATGTACGAGCTTAGCTAGGACGGCCATAAAGTGTGTGATTTTATTCTAATGCTGGTCGCGCGGTGGTTGCGACTTGCGATTTTATCTCGCAGTATTAATTATTATTAGCGTCCGACACGAGACACGAGCCGCCTTTGTCGGTTATCTCAGATACTTGTAACGAGCACCATAATATACGCCCCTCATTATATTGAGTTAACATCCGAGGTATAGAATGTCATTTAATTTGTGTATAAATAAAACCACTCGGGTCATAAAAATATTTCCTTCGGTTGGATAAAATAGCAAAGTGAAGTGAAATATTGTCATGTTTTTAATTAAAGGTACCTAAATAATTAAAATATTGAGATTTACCTACAGAATACACCATGAATATCTTTAAGAAGGGTCTGAAAATATCACTTGCAGTTTGCGAGCGCTAACCATCAGGGGGCGCATATTTGTTTGCCACTGTAAAAATAGGTCATATAACGCGATAATATACTAAATAGGCCTCAAATTGGTGATGTACCTAAAAAATAGACACATGAATATTTTTTATAAGATTTCTCACGTTTTAGTCATTTCCTCTCACGTACCTTCCCACAAAGCCCAATCTCCGCCAGAGATATATTTTAGGTGCTAACCTGACATATGCAGCACGACTATACATGCATACACATACACGACAAAAGTATGCTTGGTTGGCTTACTTACTTTCTTGGCTTTCTTGGCTTACTTAAGTTCAGAAAAACTCATCGGTACAGTCGGGATTCGAACTTGCGATCTTAGTGATGCAGGCAACTACTCGAACAAATCGGCCACCACGGTTTTTATAAGATTCCAAAATAATAACAACAATGTTAATTACGTTTTTCAAAAAAGAGTTTTTTTTTATTCTGGATAACGTTATTAATGTCACATCAGATGTCAAGAGATGGTCCTTGACATTCGGAGAATGGTGAGCGGACACACTCGTAATGTAGCCATGAGCGATATAAAAACACGAGAGAATTTTATTGTAACTTATAAAAAAATCTAACTTGATCTACTGTCTTCAGGGCTGCAAAAACTCCGTCTTACCTGTAACAAAATAAATGCAAATAAGCGGGTTTGAAGAATAGCTGACATTTTTGAGCGATACTGACTTTAGGCCAGAACAAACTTGGAAAACATTTATTTATCTAGATACTCAGGTACTGTCTTCAAAAACAAATAAAAGTAAATATACCTTCAAAACGTAAGGCGAGATTGAGAATCATGAGAGTCCTTTCACGAACGATATTACGTATTAACGTTGTCGTATTAAATCATTTGTAAGGCCTTTCTTGAAGATTATAGTGACAAGAGATTTTTCGGGGTTGACAAAGCACCCGTGATACCAGGTGTTTCAGGCGTATATACTTTTTGGTATAAAAAAATTTAACAACTAAAGTCGACCGATTCAAACAAAAATGACTTCTCTTACTTGCTTCTGGCGAAAATCATAAATTGACTGATCGCATTCGACACACCTCCACAATTAAGCTAATATAATCATATTACTCATAAAACTATAGGTATTTTAATTATGATAAATAAATCAATATGTTCGTGGGAAGCAAAAACGCCGGCAATTTTTTAGCAATCCTATTTAAAAGTGTATTTTTTTCGGCGTGGGCGTGGTCTTGCTGCAAATATCAGGTTGTGGGCCCAGTATAGAAAGCCATTGTCTGTTCACCGGATAATATTATGCCTCGTATTATTAGTTCACGGCCAAGATAATTTGTGGCCATAATTTTATTGAATTTGCAATAACGCCGCGCAAATTGGATTTGGTACGTTTTCGAATGGCGGAACCAGAAAAAAATATTGTTTTTCTTTGTTTTTGTTCATACACGCCAATATTACGTTTTAGATAATAATGCATAATTACATTAATAATTCTAGCATGCCCGTGGCTTTATCCCAAAAGGAAACGCGGAGATCTCGGCTTGCCCCAACCTACGACAGATTGCTACAATCTACCTTAAGCTACCATTGATTACCACACGCTACCAGTTTGCCTTAGGCTATGATCCCTTTACACCTCGTTTACTCTCAAATAACATCAATTTGTGTAATTATAAGTATATCGAAGGAAATCGACCTTCCACCTAATTGAAGATTAATCTTTAAAATAAGTAGAAATATAACTTTATTTAGCTATATATACCAACACAAAGGAAACCGCAGAACACACCTACATAAATAAAATATATATATTTATATAATATTATCAGCTTTAGCTATATCTTCACCGCGTGAGGTCTGTATATAGCATGCAGATGAGCTGCAGGGACTAAATGTGTGCATATTAACGGCCAATGTGGCCATGTCAGAACTGTATGGCAACACCTGAACGTGGGCGGCGGTCACTACACCTCGCCCACACGGCCCAAACGTGAGCTTGCTAATAGCAAATTGCTTACTCTAAAAATATAAGTAGTCATGAAGTTTATTATACAACAAAGGTAGCAAGCTAACAACCACGACGATCATCTGAAAGTAAGCGGTCATCGTAGCCAACAAACAGACAATATCAAGGGTATATATTTATGTTTTGTAAATATTGGATGAGTTAATTCTATATAGGATCAGAGTCATTTAGCTGCGATCATTTTTAAAAATCTATCTACTCTCTCTGCCTACCCCGTGAGGCACTCGGCATGATGATAAGTATGTAGTAGATAAGTTATTTGAGGTATGTAATTAGTGTAATTGGTTTTGCCGTTCTGATTACTTAAATAAATAAATGTCCCATACATTTATTTATTATTTATATGGTAGATGTACTGCCCCTATTTTATGCCCCGGGCACTTCTCATTTTGAACTGTAATTTTAGTTAGAACTCTAAAACATTTAGTACTGCCTCTCAGCTGATAGTTTATCACCAACTTGCAAACGTGTAGAGTATTCAGGATCGAACCAATGGAAGCGAGCCACATAAACCTTAAGTGTAACGTTGTAACGTTCAAATAATTCATTGGTTAACTAAAAAACGTGCGCACGCGCAATACTTTTTCATGCGGACGAATTAGGTAATAAGTCTTTTGTCAACAATGCCCGCAGAACTAACTTTGTTGTCGCTAGTAGTCATGATAGGTACGATTCAGTATACGCGAAGGGTTATCTATATTATACCCTCCCGCCTTCCCACTAAGGTCCCCGAAGGAGTAAGAGTCAAACGTTTATAGGTTTCCTCTCAATCGATGGTGGTGCCCGTGGTGTGTCTAATTTCAGAAAAAAAATCTTTTTTCCTCGGGTTCTGAATTTGCAATCTATGGTTGCAAGCGACTTCGCACCTCTCGGCAACTACGGCTTGACGGCTACTTTTTCTAGGAATTGTTGCAAATTAAGCTGCAATTCTAAAGTTATTTGAACATACGTAAAAAAATCGATCAACCAACATCTAATAATTACCAAGCCATTGAATTAAACTTGAGAAACGCGAGAAAAAGTAATGGCAGTAAAATTGCCGTCTACATTGTCCATAGTTTTTATCTCAATATAAGGACCAGTGGCACTGGAAGGTCAGTGAACCGATACATAGTTTTAGAAATTTACAGACAAAAACAAGAATATACCAAGATTGGGTGTCTATTTTCGGCTCGTTAACGATAACATGATTCGCAATGTTTCTAATTGAAAATTGAATTGAATTTGAATATCGAACCAAAGATTGAATAGAAACAGAATGGAGACGAAAATCGTCACATGCTGTCTACGATGTGATGAACTGTTGATATATTTAGATTGTTCCTTCTATTCGCGCTGGCGTTTAACTTCTTTATTGTCTTCCATACCTCTTTTTTTTAAGTCTCCTGTAGCGTGAGTTTCCACAACTTGCTTCTTAACATTGGTGAAACGCCCGGCTTTTCGGTCAGGCACTTCTTAGGTGCTAAGGAAACACAGCTAAGGGTAATTGAATTTGAATATCGAACCAAAGATTGAATAGAAACAGAATGGAGACGAAAATCGTCACATGCTGTCTACGATGTGATGAACTGTTGATATATTTAGATTGTTCCTTCTATTCGCGCTGGCGTTTAACTTCTTTATTGTCTTCCATACCTCTTTTTTTTAAGTCTCCTGTAGCGTGAGTTTCCACAACTTGCTTCTTAACATTGGTGAAACGCCCGGCTTTTCGGTCAGGCACTTCTTAGGTGCTAAGGAAACACAGCTAAGGGTACCCACTGTGGGGCCTCCACGCCTCCCCGTTAGGATTTTCATATGTAAGTGCCAACGTGGGAAGACCTTCGCCGTTTCTCAAGCACATACGCAGTCAAATTTCTTCTTTAATCTGTTTAGGTTTGCTACCGATATAGTTAGACAAATCAGTTTGCGAATAGCTCATCAGTACATCCCGCCAGGGTTGTAATCTGCTAATACATCATAATCTGATCAGGCATCCAAATCTTCATTTAGCAGCTGACTTTGAAACCATAATGCTTTTTGTTTTTTCCTAATCTACACCTATACGTTGGCACCTAATCTACATACTCATTAATTCGAAGGTTTTGAACGGACTTAAGATTGATTGATTTAGTCAGTTAATCACTTCAATAACGAAGAAGGAACGAACTATTTGAATTTCTAAAAATACAATTTAGGGCATCTGGCGACACCGGTGGCCAAGTCTAGACAGTGGTACAGTAGAATTTATTCCCGGCGTCGACCCGAGAGCAACGCCGCGCGTACATTCCTATTGAACCTGTGAACTAGCCCTGCGCTTCACTAGTACTCAATAAGAAATTTTATAGTGAGTGTGAGTGTGAGTGTGAGAAAATAAAATACCAGAATTTAAAACGCAATGTTAATGAACGGAATAGTAAAGGTACAAAGTACGGATGGAGAGGACATCCCAAAACATTGATATATATATCGTATAGAGTAAAAAAACACGTTTTTGAGGGTTTACGATGGTTGATCAAACGACGATCTAACTGCGCAAAGGGATATTTCTTTTGAAATCGACTCAGGGTTTAACAAAATAACCACGAATGTATTTCTTATAGTCCAGTTAGGTTCCGGATATTCTTGTAGCCACACTCTAGGACAAATTCAATTTAGATCAAGTTACATATGCAACTGCTTACCGAAGGCCAGCCATGTCTTTACCTGCCGTCTTTGAGTATACGTCAACA
This sequence comes from Drepana falcataria, assembly GCA_945859725.1. NCBI lineage: Eukaryota > Metazoa > Arthropoda > Insecta > Lepidoptera > Drepanidae > Drepana > Drepana falcataria. The sequence continues at coordinate 1,988,502 of OX243925.1, forward strand.
ACGTAAAAATCTTACACACAATGCAACCCTTTTTGATCCCACCATCATAAAACAGGTTTTAAGAATTAGGAAATAAAATCTCATTTACAGCAACAATGGTAATTTTTTTTTAGACTACTATTCAACAGATATACTAGATAAAAACCACTCATAATCTCATCACAAGTGCCCTACATGAAGTACAACACACTGACACAGCGGTAATGGACACTCACCCGATAAGATTGTGTCAAAGAGCTTATAAAAGAATGATGGTATAGGCCTATTGACTTTTCGAGATAAAAACCAGATAGTCACTGATATACCATAAAATCTTTATAAATCGTAACGCTATGCTTGTTGTACGTTGGGACGTGGTCATCCTTTGCCACTTTTTTTTTTATACAACAAGAGTGGCAAACAACATACGGCCCACCTGATGGGAAACGGTTACCGTAGCCTATTTACGCTACCGAAGTATCACTTGCGCGTTGCCACTCTGTGTTCGGAGAGTTATAGTGTGTTGGTAGCATAATGGGTTTAATCCCTCTGCTTCCAACACAATGTAACAATCCTCCCCCTTCCCCCTCCCCAAGGAGCGCATTACTGGAAACCTTATTCGCCGCTTAGGAACACAACACAAAAAAAGTGTTATTTGGCTACGGACTTCTTTAAGGTGGAGGTCCTGCCCCAGTCGGGCAGCTCCGAATTCGAACGGGAAATCCGTTATGGCCTACCTCTTTGAAAACTTCTTCCTTTTTCGCATTATATATAAGTTCCGTTATCTTTTTTCAAAGTCATCCTTTCTATGTGCCCAAATCAATGCAACATCCCATCCTTCATAAAGAAGAAATCTGTCTAAGGATCAAAATAAGTCCTTGAATTTCTTCAATAAAGTATCAAGTCTATCGTAAGCGTATGCTTGTGGTGTAAGAAATTACTGTTCTTAACATAGGGAAAATTCATTGGTTCAGACCAGGAATTGATCCTACAATTTTAATTTTACACGTGATTGCCCTAAACCACACGGCCACCACAGCTCTCCAAATGTGTGAAGTTACTTGATGGGACATAAACACCTCAAATCGTTCTGGCCCGTTAATCATAAAAGCTATTAGCCTTACTTATCTGTGAGAGAACTCTCATACACGACTTAAATTAATTGGGTGTTTTCTAACACGTCATCTACGCCCTTGGGGTATAATGAACACATTTAAATTTATTGAAATTCAATCAAATATTGTGTAATAAATAATAAAAGATGAAGCTCGTTAGCAAAGTTGTTAATGCGCACGCATTCAGATCAAGCTGGGGGCGATGCTTGCGCAAGTTGATCAATTAGCTACCATTAACTACCATTGCCTACCATTGCGCACTGATTGAACGCCATGTTTCATAGTTAGCCTTGATTAACACTTTGGTTGTACCTCTACTTTATGTGATTGAGTCACAAGGTTTCCAACTTAATTGAAGCTTGCGATTTCTGCAAGTTCATCAACCTAATGTTTATTTCTTATCGAGGCGTGAGACATAGTATCTTTATTTACAAACCAAAACAATATAATAAAAATAGAAGACAACATTAAAAATACTGTCCATATACGAGTATATATATACTATGTACGCATATTAAAATTTGTTTGGTTGTTTGAACACAAAAAAATCACGAATTACTGTTTATTGAGCAAGGCTATATACCATCATCTAGCATAGTGAATATACATATTGTAAAGCAAAAAAAAAGATAACAGATTGTGATGTGACAGCCGCGTAACTTTCAAGGGTGACGTATCAGACAAACCAGACTGATCCAGGCTGCCCATGAATATACAAGTCTTTCCTGCCCGTTTCGAGCATAATAAAGATCTAAGTCCTTTGTATTTCCCTTCTGTTTCATTATCTTGCCTTAGTAAGGCATAATTAAATTGGGTAAACAGCGAGGGACAGCTTGTAGAGAGCTCTAAGACAGCTATAACAGATTGCAAACAATAAAAAATACATTTTAATTAGCATTGGAAACCTTGCTGTAGGGTTAGAAATAGAAAATCTCTAAAACAACTGCCCTGAGTATTTATAAGTATATGTACATATATATTCTAGAACCAATATTAAGCCACGTGAGTCATATCTAGAAGTTAAACAATTTCACAATATGTTCACGTGCCATTGTTATGCTACCTTTAGTAAGATCAACATCCTTACAAGGAATTCTTTAGATATGGAAATTTAATTGGTTTCCGTCGTTAGCCGGGCACCAATTATGTGTATTGATAGCAATAACTCCTTATCTGGCAACAAAACGTCATGGAACATTACACGTGACACCTCTTACGGCGCCAACGCTGTTAGATTGACACCAATAGTGAAATGTCAAACTGACAGGTGATTCATTGGCGGTAAACCGTAGTTAATAAAATTAATCAGTGGCTGTTTAGTGCAAATTAATTAGATGGATGAACCCAATAAGGCAATGATGAGAGGAGTGTTAGTTTATGTTTCTTTAAAGTCAATATATATTTTATAATTAGATAATAACTCCTTTTTCGTAGGTCTCCATTTATATTATCTGGTTTCAAGTCCGTCAACTTATTGTAGAAATCCGGTCCATATTGTAGAAATACATGTAATAATATTGAAGGTGCATCCCACTAGTCCTACCATCCTTCGATTATTTTTCAAAGTTTGTAAAGAAGCTTGTTACCCAATCAAGCAAGAACGGCTGAGCGGAATTGGATGAAGTTTGGTACAGAGATAGATTAATACCTGAATAACTTACTACTTACTAATTACTAATACAGGATATGTTTTATTCCAGATAAGAAAACTAAAGATGAAAAAAAATCGCCTACATACAAGTTTTCTAATACAGTTGGCTTTTCTAATTTAGCAATTCTACATTATGACTGACTCAAGTCAAAACAATAAAGGATCGAAGATAATCAACGATAAAATGAAAACCTTAAGGTGGGTTTATTAGGTTTAAAAGAAGCCAATGATAATGGTGGCTTTAGCAACACGTAACAATGTCCACACAGCGTGGCATGCACATAACAAGGTAACGTCTCTCTATAAGCTTGAATGGACCGGCCATTCATCCGCGGTTGCATATAAGACGCCCATTCACGTTCGGCCCATTCAGGCGTCCCACGCGCTTCGCATGTCGTTTGAGTTTTGACCCAAGTCCCGACGCAGCCAACTCTTAATACCCCGCTTTACTCCTTATCTGCGAGGAATGTCATATATACTTACGACTAAAATTGAAGAATTTACATTGTCTGGTTGCAATAACAAAATAACAGTCTTTTTCTAAATACGTTTAGTTCCAGATAACCACTGAAAACCACTGAAACGGTTGAATTGATTTTGACGGGACTTGCTGGCTGCTGGAAAATAGTTAATGTAATTCGGAGAAGTATGGGCTTAATTTACTAGGCGAATTAATATTTATGAAAAAAAATACATGTATTACTTGAAGCGGGTGTAACCATTGGGCCCAGCTAGGTCAATACAAATGTGTTTGGACTTTGAACTGTCTCTAGATCTTTATTGATCGAGAACAATCATTCTTGTACGCGCATGAAAAGTACATAAATGAACTTTTCTCTGTAGATTCCGACCGCGAATGAATTGAACAATAGGTATGTAACTTGTTTATGACTTCATAAAGTAAGTTTCATACTTTGAAAATAGACGAGTGCTTGGAATGCCGTTAATTTAATAATTAATTCAACAATAACTCAACAATCATAAATAAAACAAGTACTGACTAAACATGCAATTTCCATCAAAGTGGGGCAACTCATGGGAAAACTAACGAGGAAATGATGGCAGACAATGATAGCTCGCGATTCAACCAGTTATCTGGCACGAGATGTTTGATAATTCTGTAACATTATATTACAGTTTATAATTAGAGTCTGTATTCGCGCAATTATGCTCTGTTGTGGGTCAAGGAGAAATATAATGAGATGCAACGAAGTTTGGTTGGATGCAACAAGTTTGCTAAATTTGAGACGAAATATGGTCACTTCTATTGTTTGGAAATTATATAGGAATACAGGTTCCCTCGCCTTTGTAGACTTACTAATGGTTTCGACAGACAATTTTAAAATACGTTGCCAATTTGGAGACTGCAAGTCCGATAGCTTGTTATTTCAAAGAACTGGTACCGAGTCAATTCCTATGCCAAGTCCACCATGACTATCCCTAGAAATTAGCCTTCATAATAAATCAATGAATTAAGCCTTTACGCCACTGCAGGGTGTAGGGCCTCCTCTCCAACAGTCCATTGTTTCCAACCTCCCAGCCACTGCCACAATGTCGGCTGACCATCGGGTTGATGGTCTACTAAATAACCTTACTTAAACAACATATGTTTGCATACAGGATGTCTAAGAAAATATTACAGTTGCTCAAATGTGACAGACACTATGACGGGCATCAAATAACTATAAAGTACATTCAAAAATGTCCAACTTTTTTTACCTTATTTTCACATGTCAGAATCTCACTACAGTTTTATTTTTGTAACTACAGTATTATCTTATAATAAAAACCCCTATAAACATGATTCGGAGTGAGTAATACTCACTTTAATAATGTTTTTATCTTTGGATCTTTGTTTTATTGCATCGTCATAAGGGGTACACTACATATCCTATGACTTCTAGAATACAACTGTCCTATTTTCTGAAACACTCCGTATATAATGACAAATATTGCAAATGTACTACAAATGTAACGGCTCCTCGCCGACCCCGGAGAAATCATACAATAGGAATCTTATTGACCACAACAAACAATTGTAAACGTCATTTCGCTTGACAAGCCGACACTCGTAAAAGTGCTCGGTCATGTACATCAGAAGAGCCTTGCCTGTTGGTCGTTCTGGCGCCAGTGAAGGCTGATTGGAAATAATAATTGTAATACACGATTGTTTTGTATCTTTAATTGACATGTCAAATCTACAATCAAAAGCAAAGAGTCAAGGTTATTCAGCAATCAAACGTGTCCTTAGTGTGATGTTAACGAGTCATTCTTGGATAAATTATGACTGAAGTTAATAAGACGGAAGGGTAAGGTGACTCGTATAATCTTTTTATACCATTTAAATGGCATACAAGCTGTTAACACATGGATGCCTGCAGCACCAGAGGTATTACACGAACCCTGTAAAAAATTTTAAACTTTTTGAAGAAAGAATTGTCCCAAAGCAGACGACGCAAGGCATGCATCACACATATAATAGTTGTCTTTTTTTCAGATGTTTATGCATAATAGAATTTGTAACACGTATTTCTTGAACAATCGGTTTACTGCGCATGTAATAATGATAAGACTTTATTAACAAATACAAACTCTTTGAACCTTAACCTTTACACCAAAGATGAGAACTGAACGAGCTCTTCAAGACAGTCAACTCAACTATAACCATATTTTGAGGCACATCTTCAACATAACTTTCACTTTCCTTTTAGGGCAACCGTGGACACATTCCAGAGTTTTGGTTGCGCAATGCCATCTTTCCACATTACGCAACGACGCCATACAGGATGTCGTAGAACCAGGGTTGCCAGACCCACGCATTTATAGAATTAATGTTAATTGGTTCAGTTATCGTAAGTACATGCGATAGAGTAATTGTATCTATCGAACTACAATTGTCAACCTATTATCATGATATATTTAGATGCCAGCGTGACATGTTTCACAGTGACCTATCACGTTGCACATCGCCGTTTCTCAAACATCACTTATACTTACGAATTTCTTCCCAAACGTAATAATAATAAGTAGGATATTTTCCTTCATCGTTAAGCTCGTGGTGTGATCAATCACTGTACTGTCGGAAAAATACTCACTTTATAGACATTCAACAAAAAGAACCAGTAATTGTGTGACATCCCTGGATGAAATAGCTATGCATGACAGCCGATTAAACCGATGAGACGACGATCCGATGGTGTAATCGCCCTTCACCTTGATGAGGTGGAGCGTGACACCCATACCGATAGGAATAATAAGTCGCCGGTTCTAAGTGAAATCAAATGTATTCCTTAGAGCCCCGCGGTTCTACCCGTGTATAGGTTGCCTTCATTGGTAGATTTTTTTTTAGGTTTTTAATAGGAATAACTTCGGTATATACTTCTCATCAGAAAAATGTGTATATTTAGGAATACATGCATAGTTTTGTTACTCCTCTGCATACCCTTTCGCGCGGGCGGCATAAAGCGTGAAGATAAGATAACTTTATTATATGAATTATAACAAATGGGATCTTGGAAAATTCATCCAAATACCTAGACAGACTGTCGGTATAATTGCAGTAGATGTAGCTCATTCTCTGGTGATTATCTCAGCTCAACTCTCTTCTTAGAACGAGGAAACTGGTCGACATACCTATCGCGCTGCGGATATTATAGCATAACACTAGGTTTAGTTAGCCCAAAACTAATAAAAATTACCATGGGGCAACTCCACGGAAAGTTTCGTATTCCCTAAGAAAAGCTAGATTCAGCTGGGCATAATTATGGGACAAACATACTTATACATAAATCTAACGTACAATTACTCGTGTTTATCATACAAAAATCCGCCCTCAGAAGACAGAATCGAGGACGTACTCATATTTCGCAGCCAGGAGCTCTGACCTCTAGACCAGGGGTCTGACCGACGAGAGTTCGACATAAAGTCCTGCATACGTCACATATGGTATGTGTATGCAGTTACGTGTTTACGCGCAGTCGCCCCGACGCGACGTGCGGCGCGCCTCGTAATAACATCCCGACTTTATTGTCGAGATGACAACTTATTGCCATCTATTATGCTATCTGTACAGCAATCTTCATTACGGGCGTATGGTACAATTTGTTGTATGGACAATTTATATTCCAATAATATAATCTGCAATTACGGTTTTGTTTCATTTTATGACAATTTAACATGGCTATTTGTTTACGTTAAGCGTGTGAGGTTGGGATAGTGTAGAACTATGTGCACAGTATTACGGATATACCTTTGCGAAGCTATGTTGGATAGGTGACCATTTTAAATCCGTACCTTAAAGACCACTAAGCCGTCGTACCCTGTTGGCCATTCGAAATTTTTCGTTGTAGGTTTGAACAAACCCTTGGAAAACTTAGATAACTGGTTTAGATCAGGTGACCAACCATCCCTGTGAATGGTTGGTAGTCTGCAGGGTCGTGTAATATCATCAGCTAACAAGGAACAATCCCTTTTTTACGAGACTGTGTTGCGTATCTATCGATCTAATAAATCTATAATTAATTAATAAAAAATAATATATATATAAACAAATATAATATAAAAAAAACTACCGATTGATCTTCTGCTACTGCCGCATAGAGACGCTTGCAACACCAGACGTATCACTAGCACATTAGCCTTAGAGCCTTAGCGTACATAGCCTTGTGCCTGGAGCTCGGTGACCTGTTACTACGAAGAAGGCAAAGCGTTTAAAAATAAAAATTACTCCTCTTCTTCAAACCTATACGACTGTGTCGATACGGATACATCAATGATTAATAGCTTAACTGATAGCTTTAGATATATGTCGGCACCAATAATATTAAAAGGTATATAGATATGTTATCTGCACTACATGCGACCTTCACAAATGGCGCGCGTGCACAAAGGACGTGTTCCAATACTAGCTAGTAAAAAATAAACCGGTGCATGTATAAATGAACTGAACTAGCCTAGATTAAAAGTGCCAATAGTAGTCATGTTTAAACTTCTAATATAAGGCAAAATAATGTGTTATTATACCACAAAGGTCCACAAGGGTTGGGACCTTTTAGGGCCCATGTGGTGAGGCGTGAAGATATCAATACCAATATCAAATCAAATGCCAGTGAAACTATGGGGCACATTCTCTTCTCACTAGGGTATCCAGGCGTAAGGAGAAATGTAAAGTGTCCCCACCTCTTTTCGCGATAGGTATATTTTAAGTGCCAACGTGATTAATGGCGAGTCCATAACCGTTTTGCAAGCGCGATTATACTGTCTTTGAATTGCTTCTAATAAATGCATTGTTTTCCTATCATAGCTAGTCTGCAGATAAATAAGCAGTTGATAGCAACTATTGGTATTGCCAGACCCTAATGCACGTACGGTACTAACGCGCACAGTTCGTGGTATACCGCCCGAGGTAGGTTTGGCCAGAGAGGTCAATTCGCCATGTCTTGTTCCGTTAGGAGCCAGTTCTCACGGCTCCAAACAATACGCTACGTGGCCGGGTCTCCCGTAAGCTTGATTATGCACACAAACGTAAAAGATTTGCGTTTCACTCTTGGCTTTGGGGAACTACATTGATACTTAATCAATGAATTGATGACACTTACAGAATGTGTACCCTACACACGCTTACCACCAGACACGCGTGCGTTATCCAAGCATATGGGCCCTTGGTATTCATGAGCTTTGCTAGCTAGGGGGTAGTGGGTAGTATCTGCAAGCGTGGAGTTCGGATAATACAATTTTTTTATACACATCCATATTGAAAAACGCGCTTACCATAATTTTATTTGTTGTTTATACCCACGCTTTGCGGCTGAATACGTCACTGAATAATATTGAATTCAACCGTTTATCATAAAGGCCATTTCTTAGCGGTTCATTGTAGAACAATTACTACGCTCACGCTAAGAATTCTTCGTGGAACTCTACATGCTGTCTAAAAAGCATTAAACGACTAGACAGACGATATTTTTTACTTCTCTCGAGAGCAATAGGTTTTTAATTAGTCGGCAAGTAATAGTCGATCCGTTGAGATTCAATGCATTAATATTGTATGAGGCGCAGGCGCCGGGCGGCGGTCGACGGCGGCCGCGGCGCAAGTGATAAGATTACGAGATAACACACACACTCAAACCATTTCTGGAACGGTGAATTCCTTGTATCCATAACGTACATATTATTATATAACTGCCTATGCCCCCTGCCTATGCCCCGCGGCGTTACCCGTTTTTGTCATTTATGAATGAAGTAGTAGTGTGACTGACTACGAGGGTAACGTTGTATTGTAATATATATAAAATAGTTAATAGAGCCGTGGTGGCCGAGTGGTTCGAGCAGTTGCCTGCGACGCAAAGGTCGCAAGTTCGAATCCCGACTGTACCAATGAGTTTTTCTAAACTTAAGTACAGTGATTAGTCACACCACGAGCTTTACGGTGAAGGAAAACATCGTGAGGAAACCTGTACATACGTCTGAGAAGAAATTCAAAGGCGTATGTCTATACATACGTGCTTGAGTAACGGCGATGGACTCGCTATCTGTCACGTTGGCACCTAATATACCTCTGGCGGAAAGTGGGTGTGTGGGTATTACCCATACACCTCTGCCTACCCCTTCGGGGACCCTTGTGGGAAGGCGTGAGGATATTTATTTATTATAAAATAGTTTAATCTTCTTGGACTTCTAATTTATTTATGATATGTAAACATATTTCTGGATCTAATCGATCGGACGCTCAAGGATGGAAACGTCAAGAGTACTCAAAACCGGCGAGCATGTATGAAGAGACTGATGGATGTGGACGAAGCGAAAGAGATATGCAAGTCTAGAGGGAACTGGCGCTCTATACTCTCTGCCTACCACGTTTCTATACATACATATTTGAATTGCTTCTCATGCGTGTGCAGGTTTTCTCCCGGTGTTTTCCTTTTCTGTAAGCTCATGGTGTGACTTATTACTGTACTTAAGTTCAGAAAAGTCATTGGTACAGTTGGGATTCGAACTTGCAATCTTCGTGTTGCAGGCAACTACTCGGCCACCACGGCTAATATTTAATACCTAGTGCGTAAGACTATATTCTAAATCTGTATATGTATTGCATAACAATTTGCTTTAGCTTTATGCTTCACACCAAATTGCCTTTTGAAGTTAGCGAAATACGATCTAAAATGGTAAATCAAGTTCGTGTATGTCTAAGGATCGTATAATACAAAACCTAACGGTTCAGCCCTTTTGTTCAATTCTGGAACACACGTGCGTTGAATATTTCAACATATTAAGGTAGAGATACGCATAAATGACGCATCAGTTGCAGTACTCACGCTTTGCCGATTTTATACAGTAATTGTTGCGTTGATGCATCGTTGCGTGTCCGCAATGTAGTTCCCTTAACATTCATAAGCTAATCAAAGGTTGCGCAAATATCACACTGTAAAATCGATTGACATACTGTAGAGCCAATAAATCAAAATGGTTTACAATCCTTTGGCAATAGTATTTAGTTTATTTTAATCACTGTTAGCAGAAGGGTTAAATAGCGTGAGTAAAATGAGATCGACGTTGGAAGAATACAGTCTGACATAACACATTAGTCATCGACTGTACATAAACTGAATCTAATCGGTTTTGTCTCTTTGCTAATCAAACATAAAATCTTGACAACTCACTCGCTGTTCGTGTGCCTGTGTGTGTTCCACATCAAAAGCGCCGCTATTTTGCATCTGGCGAGGTTTTTTGCGGCAAAGTGTCCGTGACGGTCACGAACCCGGGGTAACGTCGGGTCGACGACCCGCGGAAACGGCATCAGAGCGGAAAAGAGGCGAAATTTCATACGAGAGCAGCGGGAATTCTGATATATCCGACGAGCGTGAAGCGAGATGAAGACGATTATAGCTTTTTCTTTGCCTAATTCACAAAACGCATCACATGTTTTGAATTATGAATGGTGCCCGAGATATTGCAACGACTTTTATTATAATAAGACATACTCTCCCCATTCCAATGAGTGATATAAGTAGCTAATATATTTCTTTGCTTACTTGGATTATTTGGCGGTATTGTAATGAACTATGCTGTACTGAGGCAGTACTAAAATTATGCTCTCCTTGAGAAAGGCAACTTATCACCACGTATTCCCTTACGAGGTAGGCAGAGCAATAGATAACCAAGTCCCTCTAGGCTACATTCACGCTTCGTGCACTAACACGCTCACCTTAATCAATTTTTTAAACGCTATCAGAAACCTTAATAAAGCAATGTGTCCTTTGACCTCAGGGCGTCGATCCAGCGTCACGGTTAACTGCGTTTAAATAAATTGTGTAACGCACTTTATCATTTCCCATTCGTTCCGTGGTCACCAGCTATTAAGGAGTCAGTGATTACCTGTGAGGGTCGCGCCCGCCTTGACACCTATCGTTAATACCGATTAAATGTCAGTTATTAATAACTAGCTGCGCCTTGCGGTTTCATCCGCGTTTAATACGATTATCTCCCTTGGGTTATGTATGTCTGTGAGTAGTACACCAAACAACAACCTAGTACTCAATATTAACAGGGGGTGTACTAGGCTTAAAATAATAATAAAAGCCCATTTATTGACAAAAGCTACAGGCATACATCACCCAAGAAAGAAGTACGAAAGTACGAAAGAGACAGATGTAATAAAAAGCATATATATCTCTGGTTTCTTTCTCACTTTACTCACTTGACAATAATCATGCCTGCATGTCATTATCATAATGGAAAAAGTTCACGTAAAATTAACGTCTGGTATTTAACCCCTGAGTGTCACCAACTAATACGCAGCGCCTAAGCTGTACGGCTTCTAAATTAAAGCGATTCTATTACCACCTTGAAACTGAAGGCAGAGAAGTTTTTCTATCATAATAAGAAAAGGAGGTATGTATGTGCCTAAGTCTGGAGAGAACTAGAACTGGCGCTAAAGCCGTTTTATGTTTAATCGACGAAACCTGCGACGTGGATAAAATTTTTTTTATTGAGACATTAAGTTGAGAAAAAAGTAAAAACATAGTCAACGCACGGGCGCGGCAAGTTCATTGTCGTTGCGCGCGCGCATGCGACGCCGAATTGGAATCGCGTTTAAACGCAATCTTTTTCGTGCCCGTCTTGCAATGTGATGTGTACGCAGCACAAGCACATATCTTCACGCCAGTGTTATTCTGAGGTGCAACCTCGGCGAGGTTGCACTTTTCGTCGAAGATATTTAGGTGCCTACGTGACCGATGACGAGTCCATTGCAGTTTCTCAAGCACGAATATACATACATACATCTTTGAATTTCCTCTCAAATATATGCTCTACTTAAGTTCAGAAAAATTCATTGGTACGATCGGGGTTACGAACTTGCCATCTCTGCGTTGCAGACGACTGTCTGCGACGACTCATCCACCATGGTTGATCTCTATTTCACTCTGTTGTTTCCTTCTAATACTACAAATCTATCATGGTTTCATGAGTAAAATAATGACATAAAATATACATGAAGCTTACTTTACTCATAGAAATGTCTGTGAAAAAATTCCATTTATAGGTAAACTAGCCATGTTTTATTTTTAAAATGTGCGTTTCAGATTTCTGGAAAACGAACCTCATTAAACATATCATACCCTCACGACACTTGAATGTCATAAATTAAAAACAAATGAATTCATAAATTGCAATTTATCTAAATTTATATAACTAATATTATAAAGAGGAAAGATTTGTTTGTTTGTTTGTTTGTTTGTTTGTTTGTTTGTTTGTAATGAATAGGCTCCGAAACTACTGGACCGATTTCAAAAATTCTTTCACCTTTGGAAAGCTACATTATCCCCGAGTAACATAGGCTATATTAAATTGGACCCGATAGGTGGCGCTGCGATCGAGTTTCAAGAATTTTACCTTTTTACCCGGGCGAAGCTTTCTGTGAGTCTTAAGCTAGATTCGAGAATGGTTTAGATTTACAATTGGACCCAATAGGTGGCGCTGCGATCGTGTTACGGGCAATTTAACTTTTTCACCCGAGCGAAGCTGGGCGGGACAGCTAGTACAGTATACATGGATCATGCATTGTCCTTATTATGACTTGCTTATTAACAAACAGGAAAATGCCTATATAAAGGAAAATCCGCCGAGCATACCGTACCGAACAATAAATATCAGGTTGCTTGATTAATTAGAATTAATATATACTGATGAATGTGGACGAAGCGAAAGAGGTATGTAAGTCTAGAGAGAACTGGCGCTCTATACTCTCTGCCTACCCCGTTAGGGACTTGGCGTGATGATATGTATGTATGTAATATATAGGTACGCATGCATATTTGATTCAAATTAAATATAAATATATATGTCGTCGCCCCATCCCAGAGGGGTCTCCAAAAGGGTAGGCAGAGGTGTATAGGTAGTACTCCACACTCACTTTCCCATAGGGATATCTTTTAGGAACGTAACAGATGGCAAGTCGACGACGACTATGTATGTATGCAAACATACGTCTTTGAATTTCTTCTCAAACGTATGCAGATTTCATCTAAATGTTTAACTTCATCCTGTTAAAAACTGCCTGTCCTGCTGCAAATCCGGCTGCACATAAAAAACACATTCGTACAGTCCGGATTCGAGCTTGCAATATTTGTGTTGCAGGCAACTACTCGAACCACTCGGCCACCTACCATTCTTATTTCTTGTTTCATACAAATTCATATTTAATTCAATACTCCCAGGGAACACCTATGGAACTTCACATACCTACTTATATACTAATTACTTGGTTTTTTTGTATGGAGTATGAACACGATAATGACAGGATGGAATAATCCGATATGAAATTTTTTTTTGCATGAGATAAATAGAGGAAAGCTATCATACTACTACTCCAGGGAGCGGATAATTTTTCTCTAAATCTAAAAAACGAAAATTAAAGTTTCTTCTAATTTATGTCTTCTTTTATACCTACCGTTTCAGCAGTCTCTTTCTTATACATGTTCGCCGGTTTCGAGTACTCCAGTCATAATCACAAGCAGTAAAACCCTTACGCTTCCCATCTGCGATAACTAACGATATTACCACATATCCATTGAACAAATGAGGGCACAGATCATATTAAGTAAATGTTAAGCCAATCTCGGTAATGTGCCATCGCTAACCGACTCAGTCCAGGGCTACATTCTGCTCGTTAAACTTTTACGACATACACAATGAATGTGTTTTATACAGGCTCGTTAAACAGCCCTTGCATGTTAAGTGCTAGACTATTGTTGCTCTACGGCTTCACTCGAGGTAATAATGCTCGGAAACATGCCGCTTATATTTCACACCTTCGCATAACATCACAAAAATGTACGTGCATTGTAAACGTACGTGTAAACGTGCACTAAGGGCAGCCGAGATGAATATCCTAGCGGACCGCCTTTATATATATTTAGTGTTCTAAACCGGCGAGACTTATAATGACCTGGAGATAATTGGTGCTCTGACATCTCCATCTATACCGTGAAGCATTCTGCGTGATGTGTTATTGAGACAAAAAATATGTCACTGGGTATATAAATTCGATGAATAGCCTCTTTGTTTACTCAATGCACAGTCGAGCTCGTTTAGAAGCTACCTATTCATACTTGACCTTAATGCTTCCAAGTTGTACATATAGGAATGCAATATAGACATGCAAATGCATAGCAATGCACATGGGGTACTTGGAGTGCATATGCGGAAAGTATATAATTTTACGGTAGCTTATTAGCCAATAATGGTCATTCCGAGGTACACTAAAAACCTCAAGGAAACTTGAGGTCGCGGGTTGGCATCCCGCTGAGGGCAGATATTTGTGTGATGAACACGAGTATTTGTACCTTAGTCTTGGATGTCCTACGTATTTATGTATATATCTATCTATATAAGTAAATATATCGTTGTCTAGTTACCATAACACAAGCTTTGCTTAATTTGGGACTAGGTCAATTTGTGTGGAATTGTCCCAGGTATTTATTTATTTTATTTACTAACCGAAATGTACCCTATGTCAATGGTATTACAACGTATTAGCTCTTAATATATAATATGCAGTTTGTACAAAGGGCATACAAAATATATGTTTGTATACATGAGAACATCAGACACAATCAACTTTCACATATCAAAACCGTAATCGGTGTAAATAGGGCCAGCGATGGGGCCATGTTCGAAATCGAGTATTTTGTACTCAAAAACCGGTGTTCGGACGCAAACCGTTAATCCCTGTAGACAAATTCCCAAACGGTCCACTCTGAATGACTACTCCACCCACGATACGTAGGTATAATTTACACTTCATAGTTATAGGTAAATACGATGTTAATAAAATGTATAAAATCTACAAAAATGGGAGCACACGACCGTCCATTGCGTTGGTTTTTATAGTTTAGAATTAAGATAACATCTTACTTTGAAACACGCACTTTCTATATCAAATAAATATGTACAGTAAAATGATATATATTATGGTGTTCTGACAATACTCTGAATGGAGAAAATCTAGTAATTAGAAATTAATATAACATTTTTTTTTGCATCTATATTACATGTATGTATCGCATCTATATTAATTACTACATGTATGTCCCGAGGTCTAACAGCAACACGGTAAGCTTATATCGCATGGGAACATTATTTTATAAAAAGAGGCCTTTGTTATCTACTCAGTCATTTCATAATAACCGAAACCGACGAGCATGTATGGAGAGAACATGCTATAACCTAACATGCTATGACGTGGCGTGACCATATGTATGTTGTATGTATTTCATAATAAACTAGATGTCGCTGTACTAAAATTTAACAGACTATGGTTTCGTTCTCATTGTGTAATCTAGTTATTTGAACATTTTTTACAATATAGTTTCCGAGTCACTACAATCAAATTGTTTAAATGAAATTATTAGCTTCTCTTCTGTACTGTGAGGGTAGATGTAAGTTTTTTTTATAATTAAGCAGTCAGATTAATCCTGATAATCTGGACTATCTCCACCCAATCCAAGAAGGGTTGACTTCTACGTAACAAACATCCGTCATAAACTAAGTTCACCAATTGAGTTTTCTTGAGCATACACAAGTATTACAAACAGTGATGCACATAATATCACCACCTACCATTACCGTGCACCAACTTTAATATATTCCAAAACACGTGGTCGAATTATACAGAGGACCACTAGAATGGTGATAGCAGTACAAATATACGAGATGCGAATAGAAAGTTTGGAAGCTATTCAAGTATTCATGACCGGAGGGCTCATAGGGCTGTGGTGTTACGACACATCGCGTAACCTTATGAGGAATGTATTCGGATAAGAAGATGTTTTAATACATGTAAATGGTAAGAAACCTAAAGCTTTTTTATTCGGTTGTATAATATATTTTCCTCATTAATATTTGTGTATTGATTGAGGGTTCACCAACTTTAAAAACAGCCAATAATATGCGATACATAACTAATCATTTATATACTAACGATTGCAAGTACATTACCTTTCCTACAAATGATAAAATTTAGAATATCATATATATAAGCACATGTTTAGCCATTTATATTAAAAATAAATTATACACGTAAAATTCGTACACGAACTTAGAGTTATATAATAGAAAGAACGAAGATTGATAAATTACCCGCCGCCACAGTAATATCCGTATATCACAACTGACATAACATAGATAACAAAATAATTAAAGAATGTTCAATATAAATTAGCTTGGGAGAACAAAAGCGTTCGGTTATCACAAAACACGAGAAAAACGTAACAAAACGCTTTTGTGGGACACAAAAAGTTGCCTCTTTCGTGTTCCCCATCATTGTGTTAATTGCGGCGAACAGACGTACAAAAAACATACTCGACTTTTAAATTACAACTCACGAAAAACGATAAATAAGACAATGGGGGCTCTTGAGCTGTTATCTCTGGCTCGGGACTCCTCGAGACTGGGGGACTGCTACAATATGGAAGTTCGTGATCAACGCCTCGTATGTGAGAGTTGGTCAACCTACAGTATTTAACAAGATATAGAAGAGAAAGTGAGTCATTATTATAAGAGTTATTCGAGAAGCGGTGTGCATAAATCTCTGGCCCGCGTATCCATCAGACTGACAGTATCAAGTTATAGGTAAAAACATAATATATTCTCGCCCCCTTCAAGGCTCCCCAAAGGGTAAGACACGGGTATGTAACACACTCTTCACTTATATTTTACCAACGTGAACCCTTTTTGGTTCCAAGGTATGGCGATGAATTTACCGTCGATGGCGCTAGGTGCGGTTGTAGAAGGTATCCTCCTGATGTATCCAGGTTTACACCCTATATTTTCCTTCGGCGCTTAAATCGTGTTCTGATAATCTCATTGAAACAGACCGCTGGTGTCAATCTGTAATCTTGAATTTCAGGTAACTACTCAAACTGCTCAAGTAACCTGGTGTCGCCTGGCCAATAAATAAATACAGGCGTGATAATAATGTATTTCTATAAGGTCAAGCTACAGGCAGCTCGTAAACAATGATCTTTACAATAAAGGATAAATGTGAACTAGACAAAGACTTGATAACTGAATATTACGTCATTGTCTCATAGCAATAGCTGTTTAACAGAGTTATTCAATATAATACGACCCACCTGGGAACCTATGAAGTTTGAGTTATTATAAACATTGAAGCTGTGCTGGCCCATTGGTCGCCTGCAACGCAAAGGTTGACGTTTGAAGCCCGACTGCACTAACGAATTTTTCGGTGAAGGACATTGTGAATTCAATGAAATTCACTATTATTAGAAAATAACAAAAACTAAAAACAACACCTTGTGGTATATAAGATATAATTGTTATATTTCTACCGAATAAATGGGCATGCATTTGATACAGGATAAATACAAACGTCTCATGGACCATTAATAAGGGTTCCTTTGGTACGGAACCCAATCAATAAAACCGCGTAAAATACATTATATTGACAAGTGTGAATCGATTAGTGACTTTCGAATTCGTAAGCTCTTAAAACTTTAATATTTATTGAATAATAATAGCTTCGTTTGCATTTCGTTATGTTATTTGATCGTCGAACTAATTGCCAGACGGCATTGAAACAAGGTTTTTTTAAAAACAAAGTAATTATCAATTTTGTTCTACCTTCAGATGGTCGCTTCCATTATTGATTGGCTGTGTTTTAAAGAAATGACCGTAGGTACCGGCCCGTTTGTCAGATTCCCGTTGTGTCGATAATTGGCCGATTTAAATTCGTAAATTGGCTAGCGTGTTTGTGCCCACTGCATCTTCACGCGAAGTCTGATGGTACTTATACAATAAAAATATTTTATCGTAGTCTGGATGGAATGTTACTAGCTCAACCACTCCCCTCGTAACCACACTAACGAAGGGATAATTAAGCCATCTATCTGAATCGCGATAAAAAGACAATAGTTTTTCATTTAATCTGTGTAGGTAATTGCGCCGAGTTGCGATGGCATATAAATAAGAAAAATGTGCACGAATTGGTATCAATTAAAGACAGAGTTGTATGTAAAATTAAGTTAGTATTATTTATATATTTAGCAAACATTGTTTTCATTTTTTTTCCTTCCAATTCCGTACAGTAGTAGTTAGCGTGTATCTGAATTTATAATATTAGGATTTATTAATATAAATATATACGTATATAACTTCTTCATCTTCACGCCTTCCCACAAGGGTTCCCGAAGGGGTAGGCAGAGGTGTGTAGGTAGTACCCGCACACCCACATTCTGCCGGAGATATATTTTGCTGCCAACGTGATAGATGGCGAATCCATCGTTGTTACTCAAGCACGAATTTGCCTATCTAAAAATCACCCTGAGGTTAACTAGTGGAGAATGTCTTCGTCATATAGCGAAGTCCTTTGTGGGATAACATTTGTAGAAAGCTTTAAATTAATAAATTAAAATAAGGTTACAAAAACATAACGTGTTACTCGCGTGAAATGTGCTTCCATTCGAGTTATTTGGTCAACAATGCGAGCCGCTCTAGTCATGAGCCAATTTTGTACGACAGTCGCACGATTTCCATCAGCAGTAGGTACTGAAGATGCATCATCATGTATTTTGTTTCCGCATACTTCGTTAACATAAACACTGCGCAAGCGCATTCCATGGTATTTGTACATGGACACCGTTTGTATAATATTTCGTAAAATATTTGCAAAGTTGTTACAAAAATAGCAGTTCCGCAAATTACAATTCAATGGAAATTCTGTGGTATATTTTACTTGCACTAGAAACTTTGAAATCAAATCTTGTGGTCTGAATTTTTCGCATTTCGCAAGCCGTTCAAGCCATTTGTCACGTGTAGCACTAAACACGTCGAATCAATCTATGCATCTTTAGCTTCTCACAAGGGTCTCCGAAGGGGTATGCAACTGGCATATCATCTCGAGATTTACCTGCGCCTCATAGCTCGTGGTATGACTAATATCTGTACTTAATTCCAAATAACGTACAGTTACGTTCGGGATTCGAACTTGAAAGCTTTGTGCATTCATCAATAAATAAACTAAATCCATATTTAAATCTAATATAAAAAATTGAGGTCAATAACGTACCAGCGCTGAATTGTACGTGCATAACGTCGTCCAATTCGCGCTGCGTGTAAAGCCCACCAAATCTCACATCGACAATCGATTAACAATGTTCCCACGGTTCAAGATACGCCACATTTCAATGCAATACTTAATATTACCTTAATATTCCATGTAACTGCAGAAGTGACGTGAATCTATACTAATAATTTAAGAGGCAATGTTTGTTCGAATGCGCTTATCACAGTAACTACTAACTTGAATTGAAAAACTACTTTTGCATTAGATAGTCCATTTATTGAGTTATAATATAGGCGTATATAAAATCCTGCTACCATTCGGGGCGCGGAGCAGTAACCTACCAATATGTATTAATGCGAAAGTTTTTGGAGATGTTTGTTTCTCATTCAGAGACTCATTCACGTCAGAACAATTTAGCTGAATTGGAACAATGACTTACTGGAATAACACATAAGATACATTTTATTAAAAAAGTTTCCATGAGGTCAAATTTAAGGCAGCTGAAACCGCACCGCAAGGCAAAGTTAGTATGAGAATAAAGAAAAC
This sequence comes from Drepana falcataria, assembly GCA_945859725.1. Lineage (NCBI taxonomy): Eukaryota > Metazoa > Arthropoda > Insecta > Lepidoptera > Drepanidae > Drepana > Drepana falcataria. The sequence continues at coordinate 2,008,375 of OX243925.1, forward strand.
ATAACGGTAAGACAAAAATGTCCCTAAGGCGAATGAGTTAACAAGAGAACCTTCTGTACAATTTAAAAGCTCCTACTAACTGCATTCGCCGCCACCTCTTCACAACGCTTTGTAACATTCATCAGACTGTAAAGATGTTCACACGTAAGCAAAAACTCCAAAGTGTTATATCAGTCACGAGCCTGCACTTAGCAACTAAACATAATGCGAATACGAAACCAATGATTCCAATACATTGTAAGCTTCTGACGAATGCAGGCGTATGCAGGCTGCCTGTACTCTTGACGTTACCAACGTTTTATCGATTTTTGAGAGATATATGATTATTTTGTAGATTTTTTCCGGAATATAAAACATAACCTTTGTTGATTCAGCTAATAATCTTTATCTGTGCCCAACTTCATCCAATTCCGTTCAGAAATGTTTGCGCGAGCATCCAAAGAACCTCAAAAATTATTGCATATAAATTATTCGTAGGTTTTAATGTTTAAGCACAATTAGTGTACGATGGTCTAATGATTTTAGACGGTAAAGTTTATATTGAACCTGACGGTCTAGTCACAATGGATCGTGCTACGAACGGTGCCAACCATTATTCCTTGACACTTACAAAGCCAGAAGAGCAGTGCCAACAAATGTGGTCGGTGCTTAGTCAAGATTACTGGCAGCTTCGCGTGAGTGTGCTTGTGTCGTTATTGTCGACTCAGATGAATACCACGTTTTCCTAGTGGCTGTGTCCCACTGAGTTTCACTTTAGATCATAGTTTCTCAACCTTATTTTAACAATTGCTTACTTTGACAAATGTTTATCTAGAGCCCCTAAACAAGAATTATTCAGTGGCAGGACTTTAAACGCATTTTTTACACATTGCATTCTCAGTGCCCCCTAACTTCCTCTGGGTCTTGTGTCCCCCTGAAAGTCTCTATCGCCCACGTTAAGAAACTATACTTTAATACTATAGATGAATCAATTTGCTACATATGACCGTAAGACTTCTAATTATGGACTTGATTATAAATTCAGGGATGATTGTTTATATCTTGTGGTAAATAAATAACTACAATCTTCGAAATACAGAATAAATTTTACCAAATATAATTAGCGCAATGATATGCATATGGTTCCGTCCAGTATCTACTCCGATTGAAAGGTAAACAATAGCAAATAATATTTCAAGAACAATCAGAACAACATAATTTTGATATCGTAAAATTTCAATTGGTTATATTCGATGCTATTTTTCAATCTTTAGACTCAATATTTTACAAGGATTTTACCAAAATCACCGCCACCTTCACATTTTGATTGAAGTATAAGGAGTATGAATGAACAGAGAACGTACGAGACAGTGTACAATTGAATTAACTTAATTGCCATTGTAATGTTCACCAAAGATCTGAGAATTCTGTGAACTTTGCAATTATCGAATACTCATTGACAATACACCAGTGCCTCATTAAGAACAATTATTCCCTTGCTACATCTGGTAAACACAGCGTTGTTAGGTACCAATGTGGGGTTAAGTTGCAACCTTTTACAGTATGCTAATTTGCGATCAAAACAAGTGTTCGTTTGGAACTCCAATCATTGAGAATAGTCAACATTTAATAAGCACAAATTTTACTAAGAAATCTTTACGTCGAAAGCCTGTAGGCAGAAATAGTAGAGCACCAGTCGTTACTTAGACGTTTGAACACCATCAGCATAAAATAAAACACGAATACGTCAGGTTAATGGCGTTTGTACACACTTAAGAGCAAAGACACCGGAAAAGGTCCGTTACGGACACGGGACTACGCTTTGTTTGTACCTTACACTGACCTTAATGAGGTGTTAGACATGCACGCGACGTACGGAGTTTGAAGTACATAGAAATGCATGGATGTAAGATCCAGAATAACAACGCCGAAATTTCTAATCAAATGCTATGCAGAAAATACTTTGAAAAACCAATTACGATGCAAATACAATAATAACGAAGTTTGTGGTACACACTCATTTTGTTTCACACACGTACAATATTAACGGCGGTGTGTTCTGGGGATGATGCGATTGGCAATCGCAACAAAGGTTCTCGAAAAAAAAATGCTGATATTCAAGTTCAAACTGTAAAGTCTGTTAGTCAAAGTTATATGAACAATAACACCGGAATTCCATCTAACGTGAAACACAACACGTGTCGGACAACGCCAAAGAACTAAACGAGAGCGTACAATAACAAATAGGTCCTATTAGTGTCAGAATGACGTACAAATTTTACTTTTCTCAGTGCCTTAAATGACAGGCTCGACATATTCGGTCGTAAGTCACTTTCGTTGACACAAAGCGGTGACGAATGTCCGACAAGTGAAACGCAATCATCAATAACAAACGAGCGATTATAATGACTCGCCTTGACTGTCAGATGACCACAATGACAAAATATTACCTTGTTAGGATTAAGGAATAATTGGACTTGCTTTTGAGTTCATCAAAGTGGAAAGAGTATTACCAGTTTTCGATTGAGGTCGGAGGACTTATGGCATGTTATAATATTTGAATAAAGACCGCGTTTCAACTACCTAGATCAAATCGAACGGACACTCAAGGACGGGAACGTCAAAAGTACTCGAAACTGGCGAGCATCTATGAAGAGTCTAGAGGGAATTGGCGCTCTACCCTATCTGCCTACCCCGTTAGGTACTAGTAGGTAGCGTGATATGTATGCATGTATGAATTAAAATGTATATAATATAATATAATATATCCTCACGCCCTCCCACAAGGGTCCCCGAAGGGGCAGGCAGAGGTGTATAGGTAATACCCACACACCCACTTTCCGCCAGAGGTATAATAGGTGCCAACGTGACAGATGGCGAGTCCATCGCCGTTACTCCAGCACGACTATACATACGCCTTTGAATTTCTTCTCAGACGTATGCAGGTTTCCTCTCGATGTTTTCCTTCACCGTAAAGCTCGTGGTGTAACTAATCACTGTACTTAAGGTCAGAAAAAACTCAAAAATTTAACATTTAAAATGCGCAACGCCAACAACAAGCTTACTTAGCTATACAAAGCCAGCGCCTAATAGTCATTCGTGAATCACACATCGCCGGGATCTTATCGCCAAGATCACAACGTAAAGAATAGAAATAAGCAAAAAGCTGCGTGCGCAGGCGCAGTGCGTGGGCGAAATTGGACGCCAACATTGCTAGACTTGACGTATGCACTTTACGCGACCTGTCAAAACTGACAAGTGAATTATACCACTGAGTTGGAAATTACAAATGCACTAGCGGACTGGAATATATTCCTTTTTTTGGGCTACATTATTATTTATTTGCAATCTACTCGATGTAGGGATGTCCCGATCACGGTCGACGAAGTCCGGAAAGTGATCAAGGATCTCCACCCCAGGAAAGCCCCAGGCCCCGACGGGATCGCTAACAGAGTTATCAAACTCTTCCCCCCTTATCTTATAGTTTTGCTCACTGTCATTTCAATGCAGCACTGAGCAACAACTTTATCCCCCAATCCTGGAAAAGTGCAACGGTCATAGGTATTCCCAAGCCAGGGAAACCCAAGACCGAAGCCTCCAGTTATCGCCCCATCAGTCTCCTCAACGTCCTTGGCAAGATTTACGAGAGACTTATCTACAACAGATTAAAGAGTTTTGCAGACTCTAAAAAACCTGCATATATGGCCCGATTGAACCATCCACAACTTCCTGTTGCAGTTGGAACTGTTTGGAAAAATACATGTATCTGTTACAGATCTCCAGCCTTGGATTTGATTACTATTGGACAACTTTTAAAAAAGGTTTGCTCTTATTGCGCGAGATAACAATCAATTTTATGGAACATTGCGATGTTGTAATTTTAGTTATACTAAATGCGGGTAGCACAATAATTTATAACACTACCTCGTAGAAACTGACTGTAATATTGTATATATATTTATTTCTATTGAAAAATATATATAAGGCTTATAAAGAGTAAATAAATCTTTCGCAGAAACATTTAAATTACTTAAATAATATTGGATTGCTCATATAATTTCATAAAGGTACTCGACTATGGTTTTCCCTTTCGTTTAGAATATACGTTTAAAACTTCTCTAGTTTAAGTGATTCGTTAAAATTCTGATTCATATATATCAGATACATATATGTACATATCACGCGCCGACACTAACGGAGTAGGCTGAGAGAAAATAGCGCCAGTTCTCTCTGCAGACCTCTTTCGCTTCGTCCACATTCATCAGTCTTTTCATCTAGGTAGCTGGAAGAACGTGGTCTTCCTTTGCCTCGTCTTGCACATTACATTAATATATAGGTATAATTTGTTTAATGGCACCGAAGCTAATAATATTAACGCCGCGCCGATACACGATCGTGTTGAGTTAAATCGAAAGATTAAAAACTTTGATGATTTCTCACAATTAGGTTAGTAGATTGAATGAAACTAGTTTTGCACACGAATAAAGAATACATACGTTCAACACTAATGGAAATTTACGCGGTTGTAAATTTCAAGTTAACGTTATCAATCGGTTGTAACGGATACAAAAATAATTAAGCAAAGGCCCGTTGGCTGGGAGTGCTCGGACTACCGGAGGTGGGAGATCAAATTGCGCAATTAATTAGAAAGCATGAAAACGCGAAGGTGTCAATTGTTATGCAATTCCTTTCTTGATTTTTTCGCAATTCGATTGTCACAAAACGTTTCGTTGCACTAAACGCACGCTTCGGCGGCCGTGTTCGGAGGAACAGAACTAGAATTTCAAACACAGAACAGTTATCGCCTAAGTTAATAAAAAAAATCCAACGTACACCGAAATTATTTGCATAACTTTAATGTGGGACTGTGACCAAATTATTATATACAGTTGAATGACTGCATTGACTTTTGAGTAGTTTTTCGTGTTGCTATTCATAGAGATACATAAGAGCAAATATATAGAGCCCATCCATCCAACGCATACCCGATTAAAAGCGTGCAGTATTAGGCAGGTTACATCACGTGCCTATCAACGTTAATGGCGTCATTTAAATAAAACAATTTCCAAACATATTACGGGCGCGTTGTATAACATATTATAACAACAGTCGTATATCAAAGTCAATGTACTTTTAGAAATATCGAACGTTTGGGGTCAGGCGTTAACATAAATTTGCATGATATCGGTCAAGAGAGAAAAGCAAAGGCAATTTGCATCAGATTAAGTGTGTGACTTACGACCAATCTTGTTCCTGCGATCGACTGACAATAATGTGCCTCAACCGGAATTATTTACGAGGACCATGATAAAAAAAATACAGACTTCGTAACGGTATTTGGGATGGTAATAATGAAATATCGATGGTCGAACGTCGAAGTACTAAATCACGCAGCGCTCGAACATTTCGTAATTGCGAGAAAGTGTTGAATATTTTGTGAATTGGTTCAAGTTTAAGAATTTCATTCATATTTTTATTATAAACGTGACAAATCGCAGTTCATCGTATTTGATGGAAAGGTTACCATAGCCTAAAGGTATATTCAGTACTAGGGACGTCACCAAAAGCTACCGATCTTCAATTGTTTTACAGTGCGATTTGGCTGCGATCCGGTAAGGTGAAGTTAGTCCTCTAGTCGAGTAATTACATGCAAGGTTATCTAGGGTTAAACTGCAGCATAAATCCCAAGAAGTTGGTAATCAAATTTGGATTGGAGAAAAGCAATTCATCTTCAAAATGCACAAACCTCCAATTAATCCGTCACGAGACTGAAGGTGAAAACTGGATCGCCTTTCATTTGGCGCATACTGTACGCAAGTGGGACAAGGGAGAGGGCCTCAGTGTCAGCACAGGCTTTCTCCGAGATGCCAATTACCCTATCATCTCTGGTAGTGCTACTGAATTCGGGAGCTTTAATTGGGTGGTCAATGTGTAGAGACTAACGGGAAGTATGGTTCACATGGCGGCAGTATAAATTTTGAGACATCATTGTTCACAGAATATTGCATATAAAAGTTATTGGTATTTCTCATCTGACTAATTATTACCCGACAATAAGCGCAGATCAATTTCTCTACGCTAATAAAAATAATTATCGATCATCTTATCGCTATATGAGGATCTAACACAATGGTGGCTCTTGAGATATAAGGGGGCGCATTAACGGCTATTGTTCAAGAGGCGCCACATTAGAGCTCCATTGTTTATGTTTAGGGACCACGACAGGTGCCGGAGCCGCGGGTCAAGGATGACTTGGTATCTATTGTCTAGTACAAGTTTTATGCCGATTATTAATAAAAAAACATTTACCAAGGTCGCCGTGAAAGGGGATAAATCTCACAGGAATAAATTAGGATTGATGTAAAACTTTCAAGAATCTTAAAACTTTTTATTTTCTCTCTTGTCGGCGTCTCTGCTACAATTCGTACCGTTTGCCCATGTCCAGCACAATCTCTACTCCACACACACTCATCCACACCTTTTAAGTGACCACCATAAGAGCGATAAAGGTTATTCAGGGCGCATTCGATTCTATATTATATATTCAATAAGAAGAAATACATCTATTCAGATCCTTATCACCTTACCACTATAGTAAAGTTTAATCTTTTTTCTTCATAATATAAAACACATATAATTGACACTTTACCTTAATATAGGGCTCGTCAAAGACGTGTAGATCAAATACAGTATCTCTTACCTGCAAGTAAAAAGAATAAACTTTAATGACAATGTCAAGAATAAATTGGCGTCACATTAAATCTGTCGTTTCTATGGAAATGTGGTGTTTCGTGGTTATTTATGACGTTGGTTAACATGCGTTGTAGGACAAACATGTTTTCGAGAAACACGCCTTCGAAGGACCACACAAGGGTTGGATCGGGCGCGTATGTAAATAGCTGATTGGTGGGTCTAGGGCGCGATACAATATGTATCTTTTTTAAATGTATCCCACAGATATTCTAAAGCAAAACTTTATGAAGACGTTTGTCACTGTCTGACGCCAAAATGGCTGAACAGAACTGGATGTAATTTTGCCGAATAGGAAGATTATAAGCTGGCTTAATACATAGAATATATTATATATTCTAGAACATAGAAATGAATAATGAAATCATAAATGAGAAACCACGGGGCACGTAGCTAAACTATTGCATCATTTATGAAACCAGAGAGCATGTATGAAGAGACTAATGAATTCGGATGAAGCGAAAGAGAAGCTCTGCAAAAAATCAACGTGATTATAAATTCGGAATTCTCACAGAATCACGGTCTGTCTGGCGGCCTTATTTTACAGCTCAACAAATTCGTAAAACATACACATCAACAAAGTGTAGTGACCCGTGCGAGCATTGTAAAACCGTGCACAAACCATATGCCGGAAGTGGTTCGTATTCTCAACACTGCTGGTTAGTACCACATATAGTACTATATATCAGAAAATAAAAGTCTTCTAGAAGTTATAAGGTGCTGTGAACATATCCTCATGGCGATGCAATAGTACGATACGAATTGCTCCAAAGAAAACAAAATGACAAAATTATTTGGAATCATTTTTTTATAGATTCTATATGAGTAATTTATCGTTGCGGCAGATTTTTATGCCAAAATAAGATAACTTAGAACGTAATTTATATATATTTTGAACACTACTTTGCTACATTTAATTGTGCATTATTACATATTTTAACAATTGTCCTATTTTCTTAGACAACGTGTGTACAATAAGAAAAAAATGTTTTTTTGTCACACAGTTCCGGTCAGCGACAACAACTAAATATAATGCGTCTGAAGCATTGATTAACTTCACACACGTAGCTTAACTTTATTGTTGTCATGTCATTTCACGCCAGAGCTGACCAACAAAAGAAGTTCAAGGTTCGTTACACTTCTCAAGAGAGCAATGTCAAAACAGATTTGTGGCAATTAATAGTGTTTCCGCGTTCCGTAGCCGAATCGAATCGTCTCAGCGGTTGCTGATTGCTGGCCCATTAAACGCCCATGTTAGACTTAGTAACCACACAATAGGAACAATTATACCATGCGGAAGACCTTAGCGAACCTGAGAGCAGATTACTCGGCGAGCTAAAACGTACCATTATCCTTCCATTTGCGGTGAGCACCGACTCATATTGTCCTAGATGTGTTGCCTCGTGTACTTACAATAACTAAATACGTGAAGAACAAAATTGTCGAACGCAAATATTCCGAGTTTGAATCTTTCAACTTTTTGGTGAAATGCTGAAGAAAAACATAGATATTGGCTTGAGAAACGGCGATGCTCTCACCATCTATCATATTGGTATTTCCGGCGAAAAAAATATTACTACACACCTCTGCCTATCCCGTGTGGAATGAAGATATACAAATGGATGCCAGGTGGTTTTGACCAAAGCGCCAAATACGTCTCTCGGATGAAACCACACCACGAAGCGTAACTAATGGAATTCGCAAAGGGATCGAAGAACAAGGTCGATCTTTATTACGGACATGAAAATTGTGTTTTTAGACCGAGTTTTTACAACCCGTAGGAGCGATTTACGACATCAGTTAATAGCGCCCGCACACTGAGCTATAACAAATTAGGCACGCACAAAATCAGGTTTTGCGATGAGATGAGATATAGATGGGCGTTATAGTAAGAAATTGTTGGCTGTAAATAATAATCCGTTGTTAGGAAGCTTACTTAGATAAGGTTTAGAACGGGTTTGTTTCAGTGTGCTCGTCACATTCTGATGAAGAATATTATAAAGAGTCGAAGCGGGTTTGAGCGCGCTGATCTCAGGAACTGCGATTCGAAAACCTATTTTTGCACTAGATATCCCGTTTATTGAGGAAGGCTCAACAACAATAATACTATATCAACATACTACTACGCAAGGGAACCGAGTAGTACCTAACCATATACCTACTTGTACATACAAAAAACCTAACATTGGGATGAATCCGGGGGATACAGATAGTACATAACATAATGTCAAACTAGACAATGATAAATTCAATAGTCCGTTAAAAATGCCATGACTCCGGGCAAGGCCCGTACTTGCTCGTGTATTTAAAACAGCTGTAGACATTACGTGGTACAATAACAATTTAAATGCTTGCGACTGTGACTCACTGTGCTGAAGCCTATTTTTTCTATTTGGCTATGGCAAAATGGAGTGGAACGGAAGTATCTATTACTCTAATGGAGTAGCTATTCATGTTAATTGTTGTATAAATTTAGCCCAGAGCATTACAAAAGGATCGTATTCATCGTCATGCCTTCCCACCAGGGTCCTCGAAGGCAGAGGTATAACAACACCCTCTTTTCAAGCACTTATACATACGGCTATAAAATTACATCTCAAACGTTTGCAGGTTATATCTCGATGTTTTCCCTCAAAGTAAAGCTCGTGGTGTGATTAATAACTGTACATAATTTCAGAAAAAAACTGGTACTGTGCGTCGTGCGACCCTGCAATCTCGATATTCAGGCTTCTACTCGAACAACTCGGCCACCGCGGCTCTCTAAATATTTACCGACGATAAAATTCACACGCACAGTGCAGTTAGTTCTAAGAATATCCACATCTCGGAACGTAGTCCGAATACTTAATATGTATATGGCAATTGATTTTATAAAGAGTACCAGAGACATAACGATGGTCAATGTCAATCACATTGAGACGACTGAATTGATTAGCAATACGTTGACATAGCATATATACATAAATTATTGCATTTTTTGTTGATTATATTTGTACCTATGCTTATGAAGAAGCATTACTACAACTAGATATCTTAATTCATAACTATGTATATGAATTGTATGTTCCTTTATTTACAAAAACAACAATTAACAATATTTACAAAGAAAAATTGAAACTAACAGTATGTATATGAATTAAGTAAACGAGAGAAAAATTCTCTCACCATAATTACAACCTTAATAGTTCAGAAGTTTAAATCGATCCATTTGAATTTAATCAGTATTTATCTCTCCGCTGCACTATCGGTCTCTCTCAGTCTTGCGTCAAGCGAGCGAGATCTGTAAGGTTGTACAGAATCGGCGCTCAGCCTATCCAGTAGAGGACTTAGAATAATTATAAGTTTGTTACTTTATCTGAACTGGTAAACATACGGACTCAGGCTATGGAATCCGAGGTTTAACAGTCTAGAACCTTTCTATCATAAATTGGACTAATGTGCATTGCAACCCATATATTTAGCTCATTGTATAATGAGCAAAATATATGGGTTATCTTCTTGTTGGTCTCTCCATGTAGTGAAGGTTGGCTATCATATCATGCAATTTGTCTCTTCCCATCAAGTTATCCTCAGATACGTGGTAAATATGCCTAAGATGTTTGATTGACAATGAGGCATGGACTCGCAGAAATGGAAAACCTTACCATACCTTACGATCATAATGTATTAAGAATAGTTTTTAAGGAATGATTGATTAAACCTTTTACGGATATATTTATTAATTTATCAAGTTCGCGACCAACTTTGACCCTTAAACTACATAATTATTTATTATGTTAACAAGAAATGTCAACTTAAAGATCGAATATCACTTGACATCATTATCGTCGTCCATTACGAAATAAAGCGCAGCGCACACAGATCCCGACATTTACCTACTGGTACAACGAATAATAATTATCGAGAGCGCACAAGGAGCGGCTGCTCTGTCGATGACAATATAATATTGAAATATCGATAATAATAGGGTATAAAGTATTTTATCAAGGCAGATTTTAATAAATACAGTATTTTGAGCTGTCTACTTAATGTTGACATCTAAAGGCACTTATCTCGATTATGTTATTTAAATCGGGTAAAGAACATACATATACTATAGTGCGTTGATAAAACTTATATATCGAAAACAAAAGCAATGAAATATTTCCATAAAATCCAACAGTCGCGTTGTTCCCACAACGACACACAATTTGCTCACAAAAGGCCGCATAAACCAACCGCCAGATCTATATCGCAAATCTAAAAGGGAGCGGAGACCGAAGGCCGCGCCGCGAGTCACGTTTAGAAAGACTAACGCCAGGTAGGTACCCTGCGCCCAATATATATTAAACACCCAAGGTCCATCGTGACTGGATAATATACGGGCAAAGGTCATAGGTCAGTTCGAAAATCGAACGCGAACTGACAGTTTGACGGATGTCGTGGACAAAGAAATAGATAATGAGTTTCGCAAATGGAATTCCTGGTGGCGAGTGTGCGGTGATCTTGCTTAATCGACTGGGCAAGGTAAGACTATATGTTAATATAAGTCGATTGATTGATCACATATCTAATAATAATAATAATATATCCTCACGCCTTCCCATAAGGGTCCCCGAAGGGGTAGGCAGAGGTGTATAGGTAATACCCACACACCCACTTTCCGCCAGAGGTATATTAGGTGCCAACGTGACAGATGGCGAGTCCATCGCCGTTCATCTAGAACTAATATAAAAGGTTTAATCGGCTTTCAGAGGATCTCATCACTATCCAATAGAAATAATACTTTCTATCTTTCACGGGCACGATTCGAAGAAAAGTAGATAAACATGATTCAAGCTATCTGCATCTCCAGTATGTAATTTGATCATTCTTCTTCAACTAGCTTTGCATTCAATCACAATATTTTTAACATCCCATTTAGATCTTATAAATTTTCTTCAGGCTTGTTACAAAGACGTTCTATTCTATCGGACACTTAAGAACGTTCCTGTACTGAGTGAAGAGATTGATGAGTGTGGATGAAACGAATGAGGTCCGTAAGTTTAAGGACGTAAGGCGCTTTACTCCCTCTGCCTATCTAGTGAGTGACTCGGCATAGTTATATGTATGTGTTTAAATTACATACATATTTCTCAGATGCTCCATGTAACTCACCAGATGTTGAGCTCATGACTTCTGTGCCACTGAATCGATTGGACTCGCTCTGCACGTCGCGACGCCTTACATACGTACGTACATAGATTTACGTCATCTAATTAATCGGACGAAGGAGTTGCAAAATAATTGTATGATATTTGTTGGATTTTTATGATATGGATTAGGATATATTACCATAATAGTGGTTGAAAAAGTTAACATTATTTTTTATAGATTTAACCTTATGCTCGATTATTTTATACCATCGCACATGAAAGGAAATTAAAGAAAAATCTTTCAAATATGACCCAATCGCAGATCGGTATATAAACCGTATTTAATTAATTACCTCTACACATCATATATACTTATTATATGTAACAAATACCTATTAGTTATCATGGCTCTCTGAAAAGAACCCTATTATCTATATTTCAACACGTAACATCCAGACGGGCAAACTCACAGAGCCTCATTAGTGGACCGGAAACTAGGGACGTCACGACATCAAAAATAAATTCAAATTGTTCGAGTTGTGCGCACGCGCATAATGAATGTTTAACGACTCTTTATTGTTCGGTAATTGTCATTACTGGCCTTGATCATAAACATAAATGAGATATGGTATTCGTTTAGTGCTAGCATATTGGCCGCGAGATAGATGTCAAATTTTCTCGACTCAAGTCGTCTATCTGAACAAAAAAAAATCACTACTATGCTATAAAAGTAATTTATTTACAATAACAACAATTAATAATATTTACAAAGAACAGTTGAAACTAACTACTTACAGATAAAATATTTGTCCCAAATCGGTACCGAGGCAACGTGCCAAGAAGACTAGCAGCATTGCCACGCTGGATAGCAATGCTGATTCTCTGAGCGAGATAAGTTCCAGCCCGCCTGTCACGAGAGGTCTCGACTAGGCGGCGCGAGACCTCTTTAAAAAGATGGTAAGCCTCAGGACCCCAAGGCCCCAGAGTTTCAACCGCAAATGCAGCAAATATGTAACCTGACCCGAGACAGGCAATACTTGCGGCGCTTGAGGCACTCCTGCTGAGCAGCAGCGGCGCCGGCCGCCACCGATGTGTCAGGAAGATGGGAAGGAGTCAGTGTATCGACACACGTAGCGTCCCACACTAAGGGCCGACCCATCCATCCTCCATGGCATCAGAGACATACGGTCCGGCCTCCGGCCATCGCCGCGAGCGAGACCGACTGGTTCCAGCACAGCAGGCACGCCAGCGCTGACCAGAGCCCGGCGTATCAAGTCATTTATGGAGGAATGACGTGATATCCGGCCGGCACTGCTGATGCAGGATAGACCATGGTGTCCGGAGTCATTGACAATATAATATAATAAAAAAATGTGTTGTACTACTAGCGCCATCTTGTAATGTTTGTACATTATGCTCATTATAATAATAATAATAATAATAATAATATTCTTTATTGTACACACACACACACACATACAAACAAATAGGATGACAAAAAGACAGAGAATAACATGTAATAGGCACAATAGGCGGCCTTATCGCAAAAGCGATCTCTTCCAGGCAACCAAGTGAAGAGAGAAAAGAAATAGAGAAAAAAAAGGTAGGTGTGATAGTTGAGCGGATGAAATATACATATTTACTATAATATACATATACTAAGCAATCTAAATAAATAAATACGAAACATATACCTATTTTATACACATACAATAACATATACATAAATATACTTACATATGTATAAGTTATAAAGAAAAATAGTATTCGAATAAAAGTTTCTTGAAAGAGTTCAATGATTCTGCCAGTCTGATGTTCATTATAGTTATTAATATTTCGTAAAACAAATTAAAATTACAGATTATAGCATGATAATTATCGTGCCGAGTCCATCACAATAGTATTTTTATTAACGATTATCATTTAAATCATTTTTATTTCTCTTCTCTAAAGTATATTGTAAGGCTTTTTGGCAATGCTTTTCTTACTGTATGACTCATTATTTGACATATCGCTTTAAGTACTTAGTTTAGACGAACTCATTGATCAGGCCTCAGAGGTTTGAACCTGCAATCTTGCTTTTGTAGGTGACTACTTAAGCCATTCGGAAAACATGATTCGACACGATGAAGTAGCCGTATAATTTATCTTACTTTAGTTAATAAATCCGCGGTAAGTTTAGCTACCACCTACCGCGGTAGCATTGTGCTCCTATGCAGCCGATAAAATCGACTAGCGTTTGCGATAAATTTAATTAAACCTGTCCACAGAGCGTGATTATATTATCTACCAATAAGTATATACCTTTACGCGTCCCACAAGGATCCCCAAACGGATAGGCAGAGATGGAACAATGTCCTCTTTTCGCCGGAGACATTTACATAGGTGCCAACGTTACATATCGTTCTCAAGCACGACTATACATCGTCTTTGAATTCTCAAAAGTATGCAGGTTTCCTCTTGATGTTTTTCTGTACTGTCAAGCGCATTGTAACTAATTACTGGACTTAACTTCAAAACCTCAGAAAAAATGATACGGAGGTCGAACTTGCAATTGAGTAAATATTTTTTTTAGAAAGTATTTGTAGGTACAAAAAGCATCTATGCATTTCCATATTCTAGATGTAAACGCCGCAAATATTATAAGAATATAATTTTAATTCGCGCATCGGCGGCATGTTAATTTCACATAATCGTTGCCTCGCATTACTGCAAGCGGATTTGCCGCTTCTGTAAAAGCGGTTGGTTTTGTGTTTGTGGGGCGTGCGAACCGCGACGCGCCGCATATGGGCCGAGCAGAGATGAGCTTGCCCTAACATTTTTAAGGTTAACTCGTCAAATCTTGTGGGGCCCCTTTTGGTATCGCACTGGACCGAAGTTCTCGGAACTCTAGACAATAAAACAGCAATGGGATTTGGGAAATATCGTGTTTGTAGATAATTGGATGCCATAACTGGCAGATTTATAATAAAATATTGAAAAGATCAAGACCAGATAAAAAAAAGATCGCATTTAATCGGCGTAAAATGTCACTGAGAAATCATTGCATTATATATACTAGTTAAGTAACTACAAAACGCATTTTGTTTTTTTTTTGGATTATGAAGGACTTCAAAATATACCATCATAATTATACGTAAAAGTGTGTGCAAGAAGAGGCAAAGAAAGACCACGTTACAACTACATAGATCAAATCGATCGGACACTAAGGACGGGAACGTCAAGAGTACTGTACTCGAAACCGACGAGCATGTATGAAGAGTCTGGTGAATGTGGACGTAGCGAAAGAGATATGTAAGTCTAGAGAGATCTGGAGCCAATAGCCATAGCCTTCTTCAATAATCGGATTATCGAATGGAAAAGTATATTTTCAAATCATCCTGAGACGAGCGCGTCGTACCAATGAACAGACAAACTGCTTCTTTATAATATTAGTATATAGATACTAGCATGAAACATTGTTGCTTGCAAATCACTTGACTACAGTTATTCTGCAGACCTAGAATAGGAGCGTACCCTTAACTAATGACGCGTGTAAGACCTAACAGGACAACCGCACTCTGTTATTCTAATTACGGTCTGTGAGAAGTTAAGTACATCATTAGGGATGCGTATTCATGTTCGGAAAAGAAACATTTGTTTTGCACGTAGTGTAAACAGGTCTTAATGTCCTTTGAAGTGGCATGGAATTTCATACATTCCTTAATTAAGCCCAGTGTTGTTCTTAAAAACATCATCCTACACTTAAGTTAATCACGGAAAGTTCAATTCAGACACGGCTCACGGCTACTTTTTGTCCCCATTAGGCCGAGTATGTAATCAAAATTGTAGACATACATATTCCATTAACGTTATCGAATTCACGAGGGTCAAGTGCGTTAGTGTCGGCAAGACAGTGTACGTCAGTCGTATATTAGAGGTATTGGAATTGTGCTTGAATGGCCTACGGTCACGTTTCACGGTCAGGAAGCGTAAACGTCATTAGCGACAATTAAAACGAGCCAATTGCTCGGCCGCAAGGTCGCAAGAATTCGTAATTTGTTTCTATAGAGGCGATTAAATGTAGACAAACAATAGAAATCGTACGTTTATTTCTATAAACAGTCGAACATTTGCTTGCAACTGGTAAGTGATAACATAAGATTATGATAAAAATATTCTATAATATTGAAAATAAAAATTAAATTAGAATAACTTTCTTATTTATTTACCGATTGACATGAAATAAGCCCCATGTAAATCAGATAAGCCTTTTCTGGGATTAGCGTGCACAAACGCACAGACAAACAGACAGTCCGTTACATTTTTATTATATGTATTGATATTACATACATTTTTAAATACGGTCAAAGCAATGCAATTTATTTGAGTAGACATTGCTTAATCTAATTAACCACAGATCACCAGGAGACACATTTTCTTTCGTCACGGTTCTGAACAACTAAACCTTCATTAATCCATGCTGTTAATCTAACTCGAAGGGCTGCAGAGACATTACTTAGGCAGAACGGAACTAAAGCAACCTTCGGAGTTAATGAATATGCATTTTGTATGTTTACTGCAAATGTAAGGCTCATGCATGTTGTTTAATTTATATTTGTACTTAGTTTCCTTCGCCTGTAGGCTTCTAAGATACAGCAAGAAGCATTCCTCTTGATAAAACATCATCGCATATGACCTTATCTTGCTTTACATCAGTTGAATCAGGAATTATGGAATCAGGCCTATAATAGTTCCAACCAACAGTAGTTTTACTGGAACACAGTAAACTGAATACCAGACCTACGGCTCGCACACTAACCTTCTACCCTACATAGAAACTCTATAGCTATATCTTAATATATATAAATTACGTGTCACGTTGTTTGTCCGCGATGGGCTCCTTAACTACTTAACCGATTTCAATCAAATTTGCACACAGCGTGCAGTTTGATCCAACTTAAAAGATAGGATAGCTTACATCACAATTGGACCCGATAGGTGGCGCTGCGATCGTATTTCAGGAAATTTTTATTTTTCACCCGGGCGAAGCTGGGCGGGACAGCTAGTATGTATATATAACTAGCATATTCCTCGCTGCAATAATTAGCGTCATGTCGTTAAGACGAAACATTCTATTGTTACTTAAAGTTTTCCCCTACGAGTTCTGGACTACTCTCTATGTAAGTTAAACTAACCTTAAAAAGTATGCAAATTCAAATTACTCCCGACTCTAAGAATATAAATAAATCAAAGGAAATGATTGCATCATAGGTCCCGCAGCCCATTCACGTAAACACGAAACCACATATTGCTACAGATGACATTTGGCTGCTAGCGAACGAACATCGTGACTGTGAAATGACAAGCCGTGGCATTCTCAACGTATTTTTCGCCTTTGCGAAAGGAAACGTGATCGGTAACAATTGTCGTTTCCAGGAGATCTAATCGAAATAGGTCGCAGGCGCTTGCACGCTGCATTCTTGCGCAACGTATAAATCGAACTATCGTATAGCTATCGAATATTGTATTCATATCAAATGGAGCGAATCGAGAATAATTTTCTTAAGGTGCAGAACGAATCGCGTGTCGGCGTCGACGTGAAGAGCTCTATAATCCATCAGGGCTCGATCCGACTGTCAGTTTCAATCCGGTCGCGGTCTTCATTACCATCGACCGATTATTTTTAGCTTGACTGTCCGCTATCATTGCCGTTTTTGCCGCCAGACCGGCCGGCATACCTGTGCTGTAATTTTATAGTTCCGGAGAAACGGTTAAGGGAAGCGACAGTCGTGCTTAAACGCTGTTAATTATTTCTTAAACGCCCCCGATGGCGCCATTATGAAATATTTGCGACGGTACGGGAGTGATCTACAGAATTGTATGAAAACTGGCAACATCCGTAGATTGTAGGAGATTCGGCTAAAATACGAATTTTATTATTTATTCCGAATCTGGATTGCATTATAGTCGTACAGGTACGATACATGCAAACCCAAAAATATTTGTCGTTTGAAAATGATTTCCAAATCGTCAGGAAATGCCACTGTTTCCGGAAGGTTATGTTAACTGAGGAAATGAAGCTACACATGGAAGCTATGAATGATATTATTGTAATTCTGGTACTATTGTACTACACTGAAGTATATTGATAATGATATACAAAAATATTTGTCGTTTGATAAAGACATAAATTAACTCGTCAATATGCCACTGATTTCGGAACGTCGTTCACAGGACAATCGGGCTACAAACTCAATAAGATTATGACTTTCGTATTATTGTAAGATTATCAATCAATTACGAAATGTCAGCGGTGAGGTATCGAGCGAATTTATTGTTATGAAACAATGCAGAGCTCAATTATTCACGCGTGCCTGTAAGGTATCTACTACAAAGGTTAATACATTCCACAACAGCCAAATAAACCTATTGAGAACGATTTTAATGTAGACGAAGTGACAATCGAGAATAGAAGAGGAAAGAGGATAGGATGATATGACATGATAGCTTCTTTAGAAATATCTTAGAAGGAAAGGTAGAGGGGAAGAGAGGAAGAGGAAGACCAAGATTAACATACATGGGTCAGATCAAAGAAAAAGTGCCTGTCATGACGTATAGGGAGGTCAAAGAGGTTGCGCTGGACAGAAGCAAATGGAAGGGACTGCATCAGTGACGCCGACAAGAACCCAGCTCTTAAATTTAGATGATGGTGGAGCGACAAAGTCTATACATCTAAAGAGTACTGCCGTGATGATATATGTATAAGGAGAACAATTAATCTAAACATAATCACGTACATAGGACCTAAAGGGAATGTAGCCTCGACTAGAGCAATCCGTAGTTCGGTAGGTTGATGATAAAGAAAAGAGGGAATATCTAGCTAAGAAACGTACAGGAAGGTACTTGATGGAGACATGACCTAGCTGAAATGATGATGATGGTCATAATCATGTTACAGTAATTAGCAGAAACTCCAGATTATTCAAACATGAATCTGTCAACTGTCTGATATATGTTGTATAACATTGCAAATAGATTATGACTAGTCTAACTTCACGTCACGCTCTATACTTACGGTGCAATAGGCGAGTTGTTCCCACATACACAGACGTATATGGAGTAAAAATGTTTGATGTGTATCCGTGTACGGCAGTGGGCGGTATTGAGGCTCTGGTGAGTCACACTTTGCGCATTCGACCCTAGCGCAGAGCAACCCTATTCGGTGCTCGATGGAATTAATTAAGATTGATAATGCTGATAAAACGCTCGAATGACCTGCAAGTGGTGTATGAATGGCGGTTTGATAATATTTTTTGCACATTCGTAGTACATTTCAATACATACTTCTTCTCACCTCGAGCTGTCTTTGAAACTACGCAACGGATTTTAATGAGATTTTCATCAATTGATCGAGTGATTCAAGTGGATGGTTTGAATGCATAGTTAAATATTGCACTATCAAGGGACCAGAGCAGCGATTATAGATATAATATAAC
Source organism: Drepana falcataria (assembly GCA_945859725.1). Taxonomy (NCBI): domain Eukaryota; kingdom Metazoa; phylum Arthropoda; class Insecta; order Lepidoptera; family Drepanidae; genus Drepana; species Drepana falcataria. The sequence goes on from OX243925.1 coordinate 2,027,696, forward strand.
TTTAACACGGGGGAAACCGCAGGGTACCGTCAGTATAAATTTTTCATATGCTTCGTCTATGTTTTCTCAGAAGCGTTCATTAGCGGCGGTAACCACTTACCGTCGGACGGTCCCGTGTTTAAATATAAATGTAGAGGATTCAAATCGAGAAATTATTAATGGTAATATTGTTTACTTACACGGTTAAATAATTCATTGTTGGGAATTATTGAATTACGAAAGCCATATAATCAATACTTACATTCTGAATTATAAAATCTCATTCACTTGAGAATAATACACTTTAGAAAAGAGAATGAATTAGTCGTATTTTATAGCCTGTAACCAGTTAATTACTTACTAATTGCATCACGGAGACGTATTCATGCAATCAGATGTAAAGCAAGTAAAATTAAGGCAAGAATACACTTATAATACGGCCAAAACGCCTATAGGTATACTTACGCCTTAATTACATACATAAATAATGAGCAAAATTACCCTTAAACTCTGGGTTGTTTCAATTAGTAAAAGTAGTGAATGTGGACGAAACGAAAGTGCTGTGTATGTGAGTGTAGAGAGAACTAGCGCTCTGCTTTCTCTGCCTATCCAGAGTAGGACTCAGCGTGATGAGATGTATGTATCAATTAGTCTTGATTTCAAATACGAATAAATATTATCTAACAGAATAATATATATTTGAAAGGATGAAATTTTGTAAGCATGTATGGAGAGCCTGGTGAATGTGGACGAAGCGAAAGAGGTATGAAGTCCAGTCCGCGCTACATTCTCTCTGCCTACCCCGTTAGGGACTCGGCGTGATAATATGAATGAATGAATGAGAAGCAAAAGTATAACAAAGTTGCTAAAGATTCCTCTTTAGCTTTACACCGAAAGGCATTCTTAATGTAAGAGCTTTAATCAAGTAAGACCGGAAATTACTTCCGTATAAGGTCCAATACAATTGTAACACAAACGCATCAGCAAGTGGAAAATTTTGTTCGACTTCATTAGGGCACAATAAACAAGGATATTTCCTCAACCAGTTACATCCAAAAACAAATGGATAATTCTACTTCGCTACCGTGTGTTACAAACAATTGTCCCGAAACTGAAGGTTTCCACACTTTATGGTACATTTATGTACTACCTTGAAAATTGGAAACCTACTTTCCGGGTGCATTTAAGGCGAGGCTGGGCATTGACAGAACTGTCAAACATAAAAGATAAAGTTCAGTAGTCGCCAGCAAAATAAAGGTTGCAGGTATCCCATCCCAATGATCTTTTCTGACATTAAAGTGATTTTTGACACTATGAGCTTTACCGTAGGTACATAGAATACATCGAAACGAAATCTGCAACCGTTTAAAAGAAATCATTAAATAAGTCAATTTATATTTTTGGTTTTGTACACAAAATGCATTTTGAAGCAAAAACTCACTGAAAGTCGACGCGGCATATTCGCCTAAAAGCTTTCTACGCGCGCGTTGTTAAAACCCGATGCATCACCCTTCTTATGCGGTCACCCCTGCAGACAGTCTGATGACTTTCTGTGTGCATACTCGTAACTATAGGAATAATGTCGATTAGAAAGATTGCTTTGCGCGTCTTGCGTCTGTATGCTTGATGAAAATTCTACTAATTTATTAACTTGTGGAACGTCTATTTCATCCATTTTTGAGTGAGTTTCCTCAAGATTTGATCTTTAAGAGTAAATCAACACTGCCTGTTGATTTCAATCACTATACTCAAAATCAGAAAAAAATATGGGTACAACCGAGGTTCGAGCCTGCAACCTTGATATTGCAGGATCTAGCCTCCAGCTAAAATTAATGCTGATTTGACGATATTTCTTCAAACGAATCACTTCTACAAACCCTAAATTCTGTACACATACAACAACACAGTCATACAACAGTCCATCGTCAAGCGATTAATAAACAGAAGCGTAGCTCAAGATTTATTGCCATAAAAACACATCGTTTATGTCGACCAGGCGCCGAGGCGACAGTAAAATTCGCCTGGCGTCTCACTGAAAAGCTGTAAATAAGTACAAAAACCCAATGCGTTATAATTAATGCCTTCCTTGATTCCATGTCTTGTTTACGGCAATTTATAAGCTTCCACACATACGGACATTAGTTGTGTTTATTTACATACGCATATGCTTCGGTGTTATTAACGTTCAGATTAATTGCATCGAGTCGCCAAGTATAGAGACTTTTACTGATATGATTCTATTCTGTCGCGGATGATACTGCATCTGGTACCGTCAAAACACCTTTATTTCTGCGGAAACCTTTTTCACTCCACAAATAAATATGTATAATTACTTGTTGTATCATTGTTTCTGTGTGTCATTTTTTCCCTGACAATCCAGCTTTGACATAATTCATCATCAAAAGTATCTCGTGCATCATCTACGACTGCGATATTAGTATTAAGTGTCTACAGGTTTCAGCCCGATTTTATTCTGGCATTCGGCAAATGTGGCCTAGTCTCCTTGAAATGTGTGAAATTATTGTGAAAATTAAAATTACCTTCAGTGCTGGTAATCTGGTTTTTCGATCGTTAATAATTTCCGATACCTCGTTGAGTTTTATGATTATTAATAATATGGTTGTTCTTTTTTTGTACGTAGAGGACCACCTGTTTAAAGACTTACTAGACATGACGAAAAGTAGGCGAGACAGGTCCGCTTGTCTGGTTTTTATGTTCTACATATTGTTAAAGCACACTTAGCAGCAATCATTATAAATGTAACATGTACATAGATCGGGTATTGGCACAATGCCATGACAAGCCATGACAACAGGACAAAGAAGTATTGATAAATGACAAAGCCTGTTGAAAAATTAGAAGCGTGATGTGAAGATTAGACATCAACATGAGCAGAGCTGAAGTCATCGAGTCTCCGAGTGACGAAAAAACGAGCGTGGGCCGGGTTCGTTGTGTTCCGAACTATGACTGTCATGGGTGACCTTTATTGTAAACACCGCTGGACCGTAATAAATTGAGGTAATTGAATCCCAATATGAACACAATAAAGGATCAATATCCCTTATATTGTTTCCAATGTTCGAAACTTTTTGATTAAATCAGACGAAAAAATAAATAACAGAGATATAAACTAGCTAATGATGATGCATATTTTCATCAGCTGGAGCCATGTAACACTAAACTTTATAAATGTCACCAACCGCGTGCCGCACCGCGTGCCGCACCGCGTGCGTCATGGTGCCAAGAGCGGTCAATTACTAAACTATGCAAATGAGACGAACCAAACGCCGCCGTCCAAAATGCACCAGATCATTTCGAAAACACGCGGCGCCAACGCTACCAAAACTTTTACGCAACCTTATGGAGTTTTTACATAAAAAAACGTCTTGGAGAATGGTGAATTGAATTTTTATTGTCGGTATCTATGTCGCGGCAGTAAAGTGTGTGGCAGTACAGTTAGGAATCTGATAGGAGTGTGCCCACCTCGCCTACGCACGCCACCAATCGAAATGAGCTTTTTTTGTTGCGTGAAAGACTTAACGGCTTCAAATTACCTTCTGCCATATGACAACAAAAAATTTATCTTTCGCAATAATGGTTTATTCAACGACTTAGATGCGGTAGGTGGTGTGTTGCTTCCGACAAAGGTAGTCAAGTATGCACACTGCCCACGCCAAATTAACTGTCGATCACATTGCATTAGAATTAACACGACACTCGCAGGGAATCAATAATAAAGCAATAAAGCATGTATGTGTGTCAACGGATCCAAATAAAGGCGATATAATAATTGCGCCATGTAATTTATATGCGCCGCGTCATTTGAGTATATGTGTTAACAGCTTTGTCCGATCAAATGATACGATTAATTGTCGTTTATGCGACGTGTGGGTGAAATATCAGACGGTCAAGTGAGACCTTCTCCCAAATATCTCGGCAACACAAAGCAACCTCCACTCACTTATGGTAAAACGACACCGTTAAGCATAATGATATAGTTAAGTAGAATCTTTAAATGTATTTAGATAACCGTTACTTCTTCTGCCGCAGTTTTTCTGAAAACAATGGCCTGACACATATTGACCGTGAATAAATGATTGCCGCGTTTAAGTTTCGCATCCTAAACAAACGAAACAACTCAGTTATTAAAACGGAACGTATTTGTGAAGTAAACACGAGACGTATTATCGGTGCAAACAAAGCGTTAGTAGGGATTTCGCGGGAGTGCATTAGCGTTCGGAAATGCACATAAACAAACGAGCCCAAGTTGGGTGCCAATTCCCATGCACGTGACACGTGGTGCCTCCCTACTAGCTTGCACAGTATTACTTCTGTTCCAATGTTTATATTTCTCAAATGAATGATCACACAGGCTACCCCAATGCGTTTTTCACACGCCGACCCCATATTTTTGCAATCCTTCTGTGAGTTAATGACCAAATCGGCTCGGTAAATCTAAACGACACGTGTCCAGTAAAAACAAGCCGAATGTTGCACTATTGGACTCATTGCTCATAAAAGGATATTTTCAAAGAAACTAATATTCGCATTCATGTATAATTGGGAGTGTACATGTACTGTATCACTGTATGTAGTTCCTCTCAGACAATCAATTATATATTGTTCAAGAAACATATCTTAGCAGACTGGTTGTAAACGTAAACACTACGCCTCCTTTTATAAGATCTATTAAGTTGTTAACATTTGGTCCCTACATAGGAACAAAGAGACGATAAATATTAATATAAAACCCTTTTGTATCAGGAAATCTATAATTAAAAATAAAAAATAACTATAAAAAAAAAGTTCTCGTAAAATGTTTTAAACCGGAAAGAAGTTCAAATAGTTACTTGTCAAATGCATTGATTTTTTCATGAACTTTATATCGACAGATGAAAACCCTACAATATTCTTGTTATAGTAATAAGTTAGTAAAGGAATACTTTTCAGTGAATGTAAAAATAGTTCATTTGTATGAGATGCGCGGGCGCAATACGCAACGCATTAAAATGCACACGACTGTATCTCCACGTACACTAATGGACCACGTGCGGCAGATATAGAATGTACGTACACACAAAAAAACACTTTGTCGTGTATGATATACAGTGTGATTTTGTATCTGCATTGAGGGCCATTACTATGATAAAAATATGAAGTTTGCGGGATGCAAGCTAATGCATTTTTGTAAGCAGAGCTTATCACGAAGTATATATAGTCCATCGTGTAAGTGTTTTGAAAACTATACATAACAGATGTCTTCTCGTACGTAAAGTTTATCAAGTTTATCTAAATTGTGTTGAAGTACGAGTTTGAAATTTATTACTTACATTTATTTATTCATCATCGAGGGGCCTCGATTATTTTCATAGTGGTCGGTGCCATTAAACTTATTTATTGACTGTCTAACAGAATCCTATGAAATATCACTTCATTATACAATTTATGTTAATAAGGAAACCCTTTTACTATTTATTTCCAGCCCAAGTTTTACAGAAAACGTTTCGTTTTGCGTCTGCGGACGATAAATCCTGTTTCGACGCGTCCCAAGGGCGCAGCGATTCTATTTATAGATGCGCCTGCGGCGACCAAAGGACGGGACTCCGAAGGACGAGACGGTTTGTCCGGACGCTTGTAGACAACACTGGACGAATTTCATCAAATTAGTTTTAAAATTTTATTTAATTATTTTAATTTCACTTTAATTTCTTATTTTTTTCTTTCGACCTAAAAATAAAGTAAAATACTCAATGAAAGGGACTCCGGCGTGTAAAAAGAAGGTACACATGGAATACTTACAAAACACATTAAGTATAAAATATTAAATTACTGCTGTTAAGGAAGCCAGAAAAACAAGAAGTAGGTAAAGGCGAAACAAACTCCCCATTTGCATTTTTTTACATTATTTCTCTTTTACTTAATCAATTGCAAGTGTTGTTCATTGCCATGCTTGGCTATCATACACACTTATTATACTGCATTTACATAAACACTAATTAAATTTTTTAATAAATTATAATATTGATAGCGCTATCTGGCAAAAATATCGTACAATCCCAAAAGGATAGCAGTTAAAACATATCCCAGAACACGTCATAGTAGTACCATCTGAACAGGTATAAACATCCCACCCCAGCTAACATTGTGATTTTTTTGGATGTAAGGTTTGGTTTCGAAGTTATTGGTTTTTAATGTGTCTTACGATTTTTTGTGGGATCTAAATCTCCCTTTACAATGTGTTTTTAACGGCTGTCTGGCCTCGTGATCCGAGATCCTGGCTGAGAAAATTGAGGTCGCGAGTTCGGCAGTTCGGCAGTTCGAGGGCAGATATTTGTGTGATGAACACGAGTATTTGTACCTTAGTTTCGGATGTCCTATGCATCTATCTGTACAAGTCCTACGAATATACGTATACAAATAAGTTATATTTAACGCAGATACAACCTTAGATAAGACAGGATCTGTATAAGAAAGACAAATAGGATATTTTCCTTAATACCCAAGACGCCTAGATAACCGAATCAGACGTATATACCAAAATACTAAATATAATTGGACGCAGTTTACCGCCCGGTTATTGCATTCAAAGGACAATACACTTGATCACGGCAGTTGGAGCGAGTTTCTAAACTATAGTTCATGAGGAGAGAGTTGCTACGCGACCAATATTTCCCATGTAGGTACCATTATGAAACTTGAAAGTCCTATTAAATTTAATGCTGAATATTATGTTATTTATTATTTAACATATTGCCCATTGCGAGACACGGTTACAGTGCCAACAGTGTTAATGCAACGAGTGTTTCTAAATTAACATAATAACAGGTAAGTAAAAGTTCCACTCTAATATTTTAGTTATTATCGATGTTATTTGAAGGCTTAATTTACTAGGTACAGTCATCCCTATCAGCAGACCTCATACAAATACACTTTAAAAGTTTGTGATCGACCTATGACCCAGTATATTAATGCAAGAGTTTCGCCAAGAAATACGCAGTGGCTAACCACTGCGCTTTAGGAGGTATCGGGCCTATTTTTTGACACGATCACTAAACATTCACAGATTAAAAGCTATTGTTGCAACGAAATTTCTCACAAGCGATAAAAATATTAGTGCGAGTTTTAGAATTAAAACATGTTTAAAAGATCTTAAATTTCGCAACGCCCTTCATTACTAAGTAATACTGAAACGTCTTACAATAAAGTTTAAATTTAATTTCGGAGCTTATTACCGTCGAGCTATTATAAAAACTTGAGTGTTATCGCTATTGAAGGAAATTAAAAGCTTTTTTCGATAATAACACGGCGCTGTGTGTTACGTCATGCACATTAGTCGCATTATGTAGGCATATACTTTGGTACCGGTTGAAAAACAGGGTTTATCAATTATGGTTTTTATCAACTTCTTATATCAAAGAGATTATTTGGTGTAAACGAGGGAGTGATTGTAAAGATGAAGAAAGTCATGTTACGTTTGTTTGGACATATAGAAAGGATGAGTGAGTGAGAGTATTGACAAAACAGATATACAAAGCGAAAGTGCATGCAAGAGGAGGCAGAGGAAGACCACGTTCCAACTACCTAGAACAAATCGATCGGAGTCTCAAGGACGGGGACGTCAAGAGTACGAAACCGACGAGCATGTATGAAGAGACTGATAAATGTTGACGAAGCGAAAGAGGTATGTAAGCCTAGAGAGAACTGGCGCCCAATTCTCTCTGCCTACTCCGTTTGGGACTCAGCGTGATGATATGTATGTATGTACGTTTGTACGAACGTCGAACCTACGTTTAAGTACATATCACACGGCATAACTCGGTTAAGTATGACAATAAAATCGTATATGTATACTTTGTATACATATACGATGGACTCGCCATCTATCACGTTGGCACCTAATATACCTCTGGCGGAAAGTGGGTGTGTGGGCATTACCTATACACCTCTGCCTACCCCTTCGGGGAACCTTGTGGGAAGGCGTGTGGGTATATTATATTATTATACTTATCTGAGACGAATTTGTTTGATATATCCAATGTGACAACGTCATGGCGGGTCCATCGCCGTTACTCAAACGTATGCAGGTCTCCCTCTCGATGCTTTCCTTTACCGTAAAGCTTATGGAGTGACAAATCACTGTACTTAAGTTCAGAAAAAGTCATTGGTACAGTCGGGATACAATACACTCGGCCACCACGGTTTCGTGAAACGTGAAGTTAAAAATTCTATTCACGAATTTAAAAATCTTTCGGATAAAATATGCCTGGCACGTGAAGTTTGTGTGGTAAGGGTGAATCATTCGTGATGGAGTGGGATCCTATTTGGGGAAATTATTGGACTGCGTTTTTATATATGAAGTAACGAATATTAGTCATATGGAAGATTTGTAAGGAAAACCCGGTAATGATAAGAATAATTACAAAAAAAAACAAAAAAAAATTAACGCTATTAAAGTATTAGGATGTTATATCGTAGAAGCTATTTAATATAATATTGAGGACAATTGTTGTATGATTTTCGTGTAGTTTAAACTATGAGTGAATATTGATACCAATTTTCTCATAAAAGCCGTAAAGCATTAGTTTTGAGGAAGAAATGTAAATATACAAACAAAAGCGCATAGCGCCACGTCTCGGCTCATATCTGGCGGTAATTTATTGCGGCGCCGCGGTCGAGATGCGGACGCATGCGGATGGACGCAAAAAGATGCATCAAGCAGGAATGGAGATGGAGAGAATATCAGACTTGGGTTGATGTAGAGAGTGTAAAACATTAAAAAAGACCACCGTAGAAAACTTACAAAATTAAAAATATCGAGGAGGCGCTACGTGCCTAGGAAAAGACAATTTAGATGTTCATAATAAATACGTCTAGGTTATTGTGAGCATAATTTACCTCCATCCATATCAGATTGCGCGAGGCGCATTCAATCAAAATATTTTCGCTTCATTCCCTAGAGTTAGAACACACCACAACCAATCTGTACGATCTGAAAAAAAGGCCAATAGAATTTGCAATTCCGCGGCGCAAGTACATCCACTTTATCGGCACATAGCTGGCTCGGACTGGTTCCGTGGGCGGGTTGTAAAAACCGGGGTTGTTAGTGGTTACCGGGCGGGTCGGTGGCCTGCACGGCCTTCGCCTCCCGGACGCCCCCGACCCGCAAGGACGTCGCGAATTGCATAACCACGCACGAGAGAAGGCGAAGTGACTCGCACGCAACGACGATACCGTTCCGATACGCCAGAACGAAAATAAAAGCAAAAGAGTGAACGCATAAAAACGTTTTGGTATTCATATAAACGTCAATTATTGATGCGCCCGAGCATCCAGTTCAGCCATGTAATTAGGACGTTTTCACTTTCTGCGAATCCGATGCGTTTTGATGTTGTATTGTATTGTTGATAGCTTTGTGTTTCAAAAATAAAAAGGACAAGGATTTATCATCAGTGAGTGAAAGTTTGCACTACTGCCGGCATCAGCTGCGGCGCTTCACGCTTATACGCTTCAGTAGGTAGATATATTAAGTAAAGTTGGTTGAGCTTGAAAAGCTGTAATGAGAAAGACAAGTTTGAAGTTTAAACTCTGTGTTGTTACCACGACAGGACGCGGACAAGGAAAATTTCCCTCAAGCGTGTCTTATACATTTCCAAGGACCTCATCAATATTCAGAGCTTATTTGCATGTCCCTAGATAGACTAATGGCAGGCCAATTGGCTCTCGGACGTACCACTATAATTGTAGGAACTGATCACGTATACATTTGCAGATAACTAGCCGATGATTTGCGACCGGTTGCGTGCGAGACGTCAAAAATATGACATGTGCTGATTTTCGCAAGTGAGTCCATAAACCTCATCAATCATTACTGGTTCATATAATAAAAACAACTACAAAGTTGGTATTTGCCTGTCAAATTAAGTATCTCTGAATTTAAAGGAGACAGTAGACACAATGTTAAAAACAATGTTAGAAATTTTTTTGGAAGTTAGAGTTGTAATAAGACGCTGTATCAGAAAATATATTTACTATTTAGTGCCAACGTAACAGGTAGCGAGTCACTGTCTCTCAAGCACGACCTTACATACTTTGTAGCAGAACTACATACTTTTTAGTCTTTGAACTTCATCTCAAACATTTTCTCTCTGCTTATGTCCAGATACTTTGTACAGAACGCCGGTTTTGAGCAATTACGATTTTGCAGATGACCAGGTAAACTACCTATAATCACTTCATGTACATACAAATCGCAAAGGATTAAGTGTGCACTGTGCGTAAGAAATTATTGTTGGCGATAATTACGAACATCGATACAGCGCGTGGTTGCAAACCTGCCTCTTGTAACTAGGTGGCTTACTTGCATATATTAGAATGAACTTTGATTGTTGCTTTTCCATTTTATTACAAGGTTATCATTATTCGTTAATCCATTTTATTACAAGGTTATCATTATTCGTAAATGCAAGGGACAATGTTGTTTTAGACGACAGACAGCACAAGAGACGTCCAGTAAATAAACTCTGACTGGATGTTGAATAAAATACAACTTGGATATTGATATATCAAACGCCTTTCCATGAGGGTCCCCGAAGGGTTTGGCAGAGATGTATAGGTAGTACCCACACACCCACCTTGCGTATTTTTTTGTATTGAATGTAGTAATTCATTTGTTTTAGCGCCTAAGTTCCCAAATTTTTTTCAGTACAGACAGTAAACTTTTTAGAAAATGTCATAGATAAAAGTAGATAATACTTTGATTTTATTATAAAACGCCATTTTGATTTGCGAGGACTACATCCTACTAATATTATAAATGCGAAAGGTTGTGAGTATGTATGTATGGATGTCAGCACGCCAGAACTGCTGAACGGAATTGAATGAAATTGTGCACAGAGATAGAGCTAGATTACCACATAGGATAAGTTTTGTTCCGAAAATAATTCTAGATAACATTAACAAGTATAATATTGAAATATCAACAAATAAGAATGCTGAATCACAAGGACTCCTACATACTAGTCATAATCGTTTACCAATCAGAGCTGGGCACCCAGCAACGACGCCAGCACCGCGGCGGAGAGTGCATTCGCAGAATTCAGAGTTGTCACGATTCGGAATAATTTTTACCTGGAACAAACGAATACATATTTAGCTATGTTACACGTTACACAAAAATCACAAATACTAGAGACCTTTAGAAGGGAATGGCAGGTTAATAATTATAAAGAGACCTACCAAGTGCGTTATTTACTAAATATAAAGCATCTGTTTCCTATAGGTTTAATTGTGCTGCCTTTACACCAAAGAGTAAACCCAAAAATTTAATTAAAACGCGCATTTTGCAATCATGGTTCCAAATTTGAAAATAAACAGTGAAAGAGCTAGTATTTTTTTTATAAACGTTTCATAGTGTAAATCATATCCAGTATTCGTTTGGCCAACTTCACTACCTTCGGCGTAAACAAAGGATTGAGGCCTTACCATTTATAATGGTAAATATCAACACGGTTCCGTAAGCTCCGTGGTTCTCATCAATAAAGTACACGCCGACTAGATAAATTGAGTCTATGAGCAAATTTAGTACTTCGATTCGCTTTGGTTAATTTTATTCGCGAGATAAATTACAAACTTTTTATTTACTATTATACGCCTATTTGGCAAATTTTAAGATCTCCTGACCACAAAGCTTCACTTCAGTTCATTTCAATTCATTCAATATTAATAAATTAGCTTATCATTAGTTATAAGAGCTCTTTTGAGCCCTAATCAAATAATTACCTACCTACGAGTGGGTCTATAATCTATGCCCCGTTTTGCAACAGGGTCAAACCAGAACGCGGCCTAGATCTACGATAAAACACTGGGTACAAATTATATGCGCGAGTTTAAAATGCGAATTGTACTATTATTCGAAGCACATAAGTATATATCTTATACGAATAACATATCGTATTACAGTGATTAGTCACACCACGAGCTTTACGGTGAAGGAAAACATCGAGAGGAAACTTGCATACGTCTGAGTAGAAATTCAAAGGCGTATGTATGTATAGTCGTGCTTGAGTAACGACCCTTGTGGGAAGGTCTGAGGATATATTATATATCGTATTATCACCATGAGAAACTTACATCGTCATATTATTATCATGCCGAGTCCTCATCAGGTAGGCAGAGGGAGAAAAACTTAGGTATTACATACTTAAAGCAACGGATTAACGCAATACATCACACATATCATCACGCCGAGTGGCTCACAGGGAGGACGGAAAAAGAGTAGAGAGCGCCAGTTTTCTAGAAACACAATTAAATTAATCAAAGGTTGGATACCACGGCACATACATAATAAATCACTACGGACATTAAAATAATATTTATTGTAAGTAATAGCAGCTCCGGTAATGTAAATAGCCACTTAGCATGCTATAAACATCCATATAAGGGAAAGGAAAATAATTGGTGGATTATTTTGTGGTGGTTAACGACGATGCCATAAATGGGAGCCAAGAAACCACAGTCACACTGCTCCTTTGTTCAACTGCATCATACTCTCAATATGACAAACAACTATGAATTCTGATACATATACTTACAAGTATTTATTTAAGAAGAGGCAGAGGAAGACCACGATCCAACTACCTAAATCAAATCGATCGGACACTTAAAGACGGGAACGCTAAGAGTACTCGACACCGACAAGCGTGTATGAAGAGACTGATGAATGTGGACGAAGCGAAGGAGGTATGTAAGTATAGAGAGAACGCTCTATAATCCCTGGCTACCCCGTTAAGGACACAGCATGTATGTATTTAGTTGTTGTGCCCCGCAGTTTTACTCGCATAAAATTTGATTACGGTGTTGTTTGGAATCTTCTTCTGGAATAAAACATATCCTAATTCCGTAATAGAGGAACAAACATACTCAAAACTTTGACATTAAAAGCACTAGTAGGATTTATTCAAGGTCATTAACTTATCAAACACTGTGAGACACGTCAGCTGAACATCTCTAGCGATATAAGGGTGTCATCACATCTTTGCCCGTACCTTTAGGGGGCCATTTTGAAGCCTAGAAGATACAGAATAATCTTTACAAACACCATAAAATTCTTTCTCAATTCGGGTTTTTTTACAATAATAATTATACTTTTTTTTTTTATTTATTCCATATCTTGACCAGAATTAGTTACAGTACTGATGACAATATTTGTGTCACTTGTTTAATTTGTCTAATTTGTGAATATGAGAACATTGTAGGCTTTGTAGATTCTTAGATCTTGCTAACATTGTTATAATTAACTTGTTTTATGTAAGCAAAGACCTATTGTCGGGCCTACGTTGTTCCCCCATACTTGGGTACTATTGCTGTAACGAAAAAAAGGAGTTTCTTGCCGATTCTTCTCCACGGAAGCGACCAACCCGAACCGTGCTTCTTTTTCGACGTTTTATAAGTGCCCACCTGGGCCTATGTGAAATAAAAAGATTTAGATTTTTGATACAGTCATCACGGAACTAGTTGCGAACCATAAGCAATGCTGACAGACACGGCCGGCAGACAACACGAGTTTTTACCAACTTTGCCCAACACGTGCGGTGTAGTGACAAAGCATTGTTTTGTTAAGTCACGCCGAACGTGTCTGAACGTTGCCGATAGATATCACGCCCGTTCTGGTTGTTGTTAAAGGTTCGTGACGTAATTTGATAACAGGATAAGAATTTAATTATCAAAAGTCGAAAAAAAGATACGTAAAAACCGACAAGAATACTCGAAACTGGCGAACATGTATGAAGACGCTGATGAAAGCGGAAAATGCGTAAGACCAAGTATCAGAGGTCTAGAGAGAACTGCCGTCTTACACTGTCTAACCCCATGAAAGGGTCGACGTGATGATGACGCCTGAGATTCGATTCTGCAATATTGATCAGGTAGATGACTGCGTATAACCATGGCCACGACGGCTCTGTTATGATACCTAAACTTATAATTATGTAATTTTGCAATTTATCAAATAAAGTACCATTAACCATTTTGTCTATAATGTTCGTTTAATGATCAACCTTTTCAATACAGTCACGTACATTTTATGATTATCATGTTTAGCTAATGTGATATTAAATAGGACAATAATTTGCATATTTGGAATCACGCATATGATCAAAACAACTCTTGTCGCATTTCTTATGAGGTCACACAAGCATTCGATGAACAGTTCCCTCTTGATAGTCGATCGATAAATGAATTACAACCAAAATAAACGTAAATGAAACTGCAAGAAAAGGAAAATATTCGCACGTTAATTAACATGAAGCCCGCGTGTTTCATACGCAGATATTGCAATAATAATGTAAATCGGGTCAAGTATACCGGAAATGCGAACGCTCGCCCTATACAACTTTATCGAGGAACAATGGTTGCGTGCGCTAAGTTATTATATACATATATATTTTGATATTAAATTTGATATGAGTGGTAGTTCTGGGATAAAGTATATGCTATGAATGTGTTAATCCAAAAATTTCATCCGATTCCGTTCAGCCGTTCCCGACTCACAAACTTAACTTCACCATTCGTCAGTCCCTTCATTTATGCTCGCTGGTTTCGAGTATTCTTGGCGTTCCCATTTTATATATATATCCTTACGCCTTCCCACAAGGGTCCCCGAAGGGATAGGCATAAGTGTATAGGTAATACCCACACACCCACTTTCCGCCAGAGGTATATTAGGTGCCAACGTGACAGATGGCGAGTCCATCGCCGTTCCCATTTTAATTAAACCAATTTAATTTATTTCTGGTAGAGACCCTTGGGAAACTATGAAAAGGTATGTATCCTAAGAAATTATTAAATGGTTTCACATCTGCTGCTCATTAAGTCCCAATGTACTTAGCAAGCCAATAATAATGTCAGTGATTACCAATTCTACTAAGTATTAGCCGTGTTAAAAATATATTTCAAGATAATTTTGTGATAATCGTACTTAACAATTTATGTGAATATTCACGAACTTCTCTCCCTACGAACAGGTCTCATAGTTAAAACAGCGAGATCCACATTCCATAGTTCATTAATTTGCATTTCGTCGTGGCAGAGCTGTTGATATCAACTCTCTCGGGTAGGGTTGACAAGCATTGGATTAAGGACTATTGGACACAAAAAACAATAAAGGGACTTTTTCAATTCCAAACGAATCGAAAGAACAGATTTTTTTCTTTTAAATGTATATTTAAGATAACAAAACACAATTCTTTATCTGTATGTCTGTGTCTCCTAATCTCGGAAATGGCGCGATCGACTTATTTTAACTGGACTTTTGGCAGATACTTTGTACTTTTAGTGTTAATAGATATATAATATATCCTCACGCCTTAGATGATAATAGATATGTATGAACAAATTAACATACATAGCATTTAGCGTGGGTGAAACCACGGGCAACAGCTAGTAGATACAGAGATAGTTTCCTTACATTCCTAAAAATAAGGATTACTCTAGGACAGACCCACGATTATTTTCACAATACTTGGGCCATTCTTAACCTACAAGCCCACGCACTGTCTCTTACTTCTATACAAAACTTAGTAAGCAACCCATGATGAAATACATAATACTGCTAAAAGATAACAAGCGCAGCTCATTGCGAAACCCGCTCATATTTTATTCGTGACAACCCTAGTGTAAGCATAATAAGTAGTTTGAGTAATGGCACGGTAATAGCTCGATTACGTCTATCTCTGGTATGTGACATTTAATAATTAGGCCAAATATGTAATTTTATGCACAAACAATATATTTTAACAAACAAACATGAGGATGACCTGGTGGTAAGCGGTTACCGCTGGCAGAGTTGCCAGCATCCATAGTCAGCTGTAGTTGCCAGTGGGAATCTTTTCACACCCTTCTTGAGTACAGCTTGCAGCTTGCAAGCTGTACTCTGTAGGTCATTCCACAGTCTGAGCGTTCGCGGAAGAGAACTCCTTTGAAACCGCGCAGTGCGAGACCTGTTTCGTTCCAAGGTATGGTAGGGGGATTAACCCCCTTCATCGCATCGGACAATTTCGTTCGATCCAGAATACAGCGGCGACATTTGAGATAACGAGTACGTACATAATATTTTATTCGCATCGACTAAATGTCAGCCGAATTTATTAACATTAAAGCTTCAATCAAAAGGTTAAAAAGAACAAATTTGCATATTATAGTGTTTTGGTAATTATATTGGTACCATATTATCGTATGTATCATACCGAGAGAGAGAGAGAGCACCAGACCTCTCTACGCTTACTGACCTTTTTCCCTTCACACACATTCATCAATCTGCTCAAACATGTTTAGAGTACTCTTGGCGTTTCCGTATTTGAGTGTTCTATCAATCTGACGTGCGTTTTTAATGGAATCAAATCGAGTAATATACTACCAATGTGGTAGAACAACTTAATAATCGTAAGCTGTTTTGAATTTCAAAGATCCAGGGTGATTAAAACGCGTTGAAGTATAAAAAACACATCAATCTCTGCCGTCACCGTTCGACAGTATAAGGTATGATATCGTGCTAAATGCTAATAGCATACATAACACAATGTAAACGTAACGTAACGATGACTACACCACGCGCAACATTTAATGGAAGCAGCACTGGAATTCATGCACAATTTAATGTGTTTACGATAAACAAATTTATTGCTTCACTCACGGCTTGTTATAATATATAATATATCCTCACGCCTTCCCATAAGGGTCCACGAAGGGATAGACAAAGGTGTATTGGTAGTACCTACACACCCACTTTCCGCCAGATATATTTTAGGTCCATCGCCTTTGAATTGCTTCTCAGACGTATGCAGGTTTCCACTCGATGATTTCCTTCACCGTAAAGCTTGTGGTGTGACTAATCACTGTACTTAAGTTCAGAAAAACTGTTTGGTAAAGTCGGGATTCGAACTTGCGATGTTTGTGTCGCAGGCAATTACTCGGACAACTCGGCCACCACGGCTCTCTTACAATATTATGTACACTATTATAAAGAGGCAGAGTTTGCTTGTTAGTTTGAACGCGCTTTTGTACTACTACTGACCAGTTCGAAATATTATCAATAGAAATATTAGTCTACTTACTATATAACTACCGAGCTTACTACCTAAGAGATCGAATCAGTAATCATATCAATTAATACGAGAGAAATCGAGGACCACAGGTAGTAGGTACATATTTTTTAAGTTATCCCAACTTTTCCTTTCTCGTAATGTCTCTACGAACAACCACCACCACGTTATGTGCAATGTCTTCGCCCTTTCGTTCCCTTAAATGCTTTAATTGTAGCATAATGGCTGGCGGTGGTGATGTACCAACCTGACGCCTTGCAAGAGGAGATATTTATGCGCGTGCGCCTCATGCTCGTGCACGTAATATACAGCATCCGGCATCTACTTTCCAAACCACGTTTGGAGATTAACGCGTCTCCTGTTTACCTGACATACGAATCAAAACTTTTCCATCACGGTTTAAAAAAATGTTTTATGTATTTACCAATCTTTAGTCTACGCGGAAGTAGTTGGCCTTTGGTGGGGACAGGGGTAAGACGGCGGTTTGCTTGACGACCAAAACCGAATTATATGAGAAATTATTCTGACATAATCTTCTATATCACTTAATTCTGGACTTGCCAAATTTGAGTAATTTTTACACGCTTTATATTAGCTTCACCTGTATGTATGTATGTAACCGACTTCTTTGAGCTCGATTTTGACCCACTTTAAACGGCCAGATTTCGTTCAAACTTTGTAGACTTATCGAGGACCGATGACAATACACTAATAACTAAAAAGTAGAAAATAAATAATAGTTAAAAAAAACTAAAAAACACGCTTTTTATAGAAAACCGAACTAAAAAATAGAAAATAAATTTCGATAATATCTTAAAAAGCGTGGGGTGCTTTTTAAGATATTACCGAAATGATAATCACTCTACTAATATCTGTCAATAAAATATTTATAACTATTGACACCATGCACCCCACGCTTTTTAAGATATTATCGAAATTTATTTTCTATTTTTTAGTTCGGTTTTCTATAAAAAGCGTGTTTTTTAGTTTTTTTTAACTATTATTTTTATATTCCAAACAATGGCGTTCCCTTTTTGAAAATACATTTGGACTTTAATATCAATTTTTTAAACTAGTTTATTAATCGGCGGACTCATCTTGCTATCATGTATCCGTCCCAACGCTCACATACCTAACACGCGGCCAACTTGTTCCGCGCCGACTATAATAGATTATTGCACTCGTTATAAGTGACAAAAAGTTATCGATCACGCATACCTTTTCCACGGTAATTATCATTCACAATGGCATCATTAAGAACAACATCGAACTACTCCTCTCACAATCTGCACGAGATAACCTCAATACGAATGGTGCATTTACACTGACAAGTAAAAGTTGTTCCATATTTGAAACGTAGTGCAAGCGCCATAACAACAAGCCACCTTCTGAGAATTTGGCTTCCAGACGTAACGAGAACTATTACAGCGATCAAATTGCGCAGTTTATTGGTTCGGTCGCGACGCCTGCGGTGAGTTCAAAGAGCCACCCTCTGTCCTAGCTGTATATCCGTAAACATCGTAAAACATACTCTAAGGGTTCGGTTTTGAAGTTTAGAATGGGTTGTACCGTCTGCTCAAAAGCCTTTGTGGAGCTTTCTTCACAAATTGGCCGCGTGTCATGGCTCCAGCAAGGAGTCAAAGGTCCGATCGCTAAAAATGGCAATAAGCATTGATATTGTTCAGAAACGAACAATGCTCGGCGTGAGTTTATGGGCAACATGGTAGAAATCTAGTTCGAGAACTAGGAAGTTAGCGAATAAAATCAACGCTAATTCGTTTTACCTCTTGCAGCAATCCGAGCGAACGAGTAAGGGGTTAACAACCATATATTCCATCTTAAACCGGAGAAAATGGATTTCATTTCATCGTTCCGTATAAAGCGATCGGCGGCCCTTGAGACACGCCAATGGGCTTAAATATATATCTGACGAAGAGAAGCTGCGGTGTAACGCCTACCCCTTTTGGGACCCAAGAGTGAAGGCGCGAGGATGTCAGATTATTAAAGTAGGTAACACTCGTTGATAATTGACATGACATGGGCATCATTGTTCGGCTTTGGTCTTGAAATGATTAATGTATTATTATACCTCAATGCAAAGATTTTCATCAAATAACCGTGACCCCAATATTTTTATTCACAGAATTATCAAATACCTTTGTACTTACATCATGTTTTATCATCCCAATTAAAACAAGTTTCTGTGTTTTAAACTAGTTTGATTGTGTATTTCATTCGTTAGGATGAGTAATCCGTGGAACTTGTAAACCTTGACATTTGAGGTAAATAAACAATTTGCCATCGAATCGCATCGTCTGCAATTAAACAAAATTACATAAGACATCTTATATATCTCAGATAGGATTCGTTCAGCTTTTTGACTTGTGACTTACACATGTTTTACAAATATGCACAAATATGCATTAGTCACAATGTCGATTGCCTTTTGCCTACCCCTTTGGGAATCCTTGTGGGAAGGCGTGAAGATATATAGGGATATATCTTTAATCCATGCACTTGGATATAATAAAATAAATTTGAATAAAAAAATACGTCAAGATTTTCTACTCGAAACTGGCAATCATACACGGAGAGACCAATGGATGTGGATAAAGCGAAGGTCTGTTATTCAAATGATAGCTGAAATAGAGCGCTCAAATTTCTCTACTACCCTGTAGTGTAGACTCGGCGGGGAGATTTTTTAACATGCAATTATAATGAGTACATTTACAGATTAGAACGAATTAAGATTAGACTTCATTCAACTATTCCAGTCAACAAGAACTGATCCCAATACCGAGCAAACACTCAATTAGCGGCTCTGGGAGACGGCTCATCAACAACATTCAGGGAAATGGAAAAGCGCACAGACTGGGCCGTCGCGTGACCTGGTCACAGCGCGGAACTGGCCTGCCTTCGTAACCTGTAAGAAAATGCTTGCTCGTTTAAGCTACTACCACGTAGGTACTGATTAAGTGCACTCAAATATAGGGCGATTCTGAGCATTTCCATTTAGGGCCATCGCGTTGATAAGCCTGGGAATTTGAGCACTGAGTTCTTGTAACGTTTGAGAAGTATGATATAATAATTGTTTAAGACACAGGCATCTCTATTACCGGTAGCAGGTTCGATCCTCCCCTGCACGAAACACCCGCAGCATATTTGTCTCTAATTGAGATCACTGATACATATATACATTTTATCATTCGTTACATACGTACATAATTATCATCACGCCGATTCCCTAACGGGGTAGGCAGAGAGTATAGCGTCAGTTCTCTCTAGACTTAGGGCTCCCACACATAAACACGATACGACGTCGCGTCGTACAACGATGCGGCGTCGTAACGTGTCGATGCACGATACGACGTCGTGACGTTAGAAACTCACGATGCAATCCTGCGCAGTTGTTATTCAAAATTCATCTTTAGGTCTTTCCTAAAAGGCATCTTTAATCATTTAGTTATATGCCAAAAAGTAATGCATCACAGTTAAAAATTAATGTAATTATATATCTAACGCCTGTTACTTGAAAATCAGTTTGGCGATGAAATACGTAGGTACCATGTTTCTCAACTTCGTCCTCGTTCCTAAGTAATGATCAACTGTACCTAAAGATGAATTTTGAATAACAACTGCGCAGGATTGCATCGTGAGTTTCTAACGTCACGACGTCGTATCGTGCATCGACACGTTACGACGCCGCATCGTTGTACGACGCGACGTCGTATCGTGTTTATGTGTGGGAGCCCTTATACCTCTTTCGCTTCGTCCATACCTCGTCGTCATTCGGTTTAATGTGTAATGTGTGTAATGTAAAACATTGATGTAAATACACGAAAACAAGAATAAGTAAGATCTTATGTTTAAGTTGCTTATTCAGAATATCATGCGCGTCGTTGCAAGCACAGTACAAGTTTCAGTATAAAACATATTTGCAGTGTTTGAATCAACAAATGCATTATTTACCGTTACATAATGCGATGTGTTAATAATATTTGACCTGAGAGTCCTTCTCACATTGCACATATACGGTAAGGACGAAAAATACACTGTACACTTTAGCTTCAATATTATAATGTTGAAACTGCATGAATATTAAACAAACAGTACATTTACGTACTAATATGTGCACTCAGACACGCCATTCCAACTTGGATGGTTATTCTATTTGACAACGCCATACGCATTCAAAATTGGAATTCACTACAGAGTATATATTATCAATCAAAATCAAAATACAAAATCAAATTATTTTATTCAACGTAAGGGACCCAGGGAACACTTATTGAACGTCACATCTTAATATATATAAATTACGTGTCACGTTGTTTGTCCGCGATGGACTCCTAATCTACTTAACCGACTTTAATCAAATTTGCCCACCGTGTGCAGTTTGATCCAACTTGAAAGATAGGATAGCTTACATCTCAATTTATAGCCGCAATATTATTTTATATTATATATATTATTATTTTATTACAATATTTATTAGTTCGAATCCCGACTGTACCAATGAGTTTTTCTGAACTTTAGTACAGTGATTAGTCACACCACGAGCTTTACGGTGAAGGAAAACATCGAGAGGAAACCTGCATTCGTCTGAGAAGAAATTCAAAGGCGTATGTATAGTCGTGCTTGAGTAACGGCGATGGACTCGCCATTTGTCACGTTGGCACCTAATATACCTCTGGCGGAAAGTAGGTGTGTGGGTATTACCTATACACCTCTGCCTACCCCTTCGGGGACCCTTGTGGGAAGGCGTGAGGATATATATATATACTTGTGAATATCGATGTTTTGCATTTGCTGTGAGATCATGGTTATCACTGCATCTAGTTCATCTAAAGGTATGGAATAAATGTTAGGCTAATGCATTAAATATATTAATGACATACTAATAAAATGCAAAGAAATACATACATACACATACATAATATCAGGGTGAGTCCCTCACGGTGTTAGCAGAGAGAGTAGAGCGCCAGTTCCCTCTTGACTTCTTTCACATTCATCAGTCCTTTCCATGCTCACCGGTTTCGAGTACAAGTCCACATAAGTTTCCGCTATCGCCACATGTGTAGCTACTAACTATACAAAATTGCCTCCCTTTGTTCGCAAAATTCACCAAGTAGTTTTATATAATACTAGCTGTCCCGTCCAGCTTTGCTCGGGTGAAAAAGTTAAATTGCCCGTAACACGATCGCAGCGCCACCTATTGGGTCCAATTGTAAATCTAAACCATTCTCGAATCCACCTTAAGACACACAGAAAGGGATAGCTTCGCACGGGTGAAAAAGTTAAAATTCCTAAAACTCGATCGCAGCGCCACCTATCGGGTCCAATTTAATATAGCCTATGTTACTCGGGGATACTGTAGCTTTCCAAAGGTGAAAGAATTTTTGAAATCGGTCCAGTAGTTTCGGAGCCTATTCATTACAAACAAACAAACAAACAAATCTTTCCTCTTTATAATATTAGTATAGATAACGTTAGTTTTATTGAAAAAAATCGATGACATACGCATTAAGAGGCGTACAATATCAGAGCGACAAAGCCGAAGGTCGCACTAGAAGTGACGTGACGTTTATTGGCATGTAAGTGTCAAACGGGCACACCTATGGAGCACGGAGTGGACAAAGCCTGCACTGCCATTGTTTTAATCGGATCATATCTCAACTGCTGTATAATTAACGTGACAGCTCTTGTCAGTTTAGGTCGCTGGTTTTCGGTCGCTAACGACTGACAAATTATTTTTGCTGGCCTTTATAAAGATCTATATCGTTTATATTTTTCTTTGTAGCTGTGGTGGTCGAGTGTTCTGCAACACAAATATTACAAGTTCGAATCCCGACCGTATCAATGAGTTTTTCTGAACATTGCAGTGATTAGTCACACTGCGAGCTTTACAGTGAAGGAAACATCAAGAGGATATCTGAATACGTCTGAGAAGCATTTCATAGGCGTATGTATAGTCGTGCTTAAGTAACGGCGATGGACTCACCATATGTCACGTTGGCACCTAAAATATATCTCTGGCGGAAAGTGGGTGTGTGGGTACTACTTATACACCTCCGCCTACCCCTTCGGGGACCCTTGTGGGAAGGCGTGGGGATATAAAAAAATGTATTCACGCAAAGGAGAGTCAGTTCTATCTATACTTACAGATGGCTTTCGTTTCTTTCACATTCATACCTGCACGACGGCTAGAGTACCTACTCTGTATATTTTTTATGATATTCAAAGTTTTGGATTACAGACACTCAACAACAATATGATACAACATACAAGTAAGTAATTCTTCCTTTACGTTCGCAGACAGCTCTGTTGAGTGTAAGGTAAGCAACTATCATAGTATTGATACCAAAAATGCGAGTTCTAATCGTGTGATATAATACCTATTCTATGTTATTATCACCCAAGCCGTACTTTACGGAGAACGTAAGGTCACTTTAGCTACGTTCCATTTATTGACACAAACTATTAAATCCCCTCGGGCAACCTCCTTGCTATTGTATTCTATAACACAATTATGTCCCAGATCATATCTATCAAATTATCTGTATTCATCTACGCTAACCACCCTCTCGCCAGTACATTGTCTATCTGTCAATTTGACGTATTGTCGTAGGCATAATGTCAAACTTGACATTGACATTTGTAATTGGTGAATATTAGAGTTTAAGTTTCTTTGTTTACCGTTCTAGTGGTAAGATGTCCTTGACCTGTCGCTAAAGCGGCAGCAGTTGTGATCATTATACCAGCATTATACTTGGGCAGTCGCCCACCTCGACTGGGGTGCTATCGCTGATAATGCGTGGGCACGGCGAGCGTAATCAGTGTATATTTAAATAACAATTACTTCTACTAGTAGACTTGACAATTCCAACGTGTAAGAACCACGTATTCCTGCCTTTTCCAGGTATGTTATAGTTGTATTTTGATGGAACACAATGCATAACAAAGTAATTCCTCAATCTCGTAGTGTTAACAGTACTATCTATTAAAATAAAGGCCATGAATAAAACTACGTGTGCATACAATTACAATTTATCGTACTAAGTGTATTTTAAATCTAACTTAAACCTATTCCATCAAATGAAATGTGTTTGGGATTTGGGAAGAAATACAAAACAAAGCTGGAAAGTGCACAGGTCATCTCGTAAAATCCGTGAAAAGGTTTAGTCAAATATCGAACGCCGAATACAATCAAACGAGCGACAAAATCTTATAACCGAGGTGTCACTTCCCGGAAATGACACCTCAGAGTCCGAGGTCCGAGTAACATTCGGTACTAAAAGTGTCTTGTTTACATTTAGCGCGGCCTCGAGTATGATATTACAGCGGGTCATTAGGCGTCGAGTAATTGCGCGAGCGCAAGCTTGTTGCCTTCCACGCCTTAGAGTGCACCACGGGCCATGCTCCCTGTACATTTCTTTGTTATTTGCACTATAATCGAACCCCACGCTGCGCAGGCGCACCGTATAATAGTTCCGAGCAGTGCGCCGAGCTCAGTAAACAAACGAACGTGAATGCATCTACACTACGACTTCCTTTCTTTCCGCTTCGGCGAACCCTACTTCTCCGAAACTAAACAAACGATCCGTTCCCGTTTAAACCTCGCTCGAATTCTCGGATTGTTATTACCGAAATGTGTGTATTATAACAATACAAAGTGTGACGGAGCAACATGAATGGTGTTATATCGTATCGCAAGCTAACGATATTGCTGCAGCCTGAGAGATTCCCGCGGTCACAATTTCATTGCATAATGATTGAGGTGCGGTATTCACGATTTGTTTACAAAGGCAATTAATGTGTCGGCCGCGAGCCGCCCACTGAGGACGAGAACGTTTCAATTAGCCATGTCTAATCCCGTGCACGTGTTGCAAGTGCTTGCTCAATGTGCGCGCTATCAGGGCGCCCGATAACAACGCTCTTATGAGAGCCAATATTGCAACACAAGAAACGGCACTATAATGTGGAACAATTATCGCGCTGTATATCAATGCTACATACGTACCATTCGCCAGGATTCCTATGTCCTTAGTTGTGCTCGGCGAGCGAATGTATGTAGTTGCGCAAACGGGTAGGCGTAAGCATAGTGTCGCGAATCGTCGCACTAGAAGCCCGGAGACAATGTGCTTGCGCCAACCCATGTCATGTTTGCGCAAGTGAACTGCTCTGAACACAGTAAAACTCCCTGACAAATACCCGGAGACAAGTGTTGGTAACCGAGTAGTAAGACAGTATAACCATTAAATAATATGTTGATAACTAACGTGCATGTTATGCAAAAGGAAAATGAACAACAAAATGCAACCACTGTTTTATATAAGGTGTAAATAAGTCCATGATTGGAAAGATGTCGCAACAGTAGAGTAGCCCTCGAGTATCCCCGGCTCGCCCACTCAAGCGCTGCGCAGGCGTTGGCGTGCTCCAAATTAATATTATATTGTGTTACAATTACGGCAATGCACACAGATTTATCCGACGTCGCAATACTCCTTATCGGCGAGTGTATCGCTCGTATTTGGGTCACGCCAAATTATTAAGCTATCGCATTTTAGCAAATCAGTGGGCGATAGTGTCGAATCAAATTGCTGTTGGCTCATCATTATAGCGCAAACGGGTAGCACTTGGCCAGCAAGGAGAACACAATGGTCCCGGTTCGGCAACATGACTGTCGTGGGAACAGCCGCCGACAAAATATGCGACAATGAGCTTTTGTTGGGCCGTGCGTGCTTCGCACTTTTGTAAAATACCCAGTATTCTGGGTTGCACTGCGCTACAGTATTGAAATAACAATGCCAATAACAAAATATACACAAGAGCAGTGGACGCCATTGTGTCTAAAGAATTCAGACGTGCTAAAAATAGCGTGTTTAGTTTAAGTCGACAAAATGGTATAGTATGTAAATGAGCAAGACACATCGCCGAGAGAGAGTTTGTGGCCGGGCAGTTATCACCTTGGACCGCTAACTGTTATTATATCTAGACTTTTTGCGAGGTCATACGGTATCGGTGAACGATTGGGCGGACTCGTTACATGCATTAACATTTAAAGTTCCTCGGGGCAAGCACCAAGGGTGCAGCGAGCTCGCAGCGCGCCAGTCGAACTATGATAGGAGTAGCACATGTGCCAATATAGAATTGTCAACGATACTATTGTTCAGGGCCATGGAATTTTATTAAAGACACAATGAGAACATCTCGGCAACTGTGTAAATAGACGGTCGGGCCGTGCAAGGTGGATGCAGACGTGGCGCATACCTTGTTAGAACGCTATGATAAACCGTGGCTCTTAATGGTACAAAGTATTAAGTATTTAGTAAAGTACAGCGGTCGCGCGCAGATGATTTGTATCCGTATGTCAGTTGTGAGTTTGTGACTGGGCGCGGGCACGCCCGTAGGTACAGTAACCTCGGTGACTCACGCACCGGTCACGGAATTTGATTAGCAAAAACCGTTGAAGACGTGTTCGTTAAAATCATAGAAACCACAACGACTTCCAAATTTAAACGAGCAAACAGAAAATATTCTCTTATTAACCAATTTACTTATTAACATCACTAATTTTCAATACATCTGAGTACACTTGCAGTTTACCTACCATTATCGAACCGTTACGAAGCAATTGGATTGTGAACCAATTCAAAACAAAATTAATGTATGATCACAAATGTAATCTAAAACATGAAACAATCGCAATGTAAAAGCAATGATTCATTCTACAAACGGTCTTTACATACGGACACATGCGAATCAAAAATCTAGAACGAGATTAAAAACGATGTTAGACAACCCGCTGCGTTACACATAACAAATTGGAATAAAACAAGTCGTATTACGGCCCCATATTAATTATAGTAAACAGTTATCGTCTTGCAGATGTGGGGTAAAAGGTAAAAAATACGTGGGCTTTTGAATCTCCGATGAGGTGAGAGGAGCGGTACCTCAATACACTTATAGTTTAAGGGTATAGAATCCGGATCATCCAGATAAGAGTACTACCCCATAACATTATGCTGCGTATTTCCTTATTGGAAATTGTCCGTAGAATCAACTATTGGATCTGGCCGATGATATCGTGGAATACCTGAGAAATGGAACTAGTTATTGCTAGTGACAACTATAAAACGATATTTATTAGTATTTGTGAGCTGTGAGCGGTTGATGAATTTGTACGATCGGTATCGATGGATGATTTGTTTGCAGCAGCCGTAAGGGCCCATTCAAATGTTAGCAGCCGCTATAAATGGCCGCGAGAGGGTTATATTATACGATGCCGAGCGAAATATTACGCTGTATAGCTAGATTTTTAATGAGCTTCTTTATAGCTCTGCTTTACAACAGAAAACTATAGTGGCAAAAAATCTCTGGCAGTATTTATACGTATGGCTGAATTAGTTTTCATCCCAGCAATATACATAGCTCGGGATATTAGTCATGTTTCTTTTTAATTACACCTGTTCTACAAATAATTTTTCTATCCCTCGAGAATTTCTTTTTCCAGGCGAATCGTACCCTTAAAGTTATGTATCCCTGGACTAGAACTAGAATGCTAAGTTTCATTGATCGGCTGAGTAGTTAAAAAACGTTAATAAAACTCTCTTTCTCATTGAAATCATCAGTTAGATCAGAAAATATATTTCTTAAACAACTTTCGACTAAAAATTAGACAGAAAGCCCAAACAAAACCATAGTAGAAACTGTTCACACACGAATGTCAATATACGGCCGCCTACAGTACGAATTGGAGAAGTTTAGTAAGATCACATTAAGATGCGAGATGCCCGTCGGCAAACATTTGGGTACGCAATAGTGATCTTGACATCGTAGACGATCGATGTCAGTGGGACGCTGACCACGTTAACAAATATAGCTATGATCATTCTAAAGGTATACATATACATATCATCAATCCGAGTCCCTAACGGGGTAGGCAGACAGTAAAGTTTTAAAAGATCTTCGAATCTTCGACTGCCGGCTGACATGTCCTCACGAGTGCCTATGGGTAGAGAGAGTATAGCGGCAGTTCTCTATAGAGTTACAGACCTTTTTCGCTTTTGCACATTCATTTTGAATACTTTTTATGATCCGCGCTTTATGATGAGCGCTAGATTTGGGTAGTTGGAGTGGTGTGTAGCTTCTTTTTATATCACAAAAGTGATCAACAAGCCACACGCAACAAGCAAGTTCGAAGTTAGTTAGTCACACCACGAGCTTTACGGTGAAGGAAAACGTCGAGAGGAAACCTACATACGTCTGAGAAGAAATTCAAAGGCGTATGTATAGTCGTGCTTGAGTAACGGCGATGGACTCGCCATCTGTCACGTTGGCACCTAATATACCTCTGGCGGCAAGTGGTTGTGTGGGTATTACCTATACACCTCTGCCTACCCCTTCGGGGACCCTTGTGGGAAGGCGTGAGGATATATTATGATCAACAAGCATGCTGGTTTTCAAGTGCCAAGTTAACCTACGACCTAAGTCAGCTTTTCTTCGGCACTATATTAAAATTTTAGTCACTAACTACGCAAGCACTGAGACATAGAAAACATCTGACTTCGAATTTAGCATCGATTACTCATCATCAATGAAATTATCAATGAAACAATTTAGCTATTCTTATAAAAGTCACGACTATTACCGTAACTCCTTGATATGTCAAGGTGCAATATTGTGAAATTCGGACCATTTTTTATCATGATTATTGAAAACAAAATAGATTACTGTCAATGTCATCCATATTGTCCGTGATAAAGTGGAATGTTTATAAGATCTACCATTACTGCCAAATCTCAGCCGTTCTCGATCACACTGTTGATTAAGAAGTTTGAGGGTTGTGTCGCTCGCTACCTTAGACTTCATTACCAGATAATTTTGCATTTAATTATATTCATGCCATTGTATGTTAACATATATTATGCCTGCCTGCTCGTAAGGGTCGTCGTAGGATTTAATACCAGCAACAGTGACTGATGGTGAGTTTGTCATGTTCGAACAATTACACTTACAAGTCAACAAATCGTAACCCTGATATTAGTATAATGTTAAGACTTGAAAAACACAAATTATGTAGCAAGGAACTAATTAGTAACACTCAATGTTTGCCTTCACCGTGACAACTAATTGCTGTAAAAGTTCAGAAAAAATCATTGCCCAGGGTTTGTGCTTACAATCTTGACTTCGTAGGTACTACACCGCCAGCGTGGCTCTTTTGTAGTACAAAGCTATTGGAAATACCGATACTGATTCAGATTTACGGAATGCAATACAAACCAACAACCTCTGCCAACCTTGTCCAACAGTGCATAGTAAATAGCATCCTCATAGCAACAAATACTCATTAGCCGAGGATAGACGCCACGCAGACGGCCCACGGCTACGGCCCACACAATACTATGACTTTGAGAAGCCCTAATTACTTCTGATACTAGCGTGTTCTTTCATGTCGTATCTATTGATAGCCATTTAATAAATTTACGAAAAAAATAAAATATTAATAATATAAGAGGAAACTGCATACGTTCGAGTAAATCAAAGACGTGTGTGTGGTAGTGCTTGAGAAACAGCGATTAACCTATCTTCAGCGAAAAAATTAAAAAAATATTTCCATTTAATTATACTGTTAAAGTATACTACAACTGAGACTTAAGATCTGAGTGGAGTAGTGACATTAAGTTCGAAGTGTTTCCGAATCCGGCGTATATTTAAAAGTTGACACTATCCGTTAATGTCAAAAGTGTATTCACGGACAAACATGGCATACCATTTAAGCCGAAATCACATTTGCCTGTGTTATAATGTAACAGCAAATTGGCTTCCGACCTTGTTATTGTATGCAAATGGCGGCAAAATATTTTGCTTTGGTGACGTGTTGCGCACGCGCCTTCACTGAACCGAGTGCGGCCGCACATGCGCTGGTAACATTTGCGATGACAGTAAATTCTATAATACTAGACTGAATAAAGGGACCGGTAGGTTGTTACCTATATTAAATGTGTTACATTAAATATTTTTCATTTACCAGTTATATTTGTCGTAGGTATCACATAGGCGGATACCACTATTCCCTTATATCAGACCAGATTAGTCAAGTAAAATGTCACAATATGCAGACATAACTGAACAACTGCTAGTCTTAGAAATATTAGAATGGATAGTGATAAACCAGTTTGTTCCCTTAAATACAATAGAGTAGAAGTATCATCAGAATTTCGGGATCCATGACCCCCACTCAGTCATTTGACGGGACAAAACTACCAGAGCACTTCGATAACGAACGGCTCGCACTTGACCGATTTTTCGGAAGGCTCTCGCTCCGTTTGGGCGAGGTCCAAAATTATTATTATTATTATTTAATAAATAAATTTAATAAATAAATTAATACAATTATTCTTTAATTATTATTAACATTAATATTTTATTGTAGGATCAGCGAACTTCGAAATAAACTGCCGGATCCATACATTGTGCGAGTTCTTTTGTTATGTCAAAGATCTGTAACTTTTATGCGTTCCTTATCTCAGCTTTAGAAGATTTGTGGCCCGTAAATATACTCATACAAAATATGTAACGGCTTTTTAGTAAGAGATATTATTCATCACGTCATTCTTTAATCTCTGGTTTCAAAATGTTTAAGGTAGGGAGGACACATTATTACTTTATGTTTCCGATGATGGATATTTATTTATAATTTTTATCTGCTCTCGGTATTAAATATATTCTGCAATTACAAAAATAACATTTCATTATTAAAATAAAGAAACATTTAAGAAAACAACATTAATTCTTATCGTGTTCCAAATTCAAAAGCGCGAAAATGTATATAGGTACGTATGCGTTTAAACACGGCGCCGCCGAGTAGGATATGCCTCATTTAGACAATTATAAGTTGATCCATTGCAAAATGTGGCTGACGGTCGACGCGCCATGATAAACGTTTGCAGAATGGCGCCTCTTTATTGAGACTAAATAAGGTACGTGTAATGAGGTTCCGTTATTGCTAGAGGTTCAATAATACCATGCGATATCAATAATACTTTCAAGAATAATTATTTCCTGCCTAAATACTCATATTGTAAACAAAGAGGACACTAAAGGCCGTAAAGGCACAACTTAACGTTTTGACATTTCCTTATAGACAAAATTTTGGAATGAAATTTCCTTATAGACAAAATTTTGGAATGAAAACAATATATTGGCGCCATCATCAAAAATGGCGATCGATCTTGGCAACGCTTAATTTTAAATTCATTTGAATATATTATTCGCAATAAAGGTACAATTAATTAATCAAGGCAGCATTGAGGTAGACAGGCTATATAAGGATGCGGTGGTTTTAAAACAGGAAACACCATTTAATGACCTCCTAATTTGAACAGATGTTTACTATCAAATGGACTTATCCGTAAATAGGACGCAATATCATATTTTTTACTATCAATAACAAATTATTAATTGTAGCAGCATACAGTGCGGATTAATTTGCTATAAAGCGGTTTTATCTGGATGTAAAATAGTTTAGTACTAGGGGTGGCAAACACGCTACAATATATTCTTATTAATATTTAGGGAGCGTATACATTTGCTTTGACAAAAAGATATTCATAGATTTATTCATATTTTTGTTGGTTAATTCTTGATTGACTTATTCATTCTACCCCGTTAGGGACTTGGCGTGATGATATGTATGTAATTCTTGATTGACATAAGTATATGCTATTATATAAGTAATATACTTGATCAAATCTTTTTAAAGCCGTGATTTTTTGATAAAAAAAGCCGTGGTGGCCGAGTGGTTCGAGCCTGCGACACAAAGATCGCAAGTTCGAATCCCGACTGTACCAATGAGTTTTTCTGAACTTAAGTACAGTGATTAGTCACACCACGAGCTTTACGGTGAAGGAAAACATCGAGAGGAAACCTGCATATACGTTTGAGAAGAAATTCAAAGGCGTATGTATAGTCGTGCTTGAGTAACGGCGATGGACTCGCCATCTGTCACGTTGGCACCAAATATACCTCTGGCGGAAAGTGGGTGTGTGGGTATTTATTACCTATACACCTCTGCCTACCCCTTCAGGGACCCTTGTGGGAAGGCGTGAGGATATATTATATATTATATTATTATATAAATCTTTTTACTTCATAGATATATATAATCATATTCTATACTTCATAACAATTCCATTTTTTATTCCACTTGAGGGTCGATAAAAAGAGAAAAGCTTTCTTGATGGACACGACCAATCTCTAAAGAGCACGCAATTTTTCGTAAGAAAGACAACCCTATGTGGTAGGGCACTTAGCTGATTTGGGGCAAGCGGGTATGGCTCACGGCGCACGCGCAGACGCGACGCCTTTCACCTGGAATATCAGATGCGGTACCAAAGGAAGCGCGGCGCGGATATAAAATCAATTAAAATTCGCGGCAACAAAAAGGTGAGAGAAATAATAGCCTTCTCAGAATCTTCGTCAAATTTTACCTTTAGGTGTTCTTGAAACCAAAGTTAATACCTGTCTATCTAGACAGAGAGAGTTCTCTTTAGAATTACAGATCTGTTTCGCATTACACATCGAGAACGAAGAAAGAGGCAGAAGAAGACCTCGTACGTGTCATTCGTATATCTGTTTTGTCAATCGTGCTTCACTCATCCTGTCTATAGATCTAAACCAACTTAGTAAGCCTTCCCTTATCTTTACAATCACACCCTCATCGTGAAATTTGATATACGTTAAACTAGGGCTTCTGGAAGCAATGTGCACTGAAGAGTATCAAAGGAGACCGGCGATGGCAAGTGTCATTGTGACAATAGAGTTAATTAATGGACAGTGAACCGCGCTGCGGTCAGTGACACAACAAAACTCCTTCTTGAAGGGATCCATGGCTATGGCTGCAGCTATAAGATTGTATATTACAATGCCCCTTTCACCTCTCGCCATTTAGTGACGATACATTCGGTACAGTCTTCAGCGTTGTATGTGTCATGCATTTAGCAGATTGTTGCATAGTTATGTATATCGTAAAGTCGTTTAACAAGACCGACAATACACAATTTCTCGGCCATCATCCGGCGTTTGAAAACCACTAGAGCACTAACGCCTTGAGCCATATAATACGGAACCACCCAAAAACCGTAAATATCTCTCAGTTTCTTAAGTCCGTTCCACTTACGAAAGCCGCTGAAGGCTCAGTTATTATTAGCCATTCAAATCGTGGAAAACAATGCCCTCGGTTAGGGGGTCGCTCCGACAGACAAGCCAATGCAAATTTCCGACACTTGGAAATAATCACCGGCTAGCAGCCACCATTGTTTTTGGTGAAAAGATTTAGTGATGCAAGATTTACAACGGAACTTGTAAATGTGGCTTCTATGTACACATTAATATTGTACAGAACAGCCTTTAGGAACAAAAACATCGAGACCATCACTACTATTCATTGCATACAACAAACGATGTGGCTCGCTGTGATTCGATACAAAACAAAAGCACGAATTTGTAATAAAATTTAATAGAGCTACATTGCTGTTTCTATCAAGAGCTGATTACTTATAAATGGCAAACGTCAGTCACGCATCGCGAGTCTTATGAAGGAGGCTTCAATAAATGATTGTGCCATTCTGAAGCGCAGTAGTTGATCCCAAGACCCTGTCACGGTGGTCGACATGCTCCAGTATAATGCAGGCCTGCTCGAGGCGCTCCCGACTTGAAATATCACGGCATCTCTCAACGGCCTAGCCTAGATGAATACATCCATTTGTATACATATATACAGCACTATAGAGCTCATAATCGTGCGACACGATGGAAATTTTTAGTTGCGATTCCGACACTGAAGCATTATATTGTAGGGCCGAGACTTATTGCATATTTAAGCTGCCTATAAAACACTTGGAAGTTGCATCTAATGCGGTTGACATATGTATTTTATAAGTTTTTACTACGGCATGGGGGGAACATCGAAACGTTTCGCACAAACAAACGAAGCAGCAACGACCTCCGCCTCCGTTATGGCAGCGATCATTATCGCGACCTCCAACGTGACATCCGTTGTTACCAACAAAAATTGGCATAACCGAGGTGGTCACCCACGGCTGGGACGTGTCTTGTTAGCAAACATTACTGCCTCGGCCCATACATGGAGAAGAACGACGGTCATAAACTTCTTAACGTTAGTCGCCGACATTGAGGGCGCGTAAAAATTATATGAAAGATACTTCCAGTGAATTCAATATTTTTGCCAAAACCACGCATTACATCACGAATTCTCCACTAAGATGACGTCATATAAAAATAATCAATCGAAATATAAATTCCATTTAGGTTATGTTAATATATAATGGTTAATTTTAAAACCGTTATTTATTACCATAGAACCAAATAGAACGGAAATCTGCGTTCCGAATCTGCGATATGTATCTAGTTACTTAGACAGTAGCTAGATAGTTAGCAGTAGCTAGCACAAAAAGGTATCTTAAGTGCATCGCACGAGAGAGAGTATGCGTATCTCGGAAGTGTGGAACAGGAGGTCCACGAATGCGATAACGATCTACGGAAGTATGCGCGGGAGCTAACTTTCGTTCGTGTCCATTGTGATTGTGAGTCCGGCGCCGGGTCGGCTGCCTCCTGAACTGGCTAACTACAAACACAATGGTAACACGACGCCGGCAGCACACGCCAGGAACCCACCAGGAAACGTTCCGCTCTGCACTACCTACTAGCTGTGTGCTAAGAGGAGAGAGCTCGAAACACTGGATTGAGTTACTAGTGTCCGTTACAAATGTGAGTGACAACCGCGGATGTGTAACATGAATATAGGCGGCTCGTAACGTGGCGGCGTGAAGCGGCCACCGCAACCCGACCATTTTGTTGGCAGCAGAACTAATATCTGAGGAAACGTAATCGCGCGCCCTACTTGCTACTGCCCTGCGGCTGGCCAGACCGCTACTTAAACGATTTCTCTTCTCAACTCCTCAATCTCTTAGCTGTTTCCCGTCCTTCACTGCGTTGGGTGCTTGCACACGATACTACATGCGAATAGGAAATCACTAAATAGGACATTATCAATACCGAAAAGCCTATCCAAGTCCATTATTAATGCGAAGCTAAAGGATGGAGTAATGACACCTTGACATTTACGATTCTCATAACAAACGTAATCGAGATTTGGAGCGAATCGATGGCTATTGTTCGACGAGGCGAATAGGCGACGTCGCACTACGGCAGGGGATGACACAATAGTGTGTGCGTCGTAAAAGACGGCAGGAACCGAATGGTTCCCGTCGCCAGTTGACCAATTGGCCATAAAGTTGCGCCCGGCTATGGCATTGTCCGAGGATGGACGCGCTCAGCATGATGTATTCTGCCGCCTCTTTATATATTTTTTCTTTATACCGTGTATTTATAAGTAACTGAACGAGAATACATGTGTAATAATAAGTGTATTGAGCCTTGCAAAATTGCACGTTAGACAGTTATCGCACGAGTGATACCCTTAGTGTTGCATTCCTCCTTACTAGGCGTATGTCTTATATTATATTATATGAACAAACAAAATGTAAAGAGCCGTGGTGGCCGAGAGGTTCGAGCAGTTGCCTGCGACGCAAAGGTCGCAAGTTCGAATCCCGACTGTACCAATGAGTTTTTCTGAACTTAAGTACAGTGATTAGTCACACCACGAGCTTTACGGTGAAGGAAAACATCGTGAGGAAACCTGCATACGTCTGAGAAGAAATTAAAAGGCGTATGTATAGTCGTGCTTGAGTAACGGCGATGGACTCGCCATCTGTCACGTTGGCATCTAATATACCTCTGGCGGAAAGTGGGTGTGTGGGTATTACCCATACACCTCTGCCTACCCCTTCGGGGACCCTTGTGGGAGGGCGTGAGGATATTTATTTAACAAAATGTACTTAAATAGTTGAGAAACAGCGAGTATTTAATTTCTTCATGCTATCTGATATTTACCGCTACTGTTTATGTAACTTATTTGTTAAGTAAAAAATGATAATTTAAAACATTCACGTCGGTCATATAAGGGGCTTAGTGACGCCAAATTATAGATTTGAAGGAAATTATCGTTAAAACGTAACTGGCCATAAAGATGGTTATCCATTACACTTGAATTAGCTAAGATTTAAACAATATTATGCAAGCGGAAATGTAAACTTAATTATCATAATTTAATTTCGTGGTTGGTGCTCGTGCGACACTGAAATCGTGACGTCACGTGAGCGGTACGAAGAAAATGGGAGTGAATCATTCGTCAAACGGTGTCGCGTCGTGAGGCGAGCCGCATGCTGATGCGGCACGACGTGTGATGGGCGACTGTACCCAACGTCCATCTTACCTGTAAACAAGAAAAACAAAACAATTAATATACATTTGCTACAGATAACAGTAGATAAGATAAAATAATGCGCATTACCGCAACCACATCTTGTGTCCGTGAACTAAGCCTGTCTCAATACGCAGTCAGGTGTCAATTCACGAGAGTAATAATCAAACTTGTGTGTCCGTTGCCCAAGACACCGCGTTGCTCGGACAATCAGAGTTTCATTACTCTATGACATTTACATGTGTTTCTTTAATTGATTAGTAATGTAACAAATCAGTAGCGCGCGCAAATCGGGTTATGCAACAGCGCGAGAAACTGTTCAAGGTGCCTTTTTAATCTACCATCTACTCTATCAATGTATAATGGTTAATATTTCACAAGTGGCGCAATCACCCACAATTAGTTTAAACGCTTGTCACGTCCTCGTGATTAGATAAGGGCCGATGTCAATACTAACAAGAAAAAATAATTACAACACACGATTAAAGCCAGAAGCGCAAAACATGGTTTTAATTAACGAATTCCTCTTATATTTTTAACTAACAAAGCACGCGACTCATTGTTAAAAAAAGCGTACATGCTGAAATTAGTTACGAGTCGCTCATGTATAGATAGGTACGTAGCAATTTTCCGCTAAATAAACAATGGTCTCTAGGTGAATTACTTCAAAACACAATTTAGCGCTTTCAACGAAATAATACGTGTGAAATGACATCGGTATGCAAGAGTGACACTCAATGGTCCGCTAACGAACCGTCTACATTCGGAACATCAATTCCGAGAGATTGAATCGAACACTATGCGAAACGGTGTTTGGTATTCCGCCGCCGTAACTCAACAATGGGTGTCGTGGTGAGCGGCCCTTGTCCCGAGCCCTTGGGCTGGGGTCAAGCGGCGTGCTAGCCGGGCCCTGCGGTTTCTCCGTGCACTAGTGTTGGCGCTGAATGCGCGCTGATATCGTTCGGGCGCGACCACGACCGACGCCGAGGTCACATTATCGACACGAACCTATACTATATTTATTGTATTCATCATAAACATGCACATCAACTCTGCGGTTAATTAATATCATAAATGCATGGGGTGTGTATATAGTGGTTCAAATAGTCACTTGCTTCTCAAAAATTACATGTTCTAACCGCGACGCAATCATAAGTTTTTCGGAAGTTAAGTAAAGTGACGAGCCTCACTACGAACACTACGGTGAAGAAAAATATCGAGAGGAAATCTGGATAGTTTTGAGAAGAAATTCAAAGACTGGCTGATCGATGGACTCGACCACCTAAATATATTTCAGGCAAAAATACCATTTTACACCTCCCCCGGTGGGAGCGTAAAGCGTAAAAAGTATAAAATATTAATAATAATATATGTATATACCTATGCTAGATCGGTTACCGCAACGCTGGGACGCGAGCAAAACAATGTACCTATCATCGGAGCGTGGAAACTGCGAGGTTACGTCAACAATCGTGACAGAGATGTCGCAAACGAGCCGCGCAACCAATCACAAAAATGACTAAACTAAGTCGCGAGACGCTATTTTCCGAAACAGATATCGATCGTAATTCGTAGTGTCGTTAGACGTAGCATGTGAACACAAGCCAACACGGGCCCTTGCATAATGCGAGAAAACGTAAGATCACGACGCGACCGCCCCGACGCCATTATCGAGCGGGGAATAGCTAATACAGATAGTAAACACGCAATTAAGTGTTCAGGTGAAGCTTATAATTTAGGTACAAGAGCGAAAGTTAGATTTCGATTCGAAGTGCACGTTCCAACTTTTGCAACCTTATTAGTAATACAGCTAATCGGTTAGCCGGTAGTAAGACCTAGTCCCAAAATGAATGGAAGAAGAGGCAAAATAAGACCAGGTCCAAATCACTAGATCAAACCGATCGGACACTCAAGAATGGGAACGTCAGGAGTACTAGAAACCAAAGAACATGTACATATAAAGGGACAGATTTGATTTATCTATCTAATGTGGATGAAGTTTAGAGTTATTTGCACTTTAGGCTGTTTTGGCGCTTTGGTCTGCGTACCCCATGAGGAACTCGGTGTAATTATCATATCGATTAACTCTAGGACTTATAATAGAGATATAAAAGAGTGAAACAAGCCCAATACAACTGGCTGAAGAGGCCCATGCAGCTATTTGCATAATTTTATGCGCATGCGACCCATTAGACGAGGCGTCGCCAGTCTCGTTAACGACTTTAGCGAACTCGTACGAGACGGGTACTGCTTCCTATCATTACTAGAAAATACATTCCTATCTATTTTGTGAAACTGAAATCTGCTTTATACGCTTATGTGGTTTAATGTTTGCGTGAAGTGCACTTTGAACTCCATACTCTTGCGGAGTATAAGACTCTTCGACATTACAACATTAGAGCAAAAATCTTAGTTATTCGGTAAATCAATGAATTCGGAAGTAATGCTTAGACATTGCAATATGTCTTATTAACGCGAATAACGTAATAATATTGTAGAAATCGTGCCAACGTGGCTGCGGGTGGTCCCGATAGCGAGCTGCGCCGGCGCATCTCAGCGGGCGCATTGTCTCGCTGCCGATGATAACATAATTAACTACCCTAAGGCTAAGCGTGTAGCAATACACCCGTGGATCAATGTTATATTCAAATAAATACATAAATAAATAATAAATAGTGTGCAGGCAGCGCTATCACCTGCGCAATGGGGTTTAACGAAAGTGACTCTCCGTTCGTTTCATAGTGCATTTGCATTAATAAAAGTGAAAATGAGAATTAACAGTTGGTATGACGCGAATGCCATGTCCGGTGGGGCAGGGGTTCCTAGCATTAAATGGGCTACATCGCTTTCTAGGAAGACCTCGGCATTATGACGGACGATTGCCATGAGACCAGAATACAAACAACTTTATTAACCGACACCGCTCGCATTGCATCCTTGATCCATCATCGGGCTGCTACAGCAACGATATATCCTGCGGTAGTCCCCGAAGTGGTAGGCAGAGGTATACTAGCACCTTTATTGATATCTTTAGGTCACTAAAACAACCCATGGCATGCTATTTAGGCACGACAGACAGCCTTTGAACTTTTCAGGCAGCTTTTCACGCTAGTAAAGCTCGATTCAAACAATTTTGTACAAAAAGGGCTTAGAACCTGCATTAGCTAACTCTGCAAGTTGACCACAATGGTATTTTTAAAGGCAACGAGTCGTTAAGAATTCGAGAACTTTAATTAAAACCAATTGTGGTTACGTTTCAGCGCAAGTGTTAAATAAAGTGTCAAGGAGAATACAAATAAAAGCGTTTTGAAATAAATCCTCGCATGCAATGGTATGGAACAATGAGTGCTTTCGAGTCAAGGATAGTTGCTTTTACTCGCGACCGTTCTTGTGTGTGAAGAACTAAGTCAAAAACATCTGAATAATTGTATCAATATAATATTTTGTATATACTCGTATCTATCTTGTGACTCTCGTGTTCAAGTAAATTACTCTCGCTGATCTCCAGTGCCGATCACAGACCTCTGAATATTGGCAGGGTTATCTTTAAAAAGAAAACATTGCAGTTTTTTTTATTAGCTAATCGTTGTTTAAAAGTATTAATAACAATATTGCTTTTTTAACTCACCACATTTTTGCTAATCAGTGTAACTTAACAATTTAATTTACAAAATTTATTCCTTACGGCAGCACAGAAATGAGGTCTACAGGATAATGGTTAGTGAGATTTCTAAAAACAAAAAGTGACTTGACAATACTATTATGGCAGGAAAATACATCGCACGTGTTCTCCTTTTTATCCTAGGTTGTTACCTGAAAACCATAGTTTAATAATAGATATGTCTAACATGACGTTCGAAATAGAGTTCCTCATATACCTTACGTTGAACAAAAGTTTGAGGCTCGAATTTGAACTCAAGGAGAAAGCTCGTGATGGGATTATACTCTGTACGATTCTCATAATACATAAAAAAAGGCTAACAATTAATATAAACAAATCAGAAATGAATTTAAGACACGTCACCGAATCGAGAGAGATCTTCGTCGCATAGTTTATCCAGCGAGGTATATTCCAAACCATACCGAGTGATAAGTGGCGTGAAGAATTTTGGACCTCCGCCCACTACTCCCCAAGTGGGTCACTGCCAATTCGCGAATCACATTGTAATCGCATTACAGAGCTCGACCGGGCGTCAAGCAACAGTGGACAACGTCACCTGAACTTGGCTCCAGCGGTCATCACCTGTGACATGCATTATTCCGTAAGCGTACTTGATTTGCGCCATGCTCTTAAGGCGGGTCCAACGCCACGCTTTGACAAAGAGTTTATATTTTAATATATATAAATTACGCGTCACGTTGTTTGTCCGCGACGGAATCCTAAACTTAACCAATATCAATCAAATTTGCACACCGTGTGCACTTTGATCCAACTTGAAAGATAGGATAACTTACATCTCAATTTATAGCCGCAATATTTTTTTATTGCCAATTATTCGTCTATTATTTGACAGACACAATTATCTGTTAGCTCCTAATAATTCTAACAGATGGCGATATCTGTTGACTGGATTTTATATGGATATTACTGGATATTTGTTTATTTACAATGTGATATAACAAAAACCTCAGCCACAACAACGCGTGGCCGGGTCTGCTAGTATATTTACGCATTTACGCCTTTACGCGAACTTTAAGCCGAAACTTGCATTGTTTTACCAAATGCCAGCGTCAAATATTGACGTTAACTGTAAATAAAGCCTGACTCACAGTTTTTAGTCATTTTGTTCTGTTATGTTCTACTGTGTTATCGTAATACTTCAGCAACAAATAAAGCTTTTGTATTTAACGGACGCTTAACATCGTGCGTAACCGTAACTAATTGACGTACATCACGCTAACGGACTCTTTGGAACAACCGGCCCTTAGTGATAGTCAATTCATCTGTATGTTTCTTCTATTAGTACTTAGATTGACGGCAGAGATAAGTGCGATAGTCGAGTACTGCCAAATTAAGAATTGAGAGTTTGATCCTCCCACAGCGCACAATTAGTCTCAAGCTAAGCAAACTTGAACATGTTATTGAAACTTGTCAATAGACAACAATCTGCCTACGGGAATCGAACCCAACGTTTCGCCGTTAGGAGCATAAGCCACTAGCCTAGACATACGGCACATACGTATGTGTTAGTCTGTGTGTTTTTTTGTGAAGTCAATGTAAGAAGAAGTACATAGAAGTAAGTATTTGTGGAATATGACCATGACTTGTAAACGGTTTTATTATTATATGTTTAGTATCTACCAAGTGTTTGCAGGCAGTCTTCAGGTCGATGGCAGGCACCGGCGTACAATCGATGAAGAAATAACTTAACAACGACCAGTCG
Source organism: Drepana falcataria (assembly GCA_945859725.1). Taxonomy (NCBI): domain Eukaryota; kingdom Metazoa; phylum Arthropoda; class Insecta; order Lepidoptera; family Drepanidae; genus Drepana; species Drepana falcataria. The sequence goes on from OX243925.1 coordinate 2,069,500, forward strand.
CATAAACATAGCCAGTGTACAAAGAGAATGTGCTTGTATCTGATACGAGCGTCTGTAGATAGCGGCGTCGAGATGGGAGATACATGCGCATATCACAGGGCGCTGGTAGAGCTCGAGCGCAGAACTCAAACATCCACCCATGAGCGCACATAAAATACATGAAGTGTGTGTTCCGGTAACATTGTCAATATTAGAATGTATAAGTATGCACATCGGTACTGTTCCTTTTCCTTACAGTGTTATATGAAGATGCAAATTCCAGTAGTCTGTATTAATTTTATTTTTCTGTACCTAGGTAGTCACACAATGAGCTTAGCAATATCATGATTAAGTTCGTGTTTAAGAAGAAATTCATAGACGTGCGAAATGTGAAATCTTCAGGAAAGCCGGTACCACGGTGCTTGTTTACAGACAGATAAACACTCATTTATTTGTACAGATTGATACGAAATACCTTATAAACTTACATTCTAAAAGTGCTACATAGTGTAAAATAGCGTGATTTACAAGTGCACAGTGCACAATTACCGCTATACCTTAATTTACAGACACAATAATAGCCCGGAACTGAGCCCACAAGGGCGCCCTACAATAATATTTCACGCAATACACAAAAATATTCGGCTAACATCTTAAATCAACGAAATAAGAGCCGAAATCGAATGCGTGTCTGTTAGTCACGGGCGGGCAATGCGTGCGTTGAACTTAAAAGGTTGTGACAGGGATATTACGGTAATTACCTTAATTTGTAAACAAAAAACGGTCGGTCACTTGTCGTATGTCAACAGCGAAAAAATTTTAAAACCGAGTGGCGATCCAGCAACCCTGCCTTTAATTCGCTTAGAATGCGGATTGCGCACCAATTAGCGCATCGAACGCTTGTCCGTGAGAACATTATCCATTTTCCGTAGAAATGTATAATTGCGCAATATTTTTATGGAAACAACTTTATCCATTCCAGGGAACTCGTTTGCGAGCGAGTACCGTATTTATCGAGATTCGTCGCGGGCCGCTGCGGGTGCTATCTGTGCGAAAATTTCGCTTGGATTCGGATGAACGCGCAGGCGAGAGGCTACGCGAGGGCTTTGCATATCATTTGCATGAATCTACCCGTGACGAATAAGGTAGGAATGTGTCGGGAAGCTCTCCCGGTCGTTGACTGATTGGCCAAACAAAGCGCGCCGCCCGCGCGCCCCACAAATGGTCACATCTATTGTGAGTATTGTTACTCGAAAACAACGCAAATATTGGTGAATCACCACGAGACACCTTTGCAGAAGGTCGCGGTTTAACACCTCATCTGCCAAGGATGCCGGCGAAGCGTAAATCAAATCTTTTAACGAGGAAATCGAAACTTAAACGTCGACAGCGCGAGCTAGGCTTAATTAACCATCTCCATAAGTGGCCGACCTTCTACAATGGCACTCGAAAGATTAATCGCAAACGCGTAATTATTATCATCGAACTCAATCAAAAAGCTGAGAATAAAATTAATTTCAAAAACATATCACAGTCTACGACACCGTAAAAGCGCGAGTGAGATTAGAATAGGGATACAATTACGCGAGTGATATATAAGGATTAGTACGTGGAAAGCGTCGATAGGATTCTAATAATTGGGCTCCACGTCGTGTTCTTAAAAGGTGCGCGCGTGACCACACCATAGCGGCCGTCTATGAAAGCGTGATAACGTCATATCCCCGTCTCGTTATCGCCGGTGATTTACCGCCATTAGCATACGTGCACAACAGGTGCGATGGTGATTACTAGGTGTAAACGATTGGCGCGTTTAGGACATTTAAACGAGTTCTTTGAAACTAGTGATTTCGTATATGACCGATGCTACGTCATTGGGTACTAGAGTTAATTGTTATTTCGAGTTTGATTTGTAGCTTTAATTGAATAATTAATAACCATTAACTCTAGTACCCAATGACGTAGCATCGGTCATATACGAAATCACAAGTTTCAAAGAACTCGTTTAAATGTCCTAAACGCGCCAATCGTTTACACCTAGTAATCGTTTACACACCTTTTGTGTTATTGAAAATAGACATTTTCAATAACACAAAAGGTGTTACATTGTTGCACATCAAATAATTCACAAACCAACCATCGTATCAAACCACAAACAATATTTTTTTGTTTTCCTATCACAAGACTACATAATAATGCTTATAATAATAACATTTGTATAATAATAGTGGTAAGCAGCGAGCACATGACGTCTGCAACCTGGGGAAATTTTCACGTATTTACGACCCAGGAAATTGGAAAATCCCGACATACTTTAAAACATTATATTTCCCCTGAAGTATATTATTACATCCCGCCGATCATTCCAAGGGGTGTGGGATATGTAATATGCAATCACTTTACCTAGTCTAGACGACTTTTTAGACGACGCTTCATTACTTTTATCTTTCTTATATATAATAATAATAATAATATCCTCACGCCTTCCCACAAGGGTCCCCGAAGGGGTAGACAGAGGTGTATAGGTTATACCCACACACCCACTTTCCGCCAGAGGTATATTAGGTGCTAACGTGACAGATGGCGAGTCCATCGCCGTTACTCAAGCACGACTATACATACGCCTTTGAATTTCTTCTCAGACGTATGCAGGTTTCCTCACGATGTTTTCCTTCACCGTAAAGCTCGTGGTGTGACTAATCACTGTACTTAAGTTCAGAAAAACTCATTGGTACAGTCGGGATTCGAACTTGCGACCTTTGCGTCGCAGGCAACTGCTCGAACCACTCGGCCACCACGGCTCTATACTTATTTATATTCTTATATATACGCTAGCTTTAAATAAATTGACTCGTCTAAGCCCGGAACGATATTTTTGTTCGAACAAATTTGAAATAAGAACTCTTCAAACCATAATGAATAAACCAACGGAAAGTGGAGAGATAATCCCGGCGCGAGCATAGATCCCGTTGGAACTGACGACGGAAGCGCGCCTTCCTGTGTCACTGCTTGAATATTACTCACTAATTAATATGACTTGGAGATGTAAAACATTACCTTATAATATTATAAATACGAAAGTTTATGAGTATGTATGGATGTTGGGTACTCAATCACGCCAGAACTGCTCAACGGAATTGAATGAACTTCGGCAGTGAGATAGATTTTTAACTGGATTAAACATATAATGTCTTTTTGTTTCGAAACTAAATCTAGATAAGTGTATACTAATGGAATCGATTTTTACCGGGCACAGCTTTTAATATAGATACATATATGTATATATATTATACTAGCTGTCCCGCCCAGCTTCACCCGGGTGAAAAAGTTAAACATCCTGAAACACGATCGCAGCGCCACCTATCAGGCCCAATTGTGATGTAAGCTATCCTATCTTTTAAGTTGGATCAAACTGCATACGGTGTGCAAATTTGATTGAAATCGGTTAAGTAGTTTAAGAGCCCATCGCGGACAAACAACGTGACACGTATTTATACATTATTAAGATGTATGGTATAGATCGATTTGGTATTTATGTGGTATATTTATAAGGAGAGCTAATTCTATGATACTTAAGTGGTTTATATAGGTAACACTAGGTACAATAAAACATATAATATGACTATTATCTCGTTGCGGAACGTGGTACGTGTACGCGTGACACGACAGAAAACAAATTGTATGGTATAAGGTATGAATGTCGATAACAACATTTGCTAAATATTTTTAACAAAGGCTTTTGAAATTAGCAAGACCGGTATAATGTACGTAATAGTGGATCTTCAAAAAGTATGCCATTCGATCAAATCATAATCTAAAAAATCTATTTATCTTCGTGTTTTCACGTTGTCCTTAATTCAGAGAGACGCAACACTCTAATAACATCTTAACATAACCTAGCACATATCGAAACATAAAAAACAGACGTTTATAACAAATCCTCCTCTAATTAATACATACAATTCATTTTACTAACAATATCATTGCTTATAACAAATGAGATATCAACAAGAATATTTAGTCAACAGTAAGAAGAGTATTTGAGTAGAAAGTGCACTCATTAAAGTCTCATTAAAATAACAAATTGCGTATTAAAATAAGTAATTGTTATGTACACACAATATATTCAGTTTAGGATTATTTGCTTAGCTTTGCCTGCCATCTGGCACGATGGCAGGCAAAGCTAAGTCGCAGGTTCAGACCCCGCCAGCAACAAGCATTTATGTTTGTACGTGGTGAGCATGTTTGTGTAATATTTATATACCTTCATGCCTTCTCATAAGGGTACCCAAAGGGGTAGGCAGAGGTGTGTAAAGAGAATCATATGTGGTATTATTCACTATTAAACGACATTTGACATATATTCCTAAATATACACATTTGTCGGATAATCCTTACAAAACATGAACTTGCAAGGTGTTTCGATTTTTCTGATGAGAAGTGTATATTAAGTTCAAGCAAAACAATAGAGCAATTCGAGAAATTGTATTATTTATTCCCAGCTAACCATTTGTATGGTAACCACAAAATTGAACGCCAATCACCATTGAGGTCTGGATGCAAGTCGCACGTCAATATTGCATACAGACTACCAAGTAAAGGAACACATTGCGATTCCACTAATATGGACTTTGCGACGAGAGCATAGAATAGGTTTTTATTTATCTACCAACTCTGATACATAATTCTAAGAGGGATGAAACACAAATAGTTACATTTAATTGACTGACCTCTAAAACTAGGCAAAGGTTATCCTGCATGAACAAGACTACGAGAAAGCTGGGAAAACAAAGCAACGGAAATTTTGGGACAGTAAGGAAAGAAAGACCTCCTGCTAAGCAGCAGTGTTTCGTTAAAAAGTTAGCAAACAACAAAACCGTTACGGTAATTATTCCTTTAAATTGTATAATTCCAGAATAGTTCACACGCCAAGTCACCTACTTCTCCCACAAAGCTGCGCAAGCGCATCCCCTGTGTCGTTCCGCACTGGCACCCGCCACGGTGTGCGCACCCTAATAGAATAACGTCGCGGTCGCCCTGCCTTAAGATGCATTGACCTTGGTTTCTGGAATTACTGTAAATAAAATAAAATCCGAAGTAGGAGATGGAGTGAATAATAGCACAGCTCCAACAATATTTTCAAGTAATTTTGTTACCTACAACAAGGCCAGTCTAAAATAATATTATATTAGGAAATAAAAGCTTAGAGTGAAAAAAAAATAAGAACGACAGGTGCTCGATGTGCGACCCCCCTTTAGAAGGGAACGCGCAACGAGCCTATATTTAGAGCCATCGATGGCGCTTGCTCCTCAGAACTATAGAAAGCATGGTTATTTATTTACATAAATAGTATTTATGCGGAAATGTTTAAATTTAATAACTCAGTAAATATTATCTTTTAATTCATCAAACTTTGTAAGCGATCACGTAACAATATTAAAAGATGATCGATTGTGTCATCATCATTATAATACCGCAGAGGCCCACTGTTAACACACACATCATTCCGTGGTTTATACGTGGTGCTTCGTCCTCCAGATTAGTAACCTGTATAACCTGTGAAACCTAGATAATTATGTTTATTCACACACTGTAGGTGATACTAATCTATACGATACGAAAAAAAAATATAATTTTTGCATTTCGCTCTGAGTCGTAGTATAATGATAAACTAGCCTACAATTCTCAAGTATTGGATGAAAAAAAAAAATTTTTGTGTCGGCTACGCGGGAGATAACCTTGGTATTGGCACCATAGGCAGCAGTAACCGCTTACCATCAGGCGGGCCGTGTGCAGTGGTATTATTTTTTAATACGGATTCGTAGGTATTTAGCCCAATCACAAATACCTTGGGAGTCACGTTGGGCGCCAAAGTTCGCGTAACACACATAATCGCAGAATTTATTGGAAATCATGCAAAAGAAACTACTCAGTTACCTTGGGAGTCACGTTGGGCGCCAAAGTTCGCGCAACACACATAATCGCAGAATTTATTGGAAATCATGCAAAAGAAACTACTGAGTTAAAAACCAAATTACATCAGAAGAAGGAAGTCTCAGCCAGGAATGTAGGTGCCAGGAAAACGAATCAACGTAAACTGGTGTTACATATAGATTTGTTCCAAGCCAGCGCAGTTCCTGCGTTTTACAACGAGCTGGAAATAATTACCCATTTAGCGACGTTCAGATTACTTCGCCGACAGTTCTGTGTACCATTAGGATCGTTCACAAGTCTCGTATCGCGTGCTTCGGTGAATTATGCTCTCACCGTAAATAAACACACATTTCCAGTTGACGATAGGCACCTAGTTAACACCCATAGAAAACAAAGCTACAATCTATATATAGTACACCAATGTGGACAACCAAGATATGATTACACTAATCACTGGGGCCAGCCCAGAGGCCAGAGAACCGTTACCATCCCATATGCTACTATCATGGCTATTCCTCCTAATATAAGGTCAACAACAGCGAACCGTCACTCAGATACCAGCCAGCCAGTTAGCCAGAAAGCATTCTTCTACACGAGATACGCCGCGACCTGTGTCTTTTGGTACTAACATTTGTAAAACAAGGGGACTTAACAATTACTACAAAGTAGACATGAGAAAAAAATTGGCAACCCTAAACACTTTGTGCATGACGGACAATCTGAAGCAGACGAATAAATCCGGGTAATGGGCAGTTAGAGGCAATTTCGCTCCGCCGAAATGCGTGTATGTACTGCGGAAACTGGAATAATGGTTGGCAAGGATTTTCATGCATTTCGCTGAAACTGTTAACGCTGTTTTGAATGTTACATATATATCATATCTACATACACATATATACACACACACACACACACACACACATATATCCCAAGCAAGACAATACATGTCTTACATAAGTTACCGATAAATCAATGCACTTCAATTCATAAATCTCATTGGTACATTCGGGGTTGGAACTACCGGTCTTTGAGTTTCAGGCTACTCGAACCACTCGGCCACCACGACTTACTAAAGGTTATATAACAGTTGATAGCATGTTCTGGCAGCAATTAGGGCGCAGCGGACGATGACCAACAGTGTAAATCAATAAAGCGCTATATCATGTCAATTGCCCTGTGTAAACTATGTAACATGTTTGATAACATGAGCGCGTGTAGCAATTGAAGAAAAGCATAATATTCAATTGATTATACTTACTGACTACTACTACTACGACTACTGCAACAAAATTTTCATTTTATCATTCACTGGCTATTGCACCGACTTAGCACTACGGGATTATTATGACGCATTTTGGATTAAAGCTCCGAGGCGACTAGAATTTTTCCAAAATTTGCAATAATTATCGCAACATTTCAAGTAATTTACGCAAATTATCCATCAAGCCTTTCTCATGAATAGCTCTGTATATTGCATCTGAAAATCCGTTTAGTAGTGTGTGAGTTTATTGCGGACAGACAGACAAGTGACTTTGTTTTACGAGTTATAGGCTTAATCATACTTAGTTAGATTTAGCCAGCTATATGATTCGAGGCACGTAGGTAGATCATGGAGTTGAAATACAAATGTCACTTACTATTTTTAGAAATTCGTATAGGAACAATACGTCAATCAAACCATCTGTATTACCGCACCCGTCTAAACTTTCAAAGTATTCATTATTCGTTAAAAATTTTCAGACTAATCACGATGCAAAAATGGTCTTTTATCTGAATTTGTCCAAGAATGTATATAATAATAAAAAATATATTATATACTTATATATATAATAAAAATGTATAAGATCTTAAGAGTATTAAAATCTACATGTCTTGCCACAAAGGTCCTCGAAAGGTAGGCATAGGTCTAGCAGCTACCTCCTTTCACCAGAAATATAATAAGGTACCAACGTGACCGATGCAACAGTCCATCGCCGTTTTCCAAACACGACTGTATATACGTCTTTGAATTTCGTCTCAAACGTGTGCAGGTTTTCTCTCGATATTTTCTACCAACTTAGCGAAATGTCAGAAACGGTCCGCTAATAATCGAAGTAGAAGCAATGCCAGTTTTTGGGAATATATGAAAGTCGTAATAAATACTATAAAAGGTACTTTTGATGCTGGGAACCAATTTTTGGGTAGGTACAATGTCCTTACGACCAATCCCTAAAAAAATTCGAGGTCCATTGCTTTACCGTTGCTCAATACGGTGTTTTTTGTAGTAATAAAACGGCCATTAACAACAATTTGCGCGTGCATATTACATGATTAAGTCGTTAAGACATCAGTGTACGTTATCTTTGCAATTAGGGTCGCGACGAATCCAACCGGACCTCGTTCAGGTGCGTTATTGTTGACGTTAATACTGGCATAACTAAGACTTTGACCTATAATGACCTTGTCTTTCAGATTATAATTGTAAAGATATTCGAAGAAGTAGCCGCAGATCAGAATGTGCCAATTTTATTGTACTGGTGCTAAAGTTGAAATACAATGTCAGATTTTGAAAAGAGAAATTGTTTTAAAAGAAATCCATGATCTAAACGCTTTCACAATATTCTAAAACACGAAACAATTCATTGCTATATACGTTGTAAATTCTTTATTAATGCTATCTCAGTTGAATGCCATCGTGGATACTCATCTCGAAAGAATAAAATTTCAAAATGAGTTCAAGAATGCATTCAGCTAGCACTTAACTCGGATATGAATACAAATTGCATTGGCGCTTCAAGTATGACTATAACTGCAACAAGGGTCAGTAGAACAAATATATTAAACTTATTAATGCCAGATCTAGTCACTGCCACAAATAATCTAATCTCATTGTGCCCGTTGCTGATCGTAACAAAAGCACAGACGTTTCAAATAAAGGCTTTATGTGTGGTGCGTTGGCTAGGCAATCAGATGTCGCTTCTGCCAGCAAAGACACCGTGAGGAGTTCTGGGAACCTTAGCGCGTGATACAACACTACCCAGAAACAGTGTCGTTAGGCTGCGATATTCAATATAGTAGTCCTTATTTGGGCAACTTAAATTTTAAACGTACTCACCTTTTGCTACTTTACGTGCGATTCAAAGCTTCGTAGCCAATAATGCAAACCTATCATCACACTGAATAAATATAGAATCAGTGCCAATAATGTTATTTAATGAGATGACCGAGCGAAATAAATACAGTATTTATGGACCAACCACTAGCACCAGTGAGACTAATTACAGCCAACACTTAGGCTGCCGTAGAAAATGACAAGGCTGTGGGAATAATTGGAGGCGCCATCGACCATGCGAAGTCTTCGTGTGCAAAACTGGCTTGTGGTTGAAATACTTTCCACGTTGCGTAATCTTATCGCTAAAGGACTACACGATATTTAACAGATAAAATATGTATATACCATTAAGTATCTGGAAGAATAGCAAGACGAAACCAGACTTCAACTACCTTATATCAAATCGACCGAGGAATCAAGAATGGGAGCATCAAGAGTAGATACTCGAAGAGCATGAATAGGGTGACTGGTAAATTCGACGAAAGAGGTCTAGCAGAGCAATTGACATGGTCAAGATTGTTTTAATATTCGAGTTAATTCTGGTACTAATATGATTAGCTTAAATGGTTATCACTATAACAATATGCATAAAATATGTATGTATATCTCGGAAAGGTTACGCAGTAGTTATAGTGTGTGGATTTCTCAATGTTAGCCATTAAGTATTGTGGTACTAATACTTTACAATTATTATCCGGTATCGTGTGTTCAATATTTTATGGGTGTATATCTAAAATACTTATTTCCCCATCTCTATCGTTAAGTACAGATTTTCACCAAAAAGTTTACATAAGCTAACGAACCACTAGTTTCCAAAACAAGGCACAGTCGCGTGTCGCCGGGGACAACTTTCCACTCATTTGGAATACTCACAAGAAATTAGCTTCACTTTTCCAATAACATGAATACAAATAAACCTCGGTTATTCTTTTGCCATCTCCGTTGCGCAACATAACATCACAATGTGGATAATTCTCCTTTTATCTGTTTACACTTTTAGGAAAACGTTTCTATCATATCAAATAAAACATAAATCATATTCTAATTCTAATAATTCCAGCTATTATTTTAGGAACTGTGAAGGGCAAATAAAACAAAAAAAACGAATAAAGAAAAAATAATATAAAATAAAAAATTCTGAGAAGAAATTCAAAGGCGTATTTTACTTTAGTTACATTTACTTTAGTTACTCCAGCACAACTATACAGTTGTGCTGGAGTAACGGCGATGGACTCGCCATCTGTCACGTTGGCACCTAATATACCTCTGGCGGAAAGTGGGTGTGTGGGTATTACCTATACACCTCTGCCTACCCCTTCGGGGACCCTTGTGGGACGGCGTGAGGATATATTATTATTATTATTATAATATACATTTTTATTCATCATTCATCTTTGAAATTCATTATGATATACGAAAAACAAACTCAAGTCAAATATTTTGTCCTTAATTAGTTTACTCTTCCTTGTAAACACGCAAGTGTTGTATTTGTATGAGATTAAATAAAAATTAGGTAACTGAAGTATCCGTGTAGCTATAGCAAATATGTATTTTAAACAGAACAGATAATAATGTGTCATCATGGAGGGCAACATAGTTTAGTTTAGTAACAGAAGCTATAACTATATTGCTGGAATATATTTATTATGTTTGCCTATTGTGTGCCAAACGTGGTGCAATAATGTGCATTATGAATGGTCAGAATAGTATGGAGTTTATTATTAACTAGCTGTCCCGCCCAGCTTCGCCCGGGTGAAAAAATAAATAAAAAAGTTGAGTTTCATAAAATCCGTTCTTAGCTGACCAAACACCGCGTAAAGAATACTCCTACCAAATTTCAAGTCAATTGACCTTATTGTTCCTGAGATTTCGTGATGAGTGAGGTCACAAATGGGATCTTGGGATTGAGATCCCATAAATCTATATATATATATATAGATTTAAATATAACGCAGTGACAACTGAGAAAGCAAAAGTCTTAAACTTCGAATATTTGGGCTTAGCATCATGTTCCTGTTATGTCATATTTTACTTTTTAAAAAGTTTTTGTTTGTTTTGTGTTTTTAAGTTTTTCCGACATCGTATGTAATTGTTAGCGTAGAGTAATAAATAATTTCTGTGGCTGGACTAATGGATAATCACGTTACAATGAAGATGTAATTTATTACATACCAGCGAACCGCCCGGTGTTGCACGAGTGCAATACAGAAGAAAAAAGCTTCATTAGCATTTAAAGTCCATGTAAAATAGCCTTGAAGAAATATCTGAATTACGGTGTAAGTCACAGCGAAATTCATACAGTAGTTTGTGGGTTTATCAGACGACAGACTGATAAGATGTTGGCGCATTGCTATATACAATTTTATGATGTTATTTTAATCACGAATACCTAAGTGATCAAATATACAAAGTCCAAATTCCTCCAATTAGCACCTAATCCTCCCCACACTTGACTACCGACGTACTGACCTGAGTTCTCAGTGTGTGTTGGTACACGCACACATAAGTAAAATCAACAAGTTGTAACATGCCAGTTCGCACAAAGCCTTGACTGAGTACTACATACTACTTACTACTTAGGTATAGCTACTTAGACTTAAACATAAATAGCACAAAGCATTCAGGGCTGCCATTAATTGGAAAATACTCATCATATGGATATTGAAATGGAAATCACGGTATTAAAATCGACTGTTTTTCAATCTTTTACTTTCGTCACGCTTGAGTTTTGATTAATTTGTTTAACAAAACCCTGTAGTAGTGTGAGTAAATAATTAATTAGTAGGTATAAAGGATACCTATTGACTTCAAACAGACAGAATCTTAGATATTAAACGAGAGCTTACCGAAAAGTATTTGTAATGGCGAATTTTCTGTTCTTTCGACGGAATCTCAGAAAGATTGGCAACCTCTCTCGTGCTTAACTATGAACATGAGATGCATGCATAATTAATTTAGAAATATATATACGTATGTATATGTTTTAGTTGTAAAAACCCTTTTTTGTGATTGTAAAGATGAAGAAAGGCATACATCGGTTTGGACATATCTGTACATAGGTACAAAGGATGAGTGAAGAAAGGTTGACGAATCTGGCATATGTCAAATGCGAAAATGTCTAGAATAAGAGGCAGAGGAAGACCACGTTCAGAGCTAGATCAAATGGGGCAGTAATATAAGTAAATGGAAAAAGAAGACAAGAGAAGTGCCTGTTTCATTTAAATTACTTGCATCTGTTTGACCCCTGTCATGATATGATTAAAGTGTTTCCTCCAACGCCTCTGGCCAGCAATTGACTGCCAGTGAAAGTGCCGTGATGTGCAAGCACAATTTTCTAATCTGCACTTCCGATATAAACATTAAAAGCTCGTTTACTACGATAGACAACATCCTATTTATATACGTGGTTACACATTACAACATATCACTTACACTTGCTTATGTAAATGGAAAAAAATAAGAAAGTTAGAGCCACGGTTAACTTCCAAGAATATGTACGCATGCTTCCATTAATAAACTCAGCACTTAGAGTAAAAATAATGAGAATAATAAAAGATTTAGCACTCCATTAGATGCAAAACAAATCTTGACATTCACCTTTCTTTGCGGACGTTTATGGCCGATTTCCGTTGCCACAATCGACATCGCGAAAGTTGTAGACGTGATGAATTGGCACGTCTACCTAACAGCTTGCTTACCAGGTTCAAGATCACCACTTTCCATAAAGAAATCGTCACTCAGTTTACATAACGTACGACATTTGACCTGTATCGACTGTTTTACGTAACTATAACATGTTGAAAGTTCGCTAATTTGATCATTATAATATACACAACACGTATGATAGTCGCTGGGAGGAACTACGACTACTATGTAGTTTCTTAATGCATATCAATTTGATTTGTGGCCTTTGAAATATTAATATTGGTTGGAATGGGACGCCTTCTTGGTAACTAACTAACTTTGGTTTTTAAAGCATGTTTAATGTTGTGGAACTTTACGAAACAGCGATAAAGCTAGATTCTACATTGAGAGTTAGAATTAGTTTTACAAAGAGCAATATCTAATGTAATATTAATGATCGTTCTAACGTTACAAGTAATTGTAATGTTAGAATCAGAAGATATTAAATAAATTAGTTTTGAAACTTAGTTGCATACAGATGCTACGTACTTGACAAAAAATACGAATGTTTGTGCGGTTTCCAGTAATGAGCTCCTTGGGGAGGGGGGAGGATTGTTACATTGTGTTGGAAGCAGAGGGATTAAACCCATTATGCTGCCAACACACTATAACTCTCCGAACACAGAGTGGCAACGCGCAAGTGATACTTCGGTATCGTGAGCGTAAATAGGCTACGGTAACCGTTTCCCATCAGGTGGGCCGTATGCCTGTTTGCCACTCTTGTTGTATAAAAAAAAAAATTACAAATTCCAATTATAACACGAGTCTCTCAAGGGGTAGGTATTTTAGGTGCCAACGTGACATCTATATATTAACCTTACGCTGAAATTATATAGATAACGCAGAGTAGCTCGTGGCAAAACGCATTCGCTAGACAGGTGTAAAGGCGTTTTCGAATAGAAAATGAATAGTGGCTCTGGTTCCAGTTGCCATAAATCTCAGTATACGCAGGTGGGTCGGCGCCGGCGCGTACCGCCACCCACTTTAGAGTTCACTGCATCTGTTACGACCAAGTACTAATCAAGTAATTATGAAACATTCATCATTCATAAGCCCCAGTTTCTCATCGACTATTTGAGGAGACTGGATAGATTTTACATCTTCGCGCCTTCCCACAAGGGACCCCTAAGGGGAAGGCGCATTAGTGTAAGTGACTGTTAGGCCGTTCTAATATAGTAAATAAATAATAAAATCAAAAATCAAATATCTCTTATCCGTTATAATCTCTTAGCCGTTTCTCAAGTGAGTTCCTGTCAGTATTTACAAAGTAGTGTCTTAGAGCTGTCGACAGACTCGCCGTCTGTAACGTTAGCACGTAAATGTAGCCCCAGTGAAATGAGGGCGTTATTTGATCTCTGACACATCCCCATTAGGAACTCTTCTAGTGAATTAGTTCTAGTTTCTAGACGAACATTTTATTATTAAAAAAATATGCAGAAACGTTATCTCGTCTCTGACGTGATCCTTCGATAAATTTCGCTCAGGAAAGTAAGTATAAAGACACAGTATGTATCTAGTTGTATTTAAACTCTGCATCAAGATACACTGGAAAACTGAAAAACTACAACTTTTTGTGGAAACTTTAGCTTTCTTCTGGAAAATTCCGTTAATTTTGGGCAAAGGTACTTCATATCATGAGATATATTGTAAGGTACAAGTTATTTAGATAAGATATTTGTTTAATCTCCTGAACACTTGAACATTGATAAATAACATGATATCACAAAAAGATATAACAATATCATATACACTTGCATGTAATCAACAATAATGTACGTCACATTATTTTAAACCGCTATGATAGCAAACAAGCATGCAGTCCTCCTGATAGTAAGCGGTTCCCGCCGCCTATACGCTTGCAACACCGGGGTTTCGCACGCATCCTATAAAAGCGCTAAAGCCACCCCGCATACTCTAGACAGAGAGAGTAAAGCTTCAACTCTATCTAGAATTACAAGCGTCATCTCTTTATCCACATTCATCAGTCTTGCATCAATACTCGCCAGTTTCGAGTATTGAGCATCCCGGAGCGTTCGAATTGATCTAGGTATTGGAAGAGGCAAAGGAAGACCACGTATGTTGTTACTTTCGATGTAAGTCGACTTCACAAACGTATTATTTTTTATCGTAAATCATAAAAAAACTCAATGGAATTTGAACCTCCAACCGTTGACTCTTTATACAACCGCATAAGGGGGCGTCCATAAATTACGTGAGGTGTATTTTTTAATTTTCTGTCCCTCCATCCCCCCTGGTGAGATATCGTGAGATTTTATTCAACTCCCCCCCCCCATCCCCCAATCTCACGTGAGATTTTTCAAAATGTGGGTTTCTTACGCAAACGCGTTGGATTTTTATTGTAAAAAGAAAAAAAAATTGCTTCGTGCTTTTATTTACGACTAGTTAAGACTAGTAGGTAATCAATATTGCTGAGAGTTTAATTATAAGATTAAATCTTACGCATGTTCAATCTGGATTAAATGGACCAAATTGGTATATATTTTTTTGTTTAATCAGACTCGACCCCCCCCCCCCCCCTTAAACATCTCACGTAATTTATGGACGCCCCCTAAGCCATACGGCCACGACCGTTATTGGAAAATCTTTGAACTTTTCAAAATGTAGCATAATGTCCTAGTTTCTTTAAGTACGTAATTATTTTCAGAGCGCAGGTCGATGTTGGTAACTATCCTTGTAATGAGGACTGGACAACAAATTAGTTAAACAAATACCCTTATCACTTGCTGCACCTGACCTCGATCGTCAGTGTTTGATCGGCATCATTCCTCTAGTGTTCCCACAAACACTTCACTTCGACCGACAAACACTTCACTTACGTTAACACGCCATAGCGTTGACATTCAGTTTAGCAGAAGATATCAACTACATTAACATTATTTTTATAATCGAAATCTATGAGACTGACTTGATAACATCTGTTTGTTTTGTGTTTCTAGGGGTGAGTTATAGACTTCACAACATATTTAAGTTAAATATGTATATATCTCGTTTATAATATGGTAGGGTAAAATTGAAATTAATTGAGTTGTCGGTATTTAATAGATTGTCAAATAAAGCATTCATTCAGCATGTTAAATATAAAGTGAATTGTTTTTCTACCAAAAGAGCGACGGAATAAGAATTCTATAATTTTTTTTCTCTTAATAACGGCGATGGACAGACCATCACGTTAGCACCTAAAATATTTCTCTCGCGTAAAGTGACTGTGTTGGTACTTCCTATACACCTCTGTTACTACCCCTTGTGGGAAGGCGTGAGGATATATTATTATTATAATATCAAACCTTTGATTTATTGAAATATATATTAAAATCCATTGCCTTATTAAAATTTATGCATACATGTCTGCGCTTTTTTTTATATTGGTTACAATTAACATTCACTCATCACTTAACCAGCCTCAATCATCTTAGCCTGTAATAATATTTTTTTCCTCCAAGGATCTGTCAGCTTACTCAGTCGAACAAGAGTACGGTCAACGGTGAATGACTCACCTAAAAGAGTACGAATTTTTAATAATTCACTCGATCATTGACTGTCAACACCGTATACTTATTAACAATATAAATAATTATGTTTAATTCATGTCACATTAACATAAACTACCTACTACTTAAAATAAATAGTCGATACTCGATGAACTTGAGAAAACACTCGAACAAACATTACATGGAGCTATGACATAATTGTCACTTGGTTCTGAGGTCATGAAAAGTTTTTTATAATCTTCTAAATTGTATCGAAGGTCCGTCCGAGGTCAATATTGTTCCGGTGTAAGAGATGCAAAAACCTGCCAACTAAAACAAGAGGATGACGTTGTTAGTGATACAAGCAACGTGAGTAAAAGGGATGAAAGTATTCAAATGAGTACGGAAAATTAAGGGGTTGACAGTTGAGCATATCGTCATTCCAGTCTGGACTTACATCCTCTACTACTCTCTTCTCGTTCAATATAGGTGTTAAACCTTGTGACTTCTCTAGATAGTAACGAGATGATGAAAACTTTTTGCTGCGGCAGCTAGTCTTGATACGACTGAGACTGCGGTAACTGCTTACCATACGAAACCTTATTCCGCAGCACTGAAGTGACAAGCAGGCACGCCACGTAAGCGGCGTAACATTACTAACAATCCCGTTTATAGCCTTACATTTAAACTGTTTCCGGAATTTCACCTCGTTGTAGTAGGAAATTTATTAAAACCGATACACTACCGAGAATATCGTATAATATTATAAATGGGAAAGTAAGTTTGTTTGTTTGTCCCCTATATCTAATTTAACCATACGAATAATCCCCGAGGTGATTAGTGGCAAACCATAATTAACTCTAACGTAAGTGAACAGAGTTCTGATTACGTAGCATCCAATGACATGTATGTTGCAACTTTTAGGCAACATGTCAACAACCTTGTTCTAGAATTTTTGGACGTTATAGGGACACATTTGTTTTAGATTACGAAACTGGCGAGATGTTGGAATGCTAACAATGATAGCATAGATAAAGTGTAAAGCCTGTTCCAAACAATTACTTGACTTTTAAGTTGGAAGCGTCTTCTGGCCACCATAGGAGTTCAGTTGATGACTTCTTTACTGAAGAACTTAAATCAACGAATAATGAAATACCTGCAACAATAATGAAACAAAACGTTAGAGATGTCACAATGCGATATTATAATGGGTTAAAATTAAAAAGAGCCGCAATACAAGTAGTGCCGGTAACGCAAACATTGCAAGTTTGAAGCCCGGCCGTACCGATGAGTTTTTTCTGAACTTATACACAGGGTTAATCGGTCCACGGGTTTTACGGTGAAGAATACCTACATAAGTTTAAGAAGAAATTCAGAGTGTCACGCTGGCATCAAAATATCTCCGGCGAAATTAGGCTAACCTTGGCCTACCATTTCTTTGGGAACGCTTATGGGAGGGCGTGAACATATACATATTATACGTATAATAAGAAAAAAAATATAATAGCGTAGTCAATCATTATTCTCTATGCATCGTAAGTAACATAGTGCTGGGAAAATACCGAACGATCAGCGAGTTAGCACTTAGCGACAATAAATCGCTTCGATTGGAACGCGATGAGACTGCATTAGTTTAACGAATCGCTCAAGCATACGTCATCGTAACGTTTTTATTGACCTTTATATGGATGGCTAAACCTACGTAAAAAGTGTTTATTTTTCATATATATTTCTAAAAAGTAGTTTAAATGGCGGGTTTTTTTGTATACAACAAGAGTGGCAAACAAGCATACGGCCCACCCAATGGAAAACGGTTACCGCAGCCTATTTACGCTTACAATACCGAAGTATCACTTGCGCGTTGTTTTGGTTTGCGGGTGGTTTTTTGATTTAAAATAATAGTTGATAGCCATCTCAGTCGAGTGCCTGACAAGAAGCATAAACCAATGACTAACAACATTATCTGGTAGCAGCTAAGTACTTCTACTATAAGTACACTGAATGCTAGTAAACAATCAAGTATCGGGGCAAATAGCTCAATAGCAATTGTCAAATCGGCACAATTGTTGCGTTGACCCGCGCACCAATCACTGCTAATAAAGGCAAATTAAGCGCTGATCAAACAAACGAACAACTGGAGCGCTCTCATAGATTCAATTCAACTGTAGGGCACGCATTCCCCTCGCGCCCTTTTGGACTTACGCGTGATTCGATCTCAGGCACAATTAGACAATAATAATATAACATATCCTCACGCCAGCCCACAAGGGTCCCCGAAGGGGTAGCCAGAGGTGTATAGGTAGTGCCCACGCACCCACTTTCCGCCAGAGATAGATTTAGGCGCCGACGTAACAGATGGCAAGTCCATCGCCGTTACTCAAGCACGACTATACCTTTGAATTGCTTCACAGACGTATGCATGTTTCCTCTCGATGTTTTCCTTCACCGTAAAAAGCTCGTGGTGAGACTAATCACTGTACTTAAGTTCGGAAAAACTCATTGGTACAGTCGGGATTGGAACTTGCGTTCTTTGTGTCGCAGGCAACTACTCGGCCACCACCACTATTAGACAATTACTTTTAAATTTCATTCATCTGAATCGATGGATTCGAATCCATCGATTCAGTCTCAAACGAATTTATATATTTTTATAAACCCACTCAATTTCCTCCCATAGCACAGTAATAATAATAAATTCTTCAATCATATCAAGCATACGTGATCATAATATTACAAACCATCTATCTGGCCTTGAGTCACTCACAATAGACCAACAATTACAATTCATCAACGTCAGCGCAGGGCTGACGTTTCGCAGTAAGCGAGCTCGATTGACACGGGACGAGTAAAGAATCGATTCCAGATTCAATTCGGCACAATATCGATCGATGCTTGCACAACTATTAAGGTTAATACCGGTCAAGGACCAGTACGAAGTTACGAACCAATGTACTTTGCAGTCACGCTACTCGCTCGATTAATAATCGAATGATTTAATAGCGTTCATTGTGCATTGTCCTACTACTCCTAAGTTCACGGCTGTGTTCAATCGAATTCTCGATACGGACGATTTCGTAACGATATTAATGTGATTGAATTGGATCGCGTGTAGGAATATTCATCATAATCGGTGACAGCCGTTGCGTAGCTGAGTGCGAATGATTGATCGAGCATGCCAAACAAAATGATCAGTGCATTGCATTTTTTGTACTGTGCTTCGAAATACATTTTCAATACAAATTCTATTCCTTTCCAACTCGAGTTGCCATAACGACAAACTTATTTTATAATCTGTGCTCCAGTATCCAAGTACAAATATACAATATGCAGTAACACAGCGCTACGAGCTAGAACTACATCGTATTCTGTGTACAATTTAAACCTGCCCATCTTTATAATCTCATGAATAAGACAAGGCACGAGCTGTGCTTTAAACGAGGGACGGACGATTGGAATTGAATTCACTGCGATATGTGGCCCTTGTATAATCTATTCGCTTTGCTTACAATCGGCGTTTTGATAATCGGCAAATCGATGCGAAGGCCGCGACATGAAACACTAATTACAGAAACGAGTATGTCGACAGTGGAGCCGAAGTTATCGTTACTTTTATCTTCACTAGACTTAAATATTTCGCCACGAGAAAAATGGCTTACTTATTGAATGGATTTGGTTCAAACTTAAGGCGGGCTAAAATGTTATTGATACGGATAAATTGACGTCGAAAGTGGTCGAAGCCTTGATACTTGCATCAGGCTGTGTGTTAATTGCACAATAGAGTGAGTGGCATCGCGGCACGATGTCTTTACTTCTGTGGTCGTGACCACATGTCTCGTGACCCCCTTGTCCTTGCTCTGCCACCACACCACCCCTACTGCTGGTTCATTATTATTATTAATAAAATTCCATTCGACTAGATGAAAAACAAAGATGATACTAGGAAGATAACTAGATATACTAGATAGACTATTCTCTATGGAAAAGAAGATATTTCGATGGAAATAAACCCCAAGAAAAACGCTAAAAATAGTCTAATCTTTTATAATTGAATGTATTAAACTTAAAACAATCAATGTTAGAAGCAGTAAGTAGCAGATTGAGACCACCGTTCATGCACCGAGTGCAGTGTGCCGTCGTCGCGACGCACACTCAAGAATTAGGTCGGGGCGGCGTGCGCCGGCGCCGCACAAATCGTGCGTGAACTGTTTACTCAACCCTAATAGAATATACTCACGTTGGTTATTTTATCGCTGGTTGAAAGCATGACTAATTAATTGCCAAGCCGATTGAGCGGACACAATAATAATTGTGCAAGACACAAACAAACATACTTACATATTATGTGATGTTAGGCGGTAATTTTATTCAGGAAACTGAAAGATAGCATGGGAGATCTTTTTACGGACGTACAGACTACATAAGGTCAAGCTTACGGACGCGGGAGGCATCAACCCGGACAGAATCGGTAATCAAGCATTCCACTAAAATCGGGTGTACAAAAAATCTGCAACATAAATGTAGGTACTCGACGAAACACGACATAATTCCTTAAGCATTTAAATTTATTAACACCGGAATGAAATCAGATGCGGGTGTGACATCGAGTAACGAAAACGCTAGGGTGACGATGCGAGATGTCCTTAAACGGTTATTTTGTAACAGATGACGATGATAACATGTCGGTGCGTTTCCGCAATTACCTGGCGCCTGTACA
This sequence comes from Drepana falcataria, assembly GCA_945859725.1. Taxonomy (NCBI): domain Eukaryota; kingdom Metazoa; phylum Arthropoda; class Insecta; order Lepidoptera; family Drepanidae; genus Drepana; species Drepana falcataria. The sequence goes on from OX243925.1 coordinate 2,090,387, forward strand.
TCTGTACTGAAAGGTTAACGAGACGCATTAAGTGCATTTATACGTCTGCACAAACGATACAAAAAGTCTGATGCTATGGGCAGCAAACAAATCACAAAACTCACTCATTCGAGCATATAACGTAACTAGCTGTCCCGCCCAGCTTCGCCCTGGTGAAAAAGTAAAATTTCCTGAAACACGATCGCAGCGCCACCTATCGGGTTCAATTGTGATGCAAACTATCCTACCTTTCAAGTTTGATCAAACTGCACACAGTGTGCAAATTTGATGTGTTTAGGAGCCCATCGCGGACTTGCGATAAAAATTGCCATAAAAAAGATTATAGTGAGTCAATCTTAAAAGATAGACATATGCTGTCGCAGACTTTTTTTTAGAACTTTTAAAGAGGAACAATTCTCTCATACATGATATAGGTGTAACTTAAACCGTTTACGCAGCGCACGCAACGGAAGCTCTCAAAAAGGAATATTTTTTCCCGTTCTGGCAACATTATTCATTTATGCTTCGCTCCTATTGGCCGTAGCGTGAGTTTATATAGTCTAAAGCCTTCCTAGAGAAATGGACTATCCAATGGAAAAAAGATTTTGTCAATTCCAACCAGTAGTTCCTGAGATGAGCGCATTCAAACAAACAAACAAACTCTTCAGCTTTATAATATTAGTATAGATTATTTGTTAATATAAGAGGTGGAACCGACAACTAAGCGAAAGAGGTTTGTAAATTAAGGAGTAATTGGCGCTCTACTCTTCCTGCCTACACGTGGAAGACTATGTATGTATACTTTTTTTTTCTATGTTTACTTAACATGATCATTTGCTTATGTAATAAACTACACAAAGATGTGCTTTAATCAATCAATAAAATCAGTCTTTATCATCCCACTGCAGGGCATGGGCTTCCTCTCCAACACTGTTTCCGGCCCTGTACAAGACGTGCATAGCCATCATTATTAAAAGCGAACAGGGCATATGTATGTATTGATTCCATATAAATATGTCCCCTATACATTAATGAATAGATTGCAATAGCTCAGAAGCAAACTTCAGTATATCGCAGGTATCGAACTATGTCATCATATTCTTAATTCATCAGTCAGTTCCGGCTAAGCTTTGGTGCCTTTGCCTCTAAGTAGTACGACTGTATACAATTTCAAGTTATCATAAATCGGGATACGCAAACTGAGGAATCATAAAACACTACTCATTTGACATCCTCCGTCAAATCATCTGTGTTTAACCATACGTCGCAGTGATTATAACGGTTATTTACAGTTGGAACAAGTTTATTAATTAAATTACTCTCGAAGCTATATATTCTGTTGGATACCAATTCCTAAAACCACCATAACAATAAAATAGAAAGGCAATCGTGCTGAAGTCATTTAGTAGTTTCTTATGATAGAATCTGAAGCCACAGCCTTGTAGCAATCTCACCATATGGGACAAGACCATTTAAACCAACTGAAGGATAAGTGCAAATATGTATGTACACTGCCGGCCATCGCAATCTAAACGGAGGTCATAAGATTTTATGAGACCCATGCGTGTGTGTCTCATGTTTTATAGAGCGATGTATGCGAGACAGATCGCGTTTACCGCAAGACCCGATTATGTCGCGAATAAATCGACGGCGGACGTCGCACGTTGCGTTTTAACGGTAACAATCCGAATTCGGTTATCAACGATTTGATTGGGTTCGAGAAGCTCGAAGACGGGTTATGGCGTATCATGATCGTGGAAGTCAGCGGAGCAATTTAAAATTCAAATAGAATATTTGTTGAGATCGTTAATTATTTCTGGTAGAGCTTCTTTTACCAACAAGTTGATCGGCATTTAATTTTATGTAAAAGTTTGAGCGACATATTAAATATTTAAATAAATTTAGCACTTTTTTTAAGTTCACCTGATTCGTGACACCTGTTGGGAAGCTTATTAAAGAGTCTATATGACGGTAAGAAGCGTCAGAAGCGATCTAAATTGTAGTCCCGTATAAATGCCCCGTAGCTTTACCCACCGTTAAATTAGGAATACGACGTTTGATTACTGTGAGTACTGAGGATTCATAAACAAAACAAGAAATATATTCACTTTTTGCGCCCGATTTGCACAGATACGAGAAGATAGACAGTACGTAGAGTTCGTTTAAGGATGAGTGAAGAAAGATTGACGAAACAGATATTGCAAAGCAAAGCAAGTGTGTGCAAGAAGAGGCAGAGTAAGATCACGTTCCAACTACCTAGATCAAATCGATCGGACGCTCAAGGAGGGGTACGTCAATAGTACTCGAAACCGACAAGCATGTATGAAGAGACTGATGAATGTGGACGAAGCGAAAGAGGTATGTAAGTCTAGAGAACTGGGGCTCTTTACGCTCTGCGTACCCGATTAGGGACTCGGCGTGATAACATGCATGTATGTATATTAATGTTTTTCTGACGCATTGTTGGTATAACTCAAACATCCTGGATTACCCCACCTAGTTGTGGTTCCATATACCACACAGTACGGGCGTGCGTAGACTGGAAATAATGCAAACGTGTTGTCGGGGCAACATTGGGCCTTATTAGTATTGTTGATGCGTTTTTGTTCTCAGACTGCCAGTCTGTCGCCGTCCGTGTACGACCGGTTATATTATCTCTAGCTATGTCCCGCAGTTTCACCCGCGTCACATTGGATTAGATGGAATACAATGTGTTAATCTTCCTCTGTGAGTGAAAGAGATAGGAACCCATCCTCAGAAACTTTCCCATTTATAACATTTGGTAGTAGAAACTAGAATAGCTGGCTTTGGGGCAAATTGGAGGGGTAACATGCATTTACTTATAATTTCCATGTCGCAAGTGAGACGTGGAAGTGAGAAGACAGTGAGAAGCGTTTGCAATGTATATAGCGAAGAATGTTTTTACTGAAAACTAAGTTACAAGAGTCAATGAAACACGAGTACCGCCAAAAATATACAACAGAACAGGATTGGCCACCTACGAAATGAAAGTTTGTAGAAAGAGGAACGCCAAGATCACAGACAAAGAAAAAGGTCAAAGGAACCAATATTTCTAATGAAAAAAATACAGGCTTCATATATACTCATAGCTTCCAATTAAATTCATTAATTCGACGAAAATAAGATATGAGAGAGAGAGAGAGAGAGAGAGAGAGAGGGAGAGAGAGTTCAAGCGTTAAGATCGAATTATAACGTGATATTAAACCTGCACACGTCTGAGAAGCAATTCAAAGCTTACGTATAATCTGGCTTGAGTAACGGCGATGGACTCGCCATCTGTCACGTTGGCACCAAAAAATATCTCTGGCGGAAAGTGAGTTTGTGGGTATTACCTTTATATACACCTCTGCCTACCCCTTCGGGGACCCTTCTGAGAAAGCGTGAGGATATCAAATTATAATTAACAATAATTTGTACGGTTCATTTTATTGACACACCAAGTGATCCAAAACTCCCAACGAGCCACAGTCAAACTAACGGGCAAGGCATGCCACTAATGCGTCGTGAGGAAACAACGGCATTACGTCTACTGAAATAAAGGTAATGAGTATTACGAGTTCATGTTGCAAACGTGGAAGTAAGCTACGCGATGCGAAAGATATTCTATTTAATATTTATCATATTTTTTATTGCAACAGAGTACAGTATTTATATATCTTATCTTATTATATAATATCTTATGTAGCTCTTGTCTCCCAGTGCTGAACAAAGGTTAAGTTTAGACTTGGGGTAGTATTAGTGGCCGACTGGTTCGAACAAGGTGCACGTCCGAACCCGGACTGTTCCAAACTGTTTTTCTGAATTTAAGTGCAGTTATTAACCACATATCAAGCTTTATCTTGAGGAAAATATCGAGAGGAAACTTGCATACATTTGACAAGAAATTCAAAGACGTATGCATCTGTCACGTTGTCGCCTAAATATATCTCAGATGTTTCTGCAGTAAATACGACTTTGAATTTAGTAATCGGAGTAGCAATATAATATTCAATAGCTTTCGCGTGTTATTAGCATATCTAACGTTGTGGGGCAACCTTACCGCGACCACAAAACAAGTAACGGACAGTCATTTCACATTTCACGAGCACAAACAGCGGCGTGGGAACTGTCAACCGAACCACGAGGCTGTTCACACCACGCCACTTTGGCGTGGGCGATTGTTTGCCTGCCCGCTTGAGCTGGACTTAACGACCATATATCTTTATGCCTGTACAATGAGATGAAAATACAAAATTTGAGTAAATAACCTGCCGACCAAAAGAAACGCTATGAAGCCACAGCCACAGGCAAACAACGGTCGTCATAGTACATACTACATAGGTAGTGTATATGCATTTTGACAAACCGTTATTTTGATATTACACACGGGCATTAAGATTTTTATTAAACAATAGCTGTCCCGCCCAGCTTCGCTCGGGTGAAAAAATTTAACTTCCTAAACCCGATCGCAGCGCCACCTGCGTTTGTTTAGATTCACAATTGGACCCGACGGTCCATTTGTGAATCTAAACCATTCTCGAATCCATCTTAAGAAAATTTCATTAAAATCGGTCTAGCCGTTTACGATTCTATAAAGACCATACAGACAAACATTAATTTTATTTAGATTGCTATGATTATTTAGATTTCAAAGATTGAATACGCTATGAAAGGGTTATTTATAAAGTTGCTCATATGTACAACATCTGGTAGATCCTACTGACTATATATATGGCTTCTTGTACAAGTATTATTATGAGGCACGTTTACAGCCCTTCAATAACAACTAAAGATGGCTGGTATTACCATAAACTTCATGCAGATTACACGAACCAACCGTCAGTGTCGCACTTTTGGCTATTTTATTAATGAATGTATTATTAAGAATCAATTTACCTTTCAAGAGAGCATGCGAACACTGTCACTCATTTCGTAAACGATAAATGCGGGTTTAAATTCTTCCGCGATGCGCTGTATCATTAACTTCAGCCAATATATTACAATGTAATAAGACATGAGCCGTGATGGCCGAGTGGTTCGAGTAGTTGCCTGCAACACAAAGTTCGAATCCCGACTGTACCGATGTGTTTTTCTGAACTTAAGTACAGTGGTTAGTCACATCACGAGCTTTACCCTTGTGGTAAGGCGTGATAATTATTATGATAAATTCAATCAACAAAGTACACTACACAACAAAAACATAATTACTATCTATAATGTATTTTCTTTGTGAAACAACAAATATGAACTTTAAATTGCATGGAGAGACTACACTTTTCGAATATCCCAAAATTGTAGCCGAAAAACAAAACGCTTGCAGCTAAGAACTACTTACTTATATAACGGATATCGGAGAACTTATGAACCACCCGATATCGTTGAATAAGTAGTTCTAGTGATATGGTAAGGTTTACCATAAAGCGTTACCAAACTGTCACGGCCCAAAATAAACATTCGCAAATTACTTCACTTGCCGCGAACAAAGAAGAAAACGCTGCGCAAGATATATATCTTAATGTACATTTATAATATCACCATAAACTGTAATGAGTTAGTTCGTGACAAGTGCGACAACATGACACATCCTTGTCAACTGCGGCGACAATGAAAAATGAACGTGAAAAAAACAACCAAAATGTCTGAGTTCATTAACGAACAAGCCTGCTAACGATGTGAACTTTAAACCGCAAAGAGACAATGATTACATGTAACAAAGCGGGCCCAAAATAGGAGATCAGCGCTCGTCAAGTGCAAATGGGCACCTGTCGATGACCTCTACTCTAACGGTCATCCCTGCTTCCAGCGACCATTTATAGAAGATCCGCCAACCGGCTTGGAGCAAAAGTAACTTGGAAGCGTCGAGAGATCGTTTAATACTGGATATATTCATCCCTAACAGTTTGAATGAAGGTTGAAGGTCGAGAGCAACAGCTAGTTTGCACCATCGAACACAGCTGCAGGGAATGTGTGCCGAATAACTGTTTCCCTATACATTCGCAATCGTCGTCAAATAACGTGGCATTCAAGAGTTGTAGATAAAGCTCAAAGCAGCAACACGTAAGTCCATATATACACATACATACAATGACCACGTAGAGGCCCTGGTGGTAGACAGAGAGCGCTTTACACACCTCTTTCGCTTAGTCCACATTCATCAGCCTCTTCATACACGCCCGCCAGTTTAGAGGACCGACAAATGAAACAAATGAATCACGAATTTGTTTCATTTGAAATGTAATAAATGCGACATCGGTTTTAGACCACTAAACAGATAAAAATGTATTTCTTTTTAGCGTAGTAGCACACGCCGGGTATCCGCTAGTAATTAATAGCTAGCAATAGCTAATAACATCTAACGCGGGTACATCTGAAAGACTCAAGACGAGATAAGGGATATAATGGAGCGCATTCAGAATGGTAATAGCGGAGCCGAGGCAAAAGGACACAACAATTCCGCCACAGGATCAATTAATATTTAAGAGCCGGACACCCACCTGTCGGTGTGTTGCAGAGATAAAGCGCTGCCGCTAGACAATATTATGATAAATGGCACGTACGATGTGACTGTACTTATTTATGAACCCACTAGCGACCCGCCGCAGCACGGGTAGTAAAGCATTCCTACATATTATTCTCTCGTAGGGTCTTATAAGCGTATTACAACCAATTTACACAAAACCTTAATATTCCCTAGGAATCACTCTGTAACCAAATCGAAATCCGTTCAGTAGTTTTAAAGTTTTACGCGAACAGACAGACAGATGAGACTGGGAACTTCTGTACGTTTTATAATAGCTATATAGTGAAACTGACTACCTTCTATACTTAGGCCACTTTTCACCGTCATCCGATTATCAATAACATTCCGATATTACTGTCTGAAATACAAATGTAATCCGCGATCCCAACACAATGCATTAAATTGTATACAAATGATCTATAAGGCACAACGACTAACCAGTTAAACTAGTCGTTAATAATAACTGTAACGTGTAATTCTAGGGACGAACGCATCAATATTACCAGCATTGAATATTCACCTGCCGTTGATTTGACAACATTAAGCTGACGCATCAGTTCTCATTTTAATTTTATTATGCTCTAGTTAATATTTTCACAAATATTCTCATATACAAAAAAAAACAGGAAGTAAATTCAAATTAGCTCAGTAGATAGACGAACAGTGCCCTTAGATACCATTACTCCTTCGATGGATCAAGTCGACGGAGCAGGAACAATAGTTAGTATTTAATTTAGTTTTTTCATATTGAATGTTATACAATGTATGATGCTTAATAGAGTAGGTTAAGTGTTGTTGAGGCGCCATTCCAAACGTATATCCATTCCAAACGTATATCCATTCCAAACGTATATCCAAACGTGTATTCCATATCTATCTGTCAACTATATAAGCCGACGCACTCGCTTTTTATCCGAATGAATCCGAATAAATTATCTTATCATACGCAAGTATGACAAACAACAAAGAAAACAGCTTGCGGAAAGGTAAAATAATATATTAAACAAAAATAAACTCGCTATAAATGGTTAAAAGCCATTTAGCGAAACGCGAAGCGATATTTAATCGGCTATAATGCAGCCCCATCCAGATTAAATTAAGCAACAATGAAGTAAGTCATCACTTACGGAGGTCAGCGTCGCCCGACGAAGCATTAATTCAGCGCAAACACGACAGGTAACTTGGCATTTCACTGGTGAAATATATAATGAAATTAATTAACAGTATTGCTTCCGTAATCTTAGACGAGGGATCGTAGCAAGAATTTAAATCATGAGAAGTTGTATAATTGAATCGTTGGCATATTTGTGAAACTGGTCGGCGGTCGGTGAATAATGATGTCATCCTTTTCAAATGCGCTCACTTAATGAACTTACAACGTAAATTTGTGGCGATCATATCATCTTCGAAATTTGCTGAAACATGCTCACCCTGATGTAGTCAACGAGCACCTTCTAAGCCCATGGGAGATTGAAATATTTACTAGTGGTGCTAGCAAGTGTCACGGCGCACTTGCTAGCACCACTAGTAAATATTTCAGTGAGCAATAAATCGACAAAACGAATCTACGCAGACGGCGTAGATTCTGTTCTATTTATCAGTTGTAATACTGAAATCTCACATGGCAATTCAAGGTGCCCTTAGTTGTGTTCGCTTAGGACTAAAATAATGTTAGGCCGACACATTCTGCTCTCGCCATTGTTCGGGTTATTAACAAAAAGTTTCTGGAACTAACTACGAGATACTATAAAGAAATAGTAAAATTTTAATATTTTCCGCCTTCATTAGCCCTACTTGTTCTATGTTATTATCTTATCAGCGGCTTGCTCTTGAAGGAAATGCAAGATGGATAGGTAGCGTCCTGGCATATTGTCGCAACACATTCCTGATAAGGCAGATAACATCCATATGACTTGTATTAAATATTTAGAGAATTTGATATTATCACGTAAGATTATTCTCACAAAGATGCTTGTTGATGAGGCAAAGCCTGTAAGTAATTTATCTATACATACATATAATATAATTGGAGTGTCTGTTTGTAATATTGAAATAACTGCTTTTTACTAAATGCATATGAAAATACAACACGGAACATACACCAAAATATATTTTCTTGCAATTTTTGTCTCTCTGTCCGTCCGTCTGTCTGTCTGTTTTCCGGCTAATCTCTGAAACGGCTGGACCGATTTTGACGGGACTTTCACTGGCAGATAGCTGATATAAAAAGGAGTAACTTAGGTTACTTTTATTCTAGATTTTTTTTGTTAAATTTCCCGCGTACGAAGTCGCGGGCACAGCTAGTATAAAATAAATCATGATTAGACATAAAATTACATAAAGTGCAACACTACTCGACAACAGAAAAAACCGACTAATCTTTACATAGTATAAAACAAAATCGCTTCCCGATTTGGTCTTTTAAATTACGTAACGAATTTTAATGCGTTTTTTAATCAATATATGGAGTAATTCAAGAAGGAGGTTTTCATATTTATAGTTTAATATTGTACTACGGGAGCTGATCAATATCAAATACTGAATGTTCATGTGAAAATCTGTAAGTAGTCTGAAATAAATCAAGATTAGGTCGATATGGCATGATCTGGATCTGGCGTCAAGTGGACAAATCTTATCTTAAAGGCAAAAAGATGTGGATGCGCCAACAAAAAACTGAACCAATCGTCAACTCATCAACTAAGTTGAAGTTAAAGATTGTTATCTCAACAGATCTACTACGCAGGAGGTCCTCCATCCAGCAAAATAAACGTAGTATTTGGCTAAAGGAAAAAACTACTTGTACCACCCACATGGATCTCAAATTGGGTTCTCACAACACTACTTGTCACGTGTAGCCAATCAATTTACGACCATTGAATACGGAAATATTGGTCTAATGCGGGAAGCAATAGGCATCTGTTATATTATTAAAGTAGACATGCCCCGCAGTTTTATTCGCATTAAATCTATATATATAGGAGATCCCATTTGTGAACTCACTCATCACGAAATCTCCGTAACTATAAGGCCGATTGACTTGAAATTTGGTAGGAGTATTCCTTACGCGGTGTAGAGGTTAGCTAAGAACGGATTTTATGAAACTTCAAACTTTTCAACATAGGGGAAGCAATAGTTGAAAAACGTTCTTTTTTTTACTTTTTCACCCGGGCGAAGCTGGGCGGGACAGCTAGTTCATATATATATTTACAAATATGATCGCTACTCCGCTTGCTTGGGTAGTATCATTAACAACATATAACCTACTTCGATAAACGAGCACAATGCTAAGAGCCTTGGTGACCGAAATGTTCGAGTAGTTGCCTGCGACACAAAGATCGCAAGTTCGAATCCCGACTGTACCAATGAGTTTTTCTGAACTTAACTTAAGTACTTAAGTACAGTGATTAGTCACACCAGGAGCTTTATGGTGAAGGAAGGCAGAGTAATTATTTTCCCTCTTTTTAATTGCTGAGCTTGCCCTTCTTCAGAACCACTATGCCCCACATGGTCCACAATAGAACACCCCAACAAGTATAAGATATAAGTGGAATGATCATAAAAAAAAATATATAAATGCTTCACTGAAATATTTCCTAGTGTCTCATAGAAATCTCAGCATAATTAACAGCCCTCGGATCGAATATCACTATTCATGGTCAGGATTAACGCAAGTAATTACTTATATGAAATAAGGAACTATTATGTTATCTCGAGCTTAAGTGCAGTATGATGATGCAACTCATAATGCTACCTATACCGAAGTTGGAACATCTGTATTTAACTACAGAGGAATATTATTGGTAGGTTATATACAAACATAATATACATCTTCACGTTTTACTATAAAGGGAAGGGCAGAGGAATTAAAAACAAAGTACCTGCCCATCCGTTTATCATCGCTGCTTGCAGTCTGAATTACATGATCTATCTTATTTGCAACGTTTTCTGGGCCAAGCGACCTTGAAATTAAGGCAGTTTTATGTTATAAAAATTAAATGAGGAGAACAAACCATTTATCCAGAACAAAAGACACAACAGAGGTGACCTACAATTTTAAATATGAAGCGAATTTGGTTTTAAGAGATGTCACTTTCTAACCTGTCGATTTGATGATATATAGGAATATGTATTTTCGAGTATAATAATTGTATATAATAATCCGAGTGCAGTTTATCAAGACTTCGAGTTTGAGTGTACTTGTCGTTATATTACAAAAAAAACGTTAAAGCTATTGCATATGAGCAAGGCGATTTTTTCTCAATTATGTCCAAATAGAGCTAAAAGACCGCGGCCGTTGGTGATTTATAAACATAGCTGCGTAGGCGCAACCCACGGCCGATTAACTAATAACATACCGGGCGACTCTATAAAGACATAACGATACATTTTGCATATTCCACCGACACATAATTAAATTGACATTCAAATTCAGAACAATATTGGAAAGGAATCGAATCGTTTCGCTTGGCCGTAAAGAAATTTGTTGTTATTTCTCTCTCGGCGCTTCCCAGGCCTATCATAAAGGTAATCTGTTACCGAAACCCATTATTAAATGCATAGAAAGTTACTATTAATATGTACGGAACATTATTAAATCAATATATTTTCTATAAATGCCTACCGGTCTAAAGTAGTTTTCACCGTTCCCATACTTGAATATTCGATCTATTTGCATAACATAGTTAGAAACACATCCCGAATTGCTTAGGAAATTTGTAGAGATTCGCTCTTTCGAAGCGAATGACTTTGAAAAGCATTATTTATACTTAAGAAAAATAAAAATATGTAATAAATAATACGTTTTTGTATAAATATCAAGGGAACGTAATAATACTAGCAGAAGGATGATTGTAAGACTATTTAATTATCTAAGATAGAGCTGACTACAAACAGTAGTGACAAGATTTTAAAGCGGTCAATTACGATCCAGGAAAGAGCAATAAATAATACTTGATGAAGATGAAAGACAAGACGCCGCGCCGCACCGGCCGACCTTGAGACGAGAAAACACTTAAACAAAGAACGATCACAGGCGAGCCCATTGTCTACTGAGCTAAAGTGACATAGCGAGAATGACACCGCATATGAGGCACATGATGTGTGAACATTCCTGATTCGCCACAGAGCTGCTCCACACATGTGAATATCTACGGACCTGTGCACCAACTAAGATATATCAAGAAAGTTTCTCGATAAACGCAACAAATACACAACCAATTAGCAACAGCAAAAATAAGTAAAAAGAGAAATCGGTACCATTATCGGGCGGAACACAAAAAACTGTTGTTACAGTTACGGTGGCAACAAACGGTCCATTCGGTGCTCTCGCGGCGCGCTTGTGTTCAGTTTATTTACGCGTAATGGCCGTGACCTCTTCACCGGGAGATATCAACGAGTGACCAGCTCTCGCCCCTCTTTAGCTTTCAACTGACCCGCTTTTCATAAACAATAGTTCGGCAGCGGCGCGGGCTGCTTGCTCAGCGCTCGTCTGTACGCGGGAAAGTTGTGAACAACATGCAATAATGTACACCAACACATCGCTTCAAACTTTGGATATATTTTTTTTATTCCAAACAGTCATGATAGCCGTGGTGGCCGAGTGGTTCGAGCAGTTGCCTGCGACGCGAAGGTCGCAAGTTCGAATCCCGACTGTACCAATGAGTTTTTTCTGAACTTAAGTACAGTGATTAGTCACACCACGAGCTTTACGGTGAAGGAAAACATCGAGAGGAAACCTGCATACGTCTGAGAAGAAATTCAAAGGCGTATGTATAGTCGTGCTTGAGTAACGGCGATGGACTCGCCATCTGTCACGTTGGCACCAAATATACCTCTGGCGGAAAGTGGGTGTGTGGGTATTACCTATACACCTCTGCCTACCCCTTCGGGACCCTTGTGGGAAGGCGTGAGGATATATTATTATATTATTATTATAAACAGTCATTACAAAAACAGCATGGACGAGTACTCAGTGGATTGCATCCTCCGTTTTTGACGATATATCAAAATATAGCACGTACAATCCTTAAAAACACTTCTTGTAGAGCTGTTGAAATCTAGTCGTGAGAACTGTTAACCAGTAAAACTCTAAACATATCAGTTTCACATAAGTTTAGCACAAACATACACTGCAGAAGTTCTTGCTCTTAAAGAATGGACAGACAGTACAAATTGTATGTACTTTATAAGTATGCAACAAGGGCAAGGGTTCGCAACGAGTTTAGTAAGGGGAATGGCATGGCAGATGCAATGGCTGGTATGCGGCATTTTTAGGCATCAGGCCGTGGAGATCGTATCGCATTAACGCAACAAGTAGAACCGTTTCAAAACGAGATAATACAATAGATATTAAATAAACTGTCGAAGCTACCACGCTAAAATCGTATTAGTATTGAAACGTGTACCAGGAACTCATAGACTGCTAATTGAATTAAGATACAGAATATCTGAATAATGAAGCTGCCGTTCAATTAAATAATGCAGCGTAAGAGATCTCAGTCACAAAACAATGAAGGTCATAAATCACGGTTTCCTCCGTATAATAGTTGCATCCTACTGGCAGAAGCTTCGCGGCGGCAATCCGGCGCACTATCTAAATTGATGGTTTCCGGTGTACATTAGAACAGTCTATCGCGCAGCTGTCTGCGTGTGCGACACACTTCATTTGCCGTTGCGCGTGTTTCCCGTAGAAAGTGACGCTTTGTCATCAGCCACACTCGCCCAAAATCGAACAAACAGACGCTAGAAAGGGATGGCCGTATTGCAGATCACAGTGAAACGAGAGAGAGAAACGATTACGAGAACACTAACCGAAGTTGCACATTTGGCGTGCTGGCATCCGCGCTCTCCGTTTACGGGTTGTTTGATCTTGCACATTGGTTAAATTCCACGACGACATCTATCCGGAGTGCACCAGTCTTCGATCTACTCCGATGTTGTGAACTTAGAAACTGGAATCGAATCGTGTCATGAAATCATCCTTGTTTATGCTGCCATAATGATCGCCCGGTGAACCGTGCAAGTACATAATCGACAGTAATTTCCGGTGATTTAATAATTTCAATTGGATTGCATCAGTCGCATACAATCACAAGATTTACTGTACGGGGCATCAGCAACTAAAATCATTGAGTTCATTTTGAAAGGATTCAATGAGAACAAACCCATGGTTAGACGACAACAGATGTATACGCTAGCAAATGAGTTCATAACATTTTTTGCAGCGTAAATGATTTACACCTATTGAGCGTCATTAATATCGAGTTATTACAAGCGTCCGTATAAGTAAGTACCCCGCGTGGGTGTGTATCTGAGTTTGAATTAATTTATTCATGTGGGACGATCGGTGGAGGAGACCAAAACACACACTATATCGTGTTTCAGTCGTTAATCAACGCCTCGACAAGTAAGGAGCTAACACGATGGCTTTGGAGACAAAAAATGTGTCAACTTTTCTAAAAGACTTGTTTACTCCGAGGTACGTGGCATACGGGTCTTAGTTGTGGCACCGTTTCCTAATTCTCCTCCAAGTTGTGCCATCTTTGCCGATTAACTGCACCAATCATCTCGTATGGTCATAGATTCCGTTGCTTAGGATCAGAACTGCCTTCAGAGTGTCTTGTCCCCCACCTATAATGTAAGCCTTTAACAAGGAACAGATAGTATTTCTATTCTCTAACCTAATAATATACTAAAACAATTTTATTTCATTTTGAAATTTAAATTTAAAGTAATACAGATAAAACGTGTCAACTAAAGTTTCATACAAACGTACATACATATTTATGCGTATCATCACGCCGAGCCAAAGAGAGTAGAGCGCCAGTTCTCTCTAGACTTGCTATTATGCTACATCCAAATCTAATCAATAATAATAATTTTAAGACTAGTTCTTGATAATATAATAGATTCCACCACACATTCAGCAATTTATTGGCTTATATTTAATATTTCAACTCTGCTAAAACTATTGTCGCTTCGTGACTCACAAATACGACTTCTTTCGAGGGGTCACAAGATGCAAATATAGGAAACATTTGCAAAATTAGTCAGCGCCACAAAAACTATTATTAAATGTAAATGTTATAATAACGATGCCCCCTGGGTCGGCGGCACGCGGTCCAATGAGTCAGCGAAGGAAGGATAATCGGTCAGATCGCCGATTACGTCACACGGTTCACAAGTAACAATTTTATATAATACCTAACTATACACTTAATACCAATAAATAAACACCTAATACTAAACACGACAAGACTACGAAAACATTGTCCACACAATTCATATTTTTACAGATGCTACCAACATCACGAACTCTCCACACGTAAGAAGAAATAAGTAGAGGATAAAATATTCCTTATATTTGTAAATATATAATATAAGCACACGGTCCGCCTGATGGTAAGCATTTACCGGCGCCTATGAACTCTTGCAACACCAATAGCTCGCTATGTTACGTTAACACCTAATTAAATTTCCTGCGTGAGAGGGTGCTACTAACCTCTACCCTCTGATGAATACGAACTAATTGTGTCGCTTAGCTGAATCTTATGGTCTATTAGCCGCAGGTCTGAAACCAGTAACATTTAAAATCTACAATTAGGAAAAATGACGGTACAGGGAATACCAGTGAATGTTTTTAGTGATAATATTCAAAAGATAGACAACGATATTGGCCGGGTTAGCCAAGAACAATAGCCGAAGGGAAAGGCCAAAATGAAGGTCAAGTCCATTGCGGACGTCGTAAAACATTCATGGGTGCATTCGCGTATTGTGTGTGACAAAGGAAATGTATAATGCGGTAGGCTCGATAAGGGCCCATAAAGCTGCAGACGACACTGCCTTCGTACCTACATAAAAGACACAAGGACACACCGAGAGAAAATATACATTCCTTACCATGACACTTTTGCGACACGATAATTTTACTCCTCTTCGTCGCTCTTCCGCCATTAATATGCACCTCTTTCCGTGAGGTTGGGTTGGGTCCGGGGCGGTTCCAGCACGAATTATGCTAATCCTTCTCATTCCTGACCACAGTGCGAGTATCGCTTTATGTACGTTCATTAGTCATAGGCTGTATAGGTCATAGTCATAGGCCACTCCTCGTAGCTTTCCATATGAAAATAATCACAGTTTCTAAAAGCTACGATGGACACGTAGTAAATACCAAGCAGGAAGCATTTTCCTATGTATAATCTTAATTTCAAGGCGAGGTAACATCGGAATCGCAAGTGGTTTAGTGTGCCGTATATTCTCAGTTATCTAGATGTTTATCGAATGGAACGGATTTATTGCTGGCCGGCAAGATATGTGGACGCAGCGTGAACGAGACGTCTCCAATTACTCGGCCCGGTGCGCACGCGCCCTTGGACTATGGTTCGCTTTTCACGCCAAACTCAACGTGGCTAAATAGAAATATAAGAACTTTTATAATATATCTCCAGATTGCTGTCAGTGCCATGGAATAAAGAATGAAATCTGATCTCCCGGACTGAAATATAATCCTACAAAATTGAAACGTACAGGCTTCCTCAGGTGAATTTACGACTGTCTAAGTTTCACTATGACATCCCATTTCTTCGCCGGATTGAGCCGTCAGGGGCTCCTGGAGATTTACTGCGGTGATAGCTAGCGCCCTTCCGCCGGCGCACTGATAAATAGCCTCTCTAATTATATTTACGCAGCGCCGGTCGACGCGTGATAAATCCTTGGCAAGACCAGAGCTGTGCTGGAATAACACTGCCACCGGTTAAAGCCAATACGTCCTCTCGTAAGATGCATCACGGCTGACACTTGTATTAGCCCGAAATTAGTGAACGAGCGATAAAATTTAATGCGTTCCTACATTACTGCGCGTGAAGCACTGTTCTTGTTTTGAATCCGTCGCACATAGATTCCAATAATGGACAGATCACAAATTAAATGTATTTATAGTCGACGGCAAGATACACGTGAAAGTGACGGCGCTTATAGCGTTGGTCCCGGGTTGGAAATAGGTACTCCGGAAGCGCACAATTAAACCCGGCCGCGACGTATGATCGCCGTACAGTGTCAGTGAACTCCCGCCAAGGTTATGTGGGGAGCGTAAACAGAATCTCGACGACGAATCGCATCCATCAACCGTGCAAACAATGTAACCAAGACACGTCAATATTAGCCCGCCACAAGGCCTCTCGGCCCGGCTACACCATCATATTGAGTTTGCGACAATAGATAAAACGATAAGGGCACATACGATTTACGACAGTCACGAGCTATCTTATACTTGTATAATATATATGTGTGTGTATCTATGTCATACAAGGAAAACTTTGAGATTACACTATTATCATCATCGCCAAATTTAAGAAATACGCAACAATTAATTTATACACATTTAATTGCGCTAAGAACGCACCCGCAAGTTAAAATCCAATTCGTATGCATAACAAGACGGTTAAGATGTTAATTCCGTAATTCAGTTTTAAGGACGTGACCGAATTTCTCGACACGGAAAGCTCGCCAAAGTTACGTCATTACAGCTGGCCTACAAGCTTAAGATTTGGATGTCCCTGTGACACAGAGGATTAATAATGGCCAACCTTGCACATAGATAGCACACGCACACTACAATTAATAGACTGGGGTCATACAACCCGCGAATCCCTCGACTAGAAATTAGTACAACCTGAACTATAAGTTTTGCGAAACAAATATTTGTTTATCTTTTGCAAGCAGCCGAACGATCCCACCAACCAGCCTAAAAGCACTTACTCGAATCATAATTAGGTGTCGCTAGATCAGAGGTACGTACTTATTGCCGCCCATATCTAGATGACGAAGGTCGGCCAGACTTTCGCCACGCAGCCGTGTCGCACTGTGTGGCTAAATTATGCGAGTGGCCCAACTCGAGCGTCAGAAAACCTAGTCGCCTACACGAACGCCACGGAAAACAGACTCGACGCCAAGCGTATTACCATACAGACAATCTAAAGTCAACACAGGAGCTGTGTTGACATTGGCCCACACCGTTACGCTCGGTTTTGTAACGATATCAAAAGCCCGCATTCCAGCGTCCGTATTGTTGAATAAGAGAGTCGATTGTTCTCGAGCGGGTGGATCACCCACGTGCATGGGTGCCTCGCTTGCACAACTTGAGCCCCGTGCAGGTGAACACAAGCCGGCCTTGCAAATGAAGGGCAAGACCGCCACTGACCATATCCCATTCCAGAACATCCACGGAGCGTGACCGAGCGCAATAACGACTCAGTCGTGGACGCTGCGCACCCCACCCTGCGGTTCAATAGAATGATTACATATAGGGACTCTTTTATGACTAGGACAACAAAAAGGTTCAACTCGTGGGAACGAGGGAGAGAATTCATTGTCTCAGGCAGGTATCTAAGCGCACGGTGAGCGAGGCACGGCGGCGGCCTCGCTCGCGTGCCGCTGCATAAGGATCGGGTTTCGTTCCGCAAAGTCTAGATAACTGAAGCACGGTGCCGAGACTAGCTGCATGCTTGCAGTCGACTTTGAAACGTGTCTCTAGCCTTATTGTATCCTCTTTTAGCTCCGGTTGTCTTATTTGAATAAGAAACGCGAGGTTACGTATATAGTGAAATAACTAATAGAGTTTCCTGAGTTGTTTTAGTCTTAGTCATCGCGCTTACATGGTGCGAACAGTTAACGGGTCGCTCAGGCTTAAAACAGCGTTCTAATATAATCGACGCTCGATCTGAAATAGCCGCGTGACAAACGAAGCCGAAAGTGATGCGTGATGCAAGTTCCAACAGGCCCGAATTTAGCTGGTCCGGCCTAGGGCAGTGCAGCGGGCATCGGCCGCTTGGGAGGCGCCGCCCGTGCCAAGCGGCTGACATTTCGCACTAATGACACGAATAAGATATTAGCGCGGATAGCTAGCCAGCCGGCGCCGGCATCTAACTCAGGTATTCGGGTCGCTAGTGGAATCAAAATTAACCCGCGACCGATTGTGCATATAAGCAAACGATGACGGCTGTCTGAGGCATTCCAAGATCCACGACACGCTAGCGTAGGTGAATGGCTGCTGGCGACACGGGGTTTTATTATGATATGGGCGGGGTGTGCATGTGCATGAGGCAACGCAGCGTTGACATCGCGGGCGCGGGTCGGAGGTCCGGCCGCATTCCTCCGGCCGCTTGAAAGTGAAACCGCTTCGGCGACCAAGCTCAGCTGTAGAAAGTCCACGATTACATCTCGCCAGCGCCGGCGTCGCCGGACGAGCAAAAACTGCTATCTCTGCTAGTCGCGCCGGGCTCCCGGGAAACGAGCCGCCCCAGGCGACGCGACGCGGAGAAATTGCCAATAACCGCTGGCGATCACTAAACGATTCCTTTCAGCCTCGGCTCGTTGAAATGTTGCATTTCACTTAAAATAACCGTGACTATGTGACCCGCGGCTATGGCCTATGTAGGAAATTTTATAATATATCAAATAAATCACTTCTAAAGTTGTTCTAATCGATTAAATTATCTAACGCTACTTTTATATATCACCATTCGCAAGATAATGTTAGAAAGAAGTTGCATATCCGGTTTGGCGCTGACGGAGGCCTTTTACTTCAAAGGCAAACTGGTTCTGTAATAAGAACTCGAGAAAAAAGTTTTTTGTTTATGGTAAATTGTTATTTAACATTTTAACAAACCTAATTGATTTATATAACATATGTATAGATCAGTTCTAGATATTCTTAAATGTACGTCACCTGTAGATAATCTCCAGAGAACAGACGTAAAAGGATCATACGAATATCAGCAACTGTAGCATGACCTGTTACGGCCTTCAATATTCTAAAGTGCCAAAGAGATTTTAATATAAGACGTCTCGCAATATGTCCCTTTAGGGCTAATATCTATTACAGCGACCCTCCCGGAGTAGGCAGAGAGCCAGTTCACGTACGAAACTTAATGAGATATTTAGTCCTCTTAAAGGCAAAAACTACTGAACATAATTCGACACAGAGATTGATTAGAGGGCAGAAAAATAATCTATTAATAAAACCAAATGTTACGGGGGTGGATCCGTGGGGTCTGCTAGTATATGAAAAAGTTATGTCAATGCCGTGACTGAACTGTACTTAAGAAGTATGTAGTTCAAAAGAAAACTATGCGTATAGAGACGGATTCGTACTTGCAGACTACTTGAGCCACTCGCCCACCACGGCTCATTGGAACTTGATAGAGTAGAACGATCTACTACGTTATAATGAAGTAAATACAATTTGCTAATAATTTCTACCGGTACTGAGAACAACGATGTGTCATAGATATGTAGGTATATTGTTAACCTCATCAGTATTCGGAATAACAATTAACATTATCTAATATAAGCACGTACCTAATTACTTGTACTTTTGTATATAGGGTAAAACACCCAGAAGTATAACTTTTAACGCGACTTGATACTTCAATTAGCTGTATATCAATGAGTATGTATAAAAAAATTATGACATTGAATGAATGAGTCCACGAATCAAGAAAAGTATAATTGGCTTTTCATATCAAAACATTTTTTTATGAAAACATAACAACTTTTCATTACTTATCCAATAATGAGCCTAAAAGTAAAATACATTATTTTTGGTAGTAAAGAATCTAAATGCCGAGATCTGGTTTCGAGCTGACTACTGGGTGATTTACCCTACCCGATGGAAATGTAAGTTACCTAGTACAAGGATAATTAATTTTATTACATAATCGGTACACAACAGTGGATTCAATTCGCAATAGTAAGTAAGCCATTGTTTACTACGTAAATGACTAGCTCCCACGATGTTACCTGCGACTCAAGATGGTTTCAGCGGTTTGAGTCTTTCAGTACAAATATTGTAAAACCCTTTACATAAAAATGGAATTTATTGAGTACCCCTTATTCGTTCGTGAAGTTTCATCAAAATCCTTACAGCGATTAATTAACGTGAAAACGTAACAAAAATTCGGAGACAGTTAACATTTATAAAGAGACTGTGTTAGTTTTGTTGGTTGAACTCGATAATCTCAGGACCAACTTATCCCGATTTGAAGCTACTACCAGTAGTACCCAGATCAATAATCATAGTGCATGAATTAAAACACGGATGAACCCGCTGGGAAGATCTTGTTTATAAAATAAGTATATAATAATAAAAAAAAACCTTGATGCGGCAAATATCTACTGGCAAAAAGGGGAAATAGATTTGTTATGCAAACGGGTCAGACTCGCTTCAAAACCAGTTCCATTTCGCCCGTCCTCTTAGAGGAAGGGGAGAGGGGGGAAGGGGGATTATGAGAAGCACCAACTAAATAACCAAATCCGCATAATTAGCTGTGTGACCAAAGGCTGGAATACCAAAATGGCAAATACTTGGTATTTAAATCTGTGAGAGCCGTGGTGGCCGAGTGGTTTGAGCAGTTGCCTGCGATGAGTTTTTCTGAACTTAAGTACAGTGATTAGTCACACCACGAGCTTAACGGTGAAGGAAAACATCGAGAGGAAACCTGCATACGTCTGAGAAGAAATTCAAAGGCGTATGTATAGTCGTGCTGGAGTAACGGCGATGGACTCGCCATCTGTCACGTTGGCACCTAATATACCTCTGGCGGAAAGTGGGTGTGTGGGTATTACCTATACACCTCTGCCTACCCCTTCGGGGACCCTTGTGGGAAGGCGTGAGGATATATATATATATAAATCTGTAGAAGGAATTAAAAAAATATACTTTATAACTTACTGCCATGCTATGCTATGCTATGGGAGGAATTCAAGTTACTAAAACTAAACTAAACTAAGCTAAACTGAGATATATTTGTAAATACTTGACCCTTCAAGTCAATAATCAATAATTAAATCTGAGGCTTTACTTGATTTGACTGGAGTAGTCAAATTTAGGGATATTTGATTCAACTACTCCTCAAGTCTGTGCCTTTTATGGTAGTACATTTATAGCCTTGCGTGAAAGTAAACATATTGAAAAGAGGGTGTTATTAGACCTCTGCCCACCCTTTTGCTGATGCTTGCGGAGGGTGTGAAGATATTAAAAATAAACATAAGCAGTTAAAAGCCAGTTCATTTGTATCAGCCATAATTTTTGTGGAATTTATGCAATATGACCTATAGGATCATAGTACATAGTTGGTGAAGCTGCTACAGTAATTTTCACAGAGCAGATTGAAGTTATCCTATATAGACAATTTAAAAATACATGCTGTAAAGCATGGAATTTCACAACTGCTCAATGAAGTTGGTTAGAATAATTTAATATCTAGGCCATTTTACCCAGTTTTTAAATTGTGTGTGTAATTTATTATATGCCAACATGGTTGCATGCATGCATTAGTGCAAAAGAGATTAAAAACAAACAAGTTTCTGAATTTAATTAGGTATAAAGTAAAATAAAATATTTCTTAATTTAATTCATGATAATGTTATCATTTAATTGCCATAGTATTCAAATTAATTCGGTTTGAATGGACCAAACCTGAATCTTATTTTTTTATGTTCATAATAAAAAAAGCACTTAATGTAATAAAACTATTTTTAATCATATATCTACTATCAGTGACACTGACTAGAGTTATAGTCTTATAATTAAAAAGATATCTAATCTTTATATATATAATTCTTCTGTGAGTGTGTGTCACTGAACTCCTCCTAAACGCCTGGACCGATTTTAATGAAATTTTCTGTGTGTGTTCAAGGGGATCTGGGAATGGTTTAGATTCACAATTGGACCCGATAGGTGGCGCCACCATCTTTTTTTTTTCCACCCGAGCGAAGCTGGGCGGGACAACTAGTATGATATGTAATTTAACAAACTTAATTGTTTTAACATATCTATATGCATTAACTAATGTAAATTAAGTAACAAAATGTTCCCAGTATTGAAGTAATACAATTATGACAGTGGACTGATAGCATAATTCTCTGTAATCGTACCTACTTAAACTAATAAAATTATAGGCAATGTTACAGTTATCCAGAATATGAAGCACTCATTAAGTACATTTCCAACAAATTGTACATATCAACAGGTTGTTCCTTTAAAACTCCCAGACATGTGTACCAGGAAACACAATGTAAAATAGTAATTTTATTATTTGCTTGGCAACTACACTATGATTTCAAACAAAATATAAATACCATTTTGCAATTTAATTGCCTTTGTCCAGCATATGGGACATAGAAGCTAAAGTTTTTTTTTTTTTCATACAGATTTCTAAGATACCTTCACTTATTCAGTGCCACAGATCTTTCTAGTAAATAAATCCAACACACATATCAGTGGGCAACTCCTTAGTCACCATTATTAAGAATACTATGAATGATAAGACATCTAACACAGCTTTATATTTGACTTGCTTTATATTTTTGACTACAAGACTTGCTATAGTGTGCATATATGTGTAGGTATATATAGGTAGAGGCAAGAAGAAGATGTGTAGGTACAGTTTGAATTGAACATATAGGTATTTGAATATGTATGTATGTAATATAGCTTTCCCGCCCAGCTTCGCTCGGGTGAAAAAGTTAAATTGCCCGTAACACGATCGCAGCGCCACCTATTGGGTCCAATTGTAAATCTAAACCATTCTCGAATCTAGCTTAAGACACACAGAAACACACAGAAAGCTTCGCCCGGGTAAAAAGGTAAAATTCTTGAAACTCGATCGCAGCGCTACCTATCGGGTCCAATTTAAATAGCCTATGTTACTCGGGGATAATGTAGCTTTCCAAAGGTGAAAGAATTTTTGAAATCGGTCCAGTAGTTTCGGAGCCTATTCATTACAAACAAACAAACAAACAAACCTTTCCTCTTTATAATATTTGTATAGATAGGTAACTTTTTACGTCGACTTTTGCGTGTTGTTACCACAGATTAAACAAGTAGTTATCAGCATTGGCCATGAACATATTTTACTAAGAAATGTTATGCCTGTACTTACTTACCTACATTATTACATTACATTAGTACTTATAATTTTATTAATCAGTTGCAATTAATCTACTCTGGTAGGTGTATCAGATTACTGCGTAATAGGTATAAGGTATAGATAGATGTAGATTGGCACCTAATATACCTCTGGCGGAAAGTGGGTGTGTGGGTATTACCTATACACCTCTGCCTACCCCTTCGGGGACCCTTGTGGGAAGGCGTGAGGATATATTATTTATTATATTATAGATGTAAATAATATAGTTTAGATAATAGATATGATGAAAAAGTAGCTTGGACCTAACGGAATTATGAACAAAAATTACCATGCCACATTAAGGCTTAGGAAACAACATTAAGTCTACAGAGTATTACACTTACTTTTAGAGTGCAACTGATTCGAAAAAGTTGCGAAAAGTTTAGTTCAATCAACTTTTTAGACAATATAAGTGAGTGGGCTGACCTTGCGAAGGGTGTCTGCTCGACGTGGTAGACTGATGTGATAGGCTCCGTTCGCATGATGCTACGGAGCTGTTCCTGGGCCAGCTCCAACAGGCCGTCAGGCGCTGTCATGATGTCAGTCTTGCTTAAACCACTCAAAACACTCATTTTCAACGTGTGGACGACTAACGACCGAGTCGAAAAGACGGTAAGAAACTTCTAGCGTCACTAAACGATTCACAGTAGTCCTTAAAATCAACAAATACACTTATTTATGTAAAAAGGCATCAATTAGGCCACATGAAACATTTTAATGCCTCCGGTTTCTCAAAAGGTAACCGAGTGCTCTCCCTTGTCATTGCGAGAAGCGGTTACGGTTTCTTTTAAAACGTCCCACTTCTATGTCGGCACGATTATAGAACAAACTTTTGTATCACTTCATCATAATTCGCAATGAAAAGTAATATTTTGTTTACACACGCGTTTCGAAAATTGTAAAATTGACAAGAGCGGCGGGACAGCTGCGTATCGACGAGTCGACCGCACTTCGCCTCACACGTTTCTGCCGAGGCGAGCCACTCCGAGCGAGCGGCCGACCAACCGATACCATTCAAATTCCGAATGTCGTTGTACTCGTGTTCTAAGTTCGAAAGTTGCACAGCAAGGTCAATGAGTAGCATAACTTAGAACTATTGCTACTTGATGACAGATGGCGCTAGTGTTAAAAAGTTATAATTCGTTCATGCTAGATGTCAGTGGTAAGACGGAAGAGATACACACACATAAATAACGAATAAAACATGAATGTTGTAAAATAATAGCCCGTTTTATACTTTCACAACATAATTTTGAACACATAATGATGAATCCAATCATACATAGTGTTCACAAATATGTAAATGTATGTAGTTCAATGGTGCCATCTGTCGATATAAAAGGAGCAACATTTTAAATTTCATAACCAAGCTGTACTTTACAGTACTAGTTTAAATTGCACTGACTAGATGGAGGTTCCCTCTATAACCACCAGCAGCATCTTTAATTAATCTCTTAATATTATCAATGAGAGCCGTGGTGGCCGAGTGGTTCGAGCAGTTGCCTGCGACGCAAAGGTCGCAAGTTCGAATCCCGACTGTACCAATGAGTTTTTCTGAACTTAAGTACAGTGATTAGTCACACCACGAGCTGAACGGTGAAGGAAAACATCGAGAGGAAACCTGTAAACGTCTGAGAAGAAATTCAAAGGCGTATGTATAGTCATGCTGGAGTAACGGCGATGGACAGTAAGTATACCAGGGTATAATAAAACGACAAATGGAATGAGACAACTGTACTAAGCATCTTTTTTTTGGTTTTTGGTCATTGCAATGCAAAATAGTATTCACGGGGTGGTAATGTTGGCTGATTAGCTAGCACTACTATCGCCAGGGTAATATGTAAATAATAAAGCATTTCTTGATTAATTCGCGAGTTCTTTTTTCCATGGAGTTTTTCCACACGGGTTGCAAACAAGCATGCGGTCCGCCTGATGGTAAGCGGTAACCGACGCCTATGGACGCTTGCAACTACAGGGGTATTGCTCGCGCACGCTGAGGTGCGGTGGTAGGAGGTAGAAGTGGGAATCTTGAATAAAAGGCCATACCTAGTCAATAAGATAAAAACACTTTATCAATTTCACAACATAAAATCCGGACTTGGTTTTACTATTGCTTCTTGTTCTTCTCCCAGTATGACTTTATTATGTTTGCAAGGATTTCAGATCCACGCTCACTGTATTTTTTAAAAGCCGGTACTTCGTTTAGTCGGGCCAACCACTGGGCAGTTAATGGATACCTGAAAAAAAGAATCCATGCGTTTTACTTAAAACCAAGGTATTAGGGTCTAGCTCTCACTAGACTTACAGACCTCTATAGTCAATAAGCCTAGAAAGAACAGGACCTTTACTCTCTTGGATATAGCAGATCTAAGTAGATTTAGGTACATACATTTTTTAGAACATAGATTTTTAGAGTCGTGTGGTTTGAGTAGTTGCCTGCAACACAAAGGTTGCAAGTTCATATCCCGACTGTACCATTGAGTTTTTCTGAGCTTAACTACAGTGATTAGTCTCTCCGCGAGTTTTACGGTGAAAAAACTTCGATAAGAAATCTGTATACGTTTGAGATGAAATTCAAAAACGCATGTAGTTTCGTGCTTAGCGGTTACGTTATATTACGGGGACTACTATCCGCCATCTGTCAAGCTTGCACTTAAAATAAATCTCCGGTGGAAAAGTATGTGTTACCCACACATCCTACCAACACACCTCCAACATTTCCTTCTTCCCTTCCTTGTAGGAAAACGTAAATATATGACTATTATACAAGTAGATG
Organism: Drepana falcataria; assembly: GCA_945859725.1. Taxonomy (NCBI): domain Eukaryota; kingdom Metazoa; phylum Arthropoda; class Insecta; order Lepidoptera; family Drepanidae; genus Drepana; species Drepana falcataria. The sequence continues at coordinate 2,116,629 of OX243925.1, forward strand.
CCTATTATATATATATTTCTTCTGTGTGGGGGGTTTGCTTTGGGCAGAAAATGGAAAGAGTCGCAAGGGACACCGACAAGAAGCCAGCTCTAAAATGTTTCATGATGAGCGGCTCTAGGCAATATTATTTTTGGAGTTTACTCCTTAAGAATCGATTTTCATATATAAGGCGCCCGGTATGAGAAAAATATGAGAGGTAAAATCTACTGATGAATGACAGCGTTACGATTTTGGTGCTCTCGTACTCTCCATGGCAACGAGAATAACAGAATGGCGATGTAATTAATGTTAATATTTACTTTCAATTGCATATTGTATTAACCTGATATTAACCTACAACAACTGTCAACTTGCGGAGGTTTGCGGTTAAGGGAGGGAGGGCACAACGGTTAATTGCCGTTCGAATTCGGAGCAGCCCGACTGGTACCATTACCTCCACCTTACAGAAGATCGCAGCTAAATGGCATTACCCTCGGGTGTGTCGTGTTCCTGTGGTGAGTAAGGTCGCCAGGCTCCAAGAGGAAGCGGTGTGTCGGCAGCACAGGACCAGTGGTGCAATTCCGCCGTGGTGGTGACCAGGCGCGGCATGTCGGTGCGGTTGTTAGGGAGACCCGGTGAAACGGCTGTCCGCTGGCCGCCCGCATATAGTAGGGGTCCCGAACCCAGGGATCACCTAATCTCCGCCCTGGGAGGCTGACCCGCACATGTGTGTAAAGTCCTTGGTGTAGTGGTCGTGCCGGAGGAGGAGACCGGAGTGGACCCGGCCGCTGCATCAGGGGGGGATCGGGGGCCCTTCCGACTTCCGCTCCGGCAATCCGCACTACCTGTACATCACTGCGGCGGATTGAGACTGCGCTTTGTCCTCTTTGATGCCGACACAACGATTCCTCTTCTTCCTTTTCAGCACCCTTAGAAATTTAAAATGGCCAAATTTAAAAATAGTAGAAGTTTCCCAGCGGCCTCCCCTTCCATATTAAAAATGGACTTTTGCAACATCAGGGGACTTCATTCTAATCTAAATGCAGTCCACCAACACCTTGAGACGACACAGTCGACTCTGCTATTTCTGACGGAGACGCAGATATCCTGCCCTGATGATACATCGTACCTGAACTACCCCGGGTACAAGATGGAACACAATTTTGTGCGCCGCGCCGGGGTATGTATGTACTTCCGGGAGGATATTTGCTGTCGACGTCTCCACGGCCTTGAAGACAGAGACCTGTCAATTTTGTGGGTGCGCGTAGACTATGGTGGCAACACCCGAATCTACGCGTGCCTTTACAGGTCCCATAGCGGTGACACAGACACAGTTCGCCTATTTGAGCACCTGCAATCGACAACGGACAAAGTACTTGAGCAGTACCCCTCCGCGGAGTTGGTGGTTTTAGGAGATTTTAACGCTCACCATGTTGAGTGGCTTGGCTCTCGGTCCACTGACTGCGCGGGGAGGGCTGCTTACGAGCTTGCCCTGGCTTATGGCTTCTCGCAGCTGGTACACGAACCAACCAGAATACCTGATATCGAGGGCCATACAAGCTCTTTACTGGACCTTCTGCTGACCACGCGACCGGACAGCTATTCCATCTCGGTGGGTGCGCCGCTTGGCACATCCGACCACTGTCTGGTCCGGACGCAAGTGCCGTGCGCAAAGGCCGAAGTGCCCCGACCCCCGGGGCGGCGGCGCATGTGGCACTACAAGGCAGCAGACTGGGATGGATTGCGTGAGTTTTACGCATCGTACCCGTGGAGGCAGATCTGCTTTGCATCAGAAGATCCAGACCCCTGTGCAGCAGCCGTCGCTGAGACGATACTGGCGGGAATGGAATGCTACATTCCAAGCTCGCTAGTAGCTACAGGGGTAAAGAAACAGCCGTGGTTTAATAAGCCCTGCAAGGAAGCTAAATTATCCAAGCAAGCCTTGTATGAGGCGTGGACCACGGCTCGATCCAATCTGGACCCCAGCATATCTGATGCAAAGCGGAAACTTAATGCTGCCTCGAGGCACTGTAAGCGAGCGATTGCCAGGGCGAAATTCGATTTCGTCGGCAGAATTGGTAAGAGACTCGCTAGCTACCCTTCTGGCAGCCGTGCTTTTTGGTCCCTTGCCAAGGCTGCTGAGGGAAACTTTTGCCAGTCGTCCCTACCACCACTCCGTAAGCCGGATGGTAACTTGGCCCACAGTGCCAAAGAGAAAGCGGATCTATTGGGCTTTCTCTTTGCCTCGAACTCGACTATGGATGACGGAGGCGCCACACCGCCCACTATCCTGCGGTGTGAGAACTCTATGCCGGAGATAAGCATAACCCAACGGGAGGTCCGGCGGGAGATGCTGTCTCTGGACGTCCATAAGTCGAGCGGGCCAGACGGTATTCCGGCAGTGGTGCTTAAGCAGTGTGCTCCTGAACTGTGTCCTGTTTTGACGCGCCTATTCGCGCTTTCCTACTCCACCCAAAAAGTCCCAACTTCGTGGAAGACCGCCCACGTGCACCCAGTGCCCAAAAAGGGCGATAGATCAGACCCATCGAATTACAGGCCGATCGCCATCACCTCCCTCCTCTCCAAAATTATGGAGCGAGTGATTAACACGCAACTCCTGCGATATCTAGAGGGTCACGGTTTGTTGAGTGACCAACAGTATGGCTTCCGCCACAGTCGCTCAACGGGTGACCTTCTAGTATATCTCACGCACCGTTGGTCACTCGCCATTGAGAGTCAAGGTGAGGCATTAGCTGTTAGCTTGGATGTGGCGAAAGCGTTCGATCGGGTCTGGCATCGCGGTCTTCTATCGAAGCTTCCATCCTACGGACTGCCAGAGGGATTATGCAAATGGGTCGCCAGCTTTCTGTCCAGCAGATGCATAAGAGCCGTCGTTGACGGTAGCTGCTCCGAAAGCATGGAAATTAATGCTGGCGTCCCGCAAGGCTCTGTGTTGTCCCCGACTCTGTTTCTTCTGCATATTAATGACATGCTTTCTATTGAAGGCATTCATTGCTATGCAGACGACAGCACTGGGGACACTTACTACACGGGCCGTGCTAATCTCCCTCGTTCCACTGTGGAGGAAAGTCGCGAACGACTTGTGTCTGAAATCGAGAGTACACTTCGCAGTGTCTCCGATTGGGGTCGACTAAACCTAGTTCACTTCAACCCCACTAAGACACAAGTTTGCGCGTTCACCGCAAAAAAAACTCCATTCGCTGTGGCTCCACAATTCCAGAACACTCCCCTGAACATCTCGGAGAGCATTAGGATCCTTGGGGTCGATATTTCTAGCGACGTTCAGTTCCGTGGTCATTTAGAGGACAAGGCTAAGCTGGCGTCGAGGAAGCTCGGTGTGCTCAACAGAGCTAAGCAGTACTTCACACCGCAACAAAGGCTGCAACTTTATAAGTCGCAAGTTCGGCCACATATGGAGTACTGCTGCCACCTGTGGGCTGGAGCCCCTGGATACCAGCTTGGGCCTTTTGACGCGGTTCAGAAACGCGCCGCTAGAATTGTCGACGATCCCATGCTCACAAGCGGCTTGGAATCACTAAGTCTGAGGAGAGACTTTGCCTCCCTGTGTGTGTTCTACCGCTTGTATAACGGGGAGTGTTCTGCAGAATTGTTCGATATGATGCCCACTTCCACCTTCTACCACCGCACCTCTCGCCATCGACGGGGAATTCATCCCCATACCTTGGAACCACAAAGGTCTCGCACTGTGCGCTTCCAAAGAAGTTTTCTTCCGCGAACGCTCAGGCTGTGGAATGAGCTCCCCGTTGAGGTTTTCTCTGGAGAGTACAGCATGGAGTTCTTCAAGAAGGGTGTGAAAAGATTCCTGCAGGGTCGGCAACGCGCGAGTGATACCCCTGGAGTTGCAAGCGTCCATAGGCGGCGGTAACCGCTTACCATCAGGCGGACCGCATGCTTGTTTGCCACCCAAGTGGTATAAAAAAAAAAAAAAAAAAAAAAAAAAGGTTTTATCGTAATTTTTTTTTTTTTTTATTTATAATTGATATAAATATAAATTTATATCAATTGATATTTATTTCAAAATTGAGAAAATTACTCAATGAATAAAAATCAATCTATAGATGTGTCATGCATACATACATACATACATATAATCACGCCTCTTTCCCGTTGGGGTAGGCAGAGACCACTTCTTTCCACTTGCTACGCAATTGCTTGCAATTCTTACATACTTCTTTCGCTTCGTCCACTTTCGTCATGCATACTCTAAGTAATATAAGAAATACATTCATTTACCCTTATTAACTAATCTATTTATTTTATAATCGTTCGTAAGGAGTCCAGTCCAGTCGTGCGTCGGAGCTGACACACACTTTTTTTGTTAGTTTTCCACATAATGCTATACAAATTATAGATATCGGATAAATAACGCTATTAGAGAAAAAAAATATCTAGAGCACCCATCAGCACGTAAGGACTTTTGTCTGTTTATGAGTGCTAGCTGTGATCTTAAAAATTTAAATACTAATGACATACTTGGAAGAGTTGAAGTCAATGAAGGTCTTGTTAGCATTGGCGGTGGTGCCGGCGGCGAGGTCGGCGATGGTGAGATGATCAGCGGCGATGTACTTATGGCGCTGCAGGTATGACTCCACCACGCGGAATGCCGTGTCCATGTCTGCGACCAGCTTGTCTGTAGGCCCCGGCATGCCTTCGAATATTGTCGGCAGCTACAACAAAAGAACTCGAACTTGTAAATGCATTATGTTAGGCTGTGTACATATAATTTTGCCAGACTGTTGCCAACGTCCATACCACGTTGAAAACACCGGTTCTCGTCCGATCACCGAAGTTAAGCAACGTCGGGCGCGGTCAGTACTTGGATGGGTGACCGCCTGGGAACACCGCGTGCCGTTGGCTTTTTGCATAAATTAATAAAACATTCAAGGGTGTGAACGTTAGGATATATTTAGTAATTTAGTAATTGAATACATTTGGCGCACTTCTCTCTGCCTACTCCGTTAGGGACTCTTTAATGTGTGTATGTACCCGTAAGAGGTATATTAGAATTAGGTGCTATTTTGGTTTTAATATATATACTTTTTGTATTCTTCATATCAATTAGTACCTGCTTTCCACTTTTAAGCAAACTGTACTGCATAGTGCATACCAAAATAAACCATTACCATTACTGTTTCTGTAGCTCCATCTATGTATACTTTGTAAAAATAGCTCCAGCATATTGGGCTCGACCAAATTGACGACTACTTATTTCATAAAACCTCTAGTAGGTGGCGCTAGCGTAGTCATAAATATCCCGTGTCACGCAATGATGTATTATATATAAAAAACCTCATTGGTGTCACGTTAATAAAATATAACCTTTAAATATATAATATATAATAAATAATATATCCTCATGCCTTCCCACAAGGGTCTCCGAAGGGGTAGGCAGAGGTGTATAGATAATACCCACACACCCACTTTCCGCCAGAGGTATATTAGGTGCCAACGTGACAGATGGCGAGTCCATCGCCGTTACTCCAGCACGACTATACAAATAAATATAATAAATAAATAAGAAAATATATTATTATAGCTAATTATTTGCTCAGAGCTTTAATAATATGATAACGGTTACTTAAAGAATGATTGTTTTAAGAAGTGTTTTAATAGTCCTTGCATCATTACTTAACTCTGCGCCACTCTGCGCCCACCAGTAGGTATACTGTAAGTTTAAAATTGTAAACTGTACCAAATTTACATAAATAATTTTAAGAGAGGTAGGGCATAACGGGTTTTCCGTTCTAATTTGGAGCTGCCCGACTGGGGCAGGACCTCCACCTTATAGAAGTCCGTAGCCAAATAACACAATTTTTTGTGTTGTGTTCCTACGCGGTGAATAAGGTTTCCAGTAATGAGCTCCTTGGGGAGGGGGGGAGGATTGTTATATTGTTTTGGCAGCAGAGGGATTAGTCCCATTATGCTGCCAACACAGTATAACTCTCCAAGCACAGAGTGGCAACGCGCAAGTGATACTTTGGTATTGTATGCGTAAATAGGCTGCGGTAACCGTTTTCTATCAGGTGGGCCGTATGCTTGTTTGCCACTCCTGTTGTATATAAAAAAAAAAAAAAATACATAAATAAACATTTCACTGAAGAATATCTCAAATATTTATGTACCTATTACATCTTCTTTTCGCTTAATCTTCCTATAAAAATTTAATCCGTTAAGTAGTAATTGAGCTTACCCCATGCTTTTGAATAATGAATGTAGACAAGTTCTTGTGCGAAGCTTAAGGTTCAGGGGCTGTAAGCAAATCTACAAAAAAGTCTATACCAATTTGTGCAAAAAGCCAACGGCACGCGGTGTTCCCAGGCAGTCACCCATCCAAGTACTGACCGCGCCCGACGTTGCTTAACTTCGGTGATCGGACGAGAACCGGTGTTTTCAACGTAGTATGGACGTTGGCGATATCAAGAAAAAATTTTATGTATACCATCTAACACGAATTGTATTAAAGTTCATTAGTAGCATTTTCTTGATTTTTTTTCTGTAAAATATATACATGAAAACTTACAGCAATGACCTTCAGCCTGACGAAAAAAACGGCAGCATTGAAGTATAAGACCTGGTTGACAATGGCGCGAGTGTACAAGTCACTAGGGTACAAGGATTCTGCCTTGTCTCCGCCATACTTCGACAGCAGATATTCCATTATGGCGTTGCTGTGGGAAGATGGCCAATATACATATTAGGGCTTGATGGAGCAGTGCCCCGGGGCCCCCAAGCTCAAGGGGCCCCTGGACGAATTTGGATTACGACAAATCTGGAATACTTCGAATTCGGAAAACGACGAATACAGAACAATCGATTTTAAATACTTAATTTGGGGCCCTAGTTATTTTATGCCCTAGGGCCTTTGGTTACTTAACTACGCCACTGATACATATATGTAGGTATAAGAATACGGCCAAGATGAGACTGCGAAACTTTTGTATCCAGGTGGTTGCATATAATTGGGAACATAGCACCTGTCCTATTAATACCTGCTGTAACATAATACACTTTCAACCAAGTCACCCATAGATGGCGTTGGGATTGAAATAGAACGCGCTAAAGAACTGTTCTCGTAATTTCAAGACCCGGGAGCCGTGCGAAAACCAAGTGGAACTTGCCTGCTAGGAACTAACCTCTCGCATGCTACATGCTTTCACTAAGTTGAGACATTTTAGCATCGTTAAGTGTTAGACTACTTAATATTGGTTGAGTGTGCTTCTACCACAGGCTGGGACTCACTGAACGGTATTAGGCGCGATATTCATTGCAACTAAAAGTAATTAATAAAGTCGCAAGTAGTGACACGACACCAGTGTTTCTTGTCAACGCCCCTGCTCGCCCGCGGCTATACTGCTTTAATTTATTCACATCTTTCCACAATGGTCAATAGCAACTTATGTTTAGGAAACGTCGCTATAAAGATAAGTCTTTACTTTGAATTTCTACTCAAACGTATGCAGGTTTCCACTGAAATTATTCCTTCAGCATAAAACTAGTCGTTCGAATAATCATTGTGCACAAGTTCAGAAACAGCTCATTGGAACAGTCGAGATTTGAACTCGTTCTTCGATCTTTTGCGTTGCAGGATTCAACTCGAAGACTGCCACGACGGCTCTAAGTAGTAGGTACTTAAAATTATCCAATTATTTACCTCTCAGATAGAACGAAGTCGCCATCCACCAGCACTGGAATGGTACCCATTGGATTTAGCTGGAACAAGAATTTTTTTTTATTAGTCTTGGATATCCTTTGCATCTATATATGCATATCTATATATATTTATAAGTAAATATATCGTTGTCTGGTTACCATAACACAAGCTCTGCCTAATTTGGGGCTAAGTCAATTTGAGTGGAATTGAACGAATTTATTATTACTTAATTGCTATAGGTACCGTACCATAAGTAGCAAACCATTTATATTCTTTCAAACAGAAAGAGAGCTTAGCCTCTTAGTAAACAGTCCAATTATAATGCGTGAGTGTACCTTCATAAATTCCGGTGATTTGTGTTCCAAATTGGCGAAATCGACATCTTTGTAGTCGAGTTTGACTCCGAGAATGTCACTCAGAGCCATGACCGCGCACGCTGGCGGGCTGGCGTCCATTTTGTAGAGGAGAGGACGTGACATCTTTCCAAGTTACCTGAAGTTAATAAAATAAGCCTGTACCTTTTGTACCTGTTCAGGCCTAACTGAACATACTGACGTCGCCTTAACAGAATTTGTACCTACAAGAAGGCTTCCCCTTAACATTTGAATTTGCCGCCAAATGCTACTTTGAAGTTACACATTTTTACATACATTACATATCCGCATTAATGCTGGATTTCATTTCTCACGCATAATAAAGTGAAGTACAGTTAATATACTAACGCCTCATTAAAAAAGGTACCCAAAAATTGGTCCTACAAATCAAAATCTCGAACAATAGGTAATCCCCTGAAGCCAGATCACGCAAACACAATTTGGTATCACGAAGGTGGATCACCTTTTTTTACCTACTAAACTCTTTAACCAGTCCCCTGAGCATATCGGGGAGCTCTGCGTTCTCCAGTGGAATGCACCAGTGCCCTCCTCAACACATTATAGGGGCACTGTATTTTTTATATTTACATCAAACAAACACACGGCCAGGACAGGTAAGGCCTGAAGGTAAGGTAACCCTAGTTTGCAGGCTCAAACTTATCCCTACTACAGGAAAGATTTCCGCAGTACAGAAAAAACAATTAGGTATTCACAGAAAATATATGTATACTCAAGGACGGGAATATTAAGAGTACTCTAAACCGGCGAGCATGTATGAAGAGACTGATGAATGTGGACGAAGAGAAAGGGGTATGTAAGTCTGGTGAAAACTGGCACTCTATTCTCTCTGACTACCCCGTTAGGGACTCGGCGTGATGATATGTATGTTTATATTATACACGAAATATTTAAACACCTATGAGTCATGAGGAGTATACCAACATGAGTTAGATCTATGAATGGGTGTGTCTATATGATGCAAAGATAGGTCAAAGAAATTGAACTTGACTTTAGCGAATGAATGTTTGCTTCTCCCTGTTTCGCAGCAGCATATAACGAAAATAATGAAGTCATTTCGAAAGACAGACAACAGCCAGCTGAGGCACTCGCGGCAATGGGCCTTCTATATATTGTTATACTAGCTGACCCAGCAAACGTTGTTTTGCTATATAAACTATTTCTATGTTTTATTAATATCTAGTTGTTATATATATATCCTCACGCCTTCCCACAAGGGTCCCCGAAGGGGTAGGCAGAGGTGTATAGGTAATACCCACACACCCACTTTCCGCCAGAGGTATATTAGGTGCCAACGTGACAGATGGCGAGTCCATCGCCGTTACTCCAGCACGACTATACATACGCCTTTGAATTTCTTCTCCTTTCCTTTCCTTTCCTTTCCTTCACCGTAAAGCTCGTGGTGTGACTAATCACTGTACTTAAGTTCAGAAAAACTCATTGGTACAGTCGGGATTCGAACTTGCGACCTTTGCGTCGCAGGTAACTGCTCGAACCACTCGGCCACCACGGCCTAAATTTTAATAATTATATTATGGATGGATAAATATGAAGAAAGAAACTATACAAATGGCAGCAATTTAATGACTTCATTGTTCTTAACGTAAATAAACAACTGCCCACAAGATGTATCCGCTCATTGGTTGAAAGGTCACGAAACTGTTGAACCTCTTGATCGCCATGATAGTGTCATAGAATATAATAGAATATAACTTTATTTAACACTAGCTGTGCCCCGGGAACTAAAAATCAATTCTACATACATATCATACATATCATCACGCCATGTCTCTAACTGGGTAGGCAGAGAGTATAGAGCGCCAGTTCTCTCTAGACTTACATACCTCTTTCGCTTCGTCCACATTCATCAGTCTCTTCATACAAGCTCGTCGGTTTCGAGTACTCTTAACGTTCCCGTCTTTGAGAGTCCGATCTATTTGATCCAGGTAGTTGGAACGTGGCCTTCCTCTGCCTCTTCTTGCACACACTTTTGCTTTGTATATCTGTTTCGTCAATCTTTCTGCACTGATCCTTTCTATGTCATCATCAATTCTATATCTTTCCTATAGTGTAGCCTATGTTAGTGGATAAAGATGTGGCCTTCTAATGGCGAAATATCTTTTAAATCGGTCGAGTAGTTTTTGAGCTCTGAATCTTAGATTTAATGTACAATAAAGCTATGTTGTACATTTTAATATAATGGTGGTAAATTCGAAAAACAGTTTCTCTACTAAGTATATAAGTACAATAACAACCACACAGATACACAATAAACTAAAAGTAAACGTGAATAAACTAAATTAAAAAAAACTGAATAACAACCAAATTATAAAATCTTTATAAAACAGTCAACATACACAGTCGATTAACAAACGTATAACGATAATATTTTATACAAAACATAATTATGGTTAATTAAAGATTGAACAGAAATAAAATTTAAGAAATGGAGATGAATTTTTATATAAGGTTTAAAGTTCAAAAGTCGACGCGACCACTTTAAATTATGGAATCCTATTCATGGAAATAACTGAAGAAACAACTTACCGATTCCGTTGGCAGAGAGACACTGCTTGAAGTATACCAGTCAATGCTAAATATCTGCATGATAATACATACATGTACCTACTTTATACTTATTTAACGTAGGTAGGTACATACATATCAGTTGGTTATCTCACGTTCACGGTCGAATAGTAAGAAAATGCTGAATAACGCTCGAATGTCTGTCCTATCCTCAAATAAGTCATTAATTAATACGATTCGTATTTAATATATATGTTATTATATTTTAATGATAAATTTAAAATAAGCTTTCAAACAAATTATACAGCAATCGCATATATATTCGTTAAGTAGGTAATCTAAGAGATTTTCTTCAGAGATTTGTAGGAAAGTATGTTTTCCTACAAATATCCAAGAACAAATAAAATTTTAATTTCGAATTCTAATCCAATTTCAATGTTCTTTTGTATTCCAATTTTAAAGATTATTGCATTGTATCAGACTTTTAAGCGAGCTCAACGCTTTTTGTAAAAGATCGGATTGAGTTTTGTGTCAAAATTAAATGTAATTTAAATCAAAACCACTAAGGACTATTTTATATCAACTTCGATGCAAATCACCCCTAAAATAACTTTCTACCCCTTTTTAACCCCCGTTAGGCGATTTTCAATAAAATACGAAACACGTCTTCCATTTCTGTTAAATAATGTTTATGCCACTGTTTTTCACCCCTTTAGGGGTAGAATTTCGAAAAATCCTTTCTTGTCGGATGCCTTAATCTCTTCAAGTCACTATGACTTGAAGTCTTCAAGTCCTTCAAGTTTCAGGTCACTATGATCAGCGGTTAAGGCTGTGCGTGAAACCTTCAGTCAGTCATTCAGGTCAAAGCATTTTATATGCATACATTTATTTTATATTTTTTATACAAGAAGAGGGGCCAACCACCACTCGATCCACCTGATGGGAAGCGGTTACCGTAGACTATTTAGGCTCACGATACCGAAGTATCACTTGCGCGTTGCCACTTTTTTTTTTTTTTTTTTTTAGTATTGTCTCTCGTAGCGTGAGTTCCGGGAACTTTTGCTACTTAACCGGTCAATGGAGAGACCTAGGCCTCCAGCCAGGCACTATATTTCTAAGCAACACAGCTAAGGGCACCCCCTGTGGGGTACGAACCTCGGCTTAGGTCGTTGCTGGATCGCGAGTAAGGGAGCTGGGCTGGACTGGTAATTTTATTTAAATATTATTTGGGGGCGGGATTTGCGCGTCTGGCTCGGCGCGGGCCGGCGTTTGCGGCGGGGGTCGGGGGGGAATATTACGGCTTATTCGCATCGAGCCTCGCCGGCGAGGACGGAACAGTGGTCGGTTGTGTGAGCGCGTTGCCACTCTGTGTTAGGAGAGTTATACAGTGCCGCATAGTGATCTAAGCCCTCTGATGCCAACACGATATAATAATCCTCCCACTCCCTAAGGAGCTCATCATTTCATACCTTTATCACCGCGTAGGAACACAACACAAAAAAATTGTATTATTTGGTTACGGACTCCTATAAGGTGGAGTTCTTGCCCCAGATGGGAAGTTCCAAATTCGAACGGGAAACCCGTTATGCCCTAGCATACATATATACATATCTAGATTGCTTTTTTTTATAAATACATTTGTTGTTCATAAGGATTGCTATTTATTATCTCTGGCCCACAAGAGCTCCGAAATAGGCAGAGGTGTGACAACAAATTAGGTTCGCCAAAGATGTATTTAAGTAATTTTTTCTTTATAGGTAATTAGTTACCTTTGTACCCGAGCGGTGCCGATACAGTCTCGATCACGTCACTTCACAACGGATTCGTGTGTCCACTTATCAGCGAAAACGGACACTACATTATATACGAATAATTATAATTTATATTATGGTTTAAGACATTTATTTCTCAATAAGAATACAACTCACTTAATTTGAGAAATACAGATTAAATTATAACAAGCATAAATATTATAAGTTTCGATTAACGAAAGCTGGTAGTCTTGATTATTTAAATAACATAGTAAAGTACAAAATAGAGTAGTACCAATTACGTATCGCTTTCAAAATGCAGAAGAAGGCAATATTAGGAAATTATAACAGAACTTTGTTTTGGACATATAGAAAGGATGAAGAAAGATTGCGACCAACCCGAACCGTGCTTCTTTTTCGACCTTTTATAAGTGCCCACCTGGGCCTATGTGAAATAAAAAGATTTTGATTTTGATTTTGATTGACGAAACAGATATACAAAGCGAAATTGTGTGCAAGAGAAATCCATGTTCCAACTACCTGGATCAAATCGATCGGACGCTCAAGGACGGGAACGTCAAGAGTACTCAAAACCGACGAGCATGTATGAAGAGACTGATGAACGTGGACGAAGCGAAAGAAGTATTTAAGTCTAGAGAGAACTGGCGGCCTATACTGTCGGCCTACCCCGTTAGAGACTCGCCGTGATGATATGTATGTATGTAGAGCTAATCTACAATCGAGAAAAATCCTTCAAGGTGTGGTGCTTTTGATTTTTTGTATTAGGTAAAGGCCAAATCTCTTTAATGCTATTAGGCCGCTTGTAAATATGACTTTAATCAAATAGTATACGCCATTGTTACTCCGGATCCATGTAGCTTTTTATAGGTAAGAAAATGAAAGAAAAGTATTTTTATATGGCTACGGACTTTATTCATGACAAACAATTTACGTACTCACAAATAATCAAATCCTTCCTCTTTATAATATTGTGCATATTAGTGCTGTGTATTTTTCTTACTGTATTATTTGACTTGTAACCTTCTAGTGAAGGTTAACTAGTGTTAGAGATGCTTAAGCACAAGAAATAACTAAATACATACTTACAACAAGAGGTAGTCGAGTGGTTCGAGCAATTGCCTGCGACACAAAGATCGAATCCCGACTGTACCAATGAGTTTTTCTGAACTTAAGTACAGTGATTAGTCACACCACGAGCTTTACGGTGAAGGAAAACATCGAGAGGAAACCTGCATACGCCTGAGAAGTAATTGAAAGACGCATATATTGTCGTGCTTGAGTAACGGCGATGTACTCGCCATCTGTCACGTTGGCACATAAAATATATCTCTGGCGGAAAGTGGGTGTGTGAGTACTACCTTTACAGCTCTGCCTACCCCTTCGGGGACCTTTGTGAGAAGGCTATGTTATATTATAACTAAATATACATATATGTTTTTATAATTTTTATAAATCTTATTGTTTGTTATTCCGTTCCCAGAATGCGTTGAGGACGGTGCCGAGCCTCGCAGCGCCGGGGACACTGTACTTCTTGAACGCTGCCTCTTGCAGCAGCCGCTCCAGCCAGGCCGTGGTCAGCGGGAACCTGTAGTATAATATTACTAGATTACATTAGACACGCACATTTATTTTGGAATAAAATATATAATAATAAAAAAAAGGTGTGGCACTCGGGGACTGCCGCGGTAAAGCTATTGCATAGCATTTTTTATCAACTTATGCAATACACCTATATACTTTCTCACAAACAGCTGCTTACGTACTAGGCATGCTTTTTAAGTTCTGTCGTTTCCATATTCTCCGGAAATGTTGAATTTGGAACTGTTATATAATGGAATGTGTTTAAATTCTGAAGGTGTTAGGTTTTATTTTCGTTACGGAATTTCTTGATCCGGTCGCAACTTTATAATACATCCTCACGCCTTCCCACAAGGGTCGGAAAAAGTGTATTGGTAGTACCCCCAAACCCACTTTCCGCCAGATATATTTTAAGGTGCCAACGAACAGATGGCGAGTCTGTTACGTTGTATTATTCTATCTATTTCTTTGTCTGCGCGTGAAAGAGGAACAGACATCCTTATATACATACATATCATCACGACGAGTCCCTAACGGGGTAGGCAACGAGAGCAGAGTGCCAGTTCTCTCTAGACTAGCATACTTTTTTTCGCTTCGTCTACATACATCAGTCTCTGCATACAACATACTTGCAAACTTTCACATTTGAATACTTTGAGTACCTACCTACGTGTGCGAGAGTCGAAAGAAGTCTGTCTTTAAATTTGTGAGAACAGGCGATTTAGTTGTTCTGCCTAGCCCGTGAGGAACTCTCTGTGCACTTGTTTCTCAATTTAAATTTCAAGTATTGTTGACGTACAACCTTAGAATAAATAGCCTTTGTTTTTAACCGACTTAAAAAGAAGAAGGTTCTTAATTCGACTGTATGGCTATGAAATTATCTTACGTATTAGCATCCGGTTTGTATATTTCTTTCAAGGCATTGGCGGTGGTGCCGACGGCGAAGTCGGCGATGGTGAGATGATCAGCGGCGATGTACTGATGGCGCTGCAGGTATGACTCCACCACGCGGAATGCCGTCTCTATGTCTTTCAAATGCTTCTCTGTAGGGCCTTTCAGACCTTCGTAGATGGTTGGAAGCTGAAAAAAATTAGCTCACATCAAGATTTCCATAAAGTTTTTCATGATCGTGTATCTCGCTCTTTGTATAAATATGCGCCGTGTCTTTTCTCCAATTCCTGCCTGACTCTATGGCTCACCTGCAACGCACTGAGGATAAGTCCATACCTCATAAGAAGTGCCTAGTGGAGGTCCTTGGTCTCGCTATCGCCCGGTTAAGTAAAGTCCTCCTTATCAACTAACAAGAAAAGATATATTCATCATCTTCAACCGTGCCCAGAAGTTGCTCTCGTGTACTGAAAGACACAGGTAACACCCACTTATCATACTCAATCACCGAAGATATATTGAGGTGCAAACGTGACAGATGGCGAGTCCATCGCCGTTACTCAAGCACGACTATTCATGCGCCTTTGAATTTCTTCTCGAACGTATGCAGGTTTCCTCTCGAACTCTCGATGTTTTCCTTCACCGTAACGCTCGTGGTGTGACTAATCATTGTACTACTCATTGATCCCGGTTGGTGTGTAAGTACATCAACTTTGGAAAGGCGTGATAGAGAAATTCCTTTTGAAATCGATAAATACAACTTACAGCAACAACTTTCAGTCTAATGAAGAAGACGCCTGCATTAAAGTACAAGCACTGGTCGACGATGGCGCGCGTGTTCACGTCGCTCGGGTATAGCGAATCCATCTTGTCTCGGCCGTACTTACCCAGCAAGTACCCCATTATCGCATTACTGGGAAAGTTTGGGTAAAAACTGATTGCAAGCAATAAATATATATATTTCTTCACGCCATCACACAGGGTTCCTCAAAGGGTAACTAACGACGCACCTCTGCCTACAGAGGTGCGTCGTTACTTACCACGCACCGACGATCGACGGAGATGTATTTAAGTACCAGACGGCGAGTCCATTGCCGTTTCTCAAGTAATCTATTCATACGCCTTTGATATTCATCTCAAACGCGAGGTTTCCTCTCGATATTTTCTTTCACAATAAAACTCGTGGTACGACTCAATGTACTTAAAAAGTTCAGAAAACTCATAGGCTCAGCCGAGATTCGAACTTACTAACAACTTCGAACTGACTGCTCAAACCACTCGGCCGCCATGGCTGAATAAAAGTACTTAGATCAATACTTCTTCAATAGCCCTAGTCGTTCGGCAGAGACTTAGCCAGAGAGTAGATCTCAATTTCTTTCTGAACTTGCAGACCTCTGTCGTTACGTCCACAGTCAATTAAAGTAACTAACATAGAAGAGAAATATGAATATCTAGATATTACGTTGGTTTTGACATACAATTAACGTACCTATTACCTACTTAATATAAAATTAGATACGCGGGTGGGTATTATTAAAGTGGGTGTGTGGGTCCTTATCACTTCGGAGACCCTTGTGGGAAGGCGTGAATGTATATTTAATTACTTATGCGTCAATTGTAATTCATCTCTTATACTAAAAGCAGCATTTATCTCCTATAATAATGTGGTAGGCAGAGGTATAAAGTATTTACCTTTCAGAGAGTACAAAGTCGCCGTCCAGTAAAGTTGGTATTGTTCCCATGGGATTTAACTGGAAAATGAAACAACCTTACACTTCATACTATCCGAATACCTCTTAAATATAGTTAGAAAAGTTGGTTGGTCTTTAGTGTAAATGTCATACGTATGAACACCCACGAAAGCAAATCACTATTCTACCAACACAACCATGACATAAAGAGCTCTTAGAAAGCTCTCATTATTTAGTCTATAAGGTCATTATAATAATAATAATAAATTTATTTATTCAGACAGTGTCCATTTTGTTAGTAAATGATTTTCTTACATCTATGTTAGTAAATATAATTTAACACATGTGTGCAAAAGTGCTGGTCAGATATATTCAAATAGGATTATCTGACCAGCACTCGAACAAACGCTTTCATGATTGCCGAATCATATTTATCGGCAATCACTTGGAGGATGCTATTGGTACTACCCCGAATTCTGTTGAGTATGGAGGCAGTCCTTTTGCGTATTATAGCATGGAAGCCATCCACTCGCGCTCCTACAAACATGTTAGACGCACTGCAGAATCGGGGTAACCCCATCAGAACCCTAAAGCTGTTATTGTATTGGATACGTAGGTCATTAAACGATCTCTGCGTATATGAGACCCATAGTCTGCTCGTGTAGAAGTGTGTATCTGTTTTTTACCCCAATTAAAATAAAATAAAGAAATAAAATAAAATAATTATTACCTCATATGGAAGAAGATATGTATACAGCGGGATTCCCGTTCGAATTCGGAGCTGCCCTCTGGGGCAGGACCTCCAACAAAATAGTAGTCCGTAGCCAAATAACCCATTTTTTGTAGTGAGCTCCGAATTCGAACGTAAAACGGATTGCCATACATCTCTTAACCGTACGCGTAAGCTATCAGAGAACCAACCTTCATGTATTCAGGTGACTTATGCTCCATGGTCATCAGGTCGGGTTCCAAATATTGGAACTGCAAGCCCAGCATGTCTCCGAGGATCCTGACGGCGCAGGCTGGTGGGCTGGCGTCGAACTTGTACAAGACGAGACTAGACATTTTCCCGGTCTATAACTAATCAAAGTAATGCTCAGGACATGACACTCAAAGCCAACTAACACTTCATTATACTTAAGAAGACCTCTTTTTCGCTTTAGTATTAGATATTAAATCTTCAATATGTCGTAAAGAGTACACTCAACATCCAGGAATCGAACCTACTTTGAGAACAGAAGTCAAATAGTTTTGCAACGTTCCAGACAATCCTTCCTGCCTTCGAGTCCACCGTAACGATATCACTTCACAACAATCACAGCACATGTCTGTGTAGGTAATTAAAAATATAATACGGCTTTGGAATGGCCACATACTGAACACACAATTATCCTCACGCCTTCCCAGGCCCCTCAAAGGGCGGAAGTGTATCAATACCCTCATTTGGTAGGATATATTGAGGTGCCATCGCCACAAATGTCCAGTCGCCGTTTCTTGAGCACGCCTATATTACCTACTAGCGGTCCGTCCCGGCTTCGCACGGGTGGACAAAATACATTTTTATAAAAGGAAATATAGCCTATGTCACTCAGGGTGAATGTAGCTTTCCAATGGTGAAAGAATTTTTCAAATCGGTCCAGTAGTTTCGGAGCCTATACAATACAAACATACTCACATACAAATCTTTCCTCTTTATAATATTAGTATAGATGGACATGAGCTTTAAGCATCTTCTCAATTGTTTGTAGGTTTCCCCTCATGGTTTTCCTTCACCGTTGGAATTACATTCTACACTTACGTTTAATTTCAAGAATAATTAATAAATTACCGATGCTCACCTGACCAGTGGTATCCAAACAGTGAATGGATTGTGATAACATAACGTAATCACAGTCCAATTTATATTGGCGAGTAGCCTATAGCCTATTTTCTGATAACGCGGTACTTAAGTACTGATAAATAGTTTTGATAATTTCACTACGGCTACATTACATAAACACAATTTTAAATATTAATGTTTATCTACATGGCCATACGCGAGATGGCGCTGCTACTGCTATCATTCCTCACGCCTTTCCTCGAAGGGGTAGACAGAGTTGTAACTCCCTCTTCCCACCGGAGATATATTTAGGTGCTGTTTTTTAAACATTACTATTCATAGTGCCGTGGTGGCCGAGTGGTTCGAGTAGTTGCCTGCGACGCAAAGGTCGCAAGTTCGAATCCCGACTGTACCAATGAGTTTTTCTGAACTTAAGTACAGTGATTAGTCACACCACGAGCTGAACGGTGAAGGAAAACATCGAGAGGAAACCTGCATACGTCTGAGAAGAAATTCAAAGGCGTATGTATAGTCGTGCTGGAGTAACGGCGATGGACTCGCCATCTGTCACGTTGGCACCTAATATACCTCTGGCGGAAAGTGGGTGTGTGGGTATTACCTATACACCTCTGCCTACCCCTTCGGGGACCCTTGTGGGAAGGCGTGAGGATATTATATACTATTCATAGAATACCTATGAACGACTTTGAATTTCTACTCGGCTCGTGGTATGATTAATAACTATATGGATGTTCAGAAAAGCTCATTGATATAGCCCTGATTCGAACTTACAATCTTTGCGTTGCTGGAGACTACTCGAACCACACTGCAACCACGAGTCACTGACAGCGAAGGCAGAAAGAGCAGAGCGCCAGTTCTCTCTACACTGACAGACCTCGTTGGCTTCCACTTTCAATCTCTTCATACAAGTTAGCTGACATCAATCACTCTTAAAGTTCCCATACTTTTTTTATTTACAGTCATCTATATCCATTAATTTCGTCCAATTCTTTTGTTTTTGCGTGAAAGTGGAACAAACGAACATCCTGACAAACTTTCGTATTTTTATTACATATTAATAGGATATTTGGTTTTCATCTCTCTTTATCAATGATACAAAATTACAAAATCGCTTTCACAGTCAAGAGAGAACTGGCGTTCTATACTCTCTGCCTACCCCGTAAGGGACTCGGCGTGATGATATACATATAAGCAGGTATGCTTTCAAGATTGGACAAAAACTAAATAATCATGATTTACACAGGCTGCCTGGAAAATATGACAGTGACTCAAATATGTGACAGGCAATAATACTCTACTACTAATAAATATTTGGTGACAGGGTACAATGAAAGAAAGCAAATAAAAAACATCCAGCATAAAAGAAGAGACTACGACAGGAATCAGATGTGGCATAATGAAAATATAAAGAATTACAAATTTGTTCCATAAAACATATATTTAGAGTCGTGGTGGCCGAGTGGTTCGAGCTGTTGCCTGCGACGCAAAGGTCGCAAGTTCGAATCCCGACTGTACTACTGAGTTTTTCT
Organism: Drepana falcataria; assembly: GCA_945859725.1. NCBI lineage: Eukaryota > Metazoa > Arthropoda > Insecta > Lepidoptera > Drepanidae > Drepana > Drepana falcataria. The sequence goes on from OX243925.1 coordinate 2,136,517, forward strand.
AAACTTAAGTACAGTGATTAGTCATACCACGAGCTTTACGGTGAAGGAAAACATCGAGAGGAAACCTACATACGTCTGAGAAGAAATTCAAAGGCGTGTGTAGGTATAGTCGTGCTTGAGTAACGGCGATGGACTCGTCATCTGTCACGTTGGCACCTAATATGCCTCTGGCGGAAAGTGGGTGTGTGGGTATTACCTATACACCTCTGCCTACCCCTTCGGGGACCCTTGTGGGAAGGCGTGAGGATATATTATTATTTGAAAAATAATAAATAAAAAAAATATTTGAAATCGTGTCAACTGAATTATTTTCATCAGTGACTTCGGTAATAATTGTATGCGAGCTCAGTGCGGAATTTTTATTTATACTTTTTCCATTAATAATTTCTGTTTTGTTTCTCTGGCGGAAGTGGGCGTATGGGTACTACCGACACATCTGCCTACCCCTTCGGGGATCTTGTGGGAAGGCGTGAGGATATATATTAATGTTTTCAGAATAAAAACCCGTAAACCCATGTTTCGGATTGAATGTTACCCTCTTTAATAATGTTGTATTTTGGAGTATTTCTTCGTCGATATATTTACCGACGATTTACGATATATACTTGTTACCATAACACACAAGTTTTGCTTAATTTGGGACTAGGTCAATTTGTGTGGAATTGTCCCAGGTATTTATTATTTATTATTATTATTATTATTATTCACAGTACAACTTCTAGAAGACAACTTTCTCTGAGACAGCTTTTACTATAGATGTTGTATTAGACTGATTGCTTCTTTTTATTTATTTCCCACATCTTTGTCATGAGTTTAGCAAACGAGGCGGCGCCGGGGATCATGACTTTCTGGAACACTGGCTCTGCCTCCAGCCTGCTCAGCCACTCAGCACACCGAGGGAATCTAACGTGAAAACACATTCAAATCAAATAATAATAGATATATATATATATATCCTCATGCCTTTCCACAAGGGTCCCCGAAGGGGTAGGCAGAGGTGTATAGGTAATACCCACACACCCACTTTCCGCCAGAGGTATATTAGGTGCCAACGTGACAGATGGCGAGTCCATCGCCGTTACTCAAGCACGACTATACATACGCCTTTGAATTTCTTCTCAAACGTATGCAGGTTTCCTCTCGATGTTTTCCTTCACCGTAAAGCTCGTGGTGCGACTAATCTCTGTACTTAAGTTCAGAAAAACTCATTGGTACAGTCGGGATTCGAACTTGCGACCTTTGGGTCGCAATAATAATAAAATAATAGATATATCTAATTAAATAAATAAATATAATTACTATTAAAGACCCGCGGAATACAAACACATCAAAATATTCATTAAAGGCTCGCGGTTTCAACAGATTAAAATTACCACTTGGCTGGCATACAAGCATGCGGCCCGCCTGATGGTAAGCGGTTACCGCCGCCTATGGACGCTTGCAACACCAGGGGTATCACTTGCACGTTGTCGACCCTGATTGATATCATATCATAAATCCAGCACATAACAAAGCACAAACGATTTTGCAAGAGGACAAACTTTACAAGCTTTCAATCTTTTAATGTTAAGGATACCTATGTGGTGTGTCCATGCCTCTGTTAGCTAACATTAGTGTTTTAAGACATAATGATAATAGCTTACTAACACAAGATCGTTGTTGGTCGAAAAAAAAATATTATTTATTTTTTATATCCTACTTGTTAGCGTCCAGTCCATGAAAAATCTGTATGGCGGATGCTGTGGCGCCGACGGAGAGGTCAGCCAAGGTCACGTGGTCTGTGGCTATGTAGCGCCGGTGTTCCAAGTACGCGTCAATCACTTTGTACGAAGATTCGATGCTCCGTTTGTGACTCTCCTCGGGTCCGTGCGCCCCTTTGAAAGTAGCTGCCTGGAAATGTAAACCATGTAAAATATATATATATCCTCACGCCTTCCTACAAGGGTCCCCGAAGGGGTACGCAGAGGTGTATAGGTAATACCCACACACCCACTTTCCGGCATAGATATATTTTAGGTGCCAACGTGACAGATGGGGAGTCCATCGCCGTTACTCAAGCACGAATATACATACGCCTTTGAATTACTTCTCGAACGTATGCAGGTTTCCTCTTGGTGTTTTCCTTCACCGTAAAGCTCGTGGTGTGACTAATCACTGTACTTAATCTGTAATCCTTTGAAAGTAGCTGCCTGGAAGTGTAAACTATGTAAAAAATCATATAATATATGTAAAAAATAAAAAATGTTTACTGTTATCTGTATTAGAAATTAATGTAGGCGTACAGCTTAGCGCTAGCAGTCTGAAGTCATTGCATTCATGCTAAGTAATATATTTAAACAATGTATTCTCACGCCTTCCCACAAGGGTCCCTGAAGGGGTACGCAGAGGTGTTTATGTAATACCCACCCACTTTCCGCCAGAGATATATTTTAGGTGCCAACGACAGATGGCGAGTCCATCGCCGATTCTCAAGAACAGCTAAACATACGTAAATAAAAGTTTACTGTGGACGGGAACGGACCCGCGACTAAAAACAGAGAGGGCAGGTACACTATCAACGTGCCCGACCGCCGTGCCACAAAATTATTCTGAAATAAACACACTGAAACAATCCAAAGGAATATCTATCCCATGAACCAATATTAATATTATAATAGATTCCCTAAATGTTTCTTTATATTATACATACATACATACATATCATACATATCATCATGCCGAGTCCCTAACGGGGTAGGCAGAGGGTGTAGAGCGCCAGTTCTCTCTAGACTTACACCTTTTATAATATACACAAAAAAAAACTTCTGTACGTGTATTTGGCACCTAACTCCGCTTGACTGGATTCCAATTGAACCCGGTAGATGGCGCTGCATTAGTGTTTGAGACGCTTTTATTCTTTATTAATTCACCCAAGGGAAGCTGGGCGGGCCAGCTAGTTTATAATTTACTAGCGGCCCGTCCCGGCTTAGACATTTATTTTTTAAACATTTAGGCATGAAATATTTTTTTTCTTGCAATTAAAATAGCCTATATTAATCAGTGATAATGTAGCATTCAAAATTGTTAAATCGGTCCAGTACTTTTTGAGCCAATTCCTTACAAACATACTTACGTACAAATCTTTCCTCTTTATATTATTAGTATAGATTACAAGTTTTAGAGTAATAAAAAACTAACCCCAACCGCACTGAGGCTTGGAAAGAAGAACCCAGAGTTAAAGAACAGGCCCTGGTCCACAAGGGCGCGCGCGCGAACGTCGCTCGGATACAAGACGTCTTGCTTGTCACCGCCATACTGCGCCAAAAGGTACTTCATTATGGCGTGACTGGAAGGTAGAAACAATGAGATTGTACAATATGTGTTTGCTGAAAGTCTAGCATAAGTTTGTCGCTATGTAAAATGACAAAAACATATATGTATGTATAGTGATACAGCGCCCCAAACGGTACATAAAAGGAAGTAAATACTCTATTTCTATTATAATATCTAGCATAAAATGTCTTAATGTGCTTTATTATAAATTTCCCGCATTCAAGTGGACTACTCGCTACTTCGTATATATGTGCTGCCATCTGGTGGTTATTGCAAGAGGTAGTGTAGGTACCATGGAAGAGAAAAAAAATTCTGTTCCGTGGTAGGTACACTTATTTCTAATGTGAACTCTCACCTTTCAGATATTACAAAATCGCCATCCTGGAGTACAGGCACTGTTTCCATAGGATTTAACTAAAAATAAATATAACTGTTACAAAATGTTGCCACAAACTTCAGCTTTAAAGAAGTTCAAATGATAAAAACCTTAGCAAACTCCGGTTTCCTGTGTTCTGATTTCAATATATTAACCTCCTTAATATCAAATTGAACGCCCACTAAGTCTCCTAGCATCATTACGGCGCGAGCTGGTGGGCTAGCCACCGCTCGGAATAAAATTAGGCGGGACATTCTTCTTTAACTAGACAAGTATTAAATAGTAGTCTTTGAACTAGACCAACAGCTGTTCTAGTCTGAAAAAGTTAAGAGGAAACAGTTTATACGAATACGTCGACGAAAAATCGAACTAACACAACACAAAGACTACGTACGTATATGTACTAGCGCCATCTTTCATCTGCTCAGAATGTTATTATTATAGCATACATATTTTAGGAATGGAATTGTATCTATATATTTAATGTGTCACTACCATCACAAATAAATATTCGGGTTTCTATGTAGAGTGAACATGCATCTTGTATCCAAAGTTGTGACAAGACAACTTTAACATAGAAAGAAAGAAACTATAAGATAGAAATTGTTGCCATACCAAACCAAAAAAGTTTGCAATTACAAGTGGTGTTCTACGGCATTTATCATTATTCAAAGCAAAGATCAAAGTTCAAACTAAATGTAATGCAGTTTAAATATAGCTGAACTAGATTATTACTGATTTTTCAATATAATTTAAATCAGCATTACACGTTCTCTTACTAAGCTCACTCAGGATCAAGTCTTGAAAGTATATAAAAAAAAAACTTTATTTACTCACAAAGCAGGTATATGTGTAGACTTACTTGATTTCAATTATTTACAACCATTAGGCCAACGTCAGTTAGTCCATTGTACTATATGTCATGTCATATTAAAACAATTTCTTTCTGATTAGGTAACCAGTGATTAGATTACCATTAATCTATGTTCAAGTTAGAAGTCAATTTTCAGATGACCTTGATCTTTATACGGAGTGAACGTGCGTAATAACGATATCCTGCTAGCAACCAATAACTACGACAGACCGTCGACCACATAGTCAAAACACTATCTCTTTCAAGCTCATTTGTTCGCGCCATTATGCTAACATTTCTACATTCGTTATCATTTATGTCGGAATAGTTCCTTGCCATAATCGCACAAGCAGAATAGAAATGAATGCAGATGTCTAGAAGTTAAATAATATTTTTTTCATTCGCATATTATATTATCAGCTTATCCGTATTAAACATACTTACCGACTCACATAACCTATTTAGATAATTCCTCCATTACAACTAACTAACGCACTTTACACACATAATACAGAGGCACACGAAAATGGAGAAATTATTAATCAATAGTATTCCTTGATTATTAATATCCCTCGCGACCGCGTGCTGTGCTGTGACGCAAGGCTTGGAATACAAATAATAATACTAACACGTGCTGTAATGTAATATAACGCACGTGGTCCAGCCCAGCTGATACCTATTTCAACTACTTTCAATGTGGTCCTCATAATAACAATATGGTGATATATGTGGCCAGTGGCTCTATTAACCCCTGTCTACAGAGAGTATGTATCGCCAAAGCATATGTAATTTTCGGGTAGGAATTTTGCTGTGATTGTGTATGATTTCTCCTTTATGCTGGAAAGATATGGCAATCAAAACTTAAATACCAACAACCCATGGCAGCTTAATTAAATACATACTTTACTTTACTTACAGTTAAAAGAAAGATGGTTAAATGGGCACTAGGGAAGTCAAATAAATAACAATCTCATTTGTTACTATTTACTTAAGAAAAAGTGAACAATTGTTTCACAATTAAAGGACTTAATAGCTAAATAGCACAGTTCGGCACTGCAATTCTTGCAGAAACATACAATAAACAATAAGGTAATATAATAAATAAAGAATTTACAAGCATACTTTCACTGTGCAATCATTTAAATATATATTTTTTCCCCCATGATCCTTCTATACAACAGAATGGATAAAGGTTAGAATGCATATTGCTAAAACATGTTAACTCATGCTAATGACATCAGGTAGCAAGTGTTTGTTGACTATACTTATAATGTTCTTGACATCATCTTCTGACAGACGCTCTTCACTTTCTTGAACAATCTATAAACAATACATTCTATCAGCATTTTGTATACATACTACTAAATTCAGTATAGGTACTCATTAGGAATTGATAATATACATATAGTCAAACTTTGACTTAATAAATAGAACATATTTATTCACACATACTTCTGAAGTAGAACCAGTTGGCAGTTATCTCTAGGATTACTCATATACCTCTATTGTTTAATTCTCGTCCTTATTTCACAAGAAATTACATATATGTAAAAGATATAAAGGCGCCATACAATTAATAGTGTGTGTAAATAGAAAAGGATTTCATTTAGGAGGGCTAATCCTCTAAATGGGTATATGTTTTGGCCGTGACTTACCAATTGAATTTCCAATTCAGTCCTCGGAGGAGTGTTCACCATCATTAGCTTTTCAACTTTTGTCAATTTGAACTTTTTCATTGCTTCCAGAAAGTTTTGTATAGCTTCCGGGGTCTGGTGCTTGCACTCAGTGTCTTGTAAGTAATGGACTGTCTGAAATTAAGTGAATATTGACACACATTTACCAAAAAGGCTCCCGAAGGTGAAGAAGTAGACAGAGAAGTATATAACATCACCTCACCATCTGTAAAATATAATAATCTTTTGATCAGACATATTATACCGATGGTGAGCCCAGTAATTTCTCAAGGAAGACTAAATGATGTCTTTTCTATCAAATTAAATTTTTCTTTAAATTCTTCTCAAACATGTGTATGCAGGTTGCTTTGTGCAGGTGCTTTTTACTAAATGCATATGAATGTATACACGGTATATATACGATTTTTTTGTCTGCCTGTCAGTTTGTTCTGGCTAATCTCGGAAACGGCTGGACCGATTTCGATCGAGATCGATCGAAAAAGGAGTAACTTAGGCTACTTTTATTTTAGAAACTAAACAATAGCTTTTTTGTTAAATTCCAATTCCACACACACACAGCTAGTATGTATATATAAATAAGTGCAGAAATGTCAATTTGAGTCCAGTTTTTACAAAAATTAGAAATAGAGGCCGAGATAAGCCGTGGTGGCCGAGTGGTTTCGTGCAGTTGCCTGCGACGCAAAGGTCGCAAGTTCGAATCCCGACTGTACCAATGAGTTTTTTTGAACTGAACAAAACATCGAGAGGAAACCTGCATACATCTGTATATGTAATAGTCGTGCTTGACTAACGGCGATGGACTCGCCATCTGTCACGTTGGCACCTAATATACCTCTGGCGTTAATTGGGTGTGTGGGTATCACCTATACACCTCTGCCTACCCCTTCGGAGACCCTTATGGGAAGGCGTGAGAATATATTGTATTATATAGAAGTAGAGGCAAAAAAGACTAAGAGTTTATGTTAATATGTGAATATGGTGTACCTAAATCTGAGATTACAGCTACAAAAGAAAAGTTTTATTCTTCAGCTGTAGCAATTAGGTATATTTTTATTCAGTAAGTGTGAGCAAGAAGAGGCAGAAGAAGACCATGTTCCAACTACCTAGATCAAATTGATCAGACACTCAAGGATGGGAATGTCAAGAGTACTTGACACCGATGAGTATGTATGAAGAGACTGATTTGATTACTGAGAGCTTCTTGGACTGTAGGTTACTTTACTCATTAGAACTAGCACTCTATTATTTGAGGCACTTGGTGTGGTGATATATATTTTCAAGCCTTCATACACAACAGTCCCTGTAAGGATATGCAGAGATGTGTAGATAATACATAGCTGCTTGCAAAAAAAACAATATTTTGGGGCTAATGTGACAGACGGAGAGTATATTGCCGTTTCTATGGATTTATTATAAAATTTATACAGGTTACTTCTCAATTCTTAGTTTTCCTGCATGTAAAAGCTTGTGGTGTGACTAATCACTGTACTTGTGATATACATGTATTTATGATATACATACCTCATAAGTGACTGTTGCCAATGATCCTTCTCGCTTGTGCTTTTTCTGAGTTCTATCTTTCAGCTCCACCAGTAGCTGCATCACTTCATAGTTGCAAAGAAATGCCGCATTTGCTTTGACTCTAGGAGTAAAGTACTTAGGTTAATGATCCATCCACTTTCCGCCAGAGGTATATTAGGTGCCAACGTGACAGATGGCGAGTCCATCGCCGTTACTCAAGCACGACTATACGTACGCCTTTGAATTTCTTCTCAGACGTATGCAGGTTTCCTCTCGATGTTTTCCTTCACCGTAAAGCTCGTGGTGTGACTAATCACTGTACTTAAGTTCAGAAAAATTCATTGGTACAGTCGGGATTCGAACTTGCGACCTTTGCGTCGCAGGCAACTGCTCGAACCACTCGGCCACCACGGCTCCTTGACTTACAAAGCTCTTATAATTTTACTAATAAGTAAAATTCGAGCTTTGCAAAAGTTTGGAGTAACAAAATATTTACGTTTCCATTATTCTTTATAGAAGTGGCGCTCTACTCCGTCTGCCTGCCTACCTATAAAAATATTACAAGTAAATTAAATAGCTTTTATTTTAATATTAACATAGTGCCTTCCTTTCCTTGGCCTATTGTTTTTAAGTGACATTTTATAACAAAACAAAATAAAGTTATCTTTCAACTTGACTTGTGACACATGGTGCATAGCCCACAGATTAGATTACTATGTAACATCGCTTCAACTAAAACAATAACCAATGCCACCATCGCAAAATGGGCCAAAATAAGCTGTTTCAAACATATTTTCATTTTTTCGGAGGATATAAGGAATCTATATATATTTGTAATACTTACAAGTGCAAATAGTCATAAGTACGAATCCATAGCCTACTAGTATACTTTTCTCTGAACTCATAACCACGTAGTTAAAATTGTGATTATATACCTGGGATTTTATCTTATATAATAAATACCTAAATTTACAATGTATAATCCGTGCAGCGTTTTAACCCAGAGATTTATATCCAAGGGTTTTGAAGTTATTAAAAAGCAAAGTATTCGAAAACTGAGTGATCATATTTATGCATGTGGAACGACGGCATTAAAAATGCCACTAAACGCCTATTTTTATCATTATATAAATTTACCATTACCAGAAAACAAAATATTTGCTACATATATATGGATCGATGGAAGTGGAATCAACATAAGATCTAAAGATCGTGTTTTAGACAAGGTTCCTTGCAATTTGTCAATGGTTCCGAAATGGTCGTTTGATGGCAGTTCCACTGGTCAAGCTCAAACACGAGATTCTGATACAATATTACTACCTTCTGCTATTTACAATGATCCATTTCGTAAATCCCCACATATTTTGGTTTTATGCGAGACATTCTATGGCGATGGAGCCCCTACAAAAACTAATCATAGAGCACATTGTGTTAATGTAATAAACAAAATAGCAGATCAAAACCCCTGGTTCGGCATAGAACAAGAATATACAATGCTTGATACTGATTTATGGCCACTGGGTTGGCCTAAAATACGGGGCTATCCTGTAACGAAATCCAAATTCTCATACTGTGGTATCGGGGAGCATGTCGCTGGCAGAGAAATCGTTGAAAGTCACGCAAGGGCTTGCATCTATGCTGGAATGGATTATGGTGGTTCAAATGCAGAGGTGATGAAAGGGTCTTGGGAATTCCAAGTGGGAACCACTCTAGGCATAAAGGCTGCTGATGATCTATGGCTTGGTCGATATATACTCGGTAGAATTGCTGAGCACTTTGGAGTAATCATTAGCTATCACCCAAAGCCAATGGGTAAAAATCAACCAGGGATAGGCTGTCATCATAATTTTAGCACTGATAAAATGCGTTACGATGGAGGAATAAAAGAAATTGAAAGGGTTTGCAAAGTTTTATGTGATCAGCATTCGAAATACATTAAAAACTATGGTCTTGCTGATGGAGAAGAAAATAAGAAGAGATTGACCGGCAACTTTGAAACGGCGTCCTTTGATTCTTGCAATTGGGCAGTTGCGGATCGTGGGGCATCAATAAGACTTCAAAGAAGTGTAGTGACGGAAAAAAAGGGTTTTCTTGAAGATCGGAGACCAGCCGGGGATTGTGATCCCTACAGAATTTGTGCGCTGCTTGCAGAAACATGTCTATAATGTATTATTGTATAATGTAACGTTGGTCCAATCCTTTCCGTTGCATTAACAAGCTTTAGTCTCTTAGTATTCAGTTTATTCGTATTAAATTTATTGACACAGATAATAAAATTTGTCTTTTTGGCAACCTTTCCTTAAGGATACATATTAAAAAACCTAAGAGATATTTACTTTTGAAGGACCTCCTATTTACTACATATCATGGCAAGCTAGCGAATGTAAAGTGTAAATAAAAAGAAGAATAATTGATGGTAGAGTATGTCAAAACTGTCATATATTTCAAATTTAATTACCAAGAAAACATTTTGTAAGAAAAAAAATATAAAATAAATAAAAAAAAATTACAAAAATGGAAGTGTTACTCAAAAGTTTATCAGGGTTGCATAAATACGCTAACGTATTGGCTATATCCAAAAGGAATTTGTTAAAACACTCCATCAACCATATAACTAACAGAAAGCTTCTAGATCGCTACATAAGACTACCCTACCCATGTAATAAAATACTAGCGACGTATGTATGGATTGATGGTTCCGGCATCAACATGAGGAGCAAGGACAGGATACTGACTTGCGTTCCGTATGCTCCAGATGCAGCGCCCAGTTGGTCTTTTGATGGTAGCTCTACTGGACAAGCCTGTGCAGCAGAATCCGATGTAACTCTACGCCCTGTAGCCGTTTACAGGGACCCGTTTAGATGTGAGCCTAATGTCTTAATATTATGTGATGTTACTATTGACGGAAAACCAGCTGCTACAAATCACAGGAAGTATTGTTGTGAGTTGACTGAATACCATAGAGAACAAGAGCCCTGGTTTGGGCTTGAACAAGAGTGTTGTATGTTAGACGTGGATGGCTGGGGGCTAGGCTGGCCCAAAGGCGGTGGTTTTCCTGCATTTAAATATCAGTATTCTTACTGTGGCGTGGGCGCAAAATATGTAGCAGGAAGAGACATTGCTGAAGCACATGGAAAGGCCTGTCTTTACGCAGGTCTTGATTATGAAGGTTCAAACGCAGAAGTAATGTTTGCATGTTGGGAATGGCAAATAGGTACGTCTGTAGGCATAAAAGGGCCAGATGATCTATGGATGTCTCGTTACATTATGGCCCGCGTTGCCGAAGATTATGGTGTACAGGTAACATATCACCCAAAGCCTATGGGGCTATTGCATCCGGGGCTAGGCATGCATCACAACTTTAGCTGCAAAAAAACACGCGATGACGGTGGATACAAATTCATCGAAGAATGTTTCAAAAAATTGGAGACCAGTCATATGAAACACATGAAGAATTATCAGAATGATGAAGCCACAAATAGAATGCGATTGACAGGTAAACACGAAACATCACCATACGACAAGTTCTCGTCGGGTGTTGCCAGCAGGCAAGTGTCAGTACGCGTTCATAAAAACGTGAAAGTAAAAGGTAAAGGATTTTTTGAAGATAGAAGACCAAGCGCGGACTGTGATCCTTACCTCGTCTGCGGAATGTTATTGGAAACTTGCTTGGGACCGGCAGGTGCTGGTGGTGGTGCTTGCAGAAAATAATTTAATAATCCCAATAATATTCAAAAACAAATTAAGATGATGGGAAAATGCCTTCAAACTTGAGACTAAATGTTGTCGGAAAAATACAACGGTAATAGATCATACAAGACTTTAAACCCTGTTTACTTTGCTTATCTATGTACTGCCCTCGAATCAGTATCGAATTCCGTGTCTTGTGTCTTGATAAAATAAAGAAAAGTATAATATTGTAACATTGTTATTATAAATTAACATGATTTGATAAATAAAATCCTTTAGTTTGTCGATCTAGTATAAACAGTAAAGTAAAATTTTATTATTACTTTTCACTTTTAAATTCTATTGCTGCTTTGTTCTCCTCTCCCGTCTTTCTTATTCAGAATGATACTAAATTCGCTTTCTTCAATGGTTGCATATTGTGATTCATCGATAAAACCCAGACCGTTCTACTTCTGGCCCGCTAAATGTAGCTAAAGAAAACTAATATTAACATTTAAATATATTTGGGTATAAGCATACTGTTTTACTAGAATGTCATCACCATTTGACAGTAGCATTAACCATAGACAAAAATTAAAAAGCTCTGTATGTCTGCGCCGACCATTTTTGTTCTTTTCTCTATTCCTTTTCGTCATATGGCATAAGGTGCGTTCGCTTTCGTCCGCCATATTAAATGAAATCAATAAAATAAGACAAAATGTCGCCTTACTAAAGTGCGTGAAAATTATCCAATAACATCCAGTTTTTGTGTGATTAAATCATCAAGAGGATCACAATGGAGAATTCCTACGGTGTGGGGGTTGTTAACAGATACGCTCTTTTCTTGGACGATGAGTCCGATCCTCTTGATGCGTTAAAAGCGCGAGAGCAAGCAAAAGAGCTCAAAAAGAAGACCAAAGAGGCCGAAAAAGAAAATAAGGGTAAACCTGAGACCAAACCTAAGGGCGCTATTGTCGCAGTTAGGAAGGGTATCAAGGAAACCCAAAATGTTAAGTCTCAAGAAAACAAGAGCGGTGAGCAACAAAAGATAAAGGGGCCGGTGCGACCGATCGAACGCAATGCGGAACGCCCGCCTCCGCGCCGCCGCGAAGATCGGCCGCAGAATGGTGCTGTCGAGAATAAGGACGGTGCGCCGAGGCCGCCTAGGCGTGAGTTTGGCGATCGCAAACCTAATTACGAACGACGCAACTTCAGCGACAATCCCGAGGGAGCCGAGCGCCGTGGACCGAGACCGCCGCGTGAGCCTCGTGAGCCTCGTGAAAATCGTGAAGGACCGCGCGGGCCGCGTCCGGGTTTTGAAAACAGAGGCAAGCGTGAGTTCGACAGGAGGTCGGGGTCTGACAAAACCGGGGTGAAGCCGGTAGACAAGCGCGAGGGTGGTGGCTCCCATAACTGGGGCACCCTTAAAGACGAGATCGACGAGTTAAACAAGACGGGATCAGAGGGTGAGGTAGTTGAGGAGAAGGCGCCTGATACGGCGGCCGCTGGTGACGGTCAGCAGCCGGAGGCCGAGCGACCGGCACCTACCGAGGACGAGCCGCGCGAGCTGACGCTGGATGAATACAAGGCTCTGCGGAACGCGCAGCGTACTGCCCCGCAGTACAACCTGCGGAAGGCGGGTGAAGGTGAGGACCTCAGTCAGTGGAAGAATCTTGTTATGCTTGAGAAGAAGAAGGAGGGCGAGCGCGGTGAGGACGATGATAGCGACGACGAGTACGACATGGCGGACTATCCGCAACGCGTGGGCCGTCAGAAACGCGTGTTGGGTATTGAGTTCACATTCAACGACAACGCGCGGCGCGGCGCTGGCGGCGGAGGCCGGGGCCGCGGGCGCGGGCGCGGCCGAGGCCGAGCCCCGCCGCGCGAGGAGGCGCCGCCCGAGGAGCGCCCGCTGCCGCGCAACCTCGCTGCGCCGCCCAAGGTCGACGACAGCAAGGATTTTCCCTCTCTTGGCTAGATGCTCACAGTGAGCTAACTCGCTCCAATCCCGTTTGAAAATATGATAGAGATACAAATTAAATATTGTATGTACCATTATTTTTGAAGTAAATATACAAAATATTTACACATTTGTGTATTATATATTACATTGGAACTAAGTCAGTTTGAGCTAACTATCGTTAAATCTTTGGATTGACATTTATTTTGGTATATCTCAGTATGTGGGATTGACTGTTGCTTGTTGCTCCGGAGAGAGGGGGAGGATATACTTAAGTTATACTTTGGAACACATTGCTACACTCATGCATATGGAACTATCATAATGTAGCTTTTATCATATTGTAATCACACCAGCTTATGATTTATCTTTATGAGTTGTAAGGTTTAAGTTTTAACTTACAGTGACACGCTATAATGAACTAACTCCGTCACAACTTAGAGTAGAACATTGAGAAGAAGTAACCCTTGTTGCATTTTTATCATGAGTTTGTGTTGACAAATGCAGACTTTGGGAACTGTAAATAGTTATATATGTTTAAAAGATAAGGTCTTTAAAAATAACAAGGTTGATTTTTGTTGTTACACAAACTTCTTGAAAAATAAACATTTTGTATGTGTGATATTTCTCTTCATTATTTGCACTAATCTAACTTTACTAACTCCTGGTTCCATAACTAACATGTTCCTAGCTCAAGTGTGTCCTCCCCGGCCTGCTGTGACTCGAGTCCTGCGATTAGCGGAGTTGCATTGCTCTCACTGTTATATATCATATTCCAAAGCAATATTCATGAACTGTTTGTGCCTAATAAACTAGTATCAAATCTTACCACAATTGTGTAGGATGTGGTCAGACAATGGTGCCGCTAATTGTGGCAGGATTCAAATGTGCACACCAAATAAAACCAAAGAATGTAAGTAATGTTGTATATTGACACATTTTATCACTTTCACACAAAAACAGTTGACTTAAAATTTACACAATAAAACAATACACAAATGTATGTTATTAAATATTCAACATAATATAGCTATTACTTACACAAAATAACTTATAAACGAGTGAAGAGTACAGCAATAAATAACTTATTTACATACTATAAGTTGGATTGGTTATGTGGATCCTAATGCAGAATTAGGTATCTATTTTAGTTCTATTTTAATGTCAACTCGTTAATTATTCGTAGAAAAGTTAATTCCTATACATAGAATATAAATATTAACAAAGGAACATCATAATTCGAATGGGAAAACAATTTACAACTTGATCATACAATTTGATTCTATACATCACAATAAGCCATGTTAATTTCTTAAGTAAGCTGTTAGCAGACAAAACGTCATTTAGGGAAATAGCTGACTAGCCCTTTTTGTCGAAAATATGTGTTACAAGAACAATGGTATGCGATATATGTTCGTAATTAAGCAGATTCTGTATTGCGTAGGTACTTAACTCTGTATACTTGCATAATATTGATTGATATAAAAATGTTATGATGATAAATTGAACGAAATTTATTAGTTACGTTTACTTCTTCGTCCTTTAGAGAAAGTGCCCCTACTGTGGGGGTTCTCGTCCCATTTTAAGCGATTTGTCAAGGAATCCGCAAGCGTGGTAATGTACATAATTGGACATTTGCAATACATGGGTGTTATCAATAAAATGTTACAACTCTTATCTTGGCTTGTTAAAGGTTACAATATCAATAAATTAGTGACGAAGCGTTACATCTAAATATACGGGACTTGAGTCCCGTTTCACAGCCACAATATACTTCGCTTACAAACAAAGCTTTATAAAGTACGAACTTGTAGGATAAGTGGCTATTTGAGTATAAATAATAACTGCTAGACACACATACATCACCATGTCGTAACTAAGGTAATACTATCTTTGTCTGACGACTACGCTATCAATTGACTATTTTATATACACCGACAACAAGTGATTGTAATTACAGACGATATATTTACACCAGCGGCGTGCATTAGGTATGCACGGCCGTTGACCCAGCTTGATATTGTTTATCGGGGCCAATCTTGATTTTCAGGGTTAAACAATACGACCGATAACTTCGATACGTAATTACTTATGTATGTGACGAAGGGCTCGCCTGCCCGGCCGAGTACCGTGCGACCAAGCGAATGTTCGCTCACAATTTAGTTGATAAATACTCGTACAACTTCTGGGTTGTGTTGTCGCTTGCAACATGATTCCTGGCACGCTCATGGTCCAGTTATAACAGCCCATTTCGTGCAACAAATGTCACGTGGCTACTCGATGCCAAAAGTGTTGGTCTCTTCGACTGCCAGGAGCAGTTTCTCGTAGAGCAGGTGCGGCGAGGGGTAGGGCGGCAGGTCGAGGCGGTTGAAGCACGTGTGCGCGCGCGGCAGAGACTCGACGCGGCCCCAGCGCTCCACGCAGAAGCGCCGCGGGCCCGTGGAGCCGCGCAACGCCGAGAAGCCCTCGTACGGGATCGACGACGTGCCCGTCACGAACTGCACCAGCCGGAGGCGCTGCTCGTTGGTGAACCTGGTACAATAATATTATTATTAACAGTTGAATAGATGGCTCGTCTAGTCAGAAAAGTCTGAATACACCTACAGTTTCCGCCACGTAACTTGAGCTCTGTGTGATAGACACGTGATTGTCTATACCACACGTTATGGCTGTCAGTCTATATCGCACGGTGTCAAATAATTCGCCGGCGGTCGAACAAAAGGTTACAAATATACGGATATGTTTGAAATATGCAAGACAAATACATATAATACTAGCTGTGCCCGCGACTTCGTCCGCGTGGAAGTGGCATTGGGCAGCACTTAAACATTATCATCACCTATTTTATTTTATTTTACCCCCCATGATATGTTTACAAACTTTGTATGTCATATTAATGTATATGTAATCAAGAGCCTAAAAAATAAGTTTCAAGCTTCTAGCTTCAAAAATGACGAATCTTCCATCCCCTATTTCTACCCCTTTCAACCCTTATTCGTATTAAAAAGTAGCTTATATCCTTCTTTAGGCTCTAGACAAACTGTACCAAATTTCATTTAAATCGTTTCAGTCGTATAGGCGTGTAAAGGTAACAGACAGAGTTACTTACGCATGTATAATGTTAGTAGGGAAGTAGGGATGTATGTGTAATGTGGTGGTACCTGTCGATGGCCTGCCAGAACCAGAGTATGACGGGATGCCCGTCGTGGTACCCGCCGCGATAGTCGCAGTGCGCGCGCCAGTCGGCCACGTCCAGCTCGGGCGCGCCCGCGATCACCAGCTCCAGCTCGCGTGCGTCGAAGGCCGCCACTAGGCGAGGGTCCACCACCTGCGCGCGATCGAAGGGGGTTGGTTAGAAACGCGTGGTCAAATACGACTATAGTAACTAGGAAATTAGCACGAGGAAACTTTCTACAACAGAGCTGAGTTCCCAGTGAGCTTGGTACTCTTAAGTATTTTGCTGCTGACTACATTAAGGTTGTGTAAACTATTTTTGTAAAGAAACATTGGAACTTCCATGAACTCGGGACATTTAAGAGCGCTTTTCTTAATTGTAACCGCCCAGATATTGGAAAGGGACACTTCATTGAATTAAACTTTGTTTGGCATTGGTCGTTCTTCATGGAAGCTGTGAGAAAATTGATTTGAGAGGGATTTAGTAAGTACCTCATGGAAGCCGCGCACGAGCCAGTCGGTCTGGTCGGCGACGCCTCTCTGCACGCGCCAGCGCACGAGCCGCTCGAGGTAGTCCTTCTTGTTGCGCTCGGTGACGGGCAGGTCCCGGCCGCCGGCGCGCAGCTCGCGCTCCACCACTCGCCCGTCAGCCAGCCGCTCCGACACCGCGAACGTCAGCTCCAACGAGGATACGCAATGCGCCGACTGTACACAACACAGGATCGGTTAACTTTGCATACCTTCACACTATAAAATACTAAAGATTCAACTTAGTTCCTTCTCACTACAACCCAGATATATAAATATGACAAATGTATGTTTGTAAGCGAAAGAGTTTTGTAAGTCCAAAGGGAACTATCGATCTTCCCTCTGCTTACCCCGTGAGGGTCTTGGCGTTATATATGTATGTATTATATATTAGTTGTGCTACGAGGTGCGACCCGCAGTTAAAAAGCAATAACTATGATGCCGCGGAAAGAGTATTTTTTCGAGTAAAATCTAGCCTGTCTTTCTTTTTACTCCTGAAAGCGTATACCAAATTTCACAATGATCGGTTGAGAAACAAGTTACAGAAAACGGACTGACAGAGCAGACTTGTATAATTCAAATTTAAAATTAAAAAAAAAAATGAATACTATAAAGGTACAATTAGATAAGACTCAAAAGATTGATGATCTAAATTATTATTCTTAACGAAAGCAATCAAATAAATTATCAACTTTTTTATAAATTCGAATGTATCTTAAATACCAACCAATTCATCAATATTCCGGTTGGAGATTTATAACATTCAGTTGAGATGCGTTTTGCGCAAATATAGTAAAATTATTATTAATAGCTAATACCTAAATTAGGGCTCAGACCGAAATAGAATCCACTGATATTTAAATAGCAATCAATGGAACAATATTTAAAATCAACACTATTATTGAAAAGAGAAACCATTGTTAGAGGGAATAGCAAAAGAGTAATTCGATACCCTCGTCCATCTTCTTATACCACAAGTATTTATCTAACATGAATATAACATTGGTTTGGAACAAAGCCTATATAATACATCGTTTACATACAAACGTCCATAAAAAGCATTTATCAATAACTCTTATGTAAGAATGACTAAAATACCTTTCGCACGTTAGAGATCAATATAGATTATCATAACCTCTTTACTTTCTAACCTAAAATCTAAAAATAGAAAATTCACGTTGGTTTGTTTTTATCCGCATTGCTCAATACTAGCACAAGGGCGCCATCAGCCGTCAAATTTGGGAAACATTTTGCAGCAAAAAATTGTTCCAAGATGGCGCTACTGGTTATGAAAACTACATACCTGTAACCATCGCAGTGATGCAGCGAACTGTGCGTCTAGTGCGTCGACGTCTTCTAGCGCCGGGGGCAGTCTTAGAAGCGCTCGGTACAGCGCTCTTGTGAACCACGCTTCGAGAAGGTAGCCATGCACGAGCGCTAGGCCAAGAACTCGGCCAGAAAATCGGAACCTGACAATAAAAAAATAAATTAAAGTGATCGTCTTTCCAATTTTTTCTTAACATCCACAGATATATTAAGAACTGAAGACTTGTTCTTCACTTCCGCGGTATTACCATCCCTTTACTGCGTCTGATTAATTAAGGTCTCTTAACAATAAAAGTACTATAGGTAAGTACTCGTGCATAGAACCTGTCCTACTAATAGCTTAGCGTAACATACCATTTCTAAATAATTATCATGAACTGTGCTTATGTGTACATTTTTGGGTATTAGTTTTTTTTTAATACTGACCATAAATAACAGACATTAACAATCTACCTTAACTGTCATAATAAGTTCATAAATATTGTCAAGTTAGAATGGTCACGCATCACAGCTAAAAGTATTGAAATGTGATTATATTACATACTCGTCATAATAACGCAGAGACAAAAAAACTTTTGTTGGAGCAAGTTGCGAGTGCGTGTTTGAGTGTAACATAATACCGGGTGTTTGTCGTAATTCTATCGTATTGTGTGCCGCTGGAGGCGCGCGGGCGCCGGATCTGATGTTTAAATATAGCTCACTAAAACAGGGCACTGTCAATTGCCTGCTTCCATGTATTTGGACATAAATAGTGTTGGATTTCCAAAGGTGGACAACTCAACTGAAAATTGCCGCATACCAGGGGCTCAGAAAATGACATAGATTATAGCGATGATAAAACAATTTCCTTGGTATCGTAGCTATTGGGTTGGGATCATGCTCTATTGTGATCCTATGGAAACAATTTTGTTCGTCATCAAACATAGCCAATGTCCTTTTCTAAGCCCCAAGTAATTATGTATGAAAATTTCATAATTACAGATTGAGCACTGTAAATAATAATAATAATAATAATAATGTGTGACTGTTTGACAAACAAACTTACTGTCGCATGTAATATATATCATATTAACTAGGATTAGCTATTAAAACGTTTCGCAGATACATATGTTCTGATATAGATTATATATTGAAAATTACGATCTGTCATTATTTTGCTGTCACCTTAACTATGTTATTGTTAACGTATTGTTTTTCGTTTGTTAGTTGTATTTAAAACTAGCTTTGTCCGCGACTTCGTCCGCGTGGAATAGTAACTTTGGGCTGCATTTTTTGGATATATCGTTTGGTTTATTTGGATATGTTAAGTGTAGCTTACCACAATATATTAGTGAAAACCACATCTTAATCGGATAAGCCGTTTCTGTGATTAGCGTGCACAAACGCACAGGCAAACAGATAAACAGACAAATATTCTAACAATCATTGTTTCGGGTGCTTTTTGCATTAATAAAAGTCCTAATAATATACACAGGACAGGTACAGGTATCGTAGGTAGATATTTATTATATGTATATATTGATATTGATTAGACCACTGGCCAGGGATAATAAGTATGTATATTATTCATTATTTTATACATTAAATTAATTATATAACATATTTATATTAAATTAATTAGCTCCCGTTCAATTTTAATTGCTTATGTATAATCCACATAGGTAGGTAGTTGTCCCGCTCAATGTTCCATTACTGGGACAGTTCGTGACGTTATTATATGTCATTAACGTTATCATAACAATAACTACATTAATTCACTTGACACTTCCTTATTATTAACAACTATTGTGAGATAATAACACAATGAACTATAATTTAAATATAATAATATATAAACGTGAGACGAACTATGAAAATACATAGATTTTTATATAACTTGGTTATAAAAATTGTTTTGTTCAATTTTTGAAACGGATTTAATATTAGTAATAACTATTTTATAATTTATTAATTGATAGCGATCTACTCACCATTCGTGATGATTATCAACGAAAGCGGACATGGGCGAAACATGCACGGTGTAAGTATCGTTGGCGGAGTACTCGAACAGGCCGTAGTAGGGGTTGAACAGCTCTCTAGACAACAGGAAGAAGAACTCCCGACTGGGCCCGCCGTAGTCCAGGCCCTCCTCGCCGTCCCACAGGACGCACAGCTTGCCCTTCTGCAGCTCCTTCTTGGTGCACGACATGATGCGCCGGAAGGCGTCCTCTAGGAGATGCTCACGCCGGATGTGCAGTCTACAACAGTAAGGGTTGGTTGGTTATGCCACGGTTTATATTTAGAACGCTCCATCTCGCTTTAATTGATTATCGTCGTGGTTACATACATACATACTACAGGCCGTGACCCTCACAAGGTAGGAAGACATATACCGTCGCTTTATTTAAAATCACCACTCTTTTCATACATGAACGCCGGTTCCGAGTACTTTTGATATTCCCATCCTTGAATGGATAAGTCTTAAGATTCACTTACTTTAACTTGCCCGGGCCCTGGCCGTATCCTTTGCTCTCGAGCTTCCTGTAGAAAGCTCGGAGTTTGGCTTCAAAATCCCTCCTCTGAGGCGCTGGGGCCCTGGTGCTTCTAGCGGCGGCTGGCGAGGCGGCGGGGGAGGCGCCCGCGGCCACCACGGAGGCCGACCCTCCCGCTGGCACGTAGCTCATTATCTCCTGCTCGAACAGGCTGAGGACAAGGAACAAACGATAAGAAATATTATATTTATACTAACTGCGCGCCGCGGTTTCATCCGTGTAAAATTGATTTCATGCATTTTCCTGAATTTTATTTTCTTCACAATGGTCCCCAAGGGATAGGGTGTCCACAAACACACAGACAAATCTGGATTTTTTGTGGAAAAATATATCCGAAGTGTTAATCCAACTAGTAATCTATCTCTGTACCATTCAATTCATCTAATACCATGAAGAAGTTTATGACTGAAAGAGGAACAAATGCCCTCACATACCTCCGCATTTATAATTATTAGGATCGCCTCTCCACTTCCTAACGTGTGTTACAACAGGCGAGTGGCCTGTTCAAACATCTTTCGCCTCGTTCTATTCAGGCACTTCCGTCGTACCTCTTAATAGTTATGCGCTTATAATATGGGGAAAGAAACTAACAAAATAATTAACATACTGTATATAATTAAGCCGAGTCGTAGCTAAATGATTTCTCGGTACCAAATGCCGTATCTATCAAATCTATGATTTCCACAAACAATAACAGTTCTCCAGCTGAATTTAAACCAGTTAACGCGTCCGTATTTGTTGTCGATTACATTTCAAACACGTAGGACATTAGAAGGCCGCCACAATAATTACATAACTCATTTAATGTGAGTCACGGATAATGCATTTTACTGGACAACATGCATAAAATCGTGGCGGGTATCTGAAAAACTTAACTATAAAAGGTAATTAGTATAAGGAACCATTAAAAATTATCTATTTTTAAAAAGGTCGTATCAGTGGCCACATTTGGTCTGATAAGATTGTATAGAACTCCTTTAAATAAATAATATAATAATATATCCTCACACCTTCCTATAAGGATCCCCGAAGGGGTAGGCAGAGGTGTATAGGTAATACCCACACACCCACTTTTCGCCAGAGATATATTAGGTGCCAACGTGACAGATGGCGAGTCCATCGCCGTTACTCAAGCACGACTATACGTACGCTTTTGAATTGCTTCTCAGACGTATGCAGGTTTCCTCTCGATGTTTTCTATCACCGTAAAGCTCGTGGTGTGACATACACTGTAATTAAGTTCAGAAAAGCTCATTGGAACAGTCGGGATTCAAAGTTTGTGTCGCAGGCAACTACTCGAATAACTCGGCCACCACGGCTTCTTCCTTTAAATGCTAAATATCAAAGCAATTATTTCAATTAAGAACAAAGAGTGAAAGTGCGCTCTCAGTTATTAAACAGAGCGTGAACCTTAACAATTATTGATAATAGGACGGCGCAAGAGTGTGAAGCTAATTGAAACCAACACTCATCAATTACAGAGCGCGATTAAAGCCGACCACAAGTGGGAGGTAAAGCACACGACTTCACCTTATAAAAACATTACAAACTTTTGATACATCCCACAAGTCCACTCGGAAAGCACGAGCTTTCCTGTAAAAAGGGCCACGGTAATAATGCCACGAGGTGCAATGAACCGAGGTATACCCAAAAAGAGGAGATCGGGCCCGGCCCACATTAGACAGAGACAAAACGTTGGCTCCGGGTACCTCTAGGCTAGTAATACCCGTAATCGATTTAGGAGAGCGGGAGATTTAGAGCCGCTCCGCCCCGCTCGTGATCGAGATTCGGTAATTAGTATAATAATTTTATTTGGGCCGACATAATACGTGAAGACACGCCGAATGGGCACGCTCCGGCCGCCACCAGCCTCGTCTCGCCTCGCGGGTCTGACCCATTGTTTTTATTGTTACGCAACTACCTTTCTTGTAGACATAATAAAGTTCCATATTTCCAACGCAATTCGTCGACCAAACATTTAGTTCCCCGAAACTCCGAATCATCAACATCAACGCCAGAGCCAACGCCAAAGTATATATGCGTCATGTTAAGTTCAGTCCTTTTACAGAAAAACCTTCGAATACTATATAATTGGTCTATTAGTTATTACACGATACGTGCCAGAAATATAATGTCGCGTGCATTACAAAATAGGTAACATTGATCGGTACACTATTGTTTGTACAATTGATTTGTACCTTTGAAAGGACCAAGGCTCGGGGAGCGGCGCGTCGCCTAAGGTTGGTTTTAGAGACTGTCAATTGTTAAAACGTGCCTTATGAAAATTTACTCACAAATTAACGGGACTCAAGGTCGTTGGATATTGTAAATATATCATTTGGTCCATTTCTCGAGTCACCAATATGGAAACGGTTAACGGTTTTTTTAGTACGGTCTAAAATTATAACACCACGAAACGAAGGCACTGCCATTACCTGCTGCGAGTACCTATTGAAGTTGAATGGTTTGTTACATGATCACCGAGAAAATAGGTTCCAGCACGCGATGCCACTACAAATTGGAATTGCATCTTTGTTTTCTAAAAAGCAACATTCCTCATCTCAAACGCGTAAGGCGAAATGGCTCCGGATAATGGTTGGCTCAGTCATTATGTAAGCATCCGGCACATCTCGTACATATATCATTGAAAGGCCACCAATCCCCAAAAGTTAATGAGAATCGGCGGCATTCGCCTGGAGCGGGCGAGACGCACGCGCGCCGCGTCCGAGCCCGGGGCGGCGCGCCGGTCACGTACCGCACAGGTGCGCGAGGAGTGCCCGCCGCCGGCCAGTGCTCATTGTATACACAGATCTCTGATAGTCGACCAGATAACGCAGCTGACGTCTTGATTCTGTGTCAGCATCAATTGAACATGACGCGACTTAAGATGCAATCGCCCAGCCGTGGTAGTTATTTAATTAACAGTGACCGTGTTCTGACGGCCTTAGATAAGTGGCTATTGTTTTGTTTTAATAGCTGGCTATATGGTAAAGCGGGAGACATGCACCAGGGCTCATTGGGGGATAATCGTTTACTACTCAATTTGACGCTGCAGAATTGTTTTCCTTTAACGACGACGGATGCGCCGGCGCACAACCTGCGTGCTGTCCGAACAGATGTTGTTGACGTCCAACACCGATCAGTCTGTAGTAACTTAATAAAGTTAATAAACCCGCCTGGAGGATTAAGAGCTCGTGGTACCAAGTTTTACAATATCGAAGTACCCACTCTTTTCGCATAAGATAAAATTTTACGATAAACATTTCAAGATCTTTGGTAATTTACAACACATTCCGGGATATATAATGTCATAATTATCATCATAAGTTAACGACAATATGGGCTCCTGTCGGCGTCTCCGATGCTATTCCTCCCTATACGTAATGACGATCACATTTTTTTGATTTGACACAAGTATCTTAATCTCGGTCTTCATCTCTTTTCTTCTACCTCTCCTTCTGAGATATTTTAAAGAAGTTAAAACAATTAGTATTTAGCTTTGTAAATCAGAGCATCACGATCATAAACACGCATCATACATTGTAGAAACTGACAGTACAATTTAAATTCTAAGAGCGTAAAAATCACAGAAAGCTTGTACAAAACACAAAAAATTATGCCGTGCAATAAAGAGGTATTACCAAAACTTTTGAGTTGCTCTTGAAAACCGAAGTTAATATTAGAGAGCCGATGTAAAATTCCAGTGTGTTAGAGGCTGCGGAGTGAGGCACTGTAATTAGGGCTCCGTGACGCCTCGCCCGCGGCGGATCCCTCCACACCGGTGTTATTGGCCCTTCTGCTTCCATACACTTACTGCTTTGTTACTAAGCATTCCACAGGGAAACAATACAAGAATGCCAATTTTATTTCAAGGAGGCATTCCGTTTTAGTCATCTTACAACCAAATTATTGATAGTCTATTGTCAAATACCAACTGTTCGTAATAAATGATATTTTACTTAAAACAAATTGCTTTAGACATATTCAATGATAGTGTCACGACAGAAGTTCTATGGCAAATTACATATCCATTAAAAATACTTTGTAGGTTAACTGTTTCTGTAATAATAAATGCACGGACATTTTAAACCACAGTATTGATTCATATTAATAATTCCATCAACATTTGTGAAATTGACAAAAAACAAGCCCAGAAGACAATAGCTTTTATCAACGTTTTCAGTTCAACATTTGAGTAGGATACGCAGACTCAAAAAGTATCCAATTACTTCCGAGAACAACTCACTAATATTGTCGCGCAGCTATTGTCAACCGAATAGGTTCAGGTTACCTGAACTTTACATTTAAACGACAATCATAGCCATAAATAATGTGGTCTAGGTGACAGAACCACGCGGCAGCTATGGTCTCTCTGTGGTTACGCTGCTACATACAACCTTTTATTATTGACATACATATCATCACGCCGTTCCTTACGTGCTGGGCAGAGAGGGGCTAGAGCGCCAGTTGTCTCTAGACTAGACTTACATATTTCTTTCGCTCTATCGATATACATCAGCCTTTTCTAACATGCAAGGTTTCGAATACCTTTATCGTTCTCATCCTTGAGTTTCCGATCGATTTAATCAAGGTAGTTGGATTTGGTATTCCTCTGCTGCTTCTTCTATACACTTTGTATATCTTTTTTCACCATTTCTTTCTATACAACAACGTGATTTTATTAATTTAGATTACTAAGCTCATACAGTCTTCTCGCGGAAATCGACACATACAGCAGAATAGCCCACCAATAATTCGCATACAAATCACTGTGCATATCCAGAAACCGATGCCATAGACTATAAACGCGCGAGTAGTTTGTAGACATATTGTATGATATTTTATTATTAGCTATAAGGCTTTTAGGTGAATGACTTGCTCGTCATTAGATTATAAAAAAAAAACAAATTAAGTTTTAAGGTAATTTATTATGCGTCGGCATTGGGTCGACCTCAATGGAAATAGAATTGGGACGTGTCTAATATCGCGCCAAATTACTTCCTATGATGAATGCTGCACTATGTATCGAGAAACAAAGGGTCACTTTTTATTAGCGAGAGCTATTTCTTAGATTTTTTTTATGTGGTCATTTAGTCGAATACATAATTAATGTTTAATCTCGTCCAATCAGTGACAGCAATTAAGGCTTCTAGATTTAGTTTGATCTCAGGATCTTTTCCTCAAAAGTGGGCAAAGGTGTTCTGACGCCCACTTTTAGTCTGGGATATATTTACGTTTTAGTATCTAAATATATTTTCTACCTCTCCGCCTTCCCGCCATCACCAAACAATAGCGGCAGGGGTTTTAAGTCTATAGAGAGCTGGTGCTCTCTCTCTATAGTACCCATTGTGGGACTCGGAGTAACGTATGTATGCTTATCCTTGTAACGTTGATGGATAAGGCATGCTACCAGTAAAGGGTATCCAATACAAATATATTATGTGAACTGCTCGTTAAGTCCGTAATTGTTCCACTTTAACTAAACAATAGTATTTGTTTGCAAGCACCTAGCAACTTTAACAGGCCGTAATACCTTCGTCCCACAGTAAAACTTAAACACATATATTTTGTGTCATTGTCTATTTATTTGTTTTATGTAAGGACTGTCATTATCCAAGCGCTTATGACCAAGGGTATTGAGTAATAATAGCATTTAAAGTAACTTACTTACATTGTATGTCGTAGTGGTAGTTAAACACGATATGTTAACTTAATGAATAAAAAAGGTTATACTTTTTTTCCAAATATCTTTTGTTTTTTTTATACCACATGGGTGGCAAACAAGCATGCGGTCCGCCTGATGGTAAGCGGTCACCGCCACCTATGGTCGCTTGCAACACCAGGGCAGGAATCCTCTGTACCTTTTGCCGGAGATATATTACGTGTGTTCTGGTTGTGATGAATCTATCAAGATTCGATAGGTTAAACGACCTTTTTTATTTTCTTAGGTATCAACAAAATAAACAAAAAGCTGGCACGCTATTATGTAAGTACATATTTCAATCCTTAATAGTTCGTCTTGATGAGTTATGAGGGTCCAATCCTTGCTGAACTGTAATTACCTAAGGTTCTAGATGTAGTTATATTGAAAATAACCGGTTCATGGTGTTCAATATAATGATAGGGTCCAGGGAAAACAATTAAAGCGTGAAATTATGATATCAAGAGGCAGAGGGTAAGGAATAATGCTAAAAACTTGGATTAATTAAAGATTTAAAACCCAAGGAGACAAGTCCCTTAGCAGTCAAAATCAAATCAAAAAAAATATTTCACATAGGCCTAGATGGGCACTTATAAAACTTAAAAAACGTACTTATTAAAAGCTGAAGATTTTGTTGGAAACATTTTATAGGGTAAATTGCTAAATGTATCGATGACACGGTGTCATCCCTACGTTCCAAGTTCAAAACTTTGACGCTTCATGACAATATTATAGAACACAAACGTTACCTGTCAATGAAAACCTTATTTACAGCATGCACCTCGTGTAAAACAAAACAACAAATTGCAAATGCATTTTCGACATGAAAACCCAATTCGTTTTATCCTTGAATTTTAAGTTGTTAATGTAGTTTTTTGCAATTAGCAACAATGTTTGTGTTAGGGGCGATATTAGCAATTAATGAACGCATGCGTTCCACAGCTCCATGTGTATGGTGAAACGCACGCCTTTGCATTTAACTACGAGATAAGGCTGAATGGGTAATGACTTTTGGCTAAGCACACAGGTTTTTTTTTAAATGGAGGCGCTTGCAATGAACGTCTATGACATGATCCTTTAAGATTCTTATTCTTATCATAGAGGTTAATATAATCATCGCAGCAAGGTACGAAAATCCCTAAAAAATATTAATATTAGCAACTAATTGTCCAAATTGTTTTCTTAAGCTTATAGATATTTATATGGGTTTATTTACAAGTTCTGTTATGATACTTCATATGTATGTATTTCTCAGAAGGATTACACACTCTTTGATGCCCTGTAAGAGGCACTGTACTTAATTAATCTGCGTTGGGAGAGCTACATGCAAAGTTTTTTTTTTATAATAATATACTTTTGTATACACTTTTACAGATAATCTGAAAACTCCAAACAAAGTTAGTGTACCAAACTATAGTTGAAAGAACTTTCCATTTCAGAGGGAGAGGGATATAGACAACGACCATTTTGACATTTTATAATGGAAAAATTCCGTTTTCGACGCGACAGTCCCACGATACGTCAACCTAGCCCCCACAGGAATTAAGGCCAAACAATGCATAACTAAGTATTTCCGTCGCAGCATTGTAAATTGGCGAAATGAATAAATACGCTAACATTTGCACAGCATATGGTGGCCCTGCTATTGGAGCACCCTTAAATATCCACTGAACTGAAGCGAGCTCAATCAACGGCGGGAGACAATTACTTATAGTATTCACTTGTTTTCCTGTCGGTTATATATTTATCAAGTGAGCCGTGGTGACCGAGTGGTTTGAGTAGTTACCTGCAACACAGAGATTGCAGGTTCGAATACCGACTGTAGAAATGACTTGTTCTGTACTCAAGTAATTTGTCACACCATGAGCTTAATGGTGAATACATCAATAAATGTATACCTTACAAATTTCATCAAATTTTATGCAATACTTTTTGCGTGAAAGTGTAAAAAACATACTAACAAACTTTCCCAAGGGTTGAAGCCGTGATGTCATACAGACAGGACCACGGAGCACTTGGCTATTGCACGTCAACGACTGATTGAGTTCTTACCGTTAATAAAATTCCTTTGTTTCGGCAGTAGGTACGTTATAGCCATTTGTTAGTTAATGAAAAGGGTTGCACATATCCGCCCGTTGCCACAACAGTCCAGACAGGAAGCGCAAACAATGGTGTGGCGCTGGGGGGACATGGGGCCTGACTCCCCTATTGACCCCGACACTGCCTTATCATACTAACATTCTGTTTTTAAATTGATACAAGTTGACGTAAATATTATATAACTAGCTGTATCTTGTGGTTTCGCCTGCGTAAAAAAATATTTCTGGAATTAAACATATCCTATGTGTTGATCCAGCTAATAACCTATCACTTTGACAAATTTCATCCAAATCCATTCATTTGTTTTTGCGTGAAAGACGAACAAACATACACATAAACTTTGACTGTACATACCAGTACATACAACTACAGTTAGTAAAATTACTATACGTACAACGTTCAAAACGTCGTTGTTTTAATGAGCCTACATCGTTAATGTTTTTATAATTAAAAAAAAAAATTCAAAAAAGCCTTTCTTTACGAAAAAGGATGGCATACAGAGTTAAATTAGATTACACTTGATACTTGCAATGAAGGTCGGAAAAGGTTTGGCAATCGTTCTGAGCAAGATCAGATTCCTCGGTCAAGACTGATGAATAAGGATGAAGCAAAACAAGAGTAGTGCACTCTGCCTCCTCCGTGAGGAACTTGGCTGGTAATATCTATATGTTTAAACTGTCCACAGCACTAAGTACTCCACCAAATATATAATTGTATGTATGATTATCAATGTTATTGCATCTACTAGTTCTCAGCCCAATTATATTGCACAAAAAAATCCCTTGTGGTGCATACACATTACGAAGTCAATAACGCAACACCTAGATCTTTTCGCTAGTTCGTGCTGATAATAATGATGATGGAAATTACTAGAACATGACTTAATAAGGGCATGACTGTATACCTACAGTTTGCTTATAAACATACATCTATGTGTATATATCTTTATAATTTAATATAAATTATAATTAAATATAAATTTAAATTATAATGTGTATAATTCTTCTGTGCGTGTATATGTGACTGAACTCCTTCTAAGCGGCTGTTTTTTTTTGTGGATCGAGAATGGCTTAGATACACAATAAGGTACGCTAAGATCGAGTATCAGGTTCTTTTTTTATTTTTATTCTTTACGAGAGTTGAGCACGCACTTTTTGGGTGAACAAATATCATGGAACTCGCGTATCATCATCGAACGCTTTCCCTGAGCTATATGTATTCTATATAAGTGTTCTTTGGGGTGAACAAAAAGCGTGAAACTCTCGTCATCGTCATTGCACGCTTCAAGTTACTTAGGTTTCCCTTCTATCGGCAGTCCTCAAAGACTGCCCCGCATTTTTTCACCCAAACAAAGCCGGGCGAGACAGCTAGTATACATATATAATACACACGTTTAGCAAAAGGGAACGTTAGCTGTTATCAGTTCGCAAATACATAGATAGCACAGCGCATCGAACGGTATAAACATTTCAAGCTAATTTGGACAGACCTGGAGTCTTTATACGAAAAATACATTCCAAGTTGACTTTCTTAGTTGAGTTTTAACTTTATTTTAGCATAAAATCAGGTCAAAAATCCCCTCGCTGTAACGATAAAGACGTTCATGAGGAATGTTACTACGTTTTTTCTTCTATTTATCAGTTTCTGAAAAAAAACCCGTCTTATGGGCTTTAATAAAGCTATAGGTAATTTTGTTATCTATGGAGCTATTTATTATATTGCAAAGTCATGAGGATATATTCACAACAACCTGTAACTTCTAGAAGACAACTGTATTATTTTGGGAGACAGCCTGTATATATTTATATATATATATATATTCTTTAATTTATACTTCGGACGGATATCAACAAGACCCATAATTTAATAACCTATTGTTACACGAAGTAATGATATAAATAAATACAATGAAATTTTAAAGATTAACATTAGAGTAGTAATAAAGGTCACGTTGGCACCTAATATACCTCTGGCGGAAAGTGGGTGTGTGGGTATTACATATACACCTCTGCCTACCCCTTCGGGGACCCTTGTGGGAAGGCGTGAGGATATATTATTATTATTTATTATAGTAATAAAGCTCATTTTGGCGTACAAAAAGTAAGGTAAAAACGTTTTCAGATGACACAAGTTTAAACCTTAAGAGTAAGTAACACGACAACGTCAACTTGCACCATTTATGGCAGACCCAAAACAATTACAGCACTTTCGTGGCAAACAAGTAAGTACATACCAGCAGTATCTATGAAATGAGTAACATTAATGACAGGAAACAGAAGGACAACGACCGATTGAACACTCCCGCGCAACCACTGCGCCTTTGTTTATTTATTTCTTTAGCGCTGTATTGATTTCAACATTGTGTAGCCTATATTAAACTTGAGAATTAGTTTATAAATAGTATTACAATTTCTTAACTATTCAATACAAACTTTTTAAAAAGATTAGTTAAAATTAAAGCATTTATCTCTCTAGCACTCCTCTTTACACATTACACAAACATACACGCACACACACACATGTATCCGCATATGTCCTTAATACAAATAAGCGCTTTGCAAATATATTTAACAATAATGTAGATAAAAAGATCACATCAAAGTACTTAAGAAAATTATCTCACAAAGACCTAAGGCAAAACCGGGATGCTTCAACACTTTTTCACCCATTTTGCCTACAATTAAATTGTACTACATACCCAGTCCGCCTTGTGTGACCAGTGGCTACTAGTCAAACCCGCTTGTACAATGGCATCCCAGACGAGTGATTGTCGACACTGGAATAAGCCTATTGTAGGCACAGACTTAGAAAAACAAGCCTTGAACATTGAGGGCTGGAGAACATTTTGCGATTTCTGAGAGTTAATACAGATTAGGAGGCAGTTTTACATCGACTGCGGTCATGTGAAATCATGGCTTTGTTTGTTGGCAATTAAAGTTTGAACCAAAAAATATTCTTTCTGTTCTGTTACTTACACTAATTGAAAGAAATTACTTAACAGAACCTAAGAGATTGCTCCGATTAGAAAACTTCTATAGGAAATTATAACACAACTAGAACTAATAACATTTAATTTGGACCCATATTCATTTATTTATTTATTTATTTATTTATTTATTTACAATTAGCACGACAACGTGGTCATTTACGCTAATGTGGTGGTATAAGTTAAAAAAATATATATGAGTAATAATAAATAAAGTTAATATACATGTATTACCAAGAAGAAGATGGCCTTCTTTCTGCGTATGCCAGACACTCATTCAAAATTCATTTCGCTCATTGTGAATTTAGCGGTATCTCACTAATAGCAGCACAGAAAACTCGACAATTGTTATGCCAACCGTACATAAATTACTTCAACTGCGAGCTTAGTATCGAAAGAAAAGAATAAATGAATAACGTCTATCGTTACAAAAACAACTAGCGTAAGAAAAACAATTCTTCACACATGGTATTATCCACAGCACGCTGTTTGCCCAAACGTGACGACCGATACTAACGCGTCCAAATTCTTAAAGCACAACCTTTGAATTGCACTATATTTCACCCTTAACACCATATCCTAAAGCTCATAATCCCATACTGGCGTAATAAAGACTCTTTTGTTGATCGTCTTCGGTATCGAGACCATCTCGAAGAATCATAGTTCTCATATCGAGTAAATTACAACCGAAACTGCTCTCTACGACAATTTGATTGGGCCGCGACTAACGATATGAGAGCACGTCACTTGATCACTAAAGGGATAAAGATTTACGGTTACCGTAAAAACCAACGTTTTGTTTTAATGATTATTTAAACCCTGTGTTGTGATATGAATCAGGATTGAGTTTGTATAGATAATACGTGATGAATATTCAATTGATATGAAAAATCTATTAACTATGGAAATTTATTTATACTGAATATGTAAGTACCATGTAGTTAGTTAATAAATAAAAAAAAATACGCGATAATGTACGGAATAAACTTAATTACAAAATCAAACAGGAGAATTCTTTTATCTGGGACGGCTAGCCAAGATCTAGATAGAATAGTAGGTAATGTTAATTTTACTACACAAATCTAACAATACAGTTAGCAACAATTTAGACAAATAAATTCAAAAAGAAGAAAGGAAAGAGGGGTTATTAAGACTTACTTTCACCTAAACGCAAGCATCGAGACACAGAACGGGGTATTAAGAGCCGAAACTGTTGCTTTTCATCATATATACTCCTAGTTTTTTTATAAGTGTTCACTTAATAAAGGGTGTTTGCTTTGATGACCGCCGCCTTTCCCAAAATCCTAGGAAATTCTACAAAGGGAAAGGGCATTTACAACGGACCATCTTTATACAAACGAAGAGATTACGTCGCAACCATTTGAGCTTATTTAGCTTTATAAAATTAAGAGGAGCAGATGTGATTTAAGTAGTCTCGCCAAGACGTATTGCAGGTTTCTAATGCTGGTCTGTCCAATAAGGTATCCTGAACTTACGTGCGATTCTTAGTCACACAAGCTTGTGGAGGAGAAATAAAAACGACATGTCCGAACACTTGTGTTTATATCACAACTCAAAACACTATTGTTTAATAAGCTCCGCCGATATCTTTTGCCCGTGCTGGGGGAGCGTTCGATTGGTCACCTGCAATGCAAAGATTTCGAATCCCGACCCGTATGAATGGGTTTTTCTGGGCTGAACCATACCAGGAGCTTAACGGTTAAGGAACACATTGAGAGGAAACCTGCATACGTTATTTTAGGCGAAAATTTGGAGCTGTTTGTTATGTTTTAGAAGGCTTAAATACTCGGTCCGTACTTTCGACCAATAACATCCAAGAAAATAAAATATAAATTTTGAAAAAATGTCCAAGAATACAACACTAATGACTAACTTTATGGTAAAGAATGGCCACGCATCTGACTATACAATTCGTGAACTCCATTATAAATAGGCGAAGGAGAGTTGTTTACTTGATCGTCCGTCGGGGCGAGGTAATGATTATTACCCCGCTTTGTTTATTTTTAACGAACGTTGACATACAAATATTCTCCATAATTAGGGTTATTTTGGTCAGCCTAGACCGAAGGAAAAGAAGAGGCAGCCGAGTGGATCGAGTAGTCGCCTGCAATACAAAAGATTGTAAGTTCGAATCGCAACTTTGAACTAAAGTACAGTGATTGATTAGGGGGCGTCCATAAATTACGTGAGATGTTTAAGGGGGGGAGGGGGTCGAGTCAAATCTCATCTAATCTTACGTTGGAGAGAGGGGGGATCTCGACAAATATCACGCAATTATTTTTCTGATTAAACAAATAAATATATGCTATTTTGGTCCATTTAATCCAGATTGAACATGCGTAAGATTTAATCTTATAATTAAACTCTCAGTAATATTGATTACTAGTCTTAACTAGTCGTAAATAAAAGCACTAAGCAATTTTGTTTTCTTTTTACAATATAAATCCAACGCGTTTACGTAAGAAACCCACATTTTGAAAAATCTCACGTGAGATTGGGGGATAGGGGAGGGGGTTGAATTAAATCTCACGAAATCTCACCAGGGGGGAGGGAGGGACAGAAAATTAAAAAATACACCTCACGTAATTTATGGACGCCCCCTTACCCCGAAAGCTTTACGGTGTAAGAAAACATCGGAAGAAAACCTGCATACGTTTGAGAAGAAATACCAATACGTATGCATAGTCGTGCTTCGGAAACGGCGATGGACTCGGCATTTGGCACGTTAGGACCTAAACAGGTTGCCGGTAAAAAGAGGCTGTGTAATCACAGACCTCGCCTACCCCTATGAGGACCCTTATAGGAAGGCGTGAAGATATAAATTGGTTTATATTGGTCATCATAGACCAAAAAGCATTATGATATTGGCGTATGTCTTATTTTAGAATTATCTGGACTGTCAATCGAACTGAGCACTATGGTAAAATTAATTTGTGGAACAGTATGGCTATTCTTAGAGTGCAGACGTTATTACCAAATGCATTTGACGTAGATACCTTTGCAGTGGATCTAGATAAAAGCAATATTGCATTTCCACATTTACGGAACAGCGGTCTACTTTTAGATATATGGGCCGATAGCCGCGGCCTTTCAGTGGCCTAGTTTTGCTGCGATACTTTGATGACGTCGTTATTAATTGACAATCCTGCTCCATAATATTAGAGTTATTTGCCTGATTAAAATCGTGAATTGCTTTTACTTAGAGAATTCGTAAAACGATAATAAATACCTTGGGACAATTTAATGTACATGGTTGGTTATATAGATAGATATTAACATATATACATAAGACATCTAAGAACAAGGACCGAATACTCTTACTCGTCATAGAAATATCTACCCTCAGTGGGAATCGAACTTGCAAACTCAACTTTTGCAGCCAAAACCTCTGACCACAAGACGAGACGGCCGTCCAATGGTTCGAATTTTATAAAACAGGTGGTCAATACACCTGTTTTCACGTATTGGGTTACATTCAATGATACGGATGAAACTGATGATAATAAAAAATAGCGTATATATATATATATAAGCGTATATAATATAAGCGTGATACAAAGTACTAAGTGTGACTCATACTAATATAACGAAGTAATTATTAGTATGTATGTTCATACCCAACAAGCAATTATCACATTGTACATCAATTATGCCTTCCGCCGCCAACAATATGCTAGACAAGATTTAGGTGACAACATGACAATTGGAGAGTTGATCAGAATTTTTTATAAGAGTAAAGTGGCAAACAAGCTTGTGGCCCGCCTGATGGTAAGCGGTTCCCATCCCCTATAGACGCTTGCAACACCAGGGGTAACGCGCGTTGCCGAACCTGGAGGAAGCTTTTCACACACCCTTCTTGAAGAACTCCAATTTCTCAAGCACGAATACGTCTTTGAATTTCTTCTCAAATGTAAACGCACGTTTTCCTGCGCTATAAAAAGCTTGTACTGTCATTAATCACTGTGCACGAGATCAGGAATAAGTTATAAGTACAGTTCGGATTCGAACTTGCATATTTGCGTTGCACTCGAACCACTTAGACACAGCGGCTCCTAATCAATCTATCATTATTGGTTTTTTGATTATTTGTTTGATCGCGCTCAGAGCATTAGTGCTTTATTTGGTTGAACATAGCAAGTACTAATGATAATAATTGAGTGAGATATTCAACGTACTCAAGTGAGGTGTTTAATGGTTTGAGTGAACCAACAATTTGTTTTGTGTGCGTGCAGCAAAATGCTCTGCAAAATCAATCGGCAAAATTATTATAAAATCACTCTAATTATTTTTGGGGGTCAAGTAAGGATCACTATATTCCCCGACTCGAGAACCCAAAAGCAATTTTTCACTCGTATCAATAAGAAATATGCCGTGATGGCCGAGTGGTTCGAGTAATTGCCGGCGTCACAAAGATCGCAAGTTCGAATCCCGACTGAACCAATGAGTTTTTCTGAACATAAGTACAGTGATTTGTGACACCACGAGCTTTACGTTGAAGGAAAACATCGAGAGGAAACCTGCATACGTATGAGAAGCAATTCAAGGTCGTATGTATAACCGCCCCCTTACCCCGAAAGCTTTACGGTGTAAGAAAACATCGGAAGAAAACCTGCATACGTTTGAGAAGAAATACCAATACGTATGCATAGTCGTGCTTCGGAAACGGCGATGGACTCGCCATCTGTCACGTTGGCACCTAAAATATATCTCTGGCGGAAAGTGGGTGCATGTGTTTTATCTATACACCTCTGCTACCTCCGCTACCCCTTCGGGGACCCTTGTGGGAAGGCGTGAGGGTATATATATACACATATATATATATATATATATATATATATACATATATATATACATATACATATATATATATATATATATATATATACCCTTCTATATCTTCGCCTTCAAATATGTTCGCACAAACGATCTAATTAGTAACAGAGTGGAAGGCTGAATATTTCAGCGACTTGAGCTGTTTTCAATAACAATAGAGGAACTCAAAACAACATTTCAATATTCTTTTCATGTATGGTTGAGTGGCAAGTTATTGATAAATATTTCCGCGTGGCCCATATCCAAGGAAAACAATATTTACCTTCATGCCTTTCAGCTGGTTTTCTCCGAAGGGATAAACAGAGGTGTAAAAGCATCCTCTTATAACTGGACGTATATTTAGGTGCCAACGTGACAGATAGATGACAGTTTCTCAAGCCTGACATTACATACGTCATTAAGTTCTCATTTATATTCAAAAAGGAAAATATGTTGTACATATAAAATTTATCATCATCAAACATAGAAAGCTTTGACAGTTTGCAGTGGAGCCGTGAGAATATGCATTTCTAAGCAACAATGAGGGTTCAAAGAGGAGAAATTAATGATCTTATACATGTGTGATGTAATTTTTGCATAACCGAATTGTAGCAAGCATTAAGTCGCGTGAGACAGGCGTAGTGTGAGCATAGTTGAGATGAATGGAGCCCAGTCCGTTTTGTTACGCATCGGCTGAAAGCGCGCGCATCTTCGCTTGTGAACGAACGTGCGAATAGGAACAGTTGCGCAAGCGCAAGTCACTTACACGCCGGCTCGACGACGTCGCCCGGATAATATAGTTTTATTGCCCTTCTTTGTCTACTGGTCGCGTGTTTACAACTATATGAAATCTTCAGAGAAAATATTTCTTAAAAGGAAAAATATTTATCTTAGTAGCAATATTGGAAGGAGAGTTACAATACACTTATTTGAAAAAGCACTCACAGACTGAAAACAACGCCGAATGTCTTGGAGATGACTCCCATGGTCTTCTTCCACCCCTTGGATAACTGGCGGCGGCGCGCGCCCCGGGGCGGCAGCGCGCGCGGCCCTAGCTCTGTGTACGAGTTAATCTTGCTGGCCTCCAAACAATCCGACGAGAACCATCACTGGTACAGTCACACTTCACTGGTATAATGGCTATCGCACTTTGAGAACTCCATAACTTAATTTATACATAGTTTCGATGTTAAGCTTTTATGTGTCGTGAAGAACCCACCCTTGATAGCCCGCAGAGCCGCGGTCCGCTCATTACAATACAATCGTCCTTTCGTGACAACTTATTCCTATATCTAAATTTGAATATAAAATCAGTTGCACCGTCACTAAGGGTTCGATTTTTTCGAACACAAGGTGCGAGGGATCTGAGGCGTGCGTTTACTGCGAAGGCGCGGACAAGACTGGCGCGAGTGCGAAGACTGCGAGCCAACCACGCGACGTTAGATCCGTCCGTGAGTGAGCGTTCGTAGAGCCGAGGGGCTAATGCTACGGCCGCTACGGGGGTGCCGTTCGTAAGTTCGTAAGCTCGCGTGTTTATAAGGTGGACTTGTAGTACTTTTCTTTCAATGTGGACACGGAAGTAGCCTCGGGCTGGCGTCGCTCTCATACTATGATTGCCTGGTATTCACGAGCTGCAAGTTTCGCTCATACGCCTGAAGGTACACAATAACGTACATAAAGCAAATGCAACCTTAAATATTCAAAGAAAGCGTCTATTACGTAAATATGGACCAACTAGCTA
Organism: Drepana falcataria; assembly: GCA_945859725.1. Lineage (NCBI taxonomy): Eukaryota > Metazoa > Arthropoda > Insecta > Lepidoptera > Drepanidae > Drepana > Drepana falcataria. Next base: position 2,174,822 of record OX243925.1, read on the forward strand.
CCCGCCCCGGCTTCGCACGAGCATATTATTGCTTAAATATTTTTCTGTCGTAGAATTAGCCCATTTCAACCAATTTAAACTACAACCGGATGTGATCGGTCTGTATCATCATGAAAATCAATTAATATTTTCTTTTTTTATAGAGTTATTTTGTTTTCTTCAATAATCAATTGTTCAATAGTTATAGAGTTAATTGTGAATAGAGAGGCAGATATACAAACGCGGCGGAGAACTTTGATTTGTAATAGGACGTCGATCTTAGGCAGACCTTTGATGATGACGCGTGCCGTAAGATGCTGTATCACACCCAATCCTAATAAGATAATTGCTCTCCCTTTGCCCATGACCTAGTAAAATAAGTGAAAACCTTAGCGGCGACTAAGCGTTGATGTCAGAATATGAGCTCAGTATGTGAGTCATGAATAAATAAACATGCGCCATAATGCAACTTAACATTATCCAAATCTTATTGAAGACAGTATATTTGCATCTGAGCATATTTTTGACGCATTTTATTGTACTTTTTGCGAATTGCGTGATTTTAAGTCGCCCACCCAAACACCAAATCCATGAAATATACGACACTGCTGACATTTTGCAGGACGTTCATTGAACTCACTCACATTCACTCACAGACAGTTTCGAAGTTAGAGTAGCAAAAGAGAATCTATTAATCATATCAAATATATCAATCTTATATTATCACTCAATAAATAATCTATCAAGTATCAAAATAATATTATAAACCTGAAGAATTTCTTTGTTTGGTCGTACGCGCTTATGTTTGAAAACTAAAGTTTTCAATCAGTGCGTCCTACCCGTCATGACCTACGGAGCTGAGACGTGGACACTCACGATAGGGCTGGTCCACCAGTTTAAGGTCGCTCAGCGAGCTATGGAGAGAGCTATGCTCGGAGTCTCTCTGAAGGATAAGATTCGCAACGAATATATCCGACAGAGAACCAAAGTTATCGACATAGCTCAAAGAGTTAGCAAGCTGAAGTGGCAGTGGGCCGGCCATATCTCGCGAAGAACCGACAACCGCTGAGGTAAACGTGTTCTTCAGTGGAGACCTCGACTAGGCAAACGTAGTGTAGGACGCCCTCCGACCAGGTGGGATGACGATTTGCGAAGGACTGCTGGCAGATGCTGGATGCGGCAAGCTGAAGACAGGGTGCTATGGCGCTCATTAGGGGAGGCCCATGTCCAGCAGTGGGCTAGAGTTATCAGGAAAACATGTCGAACCAGTAGGGTTTGAAGAGTTTTTGAAATTTTTTGTCAAAAACATGACTAAACTTTTTTTTTTATACCACTTAGATGACAATCTAGCCTGCGGGCCGCCTGGTGGTAATCGGTAAGCCGCCTTGCACCACCAAGGTTGACAACGCGCGCGGCACCAACCCTGCAGTAATATTTTCACACCTTTTGAAGACCTCCATGTTGTGTTCAACAAGGAGTTAATTCCACAGCTTTATAGAATCTTGACTAAAGTCACCCTGAAGTGAGGTAAAGTTAGACGAACATTTAATACAACGTCCAAGTAGTTATGTCAAGTTAGCCTAAGATTGAATACAGCGTCCAAGTTGCGTTGAAACTTCAATGCCAAGTATTGATCCCTTGGCAATTACTGACATGCAAAGTCAAGTGAGCCGGCTTGTTAAGCTAAGTTGAAGTAACAATTTGTAGTGATTTCAATAATGGTCGCTGTCCAACTGGACAAAATAATGTCCGTAACCCGAGGTATTGGACATAAAACGATTTATATAAAGACACTGGTCAAAGACACTCTATTTATAAATATACCAGCTTTCGATGAGGTAAAATTGATACCGTTCGTCTTGTCTAGAGGAGCGGGGGAAAAGATTATCTACAAGCCACAAGGAGACTAGAGGACTCTATGGGTAGGTCTCCCTCCAAACACCCACTTTTCGCCGGATACATATATTTTTGTTGTAACGTGGCAGATAAATCTTAAAATTTCTTCTTAAACACGTGCAGAAGTCCTCTCGATGTTTTCCTTAACCATAAAGCTCGTCCTGTGACAAAACACTGTATATAAGTTCAGAAAAACTCATTGGTATAGTCGGAATTCAAACTCGTACTTGCAATCTTTGTGTTGCAGGCGACTACTTCGAACCGCACGTCCACTACGGCTCCGAATAGCATAAAATATAGAGTAATAAAGGTTTGAAATTATAACGTGTAACGTTTTCACACACGTGCTGCAGTTATCTCGACCTATATCTGTCCACTGGCGTATCTTCGTCAGAATCCATTCAATAGGGGACTCGTATGTCACGAACTAACAACCAGTTTATGTATGTACACGTGGACTATTTAGGGATTGTTTATTGTGTAACGTGTTTTTTAATGTTTTTGAGTTCAGAAAACCGTCATAGCTTGTGAGAAATGCTGAAAGTTGGCGTAGCGTTTTGTGTTCTCAATTTTGTCGTTTTCATATTTCCCCATTTATTACTTCTTTCTTTTAATTTTATATAAAAGTGTCCAAACGGTGTAATTGGCATTATATTAATTAACAACTCGGAATAAATTCATCATTGAACGAACTCCATAGAAGAGACTATTATAGAGTGCAACAGGATTAGTAACCAGATAGCAAAAAACTTGATAGCTAACTGGACGCTGTAACCACACGCTCCTGGGATGGTATTCTTGTTAATACACACAGGAGTAACCACAAGTGGCTGCTGACAATGCAGAATGGATCTTATATATCAAGACGTAAGGCACAAACTAGGTAGGCAGAATTTCCAAAAGTATTTGTTATAATAACACCATATTTATACTAATTATGCCTCCGACTCCCATGGGTATAAATATAACTTAGGGACTTGTATAAATTTGTAAAAATTTAATTGTATAAAAAAAATAGAGCTGAGAAATGGCAGAGGAAGATGTTCCAACTACCTAGATCAAATCGATCACTAATTTAGACGTTCCCAACGTCGAAATTAGTAATCCTACGTATATTAACGCATATTTTCGTTTTCTAAGCAGATGAAATTCGTTATTATCACTGCCCCTGCTTGGATAATCACAGCTGTACCTACAACTAGGAGTATCAGCGCCAGTGGTGGGTTATAATTCTGCATTGCAAAACATAATTTATTCTTATATACAGACCGATTTCTGGCTAAACCCACGATACACTTGCGGTTTTGTTTCAGCCTATTATCGTATTGCGAACGTTTTCCGGTAATATTAATTCTCTACAAACAATAGAAGGATAATTTATTAACTGGAATGTAGTAATTAGCTTAGATACACATACAATCGTTTTATGAGTGAATTAACTAATCAAAATATGTAAGAGAAAAATATTTTGCATGGTATAAACTCTCCAGATCCAGTGGTGAGCTTAGACTATTTGTAACCAATCCTTGAGTTTAACCAGATGAGCATTTGATATTAGATGGGAAAATTTCCTTTTGAAGTATTGGGCCAATATTCACATTTTATATGTATATGCTTTATGAAACACTGGTTGCGCCGCGCCGTGCGGTATAGTCCGCGTAATTTTCTTTATCTGGAATAGAACATAATTTTTCCCCGTTTTTGCAATAGTTTTCATTTATGCTCAGCTTCTATTGTTTGTAGCGTGATGGTATATAGCCTGTATACCAATGTATCGTGTATCATTTTTTAGATCTGTTATAAATAATAATTTTGAATATAATATTCAGAAATTTATGAGAATATAATTTTGACTGCTGAGAGCTAACGAAACATTTAGTGCCTTCCGACATTTCAACTGACGTCATGACTTCATACATTATTAGTATGTAAATACTAGTGGCATGACTCAAAGCCATTTAATTGTTGGAAGCATCGTGTAATTCGGGTTACATACATTACTAATATGCGAGTTTGATGGAATAGATTCATAGAATATAATATAGCCTGGCTAGGAAAAAACCGCTTTACACACTATTTTAGACCCATAAATGTGTACCCAACATCTAGGTAATAATATATATATCATCACGCCAAGTCCCTAACGGGGTAGGCAGAGATTATAGAGCGCCAGTTCTCTCTAGACTTACATACCTCTTTCGCTTCGTCCACATTCATCAGTCTCTTCATAAATGCTCGTCATACAATAAATAATAAGAAATAACGGCAATACCTTATCATTTTAATATCTCCTTTAAAACTGGGTCCACCCCACCCCAACCTTTCGGGATCTTCAATTATACTATTCGACCTAAATGAATCTTCGATACATATAAATAAATTCAATTGCCACGGCACGACCGATGATTTTTTGTACGAATTTGCATGGAAAACAGGATAGTTAAGATACACGCTTTGACCCTGCGCTCTAGATGGCGCTGCGATCATCTTCCACCTTTATTTATCACACAAACGAAGCTGGGTGGGACAATTAATATATACAATACTAGTTGTCCCACCCAGCTTCCCTTGGTGAAAAGTAAAAGTTTCTGAAACAATATCGCAGCCTCACAAACCGGGTTCTATTGTATTTTAAAACTATCCAGAGAGCTACTCAAGTATATAAACCAAATTTCATCCTATTCAGTCAAGGCATTTAGGCGGAGTTAGGCTTCAAACGCACAAACAGAAGAATTATATATATATATATGAAGATAAAGATAAGTTAAAGTCACAAAGTAACAACCCTAGGGTGGGATCAGTTTGTCACTGCATTCGGAATTGAACTTTTCTTGACTTTTGACGACGTATCGTTCCGTGCATTCAAGGTATTTGTATTAAATTCTGTGATTAAAATTAGCGAGAGCGTAAACTAAACTATAATCTGAACACCGTTTCGGTGACCAATAGCCTAGAGCTAAGGAAGATAGCGTAACTTAGCTTGAAGGAGAACTTAGCTTGAGGAACCGAATGAACCCTCCAACGACTCAATTGAGTTTAAATTAGATCAATGTGAAGAATTGTTAACTGGGAAGTATCAAATTGATACAAAAGGGCTCTTACTTAATGACTTAAATTAACTTTAATTTATTAATTGTTATAATTCCAAAACGCCTAATAGATCGGAAGCAGGGAGTGGCGCTTGTCTACTTTAAACCTTTAAACATGGACATACTCGTGCTCCTATATTCATAATCAAACAGGAAAATTACCTGTGGCTTAGAAACTACATTAAATCATATTTTCATTATATAATTTTGTACGTTTATTTAATGGAAAAATAAATTTCATGTAAATTTTTCATGAGACCGGGACGTTTTTCAGATTTGATCTCGTCTTCACACTGCCTGCAGCTAAAACTGTCGTTCTCATATAACGCTGTCAGTTTGCAGTAGATGGGCGATCGAGCAACAGGAATGGAATCTGAAGCGCCCGGACCGCTTCTGTGCGCGTGCGCATCTTTCGCAGCAGGGTGGCGTATTGACTTGATGGCCGGTGTTGTTTTACTATTGAATAACTTTTTTTGTAAAATAACCTAAACCTCTGTATAATACACCTGCCACAGTGGTGCCCCGCGGTTTCGCCCACGTAATCTAACTTTAGTATTTATAATATGTATTAGTAGGGAGCGTAGGATTTTATTAAGTGTTGAACCTTATATGATCAAATTGTAATATCAATTCGCAAACTTCCCCTCTATGTAATGAAGGAGTTTTACTGAGCCTTTTAGCCATAAACGGGCGCCGGTAGTGACCGTACTTTTACTTTCACCGCTCGCGGAACAAAGGCAGCAAGGGCGTGGGTCTCTATTCAAATGAGCAATGTAACGTTACTTTGCTTGTCATCTAATTACACTGCCATTACGGACTATAATAAACAATTGTTCCGTATTGTTGTCCATGGCTTTGTTTGGGCCACGCGTCTGTCAGAAATTAGATTGAGACTTGGGCTGTCACTGCAACTTCGGTGCTAAGACGTATTTCAAAGATAACTTGGAAAAAATTAGTCTTCATAGGACAGATGGTTGTGGACATAAAATTAACGATTTCTTCACGAATAAATAAAATTGAATTGTCTTTAAGTAATATCAAAACGAAACGCTTTGTTCTTAAGTTCATATACAAGTTTGTAGTTACATACATGTATTTATGTGTGTATGTCGAAGCACACTGATAACAAATATACAATTTATATATTTTTTATGTTTGCTAGCAGATTCCTAATATTATAGGGAGTAAACAAGGCTACCATCGTCAACATCTCCAGTATCGAAAGAGTAATTTGCGAAACGACACAATTGAGGCAATCTAGTAAATAAGTGAATAGCTAGGTCTGTTATTACATATATGTATATATAATATATTTATAAACATATATAATGACATGTATTCGATTCCCGCTGCGGGCAGATATTTGTATGATGAACACGAGTATGTGTTCCTTAGTTTGGATGTCCTATGTATTTAACGTGTGTATTTATCTATATAAGTATATTTATCGTTGTCTATTTACCACAGTACAAACAATCTTTGCTTAATTTGGGCCCACGTAAATTTGTGACGAATTGTCCCAAGTTATTTATATGTGCTGATAATAAGTCTTCTACCTATTTCTTGTGTGTATTCTATAGTGTGCCTGTACCTATATAAAATAGTGCGTATATTAAAAACATAAATAAATACAAGTGCTGGAATGAAACCAGTGTTCTGCTGTTGGTATCGCTGTTGTCGTGAGACACTACAATAGACTTATAGAATCGGCATTAAAACAACCGATGGCTCAGCGAGCAGCGCACCTTAACAAAAAAACTAAATCCAACGATCCCTAGAATCGGGTGCCTCTACCTGCTCGCGACCGTACTTCTACCATACCGTTAGGTGCGCATGAAAAAATCTACACGCCACTGTTACCAGCCAAAGGGTATATTGTAATATAACTAGCTGTGCACACGGTTTCTTCCGCGTAAAATTGTATTTCTTTCGTAGATATGTTCCTTGAATAAAACACATCCTGTGTTAATCTAACAAAGAAAAAGCTTTTTTTTTATACTACATTGATGGCTAGCAAGCATGCGGTCGACCTGGTGGTAACCGGTTATCGCCGCTTATGGACGCTTGCAACACCAGGGGCGCGAGAGCGATATCGCGTGCTGCTGACCCTGTAGAAAACCTCAACAGCCTGAGCATTTGCTGAAGTAAACTCCTTTGAAACCGCGCAGTGCGAGATCTTTGTGGTTCCAAGGTATGGGGATAAATTCCCTTTCAGACAATTCTTCAGAAAATCCTCAAATTTCATGCAATTTTCAGTACTTTTTGGGTGAAAACGGAACAGACATCCTCACAATCATTTATAATATTAGTAGTATACGTACCGTACCATCTTGACCATACCAAATTGTGGAGGAAAAAAGGGCATTAAATAACAACAAATAGAATTAAATTGAGAGATAACAGCTGCAAGATTTGTTCTTGACATGTGAAGCAGCAGCTTTGCGGGTTTTTGTGTAACCGTTAATCGGTTTTGGGGAATTGTTCTCTTCAAGATTTTTGTATGCAATATACACTTAATATGTAAATAATTGTTAATTAGACACAGTGCAAAGCAAACAATTTTATGTATACACAAGTTTTCAGGCAGAAGTGCAGAGGTAGGCAGAGGTATAACAATACCTCTTTGCCGGAGTTTTTTTTAATACCAACGTGGTAGATATCGAGTCTTTCTATCCATAGTCCATAAAGGGGCGGAGTTTGTTCGTATGAATATGCAGATTACAGGAACTACTAATCCGATTTGAGAAGTATCAAGAAGGCTATATATACTATATATACTATTACGCTACTCATATTTGCATATGTGTAATCAAATTGGACGTGAAATAGCGGGTCACATTTTTTTTATAACCCACTGGGGTGGCAAACACAGCCAGGAATATTTTCACACTCTTCTTGAAAAACTGCATGCTGTACTCTCTAAGGAAAACCATTCGCGAAAGGAACTCTTGTTCCTAGCCATTCATAAGCGACACAGTTTTCATATCTACTCAAATTTCAAAAATGCTTGCGTTGTTTTTCAGCTTCTAAGCTGACTTAAAAAACAACACTACAACAAAAAAACATCCTCAAAACATCTCCAATTACAAGATAGCAATGGGATCAACTAGGCGGGATTCCTGCAGAATTACATACATACATACAGCCGATGTACGGTTCTGTGACAATGACGACAAAAGAACACATTGTCGTTTCGGAAACGCACCTGCATCTTAATACTATGGTTTGGCAAAATCTTATTCACACCGTGGGAAGCATGCGCGGTACTAAGCACGACCTCATTCCAAATATGGGCTTATATCCATACACTATATGATCTGCATACAAGTAATGCGCCGAACGCGCGCAAGTTCGTCCTCAATCAAATACTACCTGACAATTTAAATTGCCGTATAAGTACGTATATATTTTTCCTTACGCTTTGGTTACCGCCCAAAAGTTATGATCTAGGAAATGAAGCGTCAAAATAAATGTATTTTATGAGATTTATTTGCGTTAACTTATTTCTTTCCCGAAAGAAAACCTAATATTTCTGTCGGGACTCCCTTTTTAATTTTTTTTCCTATGAAATGATTAACATATTGGAAGTCGAACGACAACCTTAATTTAATTTTTTATCCTTCTGAAAAGGTACTTTCTGAATTAAAAGAGTTTTATGCCCTTTTCTGTTACCCTAACAACGTGTCGTAAGAACCTCGAACAGAACCTCGCGGTTTCAACCGCGTAAAAATCACCCCTGATGAATGTGGACGAAGCGAAAGAGGTGAGACTAGAATCGTTTGCAAGTAGGTGCTCTACTCACTCTGTCTACCCTGTAATGAGTCGGCCTGATTATATGTATGACTTTATCCAAGAAGTTAATAATGTATCTCTGTGCCTTATTTCATCCAGCTCCGTTCAGCCCTACTGGCGTAGTCACTGGATTTAAAGCTGTTCTTCAAATTCCGAAAAAAAATCGTTTGCAAGTAGGTATATTGCATATATGTACTTTCCTTAAGACACAGCAGTACTCTCCAAGGTCGTTAACTTACTCCACTCAAAGTTTAAGAGCCAGTAGACTCACGTGGCGTTGTTATTGGCAATTTAGGCCGTCCATGTAAAGGACTTAGTGAGTTATCTTTATCGTCGTCATTAGGGCTAGCCTCATCACTGATATTATCAAGTTACGCGGCCATTGTGCCTTCAGACTAATTACACCTGCCTAATAGCCTAATACCTTTGATGTTCAACTGTTTGCTTGCTCCGGACGCGGAATTGACTTGAGATATTTCATAACTGGTCTATATAGGACGAGGCTACATCTGTCATGTGTGTTTTGATTAACGTAAATCTTTATAATCCAGTAATGCTCAACCTTGGCAGATATTTTTCGGTTATTACTGTAGATACTCATAATCTAAAGGATTACGGCGATATACTTTAAGACGGCTATTTATTTACATTAAGATAAAAATCTTTGGAAATAGCACGCCGTAAAGCGAATGCAATTCTAAACTACGAAGTAGTAAAATATATGCAAAATTGTTTTTTTTTTGTTAAATAGACTAATAAAAGCAATCCCATTTATCTTAAGGATTTATACTTGGCAAGATGGATCAAAGAGATTACCAGATTCGTCATCCAGGATTATTCTCCGTATTTTAGGAATCTAAAAGCTTTGATGTAAGAAAAAAATATTTTTAACCAGCATACTTTTATAAAGCTCGAATCGAACTTTGATAGAAATAACATAAAACCCGACCTCAACCAAAGGGTAGGCAAAGATTTTAGAGATTTAAGAAATATGTATATAATACTAGTAAACGAGTCTCCCGAATTAGTTTTATTCATTCGTTCAGAATTGAATCGAATACTCTAGCTTTATTTATTTGTATAAACTCGAAAGAGCTTTCAGTATAACACGATATGGAGCTTACGTATATACAATAATCAGATTGAGGCAGATTACTCATAACAAAGGAACCGTGTCACTGGAGACTTTTGACTTTATGCATACATACTTACTTTTTGCAGCTTTGAATGCGCTGAACTACAAAGTAGTATCTTACCTGTAACAATGAAAACAGAGATAATATAATAACACATTTTTCAGTCACAGGCCCATATTTTTAAGCAAAATTCGCAGACGAAATATATTTACAGATTAGTTATATATTATGACGGATTTAAGCTTAACGTGTGACTAACTAAACTATACAATAAATTGGTCAAACATTTGGCGAACCTCCCGGGCGATGTTAAAATATACAGGATATTGTTTATTTTGTAAAGGACCAGCCGGACTATTTCAGGACATCGCATCGCCCACGAGGTCGCATCCGGCCTGAAATAGCGGCCCACCGCTAAGGATGCTTTTGATTCCTTGCATCCTTAAAACAGACACCTCATTGATCTAGAAGCATCTATTTTAATATAAGATTATTCGAAATGTATAGGAATAATTTGTGATTCATATAGACAAGGAACTGACGAAGTTACATAGTAAAATAATATCGATTAAAACGCAGTACACGCAAACAAAGACATAAACATAATGATTGAGACTATCATTGTATTCATAGTGTAATCCATACAGTCCATACAGTTGGGTTCGAGTACTCACACATGTGAGTACTCGAACCCAACTGTATGGAGAGACTATTGAATGAATATGTTTCAGAAGAGACAAACAAGTGTAGGTACAGAGAACTGGCGACATATTCTCTTTGCCTGTAACCTATGAAGCGTAAGCAAAGAGCCAAGGCCGGCGTGATATGTGTGTATGTATGTGTACGAAGAAAAAGCATGTATTAAAATAAACATGTACATACATACATATCATCACGCCGAGTCCCTAACGGGGTAGGCAGAGAGAATAGAGCGCCAGTTCTCACTAGACTTACCTCTTTCGCTTCGTCCACATAAAAAAACATAATTGTAATATCATCATTTTAAATTTAATGCCCTCAAATATGAACAGAGAAGCAACATGAGAACAAACGACAAGGTGACGTTGTCGCTCATAAATTTGACTGAAATAAACACTGTCAAACATGACACTATAAAAGTTATGGCTTCCTACAAATTCCATGAAACTCAATTTAGTGGTCAAATAACTCGTAAACTAAATGAATTGTATGACAACCGACAAAACTTTTGACGACCGAGCTTTGTGATACAATAAGGACCTAAACAAGAAAATAAATTTCCGAGCAAAACTTGTGTCAAAAAGCATTTGTTAATTTATAGACACCTAAAGGATTCCTTGGGACATAAATTTTAGAAACATTAATTGCTAATACGAAGGTTGCCTTTTGTTAGTAAAGTGCAAAAGTTAAAAAGGAAAATTTTCTGAAGAACAAACCTTGATTCGTACAAGAAATCATAAAGTGTGCAAAATAACCAGTGATGTATAAGATACCCAATACAAAGTATCTGAAATACAAGATGCAAGATACTTAAAAAAAAAGCATTTCAGATACCAGATACAAATAATTTTCTAAAAAGGTATCTGAAATAGTATACAAAATACCTATCTTTCAAATACTTTTTAAAGATAAAATACTTTTGTAAAAAAAACAACATTTAATTGAACTTATCTAAGTTTATTCGTTCGAGAAAACAATTTTCAAATAGATCGCGTTGATAACAAGGATCAGGCAAATGTAACAAGACAAAATATGAAGGTATTAAAATAGAGACTTTTAATTTTAATGCTTTAGTTGAGATTTGAGTAAAATTAATTCCTCAAACATATTGTCAGTCATCTTCCTTCGATGAGGCCTCATGATCATGCCCCCAAAGGAAAAGAGTCGCTGCACAGGGGCAGAGCTGGGCAAACAGGTGTTATATTTTAGGAATATTTTTTTTACTGTAGGATAAGCATTTAAGCTCTTAAAGTTTGCATCTTTATTGTTGAGGTACTGGAGTGTCTCTAAATCACTGGTGCTGCTTGTGTTTTCGCCACTAGCAATAGAGGAATCCTCTAGAAACATATAATAAGATTCATCTTATTACTACGCGCTACGTTCAGTTGCGTTCGGTTAGAAAAACTGCGAAGTTTACTTCAGTAAAAGTATCTTGGAGAACAAAGTATCTTCAAAATACTAAGATATCAGTAAAATGTATCTAAATATCAGATACAAAATAAAAAAAAATAAAAAAAGTATTTCAAATACAAGATGTAAATACGTATTTTGTATCTTGTACCTGTATTTCAGATACTTTTATCTGAGATATGTCACATCTCTGAAAATAACGCACGTACATCTTAATGCGCAATTCAATTGAGTTCATCGAATAAACACGCAGTACTTGTTGCAGCTTCCAGAACCAATAAGCCGAATTTCCTCGAAGTGTTTCGTACGCTTACATCTCAAAGTGTGAATCCTGGCGCGTTGAAAGTATAATTTGGTTTGTTATCAATCAACATCGGAAGTGGGCCGTCGATTGTATGGTAATGTAGGCCGCGTGCCGTGCGAGATGGCCCTTGGACCAATGTTATGAAACCTTCGCTAATCATCCCCTTTAATTCACCGTCAATGAATTTAGATTCGATATTTGTGCATATTTATCTCAACTTGGTTGTAAAGAACAGATCGCGTGCCATGGTTTGTGCCAACCTGTGTTTTTGACGTTTTATACATGAGTTTATGCAGTAAGACATCGCACCATATACGAAAGTACTTTGTTTCGCATAAGATATTCAGTAAATAACTTTAGGTATGGAATAATGAATTAGTTCATTGTTGGAGTATTATGTCACCTTTTGAGCAAACAAAGGAATGGGTCCCAAACAACGACCAGCCACGATGGTAGACCTACACGTCGATCTCAGTATTCATAATAACAGAATTTCAATTCAACTAGACGCATACGAGGTTCGACATGAGTTGCACCCGAATTAATAAATTTTCGGTGCAACTCATTTCAGAAAGGTTCTTCTTCTGAGAACAGATAAATAAAACATTGTTTTGCGCCCAAATGTTTAGGATAATTTCCATCGAATTTATAATATTATAGATCTTTATATTTTTATTCGTGTGTTAACAGTTAGATACGAGCATAGAATAGATTATAATTTTCAGGCTCAGTTTGTCGAATACGTGCGGTAAATAATGGGTATATTCCTCGTTGTCATCATAGCAATTAACAAGAAGTTTTTGCTTAAAATACACGCTTCAGAAACACAAATCGGCGTAATTTTGCGCTTCAACAATCAACATTAATGGATTCCGATGTTGTTTGTATATATTTAGAAGCATCGTGATGAGCCCATTAGAGAAGCGTAACCAAAATAATTGTGATAATGTCAGTACTCGATATTTAAAAATAAAACTAAAAATCCTATTTAATCTCGTCATTAACTTCTGTATGTCTAATCCTGTTGGATATATATGAGGGCCATGGCGTTTTGCACTCTACCAACCTCTTGTTAAGTCATTGTCCTGCGGTAAACCTTTGTAGTTCTACAACTACTGGCTACATTAACCGCTTAACTTGGAGCATGCCTAATGCTCATGAATACCTTTAGATATCGTGTTGTTCATACTATAAAATGAAAAGTATATAAAAGAATGAATGAAATAAGAACGCTTAAGAACGAATTAATGATTATTAAAACCTCGTCTCGTTATTATAAAAAACCTTGACACGGGCTGTAAACGATCGTTCTATTTTCTTTACAAAGATCGTGCTCAGCAAAGAACACAGTGTATGAATTGGATAATTCTGATATTTCTCAATATTATATTTTTCAATATTATTAGTGAATTTAATAAATACTATCTATAAAATTATGGGTAAGTCGGAAAGCTGTTCATTGGTTTTATATAAATACCGCGTGCATTACGAAATTTCCACATGCTTTTCAGTTAAAACAAATCGTATTTCAACATTTTATGATTTTACAAAGTGCTTTATTCCCGTTACAATTCGCAATAAATATATCGACAGCGGACCTTAATGCATTGTGTCGATGGAAATTTCGCTTTACCTACCAAATAAAGATTGATTATGATGGCTTTAAGGGTGTTACTGTGTTAAATATAGTGTAATATCTGTAACCTAAATACAACGAAACGTAGGTATTATGTTTGTCTCTTGTCTAGGCCACGGGTTACAGGAGTTGAAAAATTAGGAGCGCAACCTTTTTTTATAACGCACTTCTTTTCGTGTGAGTAGGTATCGTTTAATTTTCAAATACACACACAACACAAAATTTCATCATTATCCTATCGCCGAATGATCTGCAATTAATTCGGAATGTCAATGTATTATTTTAACAGAATTTGTTGTTATGCCAACACATACACCAACAAATTTCCACAAGTACTGATCGTCGCACAGAACAACGCTTACGTGCAGTTAATAATCGAATTAGTTTGCGTGACGTAAGGTACAATATCACTTGAGAACCGATGACGGCGACGTCCGGCATCAACTCACAAGTTACATAACATAATTACACAATGCATTATTGTCGATCAAGTAATTCCACCATGTTATAATTCGGTGATGGTCTACGGTTCTCTAATCAAACGGCGCGGGTCGTCTGGGGTATATAATTTGTAGCAGGTCGATTCTATTCAATTTCCCTGATCTTCCCACACAAATGGTAATAAGCAGGTTAATTCTATACGTAATTACCGGACTAGGGCACGATCTGGTATTTATATTGATATTCGTGTTTATTTGTCAGAATGCTAGGAAACGAAACAACGCTACATCTGCTGTCAATTGTTTTTTTATACCACGCCTGGTCTAGTGGTTAGAGCTCCTGACTGCGAAGCTTGAGGTTGCGGGTTCGATTCCAGCTGTCGGCAGATATTTGTGTGATGAACTCAAACTATATATGTCTCTTTCCCACATTTTAACAATGATGGCAAAAGCCCGTTATAATATACATTCGAATATCCCTACTCCTCTTCGGGATATAACCGTAATTGTTGTTACGACAAGACATATGCATAGCATTGTCAAAGACGAGTACTATTCCATCCAATCTAAAATATTCCACAACAATTTTCATACACACTTCATATAGGAAAACTATATGTAATTTTGTCTTAATGATTCGCTGAATCGGTAAGCGTTAGACGTCATAATTCTAAGTAACTTATGTATGGGCATGCGAGCATGACTCCATCTCCTTTGATTGATCGGAATATAAGTTGGTAATTAATGTGACTGTATACATACGTACATATATAACTATCCCTTGCCGACGACGTCGTCAGCGTAGAATTTGTGATAAGAATATCTCATTAGTAAGTGTTATTGACTCTCTGCCAACCCCATCGGAGGGAGCCTTGACAACAAAACTTAAACCGCCATATATAGCTCTAGGATCCATTTGAACACACACCAAAAAAAGTCGTCAAAATGGTCGAGCCGTTTAGAAGTTCTGTCAGATACATACGCACATAAAAATTACATATACTATATAAAGATATAGGGAGAGAAATGCAATGTCAAACATAGTAGCTTCTAACCCCTGTACGTAGTTCCGCAAAGGTTTCCACCGTACCTTTCCACGTAGGATTTCCGCACATATATGGCTTTGGTGGTTTTCACAGTGCATTCTAACTAACTTAGCGTTACTGCATTTATGACTCACCTGGTGCATACTACTTATGTAATTAAGATCACTTCCTAGTTGGCTACAAGAATGGAAAAAATCCTACTATAATGAGAGTTCATTTGTTTTAATGACATCATCACTCTTGGAGACGGTTCTCGATCCCGCTGTGGTTTCTATTTCAATTGGGTGCCACCCTAGTACCCCACCCGATGGTAGGCGTTTACCGCTGCCTATGTACGCTCTCAAACAGGTTTATTAACACGTTTAACACGTGCATTCCTGACCCAGTTTAAACAGAGTCCTAGATCAATTCGATCGAACACTTAAGAACACAAAGAGTTCTCAAAACCGGCACGTATATATATAGACAGAAAAATGTGGATGTAGCAAAAAAGGTTTGCAAGTCTAGTGAGAGTCTGGCTCTCTACGGTAGACGGAATCGTCTACCCCGCGAGTGTCTCGGCGTGATGATATGTATGTATATTCCGCGTTTCCGCGAGCTATATGGCCAATTTGAAATAAAAAAATATGATGTAATTACATAATTTCTAAATTAAAAATGTAATTACATAAATTAAACATTTAGCCCAATTTTTCGCCATCGAATTACGAGCTACTATGCAAAGTTATTAGTAGAGATAATACTGGTCGTAACGTATCTTAACGTTACAAATGATGTATAGGAACACATAGAATGTAAATAAATGTAGAACAAAAGAAATCGGAAACAAAAGCAGATCAATGTGTGCCAAAGTAAAGTAGAGTGTCATGGTCCGATAATCACAAAATGCAGATTACAAGTTTAATTTATTCGCACGAATATAAAAGCGAGTGAAAACAGAGAAATAAGTTTCACTTGCAATTAATTTCAATTCACAAAATAAAAACATGTTCATTAAAACACAAAAAACTGTCAGAATCAGACTCAAATGTTTTATGATTGTTTAAAATCAAATGCACATTACTGTCTCATATTATATATCATTATTAGAGCTCCATTTCTGAGCCTTCCTCTTTACATTTCATTCCCGATCTAAGTCAAGGCTTCCAGCTCATTCGGTCAAATACTCATCATGTATTAATACGTGGATCAAAAAGTTTGTATCCCTATTTGGGAAAATTACACTGACAGAGGCGACCTTTACTCTTGATACCTGCTCCATAGTCCGTGAAATGATAATATACAGATTAACATGTAATGAATATACATATTAACATAATATCGCAATGATTTATTAACAAATAAAGAAATATTTTTCCAATCTCCTTAATAAGGTTTAAACTTAATAATTAATTGAAATACGGTCGAACTTCATCAAACTTCAAATCACACTTTGATCTGTTCGAACTCAGCCAAACTAACAGTACGGGAATTAGACTACGAATTTATGTATAATTACAACATCCGGGAGTTGAATCCGATACCTTTAGTTTCGCAGACCGTTCTGCTATGGCAGGCAATTTTAAAAGCTTTGGCATCTCTACTATAGCGACAGCGGTATTTGGCCGGTATTTACGAGCACCATTAGAAATCCCGGATGAATATAAATCAATAGAGCAAACCAACAAAGTTATTTAACGACACAGAGGATAAATTTACATACACCATTAGATTTAAAACAGTAACCTCGAAGAATTCAACAGATGTGCCGATTCGGCTGTGCTATTCCAATTCTTAGAAGTATTTCTAATTAAACCTATTATTATGCGGAACGGCTTAGTTACTCAAAACATTTAAATTCACTAAGGGCGTCTATTGTTTGTCAAGACGAAATGGAGTAACCTACCATAATATTTCAAATTGTAATTTGTTACTGTGCGTTCCATATTCATAACGAATTAATTACAAGAGGTGCTTGAACTGACATAAGCCCTTTGAATGAAGTAATTGTCTCTCAAATCATTGGTGAAAAGAGGTAAGTCTTGTGATGGTAAAATGGTAACTACTCAGGAATAAGGTCAGAAATAACGGAAAGTACAACCACGACCCAGTGACCCATTATCTGATACGCCATTTCTTTGCTCTCATTAGCTTTGCCACCCACAATTCTTCCTCATTTCTCATTCATCACCTTGATTAAGGCTTCATTTTAATTACAAATATGTAAAAGTAACTATAAAGTGTCATCGTAGACACCTTACCTAAGACCGAATAAATACACAGCACAAAAAAAAACCAAAAGATACCTAACCCTGAAATAGCCAGTCATTTTATCAAGCACAATAAGCGCAGCGCAAAAGATATCGTCACGCGATGTCTTATACAAATATTTCCACCGTAATGTAAACTAATCCAAAACTGTACGAGTTATCTTCATTCTACATTGTTTTGGTTACTTTATGTATTTCCAAACTGTTGCGAAGGATAAATATACTGAAATGTTAATAAGTGTTGGGACACGTTGCACGCGTGGTCACAGGTTTGTTTGAACAGTCGCACAATGTTTTGCGAGGCCTATTTCGGGAGCGCGTTCGGGGTGGAAGCAAACATTGCCTCGCATTTGAGGGTTATAAACCATCCATTTGCTTGTATAACATGGTCAAATAAAATTATGGGTTCGCTTGAAATAAAGACGCTGCAGTTTATAGCGCTATTTTGTTCAAGGCTCGGTTTCAGCGTTGTTTCAAAGAGTGTATTCACAATTTCTTAATACTACCAATGTGTACATTGTAACCCTTGATGTCGGTGATTTAGTGAGTGAGTTATCGCTCAAGTATTTCGGTGCATAATTTGAATAACAAACAATGAACTTTGACAAGGCGCCCGTTTATCGATACTATTCAGACTAAATATGTGTCAATGCTCTCTAACTACTGCCTTGAACGGCAAAAACATTGAAATATGTTACTCACATGAATGATTCCTTTGCTAATTAATTTGGATGGCATGTAGGGTGTGCATGTTATACCATTATCCATAATTGTACAAATGTACATACATATCATCACGCCGAGTCCCTATGGGGTAGGTAGAGAGAATAGCGCTAGTTCTCTCTGGACTTCAATGTGGTCGAAGCAAAAAAGATAGGTAGGACCTACCTATCTTTGCTTCGTCCACAGTCATCAGTATTTTCATTCATGCTCGCCGGTTCGAGTACTCTTGACATTCCCGTCCTTGAGTTTCCGATCCCTTTGTAATATACTTGTCGATTAAAACCAATGAGTGTCGACTGTTTTCACTATTTTGTCTCAAAAAAGTCATTATGTTATTTGATTCATTACCATTAGGGGAGTCCTGTTAACCGTCTGGATATAAATAATTTATAATATTAGTATAGATGAGTGGAACAATAAGCGTTTCTATCTAACGAGTTGCTCTATTAATGTTATCGTTAAAGCAGGAAATGTATGTCCCCCGTGTTAAGAGCTTAGGCATTACGGAGCCAGATAAAGCTACGGATCGAAATTAGTGAGTAACATGTGTAAGCAGTGTCGGAATGGGCATATAGTTGAGGTAGCGTTTACCTATCGGGTCCGTGGAAATTGTAGATGAGGGCTCAGGAACGGCCTTGTTTATTTTGTCATTACTACATAGATGCCTAGTCTGCCTATTGTTATAAAGAGACTACGGATATTAGTATGAATGTTTAGATACTCTAAATATCTCACACAAAGCTATGTACGTATAACAACATATTTATATACATAGATAGATACGAAACCTATTATACTAATATCATTAAGAGGTAAAGTTCCCAAGGTTTGTTAAATCTTGTTTATTGAGGAAGGCTATAATATCATCATGCTAACCAAGGGAGCAGAGCAGGTAACCCAGATATTAACCTTATATTATTAACATTGAAAATATTAGTCGACAGGTCATACAATAAGTCCAATGAGAATTGGATTGAAACAAATGAAGGCTCTCTCCAGGTGCACAGACAAGAGTCATATCACTCTTTAATTTAGGAAGAAGTTGAATATAACCCTGAAACTACGAGCTCTAAAAATCGGACCCGCGACCGGGTAAATAAAAATGCATATTTATATTATCTATATTTGTCAAAACTAGATCATGACTGCGACAAAGGCAGAGTTATCCCGTACACAGCTCCATAACGGCAAGAAGTGACATTCACCGGTGCAACGGTGCAATGCCATACACCACGCTGAATTTAAACTGCCCTTTCTAGATGTATGCGACCGATTATGTGTGTTTATACGCAAATTAAGTCGCGCGGGGAAGAGCTGACTATTCAAATCGTGATCGAATAATTATATGAATTATTGTTTTAAGTCATTCATCCATAGACATACAGTTTCATAAATTGTTATTTGTACATAATAGAGAAACAGCCCGAATACCCGCCACCTTTTGTGACGTCATAGGAAAAGACGCATATATCGTAATATTTAATGTAAACAGGGGTAAAGCTCGCATGCTGCCGACCCAAATGTTTGTGTGTCTATTGTTAATGAGTTTGGAGACAAGCGTGCCGTTTTTATTCACTAGCCCGACAGTTTAACCAGATCGATTACCGTTTTATAGAACGTAAGCTAGATAAACATCGACCGACTGACCATCTGATCATCATTAGACGGCCGTCTGGTCTAGTGGTTAGAGCTCCTGAATGCGAAACTTGAGGTCGCGGGTTCATATCCCGCTGAGGGCAGATATTTCTGTGCTGAACACCAGCATTTGTACCTTAGTCTTGAATGTCTTGTGTATTTATGTTTATATCTGTCTATAAAAATAAAAATACTATATTCTATCTTCGTTAGCTTCATATGATTGAAAGTGAAAAAATGCATGCGTAGTACAATTTCGCGAAATCAAAAGGCAACACAAACAAGATAAAAAGTGGTAATTAATCTTGAGCCATCGTTGCAAGCACGCCGTAATGGCCACTGATCTGCATATAATTGTAGGATTGTGTTGGCCATTCTTAACATGAATACTATAAATGCACGTTAATAAATATTAGAAATATAATGGTGGTGGAGAGGTTTGAGTAGTTTGTAGTTTAAGTAGATTGTTGAAAAGAAGAAAGATTATTCGAATCCCGACTGTACCGATGAGCATTATTTAACAGTACAGTGATTAATCACACCACGAGCTTTATAGAGAAGGAAAATACCGAGAGGAAAACTGTATACGTTGAGAAGAAATACAAAGACGTATGTGTAGTCGTGCTGGAAGAAGTCTTGCGGCTATGGACTCGTTTTGACAGCTTTTAAGTCACCTACAATGTGAACATAAGAGTTCAAACCCTGGCGGTTTGTACCAATGACTGTCACACCACAGTTTTACGCAGAAGGGAGACCTATCCCTGAAAATAATTTCAAATATTTATATCTAGTTATGCCCGATTGGCGGCTGACTGATCTTTTACCTAATGCTGTTAACACAAGCTGGACAACGTGCTAGTACTAATTTGTTATGAAATTTTCCATATGAAGGGGTAATCGCCTGCCACTGAGCCAGGATACCCTTAGTCCCACACACGATTTTACTATATTCTAGAACAAATTGTAAACCAAATTTTTTGAGGGAGTGAATAAATACATTTATAATTAATATTATTTTTATCTTGTTATATTATGATATTATTGGGCCATTAACTTCCGTGCCATTTACAAGTCGTTTTCTTAATGGTTTAACTTCACAAATTAGTTTTTAATACAAAACCTAATTAATCGACATTGACTGGTATCTTTTTATGATAATTAAAAAATATTAAAAAATTCTTAAAACATTTTTTTTAATGGTTAAACTCGTGTTCAAAAACGTGAACAGAATATGTTTTTTATTTTATAAACCGCAAAGGAATCGCCATCTTTCTTTTCCTTCGGTATATAATTAAGCCTTCAGCGAAAGAGGAGCTGTATTTTTAAATATCGTTTTTTTGTTGTAATAAACATTATGTAAGTAACTTTCAAAGTAGTTTTCTTTTCATAGAGTGCGCTTCTATAGGTATCTGTTCTAATAGGAGACGAGCGATTTGTGTTTTTATTTAATACCTAAGTGACATCTTTACTTTTTTTTACTCTTTGGAGACCTTTATCTATGCATATTCGAAGGGTTCTGATTCTTGTGTACAACGTAATATTCTTCTGCATTTTACCTAATCACGTACCAGGTCTGACACCACTAGAACCCTCCCTATAACGTCAGCCCCCACGTAGCGGCCTTTTACGACAATCAGGGGATAACATATCGAAATTCTTGAACTTAGCTCGGGTTGCGTGACGTGAACTAGCTAGCTTCGCCAGACACATGAAACATCAGACTCACGGGAATAAAAAAAATGTTAGAACTACTAATTATTTTACGCCTCAGAATAAACACGAAAACGCACGATAAATCATTGTTAATTGCCTTTGAGACTACAAAACGATATACATTCAACACTAAACAATACAATATTTACACAAATCTCAACTCTATGCCAAAGTCTTAGAGCCATAGATATAACATGTACATATTACGTGTGCAAAAAGCGAGAACGCATTGTAATGGTCAAGGGCTTCGTAATTAATTTGCGTTTATTAAGGTGTTGAGGTGAGCGTGCGCAGATATACGCAAAAAAAAATTGATTCTACTCGTCTATGGCAAGGAAAGGGTAATGAACTGGATTAACCCCGCGCAAATGTATATGTATGTATGTATGTATGTATGTATGTATGTATGTATGTATGTATGTATGTATGTATGTATGTATGTATATATGTGTATATATACCATACATATATATATATATATATATATATATATATATATATGGTATATGGTGGCCGAGTGATTCGAGTACAGTTTCCTCCATCGAAAAGTTTTACGACGAAGGAAACTCGTCACTGTAGCTACTATAATTAATCACTGTAATTGCACGGCTACTATAATACATATCTGAAATTATCATATCTTTTGTTGCCTGAACGTTTTTTATAGAACCGAGCTGTGTTCCGCAGTTCACGTAAGTTTAGATAGTATTTTTTTGGAATAAAACATATCCTATGTATTAATCCAGCTAATATTCTACCTCTGTGCGTGAAAGAGGAATAAATATCCTTACAAACTTTCGCATTTATACTATTAGAATGGCTAGCAGGATATAGCTAGCAATACGTAATTTTAGCCAATTAATACAATGGCTACACCAGACACTTGTAAATTCAAAGTATATAATACCATGGTCTAGATACTGGGTAAATTATATATCTCTAATAATTAAGCGGTAAAAGTGAATACAATTAAATATCACACTTATCACCCAGCGATTAAAGTTGACTTTTAACATGGACTTAAAATGAGTTATTTGCGTGCGTGCACGCCCCAAGACCACAGACTTTAAGAGGATAAAGTGCGTAATAGATATCACCCATGCTAATTTATAAATAATAACTGTATTCATATAAGTGAATAAGGAAGTAAGTAATCATATAATAACTTGCGGTCGCGGGTTCGAATCCCGCTGAGGGCAGATATTTGTATGATGAACACGAGTATTTGTACCTTAGTCTATGGATGTCCTATGTATTTAAGTATATATCTATCTATATAAGTAAATATATCGTTGTCTAGTTACCATAACACAAGCTTTGCTTAATTTGGGACTAGGTCAATTTGTGTGGAATTGTCCCAGGTATTTATTTATATATCAGTACGAATCATACCAGGGGAACAGAAAGTTTAATGGCTTCCATTACACCTAGGACTTATCAATTGAAGTGTCAATAGTCAAGATGTACTTAGTCAGATCATGATTAAGGCACTAGGTTTGCCGAGGGTGTTACACACCATTTCGCCATTGATATATAACTGAATAACAAACGCGAAAGCGTCAACGCGAAAGATGGCCATCGTATTCATTGATTTATTTTCTAGGTTTTCTCTCGATATTATGTTAATTTACCCTTTAATATTAATATTCATAGACCTGAATTTGTACTGATAATACTCAAAAATTAGAGGAAAGTGGCACACTTACACTATAAACTTTAAGGAAGGATAGTGGGGCGCGTCTTCGTGGATGGCACTATCTACATATATCACTAGGTAACGCATGCCCAATAGATAGGGTAGTTGTACGTTCAACCTGTGTGTTCAACAAAAGGATTGGGTTACCAAATTTAACGTGAAATGTATTTTGCCTTAATTATCTTGCAGGTCAATACACAAATATGTCACAGAAAACTGGTAATAAGGTCTGTGTGAATTGGAACATTGGAAACATAATAACAGTACATAACTACTGCGCACCGCATTGAAATTGCTAGCTGCGGTACTAATTGACAGTTGCAGGCAATATTAGCGAATGTTAGCGGTGATATTTTAGTGTACCGTATAATCTAACGACATTATATCCGTACTTAAAGTTAATGAGCTAGGTCGTACGGCTAGTACGTAAATAAACACGAGCTCCATAGTGGTCCTTAGTGAAGGCAAACACCTTGAAGAAACCGTAGAACCTGAGGGACGCCAACTGACTGGCCATCCGTCAAATTATTATAGATAGTGCCGAAGACGCGCCCCACCAATTTCTAGTAGAGGCGGTCGCGGTATGCTGGTAGTATGACCCGAGTCTATTAATAGTAGTGTGCGTGTGCACTCATAGGTAATCAGTGTGTACCGATAATACTTAAACATTAGTGGAAGGTTGCACACTTACACTATAAACTATGAGGAATAATAAATAAATAAATACCTGGGACAATTCCACACAATAATAGTAGGGCGCGTCTACGTGGATGGCACTATCTATACATTAATTAATCTTCTGTCGAATATTATGCGCTTATATGTATATAAATAAATTCTTAGTTGATATAGATGGTCAGTATATATTTTTACTTAAAAATACTATTCCCCTATAATTTACGAATACAAACGAGACCAGTACGACCACGATAGTGCGATTAGAATGACTTTACCCCGATAGTACTTTAGGGTATTTAATCCGAACACAATTAAGCTTTCTGAGAGCTCTACCGTCTGGATATTGAACCATATAACAAATGCAGTAGAGGCTACCCCAGCTTTGCGGACTATGTTTGTTCGACACTGAACCGTATTGCTAGTGCAGTAGAGGTTACCTGAGCATGCAGGTGAGCTGCAGGTCGTTCTGGTATCTGTTGAGCGCGGCGAGCCCCTCAACGCGCACGGCGTGCACCTTGTCCCTGAGCGCGCCGCCGCAGCCGCAGCGCTCGCGCAGGATCGACATTATGTTGGCCTGCCGCAGGAACGCTACCACCTGCACACAGACATACGGTATTATTATTTAACAATTTTTTTTTTCATCGCATGTTAAACAGGGTGGAAAACGGAAATAAATAAATATATTTTCTTGCCACAACAAAATTTGGTGCTTAACAACCGACGAACATATACGAAGAAGCTGATGATGAAATGACTCACACCACGACTAAATGGGAAATTTGGTGAGGTTGTTTATTCCTCTTTCACGCAAAAATTACTAAACGGAACTGTATGAAATTTATTAAAAATAATTTATTAAATTTATTAATAAAATTTATAATAAATTTGCCACAGAGATAGATTATTAGTCGGATCAAATCAAAACTAATAAATCCTCACGCCCTCCCTCAAGGGTCCCCGAAGGGGAAGGCAGAAGTATATAGGTAGTATGCACACACCCACTTTCCGCCATAGACATATTTAAGGTGCCAACGTGACAGATGGCAAGTCCATCGCCGTAACACAAGCACGATATACATACGCCTTTAAATTTCTTCTCAAACGTATGCAGGTTTCGATGTTTTCCTTCACAGTATCCCGCTCACCGTATTCACCGCTCATGGTGTGATTAATAACTTTGCTTAAGTTCAGAAAACTCATTGGAACAGTCTTCGAACTTACAATATTAGTGTTGAAGGCGACTACTCGAATCGAAATGAATATTTATAAATACGTTTAAGACGTTCAAACGAAGTTCAAAAACATATCTACGTATAATCGTACTTGAGAAATGGCGAATGATTGAATAAATCTCCAGCGAAAAGAGGCCTAACCGTACCACGACACTTATCGTAAGGTTTTATATATGACTTTTAAATAATGGAAATTTCTGTAGAGCTATTATAAAAAAAACTTCATAGCTCACCTTATCATTGTATGCTACAGGTATCTCTTGATGGGTATTGTGCGCGTGCACATCTAGTGTCGTGATTGGTGGCCTCGGCGGCGGTGTGGGTGCCTGGGGACCAAACACTGTACTATAGCTTAAATGTTACATTATAAATACACTAAATATACAAACAAATAACGATCTACTTTGAATATGTCAAAATAAACCTCTTTACGAATGTGCAAAATTATAAAAAAATTGCAATGCCACATAATTTCGAAATTGGAACAACAAAAGAACAGCCAAAGATACAACAAACCAAATTGAAAATAACAAAACAAAGCACAAAAACGTGTATTTTAAGCCGAAAAGTGCAAGACAACACAACAACCCGACACACAAGATACACAAAACACTCACCTGTCCATCGAAAATATCTCTACGAAACGCATATAGCGAACAAAGAAACGGAACAGATCACATTGCAAGCCACCAAAAGTATAACTCATACATTTTACAGGTTTGTTACGCTTTCAAGAATACTTGCAGACGTAAACAAGCGCCAGAGTTCGTTCTTTAGACATAACATTTTATAAAGATTTTATTTGTTCATTTAAGTTCCACATTTCATTATACCTATATACTAGCGGGTATAATATAATAAATACTTTTAGCTATTATCAATCTTCTCTCTTACTCTTCGAGAGATTGATACCCCTGCAAACGTCCATAGGTGGCGGTAACCGTTTACCATCAGGCGGGCCGCAAAATTAGAACTTAAACGTTACAATATGTTTTAATATTACTACTTTCACCAAGTCTTCACAGAATCGCTTGCGTTGAGTTACTCATTTAGCCGGAGATATATAAAAATATTAATTTGAAATATACATACAGGGAAAACTGTCGCTCTATACTCTCTGCCTACCCCGTTAGGGACTCGTGTGATGATATGTATGTATATTTATTAGAGTAGCTGATACTAAAAGCTACAATACTAAGTAGACATGATGTGGACGCATCGTAATGTATTAGGCGTAGTCTGCAAGCACCCTTGTAGGTGTAACCCGTGGGGTGGGGTGCACCTGGTCGAGAAGGATGGGCCTCCTCCTGTGGGGCAGCAGCGGGGAGAAGGGCCCCGCCTGCGGCGCGCGCGGCAGGCGGGGGTCCATGAACGTGGTGCGCCGCATCACGTGGTCCACGAAGAAACGCTGCCCACAACCACTCAGTCAGCCACCAGTGTTGCATACTCTCATCTCGTTTAAACCTAACCGTACCTTCTACCCTACTCTATGGTACCAAACAAATTTCGTCCGCTTTCGTTCTGGATAATTTGAACCTCGATATTAATGTAATCGGATTACATATATCCTCAAGCCCTCCCATAAGGGTAGGCAAAGGTTTATAGGTAATACCCACACACCCACTTTCCGCCAGAGATATATGAGATGCCAACGTGATAGATAGCGAGTCCATCGCCATTATTCAAGCACGCCTATACATACGCATTTGAACTGCTTCTCAGACGTATGCAGGTTTCCTATCGAGGTTTTTCTTCACTGTGAAGCTCGTGGTGTGATTTATCGCCGTAGTTAAGTTCAGAAAAACTCCTTGGTACTGTCGGGATTCCAACTTGCGATCTTTGTGTCGTAGGCAACTACTCGAGCAACTCAGCCACCACGGCTTTTTTCTAATCGGATTAGTAGGTTCAGGTAATGCGTCTTATATACCGACAAAAAGTAGCTCTTATTAGTATAGATGGGGTCCAACAATTAAAACTTGGTTTATTTTGTCATAATTAGGTATTTGATTATACTTTCCCTACTCGCTTATTGCTATCTGTGTTAAAACATTTTTTTTAGTAAACAAAACACATTTCATGCTGTCAGTATGAAGGATGCTAGGTATGAAGCATGAAGCATTTTCCTTCAACTATATTCTCGTGAAAACACAACTTTACACATACCCTCGCTTCGTACACGATGTATTAGCGTATTGCATATGTATGTAGATACTGTTCAGCATTGTATTGTATCAAGCAAATTTCATTAAACAAGTTAGGTGTTCCAAGAGGTTAATTTCTATGACCACCATCATATCACCAGCTGGATTTTGAGCCTTATACTAACAGAATACGATTCATAATGCAATGCGTATGAAACGACGCGGCTCACCTTGCAACCAACATTACCTTACTATTTGAGTGGAGCAAATGGCGCATATAAAGACGCAGACCTTCTACTACCGCACCTCTCGCCATCGACGGGGTATTTATCCTATACACTTTAGAACCAAATAGGCTTCGCACTGGGCGACATCAAAGAAGTTTTCGGCGAACGCTCAGGCTCTTAAAAGAACTCGTCGTTGAGGTATTCCTTAGAGAGAGAGAAGTTCTTCAAAAAGGTTGTGAAAAGACACCTGCAGGGTCGGCAACGCGCGATTACCCTTGGTGTTACAACCGTCAAGAAGCAGCGCTTATCATCAGGCGGACCGCATTCTGGTCACCTTTGTGGTATTATAAAAAATATAGTGTAGTATGTACCTTCCCGTTCCTGTCGAGTTTGGTGTCCCAGCCAAGAGGCAAATCCCTCTCCGAGTCGCTGAACATATTGACGAGAGCCACCAGGTCTCGGTTGTGTTGGTAGCGCTCGAAGGAGCTCGTGTCGCGGCGGATCTTGGAGATCATGTGCTTCAGCGTGGAGTTGCAGTTGTATAGAGATGACGCCTCCTTAAATAAAATAAAAATCACATTTTGAAAAATATATAAAAAGCAATAACACTATATAATAATAATATAGACAGAGGTCCCGTTCGAATTCGGAGCTGCCCGACTGGGGCACGACCTCCACCTTACAGAAGTCCGTAGCCAAATAACACAATTTTTTGTGTTGTGTTCCTACGCGGTGAATAAGGTTTCCAGTAATAAGCTCCTTGGGGAGGGGGGAGGATTGCTACATTGTGTTGGAAGCAGAGGGATTAAACCTATTATGCTGCCAACACACTATAACTCTCCGAACACAGAGTGGCAACGCGCAAGTGATACTTCGGTATCGTGAGCGTAAATAGGCTACGGTAACCGTTTCCCATCAGGTGGGCCGTATGCTTGTTTGCCACTCTAGTAGTATAAATATATATATATATATATATATATATATATATATACATATATATATATCCTCACGCCTTTCCACAAGGGTCCCCTAAGGGTAAGCACAGGTATATAGGTAGTACCCACACACCCACTTTCCGCCAGAGATATATTTTAAGTGCCAACGTGACAGATGGCGAGTCAATCGCCGCTACACAAGCACGGCTATACATACGCCTTTGAAATGCTTCTCAAACGTATGCAAGTTTCCTCTTGATGTTTTCCTTCGCCGTAAAGCTCGTGGTGTGACTAATCACTGTACTTAAGTTCAGAAAGAGATATAGTCATTACTTTACTTACATAAGGACGTCACAACATAAAATATGATTGCAATTATTATTGCAATAACAATGGTCTGGTTAGTGCGCCGAGGGCTAATTTAACCAATGGAAATATATATTTTCTGCTTATTTAATTTCTTTGCTAAGTCAGCAAATATCTTTTGATTCCCGTAAAAATAGCCCATATTTTAAGGGATAAAAAATATTTTATACTTTGAAAGGAATTAATTATATGGATATAAACACGTGTTTTTGAGGGCCTGCTAACGCAAGTTTGGATTAACATCGGCAACCCGCATGGTCCTATGACGTCGACATATTTAATCAGCGAGTAAATTAACATTCATTGCTAAATATTTATAACCAGCACGATGTTAAAGTTAACCTGGACTATGGTTTAGTCATCTGCATACATATATATATGCAATATGCAATAAAGTACGAAGTTAACGTGTGATTAAGTAGCGACATCTATCGTTACTGTATGTACCTATTGCCTCCCCATCAGATAAACTATTTGCCGTAAAAATACTGTAATGCCATAGTCCATTTTGTAGAAATTCAAATTCAACTCAATAGTATTTTTTTTATACTAGAGAGCTAAAAAGCATACGGCCCACCTGACGGGAAACGGTTACCGGTTGCGCGTTGCCATTCTGTTTTCGTAGAGTTATACTGTGTTGGCAGCATAATAGAACTAATTAAATTAAATTAAACAAAATTTCGTTCGTATTTAGCTAACATTAGAAAGGTCATAGCTATGAGTAAGCTTACTTGGTTCATATGCAGTATAGAGTAGAAGTCGGGTCTGGCGAGGAAGTCGGCGGCCGGGTGCGGCGAGGCCGGGGCCTCGGGGCCGCGGGAGGTGGAAGCGCCCGGCGCCGGGGACAGCGCGCGGGGACCGCCCGGGGACTGCGCGCGGGCCGCCACTGGGGACAGCGCGCGGGCCCCGCTTGGGGACAGCGGCGGTGGCTCCTCCTCCGATAGCTGGGTACGTGTCATCGTACGCCGGATGGATTGGTACCTGGAATTTAATTTATACAGGTATTCAATCCACGTCTTAAAAAAGCTGATATTTTTGGCGAATTATAAACGATGAAAGTATTTAAGTATAAATGAGAGTAGACTATCAAATAAAGTACATATATGTACCAAACTACGAATGCGTCGTTTGGTACTAACCGGCAAATTGCTACTAGGTATCGCTAACGCACATTTCTAACGTAATCATTATCTCGCCACCAGTTAATTTGCATCAGAAACTCTAGGGTAATGTGGAAAGAATTATGTATAGTTATGTGTTGAGCGATAATTTACAAATGTACTGATAAAAAACCGTTTAAAATGTTCAAGCTGTTGAACAGCAAAGATCATCAGGTGTGCTAAAACACACACTTTCACGTCGGGTATAAATTAAAATGTCAACGTAACGTATGTTGTCTGTCGCCGTTACTTCAATGCTGCAATACTGTACGTACGAATTTGAAACTCTTTGTAAACGTATCCAGATTTAACCACGATGTCATCCTTCACAGATTACTTTGTACCCTTTGGCTATGAGCCCTCGAAGACTAGGTAATTACCTTCTATCGAGCTGCCTCCTTTGCACTTCGGGTGCGGGCGAGCGCGGCGTCGTGCCATTGACTCCTGGCCTCTGCCACGTCGTCGTCCTGTTGATGTGGTCGATGTAGAACACCCTCCCGTGGCTGTCCATACGAGCTTCCCACCCTGGAAGTTACAACAAAACTATCACTAATATATTCTCAAGAGGCAACAAGCAGACGGAGAACATACAGTCGCGGCTAGAATTGTTCATAACTATATCTTATATTTTTACGATACCCCACAAGCGTCCCTCAAAGGGATAGGCTATGATATAGCAGCCCACTCTTCTTTTGGTCGAACAAATGCGAGTCCGCCGCCGAATACGTTGTCTTGACGGAATAGGAATATAAATATGTATGTACTTTTTTATGCTACCCCGTTCCAAGTACCTAGATCAAATCGATCGGAAACTCAAGGACGGGAACGTCAAGAGTACTCGAAACCGACGAGCATGTATGTAGAGACTGATGAATGTGGACGAAGCGTAAGTGGTATGTAAGTCTAGGAGAACTGGCGGTCTACTCTCTCTGCCGACCCCGTTAGGGACTCGGCGTGATGATACGTATGTATATGTATGTATGTATATTATGCTTAAGCTTTAGTAAATGCTTAGTAAATATTTCTCCCTTATTTCTTACTACTTACATATATATACTTAAACATTACTCACCAGCAGGCAAAGGCTCTTCACATTCGATGATCCCTCCAATCATGTTCGCAGGAAAATCGCCGGTCAACGCCATCTGCCTCGAAGCCCTTTCAGGTATAGACGGGAGCCTAATACCAGCCATGTGCCTCAAGGGCGTGGGCGAGGCCACAGCATTGTCATTATCATCATTCTCCTCCGCAGGCCGCGGCCGCCTCAACACCACATCATCGGGCGGACCCGCGTGCACTATCGTAAAATGATTACTGTTCACAAACTCGAGATTGGGAGACCTAATCTCTGACGTCCTAAGTTCGTTAGTAAATTCCACCATTTCAAAGTTTTCGTGTTGTCTGCTGTCGGAATTTTGTACTGGAGGAGGCTGTAGTTCAGGTGGCGGCAAGGGTCGAGGTCTCCGCGCGTGATGCGTGGGAGTCGGGGGACACTGAGGCACTGCGGCGCCGGCCAGAGCCGCCACCCTCGTCAAAACACGAGGATGCGGCCGCATTGGGCTTTCAGCATTATTCTTTGTGTTGTTCACAGTTTTGTGTGGCGAATGTTTTGGTGTACCTTCACAGCCCAGGTTCTTTAGCAAATGCCTAGGTAAACTGGAGTGTTTTGGCGTGCCACTATCACAAGAATATTTCCGGTTCATAATCAACGTCCCTACGCTCGGCAAAGCCTTTGTTGATTCTTCCACAGGAGACGTTGAATGTGAAGAGTCACAGGAACTCGGAACATTCGTTGTGTTATTGTCGATCCCTTTAGTGGCTGGGTCAAAGTTTGAGGAATTGAGGAATGCGGTCATCATAGTTGGTGTGATCGCCCGCCCTGAGCTCTGCCTCGTCAGTGGCTTGTGACTTTTCAATACTGTTATTTCTTTCTCTTCGATTTGATTTTTATTATCATCCTCAAACTCCGAACGATTACTTATATCGTTGAGGAAAGTGTTCTGCGCTTTTTCCTCCGACTTCGCATGATTAGGCGTGAGACTGACACCATCTACAACGTCCGTCGGTGGACTCACTTTGTTTTTCCTGGCGAATGTCGTCGTTATGTAATTATCGGGCCCTATATCTTTAATGAATAATATCTTATTTCTATTAATACTAGGCGAGCTGCTTTCAGGTACATCTTTTGATTTCTTATCCTCATTAAGTCTATTTATTTTCATGGAAGAAACTGTGGATTCACATAAGCTGCCATCCGTTTCAGGTGTAGCTAAAGGTGCGACATTTTGTCCCCCTCGCCAGAAGCTTGCGGTCGATGACATAGCTACCTGGTTACCGGAATAGAATTCCCCAGGTTTGAAATCATTTATTTCGGCTTGCATCACCGCTGAATTGGTGATATTATTATCTGTGAAAAATTGTTCGTCTGTGTCAATAAGCTCAAACGTGAACGAGTCTTCAGGCTTGGCTAGCTTTTTTGGTTTTCTGTGCCTCGGCACCTGGGGTGGAGATATTGCGTGCATTCTCTCGAGCGGTTTGTGCGATTGTCTCGGCGGCAGAGGTGGTACGGGCGATTTCTGCGCTTCACTTGGCACGGTGGCACTTTCGGCGTCGTAAACAAACTTCATTATCTTGCACGGGTTCTTTGGCGACCATATTTTATAATATTCAGTGCCTGGTGAAGTGGGGGAATCGAAACCGCTATTCGCTTTTGATTTCTTCTTGACGCCATTCAACGTGTGTCCGCCGCCCGTGTCTACCGGCGGAGGATATTTTTTCTTCACTCCCGACGACGTCGGCTTACAGCCTAAAGCACTATGAGATTCACTATTTACAGATTGAGATTCGTTACTTAAATTACTAAAAAGAGATTTACTAGAATCACATTTTGTTTGATTGAGAATGTTCCCGCTACCTTCTAAAGTACTAATTGAGCATTTGTTGACGGTTTCACTTAGATTTTTGATGTCGTGGCTGGTGCCGGGGACGAACTCGACTCTCGGGGGGTTTTCAGAGTTCATTTCAAAGCTCTCATTGTTGTACGAAAAGGGGGAGACATGGTCTCCACTGCGCTTGCGCGACATGCCCTCCTTGAGCCGCAAAGGTAGCTTTTTGAGGTCCACTTTGAAGCGCGCCGGCAGCGACGGCGACTCCGCCTCGCACTCCTCGCCCTCCCCATTATAGTACCGAAAACACAACAGCTGCTCACAGTCTGCAAGCAAGAATTAACACATTTACTATTGCATGTCGCTTGCCCCACTTTTAAGGTATATCATACAAATTGCTTATAGCCTACACCAGCTATCTATTGCAAGCATATATTTTAAAAAAACAAATAAGACCCACATCAGATAACCAAACTCCGCCCCTTTATAATATAAGAGCATATCTCGAGATCTCGTTTAATTGCCAAATGTACGAGATATATAGAAGCACAGCCGTAACGTACCTTCATAAGGCTGATTAGGCTCATCAAGAAGCCACATTATGTCGCCGCTGGCGCATCCGGTCGCCGGCACGCGCCCGACGACGCCGGCCGTCGCAGCCGACTCTGCAACAAAATGATAAATAATTAATTACTATAATTAATGCTACCTATAAACGAAAATCGTGCTGCAGGTGGGGCACGACTACCTACATGGTTAATCAGTGCAGCCGATCGAAGAGCCCAGATATTAGATACACGTAATATTTCGTAAATTTACAGACAGATGCGTTGCTTATGCTTAATTTATCACATTATAATATTCATATATTCCGTTAATTTGCATCATCTTTAGATTTGCATGCGTGCACGAGAATATCATCAGATAAAAGTTAACGTACTTTTATCTGATGATATTCTTGTATTACCCGAAATAAAAAGGCAAAAATGGACCGCGAAATCCCATTTAGGAGCACCGGCGGCAAGAACCAGCATGAAATACAAAACTGGTGCAGGTGCAAAACACTCGCCTGTAAAAACAAACAACAAGCGAGCGAACTGGCCTTATGTCTCGGCGCGCTGGAGACCGCAGACTGCGAACCCTTCCGTTTTTTATCTAACAAAAATCAAGCGGGGCGAGCGTGGGCCGGCGCAAGCGCATCACAAATTATGCGCCAGACGTAATCACCGGATGCGGGAGTCGTCCGCACGTTTTATGCGAAATAATCGAAGCCACCGAATTGCCAGTTAATTGGGGAAACACGAACATAAATTTCAAGGAGGCAAATTGATTCTGCAACTAAATTCGGCTGGATCCGTCCTGACATTACCATATTTTGATTGCACTAATACACGAGCGGCAGTTAACATCTTCCTGCCCCTGATTAAGTGGTCGATACGCTCATAAATATACGGAGTTAGTGGAAATGTTTGCGTCAACCGTCACGAGTATTTTATATTTGATAGCGGACGGGAGCGGACTGCCGTCGAGGAAAATGAATCATTTCGACGTAGTAGGTAGACACCTGTACAGAAAAAGAGAAGGCGATGCAATAATAAACAGACATGTAGGACTGGATCAATCTGGGAATTATCTCGCGCTGTTTCCGCTCGGAAATTACTATCCGATTATTGAGACAACAAAACGGGATTGATCGCTACCATTACGTTTTTGTTCGTATCGATTTGTTAGTGAGCAGTCTGACAGGGACATTACTTACAGAGTTAAGCACAGACGGACTGAAAATTGTTTAATGGCAGCAATTTACGTGTCTACAAGCGATTAAAAGCAGCTTCAAGTTGGGAGATTATGAGTTGCGATGATTATTCGTGTAAATTGGTTCATGACGCACATGAAGCCGTGGTGGCCGAGTGGTTCGAGCAGTTGCAAAGGTCGCAAGTTCGAATCCCGACTGTACCAATGAGTTTTTCTGAACTTAAGTACAGTGATAAGTCACCACCACGAGCTTTACGGTGAAGGAAAACATCGAGAGGAAACCTGCATACGGCTGAGAAGAAATTCAAAGGCGTATGTATAGTCGTGCTGGAGTAACGGCGATGGACTCGCCATCTGTCACGTTGTCACCTAATATACCTCTGGCGGAAAGTGGGTGTGTGGGTATTACCTATACACCTCTGCCTACCCCTTCGGGTACCCTTGTGGGAAGGCGTGAGGATATTATTTTAATTTTATTTGGTTCATGACGGCGTGGCTGGTGACGTGAGGACACGCGCGGTGACACAGAGGGCGCTTATTTCCGGCTGATGACGTAACGTCCGGCCTTCCGTCCGGAGGATATGCGACGAGATACAAATGTCACGCGTCTGCCGGAGATCGCCTGATTGCCTTCCGCGGGATTTGCGATAAACTGTGACACCTCACCCTCGTTTATATGAGTACATTAAGGAAGCAGATCTCATTCCAACTACCTAATAGATTGAGCACTCTAGCTTAAGATGGGCACGGCAAGAGAATGCTAAACCAGCACGCGTGTATGACTGAAGGCATGAGGTTAATGAAAAGTGATATGGATCTGTAAGTCTAGAGAAAATGGCGTTCTACTATCAGATCATCAATAAGGTAACTGTTCCAGTTGACACATAATTTCTGTCGTCTTCTAATACTTATTTATATAAATGAACCAAGAACTTTATATTATACCTAAGCATTTCCTAATTCCCTGCTCCTGCTTCCCGAAATTGCCGAATCCAAGTCATGGAATAGCCAAAGATCCGAGACCGATACAGACAAGCAAAATTTTATGAAATTGTATCTGCATATGATGCCGTAAATATCATAAATCACTTGAGCAAAATGATTACACTCGATGTAGTGATGAATGGAGTAATGACATCGTATAATGCAACACCAATGACATATTCAGGCTATCGAAATCCTTATCAATGACCTCTTGACCTGACATTATGGAAGTAGCACAATTAATGCGTTTTACTTAAAATGTATCACATATAAAAATAAGATGCTTTTCATTGCTGATATTTATGGTCAATTCGGTCTGATAAACGAACAAGAACCACATAAGGCCGATTTTTACCATATTAGGAACCTCTGATGAATCATGCATTGAACTATTCGCACGCTTTTTTTAAACATATCGGTTTAAAATGTGTTAAGCATTTGTGTCGTTGCTGATAAAATTTGTGCCATGTTTCCGCCCAATTTTCAGAAAAGCACTTCAAACAATAGCATAAAAAGCTCACAAACGGAAGAGAATGCGCTATTCGGTGAATATCGCGTACTACGTGACTAAGTTTATAAATAAACTGCACTCTATTAGAAGATATATGTTTATTTATTAGACACACGATACAAGGAAGATAAAGTACATTAAAAGTAAACTCTCAAACAAGCAAGAACAGAATTCGCAAATCATATTATAATGCGGTCATTGAGTAACAGACTATAATATTACAAGATACAGTACTGAGGGTATTAAGTTACAGTTAAACATTAAGGTTACATTTCCGTGCTAAACGGTACGGATCGGAAACGTAATCGGATATAGAGCTATAGCTCCCCAAACTTATGTTGACGTTTCGTTAGCGTCTACGAGTCAAAGGCGTGAATACAGGAATTTGTTCTGATATGCAGGAGAGTATTGTCAGCGATATAATTCGGTAGCAAGAAGGGGAGCTATTCTACATATAGATAGGTATTCTACATGTGTTCATAAGTCGTGAATCTGGGCGTTTAACAAGAGCTACGATAATGGCACAAGAGCTATCGCTTCGGTTAGCCTATCCCCACAGACCGCCTGGCGGAAGCCAGTAGTTAAACTAAACTACGGTCACTCCTCGACCCGGCGCATCTGTCTCTTCACGCCTACGCCCCTATGCTTTAACAAGAGTTTTTTCTAACGAGCGTAATATCTTTTTAAGTGGAGCTCTCGGTTTCACACGAATGTTTCCGCACCACAGATGCACCGACGACAAAAGTAAATAACGTCACTTGTCAATATGTCATGATGACAACTGAGTTCAACTCAGTTATTTCAAACTTGACAAAGAATAAATAACAATCCTACAGGGGTTACTGGTAAAAATTTAAGTCTAGTACTCTGTGAGTGACGGCGCAACGATATATTTCCATGTAAGTAGTATAGAATAAATATTCAGGTCATTATTATATTAAAGTTGGTTACGAGACTTTTCATGAGATTTCGAGGTTCACTCAGAAATGTTTTTTGTCTAGTTGTATACCAATATCTTCATAAAGCTAAGTTAAAATTATAACAGATGGTGTCTATATCCTTCTCAAATAGCCAAACTTCTATTTGAAAGTCAGGAAACGAGACTTTAAAGGGGTCGGCTCGATGACAGACCCCCATTAGCGAAGTGACGATTTGACAGTTTCACGATTGCGTTACAGCCACATCACGTGGAGCTTGTGAGCTTTTGTCCTCAACTGTCACACGAATGGCTTTCAACACATCAAACTGTCTATACCTTACTATATATTTATTATTATATTATTTATATACGTATTGACTGTCCGCAGCTAATGGAAAGAATCAGATTCAAAGTTCCACATTCTTGTCCTAGAAATCAAATTAAACCGCTTGCTACGCCACTCAGTAAAAGTAATTTAGGTGCCAATTCCTCTGTAACAGGAACTTGTAGATCCTTTAACGATATCAGTAGTGAATTAGATATTAACCACGACTCTCTTGCTAAGCTCCGGAGGGTAGTTTTAATGTCACGCCAGCCTCATTAGAGACTGTAAATATATGAAAATATTAAATTACTAAATTGTATTCCTATTCTATAAGTGTTTTGGTTTATATAGTTGTATTCTGTTGTTTAGTAAGTAAGTAGTAATTTTATTTTGTATTTATTATTTATATTCTCAATCAAGTACATACTAAGATAAACCGTCGATATTATATCCACGCATCCTAGATATATTCATACCTGTTACTTCATGTTGGTAAATTTTGTATTTGCCTGTAATTGGTTAAGCATTCAGCTAAAAACTATATATTATGTATTATACCTACATCTTTTTAAAAGTGTTAACTGTTGGCATCTTATATAAATAAATTAAATAAAATAAAATCTCGCCCTCAACTTGACAATAAAAACAAAGACGTACGAAGGTTAATACATTCGCCTTCATAAAATCGCGTGTCTCTAAAACGTATTTTAACATTCCGTTCCATTCATTCCAATACCGAACCGGTTAACTTTACGAGTAGGAACCACTTAACATTCCCTGGGTGAGCAACTGAGCAGACAGAGGAGAGACAGAGAGCTAAATCGCGCCGGATATTGGAAGTTAAATACAATAGTGTGACGACAGTGGCCATTAGCACCTCCAGAGATAACAAACTGTGGCGACACTTATCACCCCCAATGTCAATACCAGATGATGAGTGTGACGGAGGAATTGTTATACAATGTGTCCAATGTTTATAACGTACAACGACCCCTGTGGCATTACTATAACTTGACTACGAAAGGGACGGATGCTCATGACAGATAGAAATATGTCTCTTTCACACTATTTAATTATAACGGTAACTGTCTTGGTAAGGACTATGCTGGTGTACATTTCAGAGGCTGACAAAACTTCCACAATACAGTACGCATCACAATTGTGAAGTTTTTCTTCGATGGTCTCTATCGAGCTATGTAACCTATACATTTTTTTTATTAGTGTTAACTTAGGTAATTCATTGTTAACTACATATATTAAATTTAAATAAATATTACAATAGCTATTAAGTCTACCGCAACTCATGAACTAAGTCCCAGCTTACGCATAGTAGAATGATAAATAAATCGGTTAACGATGATACACAAACGATGTTCTAATTTGTTAACGTGATTCCAATAATTGATTGTTCAGTTCCTTGGAAAAGGCAGGTTATTTGGCCTTGAGGTTCTTCCATCATCGTATGTAAATCCGGTGTGACTCATTAACTACTTATTGTAATTACAGTGCGCGTGCTTCGCTTTACCTACTACTATATCTACATTATGTATGAAACGAGTATGTCTGATCATTAAAAAGAGTGGACTCAGACTTGGGTGTGTGAGTGAGGTAGCGAGGTCTCAAACCGCCATTGTGCACCAAAAATGGTGAATGGTGGACCTTAACCATTATTATATATGAACTGTGCCTTAACGATTTTAATTATGGACCTATTTGTACATCCGCTAATTAATAACCTGTTGGAATTTAGATGAGAATTCAACACGAACATTGATTCGAACGCACCCTGTTGAACAGAAAAGTATATATATCCAGTTGCTCCAGATCTTTAAGTCTTAAAATGAAAATGTAATCTGGTGTGTTCAGCTTAAGTCGCTCATTTTAAATCAGCCTTGTCCCATCGGACCAAACTACACTCTCCGTAAAAGGTGAGATAGTATCTGGCCATTTGATATGGTCTCCACCTCATAAGGGCCCTTTATTATGGCCAGCAAACACTGCACTCGCATAGCTCTCCCGCGATGGCCAACCTCGCCGGTTTCCTCACAAGGCCTGCAATGATATGGGGCCCGTTAATACAATCAGGCGCTGTTATGCTATTTCAATTACTATCAACAGAGGAGAGGTAGGACATAACGGGTTTCCCGTTCGAATTTGGAGCTGCCCGATTGGGGCAGGACCTCCACCTTATAGAAGTCCGTAGCCAAATAACACATTTTTATGTGTTGTGTTCCTACGCGGTGAATAAGGTTTCCAGTAATGAGCTCCTTGGGGAGGGGAAGGATTGTTACATTGTGTTGGTAGCAGAGGGATTAAACCTATTATGCTGCCAACACACTATAACTCTCCGAACACAGAGTGGCAACGCGCAAGTGATACTTCGGTATCGTGAGCGTAAATAGGCTACGGTAACCCGGTTTCCCATCAGATGGGCCGTATGCTTGTTTGCCACTCTTGTTGCATAAAAAAAAAAGTACTATCAACATAATGTACCAAATCGTTGTTTCATCAGTATACTACCGTAAATAGAATATTTCTCCTGGACTAGGTGATAATCTCAAGTATGCGTATGTGGGCGACTCTCGGTAATGTTATGGCAATGCTACATAACAGCTCTGGTCACTCAATTATGCCAGTGACTCTAATAGGGCATTTAGCTGTCAATTACTGGCGAACGAATATCTATCCGGCGGCCTATGGATAAGCATCATACATTGACATTGTTGTCATCAGATTTCATCCAAACATATTTATGACTTGGTCTAAATTGTTTTAATGGGTCGATCTTAAAATATGTCAGACATCATACGATACTTAGTCAAATATTCATGGAGTATAATATTTTCATTAAATCAAATTGTTTTAAAATAAGCAAGCGTGCGAATAATTAATTTTGTTAGCATCATGACCGTTGTTAATTAGTTCACCGTATATGGTGATCTGCATTTAGATTTATGTGTAGTATCGATCGCCACGTGCGGTCCATTGAAGGCGAGATAGCGGGGGCGCGGCGCAGGCGTGGGGGGGAGGGGATTCATTCATATTGCGCACGCGCATCGACCGCGCGGCCTCGCCGCGGCCGCAGGCGCATGCCGAACGTGCCGCGCCCTACCCACAAAATGCACTTCAGCCCCACATACAATCATAAATTATACTGATACCTAGTCCCAACCAATAATAATGGTGCCGTTGAACCGGACCAAGCGCATTGTTATGAAAAACTATCTTATTATCTCTAATCCCATATCGAAACGGATCTTATGTTGACAGCCGCTCCATTCATACAGACGCTAGTTGTCATTCCTTGTCGCGAGATACACCCACGCAACAATTAAGTAACGTGTAAGTAATGTTGTAGGTGACAAAAAATATAGAATTAACCAGCCGATTAGGTAATAATACAAACTTGTCTCCGGTCAGTGAATTAGGCAAGTGCAAATATTTGCGGACACCTACATCCGCCAACCGGCTGCTCACAGGCTCGACAAGTCAATAAACTCCCACTGTGTTTCACACACCAACTCTAGGACACGAACTCAAGAAAGTGTACGGAGGCGAATCAATTTACTACACACGCTGTATGGTATAATCCCATGTGGGTTTGTCCGGGACCTATCATAGGATACAGCTGCTGCCGTGGGTAGATTTTTTAATCATGTAGGTCTCTACATGTGGAGTAAGTACATATATAGTATAAGTAAACAATTATGTTACTGATCTTGTACAAAAAATAGAATCATCTAATATCCGATATCATATATTTAAAATAGATCCATATTATATGCATGTATATAAATTATAATTTTGAGCGTGTAAAGATGTCAATAAATTGGGACCCCTCATTAAAAATATTACAAACCTAGTACAAAACCTATACGACACTAATTGATATTAGAGGGGAAAAAGAATACGGGACGCTTCGAATTCGAGTTTTCGAACATGTCATTCACTTTATAATTAATGGATTTCCAGGTCACTCGAGCGGGATTATAAGGAATAGTCTCCATTCCAACTTTAAGAGAGTGAAGAAGAAAACAACAATTAACATACTCAGTATTCTACATTGTGGAATTCTGCTTTATTTAAGACGTTTAATTGGTTTGAGGATATGCAATAACATCCTTTAGTTAAAAATTTGTACCGCAAGTAGCGATCAGCAGCCAACGACAGCCCACGAGGCGGCCAGGTCACGTAGGCTCTTGTGCTCGGCATGCGCGTCGCACCACCGTTACGCCACCGCCATCATAAATCTCGAACGATTCCGCGGAATTTATGGGAACATTGCCAGCGACATCCTTGCCGTTCAACATCGACCGGTTATCGACTCGCTCGTTACCTACTCCCATTCCGGACACGTAATGGCTATCGTAAATTCGAATATATTCGACATTGGAATACTTTACACATTTAGATAGGTACCAAAGTAATTTTAGATACTCGCCAGCATGAGTAAATTCTATTCTTTATGGCAATATTGTAGTTCAGCGTTAGCAGACGGCGATTACGTCTGAAAGCTAGCTCTATAATATATTCTAGCTGCGTGGCATATCAATGTGTTAATACTATACGCAGAGGGAATGCTATGAAGCGGGAGTGCGGCATGCTAAAGGATAGCACCGCAGACAAGAGCCGGGTCGAACGACCTCCACGTCTGCAAAACGAATATAAATGTCCCAAACAGCACCAAGATTATTGCTCGCACGTTGCCGATCCTAGGAAACCACACCTTCTTTAAAAACGCTAGAGAAGGCGTTTTTAAACTATTATTAAGGGTATAATATGTCAAGTAGAAAATGTATGACTACAGCACAGATTCACAAAACTATTTCGAAAGTCTTTTTTGAGGCAAAGCTAAACTCATTTGCATACAAT
Source organism: Drepana falcataria (assembly GCA_945859725.1). NCBI lineage: Eukaryota > Metazoa > Arthropoda > Insecta > Lepidoptera > Drepanidae > Drepana > Drepana falcataria. The sequence goes on from OX243925.1 coordinate 2,217,255, forward strand.
TTTGAGAGACCAATATTCAAACAGTTATGATTTTGGCCAGGCCGGTGATTGCGCCTTCGCATTGTGTAGGCCCAACCAGCCGAATGCCCGCACGCACTTCCTGTACTAGTATCATTCTATTGGCGAAAACTCGAATGGGCTCGGCCACAATCGAATCTATCAAGAGGTTCATGTTTTATTCTTGGTAATAAAGATGATAGTATACTCTTCAAATTGCCTATCCCGCTGTTGGCCATGATTCGCTGAATGTCAGGGGTCATCATCGCTAGGATTTCCGCATGTTAATGATCTTATTATGTTCCATTCATCTTTTGAATTCCATTCTTACTCGGTTCCAGCAATTTATGTTATTTTGGCGTATAATGTGGGAATATTTCGTGGATTTGCACACAATGGTTATACGCCAAAACAATAAAATAACTATGTTCATAATAATCATGGTCGAAATTAGCAATCTAACAGCCGGTTTCTCGTACGCATTTCTATCCATCAAATTACGTGACAGATTGTTAATCTCTAATTAGACGTAGTTTGGGTTGCTAGAAGCTTCAACTGACAAACTGTTGGCAGTTTGTCTACGGTATGTCAAATCCCAAATCAATTGCCGATAGGAGCCATTTTAAGTTTCTGAACGCATTTTCTCTTTGTTAACAGATTGTTGACATACAATTTTTAATTGTAGATTATTGAGGAATTATCGACGTGTTAACGCAAGTATTCCGATTTGAACTCCAATTTCTAAGCGGATTTAATAGGATATAGAGATGTTACAAAATAATCGATTTTAATTTTTCGTTTTTTATAGCAATATTAATATACAACTTAATTTCTATCAATAATGCTATTTGGTTTCCTAATTCCTTACGTTGAAATATTAATAGAACATTGCCATTGATTTTTAGTTTTGAATTGGTTATATTTTTATTCATATAATTTTATTTGATTTTTAATCTGATATTTTTTTAATATGAATCTCTTTAGACAAACCCTAAGACATAAGTGTGTAAAGTTACAGAAATCGAAATAATCTTTTAATAATAGCAAAAATATTAGAAATTGGCAAGTTTCAAATCATCATCATCAGCCCTGTCGGGAACCTACCTATATGTTGAATTACTATAAATTATATAATATAAGTATTAGAATAAAATATAAGTAGATAGATCGCGTTCTGTGTAATTTTTACGCGACAGCGGCGGCATTTTAACATTTACACTTTATTTATTTATATTCTTTACACTTGTTTATCACACGATAACTGAAGTACCTAAATAAACAAGATAAACAACAACAAATAAACTTTTGTCCAACTAACGAAACTTCAGCTCCCGGCGGGAATACTTTGACATTGCAAGACAAAGACGAAGCTATAAGCTAGAGGGAAATAGACATACTTTAAAAAATAATTCGGCTGTCAACAGTAGATTAGTTAATTTTTCGATGATTTGCGTTCTAGAAACTCAAAGCTCGATGACAGATTGTTAACAAATTGTTATTGTGACAAAGTGTTGACTAATTCATCGTGCTAAAAGTGTACCAGAAACCGGCGGTTGGCTTTGTATTTTTTTACAATTAGTACATAAAGCTACGGTTTTTAATTTTGTGAAGATAAATTATGTGATATCTCAACTATAATCTGTTAATTAAATATTTAACTTAATTATAAAAATATTTTAAAAGCTTCTATTTACAGTTCAAATATTAGATGTCATTAATTTGATGCTTGAACGTCAAGATTCAAGATCAAGAAGATGGCAAGAATTAATGGTATTTATTTTTACTTTCTCGAGGCAGTCTGGAACAATAGATGATGACAAACTTGAAGTCGCTGCATTCCGCGCGTCCTTAATCCCAGATTATATTCCATATAACGTCAGTCTTATGCAAATTAAAGAAATTTTAATATTATCCTCGGACGTAATACCGTCCTGCACATAAGTACATATGTACCTATACCGTACTATGCAAGAAAAATAAAGATTGTTTAATTCATTTTAAAAGTTTGACAATAGGACAACTTTCGTAAAACCAAACAAAAAAACTACTAAATAAGTTGTATTAGAATACAGTATTACAAAGCGGTTACTAAAGAAAATTTTGAATTTTGAATTAGTGTTAACGAAGAATATTCCCATATAAATTATAATTATGAGCTTTGTCTCATAGGATAACGAAGTCTCAAGTTTTATATTGTCTCAACTTCTTGGATAACGGGTTTGTTGCAACCGTGAAGTAGAGCGTTGCATTCCCACATGATAAATTGTACAGTTTCAAGCCTTGTCTACGCAGGCGGCTGATTATGTATCGTTATTTCCTTTCCAATGTACAATGCACCGTGCGAACCGTGAGTCAGGATATGAACACATCTTTGTTGCCGAAACAGAAATTATCATTTACATGCTAACGAATCATGAGACTGGAAAATTATATTCATCACTCCGGGATAGAGCAAGATAAATAAGCAGAGAACCCACAAAATTCTTAAAGCAGAATGTGTTCTAAGACACATAAGAGTGTAAGTTAGCTCTAACAAATCTCTAAAATTATATAAACCTTCTGATTAATAAACATTTTTAGAACCTCATTGACACAATTAAGGGACAAAATTTTATTAAAAAAATATGTAGACTGTCACATTGCCTGCAGCAAATACATTCTGTGCTAGTCGTCTGTGGCAGCTTTATTGCTTGTATCTGAGTACCATCAATAGAGAGCCCATAATAATATCACATACCAATGTCAAAAGTAACTTAACACCAATGCGTGTGACGCTGCAGGTATCTGCAGTACAACATTGAGCACCCATAATCGTAGACAACAACCTCCGCATTTGGCGTTTAAACCAAGGGCCATAAACTTTAAGTAGGCATTCAGACATCGATAGTATTGATGTCCTATTCCCACGCGAGAGGATGTTCGTATCTATTCGATGATGGGCTGGCGAGTAGGGGCCAGATGATTCCCACGCCTGCCTTAAATCTTACCAGTCTTTATGTATGTGATAGATAATTAACATAAATAAAATTTTAGTTATAGATAGTGCCATCCACGATGATGCGCCACACCAATTTCTTATCGAGGGGTCCCGAGATGCGGAGCGTATGACCTGATATGAGAATATGTATGAAGTGTATTAATTGTTAATACTCAAAGATAAGTGGTAGGTTGCATACATACACCCCATTATTCTTCCTTATTGTTTATAAATAAGGAAGAATAATGGGGCGCGTCATCGTGGATGGCAGTATCATAATACTCTCACGGGGTAGGCACAGAGGGTAGACTAGACCAGTTCTCTCTAACTTATAAGATATATGCAACAATATTGTATTAACAAGTGTTCAAAATATCACTCCCATAAACGTAATTGCGTTAGTAGGTACATATATGATAAAGTTGGCTTATTCTATTACAGAAACACTACACTCTTCATCGCTTGCTTATCGGGAAGATAATTCAAATGAAACGCATCATACTCATACTGCATACATAATGCAATGAGATGCGAAGCGACAGCGTCAAACCAAAATGGCTCTGGCCAAACTTATTCCTGAGCCCGAAACATTTTTTAACTTGTTTGCTTAACTAAATAGGTGCATGATATAACTATCCTTATTTGTAGTTTATATTTGTTACGAAAAAAAATATTACAATGTATGATAAGCACAATATGTAGGTATGAAGCTTGGGGAACGGCTGTCACGTTGGTCAAACATGGGTGCTGAAATTAAAAAATTTGTGAATATAGGATACAACAAAGAAATGAGAAAATCGTATCTGAAATTCCTTTTGCTAGTAATAAAAGCAGCAAAGCAAAGAAATTGAGAGGAAAAATATACAGGCTATGTTGGTAGGTATGATCCATTAGGTAGGTTCCAATAGTGCTTTACTTCAAAATATAGGCCGATGAAGTAACAAAAGTGATCACAGCTCAATGTTCTTACACGGGAAACAATCATACTTGGAGATAAAATTACAGCATTACATCCATAAAACTACCCATTTATCATTTGCAGTTATCACTCCAGGGCACGCCTCTAAACACAGACGCGACGACTCGTTCTATTTCACCGCAGACGAGTTGTTTCATATTACGTCTAAACTAATATGTATTACTAGTTGTCCCGCCCAGCTTCGCTTGGGAGAAAAAATTAAAGCCACGGACCCAGTGGCGCCACCTATCGGGTCCAATTGTGAATCTAAACCATTCCCAGATCCTCTTGAACACACACAGAAAATTTCATTAAAATCGGTCCAGCCGTTTAGGAGGAGTTCAGTGACATACACACTCACAGAAGAATTATATATATAAGGATAAAGAGGAAAGATTGGATCTTTTGTTTGCACTGAATATGTTCTGAAACTATTGGACCGATATGAAAAGACGAAGTTACCCTCCAGCAGTCTAGAGATAATTTTGATGAAAACGTGACAGATGGGGAGTCCATCTCCGTTTTCCAAACACCACATACTCAGAAAACGTCATTGGCACGGTCGGGATCCAAACTTGCCATTTTTGCGTTGCACGCGACTCGACGCCCGCTCCGCCAGTATGGCACGGGTGAAATTATAGGCGAACCAATTGATAATAAATGAATGCAATGTACAAGGACGGCGTACGAGGACGGTCGTTATTTACATGAACTGGACCGGATACGACCAGTGGCCAGCGATATCCACGTGCGCTGAATGTAGTGCGCCGACTTATTGGAGCTGACCTTACTTTAGGACAGCACGGACCACCGGTGCGCCGCAACAGGGGAGAACATAAGATACTGATCTTAAGCTAAACGGATAGGGAAAGGGCTACATAAGCCATTAGCTGAACATTTATCCTGTACACTAAATTAGAAATCTATCCTCAGACAGTAGTAAGTTCAAGCTAATACTACATGTAAATAAAATACTTATATATTGACTATCTACAGAAAAGGGAAGTATTGTATAAAAATAATCTGTTTTGTTTGTTTCGGCTATTCTTCAGCTTTTTGATGTAAAACTATTATAAGTAGACATTATTTATTTGTACGCGACTTCATCGCAATAGATATCACCGCCGTTAAACGATAGAAATTTGCCTTGTCATAGTCCGAGATAAAATGTATAGACGAATCATAGTTATTTGAGCCCTTCTGAGTCATCATGCCCGAAATAAAGCTATCGAACTCTTCTGAAAGACAAGAGTTCGATTTATTTATATATCTGTCTTTTTAACAGTAAACATGTATATTTAAAATTCCATAGTATTAGGGAACCCGCTTTTACATTTATCAGTCCGTCACAAACTTTAATGAAATGAATGAAAGTCTATACCTTAACATGCATTTAAATGTGTGTGCAGTGTGAATTTGATGCAGGTTAAACTACATCGTCGTCGTCACATCCGGCCCGATGACCGAAGAGTTACGCAAGCGCAGTCAACATGGGCATTGTATGCAAAATGCTGCCAGCCACCGCTCGCCAAATACCAAATATACAGTACTAACGGTACTTACCTAAGTAGGCATACCTACATATTAAAGCATGTTAGCCCACCATTGTTTACTAATTTTATATCACAAAATTCCTCGGAAAATGTCTAGCCGCTGCAAGCTTTGCATTATTTAATAAAGTAAGTCAATACGTGCTCATTTACAACATTTAGCTTGATCTGACATGCACGCGTATAATTCACTTGAATCAGACCCTACGCTGTACGGATACTTTTAGTAAAAACATAAAAGCTTATAATAACAATTTCACGCTACAACTGATGCTTACCCAAGCTCGAATAGACATACATACTGGCCTTTCGAAATTCACATATACTTCCGTTTATCCACAATACCGAAAGAACCGGAAGGATTTTAAAGGGGACCATTTTAGACTTCCCGGCTTCCAATGAGAACCATAAAAGACTGTTATATCCTAAGTAAACACTATTTATGGCTGCATGCCATAACGAGCATTGTGACGGGATTTTAGGACACAATGTGATACGTCGCTTCAATATTAATGTAAAAAATACGTATATGAAACATAAGCCGCATTAAAAATTATAAGAATAATCCAAAGATTATTTTCTTTATATTGTACAACCCGAGGAGCCCCAACACTCGTGTGAAACAAATCCTGACCGGCACCGGACATCCGTCTTTGTCGATATTCCCGTTCTACATCAAAGGGAACCACTGAATTCAACTCTCAAACAATTTTCAACTGTGAACGTGAGCTATAGAGCCTATACTAGCATTCGACATGACGATCGTAAAACTGCCCCAATACATCTTGTCACGAGAAGAGATGATTAAATTGCACTGGACAGCTACACAATAGAGGATGCGGAAACTTGTTGTAATGTTACAAATTGGAATGCAATAATAGTACGTAAGTTTAGTTTTTAGTTTAGTAATAGTACTAACTTATTGTAAGTTTAGTTACTCACTTATTCATCACATAACTAATACTGTAAGTATAACTTACAAAATACGGCTTTAATTGGTGACCTTCACACGTTAAAGAACAGCATTTACCTGGAACAAACATGCAAAGTATTATTACAATGAATTATGATATAATGATGTGTAACAGAAATAGATAATCTGATAAATTGTGTCTCTTCGTGAGATCGCACATAGCGCAACTAACAAGTATCGCCCACACCAACACATTTCCGCTACCGACTTTTAAGGTACACTTGACATCAGAACTACATCCTAGCGTATGTTTTCACACGCAATGAAGATACTAAGTTTTTGCTGGCGACAAAATATTTCTAGTGCATGCGGCATACTTATAATTCCAATCAGTGCACCGGTTGATTGCTTATAAGAAACGTCGTCGACCTTGGACGAGGACTCGCGGAGCGGACGTGGATGGTCGTAAAATAAAAACGGCCCTCGCAGCCGCGAAGACAAACAGAGAGACTGCTATAATGTATGGCGAGACGCTCACACGATTGACGGCCGATAGCTCCTCCGTCAGAATGGCGGCATCCGGCATTCAAGGTGACACAGCCGATCCTTGCAGATCCGGTCCCAACAAAAGCATTTCAACTATACGAAGGAATAGACACGTTTTATGAAAAGAAAGCCTAAAACAATGCTAAATAGTACAAATGTTTGAAATTCAATATCTCCTTTTAAAACTGATGATCTCAGGCTATAGTTAATTCATCACAATATTTATGAAAGAGACATGAAACTAAATTCATATTTGAAGTTATAGAGAAGTGATTCGGTGGCGTTGTAACCATGGGTAATATAATAACGGTTGAGCAACCTGCCGGTTGCCAGTGACAGCGCAGTAGATATTCAGGCGTGTGCGGTGGATTGTCGTTAAATTGAATTAGAGCGCACCACCGGCAGCCTGCGCCCGCGCAGTTCGTCGACCGATCGCCCACCACACTTACATATTGATTGTTGATCCCATTCCATGATCCTAGGAGGTCGATTAATCAAATCTTCGTGGGTGTGACACCATTTGATACGTAAATCAGGTCTTCAAATTCCTTGTAATACTTTTGTTCGATTATTAAATGCAATTAAAAAATAAGTTACTACACCTTTCACATCTAATAGAAAAATTATTGCCAGCAGAGTTCATAAAAGCGTATATTGCGTAGGGTGGCATACATAAAGAATACGCGGGCGGAGACGTGGGTCTGCGTGCTGGGGCGGAGACAGCACTCCCTTTGGCGACGCTCTTGTTAGATCACAAGTTATAGCTTTGTGTGGATGAGGCACGAGTGATGCAACGATTTGCACCAGAATAGGCTGAGATGGGAAATAATCAAAAGTATCATAGGTTATGCAAAGACGGAGTTTGACACTCTCCTGTGGTTCACATGAAGATCTGTTCGGCGGCATTAATACTTCTTTGAACATGAACCATAATAACGCCATTGTGATTTAACAAGGCTTGAATCCCTTATCACTTCCATTAGCAGCCATTAATCTTCAACAGTTTTAATATAAGTGCCCACCGCATGACCTAAGCGCTTAAGCCCCTTTCGAGCTTTCACAAAACGGGCACATGTCATAAATGGATTTGAATATTTTTGTAGTACTTATATTTGAAAAAAAAACCTCAAACCCCAAAACCACCACCCGCTAGGCCTTATCCTAGTCATCATTAGAAACTGGCCTTTGTGACTTAATTCAACGACATTCGCAAATAATTTTCCAAATAAACTATTAGGTACCTGGTGACACCAGTTGCCAGACAGATAGTTAAATGTGTTCCATTAAGAACCAGAATAGTCAGCCTAATTTGCTATTTAAGAGGATTGCTTTAAGCGCTAGCACTACAATTTGGTAGATAAGACGACTTACGCAGTACCAACTCAAATATTATTTTCTATTATTTATAAGTACAGGTTGGGTCATATTTCCAGAAAGATGTAATATATATAAGCTATTTCTTGAAATGACTCTAGATTTCAGAACACTTATGAACATAAAATAGGCCATCGACCGTACTCACTATTACTTTCACCATAGCGCACCATATTAGTTAGTGCATGCCTCACCACCAAACACCACACCATACGATAGCCATAGCAGAGAATACTAAATATCATAACGTAACCATCGCTTCCAAATTGCCCGTGTCACGCCACTCGTGCACCCAACTCAAGAATCATGCGAGTTTTGCGTATAATAAGAAATAATATCGTATTTTATAAGTTTGTAAGTTTTTTATATAGATTTTTTAGTTTTTTTTGTCTTTGGAGATGCAACTAAGGCCACTTCATACTGATGCAAGGCAGCATTCAACTGTGCCTACTATCTAGATGTACTAGACGTAATTTAGAAAAACTGAACCCAAAATACAGGGAATTCCCTATTTGGCTGATTTTTAACACTAATAGTTAAAATACCCACCCTGGTTTTGTTAAACGGATGGCCGTGTCTAACATAAATTTACGTCAGGTGATACATATGTTAGGTACCTTCTATAGCAAATGACGATGTGTTTCGGAGAAAAATGTGTTAATATCATTCGTCTTCATTGGAACTAGCTGTTCCTGGCGGCTTACCCAAGTTAAAGTTCATGCAAAAATATTGTTTCAAATCAAACACAAACGCATTCAAAGAAATTTGTGGCCCTTTATAATATAAGTGAGGATAGCATAATATAATGGGCTTATCCGTTTTTGTTTTTATTTTTTTATACAATGTTCAGAATTTTGATTTAATTGCTTGTATTTGTTCCAGGAAATCGAAACTAGGCGGAAGTTGCAGAAAACGAGTAATCAACTGGCTATACGTACAAGACATTCGTGTATTTATGATTGAAAACAAGTTTTACATCGGCGGCGTAAGTGGTGTGTTGTGGAGGAAAGGCAAGCAGGAATCGCTTTTTGTTTATTTTGTTTAATATATATATATATATATATGTACTAGTGTAAAAAATAACATTACCTCCACTAATTGTACGTTATCGAGCATAATAAATCATCTAACAATATACTAACCGTTTGCCTGGTTTTTACTAATAGAGTTAACCTACTTGGTTGTGCCGTTGCGAGTTGTACACAACAAGTAACCAAATTATCATTATAAGAGGCTTGATGGTTTGTGCGCATTAACCTCAATCCAAAGAAATATGAATGCCTATATGACACTTTCCTCTATCTGCCTACCTCGTAAGTGTCTTGGAGTGATAATAAAAATAGTTATATCTTATATACATTTCAAATATTTGCAAATAAGCATCGAATTTCTTGCAGGAACATAACAATTTATTCATGGAGTACTTCGATACATCTTCGGAGCTGTAATCAAATGCGCTGTAGTCATACGGTGATGGTAACGCGCCTGAAAGTGTGTTTATAGCATCCGCCTTCCTGTCGTGGACCGACGAAAATACCGTTACGCCCGCACAACCAAACTCCATTGATTTACATACGCAAATCATGACGAATTGCCCACAATGCACGTCCAAAATACGCCGCTCCTCCTCCAATATTGACGTACTCCAATGTGATTAATTGCCCATTGCCCTCCACTTAAGGCCCATATTGGACCAAATAAGTTTTAGCCCTTTACATCATTTCGGAGATCGGACATCGCATCGCTTGTTGCTCATCGTCGAAGGTTGTAAACACGCTCATAAATATTTCATTATAAGGAGAGGTATGCTTCAGAATGTACAGTATCTACATTCGTAACACAGAACAAAACATCTTTAATCTCTGTCACACATTAAATGTATCCTATAATTTGCCTACAAACAGTGGTGGTCGGATGGTTCGAATAGTCGCTTTCAATGCGAAGATAGCAACTTTGAATCCCGATTGATAAAAACACGAGATTGACAAGGAAGGAAAACATAGAGAGAAAACATTTTAAGAGAAATTCGAAGACTTATGTAAAAATCGCGTTTGAGAAACGGTGATTGATTCACCATCTGTCACGTTAGCACCTAAATATAACTCCGTTTCTTAGGGGATCCTTGCGGGAAGGCGTTGGGATATATTCCTACGCAAGTAGTGCAAATTAGAGACAGCATTGATAGTCAACATGTAGCGAGTCTACTTTTGTATACTTGCTATTCAGAACTAAAAGCTCATCTCCTGTGTATTAAAGCCTATTCAGACGACTCACTAGTAGGAAGCCATAAAGCAGACGACGCAGTTTGCACACAAGTATTAGATACATACATACATACCGTTGCATCATATGAATGTAATGTGCAATAGGGAAACAATTTAAAATTTGTGTTTTTTTCTCTTTTTATGTAATGTAATAAGCGCTAATTGATAAGTATATTACACTTATTACGAACCGTAATGGATAAAGTTGTAGCGGAAATGCTGCCTTCAACAAAAACAAACTGACGTTGAATAGAGGGGTTTAAAAAATTGTACACTCGTTAGTGCATCCGGTGAATTACGATTGCGCGTGGTGTTTTTATTTCCAGATCGAATGAGAAAAAAATTGTGATCAATCGGTCGGCATAGCACACGAGGAGGGCGCTCTCCTGCGCCGCGGGAAGGCGCGGGAGGCTGCTCGTTGGCATCCATGAATGGCCTTAACGAACTCGCTGGCCTTGGCAGGCCGGCCCTATAGCCAGCCCTACGGTCGCACTTTACAACAGACCTATATATATATATATATATATATATATATATATATATATATGTATATACATTAAATCCAGAATTCCTAAAGGCAAGCTTGATATATGTACCTACCGACACCGTACAACAAATTGAATAATTGAAGCAAACGGGAGATCCAAAAAAATTACGCAATTCGCTCGTCACACCATTTGTGGTAAGTACCTAAAAGTATCTGTCGGGGACATACAAAGCGCACTTCCATATGCGGTAAACATCTCATTCATGATCCTTTGATTGAGTTTGAATGAGTGGCGTGCTCTGCGTACACAATTCGCCAGCTAACAGGAAGTGAAACGAGACCGGCGACATCAAGGACGCCCTATTGGAGCCCGATTTATATCTCTATTCAACGTTGAAACAACTCCCAAGTTAATTTCTCTAGTAAACCGGTTTAAGGAGATTTATTGATTTGTGTTAATTAGTTAAAGGGTGTGGAATGGAACGGGGATGCCGTAAATTTGTTTTCGACCTTGAATAGAGCAAGACCGGCATGGTAACCTACTTAGTGGTGCGTGCCTGCGCGTGCCGACGAAGGATTACGGCTGGTCTAATGACGCTGCTCTGGAAACATCTGCTTAAACTATGATTGAAGCACAGAATTATAAATGACATAAAAGTATTTTAAGGTCTATTTGTTTTTCATAGGATTCTGAAGAAAAATCTTCTGTGCGTTCTGTTAACCCTGACCATTAATAATGACAAACGTGTATTTAACATAAATAGGCGTTTCATAAATTAATACAATAGTTACGTCCGCATAGTAAAAACTGGCTGTTACAAAAAACACTTGTATGAACGTAAACACATTTTTTGTGTGTAATTTCATTTCCTCTAGAGGGCAAGCAATTTTTTTACGTTTATTTATATATAGGATATAGTGGTGTGTTTTCCTTACTAGATTAACTATGAAAAAATCACGTACATACCTTTACTGTCCGTTTGACGTTTGGTGAATCTAAAGAACAGTCAAGCGTCGATTCTCAGTCATACTGCGGAACATTGATGTACGGATGTTACCGTCAAACCGTTTCCCAGAACAAACAACTAGCGCTCACAAACTTATCATGAGAAAATCTTACCATGACCATGCTTTTACTTCAATTGTTGTAGTGAAGGTTCGTTAATCTTTAATAACTTTGGCAGTATCTAAACATATTATTAAGGAAGCTTGCAATACTGATGCAATATTAATGTTAGAATATGCGTGAAGCAAAAACGGTGTACTTTTTGTCGTATCTTTCCTATATCAATGTGGTTGAAACTTAAAACTTTAACGAATTATGGTCGTAATTAGACCAAGACCAATTGGCGACAACACGTCTATAAGCCCAATGTTATAACTAAATTTATGGTTATATTTTGGCTTCTTCTCAACATGAAACTAAATGGCCCGATAAAAGCTCGTGATCTATGATTCTCTGCGGCACACTTACAAAAAGCTTGACTCGCAGTTACTCTTTAGAGTAAATGCCAGAGCCATTATCATTTGGTGTCGGTCGGATTGCCGTTGCAGATCCGTGAACGAGCATTGACCTGCATTTTGAAGTAAGGGCCGACTTTGTATGAGCTCATAGTACTTCAATAGGAACTGCAATTGGTTCACCAAGCAAAGTGAGATGTGAAAACTTAATAAGACGTGGAAAGCGAACAATGCCTCGTTACAGAGCCGTGGTGTTGCCTTCATCGAGTGAACTGCGGAAGTCGATATCTATTAGCACCGCACAATAGGTGAGCGACATCCGAAGCTCATTACTGGCCATTCGTTTCCGTTAGCGATTCGCAACACGCGGCTAAGTCGCGGCTTCTGATAATATCAATATACCTATTATAATATATTGGAACCTCTGTAAGATTAACGACTGTCGTCGTTTTCGCGCATATTCAAATATCACTATTTTAAGACGGTATTATACTTATGAGCATCATATGGAATATAATATCAACTCGCTTGTCTCATAAATTGCATAATAGCCCGACCAATAAATTAAACACTACTGTCATGCAGAAACAGATTCTTCCATTTAAACGCTAGCATGACGTATTCGTAGTATAAGCTAGAGACGGGTAAACACACCCGGCCTTGGCCACTACATGTTTACGGATACTAAATGCTTTGGCAAATGAACTCGAATAAGAAGTTAATTTTGTAAAGCGATGACACCAAAGTTTTTATTTAGACCTTTAATGGCTTTAATCGGAGATAAGGCACGGCCGCTGTTAGATATTCATGAATATTGTAAGCGAATATCATATTAGAGAACATTTCTATTCTACATTTCTCTTTGTCGCTAAAACTATTGATATGCATCGCGGCGCTGGCAACTATATTAAACAACTTGGAAGGATAGACGTTGGCAATCCACCTGAGAATGTTATAAACAAGGATAGTTATGGACAATTCGCATGTTCATATATCGACAAGGTAATGCAAATAGAACGTGAGGACGCATACATCTGAGCGCTAGTGATCCGTGCCAGCCCTCCTTAGGACATAAAGTAAGCAAACATGATTTGTTTTGTTCAAACATTGTACGTTATCTCACCCATAAACAGACAGGGTATTGCCTACGCCGCCGACTAAGCCGCACGCAGTAGTCAGAGATGAACGTGCTTTTTGTACTAGGCAAACATTTGTAGAGCTAATATTTGTTGCATGCCCCCACGGATATTCAAGGGGCCGCCCTGATCCTGCTCTCTGCAGACACGTTCGAAATGAGAATATACTTGGATCCAATACAAAATTTGCCTTTAAAGCAATATTGAGCGAAAAAAGCCATGGTGGCCGAGTGGTTCGAGCAGTTGCCTGCGACACAAAGATCGCAAGTTCGAATCCCGACTGTACCAATGAGTTTTTCTGAACTTAAGTACAGTGATTAGGCACACCACGAGCTTTACGGTGAAGGAAAACATCGAGAGGAAACTTGCATACGTCTGAGAAGAAATTCAAAGGCGTATGTATAGTCGTGCTTGAATAACGGCGATGGACTCGCCATCTGTCACTTTGGCACCTAATATACCTCTGGCGGAAAGTGGGTGTGTGGGTACTACCTATACACCTCTGCCTACCCCTTCGGGGACCCTTGTGGGAAGGCGTGAGGATATAACTATAACTATATATGAGCGATTAAAGATATCGTGCATACGCCGGTTACTACGTACGAAAGATGTAAATTCGTGTCAAGAACCTGAAAGGAAAAACCGAGAGTGAACCCGGCCTGCTGATTAAATGAACATATTTTTATAGGGACCAGTACATCGCGCGGCGGAAAATGCATAATGACTTCCGTTCACCGGACGACGAGAAACATCGAAAATAAATCGGCACAATAATTTCAACGATCTGAGAATTCATCAGGTTACATACAAATGCTAACAAATTTAATAAGCTATCACAACGATTCTATTGAGTATACGTAATTTTATATATATATATGTAAAGAATATCACTACACTAGTGTCATTCCCTTTCTTTATGGTTTTATTATCTATAGATCTTTAATAAGGAGATGGCGGCGTCATGTCAGTGACACGGACTGGCATTAAGGGAATTTTCAAGAATAGAGAGTGAGGTTATGTTATTTTAGAAACACATGGAACAGTAAATAGTTTCTGTATAAATAAAAGGAAATAGATAAACTTAACTAGAAGTAAAGGCTTTAAATGTTGTTTTTTGTTATTTCAGGTAAGTTACTCTGTTTAGAATATGATAATTATCTTAAAACTTTGTATTTAATTGTGTTGTAAATAAAAGTAAAATTTGTTATTTCAGAAAACGCAAATATCGTCTTTATTTCATTATTTAAGGCTTATTACTATTATATATATATATATATATATAACAAAATCCTAATATCCTAATTCTTGTAATATAATAGATGTGACGCATGTCACACATAAACTAGTGAATAGAATTGGATGAAATTTGGCACGAAGACAGTTCTTTTTGTATTCGTACATATAAGGTATGTTTTAGTCCAAAAAAAAACCTACAAATGAAATGAAATGTTACCGCTGCTTTCCAATTTTAATTTTGATACTGCGGGACTGATCTAGTAAGAGATAAATACAAGAGTTGGCAGGTGTGTAATTTAACATTCAGATTTTAGGTAATATCGAAGATCAAATCAATCGAACCAATTCCAATGACGAATAAGATTAAAAAGTATCCCATATGGTTAGACTTATTCAGGGAGCATCGTAAGATCATGTATATGGTAGTCTGTTAGTGTAATATGATTTATAGGAGTTTTGATAAACGGATATGGGAAGTGCGGTCGACGTGGCGCAAGTGGTTTACCGTTCATTGGCTTGCGATTCTAATTTTGTTATATCCTGTGGGCTTCCTGAACCACCGACCGGAACAGCCATCGACTCCTTATAAAGAAAAAGTACCTGATTCCAGCATCTTGCTTGACTAAGATCAGTACCTTACGATTTTATTTTTCGCCATCATCTTTTAGATCCGCGAACAACAGCACACTAAGGATATCTTCCACAATTTGCCAATGTGCCAACTAATAAATACCATCTAACCAGACGGCCTAATAATATATTCCCATTCAATATTAAAAAAAGAACCATATTAGATATGGATGCCGTACATGCATACGGCTTTATAGATGACTTACATGACAATGAATTACCCATTCAAGAGTCACCCGTTTCTATGGACAATATATAGGAATGAACAGTGAATGATAACAATACGATCTACAAACAAAAACAAACTGGCACGTATCAGCCGATACCCGAGAGCTTGTTTACACATCAGACAGACTGTAAACACGCGAACGATCGCTGCCCGAATCTATCGTCAGCCAGATATACTTCGCAAATTAATGCTACCAAAAAGAATATTAATTATGTACACAACATAGAACAGCTCTATATACGTCCGTCTCTACCTGATAGCCTCTATAAAAATACTGCCCGTTTAATTACATGTGCTGTGATCTTCTTTCATTGTCAAACAGATATTTCATGCTATAAAAAATGCCGCTTCGCAAAAGTTACTTATGTATGTAAAACATGCTTCTATCAGAGATAAAAGCTGCGCCGTTCCTCGTGTTGCAGCCATATATAATCAGTTCACATCCTCTTTAGAAGCGGCTACTAAATACGAAAGTTAACACCCATTGTTTCCGCCGATGAGTACGATCTTTCCATTCACTTCACCCGATGTTCGCAGTACTGTTTCTAGAAACGATTGTTCAGTTCTTAAGCTAACAGCCTTCGGTAATACTAAACTTCTAAGCTCAGCTAGTCAATAGGTTTATGTAGATTAGGGAAATAAATGTACTGTAAACTTACAAGAATATTAGCTTAAAGTGAAGTCTGGAGTAAGCACACAATTGTTTTGAACAATGAAGGAGCTGCATGCTAGGTTGAACATGGCTGTGAGGCGGTCACAGTCCAAAACCCCGTCATGGGAACACACTGGTTACACATCGTGACGAAGAAGTGTTTCTCAGGACTTACGGTCTATAATTTAAATAATTGCACTACCGTTCACACACCAAGTTAAAAGGTTATATAGTTAAACCTTATAATATATAATAGGAGTCGTGGTGAGTGGTTCGAGTACTTACCTGGAACACAAAACTTGAAAGTTCAAATCCAAACTGAGTTTTTCTGAACTTAAGTACAGTAATGAGACACACCACGAGCTATAGAGTTGAAGGAAAACATCGTCAGGAAACCTGCATACGTCTGAGAATAAATTCAAAGGCGTATGTATAGTCGTGCTTGAGTAACGGCGACGGGCTCGCCATCTGTCACCTTAAATAAATCTCTGGCGGAAAGTCGGTGTGGGTACTACCTATACACCTCTGCCTACCTTGTGGGTGGGTGTGAGAATATATAATATATAAGTAAGCAGTAGTAGTAGTTATTTTATTTGTTCATATTCCTGAAGTTAGTCGGTAGGTTTTTAGTTATAGAATTGTATTTTTGTTGCTTAAGCTTAAAGGCTGGAATATACATATGCACATGTTAAGTAGAGATAAGTGGACATTTTGAAGGTAGTTCAAATTCCAAATGCAAATGTCCAAAATTGAAGATTAAAGAACTACTTATGTAGCTCCTGGGCAAATGGGAGATCAGTATCATATAAAATATATCTGTACATACGTAGCAGAAACAGAATAAAAACAATTATAATCACCGTAAATATAATTGAAGAGAACCCGTTCATTAGCAGACAAAAACAATGATCCACGACCACGACAAAAACAAGAACAAGTTAAGTTGGCTGCTGTTAATACAAATTCGTAATACCGGCAGGGGGGATACGACATTCAATAATGACAATTAGCATTTCTACAACATCAAATCTGATGCAAAAACATATCTCCCGACATATCGCAGATAGTAATAACAATGGTTTTATAAGGATTCATGACTGCGGATCAAAAGATATCAAAACTCAACGGGAGTGATGTTGATAGCTCCTCGTTTAATCGGATGTGTGGCCATATAAGGCTGCATATTTCGAGCGAGAGGCGCTCACGAGTAATGTGTTTCGTCCTGGATGATGTCTCTAGACAGGAAGCTGCGGACTGCGGGGGCGCGCTACACGATATCCCTTTTACGAGGATCAATTAACGGACCCTGACCGACCGGATGTGCATATAAACAGGCATTAGCACCTTTACCCTTCACTAACCTTTTTAAGGGCACCGAAAATACCCTGGGAAATATAAAAAAAATTGCTTAGCCGAAGCTGCGTTGACATATAACATAGTCACGTTAGCTATATCAATTACAGAGCACCTAACCGAAGACGCAATTTCATTGAACGGATTACACACGATCGTCCTTGGTGTCACTCGTTACGTCCATCGTCTATGGCGCGCCAAGGGGACATAGATGCAATTGTGTTCAAGTTGTATTCAAAGCGCGCGCCGTCAACTGTCTATTAGAACTGTTTTGGACATGCCCTATTAGTTATGAACGTAGAAACTACGACGGTGCCAAATTCTGGGACTTTCCACGTGTGAAAGCTGAGAGCATACATTGTTGTAGACTAAAATAGGTCAAGAGTAATTCCCAAATAGCAATAGTGTGAAAACATTTCTGATCCTAATGGCGAGTTATTTCTGAAGATACGCAGACGTAGAAACGCTAAACGGAAGTCTCACAAATATAATAACGTTCCGGCTTTTTTATTTATAACTGTAACTGCTTAGAACTGACAATGAGCATAATATCATTTGCAAATTACTCACTGTTTCTCTTGGAAAGAAAAAATTACGCAGGAGCTTACAAACCCAAATCAACATTAGGGTTGCTTTGTGGGCCCTTTATTCTTAACTGTAGAAACAAAAAACATTCGGGACCACGTTAAGAAAAGAACGACTAGAGGAAACCGGAACTGCAGCCCGTGCCGCCAATTATGAAGCCAAGGTATGGCGGACGCATGCTACTTCCGCTTTGGTTCCACCCTCCGCGGAGGGTTGGTCCGGAAGGGACATATATTAATAAGTGCTCAAAAGTCAACCGAAATTTTGTTACCATTTGCATAGGTTTCCGCTTATTTGTTCCCATTCCAACCGTTTAAAAGTAAACAGACTATTAACTACTGCCCATATTAAAAATCGGTTCCACAAATAACCGCGTGCTGTCCATATTAGGTATTATAAAGTTTTTATAAACGATTTTTATGACTTCCGAAACAACAGTTAAAATAAAACTGACTTAATTATATTGTTTTTTGATTGAATATAAACAATGACAATTGGTGTCAATGAACACTTATTTGAGCCTGGAATATTTATAGAAGGGTCGTGGAGGTGGTTCGTTGAGACGCGAGTGGTGCGATAGCGTACCTCGCCCATTACCAGGCGATCGTATAAACTTCGAACATAATTTATAGCTTCCTCTCTCTCCATGTTTTTCTGTCGGCAACAAAACAATGCAGCTCGGCGGACTAAGTGTGAAGTGTCGAGACTCTTTACGATGTGTCAGTGAGTAATTTGCTTTAACGGCAACGTCGATATGGCGGAAGACACAATTGCAACATGGCAATAATGTTAGATTGAACAACATCGATTGCAAGAAGCTGCGACCGTAAAAAGTGCTTAACAATTGAATCCAGTAATTGAAACCCGTATTTTCTTGCCACGAACATTGTTTTAAGAAATCTCATTAAAATTGCAAACGTTATCTTAGTTTCAAGCGAATCAGCGGGACACCGCTTTGTTTTTAGTGGGCTTGCTCGGCTCGTGAGAAGCTCTCTCGAGTTCTTTCACTTGTCGCAATACACCTCTTGACTAATGGCTCCTCCACTTCCAACAAAAGTTCGTGAGAATCATTCTACCAAATACAATGACGCCAGCGCAAAGTTCAATGAAATGTATGCAGCATGAAATTATTGACTTCACAGTTGAACGTGCCACGTATTGAATTACAAGACAAGACAGAATGTCTCCGGTTTAAATTTGCATTGTTTTTGTGACGATCTTAATTCCAAAATATATAAAAACGCCGACTCTGAACATGAATGGAGAATACTGTCAGACAGGATGTAATAAGAACCGATACGAGTCAAACTGGGATAATTTAAATTCAGGAAATTATATGTAAATGTCGTAAATGAAAACAATAACTTAGGATAAATAGAACAGGCTATGTAAAATAGATATCGACTTATTGAATAGATTGCTGTTGAAGGCCCATGAAATGAAACAGTGCTTGAAATAGAAGCCACAACGTCCAGTAAAGAGGGCGTGTCGATTTAATTTCCGCCGGCGAGCGGTGTCCCGGTGAGTCGGTGTCCACGTGATGGATTATATTTTCATTACACGATGCAGTGGGCAATAACGAGCTAAGCTACATTAACCTAATGAAAAATATCTCGAGTGATCATTATAAAATTCCTTCCACTCAGGAAAATCAACACTTTCAATAATAAGGCAAATAGAGAGATTTTCTCGTGAATTCTGATCGTAATTCTTTACTATCTATAAATGCACTATAATCGTGTACGTAACATAATATTAGAGAATCTGTTTCTATAAAACAAAAAAATATATCGCACCAGAAGCCCAAATAAAATATATCACTTTGAGTCCCTAATAGGGTAGGCAGAGAGAGTTGAATAAAATAAATAAGTATATTTAATTAAAGAATTTCTCTTGAAACAGTGATTTATCACACCATGCACGTTACGATGAAGGGTTTTTCTTAATAAAACCTGCATAAGTTTGAGAAGAAATTATATGTACAGTAGAGAAACGGCAAACACTCTATTGGGAATCCAGTGGGAAGAAGGCGTAGGTAAAATAAAAACCGTCGTTATCATCTGACTTAGTGAGTCACCCAATATTGCTACGTGAGTAGGTATGCAATTCATTTCCATGCTTTGAGTGCGCACTTTCATTCATAGCCAGCGGTACTTCCGCAATGCTTTGTACGTATCATATTACGTTACATATCTATCACCTCTTGCAGATTATTATCTTAATATTGTGTGTGGGTATTACCTATACACCTCTGCCTACCCTTGTGGGAAGGCGTGAGGATATATTATTATTATTATTATTAGTTTTACTATGTAATCAATATAGCATACATTAAAAACTTATATAAATACTTAATCATTTATTATTTAAATATAAAATAAAGGCACTTTTTACAACGTACGAATAAAAACTACCAAGAGTAATGATAAGTACGCAATTATAGCGCGATCTAAATTTAAATAGCGACATCTATCGCTAGAGAATAGCGAAATATTGCCAAAAGAAAGAGGTCATCTACCAACTGACCGCATTAACGAATTTTGTGCCTCTTAAGGTTGTTACAGAGATCAAACAAACTGTTATTTATCGCAATGTACAATGTTAATTCTAGGTTTATAGCCATCGTTCGTGGTTTAGCCCTTGCCCAATAGCTTCTACAAAACCTTAGTCAATAGAAGCCGCACATTAACCCAGCTTTTCTCATGTCGTAAAGAACACAAACAGTCATAGCTAATATACACCTACAACACTTTACATATATGAAAAGTTAAGTATACAAGAAACATTGAATTCTATACAAGGGGAAATACTATAGATAGTTTGGATGTAGACTCAATAAATTGAGCAACCGTTATACAGGTTGATTTATTTGGTGGATGATTTTATTTGCCCGTCGTCGGCCGTCTGGTCTAGTGGTTAGAGCTCCTGACTGCGAAGCTTGAGGTCGCGGGTTCGAATTCCGCTGAGAGCAGATATTTGTGTGATGAACACGAGTATTTGTACCTTAGTCTTGGATGTCCTATGTATTTATGTATATATCTATCTATATAAGTAAATGTATCGTTGTCTAGTTACCATAACACAAGCTTTGCTTAATTTGGGACTAGGTCAATTTGTGTGGAATTGTCCCAGGTATTTATAATAATAATAATAATATTAATATCCTCACGCCCACTTTCCGCCAGAGGTATATTAAGTGCCAACGTGACAGATGGCGAGTCCATCGCCGTTACTCAAGCACGACTATACATATGATACGCCTTTGAATTACTTCTCAGACGTATGCAGGTTTCCTCACGATGTTTTCCTTCACCGTAAAGCTCGTGGTGCGACTAATCACTGTACTTAAATTCAGAAAAACTCATTGGTACAGTCGGGATTCGAACTTGCGATCTTTGTGTCGCAGGCAACTGCTCGAACCACTCGGCCACCACGGCTCATTTATTTATTTATTAATAACTAACTGTGCCCGCGACTTCGTCCGCGTGGAATTTATAAAAATGTTATTGTTTAGTTTCTAAAATAAAAGTAGCCTAAGTTTCTCCTTCTTACATCAGGTATCTGCCAGTGATAGTCAAAATCGGTCCAGCTGTTTCAGAGATTAACCGGAACAAACAGACAGGCCGACAAAAATTAAAAAAATAAAATTGTTGTATATATACCGTGTATACATCCATATGCATTTAGTATATTTTTATTGTATATTAGCATGCGGTCCGCCTGCTGGTAAGCGGCTACCACCGTTCAGGAACGTTTGCAAGACTATGGGTATTGCATGCGCCCTTGCGCATTTATTGCATACTACCCACTTCATACGTCCGTATTCTAGAAACTTCCTTAAAGTAAAGAATAGGACTCGACAAAGAAATAGCCGATTCCATTTGGAAATTGAACAGAATAAATGTAAAGTTATTAAGGGATTTTCATTACAGGACATACATATTTGCTACAAGTTCGAATGTGGTAATAAGCGTAATGGGTTAAGATGAACGAGAGCTTTCGAGGCGAGGCGTGTCAATTCAATATCCGTCGCATCCATGATGAATGGTAGTTCTATTAACCCCTAGTCAACAGTGAGTTTGCGATCTTCGAGCTTGGGTGGATCACAACTAAATAAGTAAAATCTAATTGTCTAAACTTATAGCAATAGCGCTAACACAAACCCTAAAAAAATATGTAGCTTAAACTTAAATCTAAAACATATTTTAAACTGCTAAAAAAACGTTCGCAAAATGGTGCTAACTTTAAGCGATCAGTATCGCTTCACAAACAATAGGACCTCATCAATTTGAACTGCAGTTGGAAAAAAAATTGCCACAATCGGGTTCAGGTAGAGGCGCTTAGAACATTATTTGAACCATTGTGGCGTTTGGCGCCTCTAATACGAGTTTTTACATACGGTTTATTAGTAATACTGAGTACAAAATTCCGTTTAAGACGCTATCGGTCAACTTTTATGAGGCATTACCGAACCAGCATGATTTTATAGCTTTGCAAACGACGTAATACTACTAGACCATGGTCACTCTACGACCTTAATAGCTTCCTGCTCATAAGAGCTCTCATCATTGTAACGATCCGGGCCTACTGGCTGGGCTCGTGGACTACATATACAGGTAGGTCGACAACTCATTCGAATTTGTTCAAACGCATTAGAATATCCAGATTGTCTACGTTACCCAAAAACGGTATAAATGGTATGGTGTTAAAAATTGTTAATACAATTGTTTATCGATGGAACACTCAAGAACAGAAACGACAAAGCTAAACGAAACCGCCGAGAATGTAAAAGACCGAAGAATTTGATGAAACGAAAGATGTCTAGAGAGAACTGGCGCCCTATACTCTGCCTACCACCTGAGGGACTAGGCATGATAATCTATGTTCAAACGTTGATCATATTTACAAACGGGCAGAAAGTAGTCTTAACTATTAGATAAGCACTTAATTGTTAGACAAGTAGAGTACCTCTTTAAGACAGGATTACGTAGACGTATTAAGTAACTTCATCTGGTGATCATACGAGTTATTAACGTACTATTTGTTATGTTATAGGAACATACACTGCTCATTCCCATTTTAAGGTAGCAGTTGATCACTTGTCCCTTATCTAAGCAAGACGGACGAACATATGTCCATTCATATTAGAGGCGACAAAGTGCCATACTACACCTACTATGTTCAAATTCAATTACGTGGGCACCCACCTACAGCACAGCCCACTGTTGTATTTTTCGTTCAATGTGCCTACATAGCCTACGTGTCACATTAATTAGGCAGCCTAGCCTTGAAGAAACACTCATTAGTACCTAATGATGTACTCACCGTATACGACAAACGGTGTATGCTGGCTTTCCCAGGGGCTAGTTTTCTCGTGGAGCAGTGACTTATCACTGGAGGCACAGCTATACACAAGACAACAATTTATAAAAGTTATGCCAACTTATTGTTTAGAACTGTAACAAAATTAACTACAACACTATCAACGCGCACAATTTCAAAACTTCGAAATGTCAAATTTTGAAAAGCGAACATGCGCTCGCGTGTTTGCGCGATGGTCGTCGGCGCGACTGAGCGAGCGTGAGCAGCGAGCGGCACGCGCCTGTGGGGGCTTCATTCACAAAACAAGTGGCGGGGCAGAGCGCGCGGGGACCGGCCGGCCCTCTCGCCTCATTCATTCAAACTTAGTGGTGTGTTGGCTGGTGACCTGTGCCATACCACGTGCTCTCTGCGATTCACCAAAATTTAACGATGAAATTCTTGACCGCTATGGTATGGTGAATCGTGACCATCGCACTCATTGTAATGCAAAGAAACGCAAGTCAGCTTCCTGTTCACAAGATTTTGTGGAACTGCATAAACGTAAGGGTGATTTCGAAGTATAAGTATTGCACGCTACAACATAATGAATACACAATGACAATTTTGCAATGTAACCAGTCGTACGTGTGTACAATTGCGAAAGCGACCTGGCACAATTTAATGACATTATGTAGGTACACACAAAAATGGCGAAAGTAAGGAGAAATTCGAGAGCGACTAGCATTTGTGTCGTGATCGTGAATATCGTTTCGTCATCTAAATAAAAGATGAGTAATTAATAACGACTAAATAATTACCTCGGGACCGTGGTAAGACCGTATCAGCAGTAAACGAAAGATTTACTCTATATCTATGAATGCATAAAGTATTTATCATGACCTCCTATATCCATAAATAAAATCTGTATCTGTTATAGGGTGATGACAAAGTTCAAACTAGAAGGATTTCAGGTCAGCTACTTCAAGACCTTACGAAACGGAAAAGTGAAGTCATAGTCACGGATCCCGTTGGGAGACTACAGATTTACAGCAATGATAGTTGAGCAAGCAAGAAAATGACACAACGGTATTGGTGAAAGGCTCTCTAGGTACAGAGCAATGAGTACCCAGAGCTTACATAACCGACGTTGCAGCACGTCTCTGCCTCACTTCGTGTTGTTACGATGCAGTTGCGGTTTTGCGCCGAACTATCATTAGTATTCATACCTGCCACGCGATGATCTCAAAAATTCCAAAGACGTAGAATTACCTCGTACAATCCTACTAGCAGTGACCAGCGGCTTAACCCGCGTACAATTTTGTAATTCCTTAAGCTACTGAGCTTTTGAGATTTCATAAGCGACTGTTTCCTTTAAATGGGTTCTATTTTATATGATACGAGTTATGTATGAATGTCCAGCAAGAGGCACTTGATTGCACGTTAGCTTCCTGTTGTCAATTAATGCATCGGCCGAACCGGTGCGACGGTGCCGCGGTGTCGGCTAGAGTACAGTTACGACCACGTTACCAAGGCCTGCTAACTTAGACATAGGGTAGAGGACACAGGTCTAGAGATAATGTAAAGTTATCTAACCGTTAAACCGTGGTGTTCGAGTGGTCCAAGTAGTAGTTCGAATTCAGACTATACCAATGAGTTTTCCGACCTTAAGTACAATGATCACTCACAACCTTCCTTGTTTTTTCCTTCACCTTGTACTTCACGTAACATTTGTTACGAGGAAAACATTTAGAGGAAAACTGCATATGTTTGCAGAGGAAATTCCAAAAGACGTACATAAGTATAATCATGCTTGGATGCTGCCATGAATTCGCCATTTCTCGAATTTGAATGACATAAAAGCTATATAGGTATATCTATAAAATATATAATATTAATTCAGTAGGGATGCGTTCCCTTTGAAAAATGTGCGGCGTAATGATTTTAGATCTTTATCCGCAATGAACAGATTCGGAAAACAACTGGCATGAATAAGGCGGCCATTGTAAAGATGAAGTCACGTTACGTTGATGTGATCATATAGAAAGAAAGGTGACGGAACCGATAAAGAATGCGAAAGTGTGTGCAGCAAGAGGCAGAGGAAGACCACTTTCCAACTACCTAAATTCAATCGATCGGAGACTGAAAGATGGGAACCTTAAGAGTAAGTCTCGAAGGACTCGAAACCGACAAGCATGTATGAAGAGACTGATGAATTTGGACGAAGCGAAAGAAGTATGTAAGCTTGGAGAAAACTGACGTTTTATTCTCTCTGCCTACCCTGTTAGGGCTGTATGTAATATCGTTGCTGAATAAAGTTACTTTACTTATGTTGGTAAATTTTGCTTGTTTTAACCATTTTAGATCCTGTTTTATAAATTGTTGGGTAACACATACTACATCAGAAAATTGTTCTCAAATTCTTTCAAAATAAACACGGTCCCCGGAAGGTACTGACCTGCGTAACATAGCGCGATGTAGTCATCCGGCGTAGCAACTCCATCTGGCAAGTTCCATGATACCTTGAACTCAGCTCCTTCCAGACTCCATGTTATGGAAGGTTTCTGTTTGGCACTACACAGATATGCCTCCCCAGCATCTTCATTATCTGTGTTTTCTGTAATAGCACTATCATTAGTGGCATTGGCACTCAGTTCAGCAGTTTCTTCGATATTGTCCCTCTCTTGGTCATCATCACTATTGCCCTCATTGTTCTTGTCATCAGATTCTCTCTCTGTACAGTTCAAGCCATGTTCTTCTGACATGACTCTTCAATCACATCTAACACATGTTCCACTATTTTGCTGTTGGATATAACACAATAGTTTTTGGAAAATTAAAAATATTAGAATGTACTAAATTGTAAAAATGTACTAAATATTAGCAAGAAACCAGTAGTTTTTATTTTTATTTTTAATGCATTCAGCCTATTTATTATTATACTTATTGTATAAACTTTTAAAATTAGTATTTTTTTGAAAGCTCAAATCACAAGCTTCCATTTTCAAATAATATAACTCATAAAGAGACTTTCTAAGAGTAGCACCACAAGAGGTATCTGAGGGGTAACTGGCTAGAGCGTCAGTGGCGGGGGCGGCGGTTAGCCGGCGACGTCGCGACGCCAGCCCGGCCGGCGCCGTCGGCGACCTACTGACGCCGCCTCTCCACTTGCACAGATCATAAGGATTCCTTTCATCACATTGCCAACTAGTCTCATCTGTAATTAACTCATTTATTATGTCACTGTTTGATTGAATAACTACATGTGTGTATGGAATGATTACAGCAAGCCATTGAGGCAAGTGTGGGTATTGAAACACTGATGTATTTATGATTAATTGACAGGAAATTGGAGTACTACAGATTCAGGTCTTTTTAAGCAGCCAGGTTATCAAGATAGTTGGAAATTGAAAGATGTACAAAATATTATTAAATATTTAATGCTCCATTTGAGATACTGATATGGTAGAATGGGTAATTCATTGAATACAGTATTTGATGTAACATAATGTGCATTGTTTGGGAATTTGCAATTGATATATTTGCTTCGGGATTTAAAGTAGGTATCGCACTTTAATCTTGGAATTTATGAGTATATAACCAACTATTATCAATGAAAAACTACAGAAAGACCAATTTGCAAATACCCCATCCACCTTAGTCCTCTATAATTAAAAGTTTACACCAGTTACAATAAAATTTCAATGTTGATAGTTATTTTCAGACAATTAAAGAAATAATCATATATTATTCAGGAGAAAAGAGAAAAGTGCAAAATTTAATATTGTTCACCTAGCACAGAATTGTTATTAAATTCTTAAATTTGTACTTTTACCTGAGCAGGTATGATGTGTAGGTACTTTGAAAAAATAAATAATAACTGCATTTTATAAGCAATATTAACATACAGTATCTACCAACCTATAGAAGATTTTGAGAATATACGCTTTATTGAAATATATATAGCTTTAAGAGAATACACCTAATTGAAACTTTATGGATACAATCCTATTAAATTTAACCCTTAACAGCAAATCAATAATACAAATGCATTAAAAACAATATTCTATGACGGACGTCACCAGGCTTACTAAATAAGAGAAGTAAAATTTTGTCAGCAGCACTGTATACACATGCCTGGGAGTAATTTATGAAATTTCACACAAAACTCACTCCCGGAGGGATTTCAAAGGTTTTATTCAAAATTGTTTTTCTACAATGCAGGCAAATCTGACCGCAACGCAGGGGGCGAGTGACATTGACATTGTGAATTTCATGTCTTCGTTTAGAAATATCAGATTAGAATTATATTTATTGTCCTCACATACTTAGTTTGCTTAATTTTTTTTGTATTTTCTTACATAAGAAGAATATATATTAATACATGTGTTGCTAAATAAATACATAAAAATAATACAGCTGATTATTGTTATACCATCGTTCTGATTTTATCTAATACGGGTATAAGATATATTTCTGGTCCATTGCCTGGACGATTGATTGACAAATAATTTTATCCAGAACAGGTTTCCAATACACAGGTGACGATAATTTGGTATTGTGCAGCTTTTCTTGATAAATTCCATTTCAAATTGAAAACCGTAGTGAAGCACTTTATGCTTTAAATTAATGCATGTGAGTTAGGGCCTTGTATCCATGTCATACATATTATTACATCACAAAAAATTTTTTTTGTCTCTGTCTGTGCTGTTGTATTGTCAAGTTAACTGTCACTACTGTCAGTAGGGTATAATATGCCGTTGGTTGATTAATTTTGAATTTTCTTCAGTCTAAGTACCTACATAGTAATTAATTAATACTAGCTAATTATTTTTTTTCTGTTGGAGACGTTGGAGAAGTTAGAATCACTTGTAGTTAAT
This sequence comes from Drepana falcataria, assembly GCA_945859725.1. Lineage (NCBI taxonomy): Eukaryota > Metazoa > Arthropoda > Insecta > Lepidoptera > Drepanidae > Drepana > Drepana falcataria. Next base: position 2,245,781 of record OX243925.1, read on the forward strand.
ATTTTTTGTACTATACACAAGTGGAAGCATAATGACATCTATTGCACCTTCAGACACGGAGTCTAACGTGAGCGGGTTCATACGATATAGTGATAAAGATGCGAAACATCTTTACGTTTCCATGATAGAGGTGATGTAGTTTCCAAAATTAAGGTTTTAACTTACATGTTTAGGTACTTACTCACTGGTAATTATTGCTTACAGAATATGGAGATGATCAATGAAGATATCTTACACGTTCAGAAGAATTTGAAGAATTTAGTGAAGCAGGCTGGCCCTCTCGAAAGTCAACTTTCTGCACTTCTATGTGTTTTACCAAAACAAAACATCACATTGCCTATGGAGACTGATTGATTTTTATATAGCTTAGTTTTTGCACCTGTCGCTTGTTACTCCTGGTAGGAATAATTAGGTATATAATTTACTTTCCACTTACGTAAATTTAAATTCCACTTATATTCCATAAGTGGAATTTACATTTACTGGTGTGTAAGAAGAGGCGGAGGAATACAATAACATTCTGACTACTAACATCAAATTGATTGGACAATCAAGGACAGGAATGTCAAGAGTACTCAAAACCGTTCAGCATGTATGAAGAGAATGATGAATGTGGGTTAGCGAAAGAGGTATGTAAGTCTAAATAGAACCGATGCTCTAAATTGTCTGCCTACCATGTTAGAGACTCTGTTTGATGATATGTATGTACATTTGCTTGTGTTAGCTACTTTAAAAAAAGACTATCAAATATTAGTGCGCAATAAATATCATGGAAAGCTTTAAATAATATCCCTGTTTTTAAATAATAGAAAATGTAATTTAGTAATTACAAGTATTCAAAATATAAATAAAATTGTATGAAAATCATATAACAGAAAGATTATCAAACGAGCTTTACAAAGTATACCTATACTTATAGAACTGCGAACAACCTTATTAATTGTCAAGAAAGTGAAATTTTATAATTCCTACAAGTATTAAACATACTCAAAATTGTATGAAAATCACATAGACAATCAAGGGATATCAAACAGGCTTTACCTAGTATAGTAGGATCCTGCGTGATGATATGTTTGTACTTATGGAACTGAGAAACTACTAATAATTTTTTGTATTTTTAGTTAGATTAAATCAAGTACCTTGGATGCTTTTTATTTACTTTCTTGCTAGCAAGCTTGCACAATTTTATCCAACTAGAGTTCGATACAAGTGGAGAAAGGATGCCTATATACCTACGGTTTGTCTATATTCATAAAGACGCTGTCACATAGACATTGTCAATACCTAATGTAAATAACAAAGTTTTTCTAGAATTATACATAATCATATCCTTAAATTATAATTTAATTTAAATAATAATATTTATTGTTTAATTTGTTTAAATCAAATAAATAATCAAAACTTGTAATGATAAGTGCGAGAGCAAAGTCGCCGACGCGCGCTGAAGCTATAGCTAAGGCTCTGGTACCCACTCCTGTGTTTGGCAATGGAGTTCTTGTTGGTAAGTTTTGAATATTTTAAACGACATTAAGAGACGATTTAATATATTGTTTATCAGAATATGAGCAAAAACCAGTATTAATATTAGGAGCGGTTTCGCACGTTTACAAGAAAACTTGACACAGCTGCACTTTTGATTTGGTTTCCATTGAAGCGTAGCGACAATCAACTTCTCATGTACAGGTTCACCAGAGATATATTTTAGGTGCCAACGTTACAGATGGCGAGACCATCGCCGTTACTCAAGCATTACTATACATACGCCTTTGAATTGCTTCTCAGGCGCATGCGGGTTTCCTATCGATGCTTTCCTTCACCGTAAAGCTCGTGGTGTGACTACTCTGCACTGTACTTAAGCTAAAAAAAACTCATTGGTAATCGGGATTCGAACTTGTAATCTTAATGTCAGGCAACTACTCGTCCACCACGGCTTCTTTCACGAGTTAACATAAACATTCATTTTATTCTTTTAGGGAATTGGGTCGAGGACAGAATCGAGTGTCCAAAGGGTGGTACTTATTATTACCCACCGAAGGATGATATCGATTACGAAAAAATGAAACCGGAATCCCGTCAACCTGACTTTCGTTTGAATAAACTAACTAGCCTTCAGGTATTGCCTTCTCGTTAATGAAAGATAAAAATATTTCTATAGTAACACTTGTAGCAATACTAAATCTTATTAATTTACTTTGTATTTAGGTACGTAATTTTTGTAACGCGTTACGTGTTCACCCGTCCAGGCCAGAGCCTTTCTGACAAAAGACATAATCAGAGGTCCTAGCCCCACAATGGGTAGCTGTTTTTTTTATATTGTCTCTCGTAGCGTGAATTCCGGGAACTTATGCTACTTAACGGGGCAATAGTGAAACCTAGGCCTCCAGCCACTTTATTGTGCTAAGCAACACAGCTAAGGGCACGTCCTGTGGGGTACGGGGAACCCGGCTTAGTGTTGCTGGATCGCGTGCATGGGAGGACTGATAAAATTTTAACTGACTGACATATATACCAATCAGTCAGGCGCTCTACTTCCTACTTTCTACCCCGTGAGCGATTCTTAGTAATGTATGTATTGGTATATTCGAAAACGATATTTTGTATTTCCCAGGGTTCGGTGAATGCAATAATCCGCCACGATAGCCACGACTCGTGTCCTAACTTCGCTACAACTAATGATCTGGTCTATAACCACTTACCAAAGCCACTGTGCGGACCTAGCCAACGATACTACAAGAGATGTGCCCATCAATTTTATCCACAACCAGACTTCATGAAGTGTTTTGTAAGTTGGAAAACTATTTATAACAGACTTATTAGGACTTTCATATTGCTATTTAGTGCTATATTGTAGGCACATTACGTTATAATCACGGACTTAACATCGTTACGTAAATATAGATCGATCGGTATTGGCTGTGGGTTCAGTAATGAAACAGAATTGTAGGTACTGTATCTAAGATTATGGTTTGTGCAATCTAAGGTGTCTTACAATCTCCTAGCCATATCAATAAGTTTTCATGAAGAATCCAAGATCTAATCGGTTTTATCTATCAGGGAAACGTGACAGAGTGGGGGCTGCGCAAGTACAAGCAGTACGAATGGGCTTGCACCGATGTGTCCGACTACTCAGCCTCACTGTACGATGAGACATTTGTCCCGCCCATGCCGTATCAATACTTGCAGAGGGATGAGAGGAAAGCTCGCAATTCGTTAGTACTTTTCCTACAATTGTTTAGTTCGCTTTGGTGAGGTCACTGTGAAATAAAACAAGTGCATATTTTTCTTTTTTTTTTCGCAGGAGCTTCACAAAAAGTTTCCGATTTAAGATGACAAAATCAAAACGATGATAACATCAAGAATCATTTTTTCTTTTTGCAAAATTTACTAGTCTTTACAATATCACATTTTGTTCAAGAAAAAGGACAGTGACGTCCACATAAAAAATTGTAACAATACAATAATTCTTAATGCTTTCATTTAGCCATCACCTGGCACCAACACGAGATCAGCAAATTGTCTTATTACTAAGTTTAGTCTCAAACATTACAACTAATAACCGCTTACAACTAAGATGACATAACTTAACAAGGTTTCTTAAAATAATGGCAGTTCATGGAACTTTTCATAAAAAAAATGTATCGAAGAATAAAGACAAAAAATATGTATGTAAGAGTCAAAAGGGTTAGAAACGTCAAGACGACTGACTAGCAAGTGAGCATTAGCGAGGCGCGATGTGGTGATCCTGCGGCAGCCGGAACAGGCCCGGCCCGCCAGGGGCGCGGAACATGCTGCCTGGCACGTATCTGGGCTGCTGCGGAACTGCTGCCTGCTGGGCAAATCGAGGCTGCGGGATATGGAAGTGGCCATTGTATTGCATCTGAGGGAATACGGGCGAGTTGATGCGAGAGAAGTTCTGGGGAGACTGGCAGCAGCCATTCATTGAGCTTGAATTAGGGAAGCGGTCGAGGATCATTGGCTCGCCGCACACGGACTCTTCGCGGGAAGGCGGCTGCGAGAAAACGTTACGTTGGTTCATGCTGGAGGCCTGAGATTCAAACCCTGAACTCTGGCTCGAGGACCGACTGCCGTCTATGTTGAATAACTGGCGCTCGCCGTCAGAGCCCCAGTAGCCGCCGGCGACCCAGGAAGTACTGTGGCCCAGTTTACTAGGAGATATGAGAGGCCTATTGCGGGTCATAGGCGTTGGAGCGACAAAGTTAGGAGTGGCCGTAAATTTCCTCAAAGAAAATATGGAATCGCTTTTCTGTTTCGCCTTTTTTGGGCTGCTTATACACAAGGAACTAATACTTTCATCGAGATCTGAATCCGAATCGTCTTTTGTCAATTTTTGATACTTCTTGAATGTAGGCTTTACAAATACAGTGTCTGAGACTGAACTTGGACTTTTACTTATCATGGAGTTGACACAAAATGTGGAGTTGAGTTTCGGCTTAGTCCATACACTCTCGCTCCTAGGGGTGAACGATCTGCCATTCATCAAACTGGCATTCAACGGGCTGAGTGTTTCATTAGAGGACTCTGAGAAATTGTGTACACCGAATTTGCAGAGAGATACATCATCATCAGTGTCCAGGGTAATGTTGTCGTCGTCATCTACCAGGGCACTCATGCTGGAATTCGTTAGGTTCTTCATGCGTTTAGCTGTAGCTGCGATCTTTGGAAACACCTTTGCAGTCTTAGACTTCATCTTCGTGTACATCAGTAGTACTGCTACTACACTTGTCATCTGCAAAAATATTTAAAAGGATTCAATAGACTGATACCAGTAAGTAAACAAATCACTGGTAGATATACAGACCTTTATAAGACTCATATATACAGGATCTATAGCCTTAGAATCATGCCCTATAGACATAATCACAAATACTGACCACAGTAAGTCAATTACTATTGTATGTTTCAGGCTGTTCACATTCCAAATGTGTCCAATGATCTGTACCAGACATACAAACCCACCAAGGGCTTTTTGTGTTGTCATACTTAAATTATTAAATAGTTCGTATTTGAAATTTAAACTGTTTGGCAACATGTCTACATGCAAAATGCTATTTATATCACATAGATAATCTTCTATTACAGGGAATGTCATCAGTGTCTTCATCTTCACTATAGAATAGATTCTTTCTAATAGTCCAGATAATATATGCTTTATGTTATTTATCGTACTAAATAAATTCTTGTTTTGCATCATGTTCCTGTATAGTTCAACCATGAGTACTATTTGAAGTACCACGGCAATAAACATTGATGTGTTGTTAATTAAGTTTTTCAGTAGATGGTTCCGTTTCTCATATTTGGTTTTCCTGTTATGTTCTGGGCTTCTGTTCTCCAATAATTTTGAACCTAAAAGAGTTTCTTTCTCTTTGAGCAACTTCATTTGGAGAACTTTTTTGCAAGGACTGCATAGTTTATAAGCTTTTTCCAGCTGCATTCTGAAATTTAAAATTATGTGTTATGTTAATTTTACCCAGATTATAGAATTTATATTAGAAAATATACATACATACATATAATCACGCCTCTTTCCCGTAGGGGTAGGCAGAGACCACTTCTTTCCACTTGCTATGATCCTTACATACTTCTTTCGCTTCGTCCACGTTCATTATTCTCTTCATACATGCTCTTCGGTTTAGAGTACTCTTGACCTGACCTTTTTTCAAGACGTCCCTAATTTGGTCTAGAAACGTCCGTCTAGGTCTACCCCTTCCAACACTTTCATTCACACTCGCCTTATACACTTTTTTCGTCAATCGTTCTTCATTCATTCTCTCGATATGGCCAAACCATCTCAGCATACCTTTCTCAATTTTTGTCACTACATCTTCTTTCAGACCACAACGTTTCCTTCTCTCACTATTTCTTATCCTGTCACTCAGTTTAACTCCTATCATACTTCTTAACACTCTCATCTCAACTGCATTTATTCGGCTTTCATGCTTCTTCTGCCATACCCAACTTTCACTTGCGTACATGAGTGTCGGAACCAACACTCCCCCATGCACAGACAAACGAGCCTTGAAAGCCACATTCCGACTGCCCATGAAGGAGTGCAAAGCTCCGTTCACCATGTTTCCTGCATTCACTCTTCTTTCAATATCACTCTCACACTTTCCATCTCTTGTTAACTTTGAACCCAGATACACAAACGCATTCACCTGTTCAATTTGTTCATCTCCAATCATGATATTGCACTCTGACACTGCCTTATCTCTTTCAAACACCAAATCCTTCGTCTTCTTTACATTCATCTTCATTCCCTTTCTAATAAAAGCTCCACTCATAGCAGTTACCATCTCCTGCAACTCCTCGGCCGTAGACGCAAGTAATACTTGGTCATCAGCATATAGAAAACACTTGAAGAGTAACTCATTAATTCTCAACCCACTTTTATTCTCTTTTAAATCTGTCAAGCAATCATTCATGAACAGATAAAACAGCCACGGTGACGCTACACATCCCTGTCTAACACCTTTTTCGATATTAAACCATTCAGTGTAGGCCCCGTTTATCCTCACACAAGCACTAGAATCCCTATATAGAGATTGCAATGCCCGCAGGAGGCAAATATATTTTTTCATTAAATTACTGTTAGGCTACAATCTTCAATCAATATTGCTCCAGCAGATAATTCATTCATATATTTTTATTATAGGTAAATTACATGGCAACTATTCTTTTACTGTTACTTTTACTAAGTTAAGTTTAACAACAAGAAAGTGTCTGGTTGACCACTCAAGGGAGGGAAGTCAGGAGTACTTGGAACCAGGAAGCATGTATAAACAGACTGATGTATGTGCATTAAGGCAATAAGGTATTTGAGTCTAGTGACAAACTAATGCTCTACTCCTCGTGCCTATGAGAGTCTGTGGCGTAATTTTAAGTATTTATGTATGTACTTAATAGTGTATCTACTGCATTAACAGTTGGATTTTCTCTTGTCTGTAACTGTCAGAACTAAATATGTTAAGATTTGATATTTAGTGAATAGCTTATTCAATCCAAGAAAATTTGTGCACTGTTAAGGATCAGTACTAAAAAGTAGCCAATTTTAACAAACAAAGTTAATAAACCATATTTGCTAAGGCAATTAAACATGATAACACATATTTGGACAGTGATAAGTGGGAACTAACACAACCTGTTATTTAGATGAGTTCAAGGCAGTCATTCAGTTGCTAACTATAGCCAGATCTAGCTCATCTATAGGGCAAACTTGCTAGTTACCTCTTTAAGCATAGGGGTACAACATTTTAGCCCTGGCCCATTAATTAATCATTAATTTATTAAAATTATATACATGATATCTTACTTATGTAAGAAATGGTAGCCGGCACATTTTAGGACACTGATTGCATTAATCTTTAGATATTATTGAAACCAATATATGCTTACTCCCACTCTTGCATCAATTGTCATACCAACCTGTAGGACTCAATTTCTTCATCAAAATTCTTCTCATTCATAGGAACAAAGATGGCAAGCTGAGTCACCTTCAGTTGTTGATTTATGTTGCACATCTTGCACAAGCCATTCTTCGGTGGACTCTTTTGGAATACCTTTGGTGTCTTAGATACCTGCTCGCTGGCATTTGCCGCTGCTATAGGCTTGTTGTAATCACCATCCTAAAAATAATTAATTGAAGAGTACAAGGTTTGCCTTCATTAGAATTTTGATAGGTGGAAAACTGATAAGGTAATTAGTTTGCAAGGGGAAGCCTGTCTTATGGAATATAAAATTAGGTGTGACATTAGATAACATTGCTTCATTTGGCATTCAATGGCCTTGTAATGTAAAATTACTGACTATAAATAGTATAAAACATCAATTACATAGTTTTTTTTGCGTAAAATGTAAAACATTGAAAACTGAAAATTTGCCAAGTTTTATAATATGATGAATGTCTATAAGACTAAGAATATACACATAATATGGTACACATTTTTATTATGTAAGTCAATAATCATCTAATCGATATTGTAAAAAAGAAAACGAATGTAGGGAATCAAATAACCTTACCTTAGTGAAACCGTTGTATTGTTCGCATTTTGGACAAATCCAGCTGTTACGTTCAAGATATTTAACCCAGAAATAATTGTTGCAGAACCAACAATTAGCTCGCCAATACAAGATTGATCTGTAAGAAAAACATAATTTTCACTATTTATCGGGGCGGGAAAGATTTTCACATTAGTCTAACAGACACTTACCGGAGTTTGTAAAGTAGCTTTATAATTAAAATAATACATAGGACCGCAGTTAAAGTAACTAACACAGTTTCCATTTTATAAATATAATTCATTTTCCTCACTTTTCTATCTTTTCTTACGAAATCATAATTTTAACTTAACCTAAAAGCACACCCATTTTGTTCTACACAGATACAAATATTCACAGATAAATATTAAGTATTTGACAAGCCCCTAAACTCTATACTAGAGAGATAGACTATTCACAGCCTATCCGTACACACGCCAATACAACTAAAAACTCGTGTTTTCCAAATCCAACTCTGTTAATAAAAAAAATATAACATAAAAACATAAAAACGTGAGCATGACAGTTGCTAACTTGCTTGCTAGGCTAGATATGTCTTGGATGGAACATTTATTTAAGAGGTTATGTACCTATTCAAAAGTAGAAATACCGATTGCAAAATCTGATTGCTATTATTTCTATTTATTTATCTGTTTTATTTAAATGGAGATGCAAAATTTTAATATTTTATATTTGTGCAATTTTGATGAACAATTCGGTACAGGTAGGTTCTATCAACTTAGGTACTTTCGACAACCACTAAATTGATTCCCTACTAATTACTTGTAAACTTTCAGCTGACGCAGAATTAAACAATCTTTGGTCGGGAAAATGGCATATAGAAAACAAAAATCTTTGTGAAAGATTCATAAATACAGGACTTGATACCGAGAAATTAGTAGAGTTGTTGAAAACTTTACAAAACGATGATGATGAAGCAACTAAGGAAGTTCTCTCAATGGCAGTCAAGGCCTTTTTAACATTTTGTGACTATAATTGGAATCCACATCCAGAGAAGTTGGATGTGGAACAGTATTTTGGTACAGAATGGCCTGCATCAATAGATGTAAATGTACATCTACAAAAGGATTCGGAACCTATTTATGTGAATATCTTGTACCCGGAACTATTGTTATTTTCAATGCAAGTTTTTAGTGCATTATATGTTGTTGAGCAAAATTTGGTAAGCTCTTTTTAAGTTTTTTAAGTTTTGCTACTGTATACTACCTAGTTGGGAGATAGTTTATAATATCTTCATATCTCCTTATAGGGATCTGATAAAATCAGTGGCATGATAAGACCCACTTTTTATTTGATAAATATCTAGGTATTGATGTACTGATGGAGAGTCTTACAACCATCCTTCAAGCTGAACTTAACATAGGTGTTTTGTTTCAGTCATCATTCAGGTTCCCTAAATATTTTTCCTTTAAGATACAGCTCTTAATGTGATAAATACCTATATATATTGAAATTCTGTAATACTCAGTACTGCAAACCTGTACTTCTACTGGCAATGTTTCCTACACAGTTGGCTACTATTTTTGTGGCACATTTTATTTTATTATATTTTTTTATTTTGTACATGTTATACTGTTATTTATGCATACTATATAGTATTCCCTTTTTCTCTTATTTCATATGTTATTTATAATGTTTTAGCTACACTTATGGTGGCATTTCAGAAGCAAAGTGGCCCACCAAAGGGCCCTGGAAGACACAAGTGCTACTTTATACTCAGAACTGGAGATAATGATGGCCAAGCTATCAAATGAGCTGCAGTGCTTACAGAGCAGCCCAAGGCTGAGGATATTGTTGTGTCTAGAAGTAGCACAAGCATATCTCATTTATGGCAGGGTGCAGAAGGTGGAGGAGTACTTGGTCAAGGCGAGGGAAACTGCTGGGTTGAAGTTGGAACTTACCGGTAACTGTTTCCATTTGCATCAGTGACATGAGGAGGAGGAAGACCAAGATTAACATGCATGGGTCAGATCAAAGAAAAAGTGTCTCTCATGACATATAGGGAGGTCAAAAAGGTTGGAATGGAAGGGACTGTCTTCTTTAATGGGATCTTAAATTTATATTGAATATATTTTTGAGTTCCAAAATATTATTGCAGATAGAGATATTTATCTGTCTTTTGACCACTTTAGGGCCCTAAGCGAGCTAAGTAGTGGATAAACTTTTGATTCAATGTTCCATTACATGAAACTTAAATAAAACCCAAATATTTTTAAACAATATTAAATATATTAAACATATATTGATGTGCCCACAGGTATCCCTGGCAAAAGGACCAAATTCCAACAAACCACCCTGCCCCAACTAGCTTTGTCAAGTGAACTGGACTTAAACATATCTCGTCCAAGTGCTGAGGAGAGTCATGGCACAGCAGACTTGCCTAAGGATATAGAGTTAGATGATGATGTGAGGCTCAACAAGATACAATATCTGGAAAAGATCAATCAGGCAGACCTGCCCAGTCTGGAGCAGACACTGTGCTTGTTGACTGTGTGAGTGTAATTTTACTTGCATCAATATGACAAAGATGTATGTTTCCCACAAGGGCCCCAAGGCAGATGTGCATTATCACACTCTTTTGTGAAAGGTTCTCGATCTTGACTAAACATATGTTTTTGTACATCTGCTCAGACATGCTGGCTTCTTCTCGATGTTTCCCTTACAGTGTTGGTCATCATCATACATATGTATGTTCAGAATATATTCTTGGGTACAGTCAAGATTCGAACTTAGACTTTGCAGTACAGGCAATTAATGGAAACACTTAACCATCACAGCTTTATATCCAATATTGAAAAAAAAATTAAGTGTTAATATTATTTCTTTCATTCCACATAGACAATACCTCCAAAAGTCACAGCCTAAGGATGATCTGGCGACAGAGGAACTCCAACCATACATAGAGACAGTGTTATCTCAGAAGACTGGCCCATGGTCGACCCGCGTCTCTGCTTTACTCGTGCGGTGCAAGCTAGAGTCAAACCACAAGAGGACAGTAGAGAGAGCTATGCTTCAGTGTGAGACAATTGTCAATGAGAAGGCTGGAGTTTCCAGTATGAGCAGGTAAGAACAAAATCCCCTATATATTTATACTTGTCACTCTAAGTCTGGAGTAGACATAGTGCCAGTACACACTCGCCCTCATAAAGACCTTTATATAAATAAGGTTTGACACATTAAGGACATTAAAAAGACGGCAGGGCCGACCTGGAGTAGGATCGCCGCATCAAGATCAGCTTGGAAATCCATGCAAGAGGCATATGCCCAGCAGTGGACGCATATATGCTGAGAAGAAGAAGATAAATAAGAGTTTTAATATATTTGTATCCTGCAGTTAGTAAATGTGCTCTCAAACATTATGTGCAGGGTATCATGGGGCATATGTTATGGTGATAATGTCACTTTTGCTCCAGTTTTTTTTAATATAGTCAGCACTGACTTTTATCTACCAAACACAAGCCAATTTCGAACTGCCTGGTTTCAAAGGAGTTACGCTCAGCGAACGCTCAGGCTCTGGTATTCCTAGAGAGTACAGCATGAAGTATTTCAATAAGGGTGTGATGCCTGCTGCCAATGCGCGATGGTGACAGCTAACCATGAGGTGGAAATCATGCTTATTTGCCTTGTAAAAAAGGGTCTTCCAATTTATTTATGTCTCCAACAAAACCATTCCTTTATAGCCAGTGAGATACTAAAATTCCATTTTTGCAGGCTCTCATACCTTTGGGCAAGCGGTCTACAACCATCATGGGTTTGGAGGCAGCAGCTAGCAGACTTGTACCTCAGCCTGGGGCTGGTGAAGGCGGCCCTGGAGGAGTATCAAAAGCTACAATTATGGGAGGATGTCATTGTCTGCTATACTATGCTGCAGTTGAGGCATAAGGTATGCTGCTTTGCACACATTGTTATTTGCACCTGTATGGAATGCAGAGATTAAGACAAACAAGGTAACGCCTCGCTGGCCGAACTGGCGCTATACTCTCTGCCTACCCCGTTACGGACTTGGCAGGATGATAGATAGATAGGTAACGCTTTATTTGACTGTGAATTGCTATATAGCTTTATGTAATGCGGGTAAGATTTGGTTCGAATTGTAACTGCAGTATGGTCATCCATCCACTTTCTGATTTGGTTATCTTTCATTCATACACTCAATATCCACTGTGCCAGACGCTTTTCTGCCTTGCTAGCTAATGTTAATATGAATTATTATATTATACTAGTTGTCCCGCTTAGCTTCGCTTAGGTAAAAAAAAGTTTCTGAATGATTGCAGTGCCACTTATCGGCTCCAATTGTGAATCTAAACCATTCTCAAAAACCACACAAAAACAAAAACACACACAAAACACCAATCCAAACATCATATTGGTATACCTACTGTAAGGATGTTAAAGTGTGTGTAAATAAATAAATAAATAAATAAAAAAAAATCAGACAAGCTATTAAGGAGTTCAGTCACATACACTCACACAGAAGAAATATATATAAAGATAAAGTTAAAGATACTCACGCCTTCCCACAAAGATCCCTGACGCGTGGGCAGAGTTGCCACAATACCCTCTTGTTCTAGAATTTTTATAAGCTAGGATTCAATTGACCATTCTTTTCAGGCGGCTGAAATAATTGAACAACAGATAGACATCAATCCAACTGTGAAACTATACTGTCTTTTGGGCGATGCTACAGGTACATTTATATATTCAAAATACAAAAGAACAAAGAGACAACTTTCTTTTAAAAAAATTCAGTTTAAATCTTTTTATTAATATATTTATTACCATTCCAGATGAAATTAAATGGTATGAGAAAGCGTGGGAGTTCTCGAACTTCAAGAGCAGCAGAGCGCAACGGCATTGGGGCAATTTCTTGTATGATCACAAGAAGTATGAAGAATGCATTCCGCATTTTGAGAAGTCTGTTGAAATTAACTCTATACAAGAGGGTGTTTGGCTGAGATTGGGGTAAGTTTCTCAATTTACATTATAATAATTTTATATATATTATACTAGCGGCACGTCCCGGGCCTTTTTTTATAAAAGAAAATATGTATGTCACTCAGGGTGAATGTAGCTTTCCAATGGTGAAAGAATTATTTAAATCTGTCCAATACTTTTTGAGCCTGAATTCTTGAATTCGTTACAAACATACTTACATACAAATCTTTCCTCTTTATAAAATTAGTATAGATAATTTATTACAGCATTTCAGTAATTTCAAAAAACTATACCATAAGGTGATATGTTTCGTTGGCATTTTTCTTTTTATTACTTGATCGGGATAGTGGTCCTGCCACGGGGAATCGAACCCGCGTCCGCATTCCATATCTCATATCTCAATATATATATTCCCAAATAATATTGTTTACCTTCACTTTAGTCGCTATACAATTGCAACGACGGTTGTAATAACACAATTTATTTAATCTGTACACCAGCTACGCAGCGCTAACGGTGGAGAACTGGGAGATTTCCGCGAAGGCGTACCGGCGCTATACATATTTGCAACCGAACTCTTTCGAGGCGTGGAATAACCTGGCCAAAGTGTACGTGAAGCAAGGCGATAAGAAGAGGGCCTACAGAGCCCTGATGGAGTCGTTGAGGTTCAACTACGATAATTGGAAGGTGAATATTACAACGCAAAAACGTGTGCAAGAAGGAGGAAGGCCACAAGGCACACACCCACTTTCCGCCAGAGGCATATTTTAGGTGCACGTGACGTGACAAATGGCGAGTCCATCTCCGTTACTCAAGCCCGACTATACATACGCCTTTGAATTGCTTCTCAGATGCATGCAGGTTTCCTCTCGATGTTTTCCTTCACCGTAAAGCTCGTGGTGTGTCTATAATAAAGCTATTGCCTTTTGCAATAGCCTGAGTATCACTCAAAAGAACAGATGTACTGATATAATCGATCTGAAAGAACGCGATCATAATATGTTTTTTGTTTTCTCTAGCTCTGGGAGAACATACTAATAGTTAGTATGGACACGGGTCACTTCGAGGACGTAATCCGCGGCTGTCATCGGATTCTCGATCTGCTGAACAAGTTTGAGGATGTTGAACTGCTAACCTTGCTTGTGCAAGCCATAGTGCAGGACAATATCGACGCCGACGGAAACGGTGCCGGCAGGTGACGAATTTGATCTTATGAGCAATAGTGTTGGGTATCAATGTTAGATTTCAAGTTAAAGATATTATGAAATAATATAATAATAAAATAATATATCTTCACGCCTTTTCACATGGGTCCCCGAAATTAAATAATATTTCATAAGCTATTCTATTTTGTGTGCAATAACTTATCCTTCCAAAATATGTGAGAAATTAGGGAGAATTATAGTAGAATTTAAAACATGTATATTTATTAGAATAAAATAATTATAATTTTTTTAAATTTGCTCGCTTAGAATTTAATTTCATTTCATTTTCTAGATTACGAAAACGAGTGTTGGAATTATTTGGAAGAATAACATCGGTGCACCAAAATAAGCCGGAGATTTGGCAGTTGTACTCGGATCTCAGCCCCACATACTTACTGAGGGCACAGAGACTATTAAAGGCTTACAGGGGTTTCACTCAGGTATCTAAAGCATAACCCAGTTCCAAAAAATATATTATGTTTCAACGTAAGGCATAAACTGGTGTTGCAAACAAGCCATAGACTGTGATTACCACTTACCATAAAATGGGCTGGATTCATTTGCCATCTTTGTGCTAGAAATTTCTAGTCCTGGAAAGACCAGCATAATCTGGTACTACTGGTGTTTCTGGCTTCAGTAGACGTGGTTCTGAATTCTACCCACACCAAATTGTTTTTTTTTTTTACTTTAATTAATTATCTAAAAGAGTAGCCTCCTAGTAGAGTATTAGTTCCTGGCGGGTCGGCAGCGCACTAGCTTTACACCTAGTGTTGCAATCATTCATAGGCGACGGTAACTGCTTACGATCTCACTTTCTCCTTATATGTATAAAAAAGACCTTATCTAAGTATTTTAATTTAAGTAGGTAAGACTTTGTAAGAGTTTTTCAGAATGTTAAAATAATTACGTATTTTAGAATGGAAACTGGCCAAATAACCCTGAATCTTGCAAGAAAGTTATTGAGCTAGCCCAGTCGTTGCTTGAGCTAAGTTTGAAAGCTCGGGAAGAGGCTGAAGATAAGGACAAAGTCCAAGCTGACCAACAGCTATCCTCCGCCCGCTTGACCGGCCAGGCCGTCATCCGAGCCGCGGAGAAACAAGACTGGCCTGAAACTGCACCGGTCTTGGATGAATTGAGGACAATGTTTTCCCGTGTTACTGAATATATGAAATCAGTTATGTAAAGAGTGTTTGATTTTGCTTATTTATCGGAACCACAGATATCAAGTACTATTGTCTACTAACATTTGGGAAAAAAATACATGTCTTATTTTTATTTATTTATTATTTTTTTCAACACCAATATTGAATCATAAGCAACTTTTTTATACACACTTATTAAAAACAATAACAATATTTAAAACTACATATATTATAATGCTCAGCCATTGCTTAGCTTATACATCATACT
This sequence comes from Drepana falcataria, assembly GCA_945859725.1. Classification (NCBI taxonomy): domain Eukaryota; kingdom Metazoa; phylum Arthropoda; class Insecta; order Lepidoptera; family Drepanidae; genus Drepana; species Drepana falcataria. Next base: position 2,261,407 of record OX243925.1, read on the forward strand.
TATCTGGAATTTATACCAACAAATAATAAATCGGAGGAGTTCTAATTAACGTTTTGGGAGGAGAATGTAAGGGACCAATTCGAGGATTCTGTCGGATTCAATCAATAGCTATAACTTTTGTTACTTAATTAAATCATGTTCAATAGTAGTCTTTTACTTATATACCTCACTCTAGTGTCACTGTCAGGTTTGTCTGTCAAGTGTCAAAGAATCGAAACAAGCAAGCGCTGCATTGCAGGCAACGAACTCAATCTGATAATAATTCGACTTCCAAATAAAGCTACTTAACTGCAAAGAAAATGTTTTAATAACAAAAACAATGGCTGCAGCTAACGAGGAGCAGATATTAGAGGGTTTCTTATGTCCTATATGTAAGGCAGATTTGAAATCAGCATCCCAGCTTACGAGTCACTTCGAAAATCTTCACTCTGAAGACCAGGATGTCTTAAAGTCTCTGAAGGATATATTCGGTAAGACGATATATACCTATTAAGTTAACATTTTCGATCACTGTTGACTTTTTGACATGTTATAGGAAGTGCGTTCGGTTTGCTACCAAAACAGAGTCAAAGCTACGCCCAAACGAACTCACGTAAATATAATGATCAAGAGACATATTACACACATGAGGAACAAGTGGTGGGCGTTTCGCGAAGCTCGAGTGACTACTTCAAAGGCGTGCGGTCGGCGCGCCTGGAGAGATATGCTACAGAGACTAATAAATTGTTAATCAGGTTGGACAAGCTTATTTGTAACATGCCTTCGGAGCCGAGTCAGAGGAAACAGCATGAACAAGACGTAAGTTACGATTAGCTGGGATCTTGCCAACCTTGTATTGGGGAATTATCCTAAAAGCTTATATAGGGGTGAGAACACAAAGAATACTATTTTAAGTAAAAAAAACATGTGTTCCTTATTACGCTGTCAGTCCCTATCAAGGCACTTTTACCCTTAAGATAGACACTTATCTATACATATAAATAAAATTGGAGTGTCTGTTTGTAATATGCAAATAACCGCTTTTTAATACATATGCATATGAATAAAGATACCATACATACACCAAAATAACTAGACTAGACTAGATATATCACTTTTGATACAATATGCTCTACTTGCTATCAAACATATATGTAGCAGTTCTTAAGTGTGTATACCTGTCATTGATACACATATCAGGACTTTATTTTTGTGATTAAATGTACTTGAATGTTTTACATGTTTATTGTTGGTGTATATTATGATTGAATAAATAAATTTCAGGTAGTTCCTTGGTTAGATGGATCTTCAGTAAAGCTCTGTCCAAACTGTGCAAAAGCATTCAACTTGACACGAAGGAAACACCATTGCAGGCTTTGTGGCTCCATTCTGTGCCAGGACTGCTCCGTATTCTTAGATTTGAATATAGCTAGTAAGTATACATCATATTTGCTTTACTCTTTAGAGTAAGATTAAGGGAAATTGGTGTTCTGTGATTAGTAATGTTAAGAGTGAAATGTCATATACAACATATTCCTTTATGCAAACTGCAAGAAAATAATCTGTTGAGATTAAAATATACATATCATCACACTGAGTCTCACGGGGTAGGCAGAGGAAATAGATCACCAGCAAAATAATCATAATGTGTTATGTTACATACTATTAGGATATAATTACATAACTATATAATTTTAGGAACAATAGTAGATCCATCAGCCCCACAAGCCACAGAAAGTGAAGAGGTGTCAGAAAAGAATGGTCTCAGACTGTGTGAGCACTGCTACAACCTTGTAGAGCTGAGGAAGCAGGTGCAGGAGAGCAGGAATGCTAAGACTGTGCTCATGACTGCTTATGGAGAGATGAGGAGCCTCATGGACCAGGCAAAGCCTGCTGTTGCTATGTATGAAAAGGTAAATTTGGTGACATTCTAACATTTATTGCTGCTGATAGTATCATCCAATAAGATATGATTTTTATTATTATAATTTAAAATCAATGATGGAGGATATCAAGAGCCAAAATCAAAATATTTTATTCAATGTAAGGGACACAGGGAACACTTATTGAACGTCATATACTTAATAAAAACTAAAGTTACCATCATTTCCAAGAAAAACACCTGCCAGGAGAAGAAACGGCGAAACAAACAAGCCATTTCTTTACTACCTACATAGATAAGGAATATAGGCAGAATTCATTCCCCGGATGCACATTGACACTAGTCTCGACTCCTAATCCATATTTTCCTGTATACACTTAAAACAGATGTGCCAGAGTCTATTTGATGGCGAAACAACCTACAATCTGTCCGATGTGAACGCTATGCGCGGGCGCATCGGAAAGTTGGCCGAGGGCATCGACCTCCTGAGCAAGCAGATATTCACCCTGACCGCCGCCCCCAACACCAGGCAGGCCAAGCTGCACGCCGCTATCAGACAGGCTGCTGCACATTACATCAAGGTACAAAGATCACATCACATCTCTGTGTTTAGACCACTAGCCGTAGTTTTTTGAGAATATAACATGCTCCTCAGTCTCAGTAAAATCTGTCTCTTGTCAAAATTCCGTTTAGGAGATTTCGTGTGGAAGGGGAGTGTTCGTTCCCCTTTACACTTTACACACTTACTTACACACTTTATAAACTTTAATAACCTAATCATAACCTAATAGTATTTTAAATGCGATAGGTTATGAGTATGTATGGGTGTTTGTTACTCATTCACGTGAGAACAGCTGAACGGAATTGAATGAAATTTTCCACAGGGATACATTATTAGCTTAGCATATGTTTTGTTACGAAAATAAATAGAGATAAAATTATACCAATCGAATCGATTTTTAGGCGGGTGAAGCCGTGCACTGCAAGCATATTATAATATAGTAGGCCATATGTAGAAACATACCCACCACTACTACATACTGGAACTTCTACAAATGTTAACTTTGAAACTCCCTTCATATGAATGACACATCCATTCCTCCATCCATCCATAGTAATTGTATTATTTTAATCCAAGACTTATCACCACTATCATAGGAGGAGCTTCTTTCTCTCCGCATGCTGCCGACGGAAGCGCAAATAGAAGATGTCCGCAGACAGCGCTACGAACGTGCGCAGAGACAGATACAGATGGAGCGGCAGAGGATGGAGCGAGAGAGGGAGAGAGTAGAGGAGTTCGCCGGCTCCAGTGCGAGCAGGACGGAAAATATCGTCGACGACGATAACCCCCTACTTGAACAAATGAACATCATTAGAGGTTATATTCAGGAGGCCAGGAGGGAGCTACGCTTTGAGGAGGTAAGTGTTCAATAGAATATTGTCAAAGCAAAAAGGGTGTTTTTCTTATACCACTAAGATGGCAAACGAACGCGACCCGCTTGCAACAGGATGTTATTCCATAGGTCTTTCTAATAATATAAAGGTAGATAATAAAAGGTTTTAATTTAAGTTACAAAATTTATTCTCCTTGATACTTTCAGTACTGCTAGGGTAACAGCAACATTTTTTTTGTTTCCTTTATTAAATCTGATATAACATATTACTGCTATGGTAGTGCACACTAATTCAGGTTAAATGTTATATACGTAACGTATAACACGTATTTCCACAGGTGGCGATATTAGAAGAAAATCTAAGAGAACTGAAGAAAGAGTACCAGTTACAAATGCTCTCTAACAAGTCCTAGTCAAACCAAAATGGAAGTTAAATTATATGTTATGATGTTATTTTCTGTATATGTGTACATTATCCCAGTGTATAGCACCTACGCTAATTATTATTGTTCTAAAGAAAATGCTATTTTGCATTCTTTTTATTTATTATACTTTAGTTGTTAAGTAAGAGCTATAAAATATGGTTAAGAATAAACTGTTTTTTTCTATTGCACCTATGTACCTAACAATAAAATTAATTTAAAAAGAATCTGCGACAAGCCCGCCATATTAACAACCAACATGCCAAAAAGGGATCGACCATAAACGCAGCCACGGACTTGTGTCGATACAAAGTAAGTTACCACTATGTGTCATAAATCTTTTTAAATTAATGTGCATAGTGTTGTATTCTTGCTGTTTTGTATTAAAAAGGTGTGAAACCACTTTTTTAAAGTTGGTATTGTAGCAGGTTACGATTGTCGTCTGTCAAGCTTGAGCTTCCAAATATGTTTTCTTTCACCTCATAGTCGTAATGTGATATACCGTCATCTAAATAATAATTATTATTATAATACTCTTCTTCCTCACACCCCAAATAACTTGTTATAGTCCGCGCGGAACTATTTGGCCGCGCCTTAGGTAGTGAGTAGTGTGGCGGAGTGGCGGTGGCCTGTCATTACTAAGTATGCACATGGTTTTCAATAGCAAGATGAGTCCGCCGATAAATAGACGAGTTAGAAATTTACAATAGAAAATGCATACGATTTTTAAAACAGACAGTCGATGTTGATATTTTGGAATATAAAACAGACTCAAATTCCGAGAGTCCAGATTAAAGTGATTTACAGGATAGGCCAGAATAATTTCAATTAATTCATTTTTGGTTAATTTTAATTTACTACACAATTACAATTAAAAACTTGATAACAACAACAAAAGTTTGTTTAATTATACATTTAATATCTGATGACGTGGTACATTTGTTTTCTATTTTATTAAGTGCGATATCTCGAGATAAGTCATCACTGTCAAAAGTCACATGTGTATTATGCAACCCGCCGCCTCACCCCCGTCATCACCTACGGCGCGGCCAACTAGTTCCGCGCTTACTATAATTACATTACATACATTCACAATAATTTAGGGAAGATTGAACGAATGAAGAGACTGATGAATGTGGATAAAGCGAAAGATAAAATAATAATAGTAAATAAATAAATACCTGGGACAATTCCACACGAATTGACCTAGTCCCAAATTAAGCAAAGCTTGTGTTATGGTAACTAGACAACGATATATATACTTATATAGATATATATATATATATATATCGTTGTCTAGTTATATATATATATATATATATATATATATATATATATATCTATATAAGTATATATATCGTTGTCTAGTTACCATAACACAATATATATATATATATATATATATACACTTAAATACAAAGGACATACAAGACTAAGGTACAAATATTCGTGTTCATCACACAAATATCTGCCCAAAGCGGGATTCGAACCCGCGACCTCAAGTTTCGCAGTCAGGAGCCCTAACCACTAGACCAGACGGTCGTCAAAGATATATTGTAAGTCTTGAGAGATTAGGTGCTCTCTGTGCCTAGCGCGTGAGGGATTCTGCGTGATTATATTCATATTTCCTATATTTAGAATAGTACATACATACATACAGATAGTGCCATTCGCTATAGTTTTTTTCCTTATAGTTTATTGTGTAGTGTGCAATCTTCAGGGCAGCAGAGGGATTAGTCCCATTATGCTGCCAACACAGTATAACTCCGAAAACAGAGTGGCAACGCGCAAGTGATACTTCGGTATTGTATGCGTAAATAGGCTGTGGTAACCGTTTTACATCGGGTGGCCAGTATTCTATTAAAAAAATTACATACCTCTTTAGACACTTAGAATAATAGGCACCTATCTAAAATTGTTGTCTGGGCGGCCCCTTATGTTGAATCACACGATTTATCATAGGTTGTATCCTTTTGCCTGCTCTGTCTGCGGAAACACGTTAAGGCGGCCGGTCCTGTCTCGCGGTATCGCAAGTTCGTGATATAAAGCCTTTTTTGTGAAACACTCAGCGTCTATTATGTACCTATACCTACGGCTGAATTTGGTAAGTAGGTTTTTTTTTTCTTATACCACTTGGGTGGCAAACAAGCATGCGGTCCGCCTGATGGTAAGCGGTTACCGCCGCCTATGGACGCTTGCGACACCAGGGGTATCACTCGCGCGTTGCCGACCCTGCAGGAATCTTTTCACACCCTTCTTGAAGAACTCCATGCTGTACACTCCAGGGAAAACCTCAACGGGGAGCTCATTCCACAGGTACGGTACAACTGTATTTATTGCATTTGATTTCGAATGTATTAGTTAGAATTCAGAATATAGCGATAATTTATGATGTATTTATTTTGATATACGGTAGATATATCAATATATGTAGACTATTTAAAAAAAGAAAAACTAAGTTATCTACGGAAACAATGATAGGTACTTATAGAAATTAACCCATGCAAGCTGTTCCCCGATTGCTTAGGTATCTTTTCATTAACTTTTTCTTTCGTAAACTCATATTTTTGCAAATTGCAAAAATGTTTCTTAAATAACTTTATTAGGTACTAACTTTCCTATGTCCTATCGATTGCAACACTGAACGGGTAATTGCGTATACATAAATTACATAAATGGGTACCTACTTAATAAATGATTCTCTTAGATTATAGGTACCTACCTAATGTTTTTATTAATAATAATAATAAATTATTTTGAACTTCTATTTTTCTTTCATCTTTTCTTAGTTTCCGGCAAAAAGTCTCCTAATATACCTACACAGTGTCGAATGGGTTCGCCATTTCCAAACGGGCCATTCACAAAACGGGTTTTTTTAATCGATTGTGTGCCAAAAGGAAAACCCAGCTCTATCGAAATTACGTACAGTCACGCTATATCTAAACGTATTTCCTAATATTCGTACTGTAGATATTCGTAAGAAGTAGGTTTAGTTGCCAATGGAGCCAAATCATCACTAAGCTTTAAGGATTTGACCGTAAGGATAAACGTGAGTGAAAGGCATACATACTATATGCAGGTATATCTTTTGTTTATAAAGCCGAGAAAAAAAAAACATAGTATGGATTATGGATTAGGGGAAACCCCAACGTCTTTATTGCTGTTAAGAGAGTTTTTTTTCAAATTAGGTCTCCAACGAGCGAGTAGGTAGGTATAAAGTAAAACAACACATTTCATCAATATTCAGTAGTTTGCAACATGTAGGTTTTTTTTTATACAACAAGAGTGGCAAACAAGCATACGGCCCATCTGATGGGAAACGGTTACCGCAGCCTATTTACGCTCACGATACCGAAGTATCACTTGCGTGTTGCCACTCTGTGTTCGGAGAGTTATAGTGTGTTGGCAGCATAATGTGTTTAATCCCTCTGCTGCCAACACAATGTAACAATCCTCCCCCCTCCCCAAGGAGCTCATTACTGGAAACCATATTCACCGCGTAGGAACACAACACAAAAATTGAGTTTTTTGGCTACGGACTTCTATAAGGTGGAGGTACTGCCCCAGACGGGCAGCTCCGAATTCGAACGGGAAACCCGTTATGCCCTACCTCTCTTAAGGTAGACCTCATATCATCACGACGTAATCCTCAGCATTAAGGTAGAGATAAAAGGGCCTTTCCACTTAATGTACCTTCCAACCTCTATTGTTTCACCCCTTCTCGACCCGAAGGTGTAGGCAGACGTGTATTGGTTTCCGCCAGAGATATGTTTTGGGTGCCAACGTGACTATATGGCTATACATACGATTTTGAATTTCTTCTTAAATATATGGAGGTTTCCTCTCGATCTGTTCCTTCGCCGTTTAACTCGTGGTGTGACTAATCACTATATTTAAGTTCAGGAAACTCACTGGTAAAGTCGGGATTCGAACGTGCAATCTTTTTGTTGCAGGCAATTACTCGAACCACTCGACCACCATAATAGCTCTCGCTCTTTTTTTTCATACACAGAATATTATTTAAGTTTCCTTTTTTATTTCCAGCTTGACACAGAAGAGCGCCAGAAGCCTTTTATCAGTTGGCTGTGACCTAGATAATACATTACATCAAGCGCTTCGTGATGACATACCTTAGTGATAACATATACCCCACCGATTGGGAGGTGGTCAGTGATGAACTGGTCATTGGGCCGTCACGATCTCACATGATAGACTTCCAGTTGCACCGGGCCGCTGTGATCAAACAACTCGCCATGGAAACTGACAAACTTGTCACGAGGATGACACAGTTGACTTGTAAAACGAAATTGAAGAAGCGTCTCAATGTCAAAGTAAGTTGAATAAGTTTCTAAGAAATGCATGGAGCATCATAAGGATGTGAATAGGGCGAAGAACGATACTTTGCTGCAGGCTAAACCTTCAATAACCACGCTTCCGCATCGGACAGGCCGTAGGTAAGCTTGTTTGATAACTTAGTAGTAAAAAAAGGTGGACGGGTGTGTAGGATCTGCACGAAATTCCTTTTCGGTTTCGGTTGCAGGATTCTATCTGGCGACCATTTATTCAGCCAGCCAACCGATTGGCTGAACATCACCACCAGTTCGTCTCGGTGCGCCTTACAGTTATGAAATACTTCGAAAAGCTTGAAGACTTTTTGCGTCACTTTTGCATCATGGATAACATAACATCGTCATAAGCGAAGCGACTTTGCTTACGTCACGTCAGGAATCGTGTACAATTTGTTAGATACGTAAGCTATGACGGTGATTGCAGCCCACAGTCGTCAACCAATGAATATATTATTAAATATAAGCCAATAAATACGAGTATATCAATGGAACATTGAACGATAGGAATGTCAAGGGTATTGTCAGCTGGCGAGCATATATAGGTCCTAGAGAGACTTATGTACGAAGATAGGCGAAAGAGGTCTGTGAGTCTAGAGAGAATTTCCGCGGGGCAGAGGGAGATGTGGGTAGTAGACGACGTAGGGTCCTATTTACCCCTCCACCGAGTACTTCGGGATGAAAAGCCGCATTAGTACCGCACTTTCCATGTCATTTCAGCTCAATTAAATTAATTAAAATAGAGTAGGTAATCTGTTTCATAATAATTTTTTTGGTGAATTAACATATTTGTGATGAAATACAATAATATTTCAGTTGTGGACAAGTAAACTCAGGAGCGTCACGTCTCCGCAGCAATGCACCACCTGCTGCGACTCAATGGTCCTCACCAAGAAGAAGCAGTGCAAATTGTGTGACACTGTCATATGCCAAGCGTGTGCTAAATACATCGACTTCGATGAAGCAAGTGAGTACAACATTACCGCACCCCAGCATCTAGGTTTCTTTCGAACTGGAGCAGAAAGTTGATAGTCGTTCCCCCTGTCATAACAGTAAACTTAAATTATGCTGAAATTGTTACTGAACGTATTAAAATAACAAAACATACCCTGGATTATAAGTGCGTTGTTAAACAAGTTATTTTTCATTCTTTTCATTTCTCCTATTATAATCTTATAGCAATATGATTGCAATATTTCGTCTTTATAGAAGCAGCATTACTCCCGTCTGAACCATTACCGGCTAAATCGGAGAAGAAACTGAAGAAACTGAAGAAGCTACGGCTATGTGCGAGGTGTGAGCACCTGGTGGATTTGCGGAAACCATTTGCGCCAGAATATGACTCTCCACTGGTGACAATACATGATCAGATGAGAGACCTGGTGGTCTCATCCCGGACCGTCATGGAGATTTTTTGCACGGTACATCTAAACTAATGTCATAAAAAGGCTATGTTTGTTGTTTGGATGAGCTAATCTCAACTACCAATCCGGTTTGACAATAAATTTTGTATTAGAATTCATGTTTGTCAGGACTTTAGGCTATGTATACCATCTCGACCCGAGAGAGAAATCAAACTGTTGAAACCGCACGACACAGATAGCCTTGAATATTCAAGTCAAAACAGTAAATGCTAAACACTCTCAACTAAAGTAGGACAGTCGGGACGTTTGGGATACCGAAAGATTTTACTACTGCTTATACCGTTGAACCCGAAAAGCCTAAAACCAATTTTTTGGTAAGGAACCATTTGAGGTTTTTTTTCTTTCATGGTAACTAGCTAATGGTTTTAAGCAACATTTGAAATGCTTGCGGTTCTTGCGTATGGTTCTGGGTACATTGCGTAATATTAAATCTTTAGTATGTACTCGTAGGTATCATATATTGAGACGATTTTCCTCATTTGTATGTAAGCAACACAGTACATTTACCTAATTCGTTGTTTACCACACCTACTTGTGGTAATTTACCATTGGCTGAGCGGTCCTACTCACGAGAAGGTCGAGTATGATCGATGGAAGGAAGAGTATGATCGTAGGTTTGATTCCCGTTTAGGAGTTCAGTCACATTATACACGTCCAGTAGAATTATGTGTATTATATTTATAAAGAGACTTCTATAATTAAATCTCGTTTCAGATCAACCAAAGCCTATTGGACGGTGAAACGACATATAAGTTATCGGACTTAATGAGTCTGCGAGATCGACTGAGCCAGACGGCGGATGTAATTAGGGCACTGTCACAAAAGATCTCGGTGCTGCCGGCCACTTCCGGCTCCAGGCAGGCCAGGCTACAGGGCTACATCCGGATGGCTGCAACTGTTTTTATAAAGGTAAAGATTTCTCGACGGCAAATCAATTCCACTTACATAAAGACACGGCGAAGACCTATACATACATGGGTCGGTCTGTAGTCCCTGCTAACCCCGTGAGGGACAAGGCATGATGATATGTATGTATCACTATATATTATGCACATTACATTATGTATCACTATGTAAACATAATGTGGGTAGTTCCGTAATTTTACATGCAATATTTGGTTTGAATTGATTTGAAATAAAGTCCCCGGCTGTGCCTCGCTGTTCGTGATAAACTCAAGAACCATTGAACGGATTTCCATGAACGACTCACCAATAGATAGTGATTCATGGCGGTTTTGTGTAAATTGGTTGAAATTGACGATCTTCGTTGAAAATAGTTGGTTAGGGAGGGAGCTTTTATCTAAAATGTGCATAATCCTTACATCTACGTGTAGTCGTATTCACATATCTACGCAACAAGTTGATGTTACCCTGCTACATAAAAGACATGTAGGTAGGCATATGCTCAACTGTCCGTGCGATGCCTGGGTGGGTCGCTAGTAAATTATAAAACTTCTGAGTAATGCAGTGATATTATACAAAGCGCCTTGCTCTAGTAGGGTAGGATCTGTTTGCGTCTTTGTGTTGCCAGTGCAGCGATCTGAATATCTTCAACGTGCAACTCATGATCTCGCGTTTGTTTTATTCCAGGAGTACCTACTACCGATACAGTTGCCTTCACAGGCACAGATCGAGGAAGCACGACAGAAAAGATTCGTCGTATTGAGTAAACGACGCAGATGGAAACCCGATAGCCGTACCATGCAACGTACAAGATAAGTCCAGTCCAGAGCATTATATCGTAATGCGTATTGAATTGGAATATTCTCAGATGCACGGCGATCCTTGAGGGCTTTTGTGCGATCCTGATTAAGTCCTGCTGGGTCAAACACATCCTGTATAAGTTGACTGTCTATAACGCAGGGAAAGTCTGATTTAGAGCGACGTGTCTGCACGTTGATGGAAAGTTTACTCATTAATTTCTTTAGTTGAATTAAATCTTAAAGTCGTCGAAAAATAGTTTCAGAAAATAAATGCTTTTGTTTTATTATATGTTTACCTAAATGCCTTCCCACAATGATCCCCGAAAGGGTTGGCAGAGTTGTGTAAGTAAGTAGTACCCATACACCTTCTTTCCGCTGGATAAATTTTTTTGGGGGCAACGTAATAGATGGCGAGTCCTTCGCCGTTTCTGAAGCACGACTATACATACACCTTTGAATTTCTTCTCAATGCATTGTATGCAGGTTCCCTCTCGATGCTTTCCTTCGCCGTCAAGCTTGTGGTGTGACTAATCACTGTGCTTAAGTTCAGAAACACTCATTAGTAAAATTGAGATTCGAACTTGCAATATTTGTGTTGCCACTGCTCGGACCACTCAGCCACCACGGCTTTTTGTGTTATTTTAATATTTTCTAATTCTTAAAAAAAATAAAGAAATGACTAGAATGAAACTGAATGATCACCAAATTTGTTAGCGAACGAATCGAAAACTTTTAGAACTAAGTACATATTTATTTATGTAAACAAACAATTGTCTGAGCGTTTTTACACGTGACAAAATATTTCTAGACAATAGAAGTGGATCTTCAATATTAATAAATTTGACCAGTATAAGCATCTAAATGAATTTTTCATCGGTCGAACTATATAGATAGGTATCGCCCATCTTAGAACAATAGCTCTTTATAGTGTAGTAGGCATGTCATGACTCTAAGCTAAGCATTGTCTTGGTAGCGTGAAAATAGCGTAGGTAAAACTAGACCGCAATATTTTTTCCTCGAATCATGAGCAAAGCTTACTTAATAGAATGGCGATTAGGTGACACCGTGGCTTTTGAAAACAAAAGACAAATAAAATATCGGTATTTGGCTACAATGCAATTAATAACTGACCAATGATGTAGAGTATCTAAATCATAAATGTCAGGTAAGTTACGCGAACTCACCAGAGGCGGATTTGCATACGTATGCATTTATATCGAAGTTTTTTTTTATTTACTTAATACCATATACTTGATAACTTAAAGCCATCCAAGGGCTCCTTGATAGACTGCTAAAGGCTCGCACTGCCTTACATCATCATCATCATATCATCACACGGAGTCTCTAACGGGGTATGTAGAGAGAGCGCCGGTTCTCTCTAGACTTACAATACATAATTTAAAGATAATTAGTGTTTGATAGCATTCAGTTTACTAATCAAGGCTTTAATAATGTGATTCGTAGCTGATAAATGTGAATACAAACTTTTAAGTATAATAAAAAAAAGTATCGATAGTGTTGTATAATTCATATTATTAAGGATCAGCCTAAGCGCTGTACCAACGTAATAACTTATGATATCTCTTTGTCAGATGAGAAAAATGTTGCTATAAATACGTTACGTGCGCCCTCTAAACCTCACTAGCTTTTCAAGCTGCTTCAGCAACTGCGGTCTGGTACATAGAGCCTTCTTGATTGCTTCATCCAGCATCTTGCGCTGATAGAAGGGGGGGATGGGCGTGTCCTCAAGGTGGAAAGTGTGGATACGGCCAGCCGTGTCGCCAACAAACACGTTATCTCCAGACGTTGAGAACCTAATGTACGTGAGGACTACATAATTAGGAAAAGTGTACTCCGCGCAGGGCATGTGCGTCTTTCTTCGAAGATCCCAAATGGACAGCACGTTGCCACTTATTGAAATGAGTACCGTTGCATTGATAGGACAGAAGGCCGTCCCATACACAGCGGCCGAACATGTCAACGTCATTATGACATCGTCCATACCCTCTATCCATAATCGTATAGCGCTGTCAGCGCCGCAGGTGACGTATAGCGTCTGCATGAAGGGTGAGACGTCAATGTTGTAGACGGGCCCAGAGTGCGCGCTGATCACGTCGATGTGTTGGTTGAGGTAATGGGAGGAGCATTTGTGAATGCAGCCCTCATCCGTTCCCACGTAGTATACATGGTCGATGTTCGGGTGCCAGCGCACGCACAGAGCGGCCGGATGCCTCGTTATAGGCACTGATACTTTCAAACACGCCTTTGTAACCTGCAAGCCCTTCATCTTCCCCTCCACGGTAGATACTCGCATCATCGGTGTGCAAATGAAATCGTGGGTCTTCGTACTGGTGAACTTGTTTATTCTTCCATCTTGACATGCAGTCATTACGTATTCATTATCCTTATCAATCCCGCGCCAGCTCGTCACCCATATTGATTCGAAGCAGGGATTTGTGTCTCGTTTACTTTTTGCAATTATTTTTGTAGTGTAAGAAGTTATATCCAGAATTAAAACGTCACCGTTCGAAAAACCGCAAGCCAACCAGTTGGGGTTCTTCTCAGAGAACGAGAGAGACGTCACGGGATGTTCGAATTCGTACGTTCTCTCCGGCACGCAAGGATTTTTTGTGCACCAAATACAAACCAGGCCGGTATAGTATTCGGCGTACGTAAATTTCCCATGACCAACTGCCAATATATTCTCATTTTTAGGGTTAAAAGAAATGCATGCAATTGGTCTTCCGATCGTGCCCTCACATTCTAACGTCCAAAGAGGCTTCATTGTGTAAATATAAATCAAATCTAATGACAGTGGATCCATCTGAATGAGACCACGGAATCTCTTCTGAGCATCTATGTAATCTGATGTTGCGAGAACACGCTGTGTCAGAAGAACTGCATCATAGAATTCTGGAGTCGCGGCTATTTCTTCAAACGTTTTGCCTCTTCTCAGTGAAAACTCTGGACCCTTCTTCTTCTTTTTCCGCAGCAAATGTTGTCCAGCCGATTGGTACATGACCATTTCATCAGGTTCTTCTTCTTCCTTTATTAAAGCCAGCCGCGCGTACGTATCGTGCATGTCCCACATGGACGCGAAGGCGATTGCATTTTTCTTCTGCGGCCTGGTAGCTAAAGTGTGTCTGGTCTGAGTAACGCATGCCTTTGTCTGCGTTTCTTCCGCAACCATTTTCCTATTCCTACCCTTCCCAACCGTTATATACTGATAGAATTCATTTTCCTCTTCGACTACGGTGCCATCGGCGGATCCCTTATCGTACGAGAAGCACGGCAGCTCAAATAGGAAAACTGTATCATTTTCTTTAAGCACAATTAATACTTCGGGCGGATAAGACATGATCGGGCTGGACTTGGGTAAGTAAAAGGCAGACGGAGCTATGTCTAAGACGGCGTCTTCCGTGACGAGCCCCTCCTCGGTGTTTAGTGTGTGGTCGATATAGATGTCGTCAAGGGAGATGGTGGTAGCGTATACTTTCATGGCCCCTTCCGAGCCAGTTTTTGACTTTGATAACCTGACAGCTACGTCACTCTTCACGCGAACTTTACTTTTGAAGGCTGCGTGAGAGAATGAGTCCTCCATGGTGACGTAATCGGGGTCGACAATGTCATCAGGTACGACATTCTCGCCGTCGCGGACCATTTGATACATCAACCGTTTCTCCATGAACGAAACCCCTGATTTGCCCCTTGAGTCTTCACTGATGCTGATTCGAGATTCATCTTGCACCGACATAATTGTAACTATATCAATAAATGTACAAAAATATAGTTTTGTTATTCTCTACCTCTGTAGGTAAACGGTATTTATTTAAGCAATTATACTAATATGAAGGATTTTTTTCTCTCCATAATGTCTGTCAAGATTTTATCAAACAATGCATAATAATCAAAATTGACAAAATCTGTCAATATAACTGTGTAGATAGGTACATATTTTTGGCAACAGTGAAGTCACGTCAAATATTTTGTACTGCAAATAGTTTTACTGTAATATTTCTTGGATATCAGTCGACTTTTAAGGATGTATATGTATATTTGTACAAGCTATATTCATAATTAGATAAATGATTTAATTTAGGTCAACTATCACTATCACATTAAACTATCAAAATAGATACTTAATATGAAGGTAGTATTCAGACAAACGTCCTCCTTGAACGTCCATCTTTTCTTACAATAATATTGTCACAAGCCGATGAACCTACATTATAGATATCAAGAGAAACCTAGTATATAACTAAACTATTAGAATCAAAAATAACATAAGGCAAAACAAAAATCGAATATTCAAGAATGGGACGATATACTCGACATCGACGAGCATGTACTAAGAGACATGAATGTGGATGAAGCGAAAGAAAAAAAGGGTTCTAGAGAGAACTTGACTCTCTCCCCGACTCTCCCACAAGAGGAGCTCGGCGTCATGTTACGACAGATGTATATAGCATCTATAAATCTCACTCAAAGGACGAAAGGAGGACATTAGAACGTACCTACCTAATAGTGTAGTTACTGTTATCCACGAAGACGCCCCCCACTATTATTCCCTATAGTTTATAGTGTAAGTGTGCAACCCTCCACTAATGTTTGAGTATTGTCTGTACACACTGATTACTTATGAGTGCACACGCACACTACAATTAATAGACTCTGGTAATATATAATAATAACTCCCCGCATCCCGCGGCTCCCTCGACTGGTAGTTACTGGTGGGGCGCGTCTTCTTGGATGTCACAATCTATAAAACCCCTGAATTGGTTGCAACAATCTACAACAACGCGAGTGCAGCCAAATTATACAGAGTGAAGATAATTCCTCGTTGCGAGTCCATGGCGTGGAATAATCATGCGGGGGTTGTGAAGCATATCGCACGCACGGCGAGGTACATATGTTCGCGGTCGTGGAGCGCACTTCCGCTGGGCTTCGCTCGGTTCTGCACTAAGTGGGCTTTGGGTTCCATTGTCCCCACTTATCTTACTATACAGCGTGTTATTCGATACGTAAATACTATTATTCGATATATCTATAGCTGTAAAAGTTATACAAATATTGAGTTAGATCTTTTCTACCTTGAATCAGATACGGTTAAGTAATTATAATCAGTTTACGTTGTGTATTATGCCAATTGTTTGGTAGGTACCTGCTTGTAAATCTTATTGTAAATAAATCTTTTTGTTTATTATTTGTATATTTAGATGTCTGAGCGTGCATCATGTTCGTTAGGCACCCAGTATTTCTGATTCATAGTAATTGAACTATAAAGTATAAAAAATACACATTTGTCATTATGGCCATTCTTTACTGTTATCCGTTAAGACTTAAGAATGAAAAATCTACATAAACCGGATTATGACCAATAAAAAAATATAAAACAGATACATCGAAAACACACTCATTGTGACGTCATTTTGCAAATAGAACATGCAATTCTACGTTTCTACCTACCTAATGTCTACGGGGTTCATCTACGGCAGGCGCGATTTCAGTACATAGTGTATAAATTCAGTATATCTTTTCAAAAATTCATGCGAAGTCGCAGGCATAAGCTAGATACAAAAAATAAGGAACCTGATGGTATAAAAACTTAATTAAAAAGGGTATATGAACTATATGCCGTGCAGTGGACGGTAGGTTAGCCGGCATGGGCACCCAGCCGTGTCGTGCGCAGCTGTTCAGTGCATTGCATTAGTAGATCGCGCGCGTTACCGATCACCTGGCTCGTGGCTCTGACATAAGGACTTATCCAAGGGTATTGTCTAGTGACCTGATATAGACATTAGACGGCCTTCCTGATCACTGGCTTAAGACGTTGGCGTTCTGAGGTTCTCGGACAAACGCCGTCGCGCTGGTCGGACATGAAGAAATACTTCAACAGATTCAAAGAGAGTAAGATTCTACCTATAAACCTTTCCTTATGTGTATTTGGTGTAATATTGATGTATTATGACTATAATTAACCCCTGCCACCCCCGTCTTTAAGTTTTTACGTGATAACTTCTAAAACAATTAAACGGATTTTGATGCAGTGTTAATTAACACTGGGATAGTATTTTTTGGATTAAGAATGGTATTTAAACTACTCACTCTACCTACCCTGTCGCCATGATCGCACTGGTAAGCCGCCCTACCGGTATGATCAATAAACATACCAATATATCGTATATAAGCTTTTATTTCTAAACTGCAGCCATGTTTAATCGTAGCGGGTAGCGTAGTACTTATAAAACAATTGGGGACACATTTTTAAGGTGTCGTGCACATGAGGAAAATGCGTATGCGGTATGCGGCGTATATAAATCAGTATAATTTCCACCACATAAAAATGGATTTGAATTATCGGCACTGTTACTACGTGTTAGTGTTACCATTAATATGTACTGCGTTATTGTTGTGTGCAGCGTCAAGCCACGGTAAAGCTAAGCAAAGCTTTATAATATAAGTGTGTACTTGCGAATAATAATAATAATATCCTCACGCCTTCCCACAAGGGTCCCCGAAGGGGTAGGCAGAGGTGTATGAGTAATACCCACACACCCACTTTCCGCCAGAGGTATATTAAGTGCCAACGTGACAGATGGCGAGTCCATCGCCGTTACTCAAGCACGACTATACATACGCCTTTGAATTTCTTCCCAGACGTATGCAGGTTTCCTCACGATGTTTTCCTTCACCGTAAAGCTCGTGGTGTGACTAATCACTGTACTTAAGTTCGGTAAAACACATTGGTACAGTCGGCATTCGAACTTGCAATCTTTGTGGCACTCAGCTACCGCGGCTATCGATGATTTTCATTTCACGAGACTATGATAACATTTTTAAACAAACAAAATGTGTCTTTGTCCAAATATGCCAATTTGGTGACTAAGCATTCACCGCTACCTTATTTGTAGAGGAGGTATAGAATCCAGACTAAACAAATAAAACGGTAGATTATCGACTACAGTACATTTAATGGCTTGAAAGCCGAGTAATCAGTGGTTCTGTTTTGAAAAAGTGAGACGCAATCCGTTCCATTCGCGTCTCACTTTATCGAGCGAATATAGTATGTTATTCGCATCTACCTACTCCTTCTCAGTGATCCTTATGTGAACGCGTGACCATTTATTTTTACTTTGTATTTATGTGTTAGGCAAATTAGTAGGTAACTTCATGTTTAATCGGACGTCAAGAGTACTCAAAACCGGTGAGCGTGTATGAAAAGAAAAGAAGCAAGTCCAGGGACAACTGGCACTCTATTCTCTCTGCCTACCCCGTGATGTATGTATGTATGTTTAATCGGACGTCCTGTTAAACATCTAATCTTTAGTAAGTATACAATCGATTAGATGTTAACCGCGTAAATTACCTAGAAACGAAGAATTTGAAAGAATTAAGTGTTCTAGAAAGGAAATTTAAAGAAAAAGAAGAAGTGGAATAGTGCAACCACAGAAGCCCTTCTCTCTCTCTCTCTTCAGTGCTGTATTTATCAAAAAGGACACATGCATGCCGGGTCATTAGGCTCGCGTTGGCTCCAAAATAACAATATTTTTGGAAAGCAATACCCTACAGTTTGTAGTTCTAAAGGGCCTAAATCCGATTACTTATATCTTTTCATTGTATGAAAGATTTGAACGTCGTAAAACAATGTTTAAACTACATGTACGAGCAGCACACGGTAATTGTGGGTCGTGTTAGAGCAAATTAATCATCACACGCCAAAGTTATAACCATCATCCCGCAAAAGGAACAAATCGAGACACCTGATGGCGCAAAAGAGTCTGCCGCCTACACTGTAGTATGGTACGAGAAGGATTTTTTTTTATATTTTGAGATTAAGTCCTCCAGCCAAGCACTTTTTAGGTGGCAAACAGCTTTTAGGTTCACCCCTTGTTGGGTACCGCGGCTTATAACCCTGCTAGTTCACAAGCTAGACTGGATCTGGACCTATATGTCGCTCTGTCTGAATGTCTGTCTGAACGCGCTAAACCCTAAACGCTAAACTTGAATCGATTCCGATGCGGTTTATATATCGTCAGTTAGATTTTTATTAAAGGTTTATTTTATAAATATAATTTACCCGGTATTCGTTAATTCAAAATAAGGTGGACGATACAGCTAGTCCATCATTATATTTCTACAGTTGTAAAATGCTAGCACAGTTTTTAGAGAATGCCAAAAAAATTTTTTTTCATATAATTCGCTATCATTACTGTAACTCATTTAGGCGTATGTACATTCTGCTTGTCAAATAAAAAGCTAATGTTTAAAGATACGTAGATTCACAAATATATGCTCTGATTTTTTTCAAAGGACTAACCGCTTGCAATCCAAAAAGGTTCTAAAGCGATTAGAATTTAAGATAAGATAAGCATTATTAAAAAAAATACTAACTATCGTCATAAATGCGAACATGAGTTTGTTTGTGGCTTTTTCGTTATGACTATAGAATCGATCCACAAGAAACTTTTTATGCACGCTATTAGTGGTAAATAGATACAAGGGTTAGTTAGCCTGTATCCGGACACAATACTTTAAAAAAATCTGTACATTACCAAAAAAAATGGGATTTATAAATTGCATTGTAATTCCTAGAGTAAAAGAACCCATGGAACTGTAGTATTCCGGGTTAAAGTGTTTCGACTTTAATCCTGAAAACAGCAAAACTAACGCAAGCGAAATCGCGGGTAAAACAAGTCTTTATATAAGAATTACCAAATGTAATCAACTAAATTGGCATGGTGTCGTTATAACCTTTAAGTGGAATTATGGATGTGGGTTAAAGTTCTCAAAAGATTTCGATATTGGAATTCTTACCGCAGGCCGTCGTTCGTCACCTGAGAGGGCGAGTGGCCGACGCGGGCGCAGGCCGGGTCGGGAGGTCAACCGCGCAGACGCGCTCCGCCCCCCTAATTGCTGCGCCCCACGCAAATAAATAATTTTTATATTTTTATCCGGGATCACGCTCCTTCTTTACCTCAAATTATTCTACTTAAGGCTCTCTTTCGTGTAACTTTTATCAGTTTCCCGAATGCCGAGAAATTCCGAGCGCTCGCCGAAAAGCAGCCGACATGATCGCTTTTATGATACCATCGCTACGTCGAATTGTTAATGATACCTTTGAACCCGACCACAAATGTAATAATTAACTTTTTGGGCACTTGTCGAGTTTAATCCAACATTTCGTTGATAGCCTGAGCTTTTACAGTGCAATATAATATGTACAATATATAACGTTGCAATAAAAGCTCATTCACCTCACAAATCTAAGCAAAATCACTGGGTACGTTATGTTCTGTAACATCAAACGGTACCACAGACAAACGATTCAGTGGTAGAGGGCTGGCTAATCTACTTCACATCAGTGGGCACAAATTGCATGATAATCTATGCGAGATTTCGTAATCCGATACGATTCTCTGAAATAGAGTGGTGTTGGCAGGATCCCTCGGGCTACTCTCGAGTTGATACGTCACTGGGGATTAAATTAACGCGTTCAAATGACAGGACTGTGGTGGCCGATTACTGGGTATAGTACGTGAGGCATTTGGTATCCGTTTCCGGGGTTTCAATCAACTCCCTTATTTATGGGCAATAATCAGTACTGCAATTTACCTGTACGATATAATTTGTCAATTTGATTTTTGATTTTTGTATGTTTGAGCATCAGCTCAAACATACAAAAATCAAAAATCAACGTTAATAAAACGTTAACAGTCAATGAAATGAATTCAGAGGCATATATGGTTGTGTGTAGTCAGTTGCAAAGCGACATTCGCTCACCGCGTCGGAAGATCCATATGGTTTTTTTATACTACAAGAATGCTAGGCACCCACTTTATATCATTGCCAGTGGTGTTGTTTTGCACCTCGCGATGTTTGCGACATTAAGAAAGTGTTCCCCGTTCTACTGACCCCAACCGTTCGCTTTCTATTGTTGATCGACCACGTCCAAAGTAAATGGCAAAGTAATGGCAAAAAATCCCACAAAACTAGTTTTCTAGTAACCAGCGTGACATGACATTTTGGCCGCGGGATTTCGCGCACATTTATTTGCATAAGAACTTGAAGTAATCTGTGCACATACGTCAGTTGGAAGTACCTCCAATTTGGACTGTTGTTGACCTGTTCGACCCGTCATAGTACAATGCAATTGGTTTATTCTTAATTTAAAACTAGGTAGTAGGTCCCCTGTAGAGCGAAGATTGTCGATTCAAATATACGTCAATTCAAATATACGTGATATGTACGTTGAAGGTAAACATGGTAATATAACTTGAAATTAAATAAGTTTTGTCAGGTACTTCTCAGGCTAAAGAGAACGCGACACGCTGTCTCTCGGTCACTTTGACACGTATATTATTATATATCCGGCGAAAAGAGGGAATTATTACAGTCCTATCCTTTTCGGAAACCTTATGTCATCAATTAATAAAAATATATCTTCCAATTTATAATTTGGGATAACGCTTCCAATTTTTCATTTTTTTATTAATTTGATCATATTATGCTATTTTTTACAAAAGATGTGCTGAATATGTGATAGCTAAATAGGATTGTACTTTCTTTTTTGTACTTTTAATGCGGGGCCATTAAAAGTAGGAATGTACAACGAATCATGATTGCGCGTGCATTATTCGCAGGCAACGCGGGCCGATGCGCGGACACCGGCGCAGTAATGCGCCTGCAATTTAACCCTCTCGACTTGGCCGCGAAATATGAAAAGAATGCTATGCTTGGATTGATGCTTCGAACTGATTACTAATATGCCCAACTCTAATCTATGTATACATTACATTTGCCAAGACAATAAATGTCACTTATCTGTCAATATCTGACAGTAATTATGATGATCTAGAAAGTAATTACTTGAAGGACAAGATGTCGCTTCTTGAACTTAATAGACTACTGTTTATAGTCCGCGCGGAACCGGTTGGCCGCCCCTTAGCTTGTGACGGGGGTTAGGCGGCGATTCGCCTAGAAGATACACATTATTGGCAGTCAGTTATAATGTTACGTGTTGCAGTCATAATTAATTATGACGTTCATAAATCTATAACTTCAAGACGACAGCAGCACGATAATTTTAACAGACTGTATGTGTAGCGTCTTACGTCTACGTGTAATAATAAAAAAAAATTTAAATTTTGGCGTCCGATTAAATATTTTCATTCAAGATTGTTTGGGCATTTACTATGTTAAAGCGCCAGTTTAATGGCCTACCGACTGATTGTTGCGTGTAGCACTTAGTAAATGTTTGTACTGTTCGCAGAAGACACTTTTAATAATGCCAAAAATATTTAAAGTTTATCACCTCTATAATAAAAATATATGCTTACATGCAGACTAAATATCAATCACATTTGAACATATTAAGTGCACTATTTGTAAGCCTTGGGGTTTCCAAGAATTTTTATTGAGGTAATTGATCTAGCTCCATATACGTGTATAGCTGAATGAAATGAACAGATACAAAAGCATACTGTATCATTATTTTATATATTATTCATATCATGCAACGAGTGCGGTCACGCATTAAAAGTAGAATGTTAATACACGCATATTATCACGCCGAGCAGCGAGAGAAAAACAGAGTTTAAAGCCAGTCCTCCCTAGTATCATACATACACTTGCTATCTCTTTCGCTTCATCCATGCTTAATAAAACAAAATTAAGATATGATTATATATAACGCCTTCCCACAAGTGCCCCAAAGTGGTAGGCAAAGATGTAAAAGAAGCCACTTTACGCCTGAGATATGGTTGTCAATTTTAGTTAGGTGACGGCTACTATCGGGAACATACCTCGCTTTTTAATTTCTTAAACGTATGCAGGTTTTCTTACGATGGTTTTCTTCACTGTTAAGATCTTGGTGTGACAAATCACTGTACATAGATACGTTAAAAAAACTCATTGTTAGGTATGCGATGGAGTGAATTTTATAAAGATATGTATGATGATAATGCCGCTGATCTACTCATAGAGCTGCCTCCAACAGAATCTATCGAGGATCCTATAGCGGATAAAATAAGTATGGGAGAGATTATAAGAGCGATAAGAAGTCTGAAATGTGGAAAAGCTGCGGGAATAGATGGGATTACGGCTGAGATGATCAAGTACGGTGGACCAGCGGTCTGGGACGTCATCTATTTGCTATGCAATCTTTGCTGGGAAAAGGGTGATGTTCCGGACGACTGGAGGTGAGCAGTCATCGTGCCTTTCTATAAAGGAAAGAGATCACGATTGGACTGCTCAAACTACAGAGCCATCACCTTGGTCAGCTTAGCTAGTAAAGTGTACACGAAGATCCTGACGATAAGAATGCAAGAGCGATCCGAAAGGTTTCTCTGGGAATCCCAAGGTGGATTTAGACCAGGAAGAGGATGTATGGATCAAACCTTCTCGCTTCGCGGAATCGCGGAAAAGTTTTTGGATATTAACCAAAGGGTTTTCTGCGCTTTCGTCGACTTGGAGAAGGCATTTGATAGAGTCGTACGGAAGGAACTCTGGGACGTGTTGCCTGGATATGGAGTGAGCAGTTCCCTACTGCATGCCGTGAAATCACTCTATAGTGATAGCGAGGCGTGCGTTAGGGTTAACGGTGAGATGTCACCCTGGTTTGATGTGAAGTCGGGGGTCAAACAAGGGTGTA
This sequence comes from Drepana falcataria, assembly GCA_945859725.1. NCBI lineage: Eukaryota > Metazoa > Arthropoda > Insecta > Lepidoptera > Drepanidae > Drepana > Drepana falcataria. The sequence goes on from OX243925.1 coordinate 2,285,206, forward strand.
TCATGTCTGCCTGGCTGTTCATTATATATCTAGATAACTGTCTGAGAGCACTAAGAACGCACGGATGTGGAGTGAAAATGGGAAACTTAGTGGTCAACTGCCTATTATACGCGGATGACGCGGTCTTACTGGCGTCATCAGAGGGCGAACTGCAGTCACTAGTTACCATAATGAAAGAGGAATGTGAAAAGAAGGGGCTGCGCCTAAACGCTGGCAAGACTAAGGTTCTGATATTCGAAAGAGATGAACAAGTGACCGAGTGTGCTATATCGGTAAATGGGCAAATTCTAGAGCAAGTGAATGAATTTGTATATCTTGGAAGCATGTTCACACGAGATGGAAAGCATGAAAAAGATATTGAAAGAAGGATAACTGCCGGAAATAAGGTGAATGGAGCCATGTCGGCGTTGATGGGCAGTAAAAGTCTGAGCAAGAATGCTCGAGTTGCTGTCCACAACGTGATATTGGTACCTACCTTGTTGTATGGCAGCGAATCCTGGGTATGTCAGAGGAAGTATGAAAATAGCTTGAATGCAGTTGAGATGCGATCGCTTCGAAAAATGTGCGGAGTAACGATTTTAGATCGAGTCCGCAATGAAGAGATTCGCAAATCAACTGGCTTGAATGAGGGCGTGATTGTAAAGATGAAGAAAGGCATGTTACGTTGGTTTGGACACATAGAAAGGATGAGCGAAGAAAGATTGACGAAACAGATATACAAAGCAAAAGTGTGTGCAAGAAGAGGCAGAGGAAGGCCACGTTCCAACTACCTGGATCAAATCGATCGGACTCTCAAGGACGGGAACGTTAAGAGTACTCGAAACCGACGAGCATGTATGAAGAGACTGATGAACGTGGACGAAGCGAAAGAGGTATGTAAGTCTAGAGAGAACTGGCGCTCTATACTCTCTGCCTACCCCGCTATGGACTTGGCGTGATGATATGTATGTATGTATGTATGTATTGTTAGGTACACCGGGGTTCGATCTTGCCATCTTTGCGGGGCAGGCAGTTACTATATAACCGGCAACCACGTTATTTTAAATTAAAAGTTACATAATTAATGATAATCATAAATCACCTATGCACGACTAAAAGAGTCGAAATTTAAATATTTTCTATTGACTTTCACTGCGTCGATACAAAAGACGCACCGGCCAGTGCGTCTGCGCGGGCGCAGCAGGTTCGTTCTCACGGTACAATTATCGGTTGCCTACAGTTACCCTTAATTCCCATCGGCCCTCCTACCATTTCCAAGGATTCCAGTCAGTTCGCAAAATATACCACGCTCGGGTCACGCAGTAGTCGTGACTCTTATGGTAAAGATCGTGCAAACATATACCGAGTACCTACATTGATATTTCTTGGTTTTTTATCCGACTCAAGTTATGAATGCGAACGTTTGTGTGGATGTATGGGTGTTGTTCATACTACTACACGTTTAGTAACATACTAAACCACGCCAAAACGGCGAGATGGAGTGACTTATTATTATCTGTATTAACACATTAGGATATGTTTTATTCAAGAAAAAACTACGATAATAAGAACCTGCTGTGTATACTGCATTCTGGAGGCACGGCGGCTGACTCGCCATCTGTCCCTATGGTACCCAAATAAATCTTTACAGAAAATATGGTGCTTAAACACCTCTTCCTTCACCTTCGGCAAACTTGCGTCAAGAGTACTTAGCCAATACCGGCAAGAAGGAGAGACGAATGAGTATATGTAGAGCATGTATGTATGCACATGCTTTCCTACAAGGGTCCCCGAAGGGGTAGGCAGAGGTGAATAGGTAGTACCCACACACCCACTTTCCGCCAGAGATATATAAGTGGTAACGTGACAGATGGCGTGTCCATCGCCGTTATTCAAGCACGACTATAAAGCCTTTGAATTGCTTCTTAGACGTATGCAGGTGTCCTATAGATGTTTTCCTTCACCGCAAAGCGCGTGGTGTGACTAATTATTGTACTTAAGTTCAGAAAAACTCATTGGTACAGTCGGGATTCGAACTTGCGATCTTTATGTCGCAGGCAACTAGTCGAACCACTCGGCCATCACGGCTTTTATATTTATATTTATATGTAGATTGTAAAACTTAAATAAGAATAATGACTTGATGCTTAACACCTCCTTAAAGGTACATTTAAAATTACTATTTCGTTAATGCAATAACTCATAATAATTACATTATAGCCTATAAAGTGTGCAGGCGTTTCATAAAAATATTCCGTAGTGGGAGTTAATGTGATACCGATACCATCTCCATAATAACATGTTGGCCTAATGGCTAGTTAAGTTTGTAAACTTCAGCTATAAACTTTATTGTTTACCATTTTATGACTTGGAAAAAATACAGTCTATATGTAGCCTTGATAAGAGCCAAGGATGTATGTAGGTGTATGTTCTGGGATATTTATGGCTCGTCGGGATAACTTATCACGCTGGATGTATTACAGGAATTCTTTTTAACAATGTATCGGTAGGTGCACACATAGATTTTGCAGATATACGACCGAAATATATTTATGTCGCGCTTGAGTAACGGCGACGGACTATAATAAAATATATCTCTGGTGGAAAGTGGGTGTGTGGGTACTATTTATACACCTCTACCTACCCCTTCGGGGACCCTAGTGGGAAAGCGTGAGGATATATTAATACATATATATTAGTATCAGATAACCGTTGAATGAGTGAAATGAATGAAATAAACGACAAGTGATCCTACTAATATTATTAATGCGGAAGTTTGTAGCATGTTTGTTCCTCCTTTATGCAAAAGCTACTGAACGGAATTGAATGAAATTTAGCACAGAGATAGATAATTTACTGGATTTTATATACAATATGTTTTGATTTGAATATATCTACAAATTAAAGATGGCGCTGTGTCTTAGCGGTGTGAACTCCGGCTGTTTTTACAATTGAGTTTTTGTAAACTTAAGTAGAAATTGTGGATCTTTATGGTGAAGAATACCATCATAGGAAACCGCCTTATGTTTGAGAACAAATTCAAAGACACGAGTACCTATGTAAAGTCGTTTCTGACATACGTGTGATTTCAATCATCTGTCACATTAATTATTGACATTTCATCCTCTATGGTATCGTATGTAGGATTTTGTGAAAGCCCATCCAGCTTCCGAAGATGAAAGATTTGGGGAATGAAATAAATTGGATTCACAATGGTGTCGGCGTATCCCATGTGCGCACGATTTCGGCAGTTGGTCGTGCAGCAATCCGCGCGACGCGCATTCCTGCGCGGTGTGGGCGCATTCCTCCCATAGCGCAGTGCGACACGCATTGTCTTCAGTTTTCACGCATTTTATGGTAAAAAGCTTTAAATAACACATTCGTTGAGACGTGATCGTCGAAAAAATCTCGAATGTCGTATTTTTTAACAAGGAGTTCAAAAGGTTTCTTACGGCTTAAGGCTTTTTCATATATGTATTATAATACATATATGAAAAAGCCATGGTGGCACATGATCACAAGTTCGAATTCCGACTGTATCAATGTATTTTTCTGAACTTAAGTACCTACAGTGATTAGCCACATCACGAGCTTTACGGCGAAGGAAAACATCAATAGGAAACCTGCATACGTCTGAGTAGCAATTCAGAGGCGTAATATAATCTTGCTTCAGTAACGGCGAAGGACTCGCCAGCCGTCACGTTGGCACCTAAAATATATCTATAAGTGGTTTTAATCGAAATCCTAAGTATATGTAACTAGCTGTCCCGCCCAGCTTCGCCCGAGTGAAAAGGTAAAATTTCCTGAAACACGATGGCAGCGCCACCTATCGGGTCCAATTGTGATGTAAGCTATCCCATCTTCTCAGTTGGATCAAAGTGCACACGGTGTGCAAATTTGATTGGAATCGGTTAAGTTGTTTAGGAGCCCATCGCGGATTAAATTGCCATAAAAAAGGTTATAGTGAGTCAATCTTAAAAGATAGGCATATGCTGTCGCGGACTGTTTTTTAGAACTTTTAAAGAGGAACAATTCCCTCGTACATGATATTTGTGTAACTTAAACCGTTTACGCAGCGCACGCAACGGAAGCTCTCAAAAAGGAATATCTTTTCCCGTTCTGGCAACATTATTAATTTATGCTTCGCTCCTATTGGTCGTAGCGTGGTGTTATATAGCCTAAAGCCTTCCTAGAGAAATGGATTATCCAACGCAAAAATAATTTTTCATTTCCAACCAGTAGTTCCTGAGATTAGCGCGTTCAAACAAACAAACTCTTCAGCTTTATAATATTAGTATAGATTGACGCGTAATAAATGTGCTACTCCAATTGTATAGTGTGTTTTCTCATAGTTGGTTTAAAGTTGGCACATCCGCTGAGCCAGCGGAAGACGAAGGATATGTCGTAATTGAAGAGATGCAAACATTATGCAATGCGTTGCATATGTATGTAACAATAATAATTAAGAATACGTTTAACGGAGGTAGAGCGCCGTGAAATTGACGGAACAACGACCACGCCAGTTTCGCGGGCCGCACTTTCCAATTCCGAGGAATTCGTGATATACCTACGAGTAAAATCTTATAGCCACCCAAGTTTATTTAGTTTTATCGCGTTCGTAAATAAAGAAAGTTGTAAAATTGTCGCCGTTCGCGGACATCAACGGCGACTGTGGGTGTCGATGTTGATAACTGGAAACAAAATGTTTAAACACTACCTATGCTTGAATCCTCTTTAGTTATTTAGTCATGGTAGTCCGTCCGTTTGTTACAAGTGACCTCTATATATTTATCAATTAGAAGGAAATTGCACAAACAGCTGACTTGTATACTAGAAATGGCGTGCGGTTTTGCCCTCCTTAAATTTGATTATACTCCCTTGGATGAATAATAAAAATAAATAATAATAATAAATAAATAAACACCTCGCGACAATTCCACACAAATTGACTTCTCAAATTAAGCAAAGCTTGTGTTATGGTAACTAGACAACGATATATTTACTTATATAGGTAGATATATACATAAATTGGACATAGGACATCCAAGACCAGATCCAGCGGGATTCGAACTCGCACCTCAAGTTTCGCAGTCAGGAGCTCTAACCACTAGACCAGACGGCCGTCGGTCGAATGATGGTATGAAGCCTTAATCGCGACATCTGATGCAAAAATCATTTTTATTAGCAGTTCCTTAGATTAGCGTGTTTCTCGTCGTGTTTCTAAGTAAGTTAGAAAAGCAATTATTTTTGGGGGTCTTCCCAAAATGATTGATTTAGAGGGTTAAAGAGAGTTGAAAAAAGTTTGATTACCGAAGCCAATGAGGTTTATTCAGAACATATTAAGGTTTTCGATTTCGCTTTCTTCAAAACATAATTAATTATCTTTACTCGATCCCCAAATAGGGGCAATAACACCAAATTTTGGCCAGAATGCTTTTTATGTCACATAAACGATGGGAAAATTAACCTAAAATATATATTAGGTATACTTACTACCTTCTATTCTAGTACCCGTCATACATTGTTACGTACCATAATTTATACAAAGCCACTTAATGTCCTTTTGAACGAGACGTTTAATGGCCGTACTAGCAGTACTCCACGGTTTCATCCGCATCAAACTTAATTATGACTAGACAGACATGACCTTTAATTTTTTGCTTTCTAATTCAAAAACACATTTTCTACTCGGATTGTTAGTACCTAGATTGGGGCGTTTAAACAAACAAACGCTGCTTTCATAATATTAGTATACATTTCTTTGTAAGATACACGTTGAAATCTATGTCTATGGTAAGGTACCATTGACAACATGGTAGCAATCATTACACCGAAATAATGATGTCAAGACAAACACAGGTGCGTGAATATGAGCCGCGTTGAAACAATAAAGAGGCTTGAGAAGAGAACACGGAGTGCTTTGTTGGACACTTAGCACCTCGCACTTAGGCACTCGTGACTGGACAATTTACTCACTACCCCTAAGTACATGATAACATAAAACAATACACACGAAGAGCCGTAGTAGCCGAGTGGTTGGAGTAACACAAAGATAGCAAGTTCGAATACCGACTGTACCAATCCGTTTTTCTGAACTTAAGTACGGTGATTAATCACACCACTTTACGGTGAAGGGAAACATCGAGAGGAAACCTGCATATGTTTGAGAAGAAATTAAAGGAGAATGAATAGTCGTGCTTGAGTAACAGCGACGGAATCGCCATGTCACGTTAGTACCTAAAATATATCTCTGACGGAAAGGGGGCGTTAGTGTATTACCGATACACCTCTGGCCCCCCGGTCCCCCGAGGGGACCCCGAAGTGTCGCTTCTGGGAAGGCGTGAGGATATCTTATTATTTTTATTATTATTTATACGTATGTTTATCGTTTTCCAGTTCCAGTACAGGTTTTGCTGATTTTGACTAGGTCAATTCGGTTGGAACTATTATTATACATTATACATACATAAAACATGATATATATGATATTAAAGTTATTTTTGCTCACATTATTGTGAGCATGTACTTCGGCGTTTCATAATAATTAACGAGCTGGTCTCATACATTAACTACGCTGCGAATTGTATCCCGAGGGGTCGAACAGTTGTATGGGCGCGTTCGTTATGAGAATATGGTGAGATTAGAGAGGAGGGAGATACCGATAGTGGATCGATGGTCAGTGGCGAGCGAGCGCGCGAGAGAGCGCGCCGGGCCCCGGGAGCCGTCGGCCGCGGACCGGTGCGCACGCGCATCCCCCGGCTTGTGGCAGCCAAGGCATTGTTTCGCGCCCACTCCCTTTGTTATGACGGCTATGCCCAATAATTCGCTCAGCTGACTGTGGTATAAATCATGTTATTAATCGCATGCGCTGCCCGGGAGTTACGACCGATTGTTAATTTAATCCATTATTTTCCAGAGATCTCATTCAAAGAGTTGCCGCCGCCCTACAGCGAGAATGATGCCGCCGGTAATGCACACGACGGACTACGCGAATTGAGTAATACGGTAATTTTCATATTTATAACATTATTAAGCAACTGACTTAATTAATGACTGCAATCGAATTAATTAACTGTTACATGCAGGTGAATGTGGCACAGTGCGTAGAGCTAGACCTGCTGGCGGACTGCAAGATCACAACACGGGCAGATGACAGCCACGAGTCGGCAACAGAGTACACTGAGATACAAGATATGGGTTTGTGGCACTCGACGCCGTTGGCCAATCGTCACAAGTCCAAGATATCTCTCACGTGGGTGCTCAAGGAAAACACAAAACTACCCACAGAGAAGCTGAAAAACGAAGAAAAACTGAATTACACAATCAGCAGTGTTAGCAATCAACGCTTCAACCAAACATTAAATGAAAATGAACGTTTTAGAAAGTGCAAGTCTAGGGATGTGAGCGAGAGGGTCGTGGGTCGCAACGAGTATTATCACAAACTTAGGTTTAAGAGTGCGTGTGAACAATTTGTGAACGGACAGGGCAGTGGCTCAGACACTAGTGGGACCGAAGAGAATGCCAGGAGGAGGCACAGGCATCGCCACAGGAGGAAGAAGCGGACTAAGAAAGACGATAAATTTGGATACGACATCAAAGATTTGGATAGTTTCCTAAGCGAGGTACGTATGTATAATTTTATTAAAACATATATAGAACCTTTTTAAAATAAGCATACATTAAAAATGTCTAGTGTAGAGTTTAAACTTCGGCCTCCTATGTAGGAGATAATTAAAGTAATAAACATCAGATTTAAAAAAAAAATGGCACTAATTCTGAGAATGAACATATTTTCAAAACCATTAACAAGTATGTAAGAATCGTAGCAAGTGGAAAGAAGTGGTCTATGCCTACCCCTACGGGAAAGAGGCGTGATTATATATATTTATATATATGTACTAATAAGGCTACTAATAAACACGTCTGCCGTTATGCAGTTCCGCCGCTTTTAGAGGCCGGCAACAACAAGGGCGCTCTCGCTGCCGCTGCAAGAAACTTGAGGATTAACATATGATATTAACGCGTTATTTTAACGGAGACGTGCGAAGTCACGGACACAACTAGAACTTATTTAATAACCAAAACACCAAAGTCCCTAAGAGGAAAAATAATAAACAGTTTTAATTAAAGGAAAGAGTAATTTGTCTTGGTCCAACATACATTGCAGCCAATATTAACGGATACGCTTACAAAAGAATTTTAAAAGCACCTGTAAATCCCGATCATTATTCATTTCTGCGATGTTATTATGACATTATGGTATACGTATACCACACTCGCCGCGAAATTGGCGCAAAATTGGACAACATAAATTGTAGGTACGTCATTTTCGAAATATTTTTGAAGCCTTAATGGTTTGGGTGTTCTGGGACTGATTATCCGCACCAATTTCGTTGTACTGGCTGGAAATTGATCCGATGTTGCACCCCTTTTAATGCGTCGAATTTTAAGCTCACTTGCTTAATGTCAGTGACTTAAATTTTCTTGTGGAAATAAGAGTCAAAAGAACCCTTGTCTGAGCGTAAAGATATAGAAGAAAAATTGCAATTTAAGTGGGTGGTTACTACAGATTTTTTGCGCTTTCTTGTTCCGATGGTCTGGTGACTTAAACATTGTCTTACCGTGCTAAGGTAAAGCACGTTCGAACCTTGCACCGTAAAATACGTGTATGTGCCCATGATATGAGTAGGGGAAATTCCAGTGTGATGCCTTGAGCATTTTTGAATCGTAAAGCTCTCTCTCGTGAGCTAAAATCTTTACAAAATTCTCCATTCTATGTTTTGGTATCTTACATACCTACTCATAACTTTAAAAATGGTAGCTATGTATAGCGGGAACATATTGGATAGGTACCTACTGATTTAGATAAAAAAATATGTATTTAAATTATTGCTTTGCTACAGGATACGTAGCATAATATAATTGTAATAAAAATAACATTCAAAGGTACGGTACTTATTTACCGACATTTCACGATACAATTTAAAGTGTTTATTTATCGTATTTGAGTAAGTTAGACGCGTCTGGAGTAATAAGAATTAATATGTTTTTTTTCTGTGGAATGTTATCTACCATTTCTTCCGACCTTCGAGGCGAAGATTTGATAGCCTTTTCCTAAGACAGCCGTTTAAAACGTCCAAAATACATTAGGCTTATCGAATCTAGGTTCTCAACCAAGCTGAATTTTTTTTTCAATTGGCAGGCTAGCATCGACAGACCTGGCAACATTCCGGTGGTGGTCGCGTACCCGAGCACGTTGTATGAAACCCGGCGCGCGCCGCAGCGTGAGGTGCCCCTGCCCCTGGGCACCGTGGTCAACGCAGTGTTCAAGAACCAGCAGTGGCTGTATGCCCAGACGCCACACGGGGACGAGGGCTATGTGCTGTACACCGCGTGTCTACCGCTCGGGATATTGCCTAATAGGTTGGTACGAACTGTAGACCCAATAAATATACATACCATAAACCGACCGGTTTGATTTATATCACAGATAATTGACAGTAAAGCAGAAAAGACAGGATTTTTTTTTAAATCGTAATTACTTTACCAATTTACCATGAATATCAATTATAGGTCTATTGTTTCTGCCAAATAGATAGTACATATAATAATCTGGACATCAAAAACTAATTAAACTGTTCCTAATCTAGGCAGCTGGCAGAAGTTGTCAACATACGTATACAGGTATTTAGATAGGTAAATAAACAAAACACACACACAATAAAGAATATCTACTCATCAAGAGGTATGTAAGTTTAGAGAGAACTGGCGCTCTATTCTCTCTGCCTGCCCCGTTAGGGACTTGGCGTGAAGATATGTATGAAATATTTGTGCGGGGATCGAACCTGCTACCCCAGAAGATAGAGACTGTGCCAGTGTCTAGAATCGTTGAACTACTCTTGCAACTACCATTGCTTCAGGCAGCCAGCCAAATATATGACGAGTTTGTCGATGCTCCTCACACAGAAGGAATCCATCATGGTAAAGAATGCGGTACCGCTTACGTTAAGCTCTCTAGCACGTGTTCGCCTCATATATTCAAAAGCAAAATTGTCTCATTTTCAGAACACCAAACCTAAAAAATGCTCCGTGTTGGGAGAGCAGCACGGACATATACCCTCACCCCTGCGGCAACCTAACGGACACTGAAAAGGAGCAGATGCGAGGCAGAACTCGCTCCGAGTGCCGCTATCAACGCAAGCCCAATCGCTGCGCCGAAAAGGACTTTGACACATTATATTTAAAAACTAAATCTGTCTCCAACATCGATAAGATCCACGAGAAGGAATATAGTAAAGTGAAGAGGCAAACGCTTTTGATAGTGAATAGTGACTACAAAGGGAATACGTCAAAGAAGACGTTGACAGTTCAAAAGGGGGATGTCGTGGTTCTTGTGCAAGGGATGGGGTTGGAAGACGTGGACGCCGAGTGGTTTTATGTGAAGAAGAAGGACGGTAGTCAAGGGTTCATACCGGCTTCGATCGCTGGTAATGGATACATTTAACCTCCCTCGCGCAAATTGATGCGAACTTAACCAATACATTTTAGTGTACTAGAAAATATGGGTGATATATTCTTTCATTTATACTTTAACGCTTAGACCAGATACGAGGCTATTTTTGAGATTCTGATATTTTTGCTGCTTGTGTGTACAACCGCTGTGCATAAAAAAGGTTTTTATACCATTCTTTCTTACCTCTGTGTTAAGTTTTCTGTTGATGGAAAGGAGTGAATTTTGTAAGCCAATGCAGTTTGTTGCGAAGGTTTGTATACGGAATTGACTTGTAAATAAAAATATGTTTTGCTTTGTAATTTTTTTTATTTCTTTCGATATGAGCATCAACGATCAATCCGAAACATCCATTTACACACATGTCATAACAAAACATGAATCTTTGTTGTTTATTTATACCACCGAGTTGGCAAACAAGCATGCCGTCTACCTGTACTAGACTATGTCGCCTTAACTAACGAAAATGCAATACCTGATCCCTGTATGTAAATGTAGTACATAAATCAATCTCCGGACTGGACCCGGCAATGGATAAAACTTTATTAGGGCTAGTCCTCAATAAAGTAGAATATACGGTGGTTGCTGACACAGGAAGTTCGACCTTAAGTTCTCCGGAATAAGACAGCTGGTATAGGTGTCGGGCTGTACCGCCAGCAACTACGCAGTCATCGTGAAAAAACGAGACGTGGATACCGTGGTCGGGGATGTCGAAGACTGTGACAGCGTCCAAGGAGCGGAGATGGTAGAGAGCAAGCCGGGGACCGCCACCGCAAACCTGTTGACGTAATTGATCTTACTCATCTTTTGATCAAATAATCATCCAGTTACCATCCTTTTTCTTAAAATCTTTCTAATAATCTTTAACACATACTCAATATGTTTGTCTCACTATAAAATAACAATATGTGAAGGTTATGGGGATGTCTGAATTATAATAAACCTAAGAATCTTAGTATCCTTAGTATACTAAGAATTTTAATATATGTTATTCCCACAAGGGTCGCCGAAATAGTAGGGGGAGTTGTATATAGGTCATACCCACACCCACTTTCCACTAGATATATTTTAGGCCAACGTGACAGATGGCTAGTCCATCGCCGTTACCCAAGCATGACTAATATGCCTTTGAAGTTCTTGTCAAACGCATGCAAGTTTCCTCTCCATGTTTTCCTTCACCGTAAAGCTTGAGGCGTGACTAATCACTGTACTAAGTTCAGAAAAACTCATTGGTATTCAAACTTGCTATTTTCGCGATGCAGGCTACTACTCGAACCACTTTTCCACCACAGCTCAATCAAACAATTATTTTTATTACACCCACATTCCCCCAGAGATATAATTTAGATGCCAACATGACAGATGGCTATACCTTCGCCATTGCACATGCAATAATAATTATAATGCCCAGATATATAACATTTCATTCTCCTTACAATCCAGTCATCTCCCAGTGATGCAGCACCAATCCACTTGCCCACATCTGGCCGGCTCACTTTACTATTCCTATGTGGCTCCAGCTTGCTGTGAGACTTGCTGGTCCTAGTGTCCCACAGGAGCACTTTTCCATCCTCACCTGCTGATATGACTTGGTTCTTCCTATTGGGATTAAAAGACATAATTTTTTATTACTTCTTTTCTTCACTCATAAATATAGACAGGTTCAATTGTCCCAAAATATTTTAATTTTGCTGTTTTAAGAATGTTCTTACATAACTGCTACTGGCTCCATTCATCCAATGCCGTTAAGTAGTTTGTGTGTGAGAGAGGAACAACCATCATCATTTACAACATTAGTAGAATACATATACTTGAAGACCTACTAGACTACTTTTATTGCAAAAAATATTGGTCCACCACCAGGTTTAATTTACATGAAATTTTTTCTACTCCACACACACTTTTAGATTTATAATATTAGTATGGATCAGGTAAAGCATTACAAGGATAATAAGTGCATATAATAATACTCATACATATAGTTAGTTGTAAGTATACTCACTTCCCGTGTATTGAATGTACATAGTCAGTATGCCCTTTATATGTGGACAGCAGTCTTCCATCTTCCAGGTTGAATACATACACATTATTGTCTCCACAGCCAGCAAATAGCTTCCCTTCATCATCAGTCAACCAGAGACTATTTACATCAGACTGATCTATAGTTGAATGTGAAGGAATTCTAATGACCCATGAAGGTTTGTTTAACTTCACACCCAGAACTGATTTCCATTCCCAGCCAGTAATTTCATTCACGGTCCCAACTATTAGAAACTTTTCTGTGGAACTCAAACTACATATCTGATGGCCAGACTCAAATGTGTGGATGTGTTTTGGTTTGTTGCACTCGGGTGTGAGTAACTCTAGGACAGGATTCAGGACCCGGTCAAGACTGAAATAAAGGGTTATTTGTAAGGAACATATAATATGATAGTGAAGAATAATTCTTACACAGAATTTTAATGCAAACTTACTCAAATATTGCGATTTGACCATATATGTTACCGGCTACTAAATATTTTCCGCAGGGTGAAAAAGTTTGACAAAGAACAGTATTGTAAAGCATTTTATCCAACATGATTGCCAAAATATAGTAAAAATAATTCGGCCTCTAATAACCTACTATTAAATTTTTCTATGAAAATGTTTCAGTAGCAATACAAAAATAACACCGCAACAGATACTTAACTGTACCTAACCTAATTTCAAAGAAAACAACAAATCGTTTACGTCAATCAATAACTATGTCACTTATTTGTTTAACGCATTTAAATGATATGATACTTGTCCTTCTGTCACTTTTTTATTGCAATTTTATGTGTAAAAATAGTTAAAAAAAACTAAAAAACACGCTTTTTATAGAAAACCGAACTAAAAAATAGAAAATAAATTTCGATAATATCTTAAAAAGCGTGGGGTGCATGGTGTCAATAGTTATAAATATTTTATTGACAGATATTAGTAGAGTGATTATCATTTCGGTAATATCTTAAAAAGCGTGGGGTGCTTTTTCGAATCGAAAATTATTTTCTATTTTTTAGTTCGGTTTTCTATAAAAAGCGTGTTTTTTAGTTTTTTTTAACTATTATTTATTTTCTACTTTTTAGTTATTAGTGTATTGTCATCGGTCCTCGATAAGTCTACAAAGTTTGAACGAAATCTGGCCGTTTAAAGTGAGTCAAAATCGAGCTCAAAGAAGTCGGTTACATACATACATACATACATACAGGTGAAGCTAATATAAAGCGTGTAAAAATCATATACAGAATGGGACTGAAAGACTAGTATCCCGTTCATAGATAATAATAAATTACCTTTCATTAGGTATTCATTTCGGTCCTTCATTCATTCTCATTCATAAAAAAATAAAAAACCAACCAAGATGGACGTGAATTTTATTTGTTCTAAATAAAAGCGAATAAATCGGTGCTTTTGTAAATGGTGAGATCTATTAGATTTTTGCTGTAGGTCTTGTTAAACATAAATTTTAGCTTAGGGATGAAAATAGTTAGTTCATTTCAGTATACCTAAACTACCTACGTTTTACTAGGTACTTCAAAACGCCTCGAGAATTTTACCAAAGAAAAATATGATTTATTTCTTTTTTAGGTAGATAAGACGGTAAAATGTATAATGGCATCGGATTAACGACGCCTCGAGGCTCTGGCACGAATGGTTACGTGCAAAGAAACTGGGCAACAGTGCGAAAGACTAAAGATTCTGTGAACTATCGTACGGAGGAAGATATAGCCAAATTCGACTCCACTTCCAATAAACAGCCAAACCGGGAAATACTTGATCATGAACGGAAGAGGAAGATAGAAGTGAAATGTGCAGAACTCGAAGATAGCTTGGAGGACCAGGGGTGAGTAGTTATAATTTTTCGGATTATTTTTTTAATGAAAATGACGTAATAACCTACTTTAGGAGAAATTTAGGTTGATTTCAAGCACGAAGAATTTATATTGAAGAATAAAAAAAATCATTTGGCCATAAAACAAAAAAAAACATGTACTCTATATATTTTTATCCCTATCTTGAATTCAATGACTAAATACATGTATTTGCTAGTTTAATCTGTACATGTTTGTGTATGTAATGTATGTCTATACATATAACCCCTTTGGATTAATTACCTATTAACAATCACAATAAGCTGAGGCATGAAAATCACAGTCCTGACCAACCACAATGTTGCACATAATAACCAAATTATTAAATATATACATTAGTACAGTGGACTGTAATATGACATGCGTATCACTGTTGAATGTATCATACACATACATTATCCTCACTTTTTCCACAAGGGTCCTGGAAGCGGTAGGCAGAGGTGTGTAGGTAGTACCCACACACCCACTTTAACACAAATACAATTTTGGACAATATTCACTAATGCATGATTCAATGGAGTAAGAATTTTGAAAAAAAATTAGTGCTCCATTGTCTGAAAATTTGGGCTATCCACTACTGCCCTCCAAAACATCTGTCAAATTACAAGGGGTCCACTGTATAGAGCACCATTCCTATATAAACTTGTAGTCCCCTTTCCTTCCATCCACTACTTACCTCTTGTCGGATTTGAGTTCTGTTAACATTATCATCCTTATTTGTTCAAACTAATAAAATATAACTCGAATGCGTAAAACCTATGCCATGAGAAGGAAGGTAGAAGGTAGTTCAGATTTCAGCAACTATGGAAATCTAGTGTCTAGATGGTTTGACAAGGGTGCAACATCATACTAGAAGAGAAGGAGAAAGGGCAGACTGCGCACATTGGGTCATACAAAAAGGATTGCACCATGATTAATAACTCAGCTTTAGTTCACAAAAAGCTCATTGCTTTGAATTAGCAATCTTTGCATTGCAACTAATCTCTGCTTACTATCCTGTGCTCTTTACGTGGTACTCTGATCTATATCTGGGCCCATGCTCTTTTGTAGGCCTGCAATTTATATAAATTATACTACATTAGATATACATATACAATTAGACCACATATGTATAGAACAAAGCTCTGTATTTAGATCGAGGACAGCATGAAGAGAATGGGATCTATGTTAATGAGGCCAGTGCTCAATATGCAATCCTGCAGTCTAAATACAGGCCGGTACTCTATATGAGGTCCTGCAATCTAAATACTGGCCCATGCTCTAAGTATTGTGCCACTCCCATTGCCAGATTAAGTAAGCATGGAGCCTATAGAAAATTCTACCAAGGGACCCTTTGATAACTTTGAATTGAGATAAGTGGATAGTTTTTTACACTCAGCAGCGGTGCATGGAGTCCATAGCATTTGCTACTATTGTTAGGTAGCTAATCCGCCACTACCCACTTATCATACCACTCTCTATATTCAGTCCTATTCTGAATTAACGCAGCGTGAAATATGTATGCAGGTGTATCTGACTAACATGAAACTAGTTATTGTATTTTCGAGAATAACATTTGCAATTAATGTTACAACTGAGGTTTAATTGAAACTAACAATGATTTATTGGCTACCATCCAAACATTAAATATTGGCGTGAGTCCATGGACTACATACATATGTATTATGTATATCTACTGATCTTTAGTGTGTGTCAGGTTTTATTGTATGACAGATGTATTTTACTATGCTATTCCTACTTTCCTACTTTCGAGTAACGTCGAAGTGCTAGGCAGATGCAGAGATATAAATTGCTACCGGTCCAGCCCAGTTCCTTGGCTCCTAGCTCGCGAATCAGCGACTATATAACCGCTGGGCCGACTCCACAGTTGCGTTTGCTTAGACCTCAGAAGTGCCTGGCTGGAGACCTTGGGTCTCGCTCAGTTCGGTTAATTAGCAAACGTTCCCAGAATGAGAACGTTCAAGCAGGAGACAACAAATAAAAAGATAAAGGACTAATCTCGCCACAGATAATACTCGTACTTACTTATTTCTTGCGTTTTTACATTCGTTTGTCTCAGATATATGCAGACGTCTGTATCATGTAACTCCGGTAATGTACTTGTCCTGAAAACTAAAGATACTAACTGGAGATTGAAACTACTCTCTTGACTTTGCAGGTGACACTTACCATAGTCACAGTCCTACTAATATTATAAATTATGTAGTTTGTTTGGATGTTTGTTCTTCTGTCACGCAAAAATGGAATTTGATAAATTAGCTACTGTGATAGATTACTGGACTAACAAATAGGATATTCCAGAAAATGAATACCGAAGAGACTATCTTACGCGGAAGGCACAGCTATTACTCTACAAATGTTATTTAAATGCACTATGAATGTAAAAGCATCACGCTACATTAATCGAGGATTAAACAAAATCAACTGCCGTTATCCTTACCGCAACGCAGAATAATAGCGGTTGTGATTACCGGTTGTTAGGCTCCATATAATACCCAGCGGTTGCCGCGGCTGTCTAACGACTCATTTACAAAGGCTAGTCATTGCCATCAACTAATGGCTCTTACATGGCATTTTGTCACCGTTGGCCGTCTTTTACGGAAACGCTTTATTTATAGAGAGAATACAGCATGGAGTTCTTTAAAAATATTGTGAATAAATTCCTGCAGGGTTGGCAACGCGCGATCGATACCCCTGGTGCTGCAAGCGTCCAAAGACGGCGGTACCGCTTACCATCAGGCAGACCGCATGCCTTTTTACATTCACTATCTCATCTTCTTAATATATATAAATTACGTGTCACGTTGTTTGTCCGCGATGGGCTCCTAAACTACTGAACCGATTTCAATAAAATTTGCACACCGTGTGCAGTTTGATCCAACTTAAAAGATAGGATACGTTGCATCACAATTGGACCCTATAGGTGGCGCTACGATAGTGTTTCAGGTGTGGAGTGAAACAAACTCCCCGGTTTGCTTTTTTCATTTGTAAATAGATAGTTATGCTGTCGCGGACTTTTAGAACTTTTAAAGAGGAACAATTCCCTCATACATGATATTTGTGTAACTTAAACCGTTTACGCAGCGCACGCAACGGAAGCTCTCAAAAACTAATATTTTTTCCCGTTCTGGCAACATTATTAATTAATGCTTCGCTCCCTATGGTCGTGGCGTGATGTTATATAGCCTAAAGCCTTCCTAGACAAATGGACTATCCAAAACAAAAAGAATTTTTCAATTCCAACCAGTTGTTCCTGAGATTAGCGCGTTCAAACAAACAAACAAACAAACTCTTCAGCTTTATAATATTAGTATAGATCACATATAGTACGCCGCGTCATTTTGCGATAAACCCAAAAACAATTGAACAGATTCAGTTTGTGATTTCAGATTGTTTTTACCAATTGGCGATTGATTCATGAGGAAAGTGCACAATTTGTTGATGTAAATTGTTTGACATGAGCTTTTCCACAGCTAATGCCATAAAAATCTGTTTACCTCTTAGGAGGATATATATTTCTTACGAAGCCACTTATAACTGATTGGCTAGTCATTTGCCCGACGGTAACCGTGTAAAGTGATTCTTCTTTACAATGGCAACAGAAAAACCATCAGTAACGCTCACTTGTCTATAGACGTACTCAATTCCAGGGGCTGCGTTGCTTTGTGTTGAGACTTGAAAGACTTGTCTTTTCACTTTCGATCAACTCACCCTTGTGCTTTGCATTAGCATTGAGATTTATAATTTTAGAGACCCATGGAGGTAACCCGATATATTTTTTCTTTAATTTCGTTAAATGTGTTGAAGAAGTTCGGTTTAAGAAGCCATGGTCAAAATAAAAAATTCAAGAGCGACCCTCACTAAAGGTATAACAAAGCTTTTCTTAACTTACCTTATGTAAGTAGAGTCATATATCACACCACGAGCGTTACGCGTAAAGGAAAACATTGTGAGGAAACTTGCATATGTTTGGTAAGAAATGTTAAGTCTTGAAAGTCGGCGACAGATTCGGCACTGTAACTTTTTTTTTATTGACATCCAATTAGAAGAAGCTGTTATGTACGAAGGTTTTCTGAGTAAGCGTGTGTATGAACATGTCTTCGAGGGCATGAGCCTTCACACAAGTCCTTGAAGCTATAGGCAGAGGTATAAAGACACCCTCTTTTCGTCGCCTGTCGCTGTCTTTCAAGCCTAACATAAGTGCGTCTTTAAATTTATTTTCAAACTTATGCAGGATTCCTCCTGAGATATCTTCACAGTTACTTAACGTAACGTATACCTTAATAAGTCATTATGAATGTATAATTTATTACTACGAGTTTTCTCAGCTTGTTGTGTTCAACCTGCAGAACTTTTTCAGCTGTATTTGTATAAGTAACACATGTTCAATCGGAGTCACGCGGCGTT
This sequence comes from Drepana falcataria, assembly GCA_945859725.1. Lineage (NCBI taxonomy): Eukaryota > Metazoa > Arthropoda > Insecta > Lepidoptera > Drepanidae > Drepana > Drepana falcataria. Next base: position 2,303,995 of record OX243925.1, read on the forward strand.
ATCGATTTTACTGCTCAATAAAATAGCCCTTGGTTTATATATTGTTCGTGATTGTTGTCCTACTGTAGGGTCCACTGCATATATAGCGCACCCTAATAAAGGGCAACGGCCGTTGTTGCGCCTGAGTCAAATCAATAATTCATCGGAGCGGGACCAGGGCACCCCCTACAGTGAATATATTATTGAGCGCCATCGTTACCAGCGCTCAGTTGGCCCCGCGTGCACGTCACGGCGAATCGTATTCGCCTTATCGCAATTTTTATTGTTTTAGCAAAGTAATTCGACGCCGGTACCAGCTTGGCGCAATATGCATTGGTAGGTTCAGGTGTGCCCGTGAGATTTTCATTGCTTTCCGCTCGTTCGCGTAGCGCGGTCCTCGTCGCTCGACGTGTGATACACAGACGTGCTTGAATATTACCTGTGTATTGTATTGTTGAGTACATAATGAGCGTGTCTCTGGTATGGTTGCGCAGGTTGCCGAAGGAGGAGATTGCGGCGCGGGTGGCCGCCTTCCGCGCGAAAATCTCCGACGCAGGCGCCGACAAGGATGTCCCCAGGGACGAGTTTGGAAGAGTGGCGTAAGTAACACATTTTACAATTTTCTTTGCGTACACGGGAGCTTGAACTCGGGAAAACTCGTGGTACATTTACTTCGACTTTGTGGATCTGGATTCCAATATGTACTTGCACTTCTATATACATGCATATCATCATGCCGAGTCCCGAACGGGGTAAGCAGATTGTATTGGGGGCTAGTTCTCTCTAGTCTTACATACCTCTTTCGCTTCGTCCACATTCATCAGTCTCTTCATACATGCTCATCGGTTTCGAGTACTCTTGGCGTTCCCGCTCTTTAACATCCGATCGATTTGATGTAGGTAGTTGGAACGTGATCTTCCTCTGTCTCTTCTCGCACACTCGCTTTGTATATCTAGTATATAAACTTGTACCTATATACATACATGCATATCATCACGCCGAGTCCCTAACGGGGTAGGCAGTTCTCTCTAGTACCTAGATAAACACTGTTTAATTGTCGTACACCAGGAGACAACAACTACACGATTGGCATTTCTTAATCGCACCCAATGAAGCGTCGATGACTATATTACGTGTCGTATAGGGACGCTGTTAATGCATTTACCTTGAGCATATCCGCTAGTTAGGTATATTACAATTTATGGCAATGCAAATGTGGGTACGTGTTGGCTTCACTTGATCAACCACTTGGTCGTTTAGATCCTAAATTTTTTCGGTCAATTTTCGCTAAGGTTTCAGAATCAATTATTGTAAATCTATAATAGTGGATGTAATATTCCACAAATTGTAGTAAATAATAATACAACGTGAGCGTCCTGCTACTGAGCAGAGTTTGCGACTATGGGAGCTTGACAAATAAATAGATATATATACACAAATACATGGTCATCTAAGACCTGTAGTTTCCCAAGAGCTTAACACGATCAGACTAGACGACATTCGCTAAAATAAAAAGTAATAATCAGTATATGTAAGTTTTTATTTTATACATCAATAATTCTAAACGTGTCTGTTTGAATCACGATATTCTCCAATTAATTACATATATCCACATTATGTGCTACTTCATGGTGAACTTTCGATTTACTGCTACATTACGACTGCGGCGGACGATGTATTAATTAATTTTTGCAATTTTCACTGTAAAATCAAGTTTAATTCCAATTTATACCTCAAAATGGCACATTCGTAACGGTGCTTTGATAAAATTTGCCTACGAGCAAGAGATAGCAGGCACGTAACCACGTCACGCTGGAACGCGCTGTTTACGAGCTCCACATTGCAATACGTACGTTAAAATACGTACAGTCTATTTCAGTTACATATCAATTACGTGATTTTATACAACCGACCTGGCTGCTGTAGTAAATATTATGAGAATCTCTATACAAACGCTGCAAAAAAGTAATAAATTCATCTGATGAACTCTGCTATTCATAGTTTTCTATTGTGGTATAAATATACTGAATTATGTATACGAAAATGTTGTGTATTATGAACGTGGACGAATCGAAACATGTATGTAAGCGCAGAGAGAACTGGCTGTCTCTGCCTACCCCGTTAGGGACTCCGCGTGATGATATGTACGTAGTTTATACTTCAAATGTAGTGAAGATAAACGATGATTACTCTATAGGGGATTTCGTCCGCCGGTGATCTGAATGGGGGAGGATGTTTGTACTTTATTCACGCAAAAATGTATGAAAAGATTTTAATGAAACTTACAATAATATAGCGCATATATCAGAATAACATAATTGCTAAAATTCCAAAAGATCTTGTGTTAATTGGCCAAAGTACTCACTCTATTGGGGTCAGACGTACAGGATTGTAGAGAGCAGACCGGTAAAAAGTTGTTCGTTGTTCGTAACATCACTGGTGAAACTATTGATTTGATTAATAGTTTCACCAGTGATATATCCATTTAACAGACTAACTTAAGCCACGGAAGCATCACTATATCTGAGACATACATACCTTCACGCCGAGGGGTATGCAGAGAGAGAGTAGAGCGCTATTTCTCTCTAGAATTTACAGACATTTTTCGTATCATACATTTTACTGCTACTTAAATAAAATAAAAATAAATTTAGTGAATCAATAATGTTTTTATGTCGACATCGACGCTTGCTATGTTAAGTCGAAGCGGGCTCGCTGCATATTGATCTGTGTGCATGACGTAGGCACAAGCCACCCCTCCGCGAGGTAGGCGGGATTTTAATATGTCGCCTGCAGTTCCCTCCCCTCGATATCAATTGCTTGTGCTCATGCTAATATCGTAAATGCAAAAGCGATTTTGCTTGCTTTCTACGCTTACGCTTTCACGTTTAAACTACTCAACCGCTCATTATGTATGTACATAATACAGAAGACAGGATTTATTTAGCTTAAAAATTAAACATCCTCACGCACAAGGGTCACCGGGGTATGCAGAGGTGTATAGGTCGTACCCGTATACCCACTTTCCGGCAGCGATATATTTTAGGTGCCAGCGTGTCAGATGGCGAGTCCATCGCCAATACTCGAGCACGACTATCCATACGCCTTTGAATTTCTTTACAAACGTATACAGGTCTCCTCTCGATCTTTACCTTAAAGCTCCTGGTGTGAGTAATCACTGTACTTCAGTTTTGAAAAACTGGACCACCAAGCTTATATAAAAAATATTTCGATTTATCCTGGATTTACTAGGAAAGAAGCAAATGCTACATATTATCCCGAAATGTATATAAGTTGTCATAAATAGAATGTGTATACAATGCGTGCTGAGTAAAATTGAATGAACTCGTCCCTCATTCTCCTCTGAACACAATGCAATTCAGATCAAACAAGTTGTTTGTGCGGCATGTATTTGATTAAATATCGTTATTCTTTTGTGAAGTGAAATTACCTTGAGATAATACGGTCGGTTAAGTAATCCATTAAAATTTTAAGTTTGAGCATTATTAAGGATTTCAGAACGTTTATTTTATTTTTACTATACACAAATAATAATATTAATCTCTCCTCAGTTTGACCACTTGTCACTTTGTGTGTGTCAAAGTCATGGTAGTGGGTGTATTGTATATGTAATAAGAATGTATTGTTTTTATCAAAATATAAGCTTTCTAAACTCCATAAATCTCAAACTGTGCCAAATGTCATACTCTCCATCCGTCTACGTATATTTCATAAAAAGGGGTACAAAGTTTTTGCTTTACGTATTATGGCGTGCTTTATTATGTATAATATCAAAATATAATATAGTAAAATGATACAGTGAATACTATGATAATAAAATTCTGTCATGCGAAATGAAGCAAATTTTATTCGAAAGGTTGCGTGCCGCAATAACAGAATTCATTTAACTTTCGTGTTTTGTAACAATGAAGAGGAGACACAACTTTTGGCGTAAACTACTCGGCGACATGCTGTCACGCCAATCCACAAACAGCCAGATAAACAATATATATATATATATATATATCCTCACGCCTTCCCACAAGGGTCCCCGAAGGGGTAGGCAGAGGTGTATAGGTAATACCCACACACCCACTTTCCGCCAGAGGTATATTAAGTGCCAACGTGACAGATGGCGAGTCCGTTACTCCAGCACGACTATACATATGCCTTTGAATTTTCTTCTCAGACGTATGCAGGTTTCCTCTCGATGTGTTCCTTCACCGTAAAGCTCGTGGTGTGATTAATCACTGTACTTAAGTTCAGAAAAACTCATTGGTACAGTCGGGATTCGAACTTGCGACCTTTGCGTCGCAGGCAACTGCTCAAACCACTCGGCCACCACGGCTCAAATATATATAGATTAGGCACATATATAGATTATTAACTGGACTAACATCAACTAGATAAAATTATGCTAATGAAATATATTCTTACGGGATTGAAAACGCTTTGTTGTTTTTATTCCTCGAAGGTAGCATTGGGTGATGATTGGGGACGCCCGATGAAAACGGTCGGCATATAACGATAAACTTATATACATTACCATTAGGTAGTGGTTGCAATACTGATTAATACGTCACGTTATGTATAAACTCCTATTCAAAATTAACACGCAGAATAATCAAAGCCAAAAATCCCGACATGCTCCTAACCCAGTATAAAATTTAGGTTGTTCGTGCTAGTAGCCAATAAACTAACGCATACATAAAAGGCCGATATAAGCGTTATATTAATTAACAGGCGCGGTCCTGCCATGAAAATCTATCTAGTTTGGCGCAAACAATAGTAAAATAAGGTGAGCTTATAGAACTTTTTTCAAACAAGCTATTTATATTCCTCGCCTAGTACGAGTAGATAGTCAGCCTAATGCACTTGTAGCTTGTAGGTCGCGCCAAACACGGAACTCCACTGAAATACATCGTCCTAACACGACAGCATACTCACTTACTTATTTACTTATGAATCTTGCACATTTCTAGAAATTATCATTTTAGAGCTTATGCTCATGATATGCAACTGAATAAATAAATTAATAAAGAAATAAAAATGTCACCTGGCCTATCGAAGTACTGATATAGCGAAGCTCCACACAAATTAACCTAGTGCCAAACTTAGCAAAGCTTGTACTATGACAACGATGACATACTCATATAATCAGATTCGTTTCGGACATTGGCTAGATAACTTCTTTTATGGTAGGCACACTATGAGGAATAGTTACAAAATTGTTCTACTTAAGTCGTGGAGTTGCTTCTTTATGGTGGACATGTGAAACATACTAAACAAAATAAAAATAACGTTTAAGGGAAATAAATGGAGTGAATGAAAAGCAAAGGTATGCGAGCGTGTAAATGGCAATTTCCCTGTGGGGGTGAAAGGTAACGAGCCCTTTGTGCGGGGTGGTGCGTCGCGTCGGGCCGGAGATGCGATGTTTGCGCAGCGTGCGCGCGTCGCCGTGCTTCCTGTGACCGCTCAGTAGCGCCGCCGGCCCGCCGCCGGCCGCTGCCATGTAGCCGCTGCCCCGATATATCCTAGTCTTCCAGCGGGCCAGCCGCCATTATGCGTTAGCTCACTTACACATTTAGGATAAGAAACCAAGTCTTCCATTAGATTAAGGTAGGTTAAGTAACAATGCAACGGGGTAGGGCTTCGCGTCGCGAACATAACAATAGGGTGGTATTCGAGCGGCTCTGGCGGGGCACGTTCCAAGCTGTGGTGGCGGGGCCTCAGCGGAGGGCGCGCGCGACCTCGCACGACCCCGAGCTGGCCCCCAGCCCGCCGGCGCACAACATCGAGCCGGCCCTCCGCACGTTGCTCGAGGGCCTCCGCCCCTCCTGCTGCTGCCGCTGCAACTGCTCCACCCTACACAGACACAATATTAACGACAATTTGCAGGTCTGTCTCTCCAACCATGAGGAGAGGAAGTCCATGCGTTCAGTTATAAGGTGTGCATAGAGCTTTATCGATTACTTGTAGCCTTTGTTAGCTAGCAACCAGGTGGCCGCCCACGTGACTCCATTTATACGTAACTGATGTTACACTAATTACGTACGTTGACCGTGTTACTCCAAAAAGATATATGTATGGAGCTTGTCTTGTTATAATATTAGCACAATTGTTTGTCAATTTAAATACCTAATCGTAAATATGTAATTTTAAAGGACGAATTTCTCAAATTTATTTTACTGTTTCCCCATTTTTAGCGCACTTAGGTGCTACTCAGGTAAATAATAGTTGGTATTTGGCAACTATAAACATTCAGGCTTCTATATATTTAAACTGTAGCGAACTGCGTAGATAAGCACAAGAGTGCATTTCTTAAGGCATCTTCGTTGTATAAGGTATTTCATTACTGGCGCCGATAGTCCAGCCTTAATAGTAAAATCGATTCAGGATTGGAGTTTACAATACGCGTGTGTCCTTTGAAGCTCTGACTCGTGCTCTGAAGCTGACTCGTGATGTGTGTATGCAGTGTCCGAGAGACGCATGCAGTGGCGGAGGCACAGCAAGAAAAGAACGCGCGCCTGCGCGATGCGTTCGGCATTTCTCCGCGCTTCGTGGAGGGCACCAGCCTCGACTCCGAGCGGCGCGCCAGGGAACAGGCCCAGCGATACCCGCTGGTCAGGACGCCAAGCCACGAGAGGGAAGAGAGGGACACACACGTCGCCAAGAAGAAGAAAAAGAGAAGGTAGGGCTATTTGTTATTGACTCCCTTATCGCTAAGACTAGTTCTGAGAACGGTTTTAGTGCAATTACACAAGAAATATGTCAGGACATACTGTCAAATACTTGTCCAACTTTAGTCACACGTCCCGTTGTAGTAGGCATAAAGCTTATCTTATTACCTACCTATCTAAAATTATCGATCATGCAAGTGGGTCTGAATTTAAGCTAGGGAAAGCAATAGTGACTTGAGTAGCTCCCGATCAATAACTGCGTGAGACTGTTTTATTTATTTATTTAATACAGGATCTACACAAATTGTTTACGTAATAAGAAATGGGTAAAAAGGTTATAATTGGATTGTTTTGTTGTCTACACACTGTTTTTATGTACATATCAATACCTCTCATAATCTCACAACCTCATAATCAAAATACATACATGTTTGTTACAGCTCCTCACCGGATGGCAAGAAGTTGAAGAAGAAAAAGTCGAAAAAGAGCAAGAAAGAAAAGTGAGTACTTGTCCAAATCTTGACGTATTCTTTAAAAAAATTTCGATAACATTTTATTTTAATGTTATATTTTTTGTGACTTGCGACAATTTCATAGATTACCTTTGAACCCAGACAGGTGACACTACGGTTGTCCAAGAGGCAAGTACACCATTCTTTTTTAATAGTGCATACATTTTTATACCTTATCGTGATTAACTTAGAACACTTTTTGCATTGCTTATTACAGCGACAGAAAAATGTTGTGGAACTACATACGTAGGTATGGTGTAACAATCCGTTAATAACTAAGTCTTTGTACCTCTCTTGAATTTCTAATACTTATATATTTCCTTTTCCTTTTAAAATATATACACGTATGTATATTTTTTGGATTTTTTAGTTAAGCTATTTTATTACATGAATCAAACAGGCTACAGGCCATACTGTTTGGTACATGATTATGAAATTATTGTTCTATATGATCTGGTCCTCGGATAATTATCATAGGTTCTCAAATTTGCCATACAAATAGCAGGATTACGTCATTTTTATGTCTATCTTAAATGCTAGGATGAGAATAATTCTGTACACGAAGCGGGGATTCAAAGGGTAGCATCGTGGCGTCATATACCTAGGTAGCGATAGCTGTATTTCCTTTAATAAAACAAAATTTACATTCAATTACAATTTATGCAAAATTATTTTGAGCTGTAATACAGCACCCAGGCCTTCTTACAGCTTATAAGATTTTTTTATGATAGCAAAACACCCCGTATATAGCTATAAGGCTTAATACGAGATCTGTTTATAACAAAACAATAAATGATGTACGATACATTCAGAATTAAAATAGACACAGTTTTCTGACTCCCGAATTCTGATGCTAAATATCCTTTCGAATTGTTTAAAACAACATTTCGATTGTATACGTCATGTAACTTGTAAGTAACAAAACTTTGGGTTTCAAAGGAAATAACAAACTAACACTTACTTCCTCCCATAGACAAGAGTTAAGCAAGAAGAAGAAGAAGCGCTCCAAGTCGCCTGACACAGAATCCTCGAGCAGTTCCGACGCCAGCGACTCCAGCTCCGAGGAAGACAAGCCACGCAAGAAGAAGAAGGTAATTATTATCTCCCCATCTATCGCTCTCTCTCACTCACATACTGATGCCACCATGTTGAACTTTACTATTAGGGTATGGTCCAGGGTCAAGGTTATGTTACAGAACAAGATTTATGTAATTTACGATTACAAAAAAAAAGATTTAATAATGTTTCTACTTAAAGCGATGAAAATCCATTGAAGTACCAGGGTGTAATGGAAAAGTCAGTTCTTTTATGGAGGATTGTTTACAGTTGCCGTACGATCATGACAAGATAGTCGAAGTTCAGAAATTCATTCAAATTAAACAAAATCAAATCAATTTTATTATTCATATTCAACGTATTTTTTTTTACTGACATCACTGGAGACTGTTATTTGACTAATATAGTACTATGGCGATTTAGAACGATCCAACAAGTATTACCGAAATGGTGCGTTACACCTTGTGTAAGGAGCAAAAGGTAGATAGCTTGGCAGAAAGCTCAATTATAAGCTACTTTGCTCGTCACTTTTACTATAATTTACGGTAAAAAAAATTCATAAAAGCAATTTCGTAACATAATCTTCGGACACCTAATGACCTTACTTAACTATTTCCTGTTTGGGGTTCGGGTACTTGATCTAGTGGGACTCGCACTCATAAGTTTAGCGCTAACTTGGAGCCATCGTCAGCCACACAACCTCACGTTCGTTGCCCTCCTTTACTTCCAATGATTTTTAAGCCGCTCATAGAAGTAGCACATTGCTTCATTTACTTTACTTTACGACTACATCCAAACACTTTGGCCTAGTGTTAACAATCCAAACGATTAGCACACTGCGTAAGGCTACTTCACCAATCTTTTGTTTGTGGTGTCCTTCACGTCCCTTTGCCTCATCAGGCCGTTTATCTACCAATCCGAGTATTATTTGTGTGGAAATATCCAATAGGCGTTCGGTATTATGATGTTCCAAGCTCGTATTGGTTGTTGCCTCATTAAAAACTCTTTTCTGGTGGATAACAGGTCTAAGTACTTGGCTTGATAGTGAAGCGTTAAAAAAATGGATTACAAATTTCGATCAAAGTCAGGTTTTAAGAATATTTTGCGTCAACTTCGGAAAGAGATCGAATGTTTCCCAAACGCGGACCAATCAGGCCTTGCCCCTTAGAGAGTGAGTGAGTAGTCGCTATTGTTCCAATACCCGTCGGCTTCCATGTGTATAGCTACAGACACCCAGCCTCCGAATGCGTGCGTGCGCGCTCTCGGGGCGACCACATGGTTTCAAATGTCTCTTTATTGTCTTCTTATCTGGATTTGTTATAATTTAATTTGATTTCTGTAAATACAAGAAATAGCCAGTAAATATTATCTGTTTAACTGTGCATCATTTCATAGGATAGCCATCTTTATCTGAAGAAATAACGTATTCTGTAAGTATATCACAAAACAATAACACTCAGTAAGACACTATGTTAGGTGGATACTAAACTATTGACTCGTCATAATGCATAGTTTGGTATATATGTGACTAACTGATGCCGTGCCCTGGCCGGGGCGGGGGCCCACCCGACGCCCAGTGTGCACACTTATTGACTTGCATGGTGTTTGTAGTCCTTAAAACAGATGGTGGTCTAATATTGTCTCGTAGTGTTTTAGAAGAACGTGCCTAAATTACCATTAGCCTTCGTCATATATTATATTGATAACTTAATTGAGGGTGACGACGGACTATACATGATCCTGCTCGAAGGACCAAAGCACGTTTTTCTATTACACGATTATGTGTAAATTTCCGCTATGAACTATTGAAAATGTAACTAATCCATAACATTCTCCCTCTGCTCAATTGTCCAAAACTAATTAAGGATGCACCACATGTTTAAATGGTACACAATACCACCACCGTTTGTTGTATAAGGTACGTCCCCAAGTGTTATATTTACCATTTATTTTTTGTGTATCTCACGCATTTATATGTATCATTATGTTGAACTCGTTACTAACATAGTGTAAGTGATACGCACTGGTGCCAACCAATTCGATATATCTTTATTCGTTCGTATTTTAGTCCTAAAGTTATTGAAAACATATGTATATTTTTTGTTTTTGATCGTATATATGAGAATGTTATGGATATATTTAATAATAACATTCTAAAAGAAAATGAAAAGTATTTTTTTATTCAATAATAATGATTATTGTATCTTTATTTATTCGTGCTTCCATCTATGGCTTTGAGTATTTTTATTGTTTTGTTTATAATGTATGGTTTGTCGCCTCTTTTATTTTGTTATTAATCCTAATTAGACTGCATGTGTGTAAGTGTTTTTGTTTGATTCTCCGTGTGCATTCTTCTCCCGAAAATTGTTCCTTGAGAGACAGTTTTCATTCGGGCAATGAAGACGTCACGTATTTTAGTGGAGTATATTTATTTGCCATAACCACTATAGTCTTATTGTATTGGCACTGGTGTTTGGGCAATTTTATGTGTAATGTGATACTTATGCGCTTTGTCCAATTTTGAACAGAAAAAGTCGAGTAGCAGACGTCGCGCCGGTAGCAACCCTTCGAGCCGTGATAGGTAAATTGCTTTGCCTTGAACACTTACAATTATTCCAAGTGACAGTCTATCTTAATATAAATGTTCAGTTCCACAGCGAAGAACTTAAAAGATAAGCCCCGGGACCGCACCAGCGAGTCCAGGGAAAACAACTGCGAAAACAGAAAATCAGACAAAGTGCGCGACGAACGCAGTAGAAAACTCGACAAACATGAAGAGCTAAAGAACTCCAAACACAATGAAAGTCGGCGGCGAACAGAACGCAGCACCTCAGTGGAGGATAGAGACCCCTCTCCCGAATACAAAAGAAAGTCGCATATAACAAAGATCGAAAATAAGAAGCGTGAACCATCCAGAGAACCTGAAAGACAGAGGGCTGAGAAACGCTCGAAGTCTGACCGGCGGCGCTCGTCTTCGGAGTCCTCTGCTGAGCAGGCGCCTGTGAGAGGTCGCGACAAGAGACCGCCGCCTCGCGACATCAGCCCCGACCCTCCTCCAGAGAAGAGACGCCGCAGAAGCTTCTCACCTGAATACAGAAAAAATGAAGATACCTATTATACCAGGAAAGAAGTTTTACCAAAAGAAAACAGGAATCATAGAGAAAGCCCACGCGAGGAACGAGACTCGCGAAGGAGTCAGTCCCCTGATTACAGAAAGAAAAGGCAAGATGAATCCCATAGCAGGAAAGGAAAGGAAGACATGTATGACAAAAGAACCGATCGGAATGAGGTAACGTCTAGAGGTAGAGACAGGAGTCATGAAGAACAGCCGAGACGTAGGAAAAATAGGAGTGTTTCTAGAGAAAAACGAAAGGCCTCACCCGAATATAGGGAACAGTCGCCGGCCACCAAAAGTAACAGAAATAAAGAATCACACAAGAACGTAGATAAAATGTATAAAAGCTCCCGAAACGAAAGAAAGTCATCATCATCCGAATCTGATCGTGAGCCCCCTCCAAAGCAAAAGGCCAATTCCAAACATGACTCCCGTAACCACAAAGAGAAGAGCGCCTCACCACCTAGGCAACGACGACGTAGTCCATCGCCGGAATTAAAAAAATCACATGAGAAAAATAAACGCAAATCACGCCTGAAGTCAGTAGAAGTGCCTCGCGAGAGTAGTCGATCGAGGAAGAAGTCGCCCACGCCTCAAGAGCGCCCCAAGCGACGGCCCACCCCCAGCAGGTCTAAGTCCGCCTCCCCGCGCAAAAGTCATAAGAAGGACAAGAAAAGCGATCCGCCCAACGCTAAGGGAAAAAAGTCCTCGGACAGGCGTACCTCCTCGCCAAAGGAACAACGGGACAAGGACAAGGCAAGGAACCACGAGCGTAGAGAATCTCACAAAGAACGGCCTCGTTCGCGCAGCTCTTCCAGCCTCAGCTACTCGCCGGCGCGTCGCAGTCCCGAGCGTTACCGTGACGTAATCGACAAACTACCCGAGAAGGACAAGCGCAAGTATATCAAGTCCCCTTCAGATCTTGACTCCAAGAAGAAAAAGGATAAAAAGGTCGACAACTACAAAATCAAGGTGACCTGCATGAGGAGCTCTTCCAGTGAAAACGAGAGCTCCGGCGAAGACTTGGTAAGGCTCGATGAAGGGGACAGGCAGGAAGTGCTCGACATCAAAGAACTGAACAGCCTCAAGGAGCGCCTGACGCAGATGGCCAAGGCTTCGATGAAGAGGAACGATGAGACCAACGGACCATCCACCTCGCAGTCAACCGGCGAGGAGAGGTCTAACACGGAAGAGAAGGCGAAGAAATCTAGCCCTGTGCTGGAGAGAGTTAAGGAGAAATCTCCCGAGGTGGAGCGGAGAAGGAGCCCGAAAGTCAGTCCAAAGAATGAAAAGAAGAGTCCCAAGCAGAGTCCGGTGAAAGAAAAGAAGAGTCCTAAGCAAAGTCCGGTGAGGGAGTCGAGGAGTCTTGTGAGGGAAACGAGGAGTCCAGTGAACGAGAGCTCTCCGGACGTGAAAAAGCGGTCGCGTAGTGAGTCCAAGAGGAGCTGGTCGCGGTCCTCGTCCCGACGCTCGCGCTCGCGGTCCAAGTCGCGCAACCGCTCTAGGTCGCGGGGCAAGTCCTCCAGGTCACGCTCCAGGTCTCGCTCGACGCGCTCCAGGTCGAGATCATACTCTTCAACCAGGTGAGTCCTCTATTTCTGTAAAATACATTGAAATTGATGAAACACGTTTTTTTTAGTAAATAAAATTTGGTTCGCTTGGCCATTAACAACACATACATTAACAGGGTGGGTGCCTAAGAAAATAGAACAGTTGTAATATGGCCAAAAAATATTTCCTTTAATAATATTAATAGTAGTATTCCCCTTAATAATGCTGACATTTTGTTATCTTTAGAGCTATTAATTTTATTGCATTATCACGTGGATATATTCACAATACCCTGTAAATTCTAGAAGTCGACCGTTCTACTGTTTGAGATACCATGTATACATATAGATACCTATGTACATGTAAAATATGAAGTCATATATTTCAGTATAATTTCCTTTCACATTGTTGGTATGTCCAACACGACTTGCCCAGTTACTACCCTGAAAACAGCGAGTCAATTGGTAATGAGACCAAATTTCCTGTGAGTATCCAAGTTTTATTGTCCTGTATTCCAGGGGTTCCCGCTCCAGCCGCTCCAGTTCTTATAGCAGCCGAAGTTCCTCGCGCTCTTCCCGCAGTAGCTCGCGCTCCACACGATCCTCAAGGTGAATATTCACTCACACCTGCTCACATAAGGCGGCCTCTGACGCCATCACATACATACATACCATCACGCCGAACCCCTCACGGGTAGGCTGAGAGTAGAGCGCCAGTTCTCTCTAGATTTACATCTTTCGCTGTCATACCATATACATATATAATGCAAAAAGCACGCGGACATTGGGTTACGATTTGTGATCGATTAAAAGGTATTTCCGCGACGAAATAGCTAATATCCATTAATTACGTGAGCTGTTTTTCTTTTTTATTTACACTTCTCCATCCCCCACCTTAGTTGAAGTAAATTGAGATTTTGAGCATCCTCAAGCCCTCAAGTTGAGCTAGCTAATCTTGTCAACTCCATTTCTTTGTTAACAACATGGATCGTTTATCTTTTGTTTTTTTATACACTCGATGTTTGCATTATATATTGAATCAATGTTAACTCTTTTATAGTTGAACTAAGTTTTTCTATTAAACCCCATCAGATTTGATTTGAGTTTACACTGGGTGCCCTTTCAGCTCGCATAATTAATGCCACCAAAGCTACTCTCACTTAAGTAAGGCGTCCTTACCTTACCATACAATTTGTTAATGTAAAGTACCCTGCCAAATCGTATTCAATCTGCGTGTTTTCTTATATAATTCGTTAATTATACAACAACATTTTTGTACTCGTTAGCCGCTACCTTAGTCCTAACAATACTTACAGTGTACAACGAAATTGTATAAGATAATTCGGATAATTTAAAACACATGTAATGCGATACAAATTCGTTGTTATTGCTTGTGAATGTAAAAATCGTCCGGAATCCTTTCATGGTTCCAATATGTTGGTGACACCCGTCCAACCCGATGCGACTGGAGATTTTTACACGAAGCTTTAGAAACACATAGGTATATTCCTTACAAACCTTCGTTTTAGCAGAAGCACCGGACCACTGTGTCCCGACGAGACGCAGTTGCGAGACTAGAACCACGGGGCGAGCAGAGAGAGTGCACCATTCCCAACTAGATTTAGACTTCTTACCTAGATACATATATATCATCACGCCGAGTCCCTCAAGGAGTAGACAGAGAGTAGAGCGCCAGTTATATTTAGACTTAGTTACTTACCTAGCGAGATATTAACAGATTTTTGAATTTTGTTTCCGCCATTGACTGGACGTGTCGCGTTACGAATGCATGCATTGTGGTGGGTTGGGACAGAACAATGACGGGCGTGTACGCGGATTACCGTAGATGGAGCGCGTCGAGGTCGCGCTCGCCATCCATCCCGCGGCGCGCCGGCTCGCCAAGCTTCCTCGACCGGCGCCGCATCACGAGGTACCGGCCACCACAGCCCGCCCGCTGCACTGCTGCTCGCCACTACTGTACTACGATACAACTTACACCTCATTCCAAGCGACCATCTGCTAAGCCTATCTGTTAGGTTTTTATCGCGTTCAATTTAACTGCTACCGCTCCCTTATACTCTTTCTCAATTAACAGGCAATCTAATGCATACATTTGCTTATATTCTCATTCAAATAAACAAACTCTATAATGTAGTATAGATGATAAAATATCAGTAGCCTCAATTTGTCTTTACTGGTAGACTGTGTACTGGTAAAAGTACCTCCAAAATCGGTACAAAGGGTACAAACAGCCAGATACGACATTTGTTAAATAAATTATGTTATTACAAACATAGAACCAACAAGTGCGGGACCGAATGACTTCTATATTTCAAACCAATATCTCTTTATCCACATTCGTCAGTCTCTTTATACATGCTCGCCGGTTTCGAGTATATCTACTAATCTTGACAAACCCATCCTTGCTCGTTTTTATTGATCCTTTATGAAAAAAGGACACCATATCATAGTACAATAGTGGTGAAAAGCGCAGTATCCGGTCATGTACAGGGAATGTTCGCAATATTGGAGGCATGTACTCGTGTCATGTCCCCAGTATTGTCCCGTGTGTTTCGGTATTTAACATTTTTGAGTGTCGCTTTTGTATAATAGGTGTGCCTAGTGTTCCTACTTTTATTTGCGCTTGGTCGACTCGTGTCGGATCGTGGTGTCACTACTAACATGATTTGATACATTCATGTTTTACATATCATTATTATTATTAATGGTAAAGTCGTGATAGAAACTCTGTCTTCAAGCAACATATTATGATATTTATACATAGCATATATACATTTCGCGTAGTTTAATTATACATGTGCTGCCATCTATTGTCGATAAGGTAAGTTAGTGTTAAGATGACAGGACACGCCCACCACATGGCGGGCAGGGTCTCGGCTACAATGAAACCACGATCATACACGTGTATTTTGCCGTTTTTTACCCTTTATCTATTTTTGGTTTTCTCTTTTGTTTATAGAAAAAAATCACGGAAATATAGCACGAGCTCTGAAGACACGAGTAGTAGCTCCGATTAGTGAAGTGTGAATTGGTTTTAGCTAAGTTATATATGTACCTACATACCGTATGCCCATTAAGTACTATGCGTCGTATACATGTGTATATATATATAACATCTAACATTTAGTGTCCATTCCTAACTCGGGACTGATGCAGACTGTTTAAACTTGACTAATAAATTATATGTGGCTGTGTTGAACGTTATTGGTCGACTCACCTGTGTGCGTTCTCACCTTAAAGTATTTAAGTACTAACTGGGGTGTGCTACTTGTATAATGATAAGTTTAATTGATTGTCTGTCTATTAAAATGTATTTTAGACTTTATGTAAGTCTTTATAAGAATCATTTTCAATCTGGTTCCAAAGTTAATTAGTTCCCCAATTTCAATTGTGATATAAAGACGAAAATTATATATGGTCAATTTCATTTGGATATTTTATCGTCAACTGTTCACGCCAAGTGATTAACGTATGTTTATTTCCTCCGTAGCGCACCCATTATTGACCTAGATTACACGCAAAACAAATACAAGTACCGAAGGAGGTAGCCGTTGTTGGATTGTATACAGTATATGAGGCGAACGCCGGAGAGTGCTATATTGTAGTATCATTATTGCTAGTGTGTTCCAATGATATTCTGTCACATTAAAATTTATTGCAAATTATTTTGTTGTTTCTTTTTCGCTGCATGGTAGACCGCTAGCCGTACAGCAATTTTGAAGTTAAATCGTGTGGAGATAGAAGCTTCGTATTGCGTTATTCGGTAAATATTTTTTTATATTCAAATGCATGTATCACTGTTGCTAGATATTTCTCACGGATTTTATCATCGTCCATTTTAATGTTTAATTTGGTGTTGATTTTTAAGTTTGATTGTATTTAAATATTGATATATGGCAATACAAACCAGTTGAATAAAAGTGTACGTTAATAATTGATATTATCGGCTCAAACTTTCACATTCCTGTATGCACGAGTGTAGTATACTCGGTAGCCATATTGTATTGTACTTATTTCGAGTTATTAATAAACACACTGTTTTCATTCACGAGCCTGCCGACCATCTGATGTTCGTTACATACTCGTATTGTATACAAAAAAATGGACGGTGAAAAAATACCTGCATTCTTATCTCTGATGCATGTATCCATATCTAACGATTAACGCCATCGCTTGAGCGCTAACGTGACTAACACTGACCAGCGCGCGCAAGCGTCCGATCCCGTACCGTCGCCCTACTCCGTCGTCGGCCTCCACCGGCAGTTACAGCAGCCGCTCATCGCAGAGGAGCTGGTCGCGCACCCCGCCACCGGAGTGAACGTGAACAGCAATTGTTGGGAACTTGAACTCAAATACTTACACTGTTCCCTTAACTGTATATACTTAAGCGTGTATCATATTATTCAGTGAAGGAAAAGACATGATTTGGACAAATAATCTATTCAAATACGTTTTAAATTTCGATATTACTTGATTGATGAAATAGGAGATAAACACAAATTTATTTTACAGTATTTTTTCTCCACGACAGAAAAGTTTTACTTACCTATCAATTGTCTGTTATATGCTTATGAGATTGACAAAAATGTATACTTATATGTAAATCTCAGTGTTAAAAATACAGTCCCAACGCAATGTTGAGTTCGGACACACGATTGCTTGAGTACGAGCAAGACTCCCATATAACATGGTTAAGAAATGCGTGATTTGTACCTTAGTCACACAATCACAAAACACAATTTATTGTGTACGAAAAAGGCATGGTTCTTGATAATTAAGATTAAGTTTTAGCTAAACCTTTTACTTTTGTATTCTAGTCAAATTATACCAGACTTAGTACTTATTTTATTTACATTCCAACATTACGGATGATCTCTCCAATGGTATTTCTTTGTTACTTTTTTTTATTTGTTGATAATTTATTGAAATTTATTCGATGTAAGCAAATAATGAAATCTAGTCTGAAAATTTGTCGAGTAACTGAAATGAAGTGCAATCTATTTATTGATATACCCGTATATTATACACTAATTTATTAATTTAATTTTACTAGTCATTTACACTTATTTTAAAGTAATAATAAGCTATTTATTTTGTAGGTTATTGAAGACATACTATTGTGAAATAAATAAATAATTCGATGTGAGAAACTGAAGGCGACGACCGTATACAATAAGGTTATTTAATGAAATAGACTTCGTTGCAACCAAATGAGCAATAATGCATGTGAATGATATCAAATAATACTCACTTAAACAGTAAAAACTTTAATATACATAACAATATATAGGTGTTAAATTTGTTTAGGAAAGTAATCTTAAATGCACTGCATAAGAATTGATTTCGATTTGATAGCAGTATAGCGAGTTAGGATAATATCCAATGTACCAACCTGTCCTGAAAGCTGTTTGTAACAATTAAACTGATACAATAATATTTTGAATTCATTACAAACTCAGGTTTTATTACTTATATTTACATAAATACTAATTCCTGGTCCCAATACCACAACATACACGTATTAAATAAACGTTTAATGTTTTGCCAACCCCAACTGGCAAAATATTTAAAAATGGAATGTTGTCTTCCTCCTAAAAATTACAATGACAATATTGTCGTCTATGTGACGGATACAAATGTGGAAAGTTCAAAACCGAATTTTTCTCCACATTCTGATTGTTCTGCAAATCTTGCACGCTTTTGGATTGTTTGAAATGTCCTAATAAAAAGTACTTTTTATAGTACCTAATGTGCTCTGGACATTTAGACTGCATTTGTAAGGCCAATATAAAAATACATCACAGAATACACCTAACATACAGTCATCCACCACCCAATATGAAGTAGACTAGATACAATCAGTTGCTGGGCTTCTTCTGGCTCTGCTGGCGTCTCTTGGTAGCCAGGTACATGGCCCAGCCGAAGCCGACCAGGTTCATGAACAGAACTCGTAACTAGGAAAAAAGAAATAAAATTATAGTCTATACCTAATCATTGGGCCACGACAACTTTATGGCAATTGTAGGTTGGTTGAAATCAAATGGGAACGACAATGCCACGGGTATGACGGGTACTTGTAGTGCCAGTTTGGAAAAGGCCGATTGCACCTGACTGTTAACGCTCAAAAATGGACAGAGTCCCGAGAGGGAGAAATTCAAAGATGGTAACTTGCCCTTTACTTAGATAAATTTTTTGGATTCTAAAGAAAGCATGGCCCGTCTGATGGTGAGCGATTACCGTTGTCTAAAGGCGGTTGCAATGGCCGATATAGCAACGTACATTGTTCGCCTAATACTGAGATGTTGCTGTCTTAAAAGTATATAGGATGAACAGTTTCCCTTCTGCTAACATAACTTGTGGAGCTCCGAAAAGCTAACTCTCTTATCTATCCTAACGCCTTCACACATGGGTCCCCGTAGGGGTAGGCTGAGGTGTATAGGTAATACACCCACTTTCCGCCAGAGACATATTTTATTACCAGCGAGTCCATCTCCGTTACCCAAGCACGACTATACATACGCCTTTGAATTGCTTCTCAGACGTATGCAGGTTTCCTCTCGATGTTTTCCTACACCGTAAAGCTCGTGGTGTGTCTAATTACTGTACTTAAGGTCAGAAAACTCATTGGTACAGTCGGGATTCCAACTTGCGAACTTTGTGTCGGCAAATACTCGAACCACTCGGCCACCGCGGCTTATCTATATTAAATTATACTCACCATAGGAGGAACCAGAGACAAATTGATGACCTGGAACAGCGTGAGCCATTTCCAGTTGGCTTCAAGGACCGGTAAGTACAGAGCAAGCAGCTGTTTGATGGCAGAATTGTGGTTCTTGCCCTCAAACCTAGCCAACGTGTACAGCGAGAATGCTTGCATAAACGGGGCGAATATCAATCTCTCGAATAACAACTTTTTTGCCAATGGGAATGCGATTGTCTCTTCTGGGAATAGTGTCTCGATGAAATTGTAAAAGTAGTGGGGAATCGTCCCACCGAACATGAAACTGTAAAAAAATTAAAATCAATTCTATAGATAGTGCCATCCGCGAAGACGCCTACCCACTATTATTCTTCCCCATAGTTTATAATGCAACCTGCAACCTTCCACTAATGAGTGCACACGCACACTACAACTAATAGACTCGGGTCATACGCCCCCCATCCCGCCACCCCACGACTAGAAATTGATTGGGTGCGTCGTCGTGGATGGCACTATCTGTACTGTCTAAGCGATTTCCTATATTAATATATATTTCCCTAATAATTCCTATATTATTAAGGAATCCTAGACTAATAATCATCATATTACTACCCCTTGAGAATAAAAAAATTGCGCGCGTGTACCCGCGGGGCACAGATAGGGCTAGTTGCAGATAAAATTATTATAGCCTGGCTAAGTCTGGAAGGGTTAGGCATCTTCTGCCTAACCCGGTTTAATAACTGACACTTTAATTTCGCCGGATATATATCCGGCCAGCCGCATTTATTTGGACACGCCTTCAGCATATATCTTTTGTAGGTAAATATTCTCCGAAGTAGGTATAAGTCAAGGTGTATTGTTTGTGGCAGTCCGGGTTAGAACCTACAATCATGTCTTCACAGGTGGCACTAAATACATTATTTTGATTAATCCGTCCAAAAATGCTTTATCTTTATCAGTACACAGCGATAAAAAGGAAGGTAGATAATTATTGTATAATATCTTATCATCCTTGTGCATAATATCTTGCGAAAAATGAAGTATGTACCATTTATAATCAATATCTACCAATAACTTATCAGACAAATGACAAATTTGCCTTCTTTCAATAAATTAATTGTATTCACTATATTCACGCCCTCAAATAAGGCCCGAAGGGGTAGGTAATGCTAGCCATATGTACTATTAGGTAGTAAGTAACCAGTATTATATTTTAGTAGTAAGTAGGTAGGTATGTCCTACAAAGGTCATAAACAAGAGAAACCTATAGGTTTCAGTTCTATACAAATATTACAATTCGTTTGACCAACATGTACGTTGGTCAAACGAATGGACCACTCAACCATGAGCTCTTGATCATGACTACTCCAAGTACTTACCCATAGAGACCAAAAGCCAAAATAGGGTCTAGTCTGAGGGAGTCGCCAGCTACTAATTGCGATGCAATGCTGCCTGCTGTGCCGACCACACAACTAAAAAAATATAAATTTTCTGTAGGGCTAAATCATGTGTTATATTAACGCTAATTTCAATTAACTATCTTAAATTGTTTTATAAAACCCATTATAAGAATCTGACATTATTTGGTATGTAGGTAACAAATAGATCATGTTTTAGGTATTTATATTAAGGTCACTAAACTTATTCACAATCGTTGAACTTTGGAGTTTAAACTTTGTACATAACCTTAATGATTAGAAAAATAATGTAATATATAAGTTAATTAATGTTAACTTAAGCATAAAATGGTATTTAAATATCTTACCTTGTGATTGCTTTTGTTCTAATAGGATGCATATACAAGTTTTGTAAGTATGAAGCTATTAAATCCATTATTGGCTTTGACAGAGACATCTTAATTTTATATTATTCTATCTCAACCTAAGTAGATAGTCACTTAATAATATCACAGTATAGATGGTGCTAATAGTTTATTGATCATGTAATAGGTAATAAAATGAAATGTTGCGGATTACTTGTTGTTGTTATCACATAGATCAACATGAAGTTAGGCCCAAGTAATTGCTTTGCGGGCAGGCATACGAACGTCAAACTTAATAGTTGGCAACAGGTGTTGTCAGCTACAATAAGCAGTGTTGCAGGTTGCAGTTATATAGTAGTCTCAATAGTTTATGTCAAACTGAGATAAAAGTCTTTTGTTTAATGGGTAAATTTATTGATTTTAAATATTTTTTTTCTACATAAAATTATTCAATCTAAACATGTATAGTTAATATATCCTCACGCCTTGCCACAGAGGTGTATAGGTAATACCCACACACCCACATTCCGCCAGAGTTATATTAGGTGCCAATGTGACAGATTAGTATAGTTTTTAAATACAATTTCATAACGAGCTTATCTGATAAAACTAATGTCATTATTCTATAAACGAGCATTTGCGATAGTTAATTAATGGTTAGTTTTAACTAAACATGAACTTATTTTAAAATGAATTATTATAAATATTGCCAACCTGTAGCCTTAACAACGTAGAGAACAGAAAATTATAAGATTGTAAACTTATTATAACTTCATAATCAATTCCACTAAAGTAGTTCCATATTCACTTATATATAAATAGCAATATATTCAAGAAAATTATATTATGAAATCAATACATACTCTAAATATATATATATATATATATATATATATCCTCACGCCTTCCCACAAGGGTCCCCGAAGGGGTAGGCAGAGGTGTATAGGTAATACCCACACACCCACTTTCCGCCAGAGGTATATTAGGTGCCAACGTGACAGATGGCATACTCTAAATAATAAGTTAATATAAGGTACTGAAATTAACTGCAGTTTCCATTACCATATAATTTATCCAACTGTTTCTGTAAGTTGTGAGAAGTGATACCAGGTGTGTCAGGAGCCCCAGTGTTCCTGCTTTTCACAAGAGGAGTGTTCAGAAAGTTCATATGCTGCTTCATATTCATATACATATTCAGTGCCTTGCTGCCCATGTCATTGGTTGGGGACTGCATCTCATTGGACACATTAGGCATGGATTTATGAAACACCTTTTTTCTCATACATAAATTCTTCTTTGGTATTTTATAAGATGGTGATTTTGTACAGGATTTGATAACAGAGCAAGGTTTCCCAATTACAGGACTAATCTCACAGCCCAATTTCTCTTTTTTCTCAACTTTGGGTGTGTTTTGTGTGTCTTTGGCATCTTGAACTAAAGTCTTATCTTTCTCGCCTGTAGATGTAGTTCTATTTCTTTTGTCATTGATTAATTTCCTAACATATTGCAATGACTTCAGTTGTGATTCCTTTATATTCTTCAATGTCTTTATACCATTCTCTATCATCTGTATATTATGTTCAGTTTGTTTTGCAACCAGGAGCAAATCTTCAAGCTCAGTGCTGGTACTTTGTGGGTTGACACTTGCCTTATTGAGCAAGTCACACAGTGATACAATAACACTCTCCTCCCGTTTGCTATTGACTTTACATATCGAGGGTTTATCAAAGCACATGATGGTGTTATCCTGGTACATGGCGGAGGTGTCCATCTCACCAGTGTTGTCAAAGAATTCTTTAACATTCCTGTACTCTTTAAAAGGTGTAGACACTGGTGGGGACACTTCAGCAATGTTTTCTAACGTTGGTTCTTCACATATAGCCTTAACTTTTTCTTCTATGTCATTAATTTCCTTCTCTTTCTGCAGAAAGCTGGCGTCACAACTAGACACCCATGATTCATTAGACAGAGGTGTATCAGGTATTGGATAGGCAGCCGGTCTTTTTTGGGGAACTGGTTTTGGTGTTAAGACCTTTTTTCTCAAGTTTGTCTTATTTTGCAAATTAGACACATTCTCCTTATTTGATAGAGTCATCCTGTTTTTGACTGGTTTGGTTGATATTACTGGTGTCTCGGGGATATTGCATATGCCACTTATTCTCACACTAGTCAGTGCTAAAAATAATAAAAAAAAATTATAAGTGTGAGATTATAAGACACAACAGTGGAGGCTGAAAAGATTGAAATTATGCACTGGTATAGTAAAGATTGTTATAGCTGTATCAAAGACTTAAATAAGCTTAATTTTAAAGGAAACCATTGTGAAAAATTTGAGTTTGTGAG
Organism: Drepana falcataria; assembly: GCA_945859725.1. Taxonomy (NCBI): domain Eukaryota; kingdom Metazoa; phylum Arthropoda; class Insecta; order Lepidoptera; family Drepanidae; genus Drepana; species Drepana falcataria. The sequence goes on from OX243925.1 coordinate 2,327,713, forward strand.
AGAGGCAAACAGTTCACCATCTGTCACCCTTGTAAGAAAATGAGAAGATATAAAAATAAGCATGATATATTATTACTGGCAAGTTTATTTTGTTAAGCAACATTGGTTACCTTGAGGGTGAAGAGACTTCTTGGGTCTGTATGCTGGCTTGGGGAACTTTGGAGTTTCTGGGTTCATTGTTACTCTTGTATTTGATATTGGCTGTGAACATTAAATTAAAGATTTAGGTTTATTTTAATTAAACACACAAAATTTACATAACAGCAATGTATATCAAACAATCAAGAATTATTATATTATTGAGGAAGTGTATCTTTTATATTTATTCACAATGATATTATGTATATTTCAATTTAGTTAAGGTGGTTTATAAACATATACTATATTTTCTAGGGAATAAGCAAACTACTCTAGTAAATAGGTTTTTAGTTAATTTTGCTGTTGGCTTACTTTAGGCTTTGGTTGGAAATTCAACACTTTCCTAACAGGATTATTTTTCATCTGACCATCACCAGTGTGACTTATTTTTTTATCAACTTTTACTGATGAATTCCAGTTTCTCTTTTTTGTTGATGCCATTGGATGTGCAAGTCTCCTGGGAGACTGGACTTTTAATGCTGAAATAAATTAAAGCAATTTTATCAACTCTCCATTACATTTTCTGTTGGACAAAAACAATCATGAATAAATTTAAATACCAACTCAAATTTAAAAACTACCATTTTACTAGTTGGTATTGGTTTCAGTGGTCACAATTTTCTGTTAATGTTGTCAACAAACACTAGATAGATATACATTTTAGTTAGTAAAAAAATTCTACGATACTATAATGTACTTATGTAAGTGATTGCAATTCTATCGAGAATATTTTTATACTGGAAGAATCCATCTGGAAAAAAATAATGGTAATATGTTTTACCCATTCGGAATCTCATTTTTTAATTATTTATCAAAATATATACTACTGGAGCTTGAAGCTTATCTAGTACCTAGGATATCAGCTCTCATTTGAGCGACAGTCATCGGCTTCATCACCTTCTCTGCCGTGAGCGTCTGAGCTATCGTTTGCCGAGGCTGTTTTCTTGCGGTCAATGTTTGTACTGCGTCTTTGGAGAGGATACCTGCATTTGAATCATTAATCACATTTACAATAACACTTAAATTAACGCTTAATATTATGTATCCGACACTTAATTTCTCGTATAATGAAACAGTAATCAAAGCTGAGATAAACTGATAACCAATGTAACGAACCGCTAAGGCCTGGAAGTAATTCAGCCATGGTCTTTGGTTTTATACTCGTCGTTGTATCCATTTTAATCACATTCACAATTAAGTCATATATAAATTTGCGTGTTTACGAAAACACTAAAGTCACTAAATTGATCATCAAAACATTCACAATATTTCAAAATAAATTCTTTAACTGCTAAAACTGTCATTTGATTTGATTTTCAGTCATAGACAAAAATGAAAGTATTTTATTCATCATTTGTTCCACATAAAAAAGGCAAGAGTCAGAGATAAAACGACATCCTTACTTTCTTGAAATGCTAATTTCTTAATAAAAAGAGTGTTTTTAATATTAAGATAACCGCTTTTTACGAAATGCATACGGACACGGTACATATACCAAAATAACATTTTAAAAACAATTGTCTGTCTGTCTGTTTGTTTCGGCTAATTAACCTCAGAAACGGCTAACCGATTTAGCCGGGACTTTCACTGACAGGTAGTTGATGTAAAAAGTAGTAACGTAAGCTAAAAGTAGCCTTTTAGAACCTGTTTTTATTTATTTATTCCACGCGGGCTTAGTCTCGGTCACACCTAGTCATGAATAAATTATTCTTTATCTAAGTTGGTGGCGAATGCGTATCATGATGCAGTGTAGGTGTGTTCAGTACCTCAGTTGTAAAAAAGAAAAACAAATAAATATTCTCAGTCTGTCTAGTATCAGCCTTTTGACGGTTAACGTCACCACCCACAGTGTCCAGAATGTCATTAGCCCTATATAATACTCTAATCTATGAATGTCATGATAAATGAAGTAAAATGAAATGACAGTTTTTATCAATATAATAAATACCTAGGTATAATCGTACTTAAGTTGCTCACAGTACAGTATTTTTACCGGTCTACCCACTGGAGGTCTGGAATAAGTGAATTGTATTGAAACTTAAACGAGTATTTTGTAAACATGGTTACTTTGGTGGAACTTAAAGGCTTTGAAAATTTCGCGCAATACACCGAGAGCATCGACCCAAATGGACCACCGGTGTTGTTTTATTTCAGTGGTTCGAAACTACCTGATGGCAACAGTTGGTGCCCAGATTGTGTGGAAGGTAAATAAATATTTATATGTTTACAATATGTCCCAAAAATACTTGGCCATTAAGAGCTTCACATATGTGTGGATACAAAATGTGCACCTACTCTGCAAAATTGCAATGATTTAGTTTGCTTATAGTTTTATACATTCAAATTTATATTATTTGACTATGTCTGCTACATTTTCTTGCGTAAATGGCTAAATAAATGAATGAATACATGTGTTCGTCTTCATTTTTTATATTTTTTTTTTATACCACATGGGTGACAAACAAGCATGCGGTCTGTCTGATGGTCAGCTCTCATTTGAGCGACAGTCATCGGCTTCATCACCTCTGCCGTGAGCGTCTGAGCTATCGTTTGCCGAGGCTGTTTTCTTGCGGTCAATGTTTGTACTGCGTCTTTGGAGAGGATACCTGCATTTGAATTAATTAAATTTGCTAATTAAATCATAGCACACTAATCAATAGCCATCTAAATTGCATTAAAACGCTATTCCTTAGAGTATGATATTTAATATAAAAATCACGGCTAAGGTACATGCGTGAGATGACAAGACCAAAGAGTGTTTTCTTATTCAGTAGTAGGTAGTAATATAATGAAAAAAAGGTAAGCATTTGAAAGTTAAAGACATGAAAAGGGCAAAATAAGGGATAAAACTTAGGTTTTTTTTATCTCTCGTAGTTTGAGTTCCGGGAACTTTTGCTACTTAACCTGTCAATGGCGAGACCTAGGCTTCCAGCCAGGCACTTTAGTACTAAGCAACACAGCTAAGGGCACCCCCTGTGGGGTACGAACCTCGGCTAAGGGTGTTGCTGGATCGCGAGCAAGGGAGCTGGGCTGGACTGGTCATTTTATTTAAATATTATTTGGGGGCGGGATTTGCGCGTTTGGCTCGGCGCGGGCCGGAGTTTGCGGCGGAGGTCGGGGATAAAACTTTGTATGAGAAACCAATGAATTATAAAGCCATGGATGAAAAAATTTTTTTTATTGTGGGTAACAGTAGAGATAGTAGTAGTAGTAACAGGGAATCATAGTTTCTGAGAAAAATTGCTTAACTTCCCCAACTATGATTATATGTATTAGAATGGTTATTCCCTTTGAATATTAAGTGTTAAATCAATTGATTTTACACTTGGACACATTGGAACTGGATGCAACTAAATATATATCTATTTGAACATCCAACTTATAAAACCTACAGTTCAGCTGAATTTATAAAATTATTTTCTTATATTTTCAATATCTACCTAACTACCTCCTTACTTCTTCATAGACAACTTTTTCTTTTCATGAGTAGTAGGTAGTTTTCACATGTGTAAGTTGTAAGTTTTGTTTGATTACAAATCTGTCAAAGTTGCAATGGGTAAAAAGACAATAGTTAAAACTCTTAATAATTATGAAGAGTTCACATCATTTGTGGATAATTTGCCTAAGAAAGGATCTGCTTCATATTTCTTTTTTCATGGAATAAACCCAGAAACTGGTAGAAGTTGGTGTATCTCATGTCAATTAGGTTAGTAGTTTTCCTTTCACCAATCCGAGATATGCTATTGTCGCGGTTGCAGTTGCACTAAATGCTATTGCTATTTGACATGACACTGGCCATCTGGTCAAGCAATTAGAGCTCCTGACTATGAAGCTCGAGGGTAGCGGTAGAGGGGAGGGACTAGGTCTGTAGGGCTCAATCCAGAATGAATGGGGTAAGGAATTGTAGAGGTTGATTGGGATGGCAAAATTTGAATAGTGCTATGAAATTGGTTGATCATTGCTTTATTGTTCCAGCTGAACCAGTAGTGAAGGCATTTTTAACAGAACTGAAAACGAATGTCATTTTCGCCTATGTGGACGTCGGAGAACGAGAATAGTAAGAATAAAATTTAAAATTGCTCTCTTGCATTAATTAAAAGAGTCTAGGTGTGGTTCGAGCTCGAATTGCGTGCAATGCAAAGGTTGCATGTTCGAATGTAGACTAACAATTAAAACAAACACCACGAGCTTTACTGCTTTACTGAAGGTCAACGTCGGAAGGAAACCTGCATATGTTTAAGAAGAAATTCAAAGTGGTGGAGAGTCTAGGACACCTCTGTCTATCCCTTTGGAGGTCTTTAGATCGAAGGAAAGGAATGTCGCTACATAGTATAAAACAGTAGTTTCCCGCGGTCTGCACGCTTAGGTCTTTTAAGCTACGCAACAGATTGTAATGCCATTATGAACTGCTTGATACTATACTGCTCAAGGAAGATTTTGAAGACAAGGCAAGGTGTTCGTGACAACATAGTGAAGTTGTGATTTTCCTTCAAGGAACTGGATTTGTAGGTTAGTAATTAAATCTTTTAACAACATTATGGTTGCTTTCAGTTGGAAAGACAAAGCTTGCCCCTTCCGAACAGACAGCCGCACGCGACTCATGGTTATCCCTACAATTATCAAATGGAACGGAGTCCAGAGGCTTGAGGGCTCTCAGTGCAACAAGCGAGATCTTCTCCAAATGCTCTTTGAGGACGCCGACGATTGATTGATCTTTATTTCCTTCAGTTTTCTACGTAACCTGTATATACCTAGGTGGTGAAATGTAATTTTAAGAGCATATGCATATATTATCCAATAAATGTTGACTTATTTTTGAATTTTGAGTTTGATTAGAAGAAATTGGAAATGGTGATTAGACTGAGTTCCCAACTCTAGTGACCATGACAGGACATGTCGGACACCTTACAATGTCTGACAACTGGAGTTTTCCAATCTAGGTACTATTTGCAAAATGTAAAAAAATAATTTAAAAACTAAAGTAAATTGGATTTTGTCTTGGATCTTCGAGTCGAGATAACAGGACGAATTGCGAATAACGCCAAGTAGGTAAGTACAGTTGGAATAAAACTAAAATGAAATCCAGCGATAAGATAAAAAATATTTAATACATTATGGTATTCAACATTGATATATGTTGAATGAGCAATAATTACACACACCCTCTAATAATAATTGTTCATATTGTACTCTTAAGTTCTCCTAGCAGGCTTATTTTGTACATACATTGTACTGCAGTGATAATCTTTGTTATTTATTAATTTGGCCATAATGTCACGTCACGTGACAATTGTAGTATTTGTAGTGAAGATTGAACCGTGGAAATTATTGTAAGCTTTTAGTTCGCCTATCAAAAATTTTGACTATTTTAAGATAATATGAAGGTTTCGTCCTGAAACAGGAAACAGATTGGCCTACAATTCAACAGTACAAACTGATACAGAAACTTTTTGATAAATTATGTATTTATATCAATGTACTTACTTCCAGATTTTTGTATAGTAGGTAAGTGTAAGAAATACATTTATTTCAATACCAACCCATTTGTTTCACCTATCTTACTTTTGTTATCTACCATTTACTTACAATTAGTTAATTACAGTTTAATAAAAACCCCATTACTACATAAATAACAAACTAAAATTGACAGTAATATTAACAAAACAACTTTATCAAAAATAATATTGCATACATACATACATACATATCATCACGCCAAGTCCCTAGCGGGGTAGGCAGAGAGTATAGAGCGCCAGTTCTCTCTAGACTTACATACCTCTTTCGCTTCGTCCACGTTCATCAGTCTCTTCATACATGCTCGTCGGTTTCGAGTACTCTTAACGTTCCCGTCCTTGAGAGTCTTGCAATATACCTAATATACCTCTGGCGGAAAGTGGGTGTGTGGGTATAACCTATACACCTCTGCCTACCCCTTCGGGGACCCTTGTGGGAAGGCGTGAGGATATTTATTTATAATATTGCAATTTCTATTAAATTTCATCATTTATATACAAAAATAAAAACCAATATGTTACATTAACTTAAATACCTGTTTCAACTAAAAAGACCTATAATTTACTTACTATAAATTATTTAACAGGTTTGTGAGGCAAAAGAGACTGGAATCTGGTACCTCGGTGCTGGAGACCTGTTTAGTTCCTAGCACCTATAAGCGCTTGGGATCAGTCGAGCTGTATAGTTGTTATTGAAAACATTATGTCTCTTGATAAGGCAATATGAGGACGTATTAATGAAGATTAAGATTAATCCAACACCAGCCTGATAAGTTCATAAATACCTGGCTGCCTATCTAACTCAGATTATCACAATAATTTTTAAATGCATTACACAACTATATTACAAATCACAAATATTATTAAACATTATCGCCGTGCTTGCCTAGATAAAGGACCGGGCCCTTTGTGGGACCCGAGAATATTAAAAGAAATATAAAAATATCCCTTACGTATATCAAAATTTTCCATGCAGCCTCTACCTGAAGGATATGTATCCCCACGCACGCCTTAATAAAGGACCGGGCCTTGTGGAAGACCAAAAGGCTCGGTTCAGAATATAAAAGATACATAATAATAAATATTTGGGACTGATTGGTCTCTTATTGAAATAGTCCCAAGATAGTCAACGATTTCGTTTTCAAATAGTTTTATCATGCCTTAAACATATTATGTTTAGGGCATACGAATACCAGACCCTAGCGGGAATCGAACCTAGGCTCTTAATGGTCGCAGCCTTTCTATATTTTTACTACAGAGCACTGGCGCCAGCCGTGTCGGTCTCATCAGGCACATCAGACATATTCAGGTCTCTCGCCGGTACGGAGATCACTGCGTCGTAGTACACCTTCTTACTACGTAGGAACGCGTTCTTGTTGTCCAGTACGATGGAATCTGAGAATAATAATAATCTTTATACACCCACAAATAATTCCACATTTTAAGCAAGCGATACTCGTGTTGGAGACAACGCACTTCTATAAATGTGTTACAATGCTTATACATACGTAAGAGCTAGTGTATGTGTGAGTGAGTGTGTGACTGATCTTGTGTACGTGAGTTAACGTGTGTGTATGTAAGTGAATATGTGTTTTTTGTGAGTGAGTGTGTGTGTGCATTGACTCCTGTACCGTCTTGGTGGAAATATATTTAATGAGTCTAATTGGTGTACCTAATTCTATGAGAATATATTTATGTATATGCCATATCAAATCATGGCTCAGTCAGTCTGAAATTCTCTGCTGCTCAACAACGTAACCCTATCTCGTCTGCCGGCTATCCAAGAGGCCCCCCAATTCAGTCCAGTTTGCTCTAGATTTCTTGTGAGACCCCGTGGTCGGTACGGTACTAATATCTCGAAATACAGTGGAAGTGTTCAAATAAATATAATATTACTTTTAATAGTTAAACTTTCTTTCGTGGTACAGTTCACTTACATGTCGCCGGTCCTGTCACGTTGAGCACGCCAACGTCAGCGGCACCATCGGTTATCTTTTTGGGACCGTGCACTACCGCCTCGTTGCCTTCCTCGTCCCTTCGCACTATCTGGAACTTGATGTCGTGGCTGTCCACGCCCACCTCCCATCTGGAATTTAATTCTTTATGTACAGGACATATTTAAGGGTTACAGGTTTGAGTAACGGCGATGGACTCGCCATCTGTCTTCTCACCTTCGCACCGAAAATATATCGCTGGCGGAAAGTGGGTGTATGGATATTACCTATACTCCTCTGCCTACCCCTTCGGGGACCCTAGTGGGAAGGCGTGTGGATATATATATATATATATAACCTAGGTAGTTAAACATAATATTTTAAAACTATGTATATTGCAATTTTCTTAGTATCAATTTATTTTACTGACAATGAAGGGCAAAGGTGAAAACCTACGTGACATTGGCTTAAAATAAAAACACTTTGTTATACGGTTTCTACGAATAAATATTTGAAAATGATAATACTACGGACCTATTTATAGACAAAGATTATCTAACTGATCATATGCTACAATTTGGGATACTCAATATATAATAAATATTAAACCGTGGTGGCCGAGTGGTTTGAGTAAGTAGTTGCCTGCAACACAAAAATTGCAAGTGCAAATTCCGACTGTACCAATGAGTTTTTCTGAACTTATGTACAGTGATTAGTTACACCACGAGCTTTATGGTGAAGGAAGACATAGGGAGGAAATCTGCATACTTTTTACAGGAAATTTAAAGGCGTATGTATGGTCAACTTGAGTAGCGGGGATGAATAAACGTTCTGTCACGTTGGCACCTAAAATATGTCTCTGGCGAAATGTGGGTGTGTGGGTACTACCTATACACCTCTGCTTACCATTGCGGGAACGCGTAAGGATATACAATTATTATTATCTTATGCCTTCCCACATCCGAAAGGGGTAGGTTTAAGAACACACACTTCGCGACCGATTTAATGGCTTCATACTCATCATACATAATTTCCTAAGTAGCTAGATTCTAATTAACAATGTTTTACAGTTTTAAAAACTCAAAGAATCTCAATTTTCCGAGAATTTAGTCCGAGTGTGAACTAAATTTAGCTATCTAGTACACCACACTATATAAAATGGCTTGTAAAGTATAGAGCGTCGGCTCAATGCGCGCTTTATATTGGGTTCTCACTTCAGTACACTCTCGGCGTCCAAGCATAATAGATCTATGGAGTGCTTGTCGCCAGTCTTGATGGTAACTCTGGTGAACTCCTTGTCGCTGTCCTTGTGGTTCTTGGTGTAATAGCTCTTAGGTACTTTCCCCCCTGGCTTCACCTGCATAATTAAAAATATAAAATATATGGTAACAACTCAAGTTTTTAGCTCGAAGGACCAACGTTCTATAAAAATAAAATTGAATAATTAACCATTTAATCCATCATACAGGGTCTTCTAATAGTAGTCTGTGATTACTACATTAAAAAATTGTGTGTGATTACTACACTACCTACACACCTCTGCCTACCCCTTCGGGGATCTTTGTAAGAAGACGTGAATCTATTTATTTCTATTTTATAACTCTTCAATACAGGAAAATCGAAAGCAAACGAAAAGTATAGCCACCCGAAAATTGGTCCATTCTCCAAAACAAAGCCACTCACAATAGTATAGCACCTAGGGTCTCCGCTCTCGTCGACCATGGTGCCTCCGTAGTAGACCGGCAGCTGGTCCTGGTTGATCAAGCTAAGCACCTGACTCTGCCACTTCTTCTTGTCCGTGCCGTAAATCTTGATCTTGGATATCGTGTACTCATGCATGAACTTCTTTACCACAGAAAATGCCAACGAGAAAACTTTCGGTGCTGAAAAATACTTTAATTATAGTTTGAGCTTGATTCGCTGTGCTTTTTTCGTCAGTAGGCGGCTGATGGCTGAATAATGATGTTGATAAAGTTAAACAATGTAGGAGAGTGGAGGCGACATTTCTTACTATTTTCAGAATTCAAGATCCGGCGCTGCTTTTTATTACCTCTGAATTTTAATCAGCATAACTATCGAGATGAAACTGTGTAATCGTTGGGTCGATAAGTTAACCAGTATTTACGTCGCAATAAAAATGACAGGAAACTTCAATAACGGCAAGAAACTTGAATTATGAATGACACATTTTTTTTATACCACTAGAGTGGCAAACAAGCATACGGCCCACCTAATGGGAAGCGGTTACCGTAACCTATTTACGCTCACGATATCGAAGGATCACTTGCGCGTTCCCACTCTGCTTCCGGAGAGTTGGCAGCATAACGGGACTAAACCCTTTGCTGCCAACACAATATAACAATCCTCCCTCCTCTCAAGGAGCTCATTATTGGAAACCATTATTGGAAATATGTCTCACCATTGACAATGAAACAGGTCTTTAAGATTTCCGGGTAGTTGGCCTCGTACATCTGCAGGAGTGAGAACACCATCTCTGCGGCTGGTTTCCACGCGTACTGGCGCAGGTTGAACCCTTCCAGGTCGAATATAACTGTCACCTATATAAATAAGGAAATTATTATGACTGGAATTGTCTTATTTGGAAATAACCTTTGCATTCGAGCTTATTCCAAAGATCATTTCACAACCTTCTGGGAGAATCCCATTGTTTTTTTAAATCCTGGAGTCCTGCAATACATTGCCGCCCTAGATTAGGCCCCAGTCGCACATAAACATATTGTAAAACTATATTTCATTATTTTAATTTTTTGTTGCTTAAAATTACACTGTGTTAGTGTTAATATTATGATTAATTTAATTTTATAAATCTGTCTAATGTGTGAAAAATAAAGCTTATTATTATTATTTTGTAAAACCTTAATTCGAAGTAAATTGAGAATTTTGAGAGAGAGAATTGGACATTTCGTAAACGATTTGAGCGCGAAGCTCGCCCAGGTTCGTTTGGTCGTCCGTAAATTAAGTTATAGTTATTTGTACTTACGATACACATAACTCCATATATTCCTACATATATTAAACTAGCTGACCCGCCCAGCTTCGCATGGGTGAAAATTTACATACATACATACATACATATCATCACACCAAGTCCCTAAGGGGGTAGGCAGGGAGTATAGAGCGCCAGTTCTCTCTAGACTTTATACTTCTTTTGCTTCGTCCACATTCATCAGTCTCTTCATACATGATCGTCGGTTTCGAGTACTCTTTTTGTTCCCGTCCTTGAGCGTCCGATCGATTTGATCCAGGTAGTTGGAACGTGGCCTTCCTCTGCGTCTTCTTGCACACACTTTTGCTTTGTATATCTGTATCGTCAATCTTTCTTCACTCAACCTTACTATATGTCCAAGTCAGCGTAGCATGCCTTTCTTCATCTTTTCAATCTCGCCCTGATTCACGCCAGTTGATTTGCGAATCTCTTGATTCCGGACTCGAACTAAGATCGTTACTCCGCACGTTTTTCGCAGCTGATATCGCATCTCAGCTGCATTTAAGCTATCTTCATACTTCCTCTGACATACCCAGGGTTCGCTGCCATACAATAAAGTAGGCACAAATATCACGCTGTGGACAGCAACCGTTGCTGGCCATCAACACCGACATGGCCCCATTCACCTTAATATCTTTTTTTAAGCAGTTAGCCTTCTTTCAATATCTTTTTCATACTTTCCATCTCGTGTGAACATGCTTCCTAGATATACAAATTCATTCACTTGCTCTAGAATTTGTGAAAAGAATTTAAAATTTGGGTTTTCAAAAGAAAGTTTGAAAGTGATAATAAAGTGAGATATAGGGCTCGTTTAGTCGCTAAGGGCTCTACCCAAGTAGAAGGTGTGGACTATAAAGAAACATACTCACCGGTATTTACACTTTGAGAATGTTATTTTCTTTAAGTGTAAAGTTAAATTTAGAAATTACTCATCTTGATGTTAACACTGCATTTTTAAATGGCTAGGTACCTTGATGAAACAGTATACATGCTAGTACCACCTAATTTAGAATGTCAGAGTAACAGTGTACTCAAACTAAAACGTGCAATTTATGGACTTAAACAATCAGCAAGGCAGTGGAATAAGAGAGTAGATGATTGTTTGTTAAGCCAGGGTTCTATTAAGTCTAAATTGGAACCATGTTTATATAGTAAAAGGTAAATAATGAACAAATTTTAAAAACTGTGTTTGTCGATGATTTTTTCATATTTTCCAGTAGCAAGGCATTGACAGATGAACTGAAACATAGTTTAATGTCAAATTTCAAAACTAAAGATTCAGGGCAAGTGAAAGAATGCTTAGGTATGAGAGTAAAAGTATATAAAAATGGTTGTATATCATTAGATCAGGAGCATTTTGTCGAACATATTTTAAATAAGTTTAAGATGTCAAACTGTAATGTTGTTGATACTCCTATTGAATGTAAATTGAAGTTGGATAAGTCAGAAAATGTTTGTAAATAATATCCTTATCAGCAACTGATAGGAAGTCTTATGTATTTGTCTATACTTACACACCCAGATATCAGTTACAGTGTCAGCTATTTAAGCCAATTTAACAATTGTTTTACTGCAGTTCACTGGAAAAACGCAAAGAGAGTGTTAGAATATTTAAATAAAACAAAATCTTATGGTTTAATGTTTACAAATGATAATAAAAACTTAGAAGGATTTGTAGACTCAGATTGGACATCAAATACTATTGACAGGAGATCTTATACAGGTTTCTGTTTTAAATTGTCTGGTACTGTAATATCATATGAATGCAGAAAACAACCGACAGTGGCATTGTCCAGTACTGAGGCCGAGTACATGGCAATGCCATTTTTTCAATGTCAAAATTTCAATGCCAAGGCAATTTGCCAACTACTGAAATGCCTGCTGACTTGTTAACGAAAGGGTTAAGTAGTTTGAAACATTACTATTATGTTAAAAAGTTAGGCATTAAAAGTATTGTTTAGGTGTAGTTTATATTCATTTATTGTTACATGGATATTCGATTATTTTGATAAGAGGTGAGAATTTGCCCTAATATGCTGAAGGATGATGGCATCATTTCTTGGTTACATTACAATATCGCGAGACTCCATATTCTCCCCAATCACGATTAAGGCAACATCATTAAACATTGGTGCATTGATGCCTCTCTCATGACATGTTGTCTCCTGCAGGTCGCTTGTCTGCTGTGATCACTATTTTCTGATTGTCCGATGGCATCACATTACTTGTAAGACAGTTTTGAACAATTGGATCATCTGATTATGTTCATGCAAAAGTTGTTGTAACTGCTAAATGATATCTGCGAACAGCGTTCATTTACTTCACCTTCAGAATTCCCCAGGAAATAAATCTGGAGAAATTTGTATTTACCATTGCCTACGCTGTTCTTCAGTCTCATTGGCTCGAAGATTGAACTGGGCTTGCATTACACTGCGATTGAATAGGACTTGCGTTACACTTCTATCGAACTGGTGTGCGCCAACGGATATTTTGACGCCTTACGGGTGGTATTACTAATAAAATACGACGATTAATTATGAAACTCACACTAAAACACAACAAACATCTTTTTGCTTTTGTTGTTATGAAAGAAACTGTAATTTGAGGTTTGTCAAAACTACTACTTGAATGAAATGTCAGTCTAGCTATACATAGGGTGCGTTCCACTAAGCGTTCACAATGATTACGCTCACGACCACAGTTTGCTTGTAAGCGTTACTGTCGTAACCTCAAATGGAATGGATTACAGAGCGTTTTGAGCGTGCAGGTAAATAATACAAACGGCGAGTTAATAAAAAGAAAGCAAAAGATTTAAGATGTTAGTTTATAATCTGTAAGCCTTGAAAATAAACTTGATTAATTTAAATAGATTTATATTGAAAAAAAATATGTTTTTTTAAAATTTAATATTATTGGTGTTTTAAATTAATTTACGTTCAAATAGAATTAAAATGTCTTGCGGCGACACTTGGATATTTGGTAAGAGGTACAGTCGCCATTTTATATGCTTTGAGTTTTGAAAATCACGCAAATTTTCTTCGATTCAACGATCATTTCGACCCACCTTTTTAGATGGGTCGTCGTGAGCGTAAGTTATGACATTATAATGGACGTTTTCGCCGCGACCACAACGACCGCGGTCGTTATGTGGATCGATTAGGTATAGGAGAATTTTCATTGTTGTGGGCGCTTAGTGGAACGCACCTTTACCGTCAATATTTACACGTCACTCTGACAGAGTATTTGTCAATATATTGAAAACGTCTCAGAATCTTGTTGTCTGTCTCTTTCGCACACTCACTTTTCAGAGATTTTTTTAATATTAACTATTATTTATTTATATTTTATATAGCCTAAAGCCTTCCTAGAATCATGGACTATCCAACACAAAAATAATTTTTCAATTCCAACCAATAGTTCCTGAGATTAGCGCGTTCAAACAAACAAACAAACAAACAAACAAACAAACAAACTCTTCAGCTTTATAATATTAGTATAGATTAAAACTTAGTTGGATTGTGTGTATGAACCTTCAAAGCCGCCGGTCCGTGCGTCAGCGCCTGTTTCCTGGCAACGGCGAGGTAGTTCTCCAAATGACGCAAGATCATGCGGATGACATCTGTCCTGCTCACCGAGTGGAGCAGACCCCACACGTCCAGGCCCACGAATGGTACTACTATCACTGGAAATTATTGAATAATTACAGTACATAAAATAATTAACCTAAAACAACGCGCAGTAACGGCTATGCCTTCTCATTAATGAAACGTTTTTATAAAGAAGATAATTAAAAAATATATCACTTAACTTAACTTAGAGCCGTGGTGGCCGAGTGGTTCGAGCAGTTGCCTGCGACGCAAAGGTCGCAAGTTCGAATCCCGACTGTACCAATGAGTTTTTTCTGAACTTAAGTACAGTGATTAGTCACACCACGAGCTTTACGGTGAAGGAAAACATCGAGAGGAAACCTGCGTACGTCTGAGAAGAAATTCAAAGGCGTATGTATAGTCGTGCTTGAGTAACGGCGATGGACTCGCCATCTGTCACGTTGGCACCTAATATACCTCTGGCGGAAAGTGGGTGTGTGGGTATTACCTATACACCTCTGCCTACCCCTTCGGGGACCCTTGTGGGAAGGCGTGAGGATATATTATATTATTATTATATCACTTAACCAGTTGTGATTTGATCCCTGCAAAACTTGATTCCATTAGTTTTTTATAATGCATAACCTATTTGTAATTCAGCTAAAAATCTATCTCTGCGCCAAATTTCATCCAACATGCTTTCCAAAGTATTGTGTGAAAAGGGAACAAATATCCTCGCAAACTTTGGCATTCATATTATAAGTTAGATAAGGAAGGCTCGCACTAAGATTTCGAGGCCTTCTGTGATAAAAGGGCTAGCGAATATCTAGCTCAGCGAGTATCCTATAATACGGCAATGCCGACATATTTAACCTAAAAATTGCAAAAAAACCTGCAGTCCGCCTAATGTAGTTACTTATCATATAATAAACATTAAAACGATGTTCTGCCTTAAGTAATAGTGCGCCCACCCGACCGATACGCTTGGGAAGGTATGTACATTAACATCTTAAGTAGACTTCTAGTTATGAATTTAACTCGATCCTACAGCCGTATATGGCAATTATGCTAATAACTTTTATCATATAAGCTTTGCTAATACATATAGAAATTCAAAAGGTGTAGTCGAGCTGTTCGAATTCTAGATTCGAGTTGGAATCTCGACTAACCATACCAATTAGTTTCATCTACTTAAGTACAGTAAACTTAGAGCCTTACGTAGAAGAAAAATATTGAGAAGAAACTGCATACTTTTAATAAGAAATTCGAAGATGTCGTGCTTAAGAAACGGTCATATGCTCGCCATCTGTCACGCTAAATTATTTTAAATCTGTTGCTGGCTGTTTAGTAGAATATAAGCTACATAAAAAACCAATATAAAAGAAGAATTATTTAGTTCTTTAATTTTATTAATTAATTATTATTATATAGCATAAAACATGCAAATCATGCAATCATGTCAAGATTTGATTTAATATACGGTGGGTACTTACCAATTATATAGTCTCGTATTTTTTTCAATTTTATTTCAGGCAGATATATTACGTTTTGCGCAATTTCTTGATCAGATTTTTTGCGATTACATTAAGTACATTATATATTTTGGATTACTTCCGATAGATGGCCGTTTCCGTTCGTGGCAGACCAATCGTTTAATTTATTTTAAAGAAAACGGCGGTTAAGACCGACGGGCACGGCTGCTTAACAATGAAAACAAGTTACCTGGTGACCCTTCCTTGTCAAAACCTGGGCTACCGCTTGGGAAATATGTCTCCAAAACTTCTGGGGCTTGCCAAGTGGTCAGAACTGTGTCAATTCCCCACTTCTCTCGCCATTCCAGGGACTAAAAACAAAACACTTTTGTACATCATCGTTTATGTGTCGCGTCGTGTTTGTGGTATTATAGATGCTATGGTATCGATTACAAGTTATTTACCTTAGAATGTTAAATAAATGCAAAAAAAACACTAAACTACATATTATAAAACAAAGTTACCCGCCCGACGAGAAAAGCCAGGGCGGGTCGCAAGTCTATTATAAACATATTTTTTGCAGATACGATATGACCAATAAATATAATAATACGTACATACATCACGCCAAGTCCCTAACGGGGTAGGCAGAGTGTATAGAGCGCCAGTTCTCTCTAGACATACATACCTCTTTCGCTTATTATTAAATATTATTATATTATACGATATGACCATGAAAAGTAGTTAAAGATGTTAAAGGTTAAAGTTACTTCTGAACGTGACCCTGATATCTAACTAACACAATATACTACAAGCACATATTAATGATTTAGTCACGTGACAATTATATGCTCGCAAAAATAAATCCGTTTTTATCTTGAAACAGCCGTGGTGGCCGAGTGGTTCGAGCAGTTGCCTGCGACACAAATATCGTAAGTTCGAATCCCGACTGTACCAATGAGTTTTTCTAAGCTTAAGTACAGTGATTAGTCACACCACGAGCTTTACGGTGAAGGAAAACATCGAGAGGAAACCTGGAAACGTCTGAGAAGAAATTCAAAGGCGTATGTATGTATATGTAGTTATACTTGAATAACGGCGATAGACTCGCCATCTATCACGTTGGCACCTATACACCTCTGCCTACCCCTCGGGGACCCTGTGGGAAGGCATGAGGATATGTTATTATTATATATATATATATATCCTCACGCCTTCCCACAAGGGTCCCCGAAGGGGTAGGCAGAGGTGTATAGGTAATACCCACACACCCACTTTCCGCCAGAGGTATATTAGGTGCCAACGTGACAGATGGCGAGTCCATCGCCGTTACTCAAGCACGACTATACATACGCCTTTGAATTTCTTCTCAGACGTATGCAGGTTTCCTCACGATGTTTTCCTTCACCGTAAAGCTCGTGGTGTGACTAATCACTGCACTTAAGTTCAGAAAAACTCATGACAACATGAAACAATGTTATTATTATATATCTTGAATGTCTCAGAAAATACGACAGTTGTATTCTAGGAGTTATGTGATGTTGCGAATATATCGTCATGACGATGCAACAAAATCTCTGTGCAGGAAATATTTATGCGAAAAAAAGTTAGCTTGGAGTGTTTTTGTTTTGTACTTACATCTCTTAACATTTTTTCCGCCGCCTCGGCGTCCCATTGTCTGGCTGAAAAAAATGCATACACATATATATTATATTCCAAGAACACTTAAAACACACGCACACGACGTTGTTAGTTAAATATAAATAATAAATAGTATGGCAAGGCGTGAATATATATCAATAACACGGTATATTTACTTATATAGATAGATATAGGACATCCACGACTAAGGTACAAATACTCTTGTTCATCACACAAATATCTGCTCTCAGCGGGAATCGAACCTGCAACCTCAAGAGACCAGACGGCCGTCAAGTATATCATATTATGTAGATAGACGAACGATACTTAAATTCACATACGTATAGTAAGCTTACAATGTAACTTTGGATCGTGCAATTATTGGGTTGTCTAGCTATCATTATGGCGAGATAAGCATCAATAATTCCAGTTGTTTGTAGCCTTGCTTAACAATCGGAATAATTGAAATAATTAGTGTTCGTAATTTGATTTTTTTTTATTCAACCTATGGGACACAGTGTAAACACGACATTATAAATCCATGTAAATAGGAAAAATATTTGTATGTTTTTCCTCTATGCTATCCGACACTATTGACAGATTGCCGAAAAGAAACATTTGGCTAATGTGCGTGACATTGTAACGCATGCAGAGTGTAGTTAGATAAGTATAAAATGACCATATCCTCCGTTTCCAAGAAAAAACGTGTTAGGAGAAGAAACAATCTTACTCCCGGGTTTTATTTTTTAACATTGGTACTCTTTATTTATACCTTATACTTTATAAGGTGTAATAATACCCACCCACCCACATTCCGCCAGAGATATATTTTAGGTACCAATGTGACAGATGGCGAGACCACCGCCGTAACTCAAGCACGACTATACATACGCCGTGGTGGCCTAATGGTTCGAGTAGTTGCCTGCGACACAATGATCGCAAGTTCGAATCCCGACTGTACCAATGAGTTTTTCTTAAGTACAGTGTTAATTAAAATGTTACCTCTAAGCCATCTTAGCAAGAAGTGGTCGTTGTGTTCTGGGCTCAGCACGTCTTTCACGCTTCGGCGGAACTGGAACAATTAACAACAGTCTATCTTAAATCTGTAATGCAGTGTACAGCAGGCTACAGACATGATACTTATTTATAAAGGTCAGGAAATAGTTGATTTTTTATCTGCCTCTGTGTCTCGAACCATGCACCACCCGTCATAGACAGCGTGGGAGCCGTCAACAACCGTAGAGGAAAAGGTGGGAAATAATTCTCGAATCATTCACTATAACACCCGGCATAGACAACGCGGGAGCCATCTACAACCATAGAGGAATGGTGGAAAATGGATATAATTATAGAAGTATATTTCTAGATCTAATAATTATATACGTAAACACAATTGTATAAACAATTTGATCGTTTATAAAATTGTTTGCAATAGATAAACGATTTTAAATTATTTCACCTCTGGAAAGCGCATTATTCCGGGGTAATATGATCAAAATGCTTAAAAGATTTTTTTTTACTGTTTTAATAAGGAAGATATTGTGTCATCCAGAATAAAAGAGGATGTACCAGTTGCTCTATTTTTTTATAATTAAATCGACTTGTCTGTTTCTAATGAACTATATTTATGTGAATAAACAGGATATATTGTTGAGTAGACAATCCACTTTTTTGTTCTCGTTTTTTTCAGGCTCTGTTGATCTCAGGTTGGACCGATTTGAGAGGAGCCTTTCACTGGCAAAGAGCTGAAGTTACTCAGGCTACTTTTATTTTAGAAAAATTATTCAATGTTAACACTAGAACTATATACATATTTAAATAAGCTGTGCTTGCCGTAGTTGTGGTTCGAGTAGTTGCCTGCAACACAAAGACTGCAAGTTCGAATCTCGACTGTACCAATGAGTTTTTCTGAACTAAATACATTGATTAGTCACACTACGAGCTTTACGGCGAAGGTAAACGTCGAGAACAAACCTGTATACGTTTGAGAAGAAATTATAGGATGTAACTATGTATAGATAGACAGACATACTTGAGCAACGGAGATTGACTCGCCATATATCACGTTGGCACCTGAAATTAATCTCCGGTGGAAAGTGGGTAATACCTACACACCTCTGCCCACCCTTAAGATATAAATAGTAAGTAAAGTTCGATTCTATTGGCGCGAAATATAATACGAACGACAAAATCAAAATCAAAATATTTTATTCAACGTAAGGGACACATGGAACACTTATTGAACGTCACATATTTAATATAAACTAAAGTTACCACCATTTCCAAGAAAAAATACCTGCCAGGAGAAGACAGTACAATAATCAAGCAGTTGAATCATTAAGATTGAAATGAGAAATAAATATCTGTTGTCATTATTTGAACGTGATTTATAAAAAAAAAGCATTTTATATGTACATTATGTCAAAGTCATTTGTTAAGCTTTAGAGTTTTTCGTTTCCTGGCAACTGTATTGACAAAACTATACTAAAAACAACAAGAATAACTTAGTTTTGCGTATTTCCAATCAATTTTATAGAACCACGTTTACAATAACTTGATAGTGATTATACAGTATAGTGACAAGTCATTATAATTGGAGGTTATGGCAGAGGGCGATAATATATCGACCTTTAGTGCAGAGGGGGGCCAGGATACAGTGGGGTTGCCTCGAATCGTGATGGTGACCGAAGGCTCCGACACATCCGCCTCCTCTGCCTCGTCGACCTCGTCCTCCGAGGACAACTGGGCTGATCTCATCAAGGTTGCCGATATTCCACCGGAGTACTGGCATATCCAGAAACTGGTCAAGTATATGAAAGCCGGAAACCAAACTGCTACTATGGTGGCTTTATCCTGTTTAAAGGACCACGACCTTACTATAGAAGTGAATCAACGAGCCATTCAAGAAATCGGAGGCTTGGAGCTACTCGTGAATCTGTTGGAAACGAGAGACTTGTGTTGTATACTAGGGTGCCTGGCGGTGTTGAGAGACATAACTCCCAATATAGAAATAAGGAAGAAGGTGACCGATCTAGGAGCTATCCCGTTACTAGTGGGACTGCTGTCGGACCCGGCCAGAGACGTGCAGACCCTGGCCGCTGAAACTATCGCTAACCTTGGTAGAATACGAAAAAGTCGAAAGTTTTGCAGGAAGTTTGGTGGTATACCAAAATTGATCGATTTATTGGATGTCAAAGAAAGGTGCTGTGACTACCTACTTACTTTGTATTTTTAACTCATGAATTGTTTTATATTAAAATCCCGTAAATTTACAGATTCCTCATAACTGCCCGCGAAGAGCTAAACCAGGATGAGATACAATTCCTAGACATTGCCCGCGCGGGGGCCAAGGCTCTCTGGTCGATGTCCTCTTCCCAGAGAAACCGGGAAGGGATGAGGAAGTATGGCATGATTCCTCTTATAGCCAGAGTGCTGAAGACTATACACCTGGACGTGGCAGTGCCAGCTGTAGGCTTGCTGCAAATGTGCGCCAATGAGACATCGTTCCAGCTCGCCATCCAGACGGAGAAGATGGTCACCGATTTGATCACCCATTTGGCCAACGAGGACAAGGATTTGAAGGTAAAAGGTACCTTTAATTTAACTGTACAACCATATGATTATATCCATGCTAAAGAGTAAGTTTTCACAGAAATATAAATAATATTTTTGCGCAAATTTTCTTTCTGAGCTACGCGATTCCAGAAATCTAATTTGGAATATTATCGAATTTCATTACTTCATTAAAGAAGAACTCGTATAATAACTTAGCTAAATAACTCAGCCTTGATAATGCGTCAACTTCAGTAGGTTATTATATAGGTTATTACATAATACGAATACACAGTCCGATATACAGGTCCGAATAAATCAGAAATATTAATAGGTGAGGTCATAACTTTTTGAATTATGAACCATTACTTTGTATTCGCTGAATATTTAGCACAAAGATTCGCGATTCAACTTTCAATTTATTTAAATTGTAATTTTATTGTAGACCTACTGCAGCTTAGCAATTTTCAAATGTGCAAGTGATCCAATAACTCGGGACATGATACGGGAGGCTGGAGGTTTGGAGTTACTTGTGGAAGCAGCCTCAGATTCTACGAACAGAGCGAACAAACCACTCATGGCCGCCGTCACTGGAGCGCTCTGGAAGTGTGCAAATAGTGACGCCAGTGTAAAGAAATTGGATAATCTCGGCGCAGTTCCCATTCTTGTTCGTCTATTAGATGATGAAAACGATGGGGTTTTGACTAATGTAGCTGGTGCGTTGGCAGAGTGCGCCAAATATCCTCCCAATAGAGACAAAATCAGGAGTGCTGGAGGGATTCCTATGCTAAGTAAGTTTTATGCTGACTAAAGGTACAAATTAAAAGTGCATATCTTGACACTAAGTCCCTCTGGGGGTAAGCAGTGCGAGTAGAACGCTAGTTTTACGGACCTCTTTCATTTATCCACTCGTTTCAATAATATTTTTAAGTACGTACTTAATAGTACGTACTCATCCTGATAAAATAGTATGGATTTAGAACAATGTTATTGAAATTTTCAGTTCACCACCTGAACAACACACATAAGCCCCTATTAGAGAACGTCCCACTGGTTCTCATGGAATGCGCTAAAGAGCAAAATTGCATGTTAGAGATTGACGAATTAGACGGCGTCAGACTCATTTGGTCGCTGCTCAAAAATGATTCGAAGAAAGTTCAAACAAATGCAGCGTTAGCATTGAGCCCTTGTGTTCAGAATGCAGCCGACTCTGGGGAAATGGTCAGGTCGTTTGTCGGGGCCTTGGAGTTGACGGTCGACTTACTTGATTCCGACGATCACAACGTTTTGTCGGCAATCTGTGCTGCAATTGCAACTATTGCACGAGACCATGAGAACTTAGCAGTTATATCTGATCACGGAGTTGTTGCTAAACTGTCCAAGCTTGGTGAGTAACATTATACGCAATCGCATTTCTTGCAGTCAATGACATATCTTATTATTTACACTTATTGTAGACCTTGGATCAACGTAAGCAACAGCGATTTTCATTGATGGTCATTTTGTATAGTCGGTCGTAGAAGAATAGAAAATTTTAAAAGAGGTAGGGCATAACGCGCAAGTGATAGTTTATGTACTGTGAGCGTTAATGAGGCTACGGTGTTTGCCCCTCTTGTGGTATAAAAAAAAATATCGCGTTGAAGTTTGAAGTATTATCTATTATAAATTGCAATAAATGCTCGAGAAAGTATTTGACACACACATTTAATAGAATATTAATTTTATTTGATGTTCGGGATAACTCAAAAGGTTTGTTTTTGTTTGAACACACACACTATTGTTATAATATGAAACTAGATTATAGATCAAACGTGTTTGTATTCTATATTGACCCTTGTTATCACATCATACCCCATTATACCAACTGGTTGTCTCCTTAGTGCTTCAGTTTCAAAAGGTACTAAAAGTCTACAGTTTGCTTAAAGAATTAGGTTGAAAACTGAGCAAAGTTCTCATTTGTTTTTGATGTTGATTGATGGTTAAGAATTACTCAATGCTAGCATTAACCAGGTGCAATTATTCTGACCATATTATCTACGAGTATCGTGCTTTTTTAATTTTCATTAGCATGCCAATTTAACATAGTTTTTTTCTTATGATACGTACTTTAGAAGAACTGATAAAGCGTATATGAGGATAAAGCGTACAAAACTAAATCCGGCTTACTTCATATCGTTTTAAATGGTCTCCCATTTTGTAAGATGATGTAAACACGATTTTGTTTTTTAATCTTTTCAGTGAGTACAACTGATGATCACTTGAGAGCGAATTTGGGTGTCGCAATTGCTTATTGCTGCGACTGGGCGCAGAATCGCCAGGAGTTTGGGAAGCGGGGAGCTATCACCCCATTGGTCAACTACATGACTTCACGGGATCCTAAAGTACATAGAGCAACGGCCTTGGCTCTTTATCACCTGTCGTTCTACTCGATAAATTGCGTCACTATGCATGCAGTAAGTTAACCGGATATGACGATGAGCTTGTGATTTTTCAGTGATATATATTTTTTTAGTAATCGCAACTTTAAAATGATGGTTGGTCAATTTTATAACTTCGAAAATATATATTATGGTGCCCATAACACGAAATAAAAAACAAATTAGAATACATCTGATTGTTTTGATAGCGTAATTGGCACTGGCTGAATAGGAACAAAAAAGTTGTGAATATGAGAGAATCAATACAAAAAATTCTTAATTTGAAATTTAAAGCTCTAGTCACGATATTATTTAACACCAAGTTCATGTCTCAAATGGAAGGTAACCAACTTGATCTGATGCTGCTTACATACCTATTTAAATTGTGCAAATTAAAATAGGGAAAGCAATGTAGATATAATAATACTTGTTTAGCGAAAGTCCAATGCACTCAGTGCGTTCAGTATAAAATAATTATTTTATAATTATTATAGCAGCTCGCAGTTTCGAAATAAAACATTTACTTTCGTGGCTAAGTTTACGAAAAAGATATATTTAAAAATTATTGCACATACGTTGGTATAGCGAAGCTACAATACGTGTTGAGTAATTTACGAAATAATATGAAATTCCTCTGTTCGAATATAAACGCAAGTGGTGACCACAAATTGCGGATAAAAAAATATAATATACTTACACTCGATTGCTCTAGTAATGGTACGCGAATTACGTGACTTAGTGGTTCTATTACGCAGTCTTTTTAGTGGGACTACGTAGAGAAATGGGTCTTTAATTGTCCCTTATCCGAGCTATTGATATTAGTAATTATTAAGTATCTAGACTTATAAAATAAAAATAATTTATCCTCACGCCTTCCCACAAGGTTCAGAAAACCTCGTTGGTACAGTCGGGATTCGTACTTGCAAAGTTGTGTTGCAGGCATCTACTCGAACCACTCGGCCACCACGGCTAATATTTACACAATTAAGTAATGTGTAGGTAGATACTGTGTATACTAAATACCTACATAATATGTATCTATAATCAAGCCGAGTACTCGCGAGTACTTCATGAGTTCATCTATAGTGAGTTTAAATATTTGTTACAGGCTGGAGTGGTCCAGTTCCTCCTAGAGACTATTGGCTCCAAGGACCCAGTCCTGCAGGAGGCTTCAGCCGGATGCCTCTGCAACATTCGTAAGCTGGCTCTCGCTACTGAGAAAATTAAACTAAAGCAATAAACATTGCGTTTATAATATTTAATAAAAACTTTGTAGTCTATTTACTGCTGGTTTTATTTGTATCCTCATTATGGTCACAGACAGGATTATTTTATTTTTTATAAGGTACACCAACAATATTAAACATTCAAGTACACTTAATCATGAAAATAAAGAAGTATAATAAAATAATTATAGAGAATAATGACGATAATGACGAAAACTGTTTCAACTTTGAATAATATACCTAAATGACAATGAAGAGGTATGCATGCGCTAGCTTTGCCATAGATCGTAAGAAGTTTAAATGTGCACATATGTAATAATTTTAATATCCATGCAACTGAAGGACTAAGTACCATGGCACTAATCTAATTATAAAAAAAAAATCTATCGGAGTTTGAAGTGAGCGCGATTTCATTATCTGATTAATCTGATTTATCTGCCACTACATTGTAAGCAATACCTACGTTTTTAGACGTGTTGAGTTGAATGCATATAAGCATAAATAAAGCTGGTTGGTATGTATGTTCTACACTGACGGCATAATGTTTTGGTTCTAAATAATGCTTTAAATACATGCTCCATGTATAAATTGGGAAAAATATGGTTTTACGACCTCAATCGAATCGAAACTTGTAATATAGGTACCTAAGTTTTAACTTGCTTTTTGTGATTATATTAATAACATTTTAGATGCTTTTGATATGAAAAACGCCTATGTATTTTTTTTTCCTCCGGAGATACGAATTGGTCCGTAAATCATTTTAGAAAAAAAACCAGTTTCAATGTAAAAACGAGTTTTGATATGCTGTAGAAAATATATGGCAAATATAACCTGTGCCTCAGTTAACCAATATTATTTATACCTAACTTTGAATAAAAATACCTTATATGGGTACGCCCATCTAGTCGTGGTTTGTCCTTAGTGATGCCATAACGGATATACATAACCCATTTAAGCTGCTATTTCTGTTAAAAAATTTCATATTATCACCTAAGCAACTATAGATAAAGAAATTTACAATATTACTAAAATCAGAGGTAACAAAAGATATTTTTATCTCCCAATTAACGAGCAAGTGCTAAAACATTCATAGGACAATACGTAAGCTGGCTGATACAAAAAGGTTAATGACGAAATAAGTGTTTGCATCATCTATTTAATTCTGTTCCTCGTAGACAATCAAATCAAGTGCCTATGTTTGCTTGACTAACGATTCATTCAAGTCACAACTTGGTTGCGTAAAGGTTATTTGCCGATGAAGTGACTATTTTCACACATTGAGGTTATTTCCCCAGGATTTCCCCATTACTTTTTCGTGTACGTCCTACAGTATCAGACTTTAGGACTTAGAAACTTTTTTTAACTTATGAAATCCTCATGGAACCTCACAGGGACGGAGACGGGGATAATTCTGTAAAGTAATTTCGTGATTGTATCCTAGATATTATGCGAAAACCAATAATAAAGCCCCTGATCCATTATGAGATTAATGATTACATACATTATATTACGTACGTTCAGTGATAAGGTGTTGACGGGTCACGTGACTGCATTACGATTAAACTGCGTTCCATAAATAGGTACTTGCATCGAATAATATTGATCAACAATCCCCCACAGTCCCTTGCCCGCTAACCAGAGAACGCAAGAAAATATATAAATAATAATGAATTTCAAAGAAGAGCGTTTAGATAGTAATACTACAACTTTTGAATCAGTTCAAGGCCGAATCGCTAACGGTGTAGGCAAACACAGATAAAGACTTTGGCCACATTCAGCAACCTTTTCATACATTCTCACCGGTTTCGAGTAGGTACTCTTGACGTTCCCATCCTTAAATGTCCTATCGATGGTTGTTAGAACGTAGCTCTTCTGCCTCTTCTTGCACGCACTTTCGCATACTCCAATTAAAGTATATAACTCCAGTTATTCAAGAATAACGCATTTTTAAGGAGTTTTTGGCTTCACGTAGGTATAAAGGTACAAACAGTCACTTATCACAATGACTTCAATATTCAACTATTTACATCTATTTTTAACTTAATTTATTCGTTAGCGTTCGTATATATACATAAATACATAAATGAATAATAATAAAATACCGTTAAGATAGCTTTCTGGACAACAAACTTCAAGGACACGACGGACTACCTACCTACTTTCGACAATCAACATAAAACCTCTTTTTATCCAGATATTTTAGTTTCTATACATACATACATTCGAATGCACAGAAACCGTACCATACTTTTATCTGTCACTAGCGGCCCGTCCCGGCTTCGCACGGGTGGACATTAATTTATTAAACATCTTAGCATAATTTTTTTTTCTTGCCATAAAAGCCTATATTAATCAGTGATAATGTAGCATTCAAATGGTGAAAGAATTTTTAAAATCGGTCCAGTACTTTTTGTGTAAATTTTTTACAAACATAATTACATACAAATTTTCCTCTTTATAAGATTTTATCTGTATTGTGGTAGTCTTCTTTATATGCAAAAAGCGAAAAGCACGACTAATTTTGATGGTATTTTTGTATGTGTATTTAGATTCACTATTGGACCCAATAGGTGGCGCTACGAGCGTGTTAATTTTTTTCACCTTCATGATGTTGGGTGGGAGACCTAGTGTCAGACAAAAATATGGCGACGTAGGACGACAACCAAACTGAAAATGGAAGTGTACCCAAGCTATGTTTGCGTAAGCACTTATTGAGATTGCGTGCAAGTGACCAGGTAGACTTGACCTTGACGCTATTTTCGCAACGCATGTGCATAAGAAGGTACAGCTGTTGTAAAAATGTTACCGAGCAAGATTTACATACATAGTTTAAGAAGTAAAAAGGTAAAAAAAAAGAATAACAGTATTTGACATAAGGGTTTTTAGTAATTACCCATGATGTACCCAATCTACCTAGATCAAATCGATCGGACGCTCAAGGACGGGAGCGTCAAGAGTTATCGAAGCCGACAAGCATGTATGAAGAGACTGGTGAATGTGGACGAAGCGTAAGAGGTATTTAAATCTATAGAGAACTGGCGCTCTATACTCTCTGCCTACCCCGTTAGGGACTCGGCGTTTATTATTATTATATATTTTTATTTGTACTTATTATTGTAAGTTAAACGCATGAGCATCGTGGCCCAGGGATTTGGCGGCAGCTTAGCGTGGACCATGCTATGGAAAGCACAAATTTGATGCTTTTGAGGTAATTCCTTCAAATTGTTTGCGCAAACTCTGAGCTCCTAATAAGCCAAAACAGACCTCTTTATCATGTTGGCATTATGCATTAGGTAGCGCCGTTCATAGCCCTAAATTAACATAGACTTGCAGTCTTTCGGTGCTCTTTAGTAGACGTTTTCATATCAATTGATTTTTTTACTATGATACTTATTTAATCCCCAAGTAAGTAGCTAGTCTTTGTACAGATTACGTTTTAGTTTCATGTCGTTGAGCATCACAAAACGCAGTTAAGTCGTCATGACAGTGTATTATCTATAATCTATGGTAATAGCACAAGAATCAGTTTATCTATAATCTATGGTAATACTACAAGAGTCAGTTATTTGCAGTACTATCCCAGTACATTTACAGGTCTACCTAGTTAAATAATTGCTTCTCGAATGACAGTGCATTCCACTTGTTACTGTGAGATCTCAGTTATTCAGTAAGTACCTAACTGTACAATTACTGTTCGCTTGTGGGAAGACGTGAGGATAAAATAATAATATATCCTCACGCCTTCCCACAAGGGTCCCCGAAAGGGTAGGTAGAGGTGTAAAGGTAGTACCCACACACCCACTTAATATAAACTTAATATAATATTAGATCCTTATGGCTCAGCGTAAACTTTGGGAAAATAATAAAGTTAATCTCATCTCAGTTTGACCACAGACTTACTTCAACCATAAACAAAAGTACTCTTGATATTCAGCAAGACTATGTTCGAAATACAAATAATTATAGACAGAATTACCGAATTTACCGATCACTTCTCAGTTTGATCACTTGTCACTTTGTGTGTGTAAGTTTTCTTTATAAATTTATTGTAGGTTTTATCATGAATATTAAAAAAAATTGCTTTATGCACTGATTCCCCATTGAAACTCTAACTGTGGCTAATCTCGTACACCGTCCGCGTAATTTTCATAAAAAGGGGACATCATTTTTGCTTCCCGTTACACCTCTCCACCTATTAATATTATGATATTCCTTTACGCCTTCCCACAAAGGTCCCCGAAAGCACAGTACACTTATCTATACCGAAAGAGAAGGCCGAGATTTAACAACGCCAGTTTTCGCCGGATTATCAATACATTAATGTTATTTGTATGAATATTTAGTGGTCTGTATTGCTACATCAAGACCTTGTAATGTGTAGGTAACTATATGAATTATGTTTGACGTAACCTCGAAGGTACGGTTAGACCATCACAGAAACATATTGCAATGCAACCTTTCCAAACGTTAGTAGCTTACAATCTAATACATTAACATTAGAAGCATTACTTTTTATAACAATTGAGACTTAGAGAGTACAGCATGGAGTTCAAGACGGGTGTATAAAGATTCCTGAATAGTCCACAACGCGGTAACGATATCACTGGTGCTGCAAGCGTCTACAGGCGGCAGTAACCGCTTATCATCAGGCGCACCGCATGCTTGTTTGCCACCTCAGTGATATAAAAATAAAATTTTGACGCTAAAAGCCGTGGTATCAGGCTGTCCCTTATCAAACGCTATCACAAAGTTCAAAGTACCACCTAAATCAGTAATAATCTCAGTAGTTGACTGTGTTATAAAGCATTATCTAATTAATAATGCTTTTGTAAAATCTAAACAACATTCATTGACAAAAACAACATTGACCGTCTGGTCTAGTGGTTAGAGCCCCTGACTGCGAAACTTGAGGTCGCGGGTTCGAATCCCGCTGAGGGCAGATATTTGTGTGATGAACACGAGTATTTGTACCTTAGTCTTGGATGTCCTATATATTTATGTATATATCTATCTATATAAGTATATATATCGTTGTCTAGTTACCATAACACAAGCTTTGCTTACTTTGGGACTAGGTCAATTTGTGTGCAATTGTCCCAGGTATTTATTATTATTATTATTTATAGAGCCATGGAAATAGAGCAGGAGAACCGCTAGTTCTCAACCACTGTATCGAACGTCGGTGTCGCAAGCCCTTGTCAAGTGTGCGCGAAATTAACATATGCGATATTTTTACCTGGGTGAATTGCATCTTACTCTTGCATGTAAGTATGCTTATGCTAATTTGTAAAGAGCTTGTTCTCGCTTCGCTACTAGGTTGAGAACCCCTGGTATAGCACTCGGCACCCACAGCTTTAGGGAGGTAGGTGTTACCAATGGACATCAAATACATATATGTAATAAAAATTTTAAAGAATGCTGTCTGTTCATTGAAGATATATGAGAAAAAATATGACTGGGACCTTTATCAACGCAAATACCAAATAAATGATTGTTAGAATTTTTGTCTGTTTAACTGTGCGTTTGTTCACGGTAATCTCAGAAAAGGCTTATCCGACTTAGAAGTGGTCATCACTAATATATTTTGGTGAGCTTCACTTAACAAATTCAATACAAAGCAAAATATATATCCAAAAAATGCTGCCCAAATTAACGCTGACGAAGTGGCGGGCACAGTTAGTATTACATAAACTATTGACACTAGTGTTGGTAGACATACATAGAGGTATGTATGTATATAAGAAAATGGGTTTATAATGCTTGTCTAGGAAACAGGAAACAGCAAAGTCATATCTTCCGTGTCTATTATCTTACGTAAGTACCGCCTACTGTTGGATGCTACAGCGGCGCGACACGAACTAGATGAGCATGCGCTGCATACAGCTCCATAGTAAGTCAATAATGCCTTTGGGCACACAGCCTTTTAGAATTTGATACTTCTTTACTTTCTCACGCCTTCCCACAAGGGTCCCCTAAGGGTTAGGCAGAGGTGTATAGGTAATACCCACACACCCACTTTCCGCCAGAGGTATATTAGATGCCAACGTGACAGATGGCGAGTCCATCGCCGTTACTCAAGCACAACTATACATGCGCCTTTGAATTTCTTCTCAGACGTATGCAGGTTTCCTCTCGATGTTTTCCTTCACCGTAAAGCTCGTGGTGTGACTAATCACTGTACTTAAGTTCAGAAAAACTCATTGATACAGTCGGGATTCGAACTTGCGATCTTTGTGTCGCAGGCAACTGCTCGAACCACTTGGCCACCACGGCTGACTTTCTTTTTTGTCCCAAACCCCCCAGCCTAACCTAACCTAACACTGACCTGCCTAATCCATCCTACAGGCGGGAATGCTTGTTTGCCACTAGACGGAAACCTCACTTACTCACTTGTCACATAGTAGAATAACTAATGATTGAGCACGGTTTGAAAATAGATATTGGTGGAATGGATATTATCTAGAATGTAACATGCATAACACACGCGCCCGTGTTCAAACTTTCTAATTGGTTACAACCAGTTAGGAAAAATTCAGATCACATTTTCTTTCATTTAATGACAAAGTCGATTAAGGAAATGCGCCGCAGCCAAGTCCATTATAGAGATAATGCTTTGTAATATAATAGTAAAGTTATTATTAGGTTTTTGTCATCTCGGCCTTATCCCAAATAGTGCTGGGTTCTAATGGATCTTTAATCTTGAGTTACCAATCTACCAGTCTTTAAAAGAAGATTCGGCTCTCTGGCCACGACATTCACTGGGCTCTGAGCATGACATAAAATATTTACATGATCACATAATCTATTTATTGACGTCATATACATATGTGTAGGGCGTCTAGAAATCTTTCTATTCCGTAGTGTAGTACATTTCCTGGGTTATTAAATAATCATACGACTAAACTCATTGTAAGCGCTTACTGCGTTGCGTCAACCAAGCAGTAGATAAAAATGATTAGTTGTTCCCGCTTCTGCCAGCATATAATATACCCTCACGCCATGTTTCCCATCAGGTGGACCATATGCTTGTTTGCACATCTTGTGGAAAATAAACCGCTTTTGACCCAAGCGTTACTTAAACGAAGCAAACTGTGTTTTTTTGCAAGACATAGGTCCAATTTGTAAAGAGATCCGCTCTGTTGTACCGATTAGCTTGGCGTTTAGTAACCTAAGAATCACCGTAGGATGCCAAAGGTCAAGTCTTCCTCATCAATCATCAAAATGCTTTATTGAGGCTGCAAATTATGATAGGAAGTAAAAAATCAATCTAAAAAACTATACCTTAGTTTTTACCATGGCCACGATTTATTGCGGGGCGCCAAGCTGGGGCCGTAATTTTTTTTCTAAATTCAAGGTCAAAAATAATATGATTTGTTATGCAATCTCCATTAGTGTTGTTTCGTAATAAAAGTAAAAAAAACCTATATTGTGAAACGAACGCAGCGTATAACAGGGTGAGGTGAACCCATGAACAATTTTTGTTTTCATTTTCATGAGAGCGAAACAATCAAAGCACCTAAACTGTTTTCTAGGCACGTTGAATTAAATTAAAAATCTTAGTGTAAATATTCTTACATTTATTATTATCTTCACGAAGTGACGCAGGTAAGTACTAAGGTCATGGTAATAATAGGTACCCACAGACCCACAGACCCACAGACCCACAGTTCACTAGAGATATAGCAACAAATGTAATGACGAGTATGTCGACGCGATCTCAGACAATATTCATAATCATGAAATTTAAATTAAATTTCTAAATCTAGTCAGTTTATGCAATAAAAATAATTAAAACTCGAGATCTGTCAGATATTTTTGATATATACATATAGTTATTAAAAGCTGGGGCTTAATCCGTCTGACTTTGATCTTTAAAAAAACCGAAAATGTATAAGAATATCTTTAGACTACGCATAAATATAATAGACTAATAGACTTGCATTAAATAATAAATTATGGATTGGTTGCATATAAATTACATTTTAAATATTATATGTAGTTGTACGTTGCATAAACACTTGATGTCTAACTTGAGAAAATTTTATATACTTATTTATATTATTCAATTTATGTACATTCTATTCTACAGTACACAGTACAGTACGGCTTACACAGTGTGATAAGTACCTAGTACTTATGTTTCTTTTAAACCGTCAATCAAAAGTTAGCACAGCAAACACTTCTCGATAATGAATATATGTATTTAGTGGTTATTTATGGCTTTTATTTGAACTTGCCTTCCTTTTAAAGGCATGAAGTTATCATTTCATAAGAGTGGATCGTGAGCCAGGGCCAAACTTACGCTGACCCTATTGGGAATAACCTGTTCCAGTTAGTTCATAACCCGAAGCCGACGAAGCCGGTTCGATATAATTTTACAACCTGGACCGCGTAGCTTCACACGTATAAATGATATTGTAAATCATATTAGGTACTAACTTTTTAAGTAGTGGCGCTCTTCGCTCTCTGCCTACCCCGTGAAGATGTAGGTATATGATATCATGAACAGTACCCAAAATATAAATTCTTGGAAAAGCTACCACCTTTGTTATATTTAATATGTGACATTCATTACGACTTGATGTAAAGATACATATTTTTATGAACATTTTCAATTTGATTTGATAAGCTGGGACGCAAATACAATGAAGAGCCACTTCACGAAATCTATACCAGGTTCCTACGCATTCACTTTTTATTGAAAAAGAACAAATTGAGAAAATAATAAAGACCTAAATCTCTTAAGCTTTATGATTTCTTTAATTCGTATACATACATACATACATACATATAATCACGCCTCTTTCCCGTAGGGGTAGGCAGAGACCACTTCTTTCCACTTGCTACGATTCTTACATACTTCTTTCGCTTCGTCCACTTTCATTATTCTCTTCATACATGCTCTTCGGTTTAGGGTACTCTTGACCTGACCTTTACTTAGCTAACCGTACCTAGGTACGATACATACATAATTATAATTATACTAACATACAAATGCACTAGGTAAATAGAGGTTGATTTGATTAGGTAATCAATTAATTATGTGACGCTATATTAAATTAACAGATAAGATAAATAAAGTAAAGTAAACAACAAAAATATTATCTAAAAATATTATTATACATCCAAATGTGTGTGTAGGTAAGGTATTGGCAGTAGGGGGTATTTTTGACATACACATTGTAGATGCGAAGATTCAAGGTCCGTTAAAATCAGGCACGTATTATCCCTAACAGATAGTAAACTATTAAATTACTAGGCAGCTAGTAAATACCTACTTTTATATGTATATTTTCGAGGTAGTATTTATTATTGGGGTAGTCTAAGCTGCTACTGTCTCCTAGCGTATGTGCCAACCTTAAGCTTTGTCTATAGGTTGGACCATATACGTAACGTTGCAACCATCATTGGACACAGAAGACCACGTATCTTCACATGCTATCACAACCGTTTGCACTTGATACGGAAACTTCCCCATTGTTCCACACTTAGAGCATGTTATGCGGAATTCCGAGACCGTAGAATTTTTCATATCAAAGATTTTCTGATATTGTTGCTAACAAGCTAGATTTCAATATGGGGGTTTCAATGTTAAGGAGTATTTTTTTTATATTTCGGTTCAATATCGCTGGCTTATAAAATCAAATCAATCAAAAGGAAATGAGGGTCAGGTGCATCGACCTGAGTTTGATGATCCGATGGCGTTCCACACAATACATAAATCGATATTGAATAACGAGAAACCTTACCTCTGATATGATTAACTTCCTCAATTAAAACATGTAATTTAACAAACAATGAATGCACTAAAGTATCCTTGTGAGACTACACGTTATTATTAAAGTTATACACAACGTTAATACAATGAACATAGATTTGTTCTTAGCTCAGCCTCGTATCGAATTCGTATCATGTAAGGTCTCTACTACCTAGATACCTACATAATAATATTTTTATTTCTAATAATGCATGTCGACAATATATATACCTATTGTTGAAATATTCGATCGTTCGTTAAGTGAGTACTTTAAAAGAAATAATGATTATGCAGTTATTTTCTTTTAAAGTGTATGTACAGGAGTAAAAGTACTTTGAAAGACGCGACTAAGAAAACAAATCATCAAAATCTTGCACTCACCTTCATCAACGCGAAACGCTGATCATCATCAATCCCTACGACCGTATTTGACACAGGAGCCATAATACACAAGTTATGAATTCGTTTTTCAGTGATAAAATATACGACTTGTTTACAATCGCGGTCAGAAAGACA
This sequence comes from Drepana falcataria, assembly GCA_945859725.1. Taxonomy (NCBI): domain Eukaryota; kingdom Metazoa; phylum Arthropoda; class Insecta; order Lepidoptera; family Drepanidae; genus Drepana; species Drepana falcataria. The sequence goes on from OX243925.1 coordinate 2,362,473, forward strand.
CTAATACGTACTACACTGACAAGCGTCAACGCGCTAGTGAGGCATTCATATGCTGACGTTATACTACTGACTGGCTAAGTAGGTACTAAGTAACGTTTGTGAAGGGAATGGCACGGCACAAAATTATACATGGATAGTCAGTTAAGTCAGTACCGTTCGCCGCAGCCCGCGCGTGCTTCGATGTCTTAACAATAATATAATAGCATTATGTAGAAGCATATTCATTGTAATATAACACTGTGCAGCAAAGGCGGTTTTTTAGTTTAAAGAGAACTGTCACTACTCTATCTGCCCACCTGTCAGTCTCTGCATGATATGGAATGTTTGTATGTAATTTAACAGGAGTTAATACGCATATTAATTTATTTTGTCGAAAATAATTGGTACTTATTGCAAAATACATTTTATTAATTTCCATGGTCGCAATTAAAGGTCCATGTGTATCTATAACTTTCCCTCAGCAATTTTTGGGTGAAGAAAAATCTTTTAATATACTAGAATAGATTGATGTAATTATGTAATTACTACCCAGAAGATATCAACTTATTATCCTTCAATTACAACATTTATGTGGATCAAACTTAAATAAGAAAGAAAAGACATAGTTTCATTATTGCTTTGTTATTTTTTTATAATACAAAATATTAAAATTAAACTTCAAGTCATAACAGTAAATACCACACCTCCTCTCTCAGGTTCCTCATCATGTACTTCTTTATCACTTCCCTCAGGATCTGATGCATCTGAGTCATCACTATCAGCCTCTCTGTACTTTCCAAATTTGGATGTGTTTCCGGGCAACTCTGCCATCTTGATACCAGTCCGTAGAAATAGTTTCTGGGCTGCATGCTGTGCTTCTACCTCTTTCAGATGGATGTTATATTCTTTCTGGAGTTTCAGAGACTCTTCTATAGAAAGAACTCGGGCAGGACCATGTTTTGTAGGTGGTGGTGTTGCAGCAGTAACTTCCCAGTGCTTATGCTTCTTTCTACTCATTTCTTTTTCTGGATTATGTACATCAGATTTTGTGGTTTTATATGGCTTGAACTGGCCAGTGGTTTTGGGTTTATTTTTCTCTTCAGTCTTTCCCACTATATATTTAACATGGGGTATTTCACCAATATTTAATAGATCTTCTGGTGTTATACAGGTTGTTTCAGGTGGCAATACTTTTATATTTTTTTCTTGTGCTGTACTTTGGCTTAGTATATGCAATACATCTTCAGCTTCACTGTCATCATCAGAATCAAGGCAAGTATCTCTCTTTTTGTCAATACCACATCTCCACTCCATTCCTTCCACTGCCTCTGTGTTAGTAACATTAAGATTAATATTTTCCAGCAAATTACATGCAAGTGCCTCTTCTTGTTTTGATTTGATTAAGTATTCTATCTTTTCGTACAAAGCTTGTATTTTACCTCCTTTATCTGGCAGTTTAGATATGAAAGACTTGCTATTCAAAAGTTTCAATTGTCTGTTTCGGAGCTCAATAAGTTCTACTATAGACTTAGATGGTAAGTTTGTGATTTTTCCATCAATTTCATTTTTTGGCGGTGGAGGTAAAAATCCCGGAATCTTAGTATTTACCTTCTTCATTGTAGTGTGAGTTGTATATTTTCTGAAAATAACTATCAATCAACAACATCCAATGATTCAAGATATTACACAATAAATAAACAATCCGACACAGATTGACTTGACTTCGTGACAGAATTTGACAATTGTTGAATTTTGTTTGTATTCACAGAGCACAGATTATGAAATAGTAGTGAGCGACACCAGATAAAATTAATACATTACGGCAATTAAATTGTTTTGAAAGATTTACGTTGTATCCCGAAAATCTATGATGTATGAGTATGATCTTACCAATGTAGGCGTCTGATGAACCTGGGAAACCTTATTCGCCGGCAATACACGAGACTTCAGTTATGAACATACACACAAAAATTATTTAAAAACTAATGACCGGCTAAATATTCGTAAGGTAATAGACAACTTACGGGAAAATAATTTCGTAAATGCCATTTATACACTGCCGTCAATATTTACTGCCACTTGCCCAGTATTTACTAATTGTAGAATGTAGTCTTTGACCGTCGCCGACTGCTCTGCCTGCTCTGCTTTGTTATGCTCAATCAAAGACTACTATTTAATACTTGTTATGCTAACGCTTGGCATAATTTCCCATCCCAGTTTTATGGTCACATATAGATCGATATTTATGTCAAATCCAAAATATTGCTAAAACACTGCAAAATGGTCTATCCATTTCCTTGAAAGTTTATTATATCATGAGAATTGTAGTGTATTTATTTTGTAACTGAGAAGAAAGGTCTCTTCTACCTGCAATAATCATGGAAGATGCCTCGGTTAGTCTTGTATCTTGTTCGTTCGTTGATTCATGATGAATTTTGATAATTTGCACTATATTTTTGTTAAACGACCATTGATTGTATTTCTACTATTGTGTTTAAGCTGCCACTACATTTGGAACCCGTGGTGCAGAGCGAAGTATGCGACAAGAGGCTGTGGATTGGAAATCTTGATACACGTGTTAATGAGTATGTTATTAACATTGTTTTCTTAACAATATTGACCAAAAACCTTAAGATTTAAAATACATTTTTATTTACAAGTAACTTAATTTTAGTACTACTACTTTTTCTGACTCGATGTGATGATATGTATGTGAACATAAAGTCAAACAATGTTCTAGATTCTCCATATAAGATTAATGTATTAAACCATACCTTTCTTTATTACCGGTTTCAATTACTGAAAATGGTCCGTGTCTACGGCAACATTGAGAAGTTCGACATGCTGTTTCATCGTAGTGGGCCCAATGTGGGGCAGCCAAGGGGCTTTGCATTCGTCACATACAAGTTGAGAGGAGATGCAATCAAAGCCATGCACTCAATGAATGGACAGCTGATTGGCTGTAAGAGAATATGTGTCAAGTTTGCTAAGAATTCCTGTGTAAGTTAACTTTACTTCATTATTTATATAGTCTAATGGCTGAAGAGGATGAAGAGGCTGTTATTAGCCTCTTAATATTACTTGTTAATGTGAAACAGATTTTAATCTCATCCACTTATTGTATTCACTAATATACATATAATACTGTATTTGTGGTACACAGTTTTATTTAAGTATGAGGAAAGCTCCAATAGTTTTTCCTCAGTTTAATTTTGACTATTGAATCCAATTTTATATAATTTCATATACTAGTTGGTGTTTGAACTAGCTATCTTTGCATTGCAGTATTTTATTACCTATTATATATGAAAAGACTTGGCTATCATGGCATTTTGCTTAGTGACTTACTATTAATTTACTTAAAGTGAATGAATCAACAATAGGATTAGTTTGATGTTTTTTATGGTTTCCTTTATCCAATCCCTTTAATTTTCAGGAAGACCAAGATAAACCAAAGCCAGAGTTAGGCATTGCCGCATTAGCTGGTGCAAAACCTGAACTGAAATTCAGCAAGAAGACAGCTATCCAGTCAATTGAGGCCAAGTTGAAAATGATGGAGAATATGAAGCCAGGAGACGATTTTGTCATCAACAAACTAGCAGCAAATGAAGCACCAGTTGTGGCTCAGTACCAAACCAAGCAATACCAGCCTCCAAATAAGACTATCAGCTCATTTAGGCGAAGACATCCCTATCATAAGAAAAGATAAACCAGTCACAAATTAACCAAAGTTCAAACTATCTTATACTGCCATTATGAATAATTTAATACAAAACTTTAATGGAAAACTTAGTGTGTTACATCGAATTTCTATAGTTGTACAAATTAAGGCTTCTTATGGATAACATAACTTTTATATGTATTTTCCTCGCATTCACATAAACCTTATATGTACATTAATATTAAGAGATTAGTTATAATGTTAAATCAAATAAGAATCTTTGTAATTTATAAGTGATTAACTCTTCAGTATTTTTTAAATAATGTTCTTAAGTAAATTGCTATTTTGTAGGTTTTAACGGAGTGTTCAATAAAGTGTTGCTAGTTTCCAGTTGCAATAAATTTGAATTTTGCAAATAAGCTTTGTTATGTCGAAATGTATATTTTGGTAACTAAATAAATTATTAACTGACCTTTGCTTTGTCTTTGGGATGGTTCCACATATGGAACACTGTTAGATTGACATATGTTTATTTTTGCTTTTCTAATCCTACCAATTTCCCTTTTTTTATACCACTAAGGTTGAAAGTTAAGAGAGTAGGTAAGTTAGTGGTTATAGCCTATGAACGCTTACAACTCTACAGGTTCCAATGCCACCATGCTTTCTAACTTTCTTCTTTCTGTTTCTTTATTTACACGTGGATAAAATATAAATAAGAAGTATCACATACAATAAATAACTTTTATTTTTAGTTTTACACATTTTGTCGTAAAGATGCTTTTCAGCAAAGCATATAATATGTTACACGTAAATGCAACTAAATGTACTTTCGAGGAAAGTAAATAACTATGGTATAATTCATTAACATACCTAACTCATAGGATAAATGTTTAATTGGACAGGGCTGCTTCATCTGATAAAATAATTATACAAATTTATTTAAGAGTTAAGTAACTAACAAGGTTCCAGATAACAATTTAACTGAGTATTGTCAATAATTCTTCAGTACTCGCATTGTGGGATATAAAAGAGACATTTGAATAATAAATTGAACAGAACTCAAATAGTGACAGCCCTATTAATAAAATCTTACATATTTGTAAGTTTACATTGAAATATTTTCGCTTGTCTTAAAACCTGGCGAAATGCAGTTAGACAGAGAGCTGGCGAGCTTTTGTGAAGGGCTGGCCATCGTGAGGAAGTCATCATCCTCAGCTTCCAGCTTCCTCTTCATGCCAGAGTACTGAGTCTCGTCATCGCCTCCTTTCAGCCAGTCCTTGTACTCTATGCAAAGAGGCCATATTATTTTGCCAGATCTGAAATGGGAAGAAATCCAAATTTGTATAAATAAAAATCAATGTAAGAGTCCTCTATGAATGATGAGTGACTCTGCAAAGCATGCCGGAAACGCCGGGTCTTGGTATTTACACCCTTAAATAAAAAATTGAAAACGTAACATAGGTTAATAGGTAATGTTCTCTTATGTCTCTCTCAAAACTTCTAACTCCTTCCTAGGGAGTCTAACGTTCGATTTCTTTAATTATTGAACTTACCTGGGTAAAGTGTAAGGGTCGTAGGGGAACCATTCATCAGAAAGCGTGATGACTGTGTGCAGGGAGTGACGCGCATTCTTCTCAATGATGGGCTGGCAGTACACCACCTGGTGGGCGCGCGTTACTGAGGAGAATGCCCGCGTCACTTGTGGAGGACACGTCCGCAGCGGGTTCAATGGACTCGTCACTAAGCGGGGCAGGTTCAATGACTCCACGAAGTTCATATCTGAAAAAACAAATAGCATTGATTGAAGGTGCTGTGAAGAACAATATAACCCGATGTTGACAGAGTAAGGTGAAGATTCCTCTCAAATTAAAGCGGAGTAGTGGTTTTTAAGGTTCTATTTTTCAAGGCGTAGAAATCTCTTTCACGGAGGCGTGAAAGACAACATGTTACGTTCATAGTAATAATATCCAGGACATCTTGTTGTAAAACCGTGGTGGACGAGTGGTTCGAGCAGTTGCCTGGGACACAAAGATCGCAAGTTCGAATCCCGACTGTATCAATGAGTTTTTCTGAACTTAAGTACGGTCACACCACAAGCTCTAGGACAGTTGTCTTCTAAAGTTATAGGATGTTGAATGTATCCTCATCACAATGCAATAAAACAAATAGCTCCAAAGATAACAACATTATTAAAGGAAGTCGCTCCGAAGCAAGCTTTACGTTTGATGAGGCAACCATTACATATATTACACCCAAAAACGCAAAATTATTATATAAACTACTACTTGCAGCTGTAGTTACTCACTTTCTTTACTCATGAACAGGTGCAGATGTTTAAACGCAACAAGGTAGAAAATCGCGTGGCAAATCGCATGGAAGGGCCCATGAGCCTTCATGTTATCACTTGTTGTAGTGGCCTCTTGTGTGGCTGTGATGTATGAGTGGCACCACTCCGACATAGCTTTGAGGTAGTGAATGAGTCTACTGTTGGGCATCCGGACACATCGGGCGAGAAGGCCTGCGAGATGGCTGGCAGCCGTCCTCCGAGTAGAGAAAGCTCCAGGACTTAAGCCATGGAGACCTGCAGCTACCAGCCATAGGTTATTCAGGACTCTGTCTGCACACTGCTGATTTATTGATATTGTGTATAGGAGCAGGAATTGGACGTGCCTGAAATAAGATTACACACCTTTGTAAGATTACACACATACATCGATATTATAAGTCCCGTTAGGGACTCGGTATGATGATTTGACGCGGTTCAGAAACGCGCCGCTAGAATAGTCGATGATCCCATGCTCACAGGCGGCTTGGAATCACTAAGTTTGAGGAGAGACTTTGCCTCCCTGTGTGTGTTCTACCGCTTGTATAATGGGGAGTGTTCTGCAGAATTGTTCGACATGATGCCCACTTCCACCTTCTACCACCGCACCTCTCGCCATCGACGGGGAATTCATCCCCATACCTTGGAACCACAAAGGTCTCGCACTGCGCGGTTCCAAAGGAGTTTCCTTCCGCGAACGCTCAGGTTGTGGAATGAGCTCCCCGTTGAGGTTTTCCCTGGAGAGTACAGCATGGAGTTCTTCAAGAAGGGTGTGAAAAGATTCCTGCAGGGTCGGCAACGCGCGAGTGATACCCCTGGTGTTGCAAGCGTCCATAGGCGGCGGTAACCGCTTACCATCAGGCGGACCGCATGCTTGTTTGCCAACCAAGTGGTATTAAAAAAAAAAAAAGATATATATATTTTTTTTATGTTATGTATGATATGTATGTATGTATATGTATGTATTATATTATATTTTAGTTGAATGTGGGATAATAACGGACACTAGAATTTAACGGACAACCAGGAAAATATCAACCATTAGCTTAACTGGACTTTTAAATCCTACTCATATTATAAGTGTGAAAATTTGTGTATGCACATGGGTGAACAGAATAGGGTGAAATTTGGCAGAGTGATAGTTTATTAGCTGGATTTAACACAGAAACAAAAAGAAAAACCATAATCAAATTTAACGCAGAAGAGCAGATGAAATATCGCTGAGAACGGCTAGTTAAAATAATGATATAAAATGTTGACATACCTAATTCCATCAGTAGGCAGCACGACCTTCTCAAATACATTACACAACACATTGAGAGCGGGGTCTCGTTCATCCTCGAGCCAACGTAACATTTCCAGCATGGCAAAGTCCAGAGTTTCAGCCACCTGGTCAGGTTCGTCCACCTCCATATCAAACACAGTCTCGTGCTGGGCCTTGGTCTTCTCGCGCTCTACTATGTTCACATCCATATCAATCATTCTGGAATTTGACAATAATCACATAATTAAGGCACCTTATATTACAAAAGTATTATATATCTTTAATATATTTAACTAACTAAGAGATTCGCAAATCAACTGGCGTGAATGAGGGCGTGATTGTAAAGATGAAGAAAGGCATGTTACGTTGGTTTGGACACATAGAAAGGATGAGTGAAGAAAGATTGACGAAACAGATATACAAAGCAAAAGTGTGTGCAAGAAGAGGCAGAGGAAGGCCACGTTCCAACTACCTGGATCAAATAGATCGGACTCTCAAGGACGGGAACGTTAAGAGTACTCGAAAACGACGAGCATGTATGAAGAGACTGATGAATGTGGACGAAGCGAAAGAGGTATGTAAGTCTAGAGAGAACTGGCGCTCTATACTCTCTGCCTACCCCGCTGGGGACTTGGCGTGATGATATGTATGTATATTTAACTAGGGACCCGCCCCTGTCTTTGCATGGCAAATTTACATAACACTAGAGTTCGCGAACTGACAGAAGCCAGACGCTGCGTGGAATTTTGTTTTATATTACGAAGGGTAGGGGTTGGTACTGTTCGCAACCATATGTTTGCCCTTTGATACACTGGAGGGTTTCCAGAACAAAAGAAGAATTTCTTGTACTTATTGGAAAGGGGTATGAAACGAAATATATTATTGTTAGTACTTACTTTTTAACAATGGCGGTCATAATCTGTTCTCTCAGCGAAGGTAGGTATTTGCTCATCCATATCAAGTTGTGTATGTACGCCCTGTTTCCATAGCAGCCTGCCTTGTAGTATGGGAATTGTTCTATCACTATTTGTATAAGTAGGTCGCTGGCCCTATATGTAAAATTTATCCAATTAGATTTTAATATATAATATAAGCAAATAATTGAAGGTGAAATGAGAAAAATTACCCACAAGAGCTGGCTACAAACACAAGCAAAAAAGATCTTTTGTTCTGCCTGAGAGATAATTGTTTTTGTTTGCAGGCACAAATCTCAGGACCAACCAGAAGGATTTGATTTGTTTTCTCTTAGTTTAACCAGGCAAAGGAGAGACCACAAGAGAACCTTCAGCTATCTTCAGGCACTATATTATCCTCATTATAATATTATTCTAAGATTCTGAAGATATGTAGAGGCTGAGCTGGATAATGCTTTAACCAAACGAAATATTGAGAAATATTGTAATATTATATCCTTATAGTAAATTTAAAGAGTGGCAGTAATCATTGGATATTAAAGTGCAAGTACATTTTACACTTCTATGATTGTATACCCAATTTGGTGAATCTCTTAACTTATATATAAAATATAAGTCAAGAAAGACAGTCTTGTCTGGTATGTATATTAATATATACTTCTCATGGCAAGGCCAATTTTTTTACCAAAACCTCATGAATAACAAAATATTCATAGAGGCATCCATGTTGACACCAACAGTTTTCAATAAACTGGATATCCTTGACCAGAACACATGTTGCGATGTATCTTGGAGTTGAGTGGTGTTAACTGTCTTATGAACCCATCATAAGCATACACAACAGTAGTTCTTAGGTATGTGATGTTAAATTCCAAGGAGTCAAGTAAAAAGTGACTCAGTCTTAAAACAATGTCTATGTAGACATCCTTTTAAGATGAAAATGTATAATGTGTGGTTGACCGTACACACACGCATTAAACATTTTATATCATCACAGTTTTCTGGGTCTAGGATTTTAATATTCCCAAAGGTCAGATAAAGGAAATATAAAATTTCCAAATATAACTGTTTCTTACCATTTATTGAACTGTGCTCTTTTCTGAAGCAATCAACTGCTGCATATTTCTCAACCCCAATAAATTGGAATTTGTTTCCAATAATCCTCCTAGAACCGAGTAGTTCATGTGAAGAAGTAAAAAGGTCCACCACCATAATTATCACAATAGCGTAATATGGCTTCCTCATCATGTATAATTCAGATCATTTACGATCATCATGAAATATACATGGTAACAAGCTATATATGGCTGGACATGGCCAGGAATTAACCTATTGTGTCAAATCTCTTTGCTGTGCAGTGGATTATGACAAATCAATGCACAAATCCACAATGTATTTTCTTGTTTGACTGAAGCTTAAACATCAATTGATAAAATAAATATAAGTGATGGTAAGTTTCAGAACATTTGCTTATATGAGTGATGTATTTAGGTATATGTATCTTCAAACCTTCCCATAAATGCTCCCGAAGCAGTAGACAGAGGTGTGAAGTACACTCACTTATCACCAGATATATATATATATATATATATATATATATATATATATGCTAATGAGACAGACAGAGTTCATCACTATTAAGTGATAAACTCAATGAATTTTAGTATACTGAAATAGTCCTTACATTGGCATGATGGCAATAATTTCTGCAATAACAGTGTGGATGTTTGACCATTTTTTCACTCTCTCCGGGGGTGGATTCTCTTCACAACCAGCACAATTATCAGCATCAGCTGGGAACAAATAGAGTAAAATATTATTATTTAGTATTTTGTTGCCTACTTGGCCATATGTAGATAGGAATTTTAGCTTATGCAATACTATTTCTATATCAGTTTGTTACCAACTATCAAGCAGAATATAATGAAGTTGAGACAAAGAGATTATATATTAGTTATCAAAAGACTTTTTTCAAGTGTTGTAAGACCTTTCTCTTAAGTAATGAGGAAATCTCGTGTATGGAGAGACTTATGAATGTGGATGAATCTAAACAGGTCCATCTCGAGAACTAACGACAGTAATTCATTCTTGAGTTAGTTCTCGAGAACAGCAAGTAGACATAATTGCTGTCTACCCATTAAGAACTTGGCTTGAGGACATGTACATACCAAAGTAAATTTACCTTTAAATAATTTCATTAAATTTGTGATCACTCTAGCACAGTGGTATGTGTTTGCAGTCACAAGACTTAACACAAATCTGCTGTACAAGTCAACAAGCTCATCACTACGGCTGGCCCACTCAATGTTGCACACTGTGTCCACAAATGGCTTCAACTCTCTACCCAAGAACACAACACATGATAAGCAGTCATCAAACACAATGCGATAGTTGTCATCATTCAGGGGATAATCCTGTAAAATCTTTATCAATTCATTGTATGTGGTTGAATTCCCATTTCTAACGTAATTTAAAATAATCTTCTCTACTTGGCCTGGTGAGAACTTCAGTTGCCTACGTGCCAACGTTGCCTGTCGCTCTAGGGTCTTTTGCATCAATGATGCAATCGTTTTCTGCGCGGCGACTGCCATCCTCACTACTTTTTCAAATCCGATGACACAGACTTCAAGTATTCAACAATTTCAGGCTGCCGAAGTAGTTCGGCTTTTTTATGGTTCAATACTTCACGCAAAATGTTGCTACTGTCTTCAATTGTGGGTAATCCCGTCGATGTTTGTTCAAAGCTCGTGCTTGGTTTGCTGTATCCGGCAGTAGATTCCAGAGTTTCTGTACTCTTCTTGTCTTTCAAATAAGTTTGCAATTTTTCTAAAACTACTTTACTATCACTTTCCTTTTTATCAGGACTATAACCTTCTTTAGACATATTTTAATAAAAAGCTTACATTGTCGGTAGTATACGTTTCATCACTGAATAATAACAATAAGCTCTTTAAAAGCTACAACTTATGTTAGTAGATATAGTTATAAAGTTCAGATTAGGAATAAGCACGAATATTAGCACGTGTTACACATAAACTGTGCGCGGGCAGAACCATTGAATTGGTGAATGAGAATGACAGCATGACAACCAGGGTTGGATTTAGGTACGTTGAAAAAGATAGTACAAAAAAATGAAAAGGATAGTATTTATAAAAAAAATATAGTACACTTTCATTATTTTCAATATTACATATTTTTACACGCTTTATATTAGCTTCACCTGTATGTATGTATGTATGTATGTAACCGACTTCTTTGAGCTCGATTTTGACCCACTTTAAACGGCCAGATTTCGTTCAAACTTTGTAGACTTATCGAGGACCGATGACAATACACTAATAACTAAAAAGTAGAAAATAAATAATAGTCAAAAAAAACTAAAAAACACGCTTTTTATAGAAAACCGGTGCTTTTTAAGATATTACCGAAATGATAATCACTCTACTAATATCTGTCAATAAAATATTTATAACTATTGACACCATGCACCCCACGCTTTTTAAGATATTATCGAAATTTATTTTCTATTTTTTAGTTCGGTTTTCTAAAAAAAGCGTGTTTTTTAGTTTTTTTTAACTATTATTTTTTAGATTTTAATGACTATAAAATCAACACCAGTTATGGCAAAATTTACTCCTCTTCTAAGTTTATCAGTTCTTGAATATTACTATTAGGTAGTTATATCTTCATCCTTGGCATTTAATCTCACCAACATATCCTCAGTAAGAATAAAATCAGTACAATTTCCACTTTTACTACCGCTTTTAAAAGCATCACAAGACGCAGATATGGCGTCTATAGATTGTGTTGCCAGTTTGTTTCGTATTTTAGTCTTGGTTAGATTCACTTTACTGAATATTCGTTCGCAGTCGGCATTTGCATGTGGAAGTACTAAACAATCTAGGGCAAATTTTGATATTTCTTTAAACTTTAAATTATAGTATTTTAGCGTACTATCCTCAGATGTGGATAGTATATAGTACAAAGGGCGAAATTATAGTATAAATACTATAATTATAGTACATTATCCAACCCTGATGACAACATTTTACTTGACAGACATGTTTATGACGTTTTCTGTTGCCTGTTAGGTATTTCCGAAACAAATTGTGAATCACAAAATAAATAGGTTGTCCTGTTAGTTTGGTGTGAGTCATTGAATAACTAAGGCAAAAAATATATATTTTTTGATATTTTATTGAATTATACATCAAACACACGAGAGTGGTTAAGTTAAAAAAACCCAAGATTGACTAAATTACACGTTTCAAAAGCAAGCATATGAGATTATTATGTTAACTGTTCCATGAGCTTAAAAATTATTTAGTAAATATCCCGGGTCTAATATTTCATTCCATGATTAAGAGACCGTTTAATACCATTTACTCCTTTTGATACCATTTTTATACCAACCTTAGACTAAGTGGGAAGGTGTGAGTGTACTATTGTATAATAAAGCTTATATACCAGAAACAAAACAAATAAATATTGTACAGATGCCCAGCATCTAATCTTTATGATAAGATTAAAGCAAAAACGCATGAGCTCGAATATGTATTTTATATTTTTTTCCATATCAATTTAATAATTGTCATATTTCCAGAGATATCACATCCTGATGTCAGATTTTAATGGGCAGTCGTAACATAGACATCAATACAGTACATCATAACATCATACGTAGTCAATAGAATATCATCTTATTGTTTCATTAATAGTAAATCTCTCTTGAGATTTGTAGTCTGTGTGTTTTCATTTCTCAATGAGTTCGGGAGGGGTGGATGGAATGCGTGTGTATTTCTAAAATCCGGATTTAGCTGCAATTTATGTGTGATAACATTTAACAGTGCGTAGACAGTGCTATTAGTATCATGTGTATAAAGTAAACTGTATTAAATATCGTGTTCTAAAATTTGCTCAGTGTTTTTCTTTCTATGGGCGTTGATAATCATGCAAAATGGCCAACGATTTCTGGTCATGTACCTGCTGTACGGAGGCTCTGACATGTTGGCTGCGCCTGAAACTCTCGCCGGAGGAGATAGAGCAGAGATACAGGAGTAAAGAGATTGACAGAATACTGGAGAAAGACAAGCAGACGCTGCGACGACAGGTCAAGTTGTTATTGTTGGGCGCAGGTGAAAGCGGAAAATCAACATTCCTGAAACAGATGAGGATAATACATAAAGTGAAGTTCGAGCCGGAACTGGTGCGGGAGTACCAGCATGTTATATACCAGAACATTGTGAAGGGTATCCAGGTTCTGGTGGACGCGCGGGACAAGCTAGCCATCCCATGGGAAAACCCTCGCAACCTAGATGTGGGCCAGCAAGCGCTGCACTTCAACAGCACAGCCTCGCTGGATAGCCGATTATTCATGCACTACGCACCGCACATACACTCCTTGTGGCTAGACAGAGCCATCAAACGAGCATATGACAGGCGGAGAGAATTTCAATTGGTGAGTGACATGACTCAGTATTTGCTAAGTAATCAAGTGCTTGTTTGCAAGTTTATTTGCTGTAGTTTAATGGCATGGTCATTCTATAATTAATAATGTTGTTATTCCTCGTTGGTTCACACTATTTACTAGCAGGTATGTTATCAGTTTCAATTGTATGTTGTTTCATTGTTATGCTATCTGTGTCACAGTATATTAATATATTTGGTGCTCCTGAGTCATAGGTCTGAGGTCAGGGAAAGAGCAAGTTATCCTCAATGTTGCTACATAATGTTTGGTTTGTGTCATGATTAATTTAAATAAGAAAAACATCTCTTAGAGGTATAAGTTATATATGCCATCTCTTAGGTATAGCTATAATCTCAGAATAACTTCTTGATGACAGGTTTCTATACTAAAGCTTGTAATTTGTCAATGTATTTATATATATATTGTCAAATTACAAGCTTTAGTATATAAACAGTGATTAGTCACACCACGAGCTTTACGGTGAAGGAAAACATCGTGAGGAAACCTGCATACGTCTGAGAAGAAATTCAAAGGCGTATGTATAGTCGTGCTTGAGGAACGGTGATGGACTCGCCATCTGTCACGTTGGCACCTAATATACCTCTGGCGGAAAGTGGGTGTGTGGGTATTACCCATACACCTCTGCCTACCCCTTCGGGGACCCTTGTGGGAAGGCGTGAGGATATTTATTTTATTTTTTTAGTATATAAACCTGTCATCAAGAAGTCATTCTGAGATTATAGCTATACCTAAGAGATGGCATATAACTTATACCTCTAAATATGTCTTATTTAATATTATTACTTATTACACACCTTCTGGAACCCTTTTAAACATTTAATTTGTTAGTGAAATAATAGTTGAATGTTCAATAGTTTTGCCCTTTGTGTGATGGTTTCTTAGTTGATTTGTCTCAATGTGAATCTTCACCAGTGGAATTTTTCATTATATGTATATCAATGGACACATATGTATAATATCATATTACTTATCATTTCATTTAATTTTGTTTTCTATAGAAATGTTGCTTTTTTTATAAAAAATATATTCTATTAAAATATATTTAAGACAAAGGTACCATATACAATTTCATACTTATACTTACATCTTGACTTATATAATACTAGTGGATACTGGCATGTGGTGATGGCCAGCTACGTATTGAGTGGAGGAAAATGTGTTTAGAAGATCTTTGTATATGAGAATGTATAATTAAGGGCAGTGTTAAACCTAAGACAAGATGGATTGTGTGAATGTTTACAAAGACAATGAACAATTGATAGTGGCCTGAATGTGAAAACATAAGTAATGTAGTGCTAGCCAAAGTACACTTGGACATGTTTTTTACCAAGTGATATGAACTTGGCTCCATATGCTTATCACTCTTAGATTATGCAAAAGTAATAATGATAGGTGCACAGGTGTACTGTGGTTGTACCATACTGGTGTATGGTAAGCTTGCAGATTCATATTATTAGTCCTAGTGTTTCCTTTGAATCATCATCATCATCATCAGCCTACAGCAGTCCACTGCTGGACATAGGCCTCTTCCATGGCGCACCACCATACTCTGTCTTCAGCCCTTCTCATCCATCCTCCGCCAGCGACCCTCTTAAGGTTGTCCGTCCACCGTGGCTCAGGAATTTCTTTCATTTATTCCTTTGAATGGCATACCAATACTTTCAAAGACCTTATTTGTTGATGTGGTGAGACTCAAGTAGTAAACTGCAAGCTTAAATCCCAGCTGCACTAATGAGTTTTCTCTAAATTTCTGTTCAGTGATTATTTGCACCAAGGGCATATGGTGAAAGAAATATTGTCAGGCGAAATGTTGATTGACCCTCTGTCTGTTATGTTGGCATTTTTATATATCTCTTGCGAAAAGTGGCTACATTACTGGACACAGCTGCCTAACCCTTTACAAAAAGTGATGATGTTTATAAATAATTATTTAATTTACTTAACAGTACCAACCCAGTAACTAAATAGAAAGGGTTATTGCCCTCTCTATAATGTATGGTAACAGTGCGCAGTAGTGAGTGAATGAGATTAATAAGATTGTTAGTTATAGTTAAAGTATTAGCTTAATGACCAAAATTTACATAGATATGTATAACAAGAAAGACAGGTTTACCAACTTTAAACTCTCTCCCTAATTCAATGATAGATAACATGACATATGATACAATTTGGCATGCATAGATAATGTGTATACATGGCACTTCATGCATATTGTATTAGACACTATTTACATAGTACAATGTAGTAATTACCTGTTTAACAAAAACTTTTTTCTTTCCAATAGGATGAGGTACTAATTTTATTTTTAGCCACCATGTTATTGGACATGTTTGTGTAGCATTTTTGTGGACATTTACTAATGACAATTGATTTTTTTCTATGGGGCTTTAATATAATATAGGCTTCTTCATACATAATTTTGGAGAATATATTTTACTCATAGACATAGGTCTATAATTACTAACCAGCCTCTAGTGGAGTTATGAACAGTGGCATAGCTAGGTAACCAAAGGCCCTGGGGCAAAAAATATACTAGGGCCCCATATAAACTATGTAAAATAGTTTGTTCCGTAATTGTCGTTTTCCAAATTCGACGTACTCCGGATTTCGTCCGAGGGGCCCTCTGAGCTTGGAGGCTATGCCACTTGTTACGAACATATACAGTACATTTGTTAAATGCTTACTTAGAAACTTTATTGTCTGAATGTTCAAAATTCTGACTCAATAGTTTTTAGCCCTATAATTTGCAAACAGTTAATCAGCGATCATAGAAATCTTAACAAAATTCAAAAAGATATTAAAGTAGTCAAAGGCTGCTTAGTATGTGCGAAATGACTTCTTCACACACCAACAACTGCAGGCAAATATAATGAAGGAGCTTCTGTACCATTGTTAGTGTCCGAATGTATAATATTCTCATTAATTTGCATGATAAAGTTGAATATAAACATGTACATATGATACTTTAATCCACTGCATTCATACAAAGACAGCTACAAATTCTTACTCAGCTAACTTTTTCTGTATTATCCATGCTGTGGGCATAAATAAAATAATTGTAATTGCATTCCTTATCTCATTTGATTAGTCACAGCTAAGTTGCGTCATGCGTAATGCTCGTGGCCCAAGGCTCTGTAATATTTAGTTATAAGTTGGCTTCACATGAGACACGTTAGATGTGCGTAATCATTAACTTGTAGAAAAAACTGGTTGAAACTATACATGTAGAAACCTGATGTTGGCGAGTTGCTAGTAAAGCGCATGTGATTGTTGTGGATTAAAGGGGCAGTTGCGTTTGTTTGACCTTAACAATCTGATGTGACTGTAACAACATGTTTTGTTAGAATGCTTAATTGATATGACGTTGCAGTTTTGATGAAGGATTTAAGGCGGAGGATAAAGATTTAAGACGGGTTGCGCGCTTTCAAATGCCGCAGTGCACGTTTAAATTACTTGTTGTGGTGGTACAAACGTCACCGTAGCTACGGTGTGAGGGGCGCACTTGTCAATCATACTTTTGGAATTTACTTACTTAAAAAAAAATTGCTTAAAACACAGTTAGATTTTAAAAATCGAATCTAGGTATATAGTATTATTGTTAGATAATGCTGGCTATTGATAGACTTCAAATAAATTGGAGTTTAAATCTTCTAATATTGCAAAATCAAAAGATTGAGATTATGGATCATGGACATCCATCGAGGTTTTTTACTCAATCAAGCGGTAACGGCTGAAAACGATTTTGAGTGGAATTTTTAATGGATTTTTTTTAGGTTAGCTTATAATATTTTAACTTAGCTATATAATTTATAAAATCATCAGTGTCCAATGATCATAGCTAATTCCGATAACCGCATGGGATAAGCCTACTAAGTAATATAAACTTAATAATACATTGTTGTTTATGTCATTTAACATAAATATATAGGAATACCCTAAAGTTGATAAATATCTAATTTATTTTATACTAACCCCGTACGTGGTCAGTAGCGCGATGGTTTATATAGTATAACCGATAACTTTCCTTAATAAACCTTAAATCATGTTTTTAGGGATTTGATATGAATCGGAATAATAGTCCTAAAATTAGCGTGACCAAATCAAACAACTCGGATTTTGTATATTTTTTTTTTACCTGAGTTTGGTATCACAATTAACGCGTGTGTTGAAGGTTATATTGTATTGGAACGAGGCACTCATTTAAAGACCCGTCCACATAATGGGTTCCTCGAATTGTCTCTTCCTTAAATATAGGCTGAATATACTTTTGGCACGTCTTTTATTAATTCCTAATTTACATCGAGACTATGAAACCGGCGAGCATGTATTAAGTGGCTAATTAATGAGGTTAAAGCGAAACATGTCAGTAAGCCTAGAGAAAACTGGCGGTCTACTGTCAGCCTTCCTTGTGGAGTAGGGTTTTGTAACTATACTGTAAAAGTATTGTGCGTAATAATTAATATGTCTACTTGTAAGTATGTCAAAATAAAGAAATAAAATTTCGGTTAATTATACTTTAGAACCCTAAAGTACCAACGTACAATCGAAAAACAAGAAAAATACGCCCATTTTTGCCTCATGCAACGTCATCAAATGTTGTTTATATGGCAATTGCTTATACAATTTAAATATTGATAGAAGATTATGTCTTAAAAGAAACCTGATCTCCTTTCTGGCTATGAAAAAAGCAATAATATAAAACTGCGGTCTTCACCGGAATTGATACTTTTCTCCAGCGAGGAATTCAGTTCAGATCCTTGTCCTGTTAGAGGCGGGATATTCCTAGTTACGACATTATGCCGCAGCGTGCGTCTTTCTTTTGTTTGTGCTTTGCGCAATCGAGCGTGACGCGAATGCAAATTTATGCCGCTGCGACTGATCGACATCCTTCCGTAGGACTTTCCCTGTCGTCACATTTTCGCACACTTGCGGCTCGGAGGCCGGTTGTTGACCCACATACCTATACACCTACCAAGTCTCCGTGGCTGTTGCGACATTGCGACGACTAATTTCGCTTAATGGTAATATTGAAAGTAAGGTAAATTTGTTACATTCCGTAATGACAGTGGCTTGGATCTATGATCTACCTACATGGGCTAATGTCACATTTGTCAGTTAAGTGAGATGTGTAGGAAGTTAATTAGCTCGCTGTGACAGAATTATATTTTGGTATATCTGGCTGTGTGCTAATAGTCGCGCGTACACGTTTTCAAAAACAAAAGGTAGCCTAAGTGTTGGTTTAGAGTAAAAGCTAATCCTGCCGTTACAGCGTGAAGGAATAAGATATACACTCGCTCAGAGAAGTTCGCATTAGTAGTGACAAAAAAGAAGAAAGAACAGCAAATACCTAAGCAGCCTTAAGTCTCTTGGGTCCCTTTTGCAAAACATTCGGTCCTGGTAACCATTTCAATAGCTTAAATTACTTTTATAATCATTTTAACCCATACTATTTGTCTGCGAAAATAACGTATCTAAAATATTCATATATCTTAATTTTCTTCAGTTTTGCAGTTACAGTCTTGATCCTCTGTAAGACTCGGTGGTATGTACCTACCGAAGACGTTTTTTGAACTTAAGTACAGTGATTTATAACACCTGCTTTGCGGTGAACGAAGAAATATGGGAAGTGATTGAAAATTCTCCACATTTGAATTGTCAGTTTCGAGTTAATACAGTGCGCAAAATAGACCACTCGAGGACCAATTGCTTACTTCGGTATCTAGACCATGTTCAAACATTCACCACAGTCGCCCTACGTTAAAACTTCGCGCTCTGGTTCGCCAATAGGTACCGCACCGTATTGCCAGCCATCTAAACACTTAAACAGACGCGCATATTCTGTACATGTATTCATAAAGTCGATTTAATTGCGACATGTGGCCACTTTTGGCAACGGTTTGTCTAGTTGAGCATACTTTATAACTGCAGTGATTCAAAATACATCATTACTTAATATATATGTGTCGGTTAAAAACGATGGAGTTTAATCTGACGCACCAAGTTTACATACGTCATTCTTTTTTTTCACATTAGTATATCTTGTAACGATCCACTTGATCCAATGAGTAATGCTTAGATATCGTACACATCGACTTGGTATGTGTATAGAGATTGTTGTTTTCTTGTACGCATATTAATTAAGCTCTAGTGGCTCCCTGCTGTTTTAAACGGCGGTGACTATGATCCTATGGGAGCTTTTTGGAGTAATCTGCTAAAAGCGATCTCTATTCCAAATTTTATCCAGAATTCGTCAAGTCGTTTCAGCATGGAGGAGTTAAGTATTAAGATACTACATATCCACAAATGCTCGCGTGTGCAAAGAAATATGATTTGTTTATTATTTATTTATTTAGGAACAGAAAATAGTTATACCTAATTTACAAATAAATGTGCGATAATGCCTGCAGTTGTGTGCAACTGTCGCAGATATTAATACTCATCCCCGAAGATGTTACAGATTTGATATTGGATTGCATGCATGGGATGGGATGGGCATGAGAGTGTGTGTGTGTGGTGTGTTTATGTTATTTTATTATTTATTATCGCATAAGTATTTTTCTTCTCTATTGTTATTGGTTTTAAAAACTGTAATGACAGATGTAAGTTTTGTTGTTAAATAAAAAAAAAAACGGTCGTCTTTGTGTGCGTGTGGGTTTAAATAATATGTGTGAGTGTGTTAGAGGTGAGGATTGATACTTATTGTTTATTTGTTTGAACGCAATAATCTCATCAACTGCTAATTAAAAAAATATATATTCGATTATATTAGCCGGTATATTGAGGAATGCTATACTATTGACTATATGTATCCATGCTACCCAAGTAAACGTGCAGACAAATTAAACGCTCGTGAAATCGCGGACACAACTAAGGGCTTACGCTAGATTTATAATTACTTATGTTGTTGAAAAGATCTCTGAGGAATCCGATATGAAAAGTATGTCCTATTGTAAATGAATGCTTCCTTAGTGTCGGTTGTGGTATACTAAGACCTTTGTGGTATGAAGGGTTTAATTATCAATATTGATTCACGCTCGCAATAACCTCGCCGACCGTAATAAACCTCTAACTATACTGCTCTAGTTTCATTAATGACGTTGATTTCAATGCTACGTAGGTGGATACAGTGATTTTAATACGCAATATTAGAAAATACCAAATAAGGCCGTGAGTACTTAGTGATTTTATGAAAAATAAAATGCTGTACAACTAATACTAATATCCACACCCCTTCCCATAAGGGTCCCCGAAGGGGTAGGCAGAGATGTATGTGACAGATGGCGAATGTCGCCGTTACTCAAGCACGACTATACATATGTCTTTAAATTTCTTCTCAAGCGTATGCAGGTTTCCTCTCGCTGATTTCCTTCACCGTAAAGCTCGTGGTGTGACTAATCACTGTACTTAAGTTCAGAAAAACTCATTGGTATAGTCGGGATTCGAACTTGAAATCGTTGTGTTGCAGGCAACTACTCGTACCACTCGGCCACCACGGCTCTTGACATACGAATTAAAAAGATAGTCCGAAGCGAGACTTCGGTACGCTATCCTCGCGTCCCCGTCGCACTTGCATATTCCCCGCACGTCGGTACGGGCCTATATAAGAATTGCCTGATGCTTTGATGAAATCTCTTCAAACCACAGTGTAGTGTTCGCAAAATATTAGGAAAAAAACATAAACAAACCGATGCTCTATCGGAAGATGTTCTAAGAACCGGAAAATTGTTAATGTTTTCAATCGATAAATCAGCCTATAATATGTTGCACGTGTATGCAGAGCTTAGCTTAGCGTATGTATTTATTGGTGCTGAATGGTTTCCTGCGATAAATATTAGGCGCCTTTGTTCTGTGTCGTTGACCACGTGGCGAACACTGCCCCATTCATGCTAACCTGTCTTATCGCGGCATGGTGCGGTACATTATTTGGATCCTCCCTTGTTTACTGTACACTTTCGACAAGAGCTAGAGCCACTGATAGCAAAGATAAAGGTATCCCACTAATACACAGATATCCCTCTAATCCTTACTAATATTATAAATATGAATGTAAGTTTGTTTGTTACGCTTTCACGTAAAAACTACTTTACCGAGCATCATAAAACTTTGTACACATATTCTTGGAGGTGTTAGAAGTAACATAGGATACTTTTTATTGAAAAAATAGATCATTTTTACGACAGAAAAAAATGCCGTTTTACTAAAATGGTGATGGCTTATATCCAGGATTAAGACATAGAATACATTTGAATCCCGTAAGATTCAAAGCTCTAATATGATAAAGGCAAAAACATGTATGTTGCTCTTTCCACGCGGGCGAAGCCGCGGGCATAAGCTAGTATATACATATATGCGCTTACCATCAGGCGGACCGCATGCTTGTTTGTGGTATGAAAAACACGCGAAAGTTGTTTGTTACTCAATCTCGCCAGAACGACTGAACGGAATTGGACGAAATCGGATTATCACGGATTATCACACGAGATTATTATGTTTTATCATCATCATCATTATATCATCACGTCGAGTCCCTAACGGGGTAGGCAGAGAGTATAGAGTGCCACTTCTCTCTCTTCATGCATGCTCGTCGGTTATTATGTACACACATTATTTATCCTCCTTTGTTACAAACATATAATCTTGATACTCATTCGTGTGGGACTGAGCTGACAATCGCAGGTGCGAGTCCCGTCCACATTAAGGATTTGTGTGATGAGCATATTTGATTCTTATTTGTCTGGTTATTTTGATATTTAAAAAGCAGTGGCTGCCGAGTGCCTCAAGTAGTTTTACGAAATCACGATTGCGAGAACTCTTGCGGCTTGTATCAATAAGTTGTTCCTGAGTTAAAATACAGTGATTTATTACATCACGAACTTTACGCAGAAGGTACCATTGTGTATAAACTGCAGACGTGCATAGAAGAAGAAATTCATAAACCTATGGTCTAGTCGTTCTAGAGAAACTGCTATGGATTCCCCATGTGACACAGTCAAATGTCATTGCTCTTAGGATTTTTTCGTGTGAGGTAACCAAAACTCGTCTAAAAACAGCAACTCCGCGTAATCTAAGGTTGGCAATACATGACTGATGCCCTGAGCACTGCAAACTCCCGAAGGTTACATTAATCTTTGTTTTATCAGTACCAAAGCCTACCAACCAGTCGACTGACGGATGCAGTAATGTCACATACATAATGTACAGTGGTAATTTAACGTTGTTTGGTTGCATTCCACAATTGGCGGGTGACTTGTTCATTGTGTACCATTATATTTAACACGGATTGTAGGCGTGACTTCCACGTCAGGCCACCTGCTAACTGCCAGTACCGTTATTGCTACAGATACATGTCCGTGCATTTTATTGGCACGTTCGGCTACAAAAACGCCGATCGGCTGTACTAGCTGTCTCATGAGAGCGTAGATTGAGGTAGCGTGTTCGTTTACTACCCCTAAACTACCCACTTAGTTAGCTACAAACCTCATAGTTAATTAACTAGAAGTAGCTTGTCTTGGATGTTTTATGTGCTTATATATGTCTAGCTATAAAAGTATTATTTATGTACTTGTTTCAAGATACTGTTATGTTAAAATAAATGTAATGTAGCCGATCGTCATTGTATAGCCTTGACTTGTGATCGCTTCATCTTGCACCTTGCACATTTACCCTAAAGGGCTTTTAAAATTACTCACTTTTCCGGAATATTGATATTCATAGTTGAAATTTTGACCCCAAAACAGAAAGAGTGCCGCTGTTTAAGTCTTGAACAAAGCCTCGTTTAGATTTAGTATGCTAAGAATGATGTAATTATATTGTGTGAAAATTTATTGCGTATCTTTTAGATCTTTGTATAATACTTTTTGTAAAACAAAAGCGGTAAATAGGCACTGTACTTGTTAAGCAATTGCCATAGTTTATAAGCGATTGTAACACCATCATTCGCGTGTGGCCGGATTTATCTTAGGTTGAGAAGCTGTGCTAGCTAGAAGATGTGTCATTTTTCTGCAATTTCCTGGGTGTAGTTGCAATTGTGTAGGTACCTACCACTCCATATAACTCCAAGTATAAATGGGAGATCCGTGGTGCCCTGTGTCCCTTCAGCTACTCGTTGAGCCCCATACGGAGAGCTTGAATATAGGTTCAAATCACTGCTTCAGGTGCGAGCAACTAGAAACGCCTACAATAGGTATATTATGATATTAATAAGATTGATTTAGTGTTAAAACTGAGGTTACTTTGGAAAATTTTGGGACAAAGCACTATCTGAACATTATATTTCTCGTTTCCAGAGTGATTCCGTGAGTTATTTCTTCGATGAGCTGGAACGGATCGCGCGGCCAGACTATGTGCCGTCGCACCAGGACATACTGCACTGCCGGAAGGCCACCAAGGGCATCTCGGAGTGCACCATCAACATCAACAACGTGCCATTTGTGTTCGTCGACGTCGGCGGCCAGCGGACGCAGCGGCAGAAGTGGACGCAGTGTTTCGACTCTGTCACCTCGATACTGTTCCTAGTCTCCTCCTCCGAGTTCGACCAGGTCTTGTCTGAAGACAGGTGAGTTTCCTCAAATATAATGGTAAGGTATATGGTCCTGCCCAGTCTGGGCGAACTCCGTTAAAGGGTTAACGTGAGTGAAGCTCCTGTAGGCACATACAGTCTTAGTCATCATGACTGGGTTGGCAGCTGTCCTCTCATTGCTGCTTATATTTGTCATCATATTTACTACTATATTTTTTTTCTTTACATTCTAGCAATTTATGAAAATAGATGCGTCGATCAAATCAAAAATATTTTTTCTAAATAAGAGACGCATGGAACACTTTTTGAACGTTAGATAAATACTAAATATAAAACTACAGCTTCCACCGTACAAGAAAAACGTAAAAGAAACCTGTCAGGAGAAGAAATGGCGAAACAAACTCCGGTTTTACTTTTTAACATTGGTTCCCTTTTACGTAGGGTCAGAAAAAGATATTATTAACATATACATTCTTTGAAGGGAGAGCAATTAATTGGCTATCGTTTATATGTTCTGATATTGTATATTATGCTCTTTATTTATAACTTATAATTAACTTTTTTCGTCTATTCCTAATAACGAGGCGAAAGAAGCTAGCATGTGCTACATCTGGGTAATTCATACTCTATAATCTGATGAGATTAGGATGCTTAGTGTCTCTGAAACAAATTACATCTTTGATAATAATAATATATAATATAATATATTCTCACGCCTTCCCACAAGGGTCCCCGAAGGGGTAGGCAGAGGTGTATAGGTAGTACCCACACACCCACTTGCTTTCTTTGATCATGTATAAATTTATAATGGATAACATCAAAAACTAATTAACCGATTTTGTGGTGAACTATGAGCGCCAGTTCTCTCTAGACTTAAATACCTCATTCCCTTCGGCCACGTTCATCAGTCTCTTCATATATGCTCGTCGGTTTCGAGTACTCTTGATTTGAATAACCGATCGATTTGATCTAGGTAATTGGTACGTGCTTCCTCCGCCTCTTCTTGTATATACTTTCGCATTGTTTCGCATTTATATCACTTTCGTCTTCTTAACTAGGTAGGTATAATAAAAAAACTGTATACATATAAGTCTGCAAGTCAGGTTGAACGCGTTTGAAATTTGCTCAATGTGACTATCTATGTATAGGAAATTTAACAATCGATACTTCCATGTGATCGGATACCAAGCATGTGAATTTGTGCTAGTCATAATGATTACTTTAGGAAACGCAATTGAGGCCGAAATGAAAGTATGTAAATTTAATGTAGGTACTGTTGATACATTTCAAAGGTCTTACGAGCAATAAACTGTGGTGGTAATTAAAACACACGCGATGTTGTTGATCAATGATCCCATGTATTTCTAAGGTACTCACTCCTCTGATGATATATATCATACAATCTAGGATTTTAGTACCTAGTTGGTAGGCCTAACTTATGTCCTTATGGTCATGTGTTCGATTACCGCCCATAAGGAAGATTACCGCCCATAGCGAACAGTTGTGAGATGAGGATGCCCTTTATGTTTGGATATAGTATTTATCCATGCGACTATATACAATTTCGGTTTTATTTTATTTTATTTATAACATAAGGTCGTGTTTCTTTGTTTACCACAGCATATCGCTTGTAAAACGAATAATAACGAATAATGGTTTTATGTGTTGTTGATATCTCTAGTTTAGTCGCTTTACATTGTGACTGTTCTAGAAGATACTTTTGGGGTTTCTTGGACGGTTCTTAAATTCTTATATATATGTTATTTTCGTATTTCTTTTTCGTAATAATAATAAATTCCTTGCTACATGCAATAATTAATATTCATGGTATAATATTTTAATAGATGAGGAAAATATCTAATATTGAATAATCACGTTTGAAATTAGTCATGTTTCTTCGATTACGTTCTCATTGAGCAAGTTCGTTATCAACATAATCTTGATGGAAAGTACGTAGATAATAGATATCATAGCTAATGTTATGTTTTAATGTTAGTGAAAACCACTGTTTCGCAATAGTATACACGCGATTTGGCTCAACAGGGGGCTTACTAAGACGGGATATTTCCATTATTAGACACGCAATGCCTAATGCCCTTACATGTATGTGCCTACCCCTGCAGGGATCGTTGTGTAAAGTCGTGGAGATACAAAAGTACAGTCATTATTCACACCACGAGCATTGCGTTGAAGGAACAACGAGAGGAAACTTGTATACGTTTTAGAAGAAATTTAAGGATTTGGGATCTGTCACCTAAATATATCTATGGCAAAAGAACGGTGTTTTTACACCTCTGGTTACCCCCTTCAGGGACCCTTACGGGAAGGTGTGTGTTTATTATTATTCAAGGGTAACCGAAACTGACGAGCATGTACCAAGAGGCTGATGAATGTGGACGAAACGAAAGAGGTATGTAAGTCTAGAGAGAACTGGCGCTCTATACTCTCTACCCCGTTAGGGATACGGCGTGATGATATGTATGTATTATTCAAGAGAGTAAATCACCACTGTATGTATGTATAAACATGATGTCAATATACTTAAATAGGTTAATATACGTCACCTGCGGGACTCCGCGTCATGATATACATAGGTACATAATATATCTGTTTCTTGCGCCCACTTGATCGCAATACCATGGTACGGTTCCAGTGATGCTTTCATAAACCTGAGTTTTATTTGGATCAAGATTAAATTATCGTGTAGATTTGTGGTTTTTTCTTTTAGGATTCATTTTTATCGACTCAAATTACCAATGTTTATTTATACTCGTAGCATGCCTATCATAAATATATTTAGGAATTTTATGCGCCTTTGCAAAGGTTTAATGGCATCACGAAGTATTTTGTGGGTAATAAAAGTTCATTAATATTTTTCTTACTCCAGCGGTATGATAGTAAACGGCACATAAACAGCGTGTATTTTTTTGGTGCGAACTATGTATAGGTAAATATATTTATGCCTTCCTACAAGGGTCCCCGAAAGGGTACGTAAAGGTGTGTTGGTAGTAGTACCCACACACCCATTTTCAGCCTGAGATTATTATTTTGTTTGATATTATTTTAGGTACCAATGTGACAGATGGCGAGTCCATCGCCGTTACTCACGCTATAATTTCTACTCAAGCGTATGCAGGTTTCGTCCCGTTACTTTTCCTTCACCGTAAAGCTCGTGGAGTGACTAATCACTATACTTAAGTTCAGAACAAACCCAACCCAAACTTGGGACAGTCGGGACTCGAACTTGCAATCTTTGTGTTGCAGGCAACTTTATTCACCTTCTTTTTTTTCAGATGTTTTTTTTTCTGTAAAATTTACCGAAATGTAATTATGTAAGTAAGTAAATAAACAATTTACAATGTGACCTTCAGCATAAACCCGCATTGTAAGAAAAATACATATTTATTTAATTTCAAGGATATGTCAGAAATCCATACCTATTTTGTTCCGCTTTTTGCCCGAAGCGATCAGTCTATTCTAGGAACGTTATGTTAAATTAGCTTTCGGAAAGATTAAATTATTTGAACAGATTCAGTCAATAAGTATAATCATGTTTCAACGATTCTTTGAATAGATAATTCGAACGAAACATATGGATAGAACATGTTGGTCGTCGATAAGGAATCGGTTTTGTTTAACATTACCTGCGTCGCGTGTGTTCATATCGGATGATACCATTGCATATACGATTCAGAGAAGTATTTTTATATAGCAGTTGATCGCCAGCTCTCTCTAGACTTTAAGA
This sequence comes from Drepana falcataria, assembly GCA_945859725.1. Classification (NCBI taxonomy): domain Eukaryota; kingdom Metazoa; phylum Arthropoda; class Insecta; order Lepidoptera; family Drepanidae; genus Drepana; species Drepana falcataria. Next base: position 2,390,366 of record OX243925.1, read on the forward strand.
ACCCCTTCGCTTCATCCACCTTCATCAATCTCTTTATACATGCTGCATTTTGAGTGTCCGACCGATTTAACGTGTTTTTCCTCTGCCTCTTTATTCATACACTTTCCCACTGTATGTCTGTTACGTCAACCTTTTTTCACTAACCCTTTCAATATGTCCAAGCCCAGTAGAAAGTATTGTCTAGGTCTAGGAAAACATAATACGTCTATCTCCCGTCAGCGTTAGTATTTGCTAGACAGTACTTTGCAAAATGTTTTGGCATTTGCTCAATAAATAAAAATATTTTTTTAATGTTCTCTTAAAATAATAGCATCAAACATGCGCCTTTATCCGGTTTAAGCGGGGATTAAATCAGAGACCTTTAGTTACGTCAATGGGACCACCGACCACTCTGGCTACTACTGACTACGGCTACCATCTACCATCCGCTATCAGAACATTTCCATATGTGTATATAAATTACAAAATAGCCTCTTCGCCGCGTCTAAACGCGATAAAGCCAAAACTGCTGACTACTTGACTCAAATAACGGATATCCCTTTCTGTCTGTAGTAGAATCGATTATATAACAGATCCGCTCACGTTTGAAAATGCTATCCACGACACTCATAACTTGTTCAATAGTAATTAGAGAGTGTAATTTACTTTCAAATTCAGAAATATCGAATGTGTTCAAATGGTCAATCATTGAGATAGGCCATTATGAACACACATCTATATATCCGGGGAATATTGCATCGTAAGCATAATTGTTACTCTTTTATTGTTGACCAGCGGTGCCACGCGGTATCACTCGTGCTTAATTCAAATTTATGCTTACTGCTCCGCTTCCTTTAGCAGTAGCCTGATGACATATGGCATTAAAACTTCCTTAAGAAATGGCAAAATATAACGCAGAAATATTTTGGAATTAGTGGTTACTGAGATGGGCGCGTTCAAGCAAACAATCTGTGCCTCTTTGTAATATTGGTATAGGTCTTTTACCTATTACACAACATTTTATATACTAGAGTGCGTAAAATATTTTTGACCGGTGACTGCCATAATATTTTTTTTAGGATTGATTGACGACACACTTATTGACGCTCGTTCTGTCATGTTGAAAAGTTATGGTGAAGCTGAAAGGACGGAAGGAAGTTGTTCGTTACTTGTTGATGATCGAAATTACTCTGAAAAACATAGATTTTGCAAAAAACTAAATGGTAGTAAATGGTGTTTCCATCTCTCCCTTTCTGACAACAATTGCCAATTGTATATGTGAATAATTCGACCACGCAAATGTCAAGGCCATGTTAAACAATCGAGGTTGATGAACCGAAATTAAAACTTCCAAATTTGCTTGCAGGAAAACGAACCGGTTAGTGGAAGCGCTGAACATATTCGACACGATCGTCAACAATGTGAACTTCAAGGGCATCTCCATCATCCTATTCCTGAACAAGTCTGATTTGCTCGCGAGGAAGGTGGCCAGCACAGAGACGGACATCCGCTGGTACCACTCGCAGTTCACCGGGGACCCGCACAATTTGCGCGACGTGCAAATGTTCCTATTGAACATGTTCGCGAACGTTCGCCGCGAACCCAAGACCACCCTGTACCACCACTTCACGACCGCCATCGACACGCACAACATCGAGGTGGTATTCAACTCGGTCAAAGACACCATCCTCAACAGGAACCTGGAGTCTCTCATGTTGCAGTGACGCTTCCCCATAAACAGTACAAAGGAATTGTTTCGATGACACCGCATTCGCTTCGCGTGTTGTAGTGGAAAGCACAAAAGACATAGTTAATTATGTGATCCGTTAGCATGTTTTCGGGCCCGCCAGCCCTTAACTGTATTCGGCAAGTATTTATTCACCGTACGAAATGGTGAACGCTAATGTATAGTATATCATTATGTTGTAATTACTTTAAAAATTTGTATATCAGTATATTTATGACCAAAAAATGTAGATTTTGCACTTGATATATATAATTATGATCACTTTTTGAGCGATTTTACGTATGAACGTACCGACGGAGCTCGTGTACCAACGCAATTAGCCATAGGTGGTTTGTATGCGGATTATTTATTGGAATAGTGTAATCTAACGCTACTGTACTCTCAAATTTCCATTAGGTTATTCAAAATTAATTCTTATTAGCTACGTGTTAAGAATACTTGTTCAATGGTGATGTTTTGATTGGTTCTCAATATGTATAACAGTGCCAAGTGGTGTGGGCATTAGAATGTGTTATTGTCGATGTACCGTAGCTACTCGTGATATTTTGGTCAGATTGAGTTGGGGACAAGTCGATGTGGCCTAATGAAACACGACGTATACATGGTGTAGCCGATCAAGAGGAATCGTGTATATTATCATTTTTGCTACAAAAATAATCGTAAAATAAAAATTGATAAAAGTAAAAAAAATATTTCAAAATTATATTTACTCATATGTTGTTTTTAAATTACTTCTGTGTGTTTTTAAATGCTCAGTTGCATATGTATACATAGTGTACAAGTTCGACCTGTACCAACTCATGGTGACAGTCACAATACAGTTTGCTCTATAGCGTGCCACAACATTGTAGAATTTTGTACTTTGTATCCGCGTAGGCAATACGGCAATCGCATAGTAGGGAATAAATATATTTATGTATATATAATATTATAATATATGGGTCAAGAGATTCGTTTGTAACAATGTACTGTGATTAAATTTGTATGTAAAATGTATTTGGCTGTAAACAGCAACGAAAGTGTGTTTTTTAATGAAAGTAAAAGAGAAATGTAGGTTTAGAGATTTTGTCAAAAAATGGAATAAAGCTCAATTCAGTAGATGCGATGTTGCCATTTGGAACTATATTTTGCGGTGTTGCAAGCTTGTGAAACATAATTCCGTCCCTTGGCACAATTTCAAAGACGTGTAGTAATCTCACTAGCTTCTATCTTGTACTCTTAATTGTACAATTACCTACCTATATGGGGCACAAATTATCATTTTTTTATACAAATATTTTATTATTATTATTATTTTTCCCAGCACTTGATTTTGTAAAATGATCTGAGTTATTAATAAAACATAAAATGCATAATTGACGATCATAATAAGTATACTCATTTAGTTGTATGTTTTAGATAATTTATTGGGATTTATTGAAAGATGCATAGAATAATTGTTATATTATACGTGTTTAGATATGTCGTATCTATTTATTATTTGTACATTATGTGTATCGAGGCTACGTGTAAATACCTCTTGAATTTTACATGATTCCTATCGTACGGTATGTTTTTAATTTTTTTAGAAATGAGGTTTCATTTCGATGCTAAGGAAAGAGTTTGTTCCAGCCGATTGACGCTGGGATGTCACAGTGTTTAAATGAATCATCAGGCTCATATGTATTATTTGGTTGATACTGTTGTGTTTCCGGTTGGGTTCTGAGTTCTGGGTGATGACTTGCATTTAGTCGTGCCATTGTGTGGCGCGTACAGTGTTGCCACAAAATTAATGTTATATTCATACTGTCAACACTGTAACTGCACTTAATATAAAAGTACATTGTTTACTTTTATTTATTTTTAATTAAAAATGTTGCCCGATTTTGTTGTTATAATTATGATTGTGACACAAAACTCCTGTGATCGAGTACATTTTAAACATTTCCATAATAACTTCTGTATAATCAGTGAATTTAGAACTTAATGTAAATTATAGATGACGTTAATTACTAACAATTTGTATACCAAAGGTGAACTAATATTGTTTGGGTCGATGAAGCAAATCCTAGTGTCTTGTAAAGAGAGGCTACTTTCGTAGATATTGCCGGTAAATATCGTAGGCATGGGTATCCCTCGCCTTAAGGAAGTCTGATTAGAAATTCTCGTCATTGCGGTAAAGTTTGGACTTATATCTATATGACAACAGTCAGTAAGCGTAACTGGTTAAAGGAGCATGTAACGAAAAGGGTTTTTTAACTTTCGTGTTCAGCACCCCCCGAGAAAGTCCTTTTTCTATAGTAATTATTTCCGTACCTAATGGGAGCAGACTACTCGTGATTTTTTTGACATGGCAATATGCTAGCAAGGTTCAGAAACTGGTGAAATAATGAGACATATACCATAGAAATGTACCAGCTATGGATTATTATATGATTATATATTGGAATTATATTGGAAAATGCATAAATTATCAAGCACATAATTTTTTCGGTGAATCGTAGGGCGATATCTTCGTAAGGGGTCACTAAGGACTCATGTGAATATGGAGATATGTGAAGTTGGCCACGAAACATCACGTGATCATTGATGGATCCCTTTTCAGTTAATATCCTCGAAATAAAAATTTTAATTGTATATTTTTGTCGCCAACTCGATGTTTTATGTGCGGTATTAGCGGTAGAACATTTAAAATTTAGACCAATCTCTTAAATTTGAGCCTCTTAATCAGCGCTAATTCGGTGTGGTTCTCCCCGACGCGTGGCCAGTTTTGCGTACCTACTGCCAATAAAGGCCAGGGCTGACGACGGAAATGTCAGATGAGCATTAAGTATGTAATTTATTCCCTCTGTATTGTTCAATGTTAGTTGCCTTAATAACTTGACGACATTTTAAAATGTGTGGGTTTGTACTTGTCATCCTTCTACTGAATACAAGTCTGTCTGTCGCATATTTATGAGAACTCGAACTATAGAGCATCTCGTCTCGCCTTCTCGTCCTGAAAAAGCACTGATGGATTTTCGACCCATAGAATTTTGCCAATAATTCAGCTGTGCTTGAATAACGGCGATAAATTCAAATTGCGTGAACGGGAATTACATGGGAATTTATGTTATTTCAAAGAGCTTCGATGCTGTTGGGCTAAGTATCGGGATATGGATTCAATCAAGTAAATAACCCTCTCTGTACCTCCGCGAGGTAGGTACGTTGCGTAAAGAAAAAAAAAAGGAATTTCGCGGAAATTTTATGTCAGTCCTATTTAAATACTATATCACTAGGGTTCCTTAGATTCAAATTACCTATAGTATATGCAGTAATATAATCATTGCTTTATGCTCTTGCAATAAAGAGTTTATATCAATATGTCTTTAGGCGATAATGTGTAAAATTGTATTAATCCTGGGTGCTGTTACATGAATTAAAACAATTCTTTGGCTTGAATTGCACTGATGTCAAACGTGTTAATTAATTAATTAGCCATCACGATTATCAATGATGTTATACAGGATGTCTTAGAAAATGGGATATATTATAATAATATATATTGTCACAAATCGTAAATTTTCGACTTTTGAATATGCTGTAACGATAAAGTTAAATATATCTAGAATCTAACTATGATTTCTTTTTTTGTACCTTATTGTTTCTGATAAAACTATGTTTCAGAATGAGTATTTCCACCTTTAATAAGCTTTTAATTTTGTTATCATGAACATACATTGTTGTTCTAGTTTCTGAGACACCTGTATAGCAAATGTTTGTCTACAATGGCTGTTGGGTCCAACAACTTGGCCCAAATGTTGATGGCAATGCGTCAGTTTTTAGTGAGTTTGAAACATGGGTCTCAGAGTAACGGCTAAGTCTAGGCAATGTGATTGAAATAACGCTACGTGGATCATTTATTGGTTTGTACATATTTGAATGTGGTGGAAGAGCTTTTTTTACTGTAGTTTTGGAGTAGATAAACATTTCTTGCCGGTAGCCATGATCCACGTAGCGTAGGATTCGTTTGTAGGGTGCCAATTCTGGTATTGCAAATCCACTTTATTTTTAGTTATAACAAAACACTTATTGTTAGTTATAACGTAGGCTTAGTGTCAGTTGGAAGGAAATTAAAATGTTAGGGAGTTATTCACAAACATGTTGTTGTATGCTAGAGTGTTGACAATATCTTTTGGAATCCTTCTATATTTTGTATACAGCCCAATATTTATTGTACAGTGTAATAAAATACCATGCATGTATATGTGTCATGTTTTATTTTGAAACGTCTTCAAAAACCAGGTTTTTTAAAAGGCGCCTGTCTGGTCGTGTGTCTCGGCTGAGAAACCTGAGGTTGTGGGCTCTCTGAGTGAAGAAGAATATTCGCACATTCATGTTTTAACGTAGTTTTGGAAGTATACCTATATACATCAATATAAGCTTGTATATCGTTGTCACAACGTAGGGTCCTAGACGGTCACGGATGCCTATTAGCATGCATCAGACTCTCGTGAATGTGGACGACGCGAAAGAGTATGTAAGTCTATTGAGAATGGCGCCCAACTGTCCGATGATATGTTTGTATATTTTCCTCATCCATACGAGTGTTGATTAATTTGGGACTTAATCAATTTGTTCGGCCCTGAAGGTAAACCGTTACCGTCGCCCGATATTTAATTATTCAACTGACAACACAACTTAAATAAAAAGAAAACAACAACGAATTAAAATGCAACGGCCATTTAGTCAGCGTAGCATACTACGTTCTGTTTGTAACGTTTATTAATTCCCTAAAGTTAAAGTTGGAACTTCCGTCTGTCATTACGTCAAATCAAGGAAATGAGGTGTATCAAGTTAATTACTGCGCTAGCCACGCTATGGCAGGTTGTTAATCTCAGGCTCATCCGGCGTTGGTACTCGTGTATTGGGAGACCGCTACTCTGCCCGACTTTATTACTACCGCGTTCTTATATAGTAACTTTTATTACTTTATGAAGCTTACTTTTAATAAGGCTTTGTTGTTGAGCATGAACTTCTTAATATATATGTATACTTATACCTATTACCTACATTCAAAACTTTCCTTAGGTACAGGTTTATTTAATGCCAACTGCAGAACAGAGTGACCTTTTTTATATTTATGTAATGCTGTGGTGACCGAGATGATCGTGCAGTTGCATGCAACACAAAGATTGCAAGTTCAATCACAATTCTGCGAATGAGTTTTTCTGAACTTAAGAACAGTGATTACTCACACCACGAGCTTGACGGTGAAGGAAAGCTACATACGTTTGAGAAGAAATTCAAAGGCGTTTGTATAGTTGTGCTTGAGAAACGGCGATGGAACTGTTTAACCTTTCGGGGACCCGTGTGGAAAGGCGTGAAGATGTATATATATTATTCTACCTTCACAAGTGTAACAATATGTTAAGTAGCCTTCGTGAATTCGATTCGACATATTTAGGTGCCAACTTTTATTAATTAAATGTGGGTATGGCAATACATTTAAGAATGTAATGGTTGTTAGGGTTAGCGACAAACACTATACTTAATTGAATAATAACAATATAATAATATATCCTCACGCCTTCCCACAAGGGTCCCCGAAGGGGTAAGCAGAGGTGTATAGATAATATAATACCCACACACCCACTTTCCGCCAGAGGTATATTAGGTGCCAACGTGACAGATGGCGAGTCCGTCGCCGTTACTCCAGTACGACTATACATACGACTTTGAATTTCTTCTCAGACGTATGCAGGTTTCCTCTCGATGTTTTCCTACACCGTTAAGCTCGTGGTGTGACTAAACACTGCACTTAAATTCAGAAAAACTCATTGGTACAGTCGAGATTCGAACTTGCGACCTTTGCGTCGCAGGCAACTGCTCAAACCACTCGGCCACCACGGTACTATTTGAAGTTTGAATAGAATAGTGTTACGTTTTATGAGACAAGCTGCTTTTTAAATAAAAAAAATAGCGACATCTGTTGTAAATCAACGTAACTACGATGTGACTAAGGCGGAATAAAGTCTAACCGTGGTTGTAAGATGTCTATACTAGTATACTTATTAAATATCCATTCGTAATAATTCTAGCCGTGGTGTGGCACCTAAATTAGGTGACCTAATATACTTCTGGCGGAAAGTGGGTGTGTGGGTATTACCATACACCTCTGCCTACCCCTTCGGGGACCCTTGTGGATTAGTGAGGATTAGGAATAATTCTAAATAATTTCGAGATTATATTGCTTTTTATTTCGATATTTCCATTCACTCCGTTCAACTGACAGTCTCATCATTTGCGTTTTTTTTTCCGTCTTCCTATAAAAATATATTAAGATAAGTATATGTCTTATTTAAAATAATTTTTATTTTATCAAAATAGAAAAAGCCATGGTGGCAGAGTAGTAGTAGTCACCTGCAGAATTAATATAGCCTGTTCAAACCCCGAGGGTTTGTAGCGTGTGGTTTATGTGTAACGCCTTTGATCTTCATCTTAAGCGCATGCAGGTTTCCTCTCGATGTTTTCCTTCACCGTAAACCTCGAGAACGCGCGAAGATTGCGAGATAATTGTAATTTTGACAAACTTGTGATAGGTAGGTACATAAAATTGGAAAGTCCTGAAGTCTTCACTAATTAAAAGAGTAGGATTAATTACCGGAAATAGAGCGTTCCTAGATTAATCAGAGTAATAGACACTCAACCCTTCTGGCGTGAAAAAATAATTATGTCGAATTAGTCTTTGTACAGATCCTTTGATCTCAATTGTGTTACGTATCTAAGTAATTAACTGACTATCTTATTATAAAAGCTGGGTATCTACTATTTAAGCAAGACTTGGTATTCAACAGATACAATTCTCTTTGACGTCGTAAAATCTTACATCGTTTAAGATGTTACAATATAAAATGTTTGAGGCTTAATATTTATTTATTTTATTTTATAAGCACCTGGAATTCTGAAATGTGGGTGTTGTGTTAAAATATTCAAAAAGGGTTGATAATACGCGCATCGCATCCTTAGTTTTGCGAGTCAACGCTTATCATCTTGACCGAGTGATTGCTTTCCACCTAAAAAAATACCTTTATTTTTTTAATATAGAATATCAACATCATGTCTTACCACAAGTCCCTGAAGTTCGCAAGGAGACTATGTAATAATACTATCTAATAAATATATTATAAATGAATGGAGAACAACTTGTGTTGTAAGCCCTAGTGGTTCAAGTAACAGTTAAGAAGAAAACGTTGTTACAGTTAGCAGTACGTAATAAGGAATATCTACTTTTATTCCCGGTATAGCTAGTATTAGGTTTTCTTGCGGGATTCCAGGGGTTCCTTTTCCCATATCTGTAGGCATAATTTTGTAATCTATGCCAGCCAGTACGAACGTCTGTCTGAAAATATTTCCTCTATCCCTCGGCGACACTACTTTTTACTGGATGAGAGTAAGTTTTTATATACATGTTCTGTGACCCTCAAAACATGTAGCTAATAGCTATGTAAAGTTTCATGAAGATCGGTTCACTTTCGTATTTACAAATTTTTCGTATTCGTTAGTACATACATACTAAAATACTTTGTCAAAAAGGTGAACCACTCGGAAATGGGAACCCTTAGTCGTAAGTATTCTAAAATTGAAGCTGATCTCAGTTAAGCTGCAGGAACCACCACCCGGTAAGAATTTTTAATTAAATTTTAAATTGTACTTTGTAGAAAATTATAAACAATTCCAATTTCTCACGCCTTCCCACAAGGGTCCCCGAAGGGGTAGGCAGAGGTGTACAGGTAATACCCACACACCCACTTTCCGCCAGAGGTATATTAGGTGCCAACGTGACAGATGGCGAGTCCATCGCCGTTACTCCAGCACGACTATACACACGCCTTTAAATTTCTTCTCAGACGTATGCAGGTTTCCTCTCGATGTTTTCCTTCACCGTTAAGCTCGTGGTGTGACTAATCACTATACTTAAGTTCAGAAAAACTCATTGGTACAGTCGGGATTCGAACTTGCGACCTTTGCGTCGCAGTTTCTCAATTCACTTTCACGTTCAAAAACAGTCAATTTCTCATTTATAGTATTTCACTTTTTTATCCATATATATTTACGCAGCGGGGAACTTTGTCTATAGAACAAAGTCCCCTGTTGCGTCTATCTGCTTTAACGTGATATATGTAAGAGACGTAGGGCATAACGGATTTTCCGTTCGAATTTGGAGCTGCCCGACTGGGGCAGGACCTCCATCTTATAGAAGTCCGTAGCCAAATAACACAATTTATTGTGTTGTGTTCCTACGAGGTGAATAAGGTTTCCAGTAATGAGCTCCTTGGGGAGGGGGATGATTGTTATAGTGTGTTGGCAGCAGAGGGATTAGTCCCATTATGCTGCCAACACAGTATAACTCTCCGAACAACGAGTGGCAACACGCAAGTGATACTTCGGTATCGTCAGCGTAAATAGGCTACGGTAACCGTTTCCCATCAGGTGGGCCGTATGCTTGTTTGCCACTCTTGTCGTATAAAAAAAAAAATTTAAAACTGAACAGCACTGAACGGATTTGCTTGCCAATTTCAGCGTCAATAAGATTGTTACTCGTTTACGTATTAAAAGCTTAGTAAACATATCTATATCCTCACGCCTTCCCACAAGGGTCCCCGAAGGTGTAGGCAGAGGTTTATAGGTCATACATCCACTTTCCGGTGGGTGGTCTACCAAATTTTAGGTGCCAACGCGACAGAAGGCGATTCCATCGCCGTTACTCAAGCACGACTAGTACACACACCTTTGAATTGCTTCTCAGACGTATGCAGGTTTCCTCTCGATGTTTACCTTCACCATAAAGCTCGTGTTGTGACTATTCACTGTACTTAAGTTTTTTTTTTTACAAATCGAGTTTTTTAAGCACCTTGCTTGGCTAATTCAAATACTCTCAATTTCAAATACTTTGCTCGTGTAGTACATTTTGTTATTTATGTTTGAAGATAGCTTAAACTCGAGGAAAATTAACTCAACTTTTTCAAAGTAAAATACAATAACCAGGGCGTCCGCGGAGATTATGGTCACAACTAAAGTAGTGGGCAATATAAACGAGTAATATCTTAATTCCAACATTAAAATAATAATGGCATTACAAAGGTTGCACGGTTGGTGAACATACTTGAAAGCTATTGTGGGAGGTGTTATTTTTAACGCCATTCACTTGTTAAAGTCCTTTGTTTCGTAACAATGCCGAAGCCCAGGCCACGTGCCGGGGTGTTATTAAATGAATTATTTATCAAACCCATAAGAATATTCAACAAGAAACTTCTAATGAAAATCTGTTTCGTAGAACCCGTGTTCTGTTAATGAAATCAAATTTAAACCTTGAAACGCTCTGAATGGCAATGAAAAGGTTTTATTTTTATATTAAAATATAATGTCGATTGGACACTTGAGGATAGGGCGGCATAAAAAGCGGGCGTGTATGAACAGACTGACGCATGTGGATGAAGTGAGAGAGGTTTGTAAGTCTGGAAAGAACTGGTATTCTACTCGCTCTGCACATTCCGTGAGGGACACAATATCGAGATGTAGGCGTGGAAAACGTATAAGCTGTCATTTGATAGACAAGTAACTCTAATAATATGTATACGTACCTACTTTAGTTCTGAGTTGTGGGGCCGTGCGATTTCAATTTCGAATTCCGCCTGTACCCACGAATTGTATCTTCTTAAATGTACCCTCTTCTGAACTTGAATATGGTGATTAACCTCCCCACGAGCTTGACTGTGAAGGCACACATGGAGAGGAAACCAGCATACTTTTGAGAAGAATATCAAAGACGTGTGCTTGACTTGAGGCGTGAAACTCGCCATTTGCCACGTTGGAATATATCAGTGGTGGAAATTGGTGTGTACTACATACCTCTGCATATCCCTTGGAGGAACCTTTAACTCTTATTTATCATAGTTCTTATTATTATTCCTACCGGAACTCGTTTATTTATCATTCGATTCAGAGCCGCAGAGCGCGCAGTTCAGGTGAAATTAGTTTTCTCTCAACTCCAGTGAATGGAGGTCAATTTGAGGCAGTCTCCGCGGCTATTTGGCTATTTGCAGGCACGCTCTGCCGCAACTTTGCTGCACTACAGAATATCGCTCCAATTACGTCGATTGGCCGCAGTGAGATTAAGAACTGACTACCTATCGTGTTTGTGGAAACTAAAGCTAGTACATTAACATTGCTGTATGTAAGCAGTTATTGTTTGTAAGTTGAGGTTTATATCTAACATGTAAATTCAAACTTGCGTTAAGTGTTTATTAAGTTCACGTCTGTCACGTATTTATGTATGCCTGAATGTCTGTCATGGCTATATGCCTGTCATATATGTATGTATGTCTGTTATGTCTGTATGCCTGTTCTCGATAAACTCAAAAACTACCCAACGAACTTTCATATGGTTAACACTGAGGGATAGTTTTTTTCAAGATAAAAGTTTATAATATGCTTAGTTTAATAGTATACTACCCAAGGGAGCAGAGCAGAGATAATAAAATTTGTTACTGCTCCACTTCCTTATATATAAATTGAATGTGTACGAAACTGCACTTGTATATGGCGCTGCTCGTATTTTGAATAGCAAAAAAATTGGCTGTTAGTTATACTATAACGGGTAAACTTTCCGAATGCTGCGCAGACGTAGTCGCGGAAATATACTAGTGAAAAGAGCGCTAACGAGCCTGAAATACTATGTAATAAATTCGGTCCAGCGTAAATATTCAGTAAATCATTAATAAAAAGTCGTTTATTGGATTGAAAAACAGTTAGTCTGTCCAGTGTGAGCAATGATATCCAACCTGGGGACACATTGATTGCTCGAATAAATCATTCCTCACCTCGAATTAAACGTCACCCTTAAATTGCTTTTTGGTTTGCAATCCGCGAAGTCTACACGGATGTAGAGACTAGTCAGTGTGAATAGACCTGACTAGTGTCAGTCGGTACGAATACAGACTAAATATAATTTAGACTAAGTTGAAATAGCATTTAATCTGTGCTTTATTGTATGTATGTATGAAGAGAATAATGAAAGTGGACGAAGCGAAAGAAGTATGTAAGGATCGTAGCAAGTGGAAAGAAGTGGTCTCTGCCTACCCCTACGGGAAAGAGGCTTGATTATATGTATGTATGTATGTATGTTACGTAACTTTTTTCTAACGACTCATTTGTGGTTAGACGTTTGTTGCTTTATTTCAAAACCTGAATAATAACAAAAATATTAGTACCTATTGATAGGAAAAATAGAAATAAGATGGGATCACGAGCAGTTTCTAGTCATGAGGGACGTAGTGTCATCTCTTAGGTTGCTAGATCATACCCGACACGATAAAAGATTTTCGATTTTGAATATATCTCTGGGGGCACGTAACATAATGTTTTATTTAATAACGTTTTCTAAACGAATGTTCAATGATTTGTCACGCACCGAGCTTTACAGGCGACATAACCATTATCCTTATCTTCACGTACTTTTAATATATATAGATATTTGTATTACCTATACACCTCTGCCTACCCCTTCGGGGACCCTTGTGGGAAGGCGTGAGGGTATATTATTATTATTATTATATTTTTATTCGAGAAAGGTCGTAATATCTCACATACACATATGGTTAACGCAAATATTCATAACGTCCATAAATAATTAATGTAAGAGAATTTTGTTGATCATCCTTATAATATAAATATAAAAGTTGGTTAGGACTATGTTTATTCCTCTTTAACCTTAAAATTAAAGAACAAAATTGGCTGAAATTTACACAGAAATAGATTATAAGCTTGATTAATATGTAGGATATGTTTAATTCCAGAAAAATAATAAAAGAACTCTAATAATTAATCAAAATTTTACATCCACTTCGCGCCTGTGACATATTCTATGTGCTAACGTGTTAGATGGCGAGTCCGTTGTCGTTACTCAAGTACATACTCCTTTGAATTTCTTCTCAAATGTATGCAGGTTTCCTCTCGATGCAGTTTTTTTCAGTGTAAAGATCGTGGCAAGACTAATCAGTGTACTTAAGCTCAGAAAAACTCATTGGCATAATCGGAATTCGAACTTGCAATCTTCACTATGGACTCATGTATGAATTAAATTATTTGATTTGATTTGATTTGATTTATGTTGCAACTACTCGAACCACTCGGCCACCACGGCTCAAGCAATGCGAATGCATTAGATATAGCCGAGAAAGACTATCTACTAACGTCGAATCGCTAGATCAATCAAGGATAGAAGCGTTAGGATTACCCGGCACCGGTAGGTATCTGTCAAGAGATTAATTAATGCCGATGAAGCGTAAGACCTATTTCTAGACAATAGTACCGTTAGCCACCGCACAACACCGAGCAATGGCGTTTTCAAAGTTTATCCATTCACTACGTCCCTCTATAAAAGCCCCGTTTGACAGGCAGATATAGATTTTGGAGCCAACGAGACATGCTACCAGTCCCTGACTGTTTCTCAAGCATGGTTATACAGACTTTGAATTTTTAAGCGTTTTAAGTTTCCTCTCGATGTCTTCCTTCATCGTTCCTGGTGTGATTAATCACCACACATAAGCTTAGAAGCCGACGTCTGTATAGTCAGAGTTCGAATTTTTTATCTTTGAGTTGCAGTCGAAAACTCGAACCATTCTATCCGTCCTCGTTTATACAGTAATTTATAAGGCACGTCTACTTAGTTCGAAATTTCAATGTTAGGTAAGCCCATGTGACCCTACCCTACAGCCACGAACAGCACATGGCCTAACTAATTAAGCAGTCTCGTTCATTAATCGTTAGATGTGTAATCATTTGTATCCGACGTTTGTGCCAAGGACACGAGGCATCTATCATGTTTTAGCCTGGATTGAATTTACAAAGGAGGCTGTGTCGTGTTATACATTACTATGCGTATACATTCTTAGGGAATAGAAGTCCTTTAGAAGTTGTCGGGTGTTGTGAATAGACAAATAGCTAGCAATAAGCAAACAACCTTATTGGGTTGTGGCTTTGGTATCTTAAGAGAAAAAGAAGTAATACTCACTCCGAATTATGGTTATTGGGGTTTTATAAAAACTATTAAAGTATTAAGAAAAAGCGGTGGTGGCCGGGTGGTTCGAGTAGTTGCCTGCGACACAAAGGTCGAAGGTATGATGAGTTTTACTAATCTTACCTCACACCATAAGTTTTACGGTGAAGGAAAACATCGAGGGGAAACCTGCATACGTCTGAGAGGTAATTCTAAGGCATATGTAACGGCCATGGACTCGCCATCTGTCACGTTGGCACCTCAAATATATCTCTGCCAGAAATTGGGTGTGTGGGTACTACCTATACATCTCTGCCTACCCCTTCGGGCAGCCTTGTGGGAAGGCGTGAGGATATTATTAATAAGGCAAAAAAAGAAGAACGTTTTTAGATTCTACATGTACACAGAAACCCTATAGTAGTCCCGGATGAAGATATGTGACCAATTACTACTAGACGGATAAAACTACGAGATACACTTTCTTTTTCAATTAATTAGGTGTCCGTGGTACTCTATGGAAACAAGACGCTTCAAGAGGAAAAAGGAAAGTCAAGACATTCACTACGCTTGAGTTGGTTCTAGTTCATACAAAAAGTGATTTGTTAGTTCTGGACATAAATATATCCTCACGCCTTCCCACAAGGGTCCCCGAAGGGGTAGGCAGAGGTGTATAGGTAATACCCACACACCCACTTTCCGCCAGAGGTATATTAGGTGCCAACGTGACAGATGGCGAGTCCATCGCCGTTACTCAAGCACGACTTTACGCCTTTGAATTACTTCTCAGATGTATGCAGGTTTCCTCTCGATGTTTTCCTTCACCGTAAAGCTCGTGGTGTGACTAATCACTGTACTTAAGTTCAGAAAAAACTCATTGGTACAGTCGGGATTCGAACTTGCGACCTTTGCGTCGCAGGCAACTGCTCGAACCACTCGGCCACCACGGCTCTACAGTACAGCAGTACATTGAAGGGAAACATCGTGAGAAAACCAGTCTACATTAAAGACGTAAGTGTAGCCGTGCTCGAAAAACAGTAACGTATGCACGTTTGTTAAGGTATTAAAAAACGTATGTAACGTGCTTGACAGACGGCGACGGTCGTCTGTCACGTTAGCACCTAAATAATGTCCGACGAAAATAAGTCGTTGTCCTTTGTCGACTACTTCGAGCTCTCCATTGGAAAGTAAAGCCTTATATACATATATGTATATAAGCAGGTGCGTATTTGGAACTGATAATAATTGGTCAGTGCTTCCCGAATTCAAACCAATTTACGAAACGGACCCAATTCGTTAATGAACTGTTGCAACAAAAATTGGAACAGCCGCGCTCTGAATAACGTTGGGTAAATCTCATTCGGTCACGGTCCAGTTTAACTTATTGAACCCGGATCGGATTGCAGCGTAATTGAGTTTAAAATTGATTCAAAAATAAAATCAAAAATATTTTGTTCAACGTAAGGGAAACAGGGAGCACTTATTAAACATAATATACAAAATAAAAAATAGTTATCACCGTTTCCAAGAACAAAAAACCCGCCAGGAGAAGAAATCCCGAAACAAACTCTTCGGTTTCCTTTTTATCTAAAATATATCCCTGGCGGAAAGTGGGTGTGTGGGTATTACCTATACTCCTTTGCCTACCCCTTCGGGAACCCTTGTGGGAAGGCGTGAGGATATTATATTATATATATTAATGTATATTTTATTATAACGTAATTTAAAAATAATATAGAAATTCATGATAAAGAATTCCATCTATAACGAGCACTTATGAAACGCTTCGCCGGCCGCGCCACCCGCCCCGGACGGCCGGCGCCCTAACGACTTCAAATAAACTCAAATAGCTTATAATTGAAGAGCCGTGCTAATCGCTCGTCCTTCTCTAGAGTACGTTTTAAATTAAATATACAGTTCTTAGCCGTCCTTAAATAAATGTAGAGTCATCCTGAGCGATTTGGAACAATTATGGTCACCAACATTGGTTGAATGATAGTAAGAAATGTAATTTATTTCTCGTTTCAAATATATAAAAGCAATAGCAACGATAGCCTCAATGCAGTAGAGGCAGTAGAGCGCCAGTTCCCTCTAAATGTACTTAGCTTATAAACACACAAACATCAAAACACATCTTCAGAGCTAGCAAGCAAAGCAGGTCGAGAGAATAGAGCGCCATTTCTCTTTCTAGCCTTGCTTCTGTTGCTACGTCCCCATTCATCACTCTCTTTATTTAAGCTCGCTGGTTTCAAGTGCTCGTGACGTTCGCATTATTGAGTGTCTGATTTGCTTTAGGCAATACTTTCAGTAATTAACAATCATCTATACTAATATTATAAAGAGGAAAGATTTGTTTGTTTGTTTGTTTGTATGTAATGAATAGGCTCCGAAACTACGTTTTTTACTAAAATTACTTTATTCAGATAAAGAAAAAAAAAATCGTCGGTTTGTAGTCAATCGATCAAAGAGATGAAATCAAAATCAAAATCAAAATATTTATTCAACGTAAGGGACACAGGGAACACTTATTAAACGTCATATACTTAATAAAAACTAAAGTTACAAAAAAAATTAAACTTAAAATTACATAAAGATATGGAGCAGTATAGAAAACATTGATCTAAAAGTTCTTGTCAAAGAGACCCAGCTGCCAATGTGTTCCCACTGACTTTCATAAAAGCCTTGGGAGTAATTCAGGATGAGTGCTCCAAAAGAAGTGTGCTTATTTTCGTTTTCCACCCCACATTAGAAATGTGCACAAAAGTGCCGAAATGTGCCAATAAAAGATTATACCATTGAGCCCGTACACTTTTGTACGGTTTCAAAGAAACCACAACCTTCCCATCAATAGACAAGCAAAGGAGTCGATTCCGTTCTTGTGTAGGTATTTGAGTAGAATCTCTCTTTAAAAATGATTTAAAATTAAAAATTCGTAACCGATAATTAATATTTTTTTAATAATAATGCATTCTTTGTGCTGTAGGCAACAAATGTAACCATTCGGCCACCACGGCTTATGAATTACATACATACATATCATCACGCCAAGTCCCTAACGGGGTAGGCAGAGAGTATAGAGCGCCAGTTCTCTCTAGACTTACATACCTCTTTCGCTTCATCCACATTCATCAGTCTCTTCATACATGCTCGTCGGTTTCGAGTACTCTTAACGTTCCCATCCTTGAGAGTCCGATCGATTTGATCCAGGTAGTTCGAACGTGGCCTTCCTCTGCCTCTTCTTGCAAACACTTTTGCTTTGTATATCTGTTTCGTCAATCTTTCTTCACTCATCCTTTCTATGTGTCCAAACCAACGTAACATACCTTTCTTCATCTTTACAATCACGCCCTCATTCACGCCAGTTGATTTGCGAATTTCTTCATTGCGGATTCGATCTAATATCTATCTGGTCTCTAGAACATTACTCACACATTCCCAAAACTTATTCAGGTCGCAAGTGTCCGCTGAGGCCACCGGAGCATACACCGCGACCAAAAATAGTCTGGTAAGGCCTATTTTAAAGCGAGCCCAAATAAGTCTAGGGCTCACCGCATCATAACTTATCATACATTCTGCCAAGCGGCTGGATAGTAGAATTCCCACTCCCTGGCAGGCGTGCTCGGTGTTTGCCACTCCCGACCACAGCACTAAACTCCCGCCCGGGAGCTCGTCTACTCCACTACCCTTCCGCTTGGTTTCAGACAAGCACACAACATCTAACTCGCTCTCTGTCATAACATCGATCTTTTCGTTCATCTTATCAGCCATACCTCCTCTTACATTCCATACGCCCATCCTACACTCCACACTCCACTTCCCGCCGTGAGGCACTCCCCGTGATGGGTGGCAGTCCCCATCGCCGCACTGTGTTGAATTTTTCGCACCAGCGGGGACGGACTGGCGCGCGTCGCCTCGGGGGCACGCCCTAGCATCCGTCCGGCTTATGCGCATCGAGTGGAATTGCAGCCCTTTGGGCCGGCAGGAATCGCGACGTGCACGCTTCCACTGTGATCCCTTCAATTATACAATTATACATTTTATAACATAAAAACATTTTTGGTTTTTAATTGTCGCGTAGCGTGATCCGAAACCTACTTAATTAACTTATGGCGAGACGAAGAAGTGCCTTCTTAGGTGCTAAGCAAACACACCTATATATACTTAATGCTTTAGGTAATTCACTCAGTAATTGTGCATAAACTTTAAATAAATAAATATACCATTATATACACCTATAATATATCTCTGGCGGAAAGGGTACTATTATACACCTCCTCCTACCCCTTCAAGGACCCTTTTGGGAAGGCGTGAGGATATATAATTATATATTAAATTATACATTTTAATGACTTTGATGGGCAGACAAGTAAGCGGCCCACCAGTTGGTAAGCAGTTACCGGCCGTTGCCGGCCCAGTTTGAACTAATTTTTAACTCTTCTTGAAATCTAGAAGAACGTTTTAAGTAAAGGCATTTACAGATGTAAAGTTTTGAATGAGATATGGCGCGATATTCTACCGATGACGGCTCACTTGAATGAGCTCGAGCGTGACCGAGTTACTGAATTGCACCTATTTCACCCCTTTATATTATCGTAGGAATTCGCTTTGTTTGAATTCCGTTGCTAGCTTTGGTACCAACCGCGTAATTTATTTGTTAACATTTAAAGCAATGGTTGCGAAGTATCGTCTCACCAACCAGTAGTACACCTGTCTAACTGTCACCTTGGCTGACAATATTGTTTGGTTGTCATAGTGAAGTTCGTGTTGCAAGATATAGCTTTGTTTTATACGGTGACTTTTCAAACATGTTAGTGACAGAGTGACTGTAGTGTGTGTGCGTAATATTAATATATGTATACATTTCTTCTGTACGTGTGTATGTCACTGAACTCCTCCTAAACGACTGGACCGATTTTAATGAAATTTCTATGTGTCTTCAGGTAGTTTCGAGAATGGTTTAGATTCACAGTTGGACTGGCACTGCAATCGTGTTTCAGGAAATTTTATGTTTCCACCCAAGCGAAGCTGCGCGGGTCAACTAGTATGCATATACTAAGAGTCGCGGTGGCCGAGTGGTTTGAGTTGTCGCCTGCAACACAAACATTGAAAGTCAAGTCGGAACCTAAAATATTTCTCTGGCGGAAAGTGGGTGTGTGGGTACTGTCTACACACCTCTGCCTCCCCCTTCTCGGACCTTGTGGGAAGGTTGAAAATACACATATCATACTACGAAGGTGGCAAAAAAACTTTCGGCCCGCTTAACGATAAGCGGCTACTACCGGCTTTAGACGATTGCCAGTCGCGCGTTGCCAACCCTGCGGGAATTGTATCACATACTTCTTGAGGATGCTGTATTCTCAAAACCAATCGGGAGTCCATTCCCCAGCTAGAGAGTTCGTGAAAGGAAATTCCTGTGAAACCGGGACTCAAAAATAGGTCTCAGTGTATTACTAGAACAAACCTTTAAACCTTCAACCTCGCAAACAAAAGAATAACTCTACCAAAATTATTTTCATTTTCAATGCAAATTAATGTAAAGCGTAATGTTATACATAATCCGTGTCAGATCCTAATTGTACTTACAAATAATCCGGCGTCTAAACAGTGTCATTCAGAGAGAGCAGCTTTGTGGAAGATTAGGGCCTAGCGCCATTATGTCGTCGACGGAGCCGAGTGTCGTATGTAATGAGTTTGCATACTCTATGTATGTCAAGCACACACGCTTAGTGACTACATTAATACTGGAACGAAAAGAGTGAAATGTCTAGCGTAGCCGTTATAGATAGCCGAGTGGTTCGAGAAGTCGCCTGCAACACAGAAGGCAAGTTTAAGTCCCGTCAATACCAATGAGTTGTTCTAATCCTGGAAAGAAATTCAAGGAGGTATGTATAGTTACATACATAATATACATACATACATAATTACCTACATATCATCACGCCGAATCACTCACAGTGTATGTGTAGTTGTGCTTGAGTAACATTGATAGTTTTGATATCTGTCACGTTAGCACTTGAAATATATCTCCGGCCAAAATTCGGTGTGTGGGTATGACTACTCGCCTACCCCTTAGAGGACCCTTGTGGAAAAACGTCAATATAGATACTAAGTACTACGTCAAGGTAGATACAAAGTCATTATTATGTGCTCAGATAGCTTTTAGTTTGGGGTGACCGGTGGATATCGTAGATTCCTAGTTACCTTCGAAGTCAACATTGCAATATCAATTTTGGGTGGTGTAGACGTTGAGTTTTTAGGACTTAAGTACAGTGAATCATACCAAGTGGTTTCTGTTGAAGAAAAAAAATCGCGAGAAGGAATTCAAAGACGTATGTAAGTCGCGTTATGTTACGTCGGCGCTCAAATATAATATTACTTTGGGTATAAATTGGAATTAGTCCCAAATTAAGCAAAGGTTGTACAAGACAAAGATGTACATATATTGTAATGTAGATGTCGTAAAACCGTTTTACATTAATTTATAGTAGGTACATAGTAAGCCTGTACATAGCAAGTACTATGTATGTAAATAGGTTCCAAGTTTGGTGTATATATTTAAAAGTACGTAGAAAACGAAACAACATTTATTAAAACTAGAGATACAATCGAAACGAGCCGAGATTACCGATATATATCTAAGATATCTCGGACATAATGTGGGTGCTATTATCCCACTGTCTACTGCTTTTGTCCGAGCGGGGAGCCATCATTATACTACAATATTATTTAATACCATATTTAGTTGATAAAGTGAGTATTTATAATTGTAATTCAAACATTTCTCCTGTTTTCTCACTGTCATCTCGAACGATGAATGAGAGGCTGATTGCGATCATTTTCGTTGAATTGAATAAATTAGATTGCTCACAGCAAAACGAAATATGTAGACCAGAGATTTCCAACCTTTTTCATGCTATGATTCCCCGAATGTTAAAAATATATATGTATTCGAGAACGAATAATAAACATTTTCGTTCGTTGGGATCCTATTTTTCCATGTTTTTTTCTAGTAATATGGACGCCCTTAAATATTTTCTAGGCATGAGTAATATTTGATTTCGTTAATTTATCCCTTTTCAATTCTCTACGCCTTTTTAGGGAAGCTGTCTTACAGTTTGGGAAGTCTTGATGTAGAAAGCTAGAAGACAACAATGCATTTAAATTAAGAATGAAATTAAGGGCGTTATTAGGAACAACGCTCACGAATTTGTTGTGACGATTACAAGTCAAATAGTTTCTCATTGTCTTTAAGACTAAATTTGAATTCCTTTGATATCCCTTTAAAGTGACACACGGGGAAGTGTTCCAGCGAGCATTTATAATTATTTTTAGATATGAAATAATTCTTTTATATTATCTTTATATACTTATACTTATACTTTAAATTTATACTTTAAATTACCGCGGTATAAGCCTTCTCAGCGTCGTCGGGAAATTGTATGCGAAAGTGTTGATTGAAAGGGTTGTGAATGAAACAGATGAAAAGGTATGGGATGCACAAGCGGGATTTAGAAAGGGAATGGGATGTACGGATCAGGTCTTTTCCTTGCGGTGCATAGCCGAAAAGAGCTTGGCTAAAAACAAGAAGGTCTATTGTGCGTTTGTGGATCTTGAAAAGGCCTATGATAGAGTGGTGAGGAATGAATTGTGGTCAGCATTGTCCGTGAACGGTGTGAGCAGCAACCTCGTGCGGGCATTGCAATCTCTATATAGGGATTCTAGTGCTTGTGTGAGGATAAACGGGGCCTACACTGAATGGTTTAATATCGAGAGAGGTGTTAGACAGGGATGTGTAGCGTCACCGTGGCTGTTTAATCTGTTCATGAACAATTGCTTGACAGATTTAAAAGAGAATGAAAGTGGGTTGAGAATGAATGAGTTACTCGTCAAGTGTTTTCTGTATGCTGATGACCAAGTATTACTTGCGTCTACGGCCGAAGAGTTGCAGGAGATGGTAACTGCTATAAGTGGAGCTTTTATTAGAAAGGGAATGAAGATGAATGTAAAGAAGACGAAGGTATTGGTGTTTGAAAGAGATGAGGCAGTGTCAGAGTGCAATATCGTGATTGGAGATGAACAAATTGAACAGGTGAATGAGTTTGTGTATCTGGGATCAAAGTTTACAAGAGATGGAAAGTGTGAGAGTGATATTGAAAGAAGAGTGAATGCAGGAAACATGGTGAATGGAGCTTTGCACTCCTTCATGGGCAGTCGGAATGTGTCTTTCAAGGCTCGTTTGGCTGTGCATGGGGGAGTGTTGGTTCCGACACTCATGTACGGAAGTGAAAGTTGGAAGTAGGTTTCAGACCTCTAGAGCAATAGCGCAGAGCACACGCCCCCTAGTTCCAAATAAGAACATAATTTATAAAAAAATGAATTTTTTAGCAAGCCAATATACATGATTTCATTTGTTTATGTACCGGAAAAAAGTTCTACTGTTGGCAGCCCTGGTTACATACTGGTGGTTTATATGAAAGTTATGTGCTTGTTGTATTGTCATACCGTGTGTTCAGCGACAAGTGGTGAGTGCGGATTGCAGCACGGAGGGTGTTTAATAAAGAGGCCATAATGCGCAATGGCCGCTCGTGACGTCACCCGCTGTCCACTGCACGCTCCGGGGATTTAATTAAACAACTCGACTAAATGACCAGCACTCCTTGGCCTTCCACATACCCAAGCACATATTGATACACTGTATACATTATGTCTAAACTAGCAGGTCGGTAACTCAACGACAAAACGTTAAAAGCAACTACTTAGAACCGAATATTCAATTTTAAAAATAAAAGAGCTTTTAAAATAATATATATATATATATATATATATATATATATATATATATTATTTTAAAAGCTCTTTTATTTTTAAAATTGAATATTCGGTTCTAAGTATATATATATATATATATATACATATATATATATGGAGGATATCCTAATAACACATATATATATATATATATATATATATGTTCCAATTAGGATATCCTCACGCCTTCCCACAATAGTCCCCGAAGGGGTAGGCAGAGGTGTATAGGTAATACCCACACCCACTTTCCGCCAGAGGTAGATTAGGTGCCAACGTGACAGATGGCGGGTCCATCGCCGTTACTCCAGCACGACTATACATACGCCTTTGAATTTCTTCTCAGACGTATGCAGGTTTCCTCTCGATGTTTTCCTTCACCGTAAAGCTCGTGGTGTGACTAATCACTTTACTTAAGTTCAGAAAAACTCATTGGTACAGTCGGGATTCGAACTTGCGATCTTTATTCAAACTGTACGTGGGTGAAACCGCGGGGCAAAGCTCTCATTATATCTCATTAAAGGGCTTCAAGTTTAGGAGTAGTTGAAATACATAGGCGGCGGTAACCGCTTACCATCAGGCGGACAGCATGGTATTAAAAAAGTCCTTCTAATAGCTGAAGCTTTATAGGTGTATCCGCCGACTAAAGTTAGTTGCTAATAGTATAACAAGCACAACACCAAAGACTACTATTTAATACTTGCACAACACTAAACAGTGAAATGTGACACGCCAAACCTCCGAATTACTCAATTGGACGTTCCTTTTAACTAGATTTCTCTTACCGTGCACTAAATGCTTAAAAATGTTGTGCTGTTTATTTGATTATTATATGTTACATTACATATGTACGTGCGCGAATCGTCGTCGTTAAGATTTATTAATCATCAGATGTGCACAGTTAATAAATTTGTGTCTACGAAAGTATTCTCTATAAAAAATTATACACTTCTCTCTAAACTTACTGACCTGTTTCGCTTCTTCCACATTCGCCAGTCTCTTCCTACATTATCAAAAAATCTAAATCAAAATATTTTTATTTCACAAAAGCCCAAGTGGGCACTTATAAAACGTCGAAAAAAGAAGCACGGTTCGGGTTGGTCGCTTCCATGGAGAAGAACCGGCAAGAAACTCCATGGTTACTCTTTTCATGCTCATCTGTTCCTACGTAATATGAGTTATACACTGAATACTATACGATAACTTGGTTCAGTTTACTCTAAGTAGATACCTGAATTTACCTGCATGTTTCATTTATTTGCACACTTGCAGGAGCGTCGAAGCAAAACCAATCTCAATCTTGGTTCGTCACTATGCTCTGCTTGGGTATTTCTAGTTAATATTCTGTCCTTACTCAACGGTAGCTAATATCTAGATATTGGAGTGGTTTCGTCGACAATATTATGTAGCCTCTGTGCAAACACTAATTTTGTTTAACAGAAATTCAAAGTCAATTCTTGTCTTTCTTGTTTGGAATGTTCTATCTCATGAACGCAAGTTACTCCAATCTCTTGATAAATGTAAATTTTGTTCACACTATTCTTATTTAAGTTTATGCCCAAAAAGCTACGGGATAATGATCCCGACTTTCTGGGAACAGCAAGTCTTTGTAATACAATCGCCCCTAATGAGCGTCCGCCATTTTGTTAGGGCGCCGTATGTAAAAGTGAAGCCAATCTATGTAATGGCGGGTCGAACAAGTCATACGTCAGCGCGACAGCTGTCGCTGTACGCTGAAGGCTTTTGACGTTTCTATTTGGAATTCACTTCGCCGCAGATGGTAGTATTACGATAAAAGTGTTTCAGTGTCATACGAGTACAAAACAACAGCTCTAAAGATAGTCAAATATCCCAGAAAAAGAATCACATTTTATTTATCTATTCTAACTTTAAAAAGGTGAAGAGTTTGTTTGTTGGTTGAATGCGCTATAAGAAACTACCAATCCGATTTGAAAAAAAAATGTTTCTAATATTTGAGTTACTAGCTCGTTTATTTAGGATAACTATAAGCTAGCATGCTACGAATAATAGGACTGGAGCATCAATGAAATATATCGCAAAAAGGAGAAATATGTAAGTTTTGTTTCAGATAAAAAATTGTTGAGTCGTGGTTGAATCCGCAGGTCTGAGACCTAGTATTTGATATTGATAAAGATTTTAAATTCTGGATAACTTCTTTTTCATTTATTTATCATTCAAATATTAGATTTGTAGATATTGAATTTCTTTTTAATAATAAAATAAAATAAGCAGTATGAAAGTCGTATCACGTTCGCACCCATGTGGTCTTCACCGGACCGAGTCTGGCACTTTTGAAAAATAAATGTGAGGCGCGTGACTAGTCTTCGAGCTTTCATTTTGATGTTCCAAAATCAAACGTTGTTTATTAACGTTTTAAATTTGCTGAAGATACTGATTTTCAATGAATACGAATAAGAGATACATGTCGCTGTTATAATAGGTAAAAGGAACAATAAGGCGTGAACATAGCTTTATTTACATCTATGAATGCCTCACGATTTTACCCGTGTGAAATTTGTCTTCATTGGTAGATTTCTCTGGTTAAAAAACATATTTTTCAATGTATTATAATCAAGCTAATCTGTCTCTGTGCCAAATTTAATGCCATTTGTTCAGCCGTTCTGGCACTATTGAGTAACAAATCTCCATACAAACTTTCGCATAGTAGTTTGGTTTAGTAAACGTTCGTAATTTAGTAGGATAACAATTAGCATTATTTGCAAAAAACCCTAGCAAAATCAGCGTTAGGTTACAATAAAAAAGAAATACGTCCTGAAAAAAAGGTTTTTTCATCTACCATAATTGATTCCTTATGGACGTAAACCCTGACATTCCTGATAGTACAAATTTGTTAGGAGCTATAAATATTATGAAGCTACAAGTCTTATGGGTAAATATACAATAAATATGGATGACCAAACTAATCATAATATCAAAGTAACATCATACGAAATTACTGTTGGACTCTGGCTGCCTCATTCAAGAGTAGCCCATCTCACAAGTGGGATACCGCAGAATTCATGCGAGAGCTCGTAAAAACTCAAATAACGGGAAACTTTGTTCCCAGAGCGTCATTTTACAGTATCTAGTTTGTCCCTCAATTTATAAACGGCCAATTCACTCTATAAAGTACGTTGCGCAAAATCGTTGTATTATATTCAACCTTATTGCAATGCTGATAAGGTATTTTTAACCTTGACGCACATAAATACAAGTTGGCTAAGGTAAGGAATACTCGATTTCAAGCCTCAATGCTTCGACAAGCCAAGAATGGACATTGGACGATTTGGATATGATGCCAAGTTGTAGGACAAATACAATCAATACACGTAAAGTGTCCTCCTTTTTTGAAGTCGGCTAAAATATAACCAATACATAAAACACGGGTAATATTGTTCGTAGTGACCGAGGCATTAATATTTATGTGTTTTTTTGCTTAAATGGTATTCATACAATTTGCATACCTAGCAACCCTGTTAAGTTAAGTTATCCTCACGCCTTCCCACAAGGGTCCCCGAAGGGGTAGGCAGAGGTGTATAGGTAATACCCACACACCCACTTTCCGCCAGAGGTATATTATGTGCCAACGTAACAGATGGCGAGTCGAGAGATTTTGTTAATAATATGTTTGCAACACTTAGAAGTCTTAATTGCTATTAAATAGCCAGATAATTGATGTCGAGACGTGTAAAGATGTCTTCAAGTATAAACCGTCCGATAATTTATGGCAAGCATTATTTATGATTGAGGTAAAGAAACCTATTATTCAGAAACGAGCATTTCTGTTCCTCATTAAGAAATGTCTTTAAGGAAAAATAATTTTCTTTGATTGACACATTTATTTATTGTTGAGTAAAAAATAATCTCAGTGAATGAGGGAATAAAAAAGCCGCTTTTAGGAAATCTCACGGATATTGAGGCACCGTCTATTTGCATAATTATGACAGCTTTTAAATCGCTATTTCAGTTTGTATAGGAGATCCTACTAATGTGTTCGTTTGTAAGGGTGTTTGTTCCCTTTTCATCAATCAAACATACTCAATGAATAGATGAAATTTAGCACAGAGATTGGTAGCTATATGATAGCTATATATGATACTAGTTGGATATACAACGTGATAGAGGACTGGCCATCTATCACGTTCCAGACGTTCCACACTTTCCGCCAGAGGTATATTAGGAGCAATATACCTCTGGTGGAAAGTGGGTGTGTGGGTGCTACCTATACACCTCTGCCTACCCCTTTCGGACCCTTCTGGGAAGGCGTGAGGATATATATATATATATATATATATATATATATATATATATATATATATATTAGTTTACATGTTGGCCGGTAGAACGTCAAGGGTACTTAAAACCTTCTAGAAAAAAATAAGTAAAATGAATGTGGATGAAGGGAAAAGGTCTGTAAGTCCATAGACTAGTAGTAGTCAGATGATATATATGTATAAAGGCGTTATGTTTGATTTCCTTTGTTAGTTTTACTAGATAGTACCCTATGTGTTACTCCTGTAACTCATTTTATTTGTGCCAAATTTTATCCAGTTCCATTCAGTCGTACATCCATCCATTCTTATTAACTTTCGCATTTATAATATGAATAAGGAAACAAATGGTTAACGTCATATGAAAGGTTTTCCCTGTAGAGTACAGCCTGGAGTTCTTCAAGAAGGTTGTGGAAAGATTCCTGCAGGGTCGGCAACGCGCGAGTGATACCCCTGGTGTTGCAAGCGTCCATAGGCGGCGGTAACCGCTTACCATCAGGCGGACCGCATGCTTGTTTGCCACCAATGTGATTTAAAAAAAATACAGCAATAGCGGCGGTTGGCACTTGATTGTAAAAAGGGTCTTTTTGTTGTTATATATACATATAAATCACGCCGAGTCTCTGACCGGGTAGGCAGAAAGAATTGAGCGCCAGTTCTCCCTAGATTAACATACCTCTTTCGCTTCATCCACCATCAGTCCTTGAGTATATATATAGTGTTTGTATTAAAGGATGCAAAACCCTTTGTTTTTTATTGTCTGGATTGGGTTTGTTAAAACTGACACGTTTTCCTAATAAAGACAGCAACCACAGCAGAACGCAAGCTTTGAAACCGCGGGCTGAATTTGCTACTTTCCGAGAGGGTTGCATAGGATGTTGTTAATTTTATTTCGCTTCTTGTTTGCTTGTTATAAGCAACGCGGAAAGTTAAAATTGTTCATATTAAGCGAACTTTCATAATACAGTCATGATCAAACTTTATTAATTTCGTGTTCAACCATATATTAATATAAACATATATTAAATGCCTTAAAATCAATCATATATATCATACTGACTGAGCTAGACTTAGTTCGCTCAAGTGTTTTTTTTCAAAACGTAGCCAGCCTTTTTCCCCTTCCTGACAGAAATAAATACCTTGGTGTCAATTCCACACAAATTGACCTAGTCCCAAATAAGCAAAGCTTGTGTTATGGTAACTAAACAACGATATATTTACTTATATAGATAGATATATACATAAATACATAGGACATCCAAGACTAAGGTACATATACTCGTGTTCATCACACAAATATCTGCCCTCAGCGGGATTCGAACCCGCAACCTCAAGTTTCGCAGTCAGGTGTCCCGAGGTATTTATTTATTATTATTATGTATAGTCCCAACTACCTGGATCAAATCAATCGGACGCTCAAGGACGGGAACGTTAAGAGTACTCGAAACCGACGAGCATGTATGAAGAGACTGATGAATGTGGACGAAGCGAAAGAGGTATGTAAGTCTAGAGAGAACTGGCGCTCTATACTCTCTGCCTACCCCGTTAGGGACTTGGCGTGATGATATGTATGTATGTATATATAGTAATCCTTATCTCATTTTGCTTTCGTCTAATTAATCATTTCAGGTCTTATTAGGATCGGTTGCTTCGAACAGATTGTTAACCCTACAAACGACGAATAGCTTAATTATATTACAGAATGCGAAAGTAGGTGGACGAAGAGGCAGAGGAAGACCTCGTTCCAACTACCTTGATCAAATTGATTGTACTCAAGAACGAGCGAGCAAGGGCCAACATCTATGAAGAGACTAATTAATGTGGACGAAGCGAAAGAGGTCTTTAAATCTGAGAGGAACTGTCGCCTCTCTCTGCCTACGTGAGTCGACGCTGTGATGGTTCACGTATGTAGATTTGTAGGTATAAAAAATTATAAAAATAATGATAATTTCTTTATGTCAGATATTGACGTTGACAGTAACCGTTATTAGGTCCAATATCCTGTACATATTGTGCGTACGTAATGTGATACGTTAGTCAAAGCAATTGGTTCAATAGTGGGCGACGTGCTTCGCGTTACCGAGCTTATTGCACATTACCCTGCGGCTGTCATTGATCACCCAATACGCATTAGTACCAATTACACGAGCAATATCCATAAACAAAGCTGCCAGCCATGCACATTATTATAAACTAGTTGTCTAGACTTTTCTCTATGTATTAATCAAGCTATTAATCGTTGACTGGGCCAAATTTCCATTCAGTAGTTTTTGTATGAAAGATGAATACTACAAATTTCTATTCAATTTTCCATGGTAATAGCTTATACCCAATTAGCATTTACAACTTTAAAACACACCACATTATGTAAATGTATTTGCGGACCTGCAGATAACACTCGCTGCCTACCCTTACCTCGTTGCTTACCCCGTTAGGGTCTCGGCGTGATGATATGTATCCATATTTTATCCGGAATTTAATCATGATTTTTATTAAAAGCTCTCAATGAGCTAAGTTAGTTCGCACTCGAACACAGGGTACGAACGACATATTAAAAGTCAAATTATGCTTCCAACTTCACAAAACTTAAGTCTAACTTAAGATAAAGTATACAAAAAACTGACTTAAAATACCGTAGGGCAATCCTAAGTTAGGTAAATAATTACTGGTGCCTTTTCTTTTAGCAATTTAAGAGGCTTTAATACAACCTGAAAGAAAAACTTGGTCTATTACTCAACGTAAATTAATTTTGACAGGTTATTTATGTATATTTTAATAAGATAAGATTACTTTGATTTATGCACGCTGCACGCCGATAAATGAAATTGTAATTTATTATGTATAACGAACTTACGTGTTTAATTACACTGCGTAACAGAAGTGGAGATTAACACGACATCAATTACGTTTATATATTAAGGAAGCAGAGCATAGGTAGGTATATACATATATATATCCTCACGCCTTCCCACAAGTGTCCCCGAAGGGGTAGGCAGAGGTGTATAGGTAATACCCACACACCCACTCTCCGCCAGGGATATATTTTATGTGCCAACGTGACAGATGGCGAGTCCATCGCCGTTACTCAAGCACGACTATACATACGCCTTTGAATTACTTCTCAGACGTATGCAGGTTTCCTCTCGATGTTTTCCTTCACCGTAAAGCTCGTGGTGTGACTAATAACTGTACTTAAATTCAGAAAAACTCATTGGTACAGTCAGGATTCGAACTTGCGATCTGTGTGTCGCAGGCAACTGCTCGAAACACTCGGCCACCACATCTCATATACATATATGCTTTCGTTAAACTTAGGTAAGAAAGAAAACGTCTTGGGACAACCTGCATACGTTTGAGATGAATAACTTAAAGTTAAAACTATGCTCGCTCTGATTGGTAACTAAAACGTTTTACTTAATAATAAAATAAAATCGATCCCTAAACCTCGAAACCGGCGAGCATGTATGAAAAAGTGAATGTGGATGAACCGAAAGTTGTCTGTAAGTGTAAGAAAACTCGCAGAAATAGTTAGATTTTTTTTAGAATTGATAATATATATGTTGCTATATTGTATTTTGTTATATTGTAAAGTAGTTTATTAATGTTATTATTATTATTTCGTTTTAATATCATATTGGTACTGTAAGGATGTTAATGTGTGTCTAATTAAATAAATAAATAAAAAATAAATATATTCGTGTATAGTTATTACGCATTCAATAAATTTAGGAGCTTGCAATTTTCTACCTTAATGTATGTACCTTAATGTCGTATGAATTAAGGGCACATAAAAAAAATTGTGGCCCTGACTGCTGGTACAAACGCTGTAATGAGAATGAACATAGCGCGTGAGAGTATTGCTGATCGGGGCAACTTATTTATCGGCAGGCTCGTTTTCAATAAGTGATGCGAACTCGAAATGGACGAATTACACCCCCGTTGTACGGAGTTTTATGAAGCTTTATGACATACATACATATCAGGCCAAGTACGTGAGGTAGGCTCAGAGTAGTGCACCAGTTCTTTCTAGTATTACATATATCTTTCGCTTCATACACAGCCTTCAGTCTCTCAACCACTGTACTTAAGTTCAGAAAAAACTCATTGTTACAGTCAGGACTTGCAATCTTTGTGTTATTTTATTTCTTTGGTTATGCTCTATTCTATACATAAAATCATTCCTTCATACCATCAGGCCGAGTTCCTCCTTCGATTTCAAAGATGTAGGCAAAGGTGTAACAACACCCATCTTCTCGCCGAAGACATATTTATGTGCCAACGTGACAGATGGCGTATCTGTCTTATTATTATTACAATATGGCTGACATAATACGACATTGTGAGAAAAATCAATACATACTTATTTGCCAAGTTTCTTTGTACGTCGAACGGTGGGAGATGAAGCGATATATTTTAACGTCATAGCGAACTTCCTTGCTTGTTAGAATCTCATTACTCCATACTCGCACCCGGAAGGAATGCGAAGGATTACGCATGTAATTTATTTATTTGCCTTATTAGAGATGGGATTTACTGAATATGGTTATCTCATGTATGTTCTATAAGGTGGAGGTCCTGCCCCAGTCGGGGAACTCCGAATTCGAACGGGAAACCCGTTACGCCCTACATCTCTTGTTAGTAGTATTCCTTAGCACCTAAGAAGAACTTAGCTGTAACGCCTTTCGTCCAATTATCGGCTAAGTAGCCAAAGATCTTTAAATACACCTGAACACCTCTGCCCACCCATTCGGGGATTCTTGTGCGAAGGCGTGAAGATATATTTAATAATGAATATTTTCTTGTCAACCCCTTCTAGAGCAATAATATAAATACCCTTTTTTAAATAAGAGGCGTATCTAAACAAATAATAAACCCCAACTCCGTTGACAAGTCTGTACAGTGTTAGCATCAAACAACTAACATCTAGTCACATTTTATTACACACTAGCGGCCCATCCCGGCGTCGCGAGGGTGGACATAAGATTTTGTTATAAAAGAAAATATAGCTTATGTTACTCAGGATGAATGTAGCTGTCCAATAGTGAAAGAATTTTTCAAATCGGTCCAGCAGTTTCGGAGCCTATTCAATACAAACATACTTACATAGAAATCTTTATAATATTAGTATAGATACGTATCTCGCGATCTACCTACAAGGCAAATAGCTGGCGGCTTTCTTTCAGTACTTCCGGTAATGTATCGCCTGAAGAGATGTATCTACTTACATTGTTCGTGGCTCCTTGTTTACGCAATTTCTTGTCCCTGAGCACCTTCCCTTGTATAACAATGTAATGTACCTACACAATTTCAGTGAAAGCATGTACATGTATTTGTGAGCCATAGTAAATGTTAAATTACATTAGGTAGTGATAAAGAGAGATGACATAGCGAGCTTGTATAAATAAACTAGCGACCCGCCCCGACTACGTTCGGATAAAAACATTGTTTTGTTATATCTCAAATGGATATAACGTCAAGAGTACTCGAAACCGACGAGCATGTATGAAAAGACTGATGAATGTGGACGAAGCGAAAGGGTCTAGAGTCTAGAGAGAGCTAACGCTCTATACTCTCTGCCTACCCCGTTAGGGACTCGGCGTGATGATATGATGATGATGATGGATTAAGGTAGCGTTTTTGATTAAAGCTCCCAGGTTTCCCGGGTCTCCCAAACGTTACTTGTCTTTTTCCGACGCTATAAATAACCAGTACCATATTTCAACCAATATGCCTTAGGGGCAGTATCTCTATTTGTCGAAGAATTACAATTTGTATTTATATTATTATAGGTTTTTGTTAGTAGAAGCCTGCGGCGAATAATTCATGTTGATATGTTCGAAGCCTGTGGCGTGGGTAGTTATAATATGTGATTAGATATTATACATTATTATTTGTTAAATTACTTCACCAATTACACCACTTCACCTTCACCAATTAAAAATAAAAACTTAATAAAACATACACTTAAATCTTTCTCATGAATGATTTTATCGTTTGGAGAAAATGGCTTGAAAATCCGTTCAGGAGATTAGGAGTTTGTCACGAACAGACAGACATACAAACGCGCTGGGGGACTGTTGTTTAATATGTTGCGATATTTTAATAAAGACATAATAATAATTAGTAATTATTAACACTATTACCACTTATGAGGAGTGCTGACACATTTGTCCTCTGTCATGACGGCACCAAAATATATCTCCGTTGAAAAATTTATACTATTACACATATGCCTACCCTATAGGTATTGGAAAGACGTGAAATAATAAGAACTATATGTTTGTCTTCATATAATATAAAAATAAAGATGTTTATTTTATACAACAAATTTCAAAGTGGAAGCCCCGACCGTAAGATAAACTTTTTGGTCCTAACCTGAGCGCTACCGAGTCGACAATACAAATCTCGGTTAGCATACAGTACCTACTAGTCGAAATCGCTGCGGGGCTTGCTTCCATTTGCAATGCAATATAATTTTAACTCGTATATATATGAATATCCGTTTGTTTGTATCGTTTTCATGTCTTTACTACTGAACCTACAACAGACAGCCGTCTGGTCTAGTGGTTAGACCTCCTGTGAAACTTGTGGTCACGGGTTCGCGTCCCGCTGAGGACAGATATTTGTGTGATGAACACGAGTATTTGTATCTTAGTCTTGGATGTTCTATGCATCTATGTATATATATATATATCTATTTTTATTGTAAGTAAATATATGGTTGTCTAGTTACCATAACACAAGCTTTGCCTAATTTGGGGCTATGTCAATTTGTGTGGAATTGTCTAAAGGTATTTATTTATATCGTATGCACTTTGGTTAATCGATCATGAAATATCTCAAATTACTTGTCACAAAAGGACGTGGGATGTTTATAATTATGAAAAAATATCGTTCACAAGGAACAGGAAAATATATTTTAAGCGTTTGTCTGAAATAACAACACGGAATTTTGACATGATA
Organism: Drepana falcataria; assembly: GCA_945859725.1. Lineage (NCBI taxonomy): Eukaryota > Metazoa > Arthropoda > Insecta > Lepidoptera > Drepanidae > Drepana > Drepana falcataria. The sequence goes on from OX243925.1 coordinate 2,425,167, forward strand.
AATCGCCTGACAATATTATGTTTTGTGAAGCAGAAGGATCAGGAAATTCCGGACGTAAAATTAGAGCATTAACGCCGAGTGAACCCCGGGCAAACACTAGTGCAGTACAAAAGCGTTTAACTTTAGAGATACTTACCTGGTTTTATTCATACCCGTAGTTCCCGAAACAAAGTTAGTGGCAAACAAATGCTGACTCATTTAGAATTTTATAACCGTGTTAGTTATATGCAAACTGCGGCTTCATCCGCGTTAAATTTGATTTTATTGTAGTAAATTTTTCTGGAAACCTATCCTATGTCTCTGAGCCAAATTTTATCGAGTTTCATTCAGCAGTTATTGTGTGAAAGGGGAGCAATCATCCCCACAAAAATTTACATTTATATTAATGGTTATGTATCGCTGGCTTCACTCGCATTCATTTTCTTTTTCATCTTTTTTTTTAATAATAATGAAAAGAATGAAAAAAATCCAGATAATCTGAATTTTGTTCTCGAACAAAACATACCCTATGTTTTAATGCAGATAATAATCTTGCTCTGTACAAAAAATCATCGAATTTCGTTCAGTAGCTTTTGCGTGAACGATGAATAAACATCCTGAAAAACTTTCGCATTTGTAATATCAGTAGGATAGAAGGATGACAGAGCGTTAATGGTGCTGCACCAAGCGACTCCGTGTCTCCAATTTGATACACAATAACGTAGCGCTCACATGACACCTGACACGATAAAACATTTCTTTTCCCTTGTTATGCATGTGTGTCGTTAGAGGGGACATGTGGAACTGGCACTGAAGGGTGGCCATGCCTTGTGAAGGAGAAAAACATAAACATTCATATTAAATTTCTTTACTTCCGAGGTTGATCATCGAAATAGTATCTTGGTGTGTGTTCAACAAATTTTCTTTTCTAAGATAAATTCCCTAGATATACAAATGTGATAGACAGACTTCGAACAAAGACCATAACTTCTTACGATTTTATTTCTTATTTCTGCTTTTTAACATTTTGCTGTAGATCTTTAATACACTGAAAGCAATACGAAGCAAACTCGGCGTAGACTCACAACGTTGGCCATGACTGCGATAAAAAATCCACCGAACCAAATATCGTGGTAGCTCTACCCGACAATCGAGCAACAATTTTATCTCCCCTGAATACGCGCAATGTAAAATGTTTTCTAGTCTGTAATAGCGGAAACTCCTCGCTGAAGCGAAATGCGATCTACCTGCGTTGTAAATATAAATACGAAATCTGGATAGTTCCCGTCACTAGTACAAAGTAGGTTTACTAAGTAATGTGATAGAGGACATTTGCAATTCTATTCATGAAGACATTGTTTCATCATGCTATTCTTGGTGTACATACAAAGTTCTTATACCTACAAGACGGTCTTGCACGTTAACTTTTGCGTTAATGGTGTGGGTTCGATTTTCACCAGCAGCATTCGTCTCAAGAGCATGTTTGTTTGCGTATTTCACAGGTACATGCAAAGTCAAGAATGTAAGTTCAAATCCCGGCGGTCTCTACCAATGGGTATATCCTCACGCCTCCAAAAGAAGAAAGAAGGAAAGATCCTCGAAAGGGTACGCAGAGGTGTATAGGTAAAACCCACTCGCACTTTCCGCCAGAGATATATTTTTGGTAACAACGTGACAGATGGCAAGTCCATCGCCGTTACTCAAGCACGACTATACATACGCCATTGAATGCCTTCTAACTTATGTAGGTTCCTCTCGAAGTTTCCCTTCACCATAAAGCTCGTAGTGACTAATAACTGTCCTCAACTTAATAAAAAACTCATTGGTACAGTCATAATTTTCTAAGAAATGTGACCCATATTTAACATCACATCTCGACGAATAACGTCACACCTGCCATGAATGCGATACAATTGAGCGAACAATTCAATTTCTCGTAAGCATCACTTTACGAGCGTTACACTATCAACGTGCGGCTCGATTGGTGTGTTATTGTTACACTACGTAGGGAGACGGAAGCTATTTTCTTGACATCTGTACTAATAATACAAACTAGCGGTCCGTCCCGGCTTCGCACGGGTTGACAGATTTTTTTTATAAAAGAAAATATAGCCCATGTCACACAGGGTGAATGTAGCTTTCTAATGGTGAATGATTTTTTCAAATCGGTCCAGTAGTTTCGTAGCCTATTCTAACAAACAAACAAACAAACAAACAATCAAATCTTTCCTCTTTATAATATTAATATTTAATATTACCTATATATAGTATATATTAATATATTACAAATTTGCTAGTAGTAATATCTGTTGGCTTCGTTATCATAAATCAATTAAGACGAATTTGGGTATAAAGATCTTGGAGAAATACTGTAAATTTTTGGTCGCGGAAATAAAACATTATGTTATATATCCTCACGCCTACTCACAAGGGATCGTGAAAGGTTAGGTATGACGTAACAACATCCTCTTTTGAATACATATATGTATGTATGGTTGCAAAGTGAAAGATGGCGAGTCCATAGCTGCTTCTCAAGCACGACTATACATACGTCTTTAAATTTCTTCTGAAACATATTATGCAGGTTCACTTCACTGTGAATCTCGTGGTGTGTATAATCACATTTATTTACATTACGTACGTCCGCAGCAAACCATTACGCTAAAACCCCACAATCTACAAGACCTAACTATTTCAAGGCCGATTATGATATTATTGTAAGTTTGCTTCAATCTATCGACTGGGAAAACGAACTTACGGGTTCGGTTAATGAGATGGTACCTACGTTCTATATTCTGCTACAAAAAATAATTGATGAAAATGTTCCACTGAAAAGACCTGCTAATAAGAAGTACCCAATATGGTACTCACGCGAACTGATACGACTTTTTAAAGAAAAGCATAGATATCATGTAAAAATAAATAAGTACAACAATCCACTAGATGTCTTGTCGTTTGAAAACCTACGCGACAGGTGCAACAAAATTAGATCTAGTTGCTATAAGAAGTATATAGACGAGTTTGAAAATTCGGTATCTAAAAATGGCATTTTATTTTGGTCCTTCATAAAAAGCAAACGGAAATCCACAAGTAATTACCCATCACAGATGTATTATGAGGATAAAATTGCCTCTAACCTAGATGATATATGTAACCTTTTTGCACTAAACTTCTCCCAAGCGTACAATGTATCTGTAAATGAGACTTCTACCCCTAACTTTGATTATAAATCTGGACTATCTTCACCAGGCGCTCACACATTTAGTTGTAATGAAATATATCAAGTTTTGAAAAACTTGGATGATAGCAAAGGTGCTGGTAGTGATGGCATTCCCCCGGTCTTCATCAAGAGATGCGCTAAATCTTTGTCACTTCCACTAAAAATAATATTTAGTCGGTCAATGAAAGAAGGTGTCTACCCTGATCACTGGAAAAAACTTTAGTAGTCCCTATTTATAAGGCAGGTGAAAAGCACTTCGTATCAAATTATAGACCCATCTCTCTGCTCGTCATATTTGGAAAAGTTTTTGAAAAACTTCTTACTCAACAGTTATCAGCGCACCTTAAACATTACTTAACTGAACATCAGCATGGCTTCATAAAATCTAGGTCTACTACTACCAACCTTTTGTGCTTCACTAATACATTGTCTGAGTACGTAGATAAACGCGTACCTGTTGATGCTATATATATAGATTTCAGCAAGGCATTTGACAAAGTAGATCACTCATTGTTAATTAACAAACTATTCCAGCTAGGTATAGGAGGAGCATTAATAAAATGGTTCTACTCATACTTGCACAAGAGATCTGCCTGTGTTGTCATTGATGGTCACCATTCCGAACACTTCGTGGTTACATCTGGCGTTCCGCAAGGGTCACATTTAGGGCCGATTCTTTTCAACGTATTCATAAATGACATCACATTATGTTTTAAGAATTCAAATTGCTACCTTTTTGCTGATTATATAAAATTTTTGAAACCAATTTATACAAACCATGACATTGTTCAGCTGCAGGGAGACCTAGATAGAATGTCGGAATGGTGCACCAACAACAAAATGGTTCTGAATGTCAACAAGTGCCACTATATACAATTCACCCGAAACAAAACCGCTACACCAAACCACTATTATATAAATGACCAATATGTTTCTAACGTAGATACTATTCGAGACCTGGGCATCATGTTGGACAGTCATCTCAAATTTGATGTCCACATTCAAAACATTACCTCAAAAAGCTTTGAAACGCTAGGATTTGTTATACATAATAGCAAAGAACTAAGAAAATCATCTACCAAAATGAACCTGTACAATTCACTCGTTCTACCCATCCTTGAATATGGCATCTCTTGTATAATGACCACCTTGCAAAATCATTACCGAGTTATACCAGCAGACTTACACATTATAACATGCAACCACTCGCCACACGTAGAAAAATTATTGATCTAGTATTCTTACATAAGCTCTTAAATGGTACCATAGACTGTAGTCCCTTACTAAGCGCTCTACGAATAAATGCTCCATCGCGAATCCCACGTAAAGGGGCCTTTAACTTCTTTGATGTTAAATATTCTTATTCTAACCTCGGACATAACGCCGCTGTTCCAAGGGTGTGTAGGCAGTATAATTCACTGTCTAAGTTACACGACCTTGACATATGTGACCGACTCCCCAATTACAAAAAACAATTGATAGATATTTTAAATGTTTAATCTTAATATTTTTAATGTGTGTTGTCTATTCATACTGCCATTGTTTGTAGTTTTTAATGCTGTTTTATTTCAAATGTTTAAACAAAATAATTAGTTTGTATTTTCACTTTTTTTTAATGTTTTTATATTTTTATTTTTATATAGCCAACTTCCTGTTGCGACTGTATATCAATGCATGCTGTGGTCTCCTGTAACTGAAGGGACACGCTTGTCTAATATTGTAAAGATTATGTTTGTGTACTTTTCGTGTAACCTTTGTTGGAGATCCATAAACAAATAAAAAAAAAAAAATCACTGTAGGTACTTAAGTCAGAAAGACTCGTTGGTACGGTCCGGTTTCGATACCTAGAATCACTCGGTCTCCACAGCTCTTAGAAATAAAACTGGTAAAAAAAGTATGCGTTGGAACTTTTTATCAATTTATAATGGGTTTCCCTTTCGAATTTGAAGCTGCATGACTGGGGCAGTACCGCCCACCTTATAGAAGTTCGTAGCTAAATAACACAATTTATTTGTGTTGTATTCGTGCGCGATGCATAAGGTTTTCAATAATGAGCTTCTTTAGAAGGGGGGAGGATTGCTATAATGTGTTGGCAGCAGAGAGATTAATGCCATGTGCTTGTTATATAAAAAATATCGATGTACTTGTTGACGGCCGTCTGGTCTAGTGGCTAGAGCTCCTGAACGAACGAACGAAACTGGACGTCTCGAGTTAGATTCCTGCTGAGGCCAGATATCTGTGTGATGAACACGAGTATTTATAACTCAGTCTTGGATGTCCTATGTATTTATGTATATACCTATCTATATGTGTAAATATATCATCGTCCAGTTATTAAAAATTTAAGCTTTGCTTAATTTGGGGCTATGCCAATTTGTGTGAAACATCTTACTAATATCACGGCCAAACGGCTGAACCGATTTGGCTGAAAGTTGAAAGGGAGATAGCTTATACCTAGGAGGGAATAGGACATTCTTATTTTATAATGTATGATACTCTTTCACGGCATGATAAATCGCCTGACAAGATCAGGGAATCCCGGAAGTAAAATTACAGCATTACCGCGAGTGAACCCCGGGCAAACGATAGTAGGTATAACTGTAAGGTAAAACTTTTATCAACGCGAACGATCTGCTGCAACTGTTGTATTATTTATGGAGAGTTTGACACCCAATTAGTGAAGACATAGATGAGTGAAAATACCTGTTTCTCTATATAAAGGATGAGTATGAAATCCGTTCCTTTAAAAGGATAAAACCACATGAGCACTTGTTAAGAAGGGTTAAGATTAAAGGGGTTTACTGAAATGTCTTTGCAAATGGGTTACGTGACTAACGGTATCAATGTGTTAATGTTTATTTACAGTATATTCCAATCTGTACGTTCTTGGTAAAATAATAATAATAATATATAATATATCCTCACGCCTTCCTACAAGGGTCTCCGATGGGGTAGGCAGAGGTGTATAGGTAATACCCATACACCCACTTTCCGCCAGAGGTATATTTTAGGTAAAATATATTTATAATACGACAATTTATTGAACAACATTTACTACCTATGAAATTAACCTGTGAGTACTCGCACGTCCATAGTCCTGATAGTTATAAATGACATGATTTCGCCAATAAGACAGGTGGAAAGTTTACCGCCGTCTCTCCGAAACGCTTTCCATATTTTGTTCCCGGCTTCAAGCTTTAATTTTTCTATTATATATAAGTGAGGGAGAATTTGATACACTATTGCTGTTGTTCTAATATTAATGAATAGTTTCAGAGCATAACCTCTAAATTTCATACAACAGACCGATTTGAGTTCAAAATAATTTTGTGGTTTGGCTAAAAGCGGAATTTGCTCTGTATTTTTGGTATTTCGTGAGTATGCAGCTAAAATAATCTGTTTGATGTGTACCGATTAATGTTTTCTCTTTATGAGATTTGTGTGAAACTAATAAGCTCGTTCGCTATGTGGTTAGAACAAAATCCCTTTTGAAATGTCGTTGCAAGTTGTTGGAAACACCATCAATACTGATTATATAAAGTAAACTCTGCCGGAGTTTGCTTGTTTGTTTGTTTGAACGCGCTAATCTTAGGAACTGCTAAACATAGTAACATTATAAATGCATAAGTTTGCGAGGATGTTTGTCCCTCTTTCACGCAAAAACCACGGGCAGGAAATGGATGAAATTTGTCACAGAGATTGGATTAATACATAAGTTGTTTTATTCGAGATAAAATGTGCCTATTAAACTAATTTTACGCGCGTATCACCTCGGAGCATGGCTGAGCGACCATAAGCGGTGGTAAGCCGGTAAGGTGGTGGTAGCCGTAAGCGGACCGCTTGCATGTTGGCGGATTCTGACATAAAACATGTAGTTGGATGTTAACCACCAATAATAATAAAACCTTGGTACAATTCCACACAAATTGACGTGGTCTCAAATTAGGCAAAATTTTTAGGCAGGTATGGGAACTGCACGATATACATATTTTTTAGATAGATATACAAATGAATAAATAAATAGCAAATGTTACACTAAGGTACTCTTTATGCAACTCCTTTTGTAGATGATGTTACAGTGCCTTAAGTAGCTTACGTAAATCAGTATTAAATCTAGATATCTGGGTAGCTGGTGCATAAATATAATTTATTTCCAAGCAAGAACAAGTATTTCAAATAATTATTATTCATATTATATTCATGACATCCATATTCGAGATTCCTCTTTGTTTCCGGCACTTGAATTTAATTGTCATTATCAGAAAGCCAAGCTTCCTCGTACCTTAACGACGTCATTACTAAAAAGATACGGTACAGCCGGCTTACCTACATTCCAGCCCGACTGTACTGGCCGGGATAAAAATACCGTCATTCTCTACAATGGCAGATAAATTTGCTTTTGTTCACATTAATGAGAATTGCGAGCCGTGACACTGTAACCTATAGGGCGGGAGATAATCCATTTCGCTAATTTGGTAACACTTCCGAGTTCTCCAAAGCGATATATTTGTAGCACGACTATTTACATGCGTATGCAGGTTTCCTCTCGATGTTTTCCTTCACAGTAACGCTCGTGGTGTGACTTAAATATAAAAAAAAATTGGTCCATTTGGTATTCGAATTTACCACTGGTGTTGCAGACAACTCGAACAACTCAGCCACCACGGGTCAAACGTACATTAAATACATATATCAAGAGTAATCGAAACCGGCGAGCATGTATGAAGAGAGTGATTAATACGGACGAATCGAAAGAGCTATGTAAGTCTAGAGAGAACTGGCGCTCTACCCTCTCTGCCTATCCCGTTAGGGACTCGGCATAATGATATGAAATACAATCTTAAAAAGAAAAAAAACGTCAACCTTCTTACGATGAATTAGCGACGGGCGTCAAATGCTATAATTACGCCACTGGCTCTAGGTGAGTATTACAGTATACATTGTAATCTTTGGTTAGTGTCGTGTACCCGCGGGAATAAGTTTTCCACCACCCGCTAACGTGCAGCCTCAACATCCAACCTGGGATAACGGTAAAGTGGTATAAAGTGGTAACGAGCGTATATATTGAGATCCTCTGTGTGCAATTAATTAGGTTTTAACTGAATACTCATACAACAAAAAGGATTTTATTATTTCCAATTTTGTAAATTGATAATGGGTAAAATGAAAAACGTCTAAACTGATTTAAAAATTATATATCCACACGCCTTCCCACAAGGGTCCCCGAAGGGGTAGGCAGAGGTGTATAGGTAATACCCACACACCCACTTTCCGCCAGAGGTATATTAGGTGCCAACGTGACAGATGGCGAGTCCATCGCCGTTACTCAAGCACGACTATACATACGCCTTTGAATTTCTTCTCAGACGTATGTAGGTTTCCTCTCGATGTTTTCCTTCACCGTAAAGCTCGTGGTGTGACTAATCACTGTACTTAAGTTCAGAAAAACTTATTTGTACAGTCGGGATTCGAACTTGCGACCTTTGCGTCGCAGGCAACTGCTCGAACCACTCGGCCACCACGGCTACTACTACACACGGCTACGGATTTAAAAATTGTGTACGCATATCAAAAACCACATTACTCAGGGGTACTATGAGAATTATATTACATTGAAAAGATAAAGAAATACTCGCAGGAAGCACTTTAGGCTTTCTTTTGGCTGCGTCCAATGTTTAAATGAAAAGTTAAGTTGCATTAAGTTCCCAAGCGTTTGCTTCATTGTAAAACGGATCCGTCTGTAAAGTTACATTAGTCTTAGACCCGGGCCGACCTTTCTAACGTAACATTCTTTATCGAGGACCCAATGAAATGTACTTACAGTAACACTCAACAAAGCACACATACTGGTACTTACATACACTCAGCTGATTGGTCCACTACAGTACTCTTTATTTGGACTTCTTAGTGCTTAAGTTGTAGGTACTGGATCGAAGTGGAATCTAACAGAGTTTGACTGTTCTAAGTTTAATCGAGGTACCTCTGGAAGGGACATAAAATAGTTTTCAATTTAATTCTTAGTTTGATTGTTTCTTTTATTTTTAAAGCATTAAAGAGATTTTACGCGGTCCACCCAATGGTAAATGTTTACATACACCAGATATATTCTTACAGGGTAGGCACCCTGTAAGAATCTTAACGGGATCAGGCTAGATCGTTTTAAATAAAATATCATTGTACTTACAACAGAGCCGTGGTGGCCGAGTGGTTCGAGCAGTTGCCTGCGACGCAAAGGTCGCAAGTTCGAATCCCGACTGTACCAATGAGTTTTTCTGAACGTAAGTACAGTGATTAGTCACACCACGAGCTTGACGGTGAAGGAAAACATTGAGAGTAAACCTGTATACGTCTGAGAAGAAATTCAAAAGGCGTATGTATATATAGTCGTGCTGGAGTAACGGGGGTGTGGCTATTACCTATACACCTCTGCCTACCCCTTCGGGGACCCTTGTGCGAAGGCGTGAGGATATATATATTTCATTGTACTTAAGGTTTAATTTCATTTAGTACTGGCCTAAAAGTAGAGAGTACAATCAGTATCGTGGTATGCATCAAACAGATTAATGGAAATTGTATGAAGTTGTGTTGATACACACAAGTTTTACGGTAAAGGGAACGGTCGCGACTAATCTCGTATGCGTGTGAAAAAATTGGAAACCTATGTAAAGTTGTGTCTGAATTTCAGAAACCGACTTACCATCTGTCACTTCGCTTCATATCATATTTACATACTAACAACACGCCGAGTCCCTCACGGGGCATACAGAGAGAGTAGAGCTACAGTTCTCTCCTGATTTACACACTTACAGCAGCTTCATCATACATGCTCGCCAATTTCGGTATTTGCATTTGCGTAATATCGGTGACACGGCACTCCTTTTGATGGCTATTAATAAGAAGTAAAAAAAACAAGATATGAAATATACACCCACCTTCTTCTACAAGACTATTGCAACAACCAGATATTTCATGATCGCCTTATGTTGAAAACTGATCAATATTATCACAGAGCAGACCCCAAAAGATGATTACAGCATTGAATAACGCTCTTGGCACTTGGCGCGTGCTAAAGTGCTATTAGGGCACGAGCTCGTCTGTGCGACGTGACGTGAGTTTCCAGGCATCCTTTATCTATGGGCTGTGTGCGTAAAAATAAATTCATTTGGCGTTTCCAAGGCCAAGGTCGACACATAGCACGTCCTATGTTTCTCCCGAAATGTGGAATTAACCCGTCTGTTTGCTTTCACGCAAGCCCTCGGGCTATATGTACATACATATAGGTAACATTGAAGGCTTGTATCTAATACCTTTAAACGAGCAATTCTTGTATATATATATATATATATATAATCTGAATCTCGGAAACGGCTCCAACGATTTTCATGAAATTTGGTACGGGGGGGATTTCGGGGGCAATAAATTGATCTAGCTAGGTTTCATTTTAAAAAAAAGTAGTTTTATCCGTGTTTTTAGGCAATGAAAATCTCCTACAATTTCATTAGAATTTGAAATTCGCTACTGCTTTACCGACACAGCAACAATAAAGCGTTGCTAAGCAACAAACTTTAAGCCAATGAGTTTTTGGTTTGACGTTTTCGTAGACGTATTAAATTATATAAAATCAATTGTTTACTTACATGACAAAATGCCTAAACCTTCAAGAAAATAGTGATCGACAAACAGGACTCATTTCAACAAATCAATGAAAATAATCAGCTTTCCGCTCGTCCCACACGTAGTGCTAAAGTCTTGCAAAACTTGACTAACATTATACGAGCAGAAAGGTCTAATGATTTAGATGTTTCACTGAATATGACCAACAGCGGGAACGACGTCCACAAGATTTGCGGCAGCGAACAGCATAACGTGTAGCTACTGAACATTACGAACAACGGGAACGACCTCTACAAGATTTGCGGCAAAAAGCAGCACAACGTGTAGCTACTGAACATTACGAACAACGGGAACGACGTCTACAAGATTTGCGGCAGCAAGCAGCACAACGTGTAGCTACTGAACATTACGAACAACGGGAACGACGTCTACAAGATTTGCGGCAGAGAGCAGCACCACGTGTAGCTACTGAACATTACGAACAACGGGAACGACGTCTACAAGATTTGCGGCAGCGAGCAGCACAACGTGTAGCTACTGAACATTAGGAACAACGAGAGCGACGTCTGTAAGATTTGCGGCAGAGAGCAGCACAACGTGTAGCTACTGAACATTACGAACAACGGGAACGACGTCTACAAGATTTGCGTCAGAGAGCAGCACAACGTATAGCTACTGAACATTACGAACAACGAGAGTGACGTCTGTAAGATTTCCGGCAGGGTGCAGCACAACGTGTAGCTACTGAACATTACGAACAACGAGAGCGACGTCTGTAAGATTTCCGCCAGCGTGCAGCACAACGTGTAGCTACTGAACATTACGAACAACGAGAGCGACGTCTGTAAGATTTGCGGCAGAGAGCAGCACAACGTGTAGCTACTGAACATTACGAACAACGAGAGCGACGTCTGTAAGATTTCCGGCAGTGTGCAGCACAACGTGTAGCTACTGAAAATGACGAACAACGGGAACGACGTCTACAAGATTTGCGGCAGCGAGCAGCAGAACGTGTACCTACTGAACATTACGAACAACGGGAACGACGTCTACAAGATTTGCGGCAGCAAGCAGCACAACGTGTAGCTACTGAACATTACGAACAACGGGAACGACGTCTACAAGATTTGCGGCAGAGAGCAGCACCACGTGTAGCTACTGAACATTACGAACAACGGGAACGACGTCTACAAGATTTGCGGCAGGGAGCAGCACAACGTGTAGCTACTGAACATTACGAACAACGAGAGCGACGTCTGTAAGATTTGCGGCAGAGAGCAGCACAACGTGTAGCTACTGAACATTACGAACAACGGGAACGACGTCTACAAGATTTGCGTCAGAGAGCAGCACAACGTATAGCTACTGAACATTACGAACAACGAGAGTGACGTCTGTAAGATTTCCGGCAGGGTGCAGCACAACGTGTAGCTACTGAACATTAACGAACAATGAGAGCGACGTCTGTAAGATTTCCGGCAGCGTGCAGCACAACGTGTAGCTACTAAACATTACGAACAACGAGAGCGACGTCTGTAAGATTTGCGGCAGAGAGCAGCACAACGTGTAGCTACTGAACATTACGAACAACGAGAGCGACGTCTGTAAGATTTGCGGCAGAGAGCAGCACAACGTGTAGCTACTGAACATTACGAACAACGAGAGCGACGTCTGTAAGATTTGCGGCAGAGAGCAGCACAACGTGTAGCTACTGAACATTACGAACAACGGGAACGACGTCTACAAGATTTGCGTCAGAGAGCAGCACAACGTATAGCTACTGAACATTACGAACAACGAGAGTGACGTCTGTAAGATTTCCGGCAGGGTGCAGCACAACGTGTAGCTACTGAACATTAACGAACAATGAGAGCGACGTCTGTAAGATTTCCGGCAGCGTGCAGCACAACGTGTAGCTACTAAACATTACGAACAACGAGAGCGACGTCTGTAAGATTTGCGGCAGAGAGCAGCACAACGTGTAGCTACTGAACATTACGAACAACGAGAGCGACGTCTGTAAGATTTCCGGCAGTGTGCAGCACAACGTGTAGCTTCTGAACATTACGAACAACGAGAGCGACGTCTGTAAGATTTCCGGCAGTGTGCAGCACAACGTGTAGCTACTGAAAATGAAGAACAACGGGAACGACGTCTACAAGATTTGCGGCAGCGAGCAGCACAACGTGTACCTACTGAACATTACGAACAACGGGAACGACGTCTACAAGATTTGCGGCAGCAAGCAGCACAACGTGTAGCTACTGAACATTACGAACAACGGGAACGACGTCTACAAGATTTGCGGCAGAGAGCAGCACCACGTGTAGCTACTGAACATTACGAACAACGGGAACGACGTCTACAAGATTTGCGGCAGGGAGCAGCACAACGTGTAGCTACTGAACATTACGAACAACGAGAGCGACGTCTGTAAGATTTGCGGCAGAGAGCAGCACAACGTGTAGCTACTGAACATTACGAACAACGAGAGCGACGTCTGTAAGATTTCCGGCAGTGTGCAGCACAACGTGTAGCTACTGAAAATGACGAACAACGGGAACGACGTCTACAAGATTTGCGGCAGCGAGCAGCAGAACGTGTACCTACTGAACATTACGAACAACGGGAACGACGTCTACAAGATTTGCGGCAGCAAGCAGCACAACGTGTAGCTACTGAAAATGACGAACAACGGGAACGACGTCTACAAGATTTGCGGCAGCGAGCAGCAGAACGTGTACCTACTGAACATTACGAACAACGGGAACGACGTCTACAAGATTTGCGGCAGCAAGCAGCACAACGTGTAGCTACTGAACATTACGAACAACGGGAACGACGTCTACAAGATTTGCGGCAGAGAGCAGCACCACGTGTAGCTACTGAACATTACGAACAACGGGAACGACGTCTACAAGATTTGCGGCAGGGAGCAGCACAACGTGTAGCTACTGAACATTACGAACAACGAGAGCGACGTCTGTAAGATTTGCGGCAGAGAGCAGCACAACGTGTAGCTACTGAACATTACGAACAACGGGAACGACGTCTACAAGATTTGCGTCAGAGAGCAGCACAACGTCTACAAGATTTGCGGCAGCGAGCAGCAGAACGTGTACCTACTGAACATTACGAACAACGGGAACGACGTCTACAAGATTTGCGGCAGCAAGCAGCACAACGTGTAGCTACTGAACATTACGAACAACGGGAACGACGTCTACAAGATTTGCGGCAGAGAGCAGCACCACGTGTAGCTACTGAACATTACGAACAACGGGAACGACGTCTACAAGATTTGCGGCAGGGAGCAGCACAACGTGTAGCTACTGAACATTACGAACAACGAGAGCGACGTCTGTAAGATTTGCGGCAGAGAGCAGCACAACGTGTAGCTACTGAACATTACGAACAACGGGAACGACGTCTACAAGATTTGCGTCAGAGAGCAGCACAACGTATAGCTACTGAACATTACGAACAACGAGAGTGACGTCTACAAGATTTGCGGCAGCGAGCAGCACAACGTGTACCTACTGAACATTACGAACAACGGGAACGACGTCTACAAGATTTGCGGCAGCAAGCAGCACAACGTGTAGCTACTGAACATTAGGAACAACGAGAGCGACGTCTGTAAGATTTCCGGCAGGGTGCAGCACAACGTGTAGCTACTGAACATTAACGAACAACGAGAGCGACGTCTGTAAGATTTCCGCCAGCGTGCAGCACAACGTGTAGCTACTGAACATTACGAACAACGAGAGCGACGTCTGTAAGATTTCCGGCAGTGTGCAGCACAACGTGTAGCTACTGAAAATGACGAACAACGGGAACGACGTCTACAAGATTTGCGGCAGCGAGCAGCAGAACGTGTACCTACTGAACATTACGAACAACGGGAACGACGTCTACAAGATTTGCGGCAGCAAGCAGCACAACGTGTAGCTACTGAATATTACGAACAACGGGAACGACGTCTACAAGATTTGCGGCAGAGAGCAGCACCACGTGTAGCTACTGAACATTACGAACAACGGGAACGACGTCTACAAGATTTGCGGCAGGGAGCAGCACAACGTGTAGCTACTGAACATTACGAACAACGAGAGCGACGTCTGTAAGATTTGCGGCAGAGAGCAGCACAACGTGTAGCTACTGAACATTACGAACAACGGGAACGACGTCTACAAGATTTGCGTCAGAGAGCAGCACAACGTATAGCTACTGAACATTACGAACAACGAGAGTGACGTCTACAAGATTTGCGGCAGCGAGCAGCACAACGTGTACCTACTGAACATTACGAACAACGGGAACGACGTCTACAAGATTTGCGGCAGCAAGCAGCACAACGTGTAGCTACTGAACATTAGGAACAACGAGAGCGACGTCTGTAAGATTTCCGGCAGGGTGCAGCACAACGTGTAGCTACTGAACATTAACGAACAACGAGAGCGACGTCTGTAAGATTTCCGCCAGCGTGCAGCACAACGTGTAGCTACTGAACATTACGAACAACGAGAGCGACGTCTGTAAGATTTCCGGCAGTGTGCAGCACAACGTGTAGCTACTGAAAATGACGAACAACGGGAACGACGTCTACAAGATTTGCGGCAGCGAGCAGCAGAACGTGTACCTACTGAACATTACGAACAACGGGAACGACGTCTACAAGATTTGCGGCAGCAAGCAGCACAACGTGTAGCTACTGAACATTACGAACAACGGGAACGACGTCTACAAGATTTGCGGCAGAGAGCAGCACCACGTGTAGCTACTGAACATTACGAACAACGGGAACGACGTCTACAAGATTTGCGGCAGGGAGCAGCACAACGTGTAGCTACTGAACATTACGAACAACGAGAGCGACGTCTGTAAGATTTGCGGCAGAGAGCAGCACAACGTGTAGCTACTGAACATTACGAACAACGGGAACGACGTCTACAAGATTTGCGTCAGAGAGCAGCACAACGTATAGCTACTGAACATTACGAACAACGAGAGTGACGTCTGTAAGATTTCCGGCAGGGTGCAGCACAACGTGTAGCTACTGAACATTAACGAACAATGAGAGCGACGTCTGTAAGATTTCCGGCAGCGTGCAGCACAACGTGTAGCTACTAAACATTACGAACAACGAGAGCGACGTCTGTAAGATTTGCGGCAGAGAGCAGCACAACGTGTAGCTACTGAACATTACGAACAACGAGAGCGACGTCTGTAAGATTTCCGGCAGTGTGCAGCACAACGTGTAGCTTCTGAACATTACGAACAACGAGAGCGACGTCTGTAAGATTTCCGGCAGTGTGCAGCACAACGTGTAGCTACTGAAAATGAAGAACAACGGGAACGACGTCTACAAGATTTGTGGCAGCGAGCAGCACAACGTGTACCTACTGAACATTACGAACAACGGGAACGACGTCTACAAGATTTGCGGCAGCAAGCAGCACAACGTGTAGCTACTGAACATTACGAACAACGGGAACGACGTCTACAAGATTTGCGGCAGAGAGCAGCACCGCGTGTAGCTACTGAACATTACGAACAACGGGAACGACGTCTACAAGATTTGCGGCAGAGAGCAGCACAACGTGTAGCTACTGAACATTACGAACAACGGGAACGACCTCTACAAGATTTGCGGCAAAGAGCAGCACAACGTGTAGCTACTGAACATTACGAACAACGGGAACGACCTCTACAAGATTTGCGGCAAAGAGCAGCACAACGTGTAGCTACTGAACATTACGAACAACGGGAACGACGTCTACAAGATTTGCGGCAGCGAGCAGCACAACGTGTAGCTACTGAACATTACGAACAACGAGAGCGACGTCTGTAAGATTTGCGGCAGAGAGCAGCACAACGTGTAGCTACTGAACATTACGAACAACGGAAACGACGTCTACAAGATTTGCGTCAGAGAGCAGCACAACGTATAGCTACTGAACATTACGAACAACGGGAGCGATGTTTGCAAGATTTGCGGCAGCGAGCAGCACAACGTGTAGCTACTGAACATTACGAACAACGGAAATGACGTCTACAAGATTTGCGGCAGCGAGCAGCACAATGTGTAGCTACTGAAAATAACGGACAAAAAGAGCGACGTCTGTAAGATTTCCGGCAGTGTGCAGCACAACGTGTAGCTACTGAAAATGACGAACAACGGGAACGACGTTTACAAGATTTGTGGCAGAGTATGGCACAACGTGTGTAATTGTTGATAAAGGTCCCAATCATATTTTTTCTCATACATCTACCATGTACAGACAGTGATCCGTTACAGTTTTACAAACCACATCTAAATCGGATAAGCCGTTTCTGAGGTTAGCGTGTACAAATGTACAAACAAAAATTCAAAAAATCTGTGTTTTGGGTGCTGTTTGCGTTGATAAAGCTCCCAATCATATTTTTTTCTCATATATCTTCCATGTACAGACAGCAATCCGTTACATTTTTATTATATGTTTAGATAGATGATCCTTTATTTTGGCATCTCTTTTTAATTTCTTAACCAATTAAGTCGTGATTTTTATTTAAATAACAAGTTCATATTTTTTCATTATTATATTGGCAACATTAAAAAATATTATTCATATTCCATAAGTCTGTAATTCGTATAAATTATATTTTATTTATATTTACCGAGCTAAGCTCGGTCATCCAGGTACTATTTAATAAAGCGTGTATCTTCTCATTCATTATAACGCAGGAGATTCGGAATATCCTTCTATTTTTGTTATAGGCTTGTATCTCCTCATTCATTATAACGCAGGAGATTTTGAATATCCTTCTATTTTTGTTATAGGCGTTGTGAAACGGCATATTGAAGGTTTTGTAAAAAATATTTTAGATGACAATAATGTTAGAGAAGCAAGGACTTTGTTACTTTGTGACGTTGTTGCTTCTCTTGGTAGGTGTTTTCTTGGAAATGGAGGTCACGGTGTTTTATATTTAATAATATATGTTGTTCACGTAATTTAATTTAATTTAAGCCTATTTAAAAAATATAATTTGCTTAGGAAATCATAAGTCACGCATTATTTATAATGCGAATGTAAAATGAAGTTTTAAAAACCCTTGGAAAATTGGCGGCAAACATAACCACAGTTAAAAAACCAAATGATTCTGTGGTTTCTTTAAATAAATCTTAGTTGAGTGTGTTGGACTATAGATGGCGCGTTAGCTAAATTAAATAACATTGTATGAATTAATGTTACAGGTGTATTAGCCAAATAAACATTATTGTACAGATGCATACGTAGCCTAAATATCTAATTATTCAACGTGCAGTTGGCAGATCATCAGGATCATCTGTAAAGGGAAATAAAATTGTAAAAGAAAATTGTACATTTGAAGCAAGCGAGCGATAAATGATTTGAACTCACATCCATCCGGAATAAAGATTTGAGGTAGTGGCGTACTTTCAGCTGCCTGGAACATGAAAAAAATATAAGCAATATATATAGAGCAAGGGACCGATTCGATTAAATTTAGAATTATGGTAGGTGGGCCCGCATACATGTTTGCCATCTTAGCGGAGAAAAAAACAAAAGAAATACTCTGAATGACACTCGTCAAGGGTTTCCGAAGTTGCAGAGTGAGATGAAATAATAAACCATAATTGGTAGATGATTACTCACCTTTAGAACAAAAGAGGTTAACACAATGACAGCATATGTGATAAAGGTTTTAAGTGCCATGTTGGCAGTGTAACTTGTAGGGTTTTGATGCGAGAATGGCAGTACGTTTTAATATATACTCGTGTTTGCTTCGGGCCGTAGGTGTTATCAACAAAACAAACAAGTAACATTTCTTTAAACCTGTTCCTGTTACTACTTTTACGTTCAATATTCTGTATGCCAAATGAGGCAAGTTGAAATTGATTCATACATCCAAACAACCACAATAATTTGTGAAATTTTAAGTATGTATTAGGTTATCTATACTAATATTATAAAGAGGAAAGATTTGTTTGTTTTGTTTGTTTGTAATGAATAGGCTCCGAAACTACTGGACCGATTTCAAAAATTCTTTCACCTTTGGAAGGCTACATTATCCCCGAGTAAAATAGGCTATATTAAATTGGACCCGATAGGTGGCGCTGCGATCGAGTTTCAAGAATTTTACCTTTTTACCCGGGCGAAGCTTTCTGTGTGTTTCTGTGTGTCTTAAGCTAGATTCGAGAATGGTTTAGATTTACAATTGGACCCAATAGGTGGCGCTGCGATCGTGTTACGGGCAATTAAACTTTTTCACCCGAGCGAAGCTGGGCGGGACAGCTAGTTTTAAATATATTTTTAGTAACATTCTATCTTATTTTTCATCCGTCAGTATTAAATGCTAATGTCTTAATTTAATTTCTTAGGTGTCTTTTTTTGCCAATTAATATTCCACGAACACAATGAAGAGCACTTAATTTATGAGATTACGCATTCAAATTTAATAGAGTACCTTCGAGAAACCTGTCCGAATTTGGAGTAACTTCATTAGTGTACACGAAGGATGAATGCAGAAAATTTACTGAATAACAGTTTAATTTGAACTCTATGATAACTTTAATGTCTTGAAGTTAGTATTACTTTTATTATAATCTGAATGACACAGATGTTCAAACGTTCGCCTATATTCTAACAAACAGGATAACAGAGCATACAACATCTACGATTTACTATTTATTATTAAGTAACTGGCCTAACAAACGTCATATCGATTGGTTATATAATAAATAGTACCTGGATGACCGAGCTTAGCTCGGTAAATATAAATAAAATATAATTTATACGAATTACAGACTTATGGAATATGAATAATATTTTTTAATGTTGCCAATATAATAATGAAAAAATATGAACTTGTTATTTAAATAAAAATCACGACTTAATTGGTTAAGAAATTAAAAAGAGATGCCAAAATAAAGGATCATCTATCTAAACATATAATAAAAATGTAACGGATTGCTGTCTGTACATGGAAGATATATGAGAAAAAAATATGATTGGGAGCTTTATCAACGCAAACAGCACCCAAAACACAGATTTTTTGAATTTTTGTTTGTACATTTGTACACGCTAACCTCAGAAACGGCTTATCCGATTTAGATGTGGTTTGTAAAACTGTAACGGATCACTGTCTGTACATGGTAGATGTATGAGAAAAAATATGATTGGGACCTTTATCAACAATTACACACGTTGTGCCATACTCTGCCACAAATCTTGTAAACGTCGTTCCCGTTGTTCGTCATTTTCAGTAGCTACACGTTGTGCTGCACACTGCCGGAAATCTTACAGACGTCGCTCTTTTTGTCCGTTATTTTCAGTAGCTACACATTGTGCTGCTCGCTGCCGCAAATCTTGTAGACGTCATTTCCGTTGTTCGTAATGTTCAGTAGCTACACGTTGTGCTGCTCGCTGCCGCAAATCTTGCAAACATCGCTCCCGTTGTTCGTAATGTTCAGTAGCTATACGTTGTGCTGCTCTCTGACGCAAATCTTGTAGACGTCGTTTCCGTTGTTCGTAATGTTCAGTAGCTACACGTTGTGCTGCTCTCTGCCGCAAATCTTACAGACGTCGCTCTCGTTGTTCGTAATGTTCAGTAGCTACACGTTGTGCTGCTCGCTGCCGCAAATCTTGTAGACGTCGTTCCCGTTGTTCGTAATGTTCAGTAGCTACACGTTGTGCTGCTCTTTGCCGCAAATCTTGTAGAGGTCGTTCCCGTTGTTCGTAATGTTCAGTAGCTACACGTTGTGCTGCTCTTTGCCGCAAATCTTGTAGAGGTCGTTCCCGTTGTTCGTAATGTTCAGTAGCTACACGTTGTGCTGCTCTCTGCCGCAAATCTTGTAGACGTCGTTCCCGTTGTTCGTAATGTTCAGTAGCTACACGCGGTGCTGCTCTCTGCCGCAAATCTTGTAGACGTCGTTCCCGTTGTTCGTAATGTTCAGTAGCTACACGTTGTGCTGCTTGCTGCCGCAAATCTTGTAGACGTCGTTCCCGTTGTTCGTAATGTTCAGTAGGTACACGTTGTGCTGCTCGCTGCCACAAATCTTGTAGACGTCGTTCCCGTTGTTCTTCATTTTCAGTAGCTACACGTTGTGCTGCACACTGCCGGAAATCTTACAGACGTCGCTCTCGTTGTTCGTAATGTTCAGAAGCTACACGTTGTGCTGCACACTGCCGGAAATCTTACAGACGTCGCTCTCGTTGTTCGTAATGTTCAGTAGCTACACGTTGTGCTGCTCTCTGCCGCAAATCTTACAGACGTCGCTCTCGTTGTTCGTAATGTTTAGTAGCTACACGTTGTGCTGCACGCTGCCGGAAATCTTACAGACGTCGCTCTCATTGTTCGTTAATGTTCAGTAGCTACACGTTGTGCTGCACCCTGCCGGAAATCTTACAGACGTCACTCTCGTTGTTCGTAATGTTCAGTAGCTATACGTTGTGCTGCTCTCTGACGCAAATCTTGTAGACGTCGTTCCCGTTGTTCGTAATGTTCAGTAGCTACACGTTGTGCTGCTCTCTGCCGCAAATCTTACAGACGTCGCTCTCGTTGTTCGTAATGTTCAGTAGCTACACGTTGTGCTGCTCCCTGCCGCAAATCTTGTAGACGTCGTTCCCGTTGTTCGTAATGTTCAGTAGCTACACGTGGTGCTGCTCTCTGCCGCAAATCTTGTAGACGTCGTTCCCGTTGTTCGTAATGTTCAGTAGCTACACGTTGTGCTGCTTGCTGCCGCAAATCTTGTAGACGTCGTTCCCGTTGTTCGTAATGTTCAGTAGGTACACGTTCTGCTGCTCGCTGCCGCAAATCTTGTAGACGTCACTCTCGTTGTTCGTAATGTTCAGTAGCTATACGTTGTGCTGCTCCCTGCCGCAAATCTTGTAGACGTCGTTCCCGTTGTTCGTCATTTTCAGTAGCTACACGTTGTGCTGCACACTGCCGGAAATCTTACAGACGTCGCTCTCGTTGTTCGTAATGTTCAGTAGCTACACGTTGTGCTGCACGCTGGCGGAAATCTTACAGACGTCGCTCTCGTTGTTCGTTAATGTTCAGTAGCTACACGTTGTGCTGCACCCTGCCGGAAATCTTACAGACGTCGCTCTCGTTGTTCCTAATGTTCAGTAGCTACACGTTGTGCTGCTTGCTGCCGCAAATCTTGTAGACGTCGTTCCCGTTGTTCGTAATGTTCAGTAGGTACACGTTGTGCTGCTCGCTGCCGCAAATCTTGTAGACGTCACTCTCGTTGTTCGTAATGTTCAGTAGCTATACGTTGTGCTGCTCTCTGACGCAAATCTTGTAGACGTCGTTCCCGTTGTTCGTAATGTTCAGTAGCTACACGTTGTGCTGCTCTCTGCCGCAAATCTTACAGACGTCGCTCTCGTTGTTCGTAATGTTCAGTAGCTACACGTTGTGCTGCTCCCTGCCGCAAATCTTGTAGACGTCGTTCCCGTTGTTCGTAATGTTCAGTAGCTACACGTGGTGCTGCTCTCTGCCGCAAATCTTGTAGACGTCGTTCCCGTTGTTCGTAATATTCAGTAGCTACACGTTGTGCTGCTTGCTGCCGCAAATCTTGTAGACGTCGTTCCCGTTGTTCGTAATGTTCAGTAGGTACACGTTCTGCTGCTCGCTGCCGCAAATCTTGTAGACGTCGTTCCCGTTGTTCGTCATTTTCAGTAGCTACACGTTGTGCTGCACACTGCCGGAAATCTTACAGACGTCGCTCTCGTTGTTCGTAATGTTCAGTAGCTACACGTTGTGCTGCACCCTGCCGGAAATCTTACAGACGTCGCTCTCGTTGTTCCTAATGTTCAGTAGCTACACGTTGTGCTGCTTGCTGCCGCAAATCTTGTAGACGTCGTTCCCGTTGTTCGTAATGTTCAGTAGGTACACGTTGTGCTGCTCGCTGCCGCAAATCTTGTAGACGTCACTCTCGTTGTTCGTAATGTTCAGTAGCTATACGTTGTGCTGCTCTCTGACGCAAATCTTGTAGACGTCGTTCCCGTTGTTCGTAATGTTCAGTAGCTACACGTTGTGCTGCTCTCTGCCGCAAATCTTACAGACGTCGCTCTCGTTGTTCGTAATGTTCAGTAGCTACACGTTGTGCTGCTCCCTGCCGCAAATCTTGTAGACGTCGTTCCCGTTGTTCGTAATGTTCAGTAGCTACACGTGGTGCTGCTCTCTGCCGCAAATCTTGTAGACGTCGTTCCCGTTGTTCGTAATGTTCAGTAGCTACACGTTGTGCTGCTTGCTGCCGCAAATCTTGTAGACGTCGTTCCCGTTGTTCGTAATGTTCAGTAGGTACACGTTCTGCTGCTCGCTGCCGCAAATCTTGTAGACGTCGTTCCCGTTGTTCGTCATTTTCAGTAGCTACACGTTGTGCTGCACACTGCCGGAAATCTTACAGACGTCGCTCTCGTTGTTCGTAATGTTCAGTAGCTACACGTTGTGCTGCTCTCTGCCGCAAATCTTACAGACGTCGCTCTCGTTGTTCGTAATGTTCAGTAGCTACACGTTGTGCTGCTCCCTGCCGCAAATCTTGTAGACGTCGTTCCCGTTGTTCGTAATGTTCAGTAGCTACACGTGGTGCTGCTCTCTGCCGCAAATCTTGTAGACGTCGTTCCCGTTGTTCGTAATGTTCAGTAGCTACACGTTGTGCTGCTTGCTGCCGCAAATCTTGTAGACGTCGTTCCCGTTGTTCGTAATGTTCAGTAGGTACACGTTGTGCTGCTCGCTGCCGCAAATCTTGTAGACGTCGTTCCCGTTGTTCTTCATTTTCAGTAGCTACACGTTGTGCTGCACACTGCCGGAAATCTTACAGACGTCGCTCTCGTTGTTCGTAATGTTCAGAAGCTACACGTTGTGCTGCACACTGCCGGAAATCTTACAGACGTCGCTCTCGTTGTTCGTAATGTTCAGTAGCTACACGTTGTGCTGCTCTCTGCCGCAAATCTTACAGACGTCGCTCTCGTTGTTCGTAATGTTTAGTAGCTACACGTTGTGCTGCACGCTGCCGGAAATCTTACAGACGTCGCTCTCATTGTTCGTTAATGTTCAGTAGCTACACGTTGTGCTGCACCCTGCCGGAAATCTTACAGACGTCACTCTCGTTGTTCGTAATGTTCAGTAGCTATACGTTGTGCTGCTCTCTGACGCAAATCTTGTAGACGTCGTTCCCGTTGTTCGTAATGTTCAGTAGCTACACGTTGTGCTGCTCTCTGCCGCAAATCTTACAGACGTCGCTCTCGTTGTTCGTAATGTTCAGTAGCTACACGTTGTGCTGCTCTCTGCCGCAAATCTTACAGACGTCGCTCTCGTTGTTCGTAATGTTCAGTAGCTACACGTTGTGCTGCTCTCTGCCGCAAATCTTACAGACGTCGCTCTCGTTGTTCGTAATGTTTAGTAGCTACACGTTGTGCTGCACGCTGCCGGAAATCTTACAGACGTCGCTCTCATTGTTCGTTAATGTTCAGTAGCTACACGTTGTGCTGCACCCTGCCGGAAATCTTACAGACGTCACTCTCGTTGTTCGTAATGTTCAGTAGCTATACGTTGTGCTGCTCTCTGACGCAAATCTTGTAGACGTCGTTCCCGTTGTTCGTAATGTTCAGTAGCTACACGTTGTGCTGCTCTCTGCCGCAAATCTTACAGACGTCGCTCTCGTTGTTCGTAATGTTCAGTAGCTACACGTTGTGCTGCTCCCTGCCGCAAATCTTGTAGACGTCGTTCCCGTTGTTCGTAATGTTCAGTAGCTACACGTGGTGCTGCTCTCTGCCGCAAATCTTGTAGACGTCGTTCCCGTTGTTCGTAATGTTCAGTAGCTACACGTTGTGCTGCTTGCTGCCGCAAATCTTGTAGACGTCGTTCCCGTTGTTCGTAATGTTCAGTAGGTACACGTTCTGCTGCTCGCTGCCGCAAATCTTGTAGACGTCGTTCCCGTTGTTCGTCATTTTCAGTAGCTACACGTTGTGCTGCACACTGCCGGAAATCTTACAGACGTCGCTCTCGTTGTTCGTAATGTTCAGTAGCTACACGTTGTGCTGCTCTCTGCCGCAAATCTTACAGACGTCGCTCTCGTTGTTCGTAATGTTCAGTAGCTACACGTTGTGCTGCACGCTGGCGGAAATCTTACAGACGTCGCTCTCGTTGTTCGTAATGTTCAGTAGCTACACGTTGTGCTGCACCCTGCCGGAAATCTTACAGACGTCACTCTCGTTGTTCGTAATGTTCAGTAGCTATACGTTGTGCTGCTCTCTGACGCAAATCTTGTAGACGTCGTTCCCGTTGTTCGTAATGTTCAGTAGCTACACGTTGTGCTGCTCTCTGCCGCAAATCTTACAGACGTCGCTCTCGTTGTTCCTAATGTTCAGTAGCTACACGTTGTGCTGCTCGCTGCCGCAAATCTTGTAGACGTCGTTCCCGTTGTTCGTAATGTTCAGTAGCTACACGTGGTGCTGCTCTCTGCCGCAAATCTTGTAGACGTCGTTCCCGTTGTTCGTAATGTTCAGTAGCTACACGTTGTGCTGCTTGCTGCCGCAAATCTTGTAGACGTCGTTCCCGTTGTTCGTAATGTTCAGTAGCTACACGTTGTGCTGCTTTTTGCCGCAAATCTTGTAGAGGTCGTTCCCGTTGTTCGTAATGTTCAGTAGCTACACGTTATGCTGTTCGCTGCCGCAAATCTTGTGGACGTCGTTCCCGCTGTTGGTCATATTCAGTGAAACATCTAAATCATTAGACCTTTCTGCTCGTATAATGTTAGTCAAGTTTTGCAAGACTTTAGCACTACGTGTGGGACGAGCGGAAAGCTGATTATTTTCATTGATTTGTTGAAATGAGTCCTGTTTGTCGATCACTATTTTCTTGAAGGTTTAGGCATTTTGTCATGTAAGTAAACAATTGATTTTATATAATTTAATACGTCTACGAAAACGTCAAACCAAAAACTCATTGGCTTAAAGTTTGTTGCTTAGCAACGCTTTATTGTTGCTGTGTCGGTAAAGCAGTAGCGAATTTCAAATTCTAATGAAATTGTAGGAGATTTTCATTGCCTAAAAACACGGATAAAACTACTTTTTTTTAAAATGAAACCTAGCTAGATCAATTTATTGCCCCCGAAATCCCCCCCGTACCAAATTTCATGAAAATCGTTGGAGCCGTTTCCGAGATTCAGATTATATATATATATATATATATATACAAGAATTGCTCGTTTAAAGGTATTAGATAAATAAATTAATTATTCTGTTTCGCTTCATCCGCATTCATCTATCAGCTTCTTCGTTGTTCGATCGAATACCTTGGAAGGTCGAACGTCAGCTTTCGTATTGTATAGTTCTTTAGACAATTGTCTTTCACTCGTGCTTTCATAAAAAAAACCGTACGTTAAATAGAATACGGGTCGAATTGTCGCGAGTTATTTAACCAACGCATACAGAACGAAAACTAATGATAGTGCTTATTCGCTGACTTTAGGTAAGTGTTATTTGAGAACTCAAAGATGTCAGATGGCCCACAAAAACACATCGAAATATGTTGTAAAAAGTATATTTGTAGCTTCAAAGTTATGTTAATTTGGAATTCCGAGTAAAATTACATATTTACATAACCAAAGCGTCCTACAAACAATTTTTCTTGTGTTCTTGTTACATATTTGTCACACAAGGCAGCAAATCTATAAAATGTATGTAATTTAAGTCGTTACGTTTTTATTCCAATAAAATGGAGAAACAACTTATTTATGTCATCGGTGGTTTGTTAAAATGTGCTATAAAGGCCGTATAAGGAGTGTTGGTTCTTTTTACGAGGCACAATCAAACGTACGTTCATGACACTGACCCCACACTTATGCACATTTGTATGTGTTGTTCAGGCTAAACTTGTTAACATATTTAGCTCTGTTTTTGTATATCTCGAATTCTTTCTAACTTAGATTGATCATCTGAATTAAGGCCCTAAAGTAGACAGAGATATGGCGGCAAGTATTGTTTTAAAGATATATTCAAAGACTCAAGTTCAGGTGCTGAAACGGACGTAAACATCAAGAGGAAACCTGCATACACTTGAGAAAAAATTCCAAGGCGTATGTGTAGTCGTGCTTGAGTAACGGCGTCGGTCTCGCCATCTGTCACGTTAGCATCTAAAAATATATCTCTGCCGGAAAGTGGGTGTGTGGGTACTACCTATACACCTCTGCCTACCCCTTCGGGGACCCTTGTGGGAAGGCAGGAGGATATGCATTCATATAAATATGATTACATCTCTCATTATAAAATTATAATATAAGGTTTGTTAAAGTCGTCGTGCTAAAAATGCCTTCTATATCTACTTATTACACATTATGAAGTGAAGAACAAAATTTCGTAAAAATATTACACTTGTTACAACTTCTTCTTCCTTTAACACATGCTTTGAGGAAGCGTTCATATTCCCTCATGATAACGCAATCAAAAATCAAAATCAAAATCAAAATATTTTATTCAATGTAAGGGACACAGGGAACACTTATTGAACGTCACATATTTAATATAAACTAAAGTTACCACCGTTTCCAAGAAAAAAAAGTACCTGCCAGGAGAAGAAACGGCGAAACAAACTCCCCGGTTTTTTTTTTTAACATTTGTTCCCTTTTACGTGGGGGGAGAAAAGATTACATATATAAAATCTGTACCAGAGGAGCAATTCATTGCCATGCATGGCCATCATTCAAATAATCTGATGTTTTATAATAAGCCTTTTGAATTAATTTACTTTTAATTACAGCTTTAAATTCTACAAAAGGTAATTCAATTATTTTCCTAGGTAGCTTATTAAAAAAGCGTATACCTTGCCCGACAAATGAGTTGCTAGTTTTGTGTAATCTAGCTGTAGGAACATGGAGTTTATCTTTGTTACGTGTATTTACAGTATGCAAGTCGCTATTTTTCTTAAATTTTATAATATTCTTTCTTACAAATAACACATTTTGGAATATATATTGACATGGTACGGTCAATATGT
Source organism: Drepana falcataria (assembly GCA_945859725.1). Lineage (NCBI taxonomy): Eukaryota > Metazoa > Arthropoda > Insecta > Lepidoptera > Drepanidae > Drepana > Drepana falcataria. The sequence goes on from OX243925.1 coordinate 2,452,984, forward strand.
CAATTTCCTTGAATAATTCTCTGAGAGAATCTCGAGGCTTAAGGCTATAAATTGCACGAATAGCCCGCTTTTGCAGCACAAAAATAGATCCAATGTCTGCAGCATTACCCCACAAAAGAATGCTGTAAGACATGACACTATGAAAATAGCCGAAATAAACTAAACGAGCTGTGTTGATATCAGTCAAGTGTCTAATTTTTCTTACCGCGAATGCTGCAGAGCTGAGTCTATTCGCCAATCCATTAATGTGGGGTCCCCATTGCAGTTTGTGATCCAATGTGACTCCAAGGAAGACTGTTGAATCCACAAGGTTTAACTCCTCGTCATTTATAACTATAGGGGTAGTTAAAACCTTTTTCACGTTCGACATTGTAAATTTAATACATTTCGTTTTCCCAGCATTAAGTACCAAATTATTGGCACTAAACCAATGAACCACGTCAGAGAGAGCATTATTTACATCGTCAAAGTTTTCTTTCTGTCGGTCTATCTTAAATAGTAAAGAAGTATCATCAGCAAATAATACAATATCATGTTTATCATTTACCAGGTGTGGTAGGTCATTGATATAGATAAGAAAAAGAAATGGACCGAGAATCGAACCCTGTGGAACGCCCATAGCTACTGGGCACCCCGGAGATATTTCCCCACGTATACACACTTTTTGTACTCGTTTACTTAAGTATGATGATATAAGGTTTAGAGCTAAATTCCTTATACCATAGTGGTCTAACTTCCTGATCAAAGTTTCGTGATGCACACAATCGAAGGCTTTGGATAGGTCACAAAAAACACCTAAAGCATCTTTTGAATCCTCCCAAGCCTCAAGAATTTTCTTAATAAGCTCGACACCTGCATCGGTAGTCGAGCGACCCTTTGTGAAGCCGTATTGTTTACTATGCATCATCTCATGTTTGTTAAAAAAGGCTAGCATCTGGTTAAGTAAAACTTTTTCAAAAATTTTGCTGAAAACTGGCAATATTGAGATGGGTCTGAAATTGTTTGGGTCGGTCATGATACCAGTTTTAAATAAAGGAATGATTTTACTGTATTTCATTTGATCAGGAAATTCACCGCTAGCAATACATGCATTAAAAACTAATGCTAAGTCTACTGCAACAATGTCAATAATACTACTTAGAACTTGTACAGAGTGTCCCCATAAATCAGTCGACTTTTTCATGTCTAGGGATTTAAAAGTTTTAATTATGTCTTCGGGGGTAACAGTATTGAAATAAAATTCAGTATGAGATTCTTCCACATGAGCTTTAAGAATTTTTTCAGCGGCGGAAGGTGATGAAATTAAAGATTTTGTTAATGAGACTGGAATATCAGCAAAAACAGATTCAAAAGCGGTGGCTACAGCAATATCAGATTTTATTAAAGTATCATTAATTTTTATTATTATTTTATCCTGTTTTAGTGCCGATTTCCCAGTCTCACTATTTATAATATTCCACGTTGTCTTAGTCACATTGGATGACTTTGAAATTTTATTTCTGACAGCAATAGACTTGGCGTTTGAACAAACCTTTTTAAACACTTTGGAATAATTTTTAACATAATTTATAAAATCTAAATCAAAATTACATGTTTTCTCATGGTAAAGTTCATACAGCCTTCGTCTACTTCTGTGAATGCCTGTGGTAGCCCATTCACCAAACGCCATATGGTTACCAATGTGAACAGTCTTAGGGGTAAATATGCGCTCATGTTCTTTATGTACCACTTGGAAAAGAGAATTATACATAGATTGAGGATTTTGGTGGTTACTTTTTAAAGGAAATTTACCGAGCATGTTACCACGAAAACTGTTCAAGCGACTTGCATTTACAGGTACGTAAGTAATCCGCTTTTTGGAAACTTTAAAATTATGTTTTCGAAAACTTACTAATTGGCCGCAGTGATCTGATTCTAGTTTATTTATGATGGCATTACTAATGGGCTCAAAATTAGTAAATATATTATCAATACATGTAGCTGATGCGCTAGTTATTCTTGTAGGCTCAGAAAACATATGAGTTAAATTGAAAGAAGCAAAAAGGCATTTAAAACGATTACTTGTGGATGAGTTTTCAAGTATATTAACATTAAAATCTCCACATACTATTATATTTTTGCCTGACTTACAAATTTTATTTAAAACTTCTTCCATAGCTTTTTCAAACTGTTCATAATCTCCACTTGGGGGTCGGTATACGCACACAACAATGTATCGCTCTAACTCTATACATGACAATTCAGTAGTACGCTCCGCAGAAAGATGCACAATGTCCCTACGTTCTTTATATTTAAGGTTTTTCTCCAATATTATCATGGAACCCCCACGTATTGCATCTTTCCTGCTGAAGGCACTAGCAACCTGGTGATTGTTGAAATTGAGCATGATCTGCTCGTCTCTTAGCCAATGTTCAGTTAAACATAAGATATTAATATTATTACAGTTCATGAACAATTCCAATTCTAATTCTTTATTTAAAATACCTTGTATATTCTGATGCACCAGGTTAAAAACATTTTTATTACATATGTGAGTTGTGCCAGAGAAAGCCTCTGTTGTCTTAGAACTTAATTTAAAGTATTTGGAACGTATTCCAAAGAATAACTATTCTGATCATGGTTTGACTGCTCAATAGAAGCAGTATTGGTAGCCAATGATTTGGCTGTACTTAAATAAAAAATGTGTATACAATAATGTAGCATACTTGCTACTTGTCTCTTAAATTTATTAGAAAGATGATATCTTTCATTAATCAAATTGTAATTCGAAATTATTGAATTATTATTATTCAAGTCAATGAATGAAAATATATTATTATAATTGCTTATAAGCTGCATGCAGCAATTTAATTTATATCTAATAGAATTTTCCCTCTGTGACAAACCTCTGCTATAGGGAAATGCAAATAATATTATGTGTTTTACACTAAGACAACTCAGCGAGTCAATTAATTTAGTCATTTCATCCTTATTCATATTTCCCCTTCTCCCACACATAATAGCTATGGTAGGACAGGAACTACACCGATCACTCAGCACCTCAGAGACAAGGTGTTTATACTCTGCACCAGGCACACAGTGGTTTATGGCCTGGCAAGTACTGTGTGACAAGTGCAACCCCATATCCTTCCCTAACTCATCACTATATAGTATTATATCCTGTGTTGGCCGGTTTTTGGAAGTACTAAGTTTATTGAGTTTATTGGAGCTGTCATTCAGCAATGGCTCAGACAGGAGCATGTGAGGCACATGAGATGGTTGCACATCAGACCCACAGTTACATTTATTTGACAAAGAAGTGAAGCGGTCATAATTATACTTTGACATATCAACCACCTCACTGAGTGCAAGTATGTGCTCCTGAATTTCAACACGAGAGCTATTGTATTTCATTGTAACTTGTTGCAGTGATGCAGTAAGCGCAGTGACCTCAGACTCGAGCTGCTGAATGTCAGCTTCATATTTTAAATAATTATTTTCTAATTTTTGTTGTGTCAAATTTAACTTATGGAAAACATTATTATGCTTTTTGCAAAATGCAAGAGCTTTGTAGTTAGTATATAACAATATTAAACAAGTTTGCTGCAAATGTGCAAACATCTTGCTCGTTGCGAACTTTCTTTTTGAGTCTGCAACTCTGTACAATTGAATAATACAACTTTTTTTTTATACCACACGGGTGGCATACTTGATCTCTAGCTTACATGTTTTAAATAGCATTCCATCAAATATGGATAACGGCGATGGACTCGCCATCTGTCACGGTGGCGCCTGATATACCTCTGGCGGAAAGTGGGTGTGTGGGTATTACCTACACACCTCTGCCTACCCCTTCGGGGACCCTTGTGGGAAGGCGTGAGGATATACTTACCATCAAATATGAATGAAGTCTCATAGTTCTCACACATTCGGATTCAGGATTCTATTTATGAATGAAGAGGCTAAGAAAGATCATGTTGTAATTATTAAGAAAAAAAATATCGAACACATCAATGTGAGAATGTCATCAGTACTCGAAACCGGCGAGCATGTATGAAGGGAAAAGTGCGAAAGAAATCTATAATTTTAGAGAAAACTGGTATTTTATTATCGGTGTATCCCTGTGAGTGACTCGGTATGATTATACGTAGGTATGTATTTTTATAATAAAGGCGGCGCAAAGAAGTACGTTCATTTTAAGTCACCTACATACGAGTGCATTTGATACGCCCTTATCTTGCGGTGAGTAATGATCTCAATTTCGTTACAAAAGAGGCACATTGGTCCGACATAGACCTTAAAAAGGGCCAAATAACTCTGCACTGAATATTACTACGCCACTATTGAATGAGCTCTATTATTTTACATTTACTAAGATATAAGAAATAGGGGTTCTTTTAGGTAGTGTGAAAGGTCTATTGTTTGTGGCTATATTATGATAAGGTCATCACCTCATATAATGACTATCGGTGTATGAAGCACTAACGTGGATCCTGGGAATAATAAGGTATTATGTACTGCATATACCTATTTGCTCGAGTAAGTATTGCTTAAGGTTCTAATGTCAGTTACCAAGAAAAATGTTATGGATCTGTATTTTCTTATTATCAAGAATAATTATCTCCATTAATTCCCTGCGTATGACGTCGCTGAGTGGTTCGGGCTGTTACCTGCAACGCAAAGATTGCACATTTGAACCCCGACTGTATCAATGAGATTTCTGAGCTAAACGCTAAAACTACAAATGTTTGGTAACATTCAAATTTGATTCGATTCTCTATTCGATCCAGAGGAACGGCGACGGACTCACCACCTGTCACAATGGCAGGTAAACGTAACGTAGTAGGTCCGGCGTAAGGGATGTGCTAAGGCAAAGTGCACTGTGCAAGTGCACTGGTGCGTTCCTCAGGAGATCCCAGAGCCCTCCTATATACACAGAGGATGGCCACCGAGGGGGTTTTAGTGAGTAAAAATCTCACATAACCCGCTCGTCCCCCCCCAGGACGGTCGGGTACCTATAGAAGGTTTCCCCCTCGAAAAAAAAAAAAGGTCCGGCGTAAAGAGCATGTTATGTTAGGGATCTGAAGAGAGGATGAGGTTGGACCTCTGCCAAATCCTTCGGATCCTTTTGGGAAGGGGTAGTCAGAGGTGAGTCAACACCCCCTGTTTGCCGGGAATATATTAATGTGCAAACGTGTTCAAACCGTGGCCAATCTGTCGCCTTTTCTTTAGATTGAATCAATCAATTTTGATAAGAGAGCACTGCAATTGAAGATATGCTCGAAGTATTGAAGGTAAATAACCATTTCTTCATGAAAAATATTGTTTTTATTGAATTTGCCTTAAACATTTTTCATTATTAAACAGACCAGTTTTAGTTTTTAATTCTATTTACAAAATCATTATAAAAAAAAGTTTATTACTCATTTTATTAAGAACGGTAATCAAAAGAATTATATTTTTTTCCACAAAACAGTGAACTGGAAACCACTCTTGTGAACTCCACATTAAGGTTGGAATTTGTTCTGCAAATTGAAGTGTAGCTTATAAGAACAATGAACAAGGAAACGTATAAAAATTACATCAAGAAAGTTAAAGGTATTTTGGTTATAAATAGTTTTCTCGAATTAACGATTTCATTAATGCAAAGTAAAGAGTTGTAATAAATCCTATTAAGATTTACTATAATAAAATAAAGCACCAACTACCTAGATCTAACTGATCATACACTCAAGGATGGGAACGTCTAGAGTACTCACTGGCTCACATATATGAAGAGACTAGTGCATATAGATGAAGCGAAGAGGTCTGTAAGTCTAGGGAGACATGGTTCTACTCTCTCTCTCTGCCCACCATGTGAAGGACTCGGCGTGATGATATGCACAAATAATATCTCATGATTTCATAACAAAATAAAATAATAAATACCTTGGGACGATTCTACACAAATTGTTGACATAGTCCCAAATAAAGCTTGTTGCTAGTCGCAAATCAACTGGCGTGAATGAGGGCGTGATTGTAAAGATGAAGAAAGGCATGTTACGTTGGTTTGGACACATAGAAAGGATGAGTGAAGAAAGATTGACTAAACAGATATACAAAGCAAAAGTGTGTGCAAGAAGAGGCAGAGGAACGCCACGTTCCAACTACCTGGATCAAATAGATAGGACTCTCAAGGACGGGAACGTTAAGAGTACTCGAAACCGACGAGCATGTATGAAGAGACTGATGAATGTGGACGAAGCGAAAGAGGTATGTAAGTCTAGAGAGAACTGGCGCTCTATACTCTCTGCCTACCCCGTTAGTGACTTGGCGTGATGATATGTATGTATGTGTATATTATCGGCGTGATGATATGTAATGTATGTAACCACATCTCAAGATTCTTTCTTGCTATATGTCTATTTTTATGTGGTATTTTAGCCCTTCTAGTATTTTTGCGCCACAGTGTTCCATTGTGGGCTGTTTCCGTGTAGAGCTCTTTTCATGTTTTGCTAGCGGGTCATGGGTGGTCGACAACTGTTTCTCTCCTATTTACCTTATCCTTCTGTATCCCGCTCATTACATCCGCACAATTTAAACTACCACTTAAGATTCCACAATGAATGAAATTGAAACGTGAAATCTGCAGAATCTGTTCTTAGTATAATTAATTTTTCTGACTTTTTTGTTTTGGTAGAGGACGGAGAGCTTTTGTTTCAGCGAACCGAACGTAATCAAGAAAGTTCATATCGAAATGTTAACACCGAGTGCCCTCTCAGGCTAAAGTTAAATAAAAAATATTTCCCGTTATGAATAATTTATGTAAATTTATGTAACAAACTGAGGATCGGATGATTATTATTCTGGAGTTTACGCTCGCGCTGATTTGATAACGGCCCGCCCTTAGGCGCTATACGTCTACATGGAATTTACTGCTATGGAAATGTTCTCGAATATTGCTCGTGGGCTTGTTAGCTCCTCGTTGGCGTGTTTATTCTCACAGGTAGCTCTGGTATGTCTTCCCTTTGTTGGTTTGTTCTTTGAATCTACGCTTACGCATTTTTTTTTAATGATATGACTTCGCGCTTTTGTTCAGTGGTTTGTTTCCCGCAGGAGGCAGGGAATAATTTGTACCTTAACCTTGACGTACATAAAAACATATTTAAAGAGGTATATTCGTGCAGGACCTATTCCGATAGGACAAGCTTATCATTGCCTAGTTAGGCCTTTTTTGTGACTGTTTCAAAATATGAATACGTAGGTATATGAGAATGTGTTCTGAGATGCAGACAAAAAAGTAAAGATTGAGAATTCTCTCAATGTTTTCGTTCACCGTAAAGCTCGTGGTGTGACTAATTACGGTACATAAGATTTAAAAAAACCCATTGGTACAGTCGACGTCCAAACATGCACTTGATGTGTCAGACAACAAATCGAACTCAGCACTACGGCTCAGAACTATGAAATATAGTATAACATTATCTGTTAAATACTGAAAGCAGCGTTAGAGTAATCGTCTTTCGCTTTATACGATTACTAGGGTAGAGCCGACCATAGTAAATTCCATAGCCAAACCTAACTAACCGCAAGAACACTGATTCCTTTGATCAAGAAAGGCTTCTTGCAAACTTCTGCAATAAATATTAATGAGTATTATTCGTCTAGACTGAAGTGTAGGTAAGACATCTATATAATTAAATAAGGGTATTGCTATACATTTATTTATTTCTTTATTTACACACACATTAACATCCTTACAGTATATCAATATGATCTATTGTCGGACCTACACTGTTCCCCCGTACTTAAGTACTAATGCTGTGACATAATAATATTGTTATTGTATAACACATGATTTGAAAAGAGTAACCGTGGAGTTTCTGGTCGGTTCTTTTTCATGGAAACGACCAACCCGAACTGTGCACCTTTTTCGACGTTTTATAAGTGCCATCTAGGCATATGTGAAATAAAAATATTTTGATTTGATTTGATTTGATTTGAGATTAGATTCTCAGGCAAGGTATCTTTGCAAAGTTGGGTTCAAAATTGGAATATCTCAGTTCGAGAGGTGCCTTGCAGAAGATCACAACCAAAAAGCATAGTTCCTTGAACCTATTTCCACATTCCTTGGTTCTCTTTTCGTTGGTAATTAATGTTTCAATATCAATTTAATTTGTTTCACCACCCAAGCGTATTTACGGGTCAATTTAGGCAAACTCTGTTCCAGATAGCGATCGGCCGCGGGTCAGCACACATCAGTTGTCACTTGGCCCAGCGGCCTGCCACGGCCGACCCTCGTCAGCAGGCGGCGGCGCGTGACGTCCACTGTTACATCGGCCGCTAGCTGTCAATAAACGTGGGCTCTGCTATTCGTTTTATACTAATCGCATATGGCAACATTGACCCGACGTGGGCTTAAAAAGGTTCGATGCTTGCAGCGATATGAACGCTTCCAAAAAATATTTGTAACTACGGACTTTTCCACGTATATTGTCGCGACGTCAGAATGATCGCAATGAAATTGATTGTATAAATTGATCACTAATGAAAAACAGTAAGCAAGTACAGTAAACAGTAACAGCAAGTATGTGCGTAAAAATATCTAAGTGTTTTAATGCTAGTAATATAGTAAAGTTGTAGTAAAGCTTTGGTGGCCGACTGGTTCGAGCAGTTGTCTGCGACACAAAGATCGCAAGTTCGAATCCCGAATGTACCAATGAGTTTTTCTGAACTTAAGTACACTGATTATTCACACCACGAGCTTTACGGTGAAGGAAGACATCGAGAGGAAACCTGCATACGTTGAGAAGTAATTCAAAGGCGTATATATAGTCGTGCTTGAGTAACGGCGACGGACTCGCCATCCGTCACGTTGGCACGTAATATACCTCTGGCGGAAAGTGGGTGTGTGGGTATTACCTATACACCTCTGCCTACCCCTTCGGGGACCCTAGTGGGAAAGCGTGAGGATATATTTATATTATATGTAATATAGTATTATGTTCGTTAACAAAAAATATATATTTGAAAACTATGACATATAGAGGTTTGGGACTCACCGGTATCGCTATTAGCAGTGGTTAAGGTCTCAAATGAACTACCAAACGTACGCGAATTGATGTATTACTTTAGAATTTGCCGTGAGAATTAATGAGCCGTGGTGGCCGAGTGGTTCGAGTAATTGCCTGCAACACAAAGATTGGAAGATCGAATCCCAACTGTACCAATGAGTTTTCTAAAGCACAGTGATTAGTCGCACCACGAGCTTTACGGTAAAGGAAAACATCGATATTTTCTGAATAAAAACTCGTAACGAACTGCGCTCTACTCACTCCATTAATAGATTTTTCCGTAACGAGGTTTGCCCCGTCAAATTGAATTAGCTTTTGAGTGAATTTAATTTTCCACCTTTCAAACTCACCTTGCACATAATATTATAATATTATGAAAAATTAAGATAATGACGTCAATATAATTATGATCTAATATTCACTTTACGTTTTGTTAACTTATAAAACTTATTGGTACAGTTGGTATCCGAACTACAAACATGATGCACGCAATAACCCAAAAGACTCGGCAATCACGGCTCTTTTGTTTTTGTTATTGTAATAATGTTTTAAAATAATCAGAATAAATAATAAGTCATTCATAAAAGTATCACTATTATGCTTATAGGCTAAGGAAAACTTATAGACGCGCGATTGAGTTACACGGAATCTATCATGCATTCCTATTTATTGGATTCGAGTCACGTCTAATAACATACGCTACCAGCTAGCTAAATAAATCGGAAGTCTATTTGTGGGTAATTATATTTATATGTATTAACTATTTTCTAAGTAAGTAATAATATTATTAATGCAAAAGTTTCTTTCTCTTTCACGAAAAACTAATTAACGGAATCCGACTAAATTGAGCACATGGATAGGTTATTAGCTGGATTAATATATAAATATCTTTTGTTCCAGAAAATTGTTGGAAATCGAACTCAATCTACTCGGACAGTACGTCTCGATCGGGAATGGTTTGCGCAATTGTTTTGCTCTATTTATTTTATAATAATTTGCCTTGACCTTTCTGTATTTTGGATAAAGAGTATTGCATGTTTTACTGGACAGAATATAGTACGCAAAAAATTATATATCTATATTATATCATTTGTCACACCACACGAGCTTTACCGTGAAGGAAAACATCGAGAGGAAACCCTCATACGTCTGAGAAGAAATTCAAAGGCGTATGTATAGTCGTGCTTGAGTAACGGCGATGGACTCGCCACCTAATATACCTCTGCGGAAAGTGGGTGTGTGGGTATTACCTATACACCTATGCCTACCCCTTCGGGGACCTTTGTGGAAAGGCGTGAGGATATATTATTATTATATTATATATATATTATATAAAAATGAATGTTCCTGTGTATGTCCTTTATAGAATCGTAAACGGATGGATCGATTTTAATGAAATTTTCTGTGTGTCTTAAGGTGGATTCGAGAATGGTTAAGATTCACAATTACACCCGATAGGTGGCGCTGCGTTCGTGTTTTAGGTAATTTTACCTTTCCACCCGGGCGAAGCTGGGCGGGACAGCTAATTTATTTTATTCAAACAGCGGTGTGAGCTTATTGCCTTTTCTAAAAGTTGCACTCAACTTTTTACAATCGCGTGAGCCAGTGACAGCAAACTGCCAAATGACTTACGAGAAACGTAAACGTCAAATGGTTGACATTTGACGTAAGCTGACTTATAAAGTGATGACAAGGATCTTAAAATGGTAGATATTTAATTATATTACTGAGAGTTTTGGGAATGATGAATGGGAATGATGGGAGGAATATTATATTATATTATATTATATTATTAATTATTAAATTAATGGGATTTCTAAAGGAGACATAGTTTAAAGGAACCGGTTTTTTTAGTAACCGTGGCTAGCGCCTACAAACAAACCAACTCAAATATACTAAGTGCACTGTGCAACGCTTCGCTGTAGCACATTAACAAAAACCTATTATTGTGAATATTTTATTAAAATAACTTTTTAAGTGCACACAAAACCTCACAGAGTTATTGTCCAATGCAAAACAGATGCTAATGTTTAGAGCAAGACCTCTCACCTGAGTCAGGCCAAGAGCCCACGCTCTCAGCCTGGTAAGGTAAGGTAAGGTAATTCAATATATACAGTAAAGGTATTAGTTAATACTTTTATACATATATCCACATATATGTAGGTATGTATATATATGATGATAAAATATATATGAATTATTTGTTATATAATAATACAGAGAGTGCTACGGCTACGAAACGTGAATAGCTTGGATTAATTTGATTGATCCAAGGCAAATAGCATTACTCTTCTTTCATTCGAACGACCTTTCAGAGCTACGAAAACGTACCGTGATTAATTCGAGCAAGTGAGATGTTTGCAGGGCGCAAGTACTGTCCTACATAGGCCGGTCTAATTGAATTCCTTTTAAAGGACATTAAGAGCCGGCTCCCTATTGAGACAGAATTGTGCCCCTTTTCCGGACTCATTTACGGTCTATAATGGCCTGTACCATTCTCGTATAAGGCGTTTTCATTACAATAATTGTGGCGATTAAATTAAACATTAATTTTAACGAATGATGAATTTGACTTTCGGTGAGCTGTTCAATTGTCAGATGTTCAACCAACCAAACAAAAAAAATAACTCCTCAGATTTATAATATTAATATAGATAAGGTATAGATTGGTTCGAGTCTCTAGTGATAGAAAAATCCTGGCAATTATTGGGAGAAAGTCCTAAGCTCTTGGCCTGAAGCGTTGGCATGGCGGCCCGGCCACAAATGAACTAACAACCGTTCCTTTATCCTTCTAGCTATTACCAATGTGTCCATGTGTTAACGAACAATATGAATATATCGTTCAGAAATTCCGAACTATTTCCTAACAGCCAGCTGCTGCCAGCTGCCAGCGGCATCGTGCCATAAGTAAAAATAGGTGTAAAAACAAGTTTGTTTAGTGGGAATAGTAGGTGTATTTTATTGGGGTGCAGATTTCGTATGAACCGTGGTGGCCGTGAAGTGCCTGCAATACAAAGATTGTAAGTTCGAGTCCCGACTGTACCGAAGAGTTTATTTGAACTTTAGGGCAGTGATTAGAAACATTGCCTATAGCCGTGCTTGAAAAACGGCGCGTGTAGGTAACGGCACACCCACCTTGCGCCAGAGATATATTTTAGGTGCTAACGTGGCAGATGGCAAGACCATCGCCGTTTCTCAAGCATAACTAACTATACACACGTCTTTGATTTTCTTCTCAAACGATTTCCTCCGGATATTTTCTAAAGCTCGTGGTGTACTTAATCATTTAAATTAAGCTCAGAAAAACTTATTGATGCAGTCGGGATTTCATCTGGCAATCTCTTTTTTGTAAGCGATGGCTCCAACCACTTAGCCACAACGACTCTTGTTAATATCAATACTGTTATTATCATTGCGGTACTTGCATGGATTATTTCGTACATGATAAGTTAGGAATGTCAAATGATATCGTATAAATGGCAAATTGGTCTCTTAGTATACGACATCACATGGCCCGCCTAATATGGTGAGATTACGCATACTGGCGTTTGTAATATCCGGAGCTATCGTCACTCAGGTAAAAGTTAGATTCTTCTCAGAATCATAAAGAACCTTTGTAGATTCGCTATAAGAGTTCTGGAAAATCTCATCGCCGAAGGAAACCTACATGGAAGAAACTCCTTCGCTGAACAAGTTTGTAAGCTTGTTATTCTCACTTCGAAGTCCAAAACGCGTAAACATATCTTAATAAGATGTCCAAATAACTTGCAGGTAATTAATATTGTTAAACGAACTAGCCGTTCCCCGTGGCTTTGTCCACGCGAACTATAATTTTATCTATATAAATAGGGAGTGTATCCTACTTCGTTATACATACATACATACAGATCATCACGCCGACTAACGGGGTAGGCAGAGAGTATAGATCGCCAGTTCTATACAAAATCGTTATACATATATACAAAAATGTAACTACTCTGCCTACCTCTTCAGGGACCCTTGTAGGAAGGCGTGAAGATATATTATTGTATTCCTCAGGACCTATCGTATTGCCAAATTTAATTATGATCCGTTCCGAGCCGTAAAATTAAATAAACATACAAATAGAATTTCATTCGCATTTAAAATATTAGTATGGATGTAACTCGAGAAGGTAAGTCCCTGCAAACAACTGCATAGTCCGTGCAATGTCGTGCCTTGAACTTTAATCTGGAAGTCTGTTTGTTAAGTTCAAGCAAAGTTTAGTGCTTCGTCGACCACTTACAATCGAATTTGAATGACACTGTTAGGAACGCTTTGTAATCCAACGCGCAACTAGGAATTTTCCATGCTAAGTTTCCAAACGCCTGACTGAATTTTAATTACTTACCAGCTAACTTTGTCCTCGTAGTATTTGGAAGTTATCTGCGAAGTTTAAAAAGTCAGTCACGTACTTTGGGTAGTTCGCGCTGAGTTCTCGATGGGTGTGGAATAGAAACTGTGGTACTTAATCTCTTTGACTAGCCAATGATGATTAAATGTACCGGGGATTAGTATAATAATATATATCCTCACGCCTTCCCGTGAGTAGGTCATACCCACACCCCCCTTTCCACTAGACATATATTTTAGGTGACAATATGACAGATGGCGAGTCCAGCGCCGTTACTCAAGCACGACTATAAATACGCCTTTGTATTTCTTCTCAGACGTATGCAGGTCTCCTCTAGATGTTTTCTATCACCGTAAACCTATAATCACTGTGCTTAAGTTCAGAAAAACTCATTGGTACAGTCGGGATTCGAACTTGCAATCTTTGTGTCGCAGGCAACTACTCGAACCACTCGGCCACCACGGCTCTTAGGCATCTATATATTTTTTTTACTGCAGTTAAAGTGCAAATATACCTCGGTTGTAAGGCGGCAGTTTTTCATGCCGCTGATAAAAGTTCTAGTCGCGCGTGCCAGCACGCACAGTCGCGACCGCTTCTTTATTATCTGGTTCATGCCACCAGGTCATTGCAGGTACGAAGTAGCCACTCGGCACCAACCGCATTGCTGATATGTATCTTGCTACCGGCATGTAGGTATTTGACTTACCCTATTAATAACACGAGCCGTTGTGACCGAGTGACTCTAGGAGTCGTTTGAAACGCAAAGATTGCCTGTTAATCTTGAATGTACAAATGAGTTTTATGTGAACTTATGTAGGTATGTAAGTCTGGAGGACCGGAAGAGATTAGACTCTTTGCAAATCAACTGGCGTGAGTGAGGGCGTGATTGTAAAGATGAAGAAAGGCATTTTACGTTGGTTTGGACACATAGAAAGGATGAGTGAAGAAAGATTGACGAAACAGATATACAAAGCAAAAGTGTGTGCAAGAAGAGGCAGAGGAAGGCCACGTTCCAACTACCTGGATCAAATCGATCGGACTCTCAAGGACGGGAACGTTAAGAGTACTCGAAACCGACGAGCATGTATGAAGAGACTGATGATTGTGGACGAAGCGAAAGAGATATGTAAGTGAAGAGAGAACTGGCGCTCTATACTCTCTGCCTACCCCGCTAGGGACTTGGCGTGATGATATGTATGTGTATGTATGTATCTCCTGATTTTAGTCTAAATAATGCAGTAAATTTTTGAATTCGAATAAAAGTTTTCCTTATAAATATTTCATAAGGTCTTAGTATAATAAAGCTAGTTTGATCAAGGCTGCTAGATCGTTTCGTAGTCAGAGTCAAACGACGAATTACATTATAGCTATTCATTATTTCAAGCTGCTAGGCAGACATGTTGAAAAATATGCTTTTTTGGAATTGAATCTTAACCGCATTGCATTTGCATTTTTTTCAACTCCTTGTTGGGGAACAATGCATCGCAGCGGACGTGATCCGGATTAAACCAGTAAATTGCGTTAAACTCCCGCTGTTCAGCACCGATATAGCCGTGAGTGAGGCTTTTGAGCTCAATTGTGCACTTTAGCGTGCGATTGTACTGTCACGCCACAAAGGGCTTCTTTATTCGCTTGTACACGTATAGACAGGTGGATTAGTGTTTTGAGATCCTGCTTTTGCTCGCACGTGAATCCCACATGCGCGGGAATTTTATAATGTTAAATATAAGTACAGTGAGTAGTCACACCACGAGCTTTACCGCACGTGTTTATGTAATTACTAACCTAAACCTAAACCTACCTTTGCACCTCGGCACCTAGACATTAATCATCATTGTATATAACATACCTCATACATCATGTTGGTCTACCCTTTGAGAAAATGTACGTGTCTTTCTAAAGACAAGTACATTTGAATAAAAATCGTAAACAGAATAACATGTTATCCAATAACACACGGTTTCTTACCCTATTATTGAAAACGATTCATGCCAAACAATAGTGGAGCAATTCGAGTCGTTTCATTAGCACTATATAGGACCGAGGCCCTAATTTCCTACGAAGAGCACTCGCGCGTATGTCTGAGATAATTCACACCCTCACGCTACTAGCCAATTGTTTTCGCTGACCCTTGTCGGTAATGTATTCCCCGCTTTGAATGGACCCAGGAAGGAGGAGGAGGAGAAGGAGTTTATGTAACCCAGGTTTTAATTTTTAGCTAAAGGGTTGTTTGAATAACATTTCCATGATACCAGTATGCTTGATAAAACTTCACCATCAGAAATCTAAAATTGAAACAACCTAAAATATTAGTCCCTCATTACCAGGAGATGGATCTCCAAAAACTATATCAGGTATTCATTCATAAACATATTGCTAGCCTCAAAAAAGCCGTACCTTAATTTCTATTTTATCTCTTTGGAGGATGAAGTATTAATATTTTTTATAGTATCTTAAAGCTACCAGCAAGTATCCTGGAAATGTCCTAAAAAGTTCTACCCGTGGATAAATACTTTGCGACTTTGTATCTTAAAAAATGTGTTATTTAATGAAATTATAGTATTGAACACTATATTAATACACACAATTCTTTGTTTGGTAAGAATACATTAATTATACTAGCATTTTCGTAGCGAGACAATAATGCAAATCTTTGTTTCGTAGCATCTTCGTAGCAAGCTGATCTAGCCTACCCGTGTTTGGTAGTGCGGCGTAGCACGCCCACCTATAACATGAAGAAATTTGAGAACGATTTTATTACGACCTAAAACCTCAAAAACTTAAAGGGCGAATCTACTCACCCCTCGGAGTTGTGTCGTAAAACGTGACCATTTTAAATGGCGACTCACGTAGCCCGACCGTCCTGTGTTGCCGCTGTTTTAAACTTTGTCGCTTTTTAAATTACCTCAGTTCCAGAGACAGATTTTATGAAATAACGAGTCTTTGAATCTTTAAAGGCTATCCCGATGGTAATTGCCACAACTTTATTGAGCAGTTATAACCATATATTACCGTGATTGCCTTTTGGAATAAAATTGTTTGTTCCGCTTTCAGCAGGCTTTCTTGTTACTTAAGTTTACAGGGTTGGTTGTGTGACTAACAACACCACGGTAGAGTGCCAGTCCTCTTTGGACAATAGACTTCTTTATATTCGTCTACATTCATCAGTTCCTTCGTACATGCTCGCCAGCTCCGAGTTCTTGACATCGTCTTTGATCAATATTGGCTGGTCACTCTTAAAACAATCAATTTTAAACTTTGAAAAACTAAATTTCTAAACAAGAAAGTGTATTACAATGGGACTCCCAAAATAATCACTAATAAAACTAAGGGTTTTGCATTTTGATAGCAGTTTGACTTCGATAAATCGATTTCCTTTTCTTTTTATAGTTTTAACTCATCCACATATCACTAAAATTGTTATCATTTTCTTTACACTAATAGCTTTGGAGCGATGCTATGATACTAATTCTTGGGCTTTATACTACACACACTACACGTATATATTAATACGCGTTCTCATAAGGTTACCCGAATTAGTAAGCATAGGGTATAATACCCTCTTTTCACATGTATTTGTGTGACGTGATGAGTTTGTCATTTATAAATTTCGTATCAAACCTATGTAAGTTTTCTCTTGAAGTTTTTCTTCACCGCTCACCGCTTACGATTTGCGGGTTTGATAGATCACTTTTAATTCTTAAGTGTAGAAGACCGGGGCTTAAACCTGCAATCCTTATTTGGTTCCAAACTACTCAGCTACAACTGGTCACAAGAATCTGTACAGCACTCTTAAATTGCTACAGTAGCAAGCTTATATCCACTTTTAGACATAAAAGTATCTTATCAAACAATTTGGGTTCTAGTGAGATCGAGGACAAGGCTGTCTTCGTGAGTACTTTTATCATTTGATATTTTTTCAGCCTTTGTAAGCATTTAATCTATTGATGGAGGCTATTTGTAACACGTTCTATAAGGCGCTTCCAAAGAATTCCTGTGAACATTTCACGGTCTTTGTGCGAATCTTTCGGAAGTGTTCTTCAGTTATTTAAATAAGGAGTACCTAATAAGATTAAACTGTATATATGAGTCTTTCTTAAAGTGAAATACTCAACACTTTTTTGTCCTTTACTATGAAGTTCGTGGAATGATATTATTTTAAGTTCTTAAGGTTTTGAGCACGCGACCCAGAGGGCTTTTAGCTTTGTATCTCTATTTTTAATTTTCGGTCGGATCGGTATGGATTCATAGAGATGGCCGTCCGGTCTAGTGGTTAGAGCTCCTGACTGCGAATCTTGCGGTCGCGAGCTTGATTCCCGCTGAGGGCAGATAATTGTGTGATGAACACGAGTATTCGTACCGTCTTCGATTTCCTTTGTATTTAGGTGTATTAATTTCGCTTAATTTGGGGCTATGTACATTTTTGTAGAATTGGCCCAAGCAAGTAATTTATAGTTCCTGATTATAATATAATAATACTATTATATTATAATTGGGAAACTATAAATAAGTCTCTCAATTATAGTTCAAATTATCCAATAATATCACACAAGCATTGTACAAAGATGGAAACCAAGTTTAAGTACCCTTTATCGTATATAGTTGAGCGGGTGACCAGCTTAGTGGCGCTGACCATACCAGAGTTTTAGGTGTGGCTTCTGCCAGCACAGACAACCAGGAACCTTACTCAGCATGAATGTTACTTTCCATGAAAATTGTGCCATCAGTCAGTCACAAATTTTTTGTAAGGTGGAGGTACTGCCCAAGCCAGGCAACTCCAAAATTTGTCGTGAGTTCTGGTATGACCCAACACCTCAACCATATCGCATCACCCAAGGGTCTATAACGAACGCGTATTTACGTAGCGCGGTACAAAAAGATATTCTCATGTTTCACAAGTCCCGTTATTCCACCCGCTCAAAAATATAGCGCCTTAAAAACGTGAAATATCGAGCTCATCTTGTTAACGGCGTGTGATAGAGATGTGTTCAGGCGTGGAACGTCGCTTAAGGCACCAGTAGACGCATTGCGTATTTGTCAATGTAATTATACTTGGCAGAACGAAATACCCGGGCGTGGCTGACTAATGTGCGCATTTATAACGCGACTCCAGTTTATGATGACGCTCCCGGTAAAAAATCTTGATCTTGAGTAGTGGGTGTTCTTTAACGCTTATCTCAGTAAAATATGCTAATACATTCTAAGAGTGATAAGGCGTAAATAATACTCCAATTTAAAACCAGCGGTGAGTATCACCTTTCAGAACAATACTTTGATGATGTGTTCTAATCATAATTTTCATTCTCAACGAAACTCTCTGTACATGTACAGTAACTTGCTTAGATAGGGTGGGTGTCATAGACAGCGGTAAACGCTTATCATCGGGCGAAATTGCGTACATTTCAGTCATGCTGCGTGCTTGCCACCTTTGTGGTATAAAGAGAAACACATACAATATGAATGATCTATATCTTACCAGCTTACTCACTTAATTAACATTGAGTGGTATATATGCTTGATCGCTACTTAGTTGTGTAAGCCAAAACATAACTATAAGGGAGAAATATAGTTAATTATGGGCCCAATAGATGGCACTGCGGTCGTTTTGCAGATTTTTATTTTCATCCAAGCAAATATGCTCGGCAAAACTAATTAATTTCCAATTTAAAGTTTAATCATGACATAATCGTTGGCACTTAAAGAAAGTGGGTGTATGGGTACTATCTATAAAACTCTGCCTACCCCTTCGGGGACTGTTGTGGGAACGCGTGAGGATATATATCATATTATTATATAATTCTTATATTCCAAGATAAAACACGTAATAATTCAATGCTCAGTACAAACACGATAATATCTAATGTGTACTGGTTTCAAGGTTCGAATGTAGCAATATAGTCAAATCTCGGGAGGCATTCCGAGCAGATCCGCTCGAAGTTAATACAACAAGCGGTACGAACGCTAGAAACGTTTTCAAAAAAATATTTTTACGACCGTAACATCGGGTTTTTATTAAATTCGTTCCCGATAAAAAGAAATAGTTGTATTTTTATATTTCCTTGGAAAGGGTATCAGTATTGACAATAGCGTGGAGCACACAAGGGATTTAGTCACGAGAGTAACAAAGCGGTTTTACAACTACATTCGTGTACGCACATTTGCAAAATAGATTTGCCCTCCCTTACTACTCGGCTTCTTAAAAGCTTTCAACCTTTATTTGCGTTATCTACTGTTTTGTAATCGTACACCTTCATATGGCGACACTTTCATTTATTTACAAACACACGCTACTGAATAATAAATAAATAAAAAAATTAATATATCCTTACGCCTTCCCACAAGGGTCCCCGAAGGGGTAGGCCGTAGTAGTATTATATGCGGGTATATACATATACTCGCATATAATACTACACTTTGATCTTAGCCAAAAGGCCGAGAAGCTATTATTGCCCACTTATAATATGTAGTGACATATTGCAAAACAAAGTGTTTCGCCGTGCCTGTCTATCTGAACTTTATAATAAGGGTCCCCGAAGGGGTAGGGAGAGGTGTATAATTCCCTCTTATAGCTCACTAATAAGCCCACTTATAGCTGATACGCCATCGACGCTCAGTAATACGCCATCTATCGTCCCTAATACATCAACGATATAGATAGATATGGTGACTCCATCGCCGAGTCTCAAGCGCACTATACATTACGTGTTTGAATTTTGATTAGTATGTCAACTATCTAGATCCAATTGATAGAGCTGTCGAGGCTGGGAACGTCAAGAGTGCTTGTAGCAGGCGAGTATGTCTGAATTAGACAAGGGGGCTGTGTGAATGAAGCGAAAAGGGTCTATTAGTCCAGAGAGGACTAGCATTCAAGTCTTTATCGGCCTACTCTTAAAGGAGCTCATCATTTCGACATATGTATTGTTTGGCAACGAAAATAACAAAAATCGCTGAGTGTCTAGAGAATGGTGCAGCTTACTTTACAATTTGGCACGTCGGTAGAATACAAAACTTAATATAACGAGGGTGAGAACTAACATTCCGAACAGTTGGAAAGAAGTGCAGTTGGAGCTTTTCGCGAACTCCGAACAGTCGGCCAGTTCACTGAGCAAATATTGCGGGTTAGTAATGAAATTCCACTCTTCAACTGTTACACAAGTACTGATCTATCACTCGTGATGAATGATCACCGGTCGTGCTTGAGTAACGGCGTCGGACTCGCCATCTGTCACGTTGGCACCTAAAAGATATCTTTGGCGGAAAGTGGTAGTGCGGGTATTACCTATACACCAATGCCTGATCTAGTCTAAATCCTCACGCCTTCCCACAAGGGTCCCCGAAGGGGTAGGCAGAGGTGTATAGGTAATACCCACACACCCACTTTCCGCCAGAAGTATATTAGGTGCCAACGTGACAGATGGCGAGTCCATCGCCGTTACTCCAGCACGACTATACATACGCCTTTGAATCACTGTACTTAAGTTCAGAAAAACTCATTGGTACAGTCGGGATTCGAACTTGCGACCTTTTGCGTCGCAGGCAACTGCTCGAACCACTCGGCCACCACGGCTCTTAATCTCTCCTCCTGATCCGTCTAAACTGATAAATATAATTGAAGTGTCGTTGACGAAAGTTTTTCTTAATATGAAATTACATTATCGTTATTCACCTTCGTAAAATTTGATTGCATGGCTAGTTTTATATCCTGGTCGAATTCCATGGACAATCTTCGTGCCAAATTTCATCCAACTCCATTCAACAGTTTTTGCGTGAAAGATGAACAAACGTTCTCACAAACTTTCGCATTTCATATTTTTATCTCATCTTTCCTCTGATGTGGCAGACAGAGATTCTATACATATTTTTCTTTATTTCTTGCTATTTTAATTTTCTTTAATAATTCTTTTTTCTTTGATTATCTTTATCATTGTTTTATTGTTGCTGTTTTTCTATCTGTATTATATATTAATAACATGTATCAAGATGTATTCATACATTTAATATAACATGTGATTGTGTAGGTGGAATGAGTCGTGCCATGTTATGAGAATCATGTACGCTAGGGAACGTTAGTGATAAATTGTTGGCGTATTGTGAATTGCGAAAGGGACATGTAGATTTATACGGTACGTAAGTTTGTATGTTTGTACGGTTTTTACGACATATATGTCACTCATATCGTACTGTATCATTATAAAGTTTATTCTATGACAAAAGCCCGAGACTTTCGGTAGTATAGGTATACTACTACTATTATATATTATACTATTAAAGTGTAATGTGTATAGGTACATATACACTTTAATCTTATCTAAAGTACTTTAATATTTTCATGACATGGACCCATGTCTTTCGGTACATTTCGGTTTCGGTATATTTAATATATAGCCGTGGTGGCCGAGTGGTTCGGGCAGTTGCCTGCGACGCAAAGGTCGCAAGTTCGAATCCCGACTGTACCAATGAATTTTTCTGAACTTAAGTACAGTGATTAGTCACACCACGAGCTTTACGGTGAAGGAAAACATCGAGAGGAAACCTGCATACGTCTGAGAAGAAATTCAAAGGCTTAGTATTCAAAGGTATAGTCGTGCTTGAGTAACGGCGATGGACTCGCCATCTGTCACGTTGGCACCTAATATACCTCTGGCGGAAAGTGGGTGTGTGGGTATTACCTATACACCTCTGCCTACCCCTTCGGGGACCCTTGTGGGAAGGCGTGAGGATATATTATATTATATTATTATTACAAGTTTATTTTAATTCTTGATACAAGATCCTGTTACAATCTTAATGGACATCTTAGACAAAGCTAACTGAACCCCAACAAGACAGAGCATTTATTTTGATCTGAATATATACTCGTACATCGCTAATATTCAAAAACATCATGCTCATTAAAAAATGTTCGATGCCGGTGGAGATCGAATCTGCGATAATAGCAGTCAGTCGGTAATAAAAATAATTTCATTAATAAAGGTACCAATTTAAATAATAAACTCAATAATTTATACATTTATACAACTACTTGTAAACAAAATAAATGTCCTAAATACGTGTTATACGACTGGGTACCAGCAAGGCTGGCAGCATTGCCACGTTGTAAGGCAATGCTGATTCTCTGAGCGAATTATTCGCCAGCCTTCTTGTCAAGGGAGGCTCAATTTCTTTAATTTCTCACCACTAATAGCCTAAGGTACCTCACTGAACTAACGATGTTCGACATGAAGTATGTGTGTGGAAAAATTTTTTTACGCTAGTTCTGTATTTTTGTACACCTATAATTACTTATTAGAAACAGACCACAATTAATTTACTCAATGTTTAGGTAAAATTACATTATTAATATTACAATATCCAATGTAATTAACCGCAACAGTGGCGAGTGTCTCCCAGACGGGCGTTGGCTGAAAACTAATCAGCTGTGGCTACAGGGCGGGAGAGGACATTCATATCGAACCACACGTCGTCGCAACTAATTGACTGCTAGCAACTATTTTAGTATTTTGGATTCAGTGGTTTTATTTTAGTATAATGGCTATCTTCACGCCTTCCAATAAGGGTCCCCGAAGTAGTGATTCGATAGAAATGTGCAATATAAAAATTGCAGGTTCGGACTCCGACTGTACTATTAGTTTTTTCTGAACGCATTTTTTTGTCTCGCAAATAGCATACATTTCAATTGAAATTCAAATACATGGAATAGTCTGCACCTAGAAAAAACTATCGCTATATATCATGTTGGTTCCTAAATATATCTTCCGTAATAAAGCCTTTTAGTACACAACTTACCCAACTTACTCTTGTGGATAGGCGTGAAGATCTGTTCTAAATATTGTAAACGATCACCAAAATTAGAATAGGTACAGTCATAAATGGCGGCAGTTCATTACAAAAATGGTTACTCAGTGATGTAAATCTTAATATCAGCCCACCTGCTCGAGATGCTGGCAATGTATTCTTATGACTATTTAGGAAATTGCCAATTTTCTCGCACATAATAACTTGTGATATATTGGCCACCGTGCTAACCGCATATCTGTACCAAGTCATTATATTTGGACCGGGGTGTTATTTACGTCTCGTTTCAGTACTATTGAGGGAAGATAGCGTTTGTGAAAAACATTTGCTAGTTTGAAGATTAAATCGATAAAATGAGTAAAATCGTATCACAAAGAAAAGTATATTTCTAGAATGTTTAGTGATACTAATCTAGTTTATACACATACATACGTTATCATCATGCTCCTTACGGGCTAGGCAGAGGGAGTAGAGCCTAGTTCTCAAAAGACTTATACGTGTTCTGGTACATCTTCATTCATCAGTCTCTCATTTATGAGCGATATTAATGCCTTTAAATCTTCGTACACAATTTGAAGAGAGCATTTGAAACTTTCGCAGCTATGAGTCTGGACAAGACATATATTTTTATGTCAAGCAATGAATCCAAGTATAAACCTTACCGTAGTCGGAGTAATGTCAACTACTCGTATTTCCACACTAGAACACTGCTATTTGGCGACTAGTCATAAACTACACCAATATTTATAGTCTCTCCAACTAAGCCATAATGTATAACAACAAAAGAAGGTTTTATTGGTCGACGCTGAGCTTCTCAATATTTATTCGATTGGATGTTAAAGGAAGCTCTTTCGATTCAAATACTACAACATGGTTTTGAATGCTCTTTATACTGAAACGCAATCATTATTCCTTTGTTTGATTGTATGTAAGGGTTACAATTTGCATTATTGATGTGAAACATCTATAGCCGCACGTAAAACCGATTTCTGGCGTGGCGACACATGCCGTGGCGACGCGTCGCCATACTTCAGTTACCATCGACCAATTGTCACAGTAATACTGTCCTCAGAGGAAACATCGAATATAAGTATTAAGTAGTTACGATTTGAAATAAATTCGTAATTTTTTGTATTTAATGAAAATAAATGTTTATTCAATAAATAGTCATCGTTATCTAGAAAAAAAAAACGTAATATTTTATTTTATCATTATGACATATTTAGTTCCTCACCTATCGTTCCTGACATATCACAATCTGTTCTTTTCTGCATATTACTTTTACAAAATAATGTCGATGTTTCACATATGCCAGGCGTCCCGTGACGGCTCACATTATTTTTTCAACATGCAGGGTTATAGAAACATGCGGTACTAATACAATGCTTAAATGGCAAACTTTAATTATTAAATGCGTAGTATGCGTGGAAGAACTTTATGGGACGTATTTCATTAGAACGATGACTAATATACGAACGAATTAAAAGTATTAATTACAATATACATATAAATATAATCACGCTAAGCCAGTCACTCACGGGGTAGACAGAGAGAGTAAAACTGTGTTTTCTCCACACTTCGGAATTAATTCACTTCATCCACATTCAGCATTCTCTTACATGTTCGCCGGTTTCGTTTACGCTTGACGATTACATCTTACATAGATATTTAGGTAGCAGAAAGTATAATCTGAGGGAACGTGGTTTGGTCGAGACGCGACATTACGCAATGTTATGAGATGTGGAGTGGGGGCGAACTCGTGTTCGCTGAAGGTCTAGTAGGGCACGGACCAATGATACGCGGTTATCGGGGTACACAGACGTGTTATTTTTTTAATCTTTACTTTTAATTGCCATTAAGAAGGATATGGTGATAAGTTCTTATATATATTTTTGAATAAATCCACAATGTGTCTTTCAAGGCTCGTTTGGCTGTGCATGGGGGAGTGTTGGTTCCGACACTCATGTACGGAAGTGAAAGTTGGGTATGGCAGAAGAAACATGAAAGCCGAATAAATGCAGTTGAGATGAGAGCGTTAAGAAGTATGATAGGAGTTAAACTGAGTGACAGGATAAGAAATAGTGAGATAAGGAAACGTTGTGGTCTGAAAGAAGATCTAGTGACAAAAATTGAGAAAGGTATGCTGAGATGGTTTGGCCATGTCGAGAGAATGAATGAAGAACGATTGACGAAAAAAGTGTATAAGGCGAGTGTGAATGAAAGTGTTGGAAGGGGTAGACCTAGACGGACGTTTCTAGACCAAATTAGGGACGTCTTGAAAAAAGGTCAGGTCAAGAGTACCCTAAACCGAAGAGCATGTATGAAGAGAATAATTAAAGTGGACGAAGCGAAAGAAGTATGTAAGGATCGTAGCAAGTGGAAGAAGTGGTCTCTGCCTACCCCTACGGGAAAGAGGCGTGATTATATGTATGTATGTATGTAAATGTAACCATATAATAAAAATCAATGTAAGTGTATTTGTCCTCATGTATTCTTTAACTATTCATCTGATTATCATAAATCTTTGGTGAGTTGTTCCAAACACGCCAGGCAAATCGCAAAATAGCGGTGGATACCATCAAATTCTATTCCTCTAACGCGATCGCAATTTTGCGTAGCTTTGCAACATATGTATGATTGCTAGTTTATATAATACTGAAAATGTCATATTGACTCCGATAGCCGCTCAGCCCCCTAAACAAAACCAACTTCTGTTCAGGCTCACGTTATCGAATGGTAATTAAATTAGGTACGAAAAGAGTATGTCGTTACTATACAGTGTATAATGTGAGCGAGAACCGAAAGAGGTCTTGTCTAGAGGTAGTCTTTGAGCGTTGATACGGAATCACATCAAGATGATTGTATATCAATAATATAATAATAATATATCCTCAAGCCTTCCCACAAGAGTCCCCGAAGGGGTAGGCAGAGGTGTATAGGTAATACCCACCCACATTCCGCCAGAGGTATATTAGGTGCCAACGTGACAGATGGCGAGTCTATCGCCGTTACTCCAGAACGACTATACATACGCCTTTGAATGGCTTCTCAGACGTATGCAGGTTTCCTCTCGATGTTTTCCTTCACTGTAAAGCTCGTGGTTCGTGTAAGTTCAGAAAAACTCATTGGTACAGTCGGGATTCGAACTTGCGACCTTTGCGTCGCAGGCAACTGCTCGAACCACTCGGCCACCACGGCTCTCTATATCAATAATATGCAATGAAGACAAAGGCGCAGGCTTCTACAAAAAAGTTAATCGCTAAGGGTCTTCCAAAAACTATGCACAACATTTAGTTTTTACGCTAATAATAGTCGCACATGAATGCAATAAGGTCGGTATTTGGACGAATCTTGCCAAACTCGGGCTAAACTCGGAACATCAATCATGATCAACCCTTAAAGTTGTTTCCATTGTGGTTGCGCCCGATTATCCGCCTTATTATGGTTTCTCTCTTTTGTAACTCAACCAGGGATTTTATTCCGATCTTTTCTGTGGGACAGCTCGAGTTTCCTATTCAATTGTGTCAACTAGCGGGTGCCGTAATGGTTTTGAATTTATATAATTTATCTTCTGTATATATCACCCGCCTTCCCACAAGGGTCCCCGAAGGGGAAGGTAAAGGTATTTAGTGCCGTAGACGCTCTTCGCCATAAGCATATAAGTATAAGTCCTATTGCGATCCACCGTCTCCCCAAATAATATTTAAATAAAACCAATACCAATTCCAGTCCAGCCCAGCTCCCTTGCTCGCGATCCAGCAACGCCCTAAGCCGAGGTTCGTACCCTACAGGGGGTGCCCTTAGCTGTGTTGCTTAAAAATAAAGTGCCTGGCTGGAGGCCTAGGTCTCGCCATTGACCGGTTAAGTAGCAAAAGTTCCCGGAACTCACGCTACGAGAGACAATACAAAAAAAAAAGATCCACCGTCGTATCTCAAGCACAACACGTAAAGTTCGTGGTGTGAGTAATTTATAATTGTTATTCAGAATTTGGTATTAGGGTCTCTTATAATTTGGGTAATTTATTTACGGGGAATTTTTTTGCTTTGTCTACGGGGAAAGGGGGTCAAACAAAAGACAAACTGGAACGCAGACGTCACTGCTGTTTCCAAACAAATGCAAAGGAACACTTTTTCATTAAGATGTTCATTACTTCTCTACTCTCTAGGAAATTTGACGTGACAAAGGTGTATTTAAGCCCCCTTTGCGGAAAATATATTTAGGTACTAAGGTGATAGATGTCACCGTCGCAAAAGCCCGAGTTCACATACGAGTTTGAATTTCTATTCAGACCTGCATGTGTCTTCAAAAGCTCGCAGTAGGATAAATTACAAAACTAAAGTTCTGAGGATTTTAATTAACAATTTTGAGTTTTTAAGTCACCTATTTAAGAACTAGACTACCACGGTAATTATTTGCTTTTGTCAGTTTATGTCAGGGTTTTGGTACTACTTGAGAAAACTTAACAACTCGTCAAATGCCTGATGTTTCTGCCAAGTAATCTCGCGGTTGGTACTTTGTAACTCAGAAAATCTACATGATAAACTTCTATAATGGGAAATTAATTTTTAATCGTTAACAAAGTTATAATTATAATATGTTTGTACTTTATAACGCCACAACGAGCGATGGAGGGCGTCTACATCCAACGGCTCTCCGCTAATCTTAGCTTAATCTAAAAGAACCGTGATGCCTAGTGGTTCGTAATAGTCAACTGCAACAAAAGATTGCATGTTCGCATCCTGGCTTTACAATTACGTTTGTAACTGAGTTAACCTTTTAACTGAGTTTACGATTTTAACTGAGTTCAGTGGTTAGTCTCACTACGAGCTTAACGTTGAAGGAAAACATTGAGAGAAAACCTGCATACGTTTGAGAAGAAATTAAAAGAGTTAAGTATAGGCTTGCCGGAGAAACGGCGACAGGCTGGCCTTCTGTCACGTTGGCTTCTAAAATATATGTCCGGCGAAAAATTGGGTGTGCGGATACTACAGACCTCTGCATACGAATATTATTAGAATCTTAAATATAAGTCTCAATAAAGTGTGCATAATAGACCTCTGCGTTAGCAGACCTTAGTTACTGACTGGCGTCGAAATACTGCATAGAGGAATGTCGGAGGGTACGCTTACATGTAAAACCGAACTCATCTAAACTAAACCAATCACCAAAGCAACCCTTGTCTAACAAAGGCGAAATGAGTGTGAGCATGTTTTGTGTGAAATACACAGGAGTTCCATCAGAGCTCTGTGTCCCAACGGCCATTAGCACAACGTTTGTAATAATTGAACCACTCTAAACAGTTAATCTTTCCCCCGTGTCGACTTAATAAGATTTAAACTTCGGACCCTTTACGTTGGTCGTGAATTGACCTATGTTAGTAACAAGCGAGCTCTTAATTCAATTTTGTCTATACGTGTGCGTGTAATACACCAAAGTATCTGATGTTGAAGCCCTGCAACTTTGTTAGCCTAATCACGGAGGAATTTGTGGGAAAATATGTGGGTGCCACTATGAGAAGACGGGTAGGGATTTTTAAGCTAACGAAGTTAAAGAAAAACCTTTCGTTTTTGATACGAAGCTGTTTTATGCCAATTCTATCTGACCTTTGGTGATTTGGTGATAATAAGGCATCAAATATATTAATGTGTGTGCAAAAAGAGGCAGAGGAAGGCCACCTTCCAACTACCTGGATCAAATAGATCGGACTCTCAAGGACGGGAACGTTAAGAGTACTCGAAACCGACGAGCATGTATGAAGAGACTGATGAATGTGGACGAAGCGAAAGAGGTATGTAAGTCTAGAGCTCTGCCTACCCCGTTAGGGACTTGGCGTGATGATATGTATGTATGTAAATATATTAATAGACTGATGAATGTGAATAAAACGAAAGAGTTCTGTAATTCTTGGGAGAATTGATTGAATTGAACTCTCTCTGCCTACCTCGTACAAGTTAGCTTAGTTTTAGACTGATGAATTATGATGGGACTGACCCGAGATATTATCATTATAACTTTATTATATTCACAGCCCTTATTTTGAAGTGCAAAAAAGGGTAAAAGCTATCCTCGAAGAAACTTCGAAGGCTATTATAGTTTTTTGCGGCCAGTGTTCCCTGTCTCGCCTGGGCGATGGAGCGGCAAATCCGGGGCTTTCATTACGTTCTCGTAACTTTGTCGTGAGGTAATCGCCTCGTAAAGACAGCTAAACATATCAGAAATATTCACGCACTGTACCCTTGACAAAAGACACATTTTCCGCTCCATATATGTCTTGTCGATTTCGGTAAACGGTATTTCTTGCTTGTTGGTTATTCTATGAATATAAATGTGATAGGGCGTATACGTAAGTATTAGCCTTTTGGTTGAAGAGTTCAGTTGTTTTGGGATTAACTACATTATGTATTGTTATATATATAGCGGTGGTGACCGAGTGGTTCGAGCAGTTGCCTGCGACGCAAAGGTCGCAAGTTCGAATCCCGACTGTACCAATGAGTTTTTCTGAACTTAAGTACAGTGATTAGTCACACCACGAGCTTTACGGTGAAGGAAAACATCGAGAGGAAACCTGCATACGTCTGAGAAGAAATTCAAAGGCGTATGTATAGTCGTGCTTGAGTAACGGCGATGGACTCGTCTGTCACGTTGGCACCTAATATACCTCTGGCGGAAAGTGGGTGTGTGGGTATTACCTATACACCTGTGCCTACCTCTTCGGGGACCCTTGTGGGAAGGCGTGAGGATATATTATATAAATAAAAAAATATATTAATATTATATATTTAAGACTAATTTGCAATACGTACAAGATATATTAAGATACGTATTGTTCTTGTCGTTATTAAGAACACAACAGGTAGTCTTAGGAAGATTAGGAAATGTGAGGTTATAAATTATTTTTGGGGTTAATTAACAAAATGCATGTTTTTTTTGTTCACACGGATGGCAACCAAGCATGCGGTCCACCTGATGGTAATTTAACGCCGCCGCCTATGGACGCTTGCAACTTCAGGGGTAGCACTCGGGCGCTGACGACTCTGCATGTATCTTGTCATAACTTTTTGAAGAAATCCATACTGTACATATTCTAATGTAGTGCTTAAAGGAAAACTATGGCAGTGAAAAGACTCGCAATGAAACAGGTGAGAAAAAAGAGTGTAATTAGGATTACGTATTAATGTGGCGGGAGCCTTATGGGGTAGGCCGAGAGAGCAGAGCGCTCTTAAGAAATACAGTCCCTTTTATCTAAATTACAACAACGCCCGTCTTTTATCCCTATAACTTCTATATCTTCACCACTTTTCACAAGGGTCGCTGAGGGGTTAGGCAGAGCCATCTCTTTTCTGACACCATCTTTTCTCCGGTGACAGTTAACGAGTTCGTCGCCATTTTTTGTTTTTTTTTTCGTCGATTTTAAAAACGTTTTCTATCTATTTCACATCATCGTAAATCTTAACCTCGTTAAGTACTAGGTTCTGAGTTAGAGCAATACGCCAGCCGTTTTAATATTGGTAGGTGGGATCCATCGAACAATGACACAATTCCTATTGTTCGTTATACTAAAGATTTGTGATTAACGTGGCCGCCTTATACACAGAAATGTATCAAAGAAATTTATTTTATTAACTAATTAGCCCCGGAGTTTTCCCCATGTTAAATTTGAATTCATACGCAGATTTTTCTGGAATTAAAAATATTCGTGTCACATATCAGTTCACTATTTCTGGCGTGATTGAGTAACAAACAGCTTTAAAATATATACGAGTATATTGCTCAAAATACTGTCGCAAGTTGGGAATGTGCTGGGAACAGATATCGAACGAACGAAAATATTTATCGCGTGAATTGTTTTGTCTGTGAACAAATATTTGTCAAATATCTTTCTTTCTAACCTATTAGTCTAAACATTTGCAAAGTCATGTAGAAAAGTTCCATTGATTACTTGATTACAATTAAAGAAAATCGAGTCGCGATTGCAAAAATAAAGTTATTGAGCATACCTACGAACAAATACTGTTCAACGTAATTATTCGGTGTGATCTAAGCCATGATTTGGAAATTACGGGGGTGTTACCACTCATTGTTACACGAACGACAATATTACTTGTTCTAGTAACGACCTTTGTCCTCAACTGGAATACTTATTGAAATTATTGTAGTTTACGATGACTTTACTTTATTACCCTTCGTAACTTAAGTACAGTGATTAGTTACACCACGAGCTTTACGGTGAAGGAAAAAATCGAGAGAAAACCTGCATACGTCTGAGAAGAAATTCAAAGGCGTATGTATAGTCGTGCTTGAACGGCGATGGAGTCGCCTTCTATCATGTTGGCACCTGATATACCTCTGGCGAAAATTGGGTGTGTGGGTATTACCTATACATCTCTGCCTACCCCTTCGGGGACCCTTTTGGGAAGTCGTGAGGATATATATATATATATACTCACCCTTCACACCTTCTCACAAGGGTTAGATCGCCATCATCCGCCACGGATGGTGAGTTGGCACCTAAAAATATATATTTTTGCGGAAAGTAGGTATGCGGATACTACGACCTATACACCTCTGCCTACCCCATCAGGGATTCTTATGGGAATGCGTGCAGATTGTTATTATTAAAAAGTACAAACTTTTTTCCACTAAATATTTGTTTAAAGATTAGATCGTTGGTAAGATTGTAATATTGTCTGTATTGGTTGAATTCTGATGTCCACCTGCTGGACAAAGAGGTGTTAAGTCGTTTGGTCGAAGCCTCTGGTGACAGGAGGGCTCGTATCTTGCGCTAACAGTCAGCATTGCCATACAGCGTGGCATTATGCATTATGTTATTAATTTTCATAAGCAATAATTTTGGTATATTAGTAAACACATTCCTGGCAATATATAATACAATGAAAAAAATAAAAAACTACTTATTTATTTTAAAAAAATTTATTAAAAAATAAAATAGCAAAAAGTATTATGCAAGGTAAATTATTTCGGAGAAATATAAGCTATACATTTTTTAATCATATACATTTATGTATAATCAAATTGAAGGCGGTGCTAACCAAGTTGTAAATATAAGAAAATATCGTAGCACTTCGATTTTCAGTATTAGAAAGAAATAAAAGGTTATTGTTGTCATTAAGCCTTTTACGTACAATCCGATCGAGCTATGAGCCTGATTCAAACCTACAGGAAGTCGTTTTATTCGAATGGAGCGATCGATTTGAGTCGATTGTTCATTTAAGCACGTATCCATGGTATGTCACCTGGGCCCATTAATCACTGTCCAATCAGATGCTTCTCGCTTGCATTTACCTTGACAATGACAGATACCGCCTTTTTTTACATTTAGCCAAAGGTTTCCAATCACCCTAATAGCATTAAAGGTGTCGCATCGCAATGAAAAATGCCTTCGTTTATCTCTTGAAGAACACTTTCGTTCAAATATGTTTTGAGCCGTAAGACTTCGTTAAGTTTGGTTTTCGTTAAGGTTCGTAAAGTTTGAACAAACCAATATGGCAATGCAGCAAATTGCTGCTATGATCTCGTCGCAAATGCTATGCGACTGTGCTACGATGCGTAGCAAATTCTTCAAGGTGGTACTACGATTCTTAGCAAGATACAACGCGATTTGCTACACAGCGGTAGAATATAACCTTGTGACATTCTTAGGACAGCTCCGTTTGTATTAATCTATGTTTAACAAAAAATGCAACTTACCGCCAGATAAAGAATGAAGGCGTAAAATTGTTGTTATTTAGAATTTAATCCGGGATGTTAGCAATTTGGCGAGATTGCTTCTAATCTCGCCATTGACTTGATTGATCGCCGAGGCGCGCGGCTCAGCGGAAGGCATTTGATACTTAGATACCTAACTGTGATTTATGTCACATATCCCACATCTTATTCCGATTTATAGCCGTGGGTGTACGTGGTGTGTGTTATTAAGAGCATTTGTTAAATTATATTTCAGGACAATCTCTTCAATAGGTATAGATATATTTATAGTCATAGAAGATCCGATACTAAGTAAAAAAAATACCTGTAGGAGTAAGTGATAACTTCCCAAGAGGTGTCTTGGTGTATCCAGAGGTGTATAGGTAGTATTACCCACGCACACACTTTTCGCTAGAGATTATTTTTTAGGTGCCAACTTGATGGCGAGTCCATTGCCCTTAAACAAGCACGAATACACATACGCCTTGGAATTTCTTCTCAAGCGTATGCAAGTTTCCTCTCGATGCTTCCTTTACCGTATAGCTCGTGGTGTGACTAAACACTGTACTTAAGTACTCGGTCACTATGGCTTAAACGTAGGTTTAAATAGGCATAAATAAATTATACTCGATGATAATATTGCTTATGGCCAGCGCAACCTATACGTCATGAGAGTCCTTTTTTTTGGGACGATTAAATCACGACCAGCCCTTTATAATTGAAGATATAAAATCCCCTACCAAGCAGTTATTTCTTAAATGCGGTTTTGTCAGCAAATAAGGATCCGTGGATCCATCAAGTGACCGGGCGCGCGCACTGAACCGGAAGCCACAGATAATGCATCCTTGAGTGCTGTTATTTACGACCGTGTTCGTATACACGATTCCTAATCTACTTTGGGGATGCTTATGTATTTTTTAGAGCCTTAGAGAAAAGGGTAGAAAAGGTTTCTAGTACTCCAAAGAGAGTGGGTGTGCTGACAAATAGGACTATAATCTATATGTCTAGTTACCATAACACAGGCTTTACTTATTTGGGACTATAACAATTTGTATAAGCAAAGCCGTGTTGGCCGAGTGGTTCGAGTAGTTGACTGCGACACAAAGATCGCAAGTTCGAATCCCTACTGGACCAATGAGTTTTTCTGAACTTAAGTACAGTGATTAGTCACACCACGGGCTTTACGGTGAAGGAAAACATCGAGAGGAAACCTGCATACTTCTGAGAAGTTATTCAAAGGCGTATGTATAGTTGTGCTTGGGTAACGGCTAAGGAGTCGCCATCTGTCACGTTGGCACCTAATATATCTCTGGCGGAAAGTGGGTGTGTGGGAATTACCTCTGCCTACCCCTTCGGGAACCATATTCGGAATTATTATTGAAATTGGATGGGTAAGAATTATTGTGTATGATAGTAGTCAAGGAAAGAAAATTAGATGCTATGAAAGTCCTATGATCTAAAGCTGTACAACTATCAGAAAAAACTTAGATAAAGTGTTAGAAAAAGATTAGGAAAAATAAACTAGGAGATCGGAGCAACGTTTGCGTAAAACTGACGTCGGATAAAGTGATCTTGAAATAAACTAGGGTAAAGTTTACATTAGTACACAGTACAGAATTTAATCCAGATAGGATAAACTTCCGTAATCATGTATCTACTAATTCAAGCATACCATAAATGCGAAAGTTTGTGAGATGTTTCCCTGGGCTCTTTAACGAAAAAACTTTTCAAAGAATTGAATGACATTTGCACAGAGATACATTATTAGCTTG
Source organism: Drepana falcataria (assembly GCA_945859725.1). Taxonomy (NCBI): domain Eukaryota; kingdom Metazoa; phylum Arthropoda; class Insecta; order Lepidoptera; family Drepanidae; genus Drepana; species Drepana falcataria. The sequence continues at coordinate 2,487,661 of OX243925.1, forward strand.
ATTAACCATCCAAAGACACCCTTAGCATTGCTCTCTCCTTAGCTTGCAGAGCGACTTTGAATTTGTGGATTAGCCCCGCAGTCAAAGACCACGTTTCGGCTCTGTTGGTTAAAACTGGTAGGAGGCACTGGTGGTAGGTTGAAATGCTTTAATCCTCACAAAAATATTTTACTATAAAATCAAATTTTACGCGGAGCACAGCTAGTGATAGCATAAAACTATAAAGTCACCTAAAATGTAATCTCAACGGAACGACGTGCATTAACGAAATAAAATATTGCCTCTTTGGTATCATAGGTACAATATTTCCAAGTTGGAATTATGAGTAATTTTTTACTTTGAACCGCTGTGTCCTGACTGCTGCTACGTTAATATTTCCCACACTTAATTAAGGTTTTTCTAAGGTTACATAATGTTATTCAGAGAGATATATACTTACACATATTTGAACGTGAAAATTTGTGTAGCTCCACAATGTAGTCCTTGATAAGGTAGGTTTCTATAGATCGATGTCAGCGACGGTTGTAAAAAGGTTTTAAAGGTATTTATATCTTTACGCCTTTTTAAGGGTCTCGAAGGGGTAAGCAAAAGTGTAACAAAATCCTCTTTCTAATGTTGTGAACATCGATGTAGAGATAAAGAGTATATTTAAAAGCAGGTGTCAACAGAATATGGCTATTCCAATGGGTTTCAAGATTTATACCAAAACGTTGTGCTGATATAAGGTTGTGAAAAAAATATAATATTGACATAAATTATTATAATTACTATTCTTTATTGCCCTTCTAAGTATTAAACCATATTCCGAGCTGAACCCAATATCTTCTAGGGTTATAAAAGTCAATGTTTTGACCTGGATTATTTATTTCACGCTGTGTACACAATATTACAATACGCAAAGTCGCCCCGATGTGTGTACCCTTAATGGGGTTCATGGTAGGAGACAACATGATCAACACGAATGTTGTAACGTATTTCATTAGCGAAATAGCACAAAAAGTGACGTCACATAAATTATGAGAATGGATATAATCCAGTATATTTCATAATTTATTACCTTTTTATGATACTTTCACGACTCGTTTGTTACCTTAAGAATAGCTGTATTAATCGTACTCTAAATAATTGTCGATTAAAGTTTCCTTATTCGATATATGCTGACTATAGTTATTCATAGCACACTAATTAAAATTGCATACCTTTTTTTACCATTTGCGGCAAGCTATCATGCATTTGATATTTGATTTGCGTAGCTAGGGTAATTTACCCTAGCTACGCAACAATATTGTACATAGTGTAGCTGGCAATTATTTTATGCTTATGTTTTGCAGAATTCCTATCGCGGTGTTAATGATAAATCTATATATATATATATATATATATATATATATATAAGAGAATTTTTCCCATTTTTGAACTCACTCATCACGAAATCTCAGGAGCTATAAGGCCGATTGACTTGAAATTTGGTAGGAGTATTCCTTACGCGGTGTAGAGGTCAGCTAAGAACGGATTTTATAAAAATCTAAATTTTTTTTAAAACACCTTACCTATTACCTCCATAGGGGAAGCAATAGTTGAAAAACGTGTTTTTTTTTACTGTTTCACCCGGGCGAAGCTGGGCGGGACAGCTAGTATTAAATAAGAGACTGACGAATGTGGATGATGTGAAAGAGGTATAGGGACAACTTACGCTCTGCTGTCTTTGTCTACCCTATGAGGGACCTGTGAGGGATATGTCAGGAAATGTGATTTGTAAAGACAATTTCGTAATTTTTGTTTCATTTCGACAACAACACATTTTTTTAGTATGAGATACTACAATCATATAATATCTTCTCACCTTCCCACAACGGTAAGGTAGAGGTGTGTAGTACTACTTCTACTAAGTACTACCTAAGTACCATACATCCACTTTTCACCGGAGGCATAACCGAAATGTATTTCGGTTTCCTCTTGATATTAACTTTCGTCATGAAGCTAGCGATGTGACTGTTCATTGTGCTAATGTTCAGAAACACTCACATTCAGGATTCGAATTTCCAATCTCTGTGTTGCAGGCGTCTACTGGAATCCCTCGGCCACTAATAAATTTATCTTTATTGCAATAGGAGTTTCAACCGCAAATGTTTGTAATGTTGTTTCATATAAACCCGAGGAGGGTTCATATGAAAAATTCTATCACATATCTTACAATCATGTTTTACAAATTATTTTCTTACCTATTAATTAATGAAAACGACATACGAATATCAGTCTGATAAGATGACCACCAGCAGTTTACTGTACCTCCTTTCTAGCGATTGAAAACAGAGGACATTTTATCAAAAAACAATTGAGACAAATATCTGATCTGAAATCTCAATTTCATTAAGCAAAGATAAGTAGAAGTGATCAAGGACTTCGCAGTTCAATGCAAGTTTACAAATTTGTAATTAATTTGTATGAAAGTTAAATAAGATCACAAAATAATTATAAGACAAAGGGTATTATTATATTGATATATAAGTTTAGTAAAATACATTTCTCTCGTGAAATTAAAACGGGAATTACAGATGAAACTAAACAACACCCAAAGTTGGTGGTTCTACTTTTTGTTATTGCTAGTTGAATTTTCAATCTCTTCTGAAGTTTTTTCAGCGTAAGATAAATATTAGCTTACAAAGTTAGGCTTATATTGACGCAGCGTCTTGTCTTCTATACGTGATTGATCGTTAGTATTGTGTCAATATTGTCTCTTAGTATTTACAGATAATCTTAGCTACAGTCTCGTGTAATGGAGTAGGCAGTTTGCGTGTAGGTTTACACGTAACAAAACTCTATATATATATAAAGAATATAATACCTTGGGACAATTCCATACAATTTGACATAGCCCGATATTAAGCAAAGCTATGGTAACTAGACCTCGATATATACATAAATACACAGAACATCAAAGACTAAGGTTTGTACCTTGGTCTTACTCTTACTCGTGTTCATCACACAAATATCTGCTCTCAGCGGGAATTGAACCCGCGACCTCAAGTTTCGCAGCCTGGAGCTAAAACCACTAGACCAGACGGCCGTCAATTATATAGGATTGCCGTTTGGCCTAGAGGCCAGAGCTCCAGACTTTGAAAAGGGTTAGATTCACCGGAGGGCAGACTTGTGCGAAGAATACGAATTTTTGTACCGTTTTTCATTTTATTCAACTAAGGTGGCAAACAAGGTTGCGCCTGATAGTAAGCGGTTACCGCCTTTGAATCGTCTTTGATGGAATTGCAAGTTTGAATCCAGACTAACCAATTCCTTTTTTCTGAAGTTAGTCACACCACAAGCTATACGATATAGTAAGTACTAGAGGAGACCTATTTTTTGGATATAATATAAAGATGTAATTCTCAGGCTAAAGATTAATTTCTTTAGCCTGAGAATTACATCTTTATATTATCGCTACTAAAGTAATTAACTACGCATGTATGTAGCGAAGCAAGCCTACACACATTGCGGTTACCTCACGGAGCCCACACCCACAAAGCGTCCATGACAAACAGTTGACATGAACTAACAAATGACTCGCTGGACCATTTCCGCCTGTAACTGGACAGACGTAATGTGATTTGTACTAAATACAAGCTACCGACCCCGTTTTGATGCGTAGGTATCATTATGGAGTGATGCGTTCCGTCTGATGAATCTCATGATAATATCTCGAATAGGAAAAAACGGAATAAGCGGCTCGACCGATTTTAATGAAAAAAAATCTGGGTGTTTTCAGGTGGATTCGAAATGGATTCGGATTTTTGGATTCAAAATTGGACCCGATAGGCGGCGCTGCGATCGTGTTTAAGAAATTTATTTTATTCACCCGAGAAAAGCTGGGCGGGACCACTAGTAACTAATTAAATTCTCAAATTATATATACATATAAATTACGTTCTAACAAAGATTCTAATAGACTCCCACACATAAGCAAGCTAGTAATTAATTGTACAGATGAAAAGGGTTGCTTGTATGCTTCGGTAATCGTTTAGGCTTGTTAGCTACAAGTTTCGAGACCTCTAATCAGCGGGTTGTTTACCACATAGTAACGAGGCACTGTGTTCAACACAGTGCAGTATTGTATATTACAACTTAGAGAATATTATTTACATATAATCACGTCTAGCCCCTAACCGAGTAGGCAGATAGTAGAGTGCCTGTTTTCTCTAGCCTTACCTCCTAACCATACCTCTTTTGCTTTTCGTTGCGTTTTTTTTGTGTCACGGGTGTTTACGTTTGCGTTGGTCACTTTATATTTACTCGTTAGGTTCGAGTAGGTACTCCTGACGATTCTAGTTTCCGATTGATTTGCTTCAAGCTGTTTAAACTTGATCTTCCTCTGCCTCTTCTTCCGCACATTTTCGTATTATTTATCTATTTCGTCAACTTTATTTACTCATCTTAACCAACGTATCGCAACATGCTTTCCTACATCGTCAATAAAACGTAAATCAAATCGTAAAGCATTCTGTAAAATATTTATAGAATTGTAGACAAATTACTTGTCTGCAGTTGGTACCTACTACATACGATTACAAAGATAAACTGAAATGTAATATAGTCCTAAGGAACCTGGAAATTAATTCTAACGGCGCCCAGTTACTAATTTGACGAAACGAAACGAACGAACGAAATGTGGACGAAAATCCGTCCACATTTCGTCTGTATGATTCACAGCCAGATTAAAATGACCTCCGAGTTACGTGAAATACTTAAACGTACGGAGAAAGAAAGGGAACGTTGAATAGGTAACCAGAGGTCACATCCAGGGTGCGCGTTATTCGTGTGACATAGTGACTCAAAGTGTGGCCAAATCCTAGTGCCAGAATTTTAAGATCCTCATTAGTATTAAGGTTCTTTTGAAAATTTTAATTTGCCCCTTTAGGAATTTAATTTAATTTTGGTAGGCCTCCCGGGGGCGTTAACGATATTTGTCTAAACTATTCCGTACTTCTAACGATGCGTTGGCAGCCAACTTTTAACAAACCGAGGTTGGCTGAAATTGTAAAAGTTATCCAAAATTTCATTACTTCACTACTCACTACTTCACACACAACTTCATTATCCTCACGCCTTCCCACAAGGGTCCCCGAAGGGGTAGGCAGAGGTGTATAGGTAATACCCACACACCCACTTTCCGCCAGAGGTATATTAGGTGCCAACGTGACAGATGGCGAGTCCATCGCCGTTACTCAAGCACGACTATACATACGCCTTTGAATTTCTTCTCAGACGTATGCAGGTTTCCTCTCGATGTTTTCCTTCACCGTAAAGCTCGTGGTGTGACTAATCACTGTACTTAAGTTCAGAAAAACTCATTGGTACAGTCGGGATTCGAACTTGCGACCTTTGCGTCGCAGTCAACTGCTCGAACCACTCGGCCACCACGGCTCTAAACAAACTTAAGTGCTACTAAAATACTAAATACAGTCTGTATTAAACCGTCGCAAACATTGTTTTTCTAAGGAAAACTACCTAATTATAAAAGTAAAAACTTAGGTTAGGTTTAAGAAATATCTAAGAAGAAGTGGCGACTCGAGAATGATTGAACTTGCAACACAAAGGTTATAAGTAAGCCTCTGCCTACCCCTCGATGACTCTTGTGGGTAGGCATATATTATATTTGCTTTAGGCAAAATGTATCGCAAATGCGTATCAGATTTTAAAAACTGAGACAAATATAATATGAAAACTGTGTACATATGTCGCGATGGTTGAAATGTGAAGATAGTGCCGTTCACGAAGATGCGCCCCACTAATGTTTAGTGGAGGGGGTCGCGGTATGCGGGGGCATGACCGGAATGTAATAATTACAGTGTGCGTGTGCTCTCATAGGTAATCAGTGTGTACCGATAATACTCAAACATTTGTGGAAGGCTGCACACTTACCCTACAAACTATAAGGAAGAATGGTGGGGCGCGTCTTCGTGGATGGCACTATCTATACAGCTCCAATCGATACGGCGCGGCGGCGCCACATCCTTTGTCGCGCTCACATTGGTGTTCGTAACGCGCTGCATAATATTAATTTGTATTAGGGCGCGCGCTGGTTGACTTCAATCCCATTTATTTTGTTTGAAGTTAACTCAATTTCACGGTAGGTGTGGCGTCTGTAGCACACATTACATTTGCCGTGAATTACGTGGGACGGGCCATATAAATTACAATGCTGTATTGCCATTCGCTAATGGAATTATTGCTAATAAAAAAAATGCTAAATGAGCAGTTACTTGTTTAGACCCGGGTTGGTCTTTGCCATTAAAAATCGGAGTTACCAATCTGGGGACATATGTTACACATTAAGAATGTATTACTTAAAAGCCGTGGTGACCGAGTGGTTTGAGCAGTAGCCTGCAACAAAGATTGTACGTTCGAATCCCGACTGTCCTGATGAGTTTTTTCTGAACTTAAGTACAGTGAGTTGCGCCACGAGCTTTACGAAAAAGGAAAATATCGAGACCAAACTTGCATATTTTTGAGAAATTAAAAGACGTGTGTTTAGTTGTGCTTGAGTAATAGCGATGAGTTCGTCATCTGTCACGTTGACACCTAAAATATATCTTCGGCGGAAAGTGGGTGTGTGGCTGCTACCTACTCACCTCCTACTTACCTATCTAGCCTACATTCGGGGACTCTTTAGGGAAAGCGTAGATATATTTTTACACGCTTTATATTAGCTTCACCTGTATGTATGTAACCGACTTCTTTGAGCTCGATTTTGACCCACTTTAAACGGTCAGATTTCGTTCAAACTTTGTAGACTTATCGAGGACCGATGACAATACACTAATAACTAAAAAGTAGAAAATAAATAATAGTTAAAAAAAACTAAAAAACACGCTTTTTATAGAAAACCGAACTAAAAAATAGAAAATAAATTTCGATAATATCCGATCGATTACCGAAATGATAATCACTCTACTAATATCTGTCAATAAAATATTTATAACTATTGACACCATGCACTTTAAGACGCTTTTTAAGATATTACCGAAATTTATTTTCTATTTTTTAGTTCGGTTTTCTATAAAAAGCGTGTTTTTTAGTTTTTTTAACTATTATTTTTATATACGTAGAAATAATATTACCGGAACACTTTACCGCAACGCCAAAAACCATAACTTTTAGTAGATCTACATATTTCCTCAAACCTATAGATGGCTATTTGTATATTTGAAAGAATATTCTTAATAGGTTGATAGCTTTAGCACTGATTATAAAATACATGTAAGAATACATTTATAAGAAGCAATATATGTTGTTATAGGTACATATATATATCTACTATGAAGGTGATTAATTTAGTATCGTACAACTTACTCGCGTCATTACCGACCTGTGCTAAAACTATTATATATTTTTTTGTATTTATGACAATTTACACATGACCATAGTTGGCACACATCCAGCTTTAAAACAAGCTTTTGTTATAAGCTATCATTCACTCTTTGTTAATCTTCTCAAGGTCTTTATTACATCTCAAAATTCTCGCGCTGCGGGTTTTCAAAGGAATTTTCTACCGCAAACGCTCAAGCTGTGAAACGAACTACACTTTTAACTTTTAACACCCTTTTTGAAGACCACTATTTTTATTTTTATTTCATAAAATATACATCCTCACGCTTTCCCATAAGGGTCTCCAAAGGGGTAGGCAGAGGTGTATAGGTAGTGTCCACACACCCACTTTCCGCCAGAGATATATTTTAGGCACCAACGTGACAGATGGCGAGTCCATCGCCGTTACTCAAGCACGACTATACATACATACGGGTTTGCTGCTCAGCCGTATGCAGGTTTCCTCTCGATGTTTTCCATCACCGTAAAGCTCGTGACCAATCACTGTTATCACAAGTACAGCTCAGTATCTAATAATTTAAGAATATGGCATTAAAATGTAACTGGTTCCGTTAAATATGTCCAGTTCACTGTTTGAAATATACATCATGAGAAAATAGCAAGTTAGAGGAATAAATGAATTCTTGGCGTGGTTGGTCTTGAATGTTAGGATCAATATAAAATTGGATATAAAATCTTAATATCACATTTAAGAAATAACTACTTACGCGCATTACGCAGTCAATATTATTATAAGCTTGTACGTTTAAATAGGTGAAATTGATAGAACCATATTTCATACCGGCCCGGGGCACTGATATAGGCTTAACGCTATCATAAAACAAAGTGTCTATTTCAATGATATATTAGCCAATTGACGCCTTGTTTGCTGAAAATGTATTTTGTCGTTGCCCGCGACTTCATCCGTGTGGAATATAATTGTATCTTCGTATGTAAATGGTCCTATTTTTTCTACTTGGTTCCATTTATAAAATTACATCCCTATTTTTGGAACGAAGTTCCTTATCGCGCGTTGTGAAAGGGGGCTAGACGGAAAAAATTCTTACGAAAAGTTGTCACGAAACCTTTTGTCACGACACTTTTTGTCACGACACTTTTTTTTTGCTGTATATTTATAACCCCCGTGTGAGTGACGTGTGCTTCTTGAACTTCATTCCATCCGGGTGTCCCTTGACACCTCTCAAGTTTTAACTGCGGCTTTGCTCCATCCATACACCCATACATCCATCCATACATCCATACATACGTCCATACATCCATCCATACATCCATCCATACATCCATACCTACATCCATACATACATCCATACATCCATACATACATCCATACATGCATCCATACATCCATACATACATCCATACATGCATCCATACATCCATACATACATCCATACATACATCCATACGTCCAAACACACAACAGCGGGTGTATGGGTGTATGGGAGTAAGGATGGAAGGAAGGATGAAAGAAGAAAGGAAGGAGTAAGGATACATCCTTACATCCATATTTTTTATTGCTTATTTGCTGTATATTTATAACCCCCGTGTGAGTGACGTGTGCTTCTTGAACTTCGTTCCATCCGGGTGTCCCTTGACACCTCTCGAGTTTTTTTATATTTTTTCCAGAAAAAAGTTTATAGTCTCATCTATCCAAATGCGAAATTGACATGGTGGTTTAGTGTAAAAACGTGGCAGACAGACCGACAGACTGACACATTTATTTATTAGTAAAATAATAAATTTTACTTTTACATAGTAGTAAGAACTACAAAACTAAAAATTTTTGTTCTAGCTCTTGATAAAAATGTGCTATCTTAGTTTTGCAAGTTTCATAAACTATTCGACCCCCTCGGGTCTTTTCCCAAAGTCCGCGAAAATCCCTGATAAAAGTGGGGTTTAGACCAGCCCTCTTGATGTCGCCATTAATATTTGGTTAGCCTCTTTTTCGATAAATGATTACCGATGCACGCCAGAAGAATTTCGTTTATTGAAGTGCTATTTGTTGGCGAGATTAATTCGAATACGAGCTTATAGTATGATGACAATGTATTTTATGAATATACTCGTAGTAGCTTCCAAATTTTAAATTGCTTACACAACTCCCGGTCTATACTCTGGAGGCTTTGAACTCGATATCATATACTAGTCAGTATTATTCAGTACAACAAACATCAACAACAAACATCAGTACAACAACAATATTATTTTCAAGACTTTTGCAAATACTAGATACTTTTTATTAGCCTACTATGTCTAATGCCATCTACCTCTCTCTCTAGTCTATTGTAGGTGGATGTCGAGGTCGTCTACCATTCGTCCAAATAGGCTCAGTGGTTTTGGCAGGCAGACAAAATTGCTATGGCATTTTTTATTATTATGGATTGTAAATAGCTTTGGTTATAAGTACTTTATAGTATCTTATAGCGAGTATTAGGTACAAACAAAAGCTTAGACTTAAGTTAATGCCAAATAAAGAACTGCGAAGCCCTTTAAATAAATGTGAGCTTACGCAAAATTCATTGGCATAGAGAGAAATTTACTGGTGTCTAGTTACGGCTTCAAATTTGCCAATTTCATTCTAAGTGCCTTTAACTTTATTGACAAAGTTATATTACTAACGTTATTGGGTGGTATGCCTCATATCTTACTAATATTACAAATGTGAAAGTTTATGGGGGTGCTTGTTCTTCTTTTACACAAAAACTACTGAGCCTCTGAAAATATCGCTTTAGCGTTCAAACTAACAATTCGTTGAGTTAAATTCTATTAATTTACACTTTCGAAGGGCATGGGAACACTGGGAAATATTTAAACAGTTAGTTGTATTTCTTTTATAAATAGCGACTTGCCCCGGCTTCAGACGCGTGCAATATAGATACCTATACTTTTTTATCGATCTTTCGGTAGATCGGCTTAGCCAGCGTTAGCGATTTAAGCATACAAATATGTTTGTTACGACATCACATTACAAATCTTTAAATTTTTCGGCTTTTCTATACTATAATGTGTATGTATTATACATATTCCTTATACGTTTGAATGACTCTTTCTATTGCTGAAAACTGCATTAAAATCCGTTGAATAGTTTAAACAGTCTAAGCGAATAGACAGTGGAAGCGAATTCATTTTATACTATGTAAAGACATAATTTAAAATTGCTATTTCGTGTCGAAGTTGTCTACTTGGGCAGGCTTTACCACCCTACACGTGGCATAGTGCTGACTCAACAGCAAATTCAAGCGTAACAAGCCATCTCTGTACTGTCACTCATAATACTTGGTCAGTGATTTCTCTAAAACAACCGTTACCAATAAAGTCGCTACACCAACGTTTACTTACCATATAAGTTACAGGTAGTTTTGGCTAGTGTATCTTTTATATGTTTAAAATTTACAACCTTGTGGTAAGCGGGTATCGTAGCTTACATTGAGTGTGGGTAGTAGACTTGGTACCTAAAGTATAGTACACTTACAAAATGTAGGTTCAATGACCTTTGCCCTCACGCATAGGCAAAAAATATACTTACCCTCACGTACATACGAGTTAGTATCCTACTTTACTTAGCATAGATATTAACACTCTGAGTGCCTTAAGGGGTAGGCAGACACCTGGTTTTAACGTCGTTAAAGATTCGTCGAGTGGTTCGAGTAGTTGCCTGCGAAACAAAGATCACTAGTTCGAATTATTTTTATTCCATTTATGAGTTTTTTTGAACTTAAGTGTAGTCACACCACGTAACGGTGAAGGAAAACATCGAGAGGAAACCTGCATACGTCCGAAAAGCAAATCTAAGGCGTATGTATAGTCGTGCTTGTGTAACGGCAATGGACTCGCCATCTGTCACTTTGCCACCTAAAATATATCTCTGGCGGAAAGTGGGTGTGTGGGTACTATCTATACACCTCTGCCTAGCCCTTCGGGGACCCTAGACCCCAGAGGGAAGGCGTGAGGATATATTATTGAAAACGATGCATTTAGTGATAGCCCGTAAAAAGTGATCTTTCATACGCTATCAGTACACGAACTAGCGGCCGGATCGTATTATCTTTCATTATTCATTGCACGTATCCAATAATTTTGAAATTGATTTTAGATTCCCGTACCTATCTACATTTGAGGCTATTGTCATGACTAGTGCAGCTGCAATTTATTCGATACTACATTTTTTAGTTGCTAGAGAAATATAAGCCTTATGATGTATCAGTATTGCAAGGTTGACCGAGAAATGCTCACAATTTTATTACCGTTAGACGTGAGACCTTGCCACGGAATCGGTCTTCGCCAAGTACATATATATTGCTCTAAAAACCGAGAAAGACAACTTGAGGTGAACAGACAACGTTGTCTGCATGTAACGCAAAACAGAAATATTATGAAGGTGTCTTCCTTCGCTGTTCTTGAATAAATTCTACAAGATCTTATTCAGTTATTGAATTTAGTTACACTGAAAATTTTTGTTAATAGAGCCAACGTTCTTGTTGGAGATCGATCATTGGTAGGGAAGTTTCTAAGCGTTGGTTCATTAGCTGGTAGGTACCATTAGCTGCATCGGTGTGACATCATCTTGCCGTAACACAGTCTCGACTAGCACGGGAGGTAAAGATTAAAAGTTTATTGTCATACCGTCACAACCAACACAATATTCAAACTGTTAAAACTTTTTGTACATTAAAACCCTAGTTACTAAGTGTGTTGATTACGAAGACCACCATGTTGCTTGTTACCTACCCATATGATAGTAGTCATGTGTTGTTCTGTTATATTGATTTTATTTTTTACATTAGTGTAAGTTTTCGTTTTAACTCGTGTTAAACTCAGGTTGTACTCATTTACCTAATAACTTATTATTATTATTATCTTTAGCCAAATAACTTTTGGTCAAATTCTAAATTCGTCAAACCTTATTTCATCAATTTGTTCTTTTGAAAATGATTATTTCCTACAATTTCTATTGCGTCAAATTCTACTTACATTAAAGTATGTATACCGACTTAGTTTCCTTTTTAAATTCCAAACGGCATTATGACAGTAAACCTGTTTTTCTAACAATTCCCTGGAGTTAACACTCCACTAACCAAACCTAACAATGTGAGAGCCACTTCTAGTGGGGCACATGACAATGGCACCCTTTTCAAGTGAGTCACGAGTGCCTCGGGATCCACTCGATGTATACTTTAAGCTCCAGAATAATAGCAATGCATACCTACTATATCAACTAATTGAACACAAACCTAAATCACCTAGATTCGATTCTCTAGGGATATTACATGTCCTTGTGGAAATGCGAGAACATAATAGTGAATAATAATAGACCGCAGATAAATTCTACAGTGGTTTTTTTTTTTTTTTATATTGTCTCTCGTAGTGTGAGTTCCGGGAACTTTTGCTACTTAACCGGTCAATGGCGAGACCTAGGCCTCCAGCCAGGCACTTTATGCTACAGTGGTTACTTAGTATTCCTACTTATGTAGGTATTGATCGTATTCGAATGCAAATCCTGTCAGGATTACAACGTGTCGGAATTAATGCGATATCGGCTGAAGATACATAATCCATTGCGTAGCGTGTTGGATTTATAATGAAATGAGCTCAAACGCAATGAGAGACGGATAACATATATCGATTTTGTGTATGGTAAGATTTAGGGTAAACTTACTATGCCTCGTGGTTTTACCGACCTTAAATTTGATTTTTGTTTATGTACATGTTTATTTAAATAAATATCCTCACGCCTTCTCACAAGGGTCCCCGAAAGGGTAGGCAGAGGTGTATAAGTAGTACTCCCACACCCACTTTCCACCAGAGATATATTTAGGTGCCAACTTGACAGATGGCGAGTCCATCGCCGTTACTCAAGCACGACTCTACATAGTACATACGCCTTTGAATTGCTTCTCAGACGTATGCAGGTTTCCTCTCGATGTTTTTCTTCACTGTAAAGCTCGTGGCTGTGACTAATCACTGTACTTTAGTTCAGAAAAACTCATTGGTACAGTCAGGTACAGGGATTCGAACATGCGATCTTTGTGTCGCAGGCAACTACTCGAACTACTCGAACCACTCGGCCACCACGACTCTCATGTTTATTTATTTTTCATTACTTTAAAATAGCTCTCCATAACTGAAGAAAAAAAAAGTGTTTTTGAGTTTATCAATTACAGACAATCTAATCTTTCCTCTTTATAATGAAATATAAGTTTAGATGAGTTGATGGCGCAGTCGCAGGCAAATGCCTGTAGTATCTAAAGTAGATAAACAAGAGCGCATTAGGTCGTTACTCTCCTTTTAAAATACCCTTATCTTAATCTTGAGCCTACTTTACTTTTAAAATCCTCGGCTCTCAAGTAGCGCAATGAAATATGTCTTCATTTGTTTCAGCTGAGTGTCTCGTCACTTCGTCTCCGGTGTCTTGTAATAACTTAGCTCAGTTAACTTGATAACAATCGCCTTGGGAAGTCGGGCGACTGCTGCTACATACATTTATTTTTTAAATTTAAACTGGTCTAAGCTAAGGACTTACGCCTTTTGGTCTACTAGGCACCACTACTTTGACATTGTCATTACGCAGAGGTTCCCTATTTCTAGAAAGAAAAGCTTTTTAAAATAGGTCGATAATTTCATGAGATCATTAATGCACTAATACTACTTTGATATAAAGATTATTATCATCACTCTGAGGCCCTCACTGTATGCAGCGGGAGTAGAATGTCAGTTCTCTCTAGACATACATACCTTATTCGCTTCATTAAAATTTATCAGTCTCTTCATATAATATTTTCGTCGGTTTCGAGTGACCTTGACATTCGATCCATCCGCATCCTTGAAGAGTAGGCAGAGGTGTGTAGGTAGTGCCAATACACCCACTTTCCGTCAGTGATATATTTTAGGTGCCAACTTGACAGATGGCGAGTCCATCGCCGTTACTTAAGCACGACTATACTATGCGAATATACTAATTTAATTTTCTTGCGAGTTATAATTAAAATGGCGCAAAGAAGTGAAAAAAATTTAATGTCAAGTGTCATAAAAGACGGTTTTTGAATACCAAATTTAGTTGATTATTACCTATAAAAACATATTAACGATACTCTACCAAAATATAGTCGAAAAAAAAAATGTTTTGTGATGCTGCGTATAAATCAGCGACGCTAGAGAGAGACGCAGCACAAATTGCACCGTGAAAATATATGAGCACTATAAAAAGGTTTACAAGCAGGCCGACCGGAAATTATCTATGTTTCAGTATTTCCCCGAGCACATGCTACACGCCGCAGTAAAAGTATGTTATGATTCCATTCAGATCTTAATTACAAACAAAGCCACCTGACCATTAACTTGGCAGATTTTTGCTATACTACAAAGGTTGCAAACTGCAACGGGTGGCCCGCATGATGGTAAGCGGTTACCGCCGCGTATCGACGATTGCGATACCAGGGGTTACGCTCTCGCTTTTCTAACCCTACAAGAATATTTTTACATCCCTCTTGAAGAAGTACTAGCTTTCTGGGGTAAGCCTCACAACCTTACTATATTAATGTATAAGCGATAGATAAAATAATTATCATTGCAGAACAATTAGCTTGTTAACTATACTATAGCTTTGACTTACCGCACGATCAGTCAAATCCTCGACTTCCCAAGCACGAAGACAGGTTAATGAACATGATGTCACACCGAACGCGAAGTGAAATTGGCTGATAAAACAACGTGGCTGGATGATTTATCCACCGGATTTGTGCACGTTAGTCGACCCTCGGCAAGCCCACCCACAATAAATTCCCATTCTTATAGACAAGCGAAGAAATTAAATCTGTCTAAATCAGAATCTACGAACGCAGACTATAATTCATGCTCTTTGGATGTATGAACTCAATGCGATAGAAGCTTCATGCCAAAAAAAAAACTTGAATATCTTCACGCTTTTTTACAAGCCTTGAATGGGTAGGTAGAGATAGTAGGTATGTAGTACACACCCTTTCCCCGGATATATATTTAGGTGCCAACGTGGCAGATAGCGATTCCATCGCCGTTTCTCAAGCACATACTAAACATACGTCTTTAAATTTCATCTTAAACGTTTGCAGGTTTCCTCTCGTTGATTGCCTTCACAGGCACGTACAGCGTGAAGTGGTTCATTATTGTACCTATAGGTACACTTCTGCCTACTCCTTCGGGTTCCCTTGTGAGAAGGTGTGAGGATATGTTATTATTATACATATCAGAAATCGGAATATAATTGTAAGAGAACGAAGTCACTGTAATTGCATGAAAATACAGCGTTTGAGTCAAGGGTCGTGTCATCGTAGCTCCTAAATAAGTAATCCTAATCTGACCGTCTATATATCTATCTATACATGTATTCGAAGAGACAACATCAACACAATCCGTGTAATTAGTTACTACTGGGATCTATAGTAATTGGATGTTACATGCTAATCCACTTGAATGCATGGATAAGCATTGTCATCACGTTTGAAGCCTGTAGTGCCGTATCAGTACCTAAAATGTTTTCAATATCTTAAGTAATACTGTAAACACAGTGAGTTTGTCACGTCTTGAAACATTGAAAATGTTACCAAGTAAAAGTTTTTCATATACAGAAAATGCTTTTTATAGGATTAAAAAAAATACAATGTTACGTAACGCGTAGTTCGAAAATCCCCACCCGCCCCTGTAACGAATCATAACGTTTTACACGACCCTCCCGAATTCGTTACGTACGCTCGCTTACCAGGTCTATGAACAATAACATCGTTGACACCAGGTGATAAAAAAATCCCAGTGAAAAAAAGCAAATAAAAAATAATTTAATTCCTTTCCATAATAATCACACAAACCCAGACCGTTCAGAGGACATCAAACAAGGGACCGCATTAAATTATATGGCTCCTGCCAACCCGCAATATGAACAGAGTAAATAACAGGAGCATACGTAGATCATTCTAGAAAGGGTCACAATATGTACCCGGTGCTTCGTGACCAGTCATAAAACTGGATTTTAAGTTAATTTCCTAGTAATTCAACTCGTGATTAAGGTAAATTTTCGCATAAAATAACTGGCCTTTTTTAACACTACCGAACCGAATCGTTGACCCCATTTACATATATGCCGGATTATTCTGGAATATTCCATGGTATGATTTGCATTATACTTGGATTTAATTTTCCATTAAATACTTGGTATTAATTTAAATTAACCATCATTAAAAGTAAGTGACTAAGGACAGCATTGATAAAATTCACTCACTGTTGCCTCATGCTTTGTCCAAGTGGAATTAATTATTAATATATTAATACATCTCCATAAAAAGTTTCATAACCTTAATTTTCTATTTTCGTGACATTAAGTATTTTGATGAATTTCGGATAACGATGTCTAAGTGCAGCGGTATTAGCGTGAAAACGTAACAGACAGAGTTATATATATATATATAACTCTCATCTTCATACATGAAGATTGCAATTTCCTTTTTTTTTTTTTCCCAAATTATATTGGTACTAAGGAAATTGCAATCTACGATAGGAGTATTCTGTAGCAGGTAATTATAGAAGAAAGAGAGGTATCTTTTATTCTTACTGATGTAAAAATAATTCTATATCGTCGTTCGATCACCAGCCGAGATCATATCTTATGTTTATTTTAAAGCTAATTTTTTACATTTAAGTCATAATTATAAAAAAATAATAACACAAAACGGATACTGTTAATGGCAGTTTTATATCTTGAAGGTTCGCCGAGGAGTCGTCCGAAGTTCCCCGGAGTTGTTGGGAAGTTGTAACAGCCTCTTTAACGACCAACTATTCTAATTGCAAACTTATCTAATTGCGATTAGATTATTATCGATGTTCCTTTATATTTTCATTGTAACTGTTTTGACCTACTTAAAGTTTCTTCTCTGTAGGTAGTTATATTATACAGCTTAAATCTAACTTTAACTCAATAATAGGCATTCTAACATTCAAATGATTAGTTTCTTCACTAAATGTTAAATTATCTAATGATTTGTTAATTTCATATACTCGTGTATATCAACAAAATAGAAGAAAACATATTTTTATTTACAATATGATATACACATGTTACTGACGTCACATCGAGCGGCGCGGCCGGTCAACTTTGTCGGTCTTCGGGTCCTCCATCGGGTCGCCACTCCTCAGCGCTCCGCGTCACCATTCACTCACTCCTTCGCAACGACACGACAGCACGCGCACGCATCGATTTTTGCTTTAAAATACAGTTCATATCATCAAGAAGCCTTGTGGTTTCATTAGCCAAGACCCCCAGCATCACAACTGGAGCTTGGCACTCAAACACACATTAAAGGTACAGTTGAACTCATAACCCTGGATTTCCACGAATAACTTCATAATATTTTTTTTATAAGAATGGAAGTTTGTCTACAAATTTTTAGATAAGTGTGCATACAAAGGTATTCTTGACTTCTGAAAAAAATGTTTTTCGAATTCCCTGTGTCGTATTCGGAGACTTACAATAAAGATTATCTCCCTTTAAATTTTAATTTATTTTCAAGTACGAGTAGGTACATTTCATTACATTTACGTTTTATAAACTTAAACGCGGCATTGTTCAAGTAAAAGAGGGAAATAAGCTGTAGCGAGTATAGAGAAAACAGCTGTTACATATACAACTTCGCATATTTTCTGAACAATGGCGAAGGATTGTACAACGTTCTGTTTTTATTAAATTTGTCCCATTGGGTACAAACATCAAAGGCACGTTACTTTGATACCGTCCACGTATGGCATTATCTCATTGTTTGAATTATTTTAGTCCTAGAGTGCCGTGATCGAGTGGTTCGAGTGGTTGCCTGCAACACAATGATTGCAAGTTCGAATTCCAACTGTATCCATGAGTTTTTTTGCTCTTAAGTATAGTGATTAGACACACCACGAGCTTTAGGTACAGTGAGGAAAACATCAAACGGAAAACGGGTAGAACGTGTATCAATTTACTTTAAACAAAAATAATGATCAACGCCATCCATCGGCAAAAGTGTAAACTAAAATGAATACAAGGTCTAAACTAGAACACTTCAAACAATGCTTAAGAACTGCTTACCCTTCAAAACATAAGTGTCTTAAACTCCGATTTGCATGATAACTTCGCCGACCGTTAATCATGGGATATGTCACAAACTATACCCGAAATTTCTTGTTGTATTAATTTAATAGTAATTGTGTAAAGCCTGGGTCACGATATTTAATATTGGTTTTCGTTGAGCACCATCAGTCAACGTCGCTCATTCCAACAATATTAGCTACTGGGAGATTGATGCGGTCTCGGCCGCTTTGTCTGTCTCATTGTTACCGGCTTTGGACGTTGATATTAAAAAAATCACAATCGCTTATGTTATGACAACTACAATAGACCTTGAACCTTAAACCTGCAAAATCAAAGATCATATTGCTTCAGAAGCCGTGGGGTATTGGCGTACTTGGCTAATATTTCCATCTTATATGAGCAACGAGCGCGCTTCTATGTCGAAGGAATACTGTTTGATTTTCTTTTCAAAACTCAAGTTTTTTTTGTTTAAGTTTTCATCTTTATACTCACACCCTCGTTCACGCCAGTTGTTTAGCGAATCTCTTCATTGCGGATTCGATCAGATATCGTTACTCCTTTTGCTATTGTATTATGAAGAAATTAAGAATATTGTTATGAATTTTATTCTACTGATGAATAAGGTGATGATGAAGCGAAAGGTCTGTAAGTCTAGTAAGAACATGATCTACTCTCTCTGCCTACCCAGTGAGGGAATCGTGATGATATGTTTTTGAATGTATAAAAAGGCAGAGTTCGTTTGTTTGGAAGTCCTCAACTTAGGGACTACTCATCCGATTGGAAAAATGTATTTTGCATTATGTAGCCCGCTTATTGAGGAAGGCCATGGGCTATTAAATCTTCATATTTCTGCTCAAGGGGGCGAATATTGAAACTATCACCGCTGAAACTGCAGGTATCAGCTTAGTGAACTCCAATCACACTCATGTCTGGAACGTTGGTGGCCGACGGAGGTCCAATCATTTAGTAAGTCAATATTTCGACCAAAACATGTGATAGTGCCAAACGTAAGCCTTATTTTACGCAAAAAACAAAGTCAATTTCCTTCCTATCTATTACTCAGTTCGTGTTTATATATCGAATGCAAAGACAGCCTGAAAGTTGTTAGGAATATGACGTGTAATTTGATAATACTTTGGCCGGGAAAATGGGTCGTGTCACACTCGGCCAGATGGGATAGTTTCGAGAGCAAATACAGCGAGATGAGAGTAGAAATAATATTTGCTGATAGAAAAGTGAATTCTGCGTATCGCCACAAAATATCTAACCGCAGTGGTATTTGGTGCTTTAGGCAAAGCGGACCAAATAGGTAATTAATATTTACACTTGTAATCATCTTCACATCTTCAGTGTCATATTGAAAATATTATAATTATATCCTCACGCTTTCCCACAAGGGTCCCCGAAGGAGAAGCATTGGTGTATAGGTAGTGTCCACACGACCACTTTCCGCCAGAGATATATTCTACGTGACAACGTGACAGATGACCGATACTCCATCGATAGTCCATCGCGTTACTCAAGCACGACTAAACATACGGCTTTGAATTTCTTCTCAGACGTATGCAGGTTTCCTCTCGATATTTTCCTTCCCCGTACAGCTCGTGGTGTGACTAATCAATGTACTTAAGTTCAGAAAAACTGATTGGTACAGTCGGGATTCGAACTTGCGATATTTGTGTCGCAGGCAACTACTCGAACCACTCGGCCACCACGGCTGTGAAAATGAAAATGAAAATATTCTTCATAGCTTCATGCTTTCATGACCTCTTTTGCTGGCTGTATGGCTGGCAATATACTTTGGATGCCCAAGTGACAGCTGGCCAGTGACGTCTTTGAGTTACTGGTCGTATACTAGTTATATCTCGATGTTTTCCTTCACATTGGAGCAAATGGTGGATCAATCACTGTTCTTATATTCAGAAAATATTTATTGATGCCATCGGAATTCAAGCTAGTAATCTCTGCGTTACAAGCTACTCCAACCACTCGGTCACCACGTCTTTTTGTACTACATTATGCGTATAGAAACCAAAAGTAATGTTTGCTACATTCTAACTAGGGATAAGAAAGTCGATATTGCTCTAAAAAACGGGTTTTCCTCAAAGCAGTCTAGCAATATATAACTCGCGGCTATTTGACCACACCGCGGGTCGTGATTGGTCAAAGTGTCGCATGATACATGGGTGCGAGAGATTGCGGGACTCATGTCCCTCACGGTACGTGATCAGCGAGCTAATGTCTTAAGGACTCTGATACTCTGTACCATTTTCGTATTTTATGTTTCGCCTTTAACAGAACGAGCAAATGTACAGCTAAACAGTGTATATTATAGATACTTTATAACTCGTCGTTTACACAAATAGGTTATGTATATAAGTTTAAAAATATATCTTTATATATATAATTCTCTTGTACGTGTGCTTGTCACCTAGATCCTCCTAAGCGGCTGGAAAAATTTGGATGAAATTCTGTGTTCAATGGGATCCGGTAAGTGGCGCTGTGATCATTTTACAGGAACCTTCACTATATTGAAGCGAAACTGGGCGGTTAACGTTCGCTTGGATGAAAAAGATATATATATGTACTATGTAAAATAATATCATGTGTCGCAGGGTTGGGATGCACTAGCATGATGTGACTCGTGTTGTCTAGAGCAGTGGCTCTCAAACGTGTCATGACCCATTGGCGTACCGTAAATCCCTGTTAAG
Source organism: Drepana falcataria (assembly GCA_945859725.1). Lineage (NCBI taxonomy): Eukaryota > Metazoa > Arthropoda > Insecta > Lepidoptera > Drepanidae > Drepana > Drepana falcataria. The sequence goes on from OX243925.1 coordinate 2,508,835, forward strand.
TTTGACGCAAGATTTACAAATGCCATATTTTATAAAAACCAGTAGAATTGCATGTAAGTACAGCAACGAATTTGTAAAGAATATGTTAATGGATCGCTGAAAAAAAAAAGGTTGAGAGTCGCTGGTCTAGACCACGATTCTTGTAGACATTTGCATATCCCTTGGCTCCCTTTGGTGTATAGAGTTACTATTTTGCTAAATAATATATAACAACGTATCAGTATTAGGTTCATTGAACGGAAACACCGCCATCGATCAAAAAGGGAAAATGTTACTGACACCTGAATTTACTTTGGTCCTGTTCTTGGTCTTGATATTTTGGCGAAAACAAATGTTGGCAATCATTACAACAAACAGTAGTTACTGATTGGTTTTAGTAGTGGTCTGCAAAAATGGGTTTGCATGTTCAAATCCGGGTGTCATATACCAATGAGTTTTTATTTTGTATACACAGATTTACCACCCACACGGAAACCATCGCCAGGAAAGCTGCACATGTTTAATAAGAAATCAGACTATAATCATGATTGAGAAATAGCCACGGAATTATCATTAGTCACACTGGCAATTAAATATGACACCACATTTTTTTTTATATTGTCATTATAAATACAGTGGGTCATATTGTATGTTAAATTAAGTATTGCTATACTTAAAAATGAAAATGCGTGGTGTGATATTACAGCTATACTCTTTCCGTTTTCCACCGTGACATGACGTCACCAGTGCCACATAATATATGAACATTTCCGCTTTCTTTCCTTGACCCAAAGTTCATACTCAACTAAGCGTTCCAACTTCACCGTCCATTGTAAACCACTCACAATTCCGACTTGCTCCGAGGCTATTGCGCTGTAAATGTCGCTGCGCTTCAAGAGTACTCGAACAATTTAATTCGATTCGTCGACTCACTCCACAAATACAAGTCTTGTAATATTTTGTAGTATATTTTAAGACAATATTTGAAAAAAATCAGCAAAACAATCATTGGTAATCGAACTTAAGTACAGTGATTAGTCACACAACGAGCTTAACGGTGAACGAATACATCGAGAGGAAACCTGCATACGGCTGAGAACCAATTCAAAGCTTGTATGTATAGTCGTGCTTGAGTAACGGCGACGGACTCGCCATCTGTCACGTTGGCACCTAATATATCTCTGGCGGAAAGTAGGTGTGTGGGTATTACCTATACACCTCTGCCTACCCCTTCGGGGAGCCTTGTGGGAAGGCGTGAGGATTAGTACTTTCTGATACTTTTCTATGTAACATTTATTAAAATATAATGATATCAGATTCGAAGCCTCCGCAACATACGAAAATGGACTGGATCCCGAGCGCCGTGCAATTATTCCGCCTTGCGCAAGATAGAGACAAATTTCATAAGATTATCTTACAACCTTCACTACTTGGGGAGGCGTCTGAAGAAGAAGAGAAATAATACACCACGTGTAGTCCCTCAAGTTCTCTCCTCACTTACATCTTCGTTTAATTTTAGCGAGCATGTATTAAAAGACTGATTAATTCATCAGCAGCTTCATAGTAAGCGCTTTTTCGAAAGAAATACCTTGTAATCCTTAGTCATTGATATGAATAGCGGCAATGTCAAAAGGGTTTTACTTATATGATAGATGCTTGTCCTACATTTTTACTAAACTAGCAAACGCGTGAAAATGTTATACTAGCGTAAGAATGTGATCCGTTAATCCAACACGAGTGATACGAATCTCGAGTGTCACCGAGTAGAATAACTAGGGGATCGTTATCAGACGAATTATATAATAGGACGAGAATATTTCATTGAAATGGAAATAGGATAGGTGATAATATAATAAGAAAAAATATTTTTACCCTTGAAATAAGCGTCCATATTAATAATAATAATAAATACCCGGGGACAATTCCACACAAATTGACCTAGTCCCAAATTAAGCAAAGCTTGTGTTATGGTAACTAGACAACGATATATTTACTTATATAGATAGTTAAATACTTAAATACATCCAAGACTAAGGTACAAATATTCGTGTTCATCACACAAATACCTGCCCTCAGCGGGATTCGAACCCGCGACCTCAAGTTTCGCAGTCAGGAGCTCTAACCACTAGACCAGACGGTCGTCATATTAGTATAACAGACATGAATATTATAGTCTATGTAGGTATATCAGATATAGATAGGTAGACCAGGGAAGCGGAAGTGTAACAAAACCTTATTTTCGCCCGAGATATATTTAGGACCAACATCACTAAAGGCCAGTCGCCGTTTTTCAAGCAAGACAGATACGTATTTGAATTTCTTTTTAAACCTTTGTAGGTTTTCTCACGATGTTTTCTGTTTTTGTAAAGGTCGTAGAATTAGGAGTATTTATTGATACCGACTGCCGAAGTTATACTTGCGTTCTTACTTTCCCAGGCGACTAAAGAATCCACTCAGTTGCCGCGGCTATAATGTTGAATGTTGAACAATATTTATATGCAATAACACATATCCCATGGCGAAGGTTCCGTCGTCTCGTGAGACCGTTCTCCCTAACGTTGTTCAGAACTTCCATTACCTTACGTTTCAATTTCCTATCACATTTAGATTTTTTCTTGCATCCATTTCCTGGCATCCGAAGGCGCCTGTTCATCCAAATTTAATATTTTTACATGTTCCTTACATAATATTTTTACGACTCTCGTTTTGGCAATAAATTCGAATTGGTTTCTTTCATTGAATCCATTCTAAGGGCTAAAAGAAATAAAATAAATATTTGAATTGAAATAAAATTGGTAATCCAATTTTATTTATTACGATTTTAATTAAACATTTATATAAATTGTATCTTATTTATTATTATTATTTTAAAATACACATTAGAACGGCCAGTAGCCAATTACTCTAAATAGTTAAAATTATATACACAGCATATACACAACACAAAAGAAAATATATAAACAACATTCATACATTCGCCTCCCAATACTCCAGACATGCCGACATAATAGTCTGCCATCCATCCGCAAACAAATCGCAATCAGAGTTGGACTCCAAGAGATCATTGAACGCAGAGAGAGTGCGAGGGACAGGAGAGTATGATCGCGACTTACTACGACAAGCCGATATGGAAAAGAGCCTGTGTTCCTGGCGCGTGTGTAGTTGTCAGGCACAAATATTTTTGTGAGCTCTTCGAGTAATTCAGGGGCATTAATACTTCCACGAAGCACCCTGCACATAGTTGACATTATTTGACACTTATGAATATTGTACAAATTTATTATATTTATAAATGTATGAAATAATTCAATGTTTGAAATTTAGCTATCTTTATATTTAACAATTCTTAATTTGTCAAATTAACTAACTTTTATAAGAAAATCTTTAAGATTCAAATTCAATAAAGGAGTCAATGGTGAGATACTTTTCATTAAGTAATCAGTTCAACGGTGGTATAGATCAAAGAAAACTCATGTAACATGTAAAAACACAACACACCTTACAAGAGGACAAAGAAAGATAAAGAGAGAAAAATATTCCTTTCACATATTATTAAATACTTATGGTGTAACTATTCATATTGAAAGCTTTAAATAAGTATTTCACTTAACGAAGAGAAATAAAGCGCCTGCAGTAGTTACGGACCCGTACAATCTAACAACGCGAAAAGCTTGGATCCATTGAGAAGCTATGCAATTGCTTTTCGAAACTATTTAGCATTGTTCCCTGAGAGTAAATTGGCCAAGTTTCCCCATACATCACATGGAATAGCAAATAATTAGCTGTATCTCTTCGCACGAACAAAGTTATGGAATAAGTGTGAATTGAAAACTTTGCGTCTCAGAAAATAGAACAGTTGTCTTCTAGAACTTGTTGAGAGGTGTGAACATATCGACATCAAGACGAATATTATAATTATGTATATATTATTATACGCTCAAAAAATAACAACATGAAAATAGTAAAAAAGTTGGATGCTACATGTTATTCTTATCGTTACAGTCGATTTTTATGTGAAAATAAGGTAATAAAAAAATTAAAACTATTTAGCATTTTTTTTTATTTTATATTTTTCACTGCGCCCTTAATATGTGATTTGAGCAACCTTCCTGTTCAATGTCAATATATCCTGTATATAATTTTTCTGATTTAATTTACAAATTTTTATATATCTGATAAGATTACCGAAACAGATATACAAAGCAAAATTGTGTGCAAGAAGAGGCAGAGGAAAGCCGCGTTCCAACTGCCTAGATCAAATCGATCGGACGCTAAAGGACGGGAACGTCAAGAGTACTCGAAACTGTACAAAACATAAATTTAAAAAATACTGTCGTGTCAGTACTGTCGTGGTTTGCGTAATTGCAAAATCAAGATTCTGACCTTCTGCCTGCCTTGACCAGGAAAAAAATATTTTCTGAACTGATATTATATCTTAAAATATTATGAGTAAATCTGTATTTTTTATGCACGTTTAAGAAGAAATTCAAAGACGTTACGTGTATAGTCATGTTTGAAATTGCACGGAATCCCATCTGACACGTCGGCAAGTATATCTCCGGTAAAAAAAAGGCGTAGGCGTACAATTTGAAGATGTATTTGAATTTCTGCTTAAATGTCTTCAGGTTTCCTCAAGTTTTCTTTTCTTGAGAAACTCAGTTCAGCTGTGACAGCCAAACTGCGTGCTGCTGCTGTGTGCTCAAACAGACTAATAAAACGGCCACGACAGCATTATAAAAACAAAATTAAAAAATACAATATTTCCTTGATCAAAAGATCTTTTTGGAAACAAACGGTTTATATTTGCAATTTAAAAAGGTGTATATAATATTTTAGACATAAAATCTGGTCTTTACCTTCCGGGAAATTTAATTTTATACTTCTATTTGTTGTTTACACAGGGATACTGAGGTCTTTCCCTGTTTAAAACATATATTTATTTCCATACTTAATAACAGAACATCAGTTTAACGATACCCTCGGGGATTTAGGCCCATTTGAGAAGGCTATCACAAATATTTTATACGCCATTTTTATTTTGATTACATGGCTTTCCCTTCTAAAATAAGGGTTTTCTCAAAACCGATGAGTAGTTTATGACATGGCACGAGAAAGAACATGATGGATGCCATGTCGTTAATAAGGAATAATAAGTCCCCTATAAATATATTAAGTTGATAATCGTGTGCAGATAAAAATTTAAAGTCATTGCCACTATTGCTATGATTCAATTATTTTTCAAGCAAATATCAACTCCATACCTTTGAAAAAGAACACAATTTGTCAGTTATAGATAGTGCCATCCACGAACACGCGCCCCACCAATTTGAAGCCGAGAGAGTCGTGGCATGTCGCTTTGTAAGAAATATACAGTTTAAAAGCTACTTGAGCTGCAGGATTTTGTACAACTGTCTCAGCAAGATTAAAAGGCAACTTTAGTTTTGCGATAAATCCTCTTCCATTAGGGACCACCCACTGGGACACGTGTCTATTAAGAGGTGAGGCTCACATAGAATTTACGCTTGTACAACGCTACTGAATAGCAGAGGGACGCAGCAGGACGCCTTGGAAATTAACAGCAGCATTCCGAGAATAAAGCTTCATAGTAATGGCAATTACGGCAATATTGTTACTGTATAGAATTGTTTGTTTTACAATAGCTGTATAATTGCCCCCTTTGTTCTCAGTCACACAGTATTTACTGAAAAATACAGGTAATTATTTGACGTTATATTGTTAAGCCTGGGTCTCGGTCTCCAAAGGCAGAGGGGTATACAATGCCCTCTTTTCGTTGCACATATTTAGGTACTAACGTGATAAGGGTCGTTGCAGACGCTATTACTTAAGCATGACTATAGATACGTCGTTGGATTTCTTATAAAACGTATGTGGATTTCCTCTAGATTGTTTTGTTCATCCACTTTACTTAAGTTCGGAAAAATCTCATTCCTTCGTTGTGGTTCAGGCAACTGCTCGAACCACTACAGTCAACTCAAAAATTTTATCGCAGCCAATTCTAAACGGGAACTCCGTTATGCCGTGTTTGGCAGTAACAGTAGTATGAAAGTGTTCCCGACTGTGTAATTGCATCCATTCTCAAACATCAATCACACAGCCCCCGTCGCTCACAATGATTTATGTATTTGTGTTTGTTACTTACTGAAAAAGTAATGTAAACATCAACCATTTTGGCACCGGTGGTTGGTGTGCATTCCTAAGGTTGGTTTAATTTGTTCCGTTAACTTAATGGGAATTCGTTATTATCAATATTACTACATACTTAGTTATAAACTAGTATAGAAGTCGTGGGGGCCGAGTGGTTCGAGTAAGATCGTAAGTTCGAATTCCGACTGTACCAATGTGTTTTTCTAATCTTAAGTACAGTGATTAGTCACACCACGTGCTTTTCGGTGCAGGAAAGCATCGAAAAGAAACCTGCATACGTCTGAGAAGCAATTCAAATGCGTATAGTATAGTCATGCTTGAGTAACGGCGATGGACTCGCCATCTGTCACGTTGGCGCCTAAAATATATCTCTGGCGGAAAGTAGGTGTGTGGGTACTATACACTTCTGCCTAACCCTACGGGGAACCTTCTGAGAAGGCGTGAGGATATATTATGTAGTTATAAAGTGAATTTGGCTATACAGACTTTGAAGCGAATCTGGGTAATTAGAAGAAGCAGGAACATAGCATAAATGTAGTTGAGAATAAATCGCTTGCGCTCTTCTTGAAGGACTTCACGCTTTATGGGAGCTATTTATAAATATTATACTCCATATTCATTCACCAGCTTAATATTTTATGGAGCTGCAAATAATATACTGAAAGTAGAATTAAAGTTTTTTTTTCTTTTTTTTACCACACGGGTGGCAAACAAGCATGCGGTCCGCCTGATGGTGCACAGTTACTGCCGGCTATAGACGCTTGTAACACCAGAGGTATTGCTCACGCGCTACCGGGCCTGCAGGTATCTATTCGTACCCTTCTTGAAGATCTCCAGGGAGAACCTCAACAAAACAAAACGTATTGAGGTATAGTTATGTCTCATGAGGCGTGAAATTGACTAAAAGAGGATTCAAGGAAGGGCAATTCGTCTTATTTGTTCCCGAGCCCCGCATAACTTGAGACTTAATTAATTTGCTAAAACGCTCGACGCAATGAGCCCGTCGCCGTAAATCTACGCGAAATCGCACTTGTACTTTACGCTCTATTGCGTATATATAGGCTTTGTTATACCTACCGCGGTTATGACTATGAGCATTTTTCACGTCTTTGATGGCCATATACGACAGTTTAATTACAGCGTACCATAAAATACATACAGAGAGTAAAACTGTATTTGCAGATGGGTAAAGTTTATTAATTTAATTAAGGCTTTAGCTGTTACTCTTTGGAATATGTTTGATTAAGATTGTTATTAGGAACGGTGTTTGTGAAGGCTGGAGGAAGATCTAAGAAAATATTGATGGTTAGAAAAGGAGTGAAGATAACAGATGTTTGATGGTGAGATAGGGAAATACTAAATAAGTGACTTGAAGTTGACAAGAGAATGATTTATAACAAACGAAATTAACTTTAATTAATAATTTTATAATACAATAATGTTAAATATACAATTACTTTGTGCTGGTTTTAAATTGTTTAATTGGCGATAATAAAAAAAGCTATAATATGAGAAAATGTGAGTAAAAAAAAAGAAAGAGTTACACTTAGGTACTGCCACCACGCCAGCTGCTCCTAACTGCTGGAATTCTAGAATACTTCTAATTCTAGAATTCAATCCACGATAACAACACTACCTGAGAGTAGGTAGTATCTATCACGAAGACTCAACAAAACAAGGCAGTCCATTTCTGAATTAGTCATTCTGATCGATTGACCCCTACCCGATTAAAAGTATGCCCTAAAAATGTACGTACGAAATACTCAAAAGAGAGAGAATTTTGGTCTTTAATAATTTGTTCGGGACTTACGTAAAAATCTTAAATATTTCAAATGTTTTTGCTTATAGAAAATTACCTGCATAAATAGCCTACTTTTTTAACTTGGCTAACAACGTAATGCGATACAGACCATCTATTATACGTGCGTAATAAAAAGTAATATGAACCGATTTAAGATTTACTGTTCCATTGAACTCTCGCGGTCACCGCTATCAGGAAGTAACGACTTTGGAAATTGCCTATTTGACTGGAAAATGCCAATAATAATACCTTATGTTCGCCATCTTGAAATAGCAGAGCAGTGTTTACAATTGAAGTTCAGGTTAAATGGATGAAAGGTAAAGCGAAAAGTAAGGCATTTAATGTTTAATTGTGTAATAAACGTGTTTTAATTTGGTTTTTGCTCCAAATATGGCAAACAAGACCTAATGATTACTAATTACGTAGTTCTGTTTATGTATTTTGCGCTTTATAATCTTTTAATATTATTAATGTCTCTATAATCTTTACATTTTTCCAGAGCACCCAATGAAATTTGTGGAGGCGTAACAACGCCGTTTTATCACCGAAGATATTTTTAGGTGCCGAGTTGATAGCCGATGAGCCCGACGCCGTTTCTCAAGCATAACTATACATTAGTCTTTGAATTCCTGAACATACGTAATGCGCACACGCAGGTTCCATGTTTTTCTTAACCATCTGTGGTGTGATTCATCTCATAGCTGAGATTCGAGCTTGCATCCTTGTGACTACTCGAACTACTTGGCAACGGCGGCTATAGCTGGGACCTCTTAGAAATAGTTTTAGATTTAATTTTATTGCTGACATTTAATTGCTAGATTTAAATATATACATACATATCTTCTCGCCGAGTCTCTTACGGAGTAGGCAGAGAGAACAGAACCAATCCTCTAGACTATGTAACATATCTTTTATACTTCACCCACGTACTTCTGTATCTCATAGATCCAGGCTCTTGTACTATCTACTTGTAGTAAGTATCAACTTCGATTCTTCCACAGCCTTTTCTTCGCTGACTTCTATGCATCATAACCAATGTACCTTGTCCCTTTTCATCTAATTGCCGTAATTGAATTATGATAATGCAATACGTGTAAAGCTGGCAGAAGATTGTGTCATGTGTAAGATTCCTATGACGATACTTCAGTTGGAATAAAAGAATATGTTAACTCGCCAACCGAACACGCGATAAAACGTCTACACAACCTGTTTGTACCTCGAACAAGCGACATCGTATGTAAATCGTCTTATCGCCGTTATTTCCATACTGTCAAGCGAAACGGGATTTTACATAACAAATTCCGAAACGAGGCTTTTAAATCCTTTCTGCTATAAAACGTAAGCCCACGAGTTCCTTTGGCGATAAAAGCGAGATCAGTTTTACGTATGTATGTAGTTATATTTACGAGTGACCAGATTTCTGTTGGGAGACGTAACGCTGAAACGACAGTGCTAACACGCGAAGCTGGTGTAATGATATCGTCTTCTTAACTGCTCTCGTAGTAGAGCTTTTTTGTTACGCATATTACAGGGTACAGATTTTATATCTAAATATACATACATACTTACATTGCATAATATATACACTCCGATCAAATCGATCGGACACAAAGACGGGAAGTCAAGAGTACTCGTAACCGACGATTATGTATGAAGAGACTGGTGCTCTCTGCCTACCCCGTTAGGGAATCGGCGTGATGATATGTATGTATGTTTGTACATTTATATTAACAGCAGCTCATACACAATTTACATTTTGATTCATGGGACAAGTGGTGTAACATCTATCGAATGTTCAGAGAAGCAGCTTTGCTAATCAGGTTTCGCACGGGTGGACATTTATTTTTTAAACATTTTGGCATAAAATATATTTTTTTTCTTGCAATTAAAATAGCCTATATTAATCAGTGATAATGTAGCATTCAAATGGTGAAAGAATTTTGAAAGTCGGTCCAGTACTTTTTGAGCCAATTATTTACAAACATACTTACATACAAATATTTCCTCTTTATAATATTAGTATAGATATAGATTATGTAAGAAGGGTTTGTTTCATAGCGCCATAGATGGGGCTATCTTTCCCCATCAGTTGATAGAGAAAGATGCAAAACCAAACCTCGATCTCTCCACATTTTTTTTGATATAGCTAAATGTTAATAGTTTTATAATGATGCGAGGGTCCTCGAAGGGGTAGGCTAAGGTGTGTAGGTAGTACCCTCACACCCATTTTCCGTCAGGGATTATTTTAGGTGCCAACGTGACAGCTATAGTCCATCGACGTTGCACGACTATAAAGCCTTTCAATTTCTGCAGGTTTCCTCTCGATGTTCTTCTTCGCCTGTGATCCTGTCATTTCTGACATGTGTGTTTACTTAAGAGAAGCGGTTACGGTACTAAGAGCTGTTTTATACCTATGTATTTATTAGCCAGAAATTCTAGCTAACTAGACTAAGGCGGACTCGTAAAAAGCATTTAATTAAAATGAGTGAAATGCATTGTCAGCACCTTATCATTTATTTACATAAAAATATATTTTTTCAACTGGAACTGGAACTGGAAAACATGACCCGCCATATGTTGAACTAGCATGGGGCCGATAAGCATGTATGCTCGTTCACACGTGGACATTAAAGTCTTAACTCAAACATTACCAAGATTCTGGATAGCGCGCACTCTATACCCTACGCAACTTTCTGATGCATTGCATCTAATACATTTGCGTGTAAGCAATGTATTTCTCACATTTCGGCAGTCAAACGAGACTTGCCCGGATATTATCTCCATGTCACGCTGCAATAAAATACAGAGTTACGACACCGCGGGCCAAATGGTTGGCAACTTTGCAATTTTCCTAAATTCGCCCTCTCTGCGGTGACCGCTACGTTCAAACCGCTTTATCGTACCAAGGATATTAAAATTTTATAATTTTTTGGAGCTTAATGAGTTCGTTTATTGGGTGGTAAGATTATAATTGCATGTGTAAATTTGTGACTGGAAGGTACTTACATTACACACACCGACAGACACATTAATCGATTTGATTTGGTATGAATATGTTAACACGCCAAATCAAATACACAATTACGCATGTGTTCCAACTGATGGTGAGCGGTTACCCTCGTATTTAAATACGGTAGCACGAAGAGTATCGCTCGCGCTTTTCCGCAGGCAACTTTTCAAATCCACCTTGAAGATCTCTATGCTGTAGTAAGACCTCAACAGCGAACTCATTCCACAGCCTGAGCATTGATATATTATACGAAATAACTCAAGCCTGTAACAAACAAATGCAAGCCCTGGTGGCGGAGTGGTTCGAGTAGTTGCCTGCGACACAAAGATCGCAAGTTCGAATCCACACTGTACCAATGAGTTTTCTGAACATAAGTACAGTGATTAGTCACACCACGTGCTTTTCGGTGCAGGAAAACATCTAGAGGAAACCTGCATACGTCTGAGAAGCAATTCAAAGGCGTATGTATAGTCGTGCTTGAGTAACGGCGATGGACTCGCCATTTGTTACGTTGACACCTAAAATGGTGTGTGGGTACTATCTATACACCTCTGCCTACCCCTTCGGAGACCCTTGTGGGAAGGCGTGATGACATAATATAATCAAATGAAATGCGGCTTAAACGTACAGTTAAGTTTCACAAAGCAATCACGATTAATATCCCTCAAATTGTTCTTCCAGTTCCTGGCTAATGTAAAATGTATTAAGCAGTGTGCAAATGAGTATGGGCTCGCCATAATTCACTGCGGCCTGATCTATGGACCCATTTGTCGGCAGTCCTTAGTTACTGATCACACAGATTCATCTAATACCAATACTATTATATTGCTAAGCTTCCTGTTTAATTAATAAGTCACGTTGGCACCTAAAATATATCTCTGCCGGAAAGTGGGTGTGTGGTTTTACACACCTCTGCCTATCCCTTCGATGACCCTTGTTGGAAGGCGTGATACATATATATATATATATATATATACGCTATCTGTTAGAATCGTTTGGAGCTAACAGTTAATTGTGTCGGTCAAATAATAGACAAATAATTAGCACTAAATTAATATTAATTGAGATGTAAGCTATCCTATCTTTCAAGTTGGATCAAACTGCACACGGTGTGCAAATTTGATAGAAATCGGTAAAGTAGTTTAGGAGTCCATCGCGGACAAACAACGTGACAATTTATATATATTAAGAAGAAGATATATATGTGTACATACATCGTATATATTATTTATACAAACGCGAATACTTAGCATCAAGCAGATGTGTAGGCGAGCTTGTATAATTTATTGGCATTAAAACTGCCATCTATCTTCCGAAGTTGGGTATTGATATTATTATCTACACTATTATGACAAGTTGGCTCAAATGATAAGATTTACGTCATGAAAATTTGCCTTACCAATAGCTATGTTATAAAGATGAATTGCTGACTGACAGAATTACAGTACTGATTTAACATGAATTGTGTATTTTATGTCTGAGAATACACGTGGTTAGCTTTATCTATGTGAAGGAAACTTTGTAACAGCTTTATTACGATTGAGCTTGGACCTTGGATAGCATATGGTTGTTGACGTAGCTGTGGTCACAGGACTAGAGAAACGATCGTTAGAACTATTATATTAAGATGTTTGCTAGATGTTTGACAAAGGGTCCCTTTAATGTGTCCATAGTCCCTTTAATTATGTTTGTAAAAGGGTAATTTTTTGCAGTATGGGAGAAAATTAGTTTTTGTAGTAAGATGATAGGATAGTATTAGCCACAGGGAGGCGAACAGTTGTCCTGGTGATCCTGGTGGTCCTCTGCCGTATGTATAGCTGGCATACGGTATGCATAGCAATCCCACAAAGGTCCTCGAAGGGGTACGAAAAAGTGCGTAGTTAGTAATTACCCCCCCCCCCCACACACCCACTTTTCGTCGTACGCACTACTTTGCAAATAAATAAAATTATAGCGTCTGTTTCCCTTTTTTTTTTTTTTGTATTGTCTCTCGTAGCCTGAGTTCCGGGAACTTTTGCTACTTAACCGGGCAAAGGCAAAGGGCACCCCCTGTGGGGTACGGACCTCGGCTTAGGGCGTTGCTGGATCGCGAGCAAGGGAGCTGGGCTGGTCTGGTATTTTATTATTTATATATTTAGGGACGGCGCGGGCCGGCGTTTGCGGCGGGGGTCGGGGGGGAACATTACGGCTAATTTGCGTCGAGCCTCGCCGGCGAGGACGGAACAGTGGTCGGTTTTGTGTAGTGTTTGTGTGTCGTCGTCGGGCATACTGGAGGACCGTGATATCATCATCGGATTCGATGATGACATTTCTGGGACATGTTATCTTTAAGATAAGGACACACCCTGTGTATCGGGCGGCCGATACAACGAGGGGTTTGGGTGATTATCAGCAGAATCGAAATGACGTTTCGACAGTTTTTTGCATAAACTGTTTGATGGTGGGGACTTTTAAATGAACGTGGAGTTGACTATTTCTCATGTACCACGGGGCACCTGTGGCTTTCCGGAGAAACCGGCTTTGGAGCACTTGAAGGGGATGGAGTATTGACTTGCGTCATAATCGGTCTGATGCACGTCAAGTAAATTCTTACCTTGGATTTCAATGAGAGTTTACTCCGTGCATTCAACATACAATGAAGTCTACCAAGCGCGAAGGCCGCGTTAACGTGGTGTAGGAAAGTAAGTGTAGAACGGCTGCGCTTTTAGAGGGGTTCACTTCAATTCTCCATTTCCGGAACTACTGCTCTAGGGTGTTGACCGCGGTCTGGAGGTTGTCGTGAATAGCATCGGGGGATCTACCTTTAAAGTAGATGGCCGTGTCGTCGGCGAATAGTGCGCTTTTGACATTTCTGAGGGGGAGAAATCGCTTGTATACAGCGTGAATAAGAGAGGGGAGAGCACTGAGCCTTGCGGGACTCCTGCTCATATGGGATGAGGGGATGAGAGTGTACCCTCCACTCTGTAGCGAAAGGAGCGATTCGACAAAAAGTCCCGAACTATGCGTACGAGACGGTCCGGCACGCCCAACTGGTACAGCTTGTAAAGCAAGCCGTTGTGCCAGACCTTGTCGAAAGCTTTCGCCACGTCGAAGAGGAGCAAACCCGTGGCATAACAGAGTTGGTAGCCGCGACTGACGTCTTCCACTATACGGTGGACTTGTTGGACGCATGAGTGATTGGTTCGAAAACTAAACTGTTGGTCTGGTATTAATTTCTCAGAGTCAGCAAAGCTCTTTAATCTACTATAAACAAGTCTCTCGTATATTTTGCCGAGAACGTTAAGGAGACTGATGGGGGGTAGCGTCTGTTCCCACTCACCGGAGATATATATTTGATGCCAAGTGACAGATGGCGATTCAATCGCCGTTTTTCAAGGGCGGCTATATAATACACGTCTTTGAATTTCTTCTCAAACGTATAAAGCTAAGCTTGTGGTATAACTAATCAAAATAAGGGATTAATCTCATTGCAGGGCGGAAGTCTAAACAATTATTATTATATCACCACTAAATCTGGGGAAAGACTTTGACTCCCTGTGGATGTTCTACCGCTATAATGGAGAGCGAGATATGCCCACTTCTAAATACTACGAGCAACTCTCACCGTCGACGGGGCATTCATCCCTATACTTTGGAACCACAAAGATCGCACTGAGCCGCTTCAATGGAGTTTCCTTCCGCGAACGCTCAGGCTGTGGAATGAGCCCGCTGAGGTTTTCCCTGGAGAGAAAATTCCTGCATTGGCGGCAGCGCGTGAGCGATACCCCTGGTGTTGTTAGCGTCCTTAAGCGGTGGTAACCGCTTACCATCAGGCGGTCCGCATGCTTGTTTGACAGCTTTATAGTATAAAAAATACACTATAAATCAATGTCTAGGTCTATGGAAGTAAAATTACCTATGAATAATAAAACAAAAACAATAAATACGGTACTTGCATGAGATTTGCAAAGGGAACGGTCTAAATCCCTGCGTGACTGAATAATGACAATTTTTCATCGGGTTCACTGGAATATCAGGGGATTTGGACATGAAATGAATTGCAGACTTACACGTATTTATGTAGCTACTTTACGTCCGCAACTTGGTCCGCGTTGAATTAGGTCAAACCACATTCTCAATACGTACCATATATTTACTTCAATATCCCAAATCAAGCATGTTCTTAATCGCAAATTTTCTGAAATAGAAAAGTTTGAAATGATGTTAAAAGCATTCCCTTACAGATAATAAGCATTTTTTTTTATATTCACCGAGCCCCTAACGGGGTAGGCAGATAGAATATTTCACTCTCAAGAACGGGAACGTTAAGAGTACTCGAAACCGACGAGCATGTATGAAGAGGCTGATGAATGTGGACGAAGCGAAAGAGGTATGTAAGCCTAGAGAGAACTGGCGCTCTATACTCTCTGCCTACCCCGTTAGGGACTTGGCGTGATGATATGATGATGATGTATATAGCATCATTACTATATATTCACAAATAATTGCTTTGCCGGAATCAGGCTGGCAGACTAGAGAGATAACAAGAGACTAGGTCAAACAATTCGATGGGAAATTCCATAACGTCGGAAACATTAGTTACACATGAAACTTCGCCGCATAGCTTCACTAATTTCAATAGTAAATATCCTGAACTAACACAGCGTGGCCTCAAAGTTCCTATGAATGATTTACACTCGACCAGAAGGGCTTTGCTTAACATTCGCTCGTCGATTTATCCGCAACCGAACGATAACGTGTTTCGAATCTCAATAAAGGCTGGCTGTTTCGTAAAGTTTACGTGAATATACATCAATTATCTACGGGAACGTGCGATTTTAATCGTCCGTTACACAAAAAATGGATGTTACATTGATTGTTAGATGTATTAATTATACTTTAAAAATAGCCCTTTAGTCAATTATGCCTCTAGTAGGGCTCAAACAAGATTTCCACTCAATGTTTTCCTTGCCGTAGTCACTTAACTCTACTTAAGTTAAGAAAAACTCATAGTTGGGATTCGAGCTAGCAATCTTTGTGTTGCAGTGGACTTGTCAAACCACTCGGCCATCACGTCTCTAAAAACATGTCGTCATATTAATTGACTTTATGAAATATTGTTACAATAAAATTATTTGTTTTCAGTATTATTACTTTACTAACCTAATTGCCTATTCAAACCAATGCAATCAATCATTCGCCTCGTGTCAAAATCAATTTGTCACTGAAAAACCATTCAATTACTACATGAGCGACCTTTGTTCCGCCATCAAGGGACAATGTCGTTCTACTCACCGCACTAACATGGCGTCACTACTGTTAAACACATTAATTGTGACTGGACATGTTAGCTGCGTATACAGGAATTTCTACCTAAAAACCAAAACGGTCAAGAGGCTAATAGTAGCACATTGTGTGACTGATACCTTATTGCTTTCCAGCTTCGCCATATTTGTTGGGCTACAAGTCCGACAAGAGACTGCTGGTATTAATGGCAGGCTAATCATGTTCCAAGTTCCATCGCAAGTGTGTTCAGTGATAGCTTCCTGGAAGAGCATATCCCGCACCAATTCCTTCAAAGTGTTTTACCATACAGTTTTGAGTACCGAGGAACTACTCAAAGAAGACAAGCCTTATGAAAAGTCCATGAAAAAAATTTTTTGGTCTTGCTTACTCAGTTTCAGCTTTATCACCATAGCGAGGACCACTATAGCTCTCAAACATATAATCCAGCAAGTTGGCACTACGGCGAATCAGGCTATTTATGTTCTGTTAAAGTGCTATCAAATAGTCACTAGTATTCGTTATTACAATGAGTTCTTCACGTACTTCGTCTTCATGTTGATCGTATACATACCATTTGAGCGTCTCAATGTCTTTATAATTGAATCGGACAAGAAATTGAACTATTCGAAGCGAGAGTCAAAGTACGGATACGTCATAACAAAAGAAGAAAGAGAGAAATGGGTCATGATATTCAAGCAAGTAAATATATGCACGAAAATGTTGAACGAGTGCTACAATACTCAGGCAAATTTACTTTATATATACATACATTATCATCACGCCGAGTCCCTAACGGGGTAGGCAGAGAGAATAGAGCGCCAGTTCTCACTAGACATGTATACCTCTTTCGCTTTGTCCACAGTCTCTTCATACATACTCACCGATTTCGAGTACTTGAGGGTCTTGTGGGTCCCATCTTTGAGTGTCCGATCGATTTGATCTAGGTAGTTGGAACGTGGTCTTCGTCTACTTAATAGGACATATATTTAGGTGTCAGAGTGACAGATGGTTTGTCCATCGCCATTTCTCAAGCACGGCTTTTTAATTTAGGACGTTCACTGGTTTTTTATTTGGTATGAGAAACCGCAGCACTAAAAGTTACTGGTACAGCCGGGCTTAGAACTTGCAATCTTGGCGTTACAGTTACAGTACAGTTAGTTACGTTATCTTACATAATTCGATCTTGTGACAGATTAAAATAACCAGTAAACCATTTTTCTAATATCGTATTGAAGTAAATAAAATATAATAGGCGGTAAAATATCTTTCAAGTAGCGTACAAAACTAGGATCTAAAACCTGCAGCATATGTCTAGCCTAAAATATGTGCATTTTGTTTCAGAATGTGTGTTCTTTAGGCGTCGCTATATTGCGGTATATCTACTTGATATATCACATTCTGAACAACATTATAACTGGGGTGAGTATTAGGAACTAATGCCCACTCCTATTCACGCTTTATACTAGCGACATTCCCCTCCATAGACGAGTTAAAAGCGCTCTATTCGCCGATGATACGGCTATCTACTACAAAGGTAGAACTCCCGAGGGAATTCACGACAACCTCCAATCCGCGGTCACAGCCCTGGGGCGGTGGTTCCGGAAATGGAGAATTGAAGTGAACCCCACCAAAAGCGCAGCCATTCTATTCTGGAAAGGCCTCGAACGCCCACGGGTAGCCCCCATCACCCTCTTCGGCAAACCCATTCCATGGGAAGAAAAAGCCAAATACCTGGGTGTGATCCTCGATCAACGCCTTTCTTTCCGTCACCACGTAAAGGCGGTACGCGCGCGAGCCGCCTTCGCGCTCGGTAGACTTCACAGCATGTTGAATGCGCGAAGTAAACTCTCATTGAAATCCAAGGTGAGGATTTACACGACGTGCATTCGACCAATCATGACATATGCGGGTGTAGTGTTCGCACACACTAGCAAGTCAACACTTAACCCCCTGCAAGTGCTCCAAAGCCGGTTTCTCCGGAGAGCCACAGGTGCCCCGTGGTACATGCGTAATAGTCAACTCCACGTTGACCTCAAAGTCCCCACTATAAAACAGTTTTTGAAAAAACTGTCCAAACGTCATTTCGATTCTGCTGTAAATCACCCCAACCCCCTCGTCGTATCGGCCGCCCGATACACCCCTTCCCTTATCTCGAAGATAAGGCGTCCAAGACACGCCGTCATCGAACCGGATGACGACATAACGGTCCTCCAGGACGCCCGACAAAAACATACCAACACTACACAAAACCGACCACTGTTCCGTCCTCGCCGACGAGGCTCGACGCGAATAAGCCGTAATGTAACCCCCCAACCCCCGCCGCAAACGCCGGCCCGCGCCGAGCCTGACGCGTAAATCCCGCCCCCAAATAATATTTAAATAAAATTACCAGTCCAGCCCAGCTCCCTTGCTCGCGATCCAGCAACGCCCTAAGCCGAGGTTCGTACCCCACAGGGGGTGCCCTTAGCTGTGTTGCTTAGAAATAAAGTGCCTGGCTGGAGGCCTAGGTCTCGCCATTGACCGGTTAAGTAGCAAAAGTTCCCGGAACTCACGCTACGAGAGACAATACAAAAAAAAAAAAAGGAACTAATGAGATTATTTTTGGAAATGAAAATTCTTCAGGCGCGTGGAGCACTTTTTGGGTGAACAAAAATCATGGAATTGCTTTGAATTGAAGGTATATGTAGGTATATGTATATGTAGTATATATATAATTATATTTAACCGATTATATATATATATATATATTGTTAATTGCTTGACCATGACTTGTTTTGTACGCGTACATATATAATAGATAGCAATTAACAATATGTACGATAACAGTTCTAAAACTAATTACTTATCTTCAAATAAAATATGTTAATTTTTTTTATTTATTATTACATTAGTACGGCAAAAAAAAACAATTACACTAATTAGTAATTATAAGAACCTCATTCATACACTCATCTCACAATACTCCAGACATGCCGCCATGATAGCCTTCCATCCGTCCGCAAACACGTCACAGTCAGGGTTGGACTCCAAGAGGGCATTGAGTTCATGTACAATATTTCCTTTTCCAGGCCACATACGAGGTTCGCGACGTAAGCACCACCACAGCCGCATTGCTCTATGTTTTCTTAGTATCCATTGGCCTAGTAATGATAGGTCAGAGAATCAAGAATGAATCCATACGTTTGAATCAATCCTTGGCTAGATTTTACAACAAGCTATCGGCGGGTGAGTTTTACATAGATTAAAATTATATGAGATATCTTCACGCCTTTCCTCTAGGGTCCCCGAAGGAGTAGGTAGAAGTGCGTAGGTAGGTAGGTAGTACTCACATACCCCACTTTCTGCCAGAGATATATTTTAGGTGCCAACGTGATAGATGGCCAGTCCGTCGCCATAGCTAAAGCAGGATACGCCTTTGAATTTCTTCTCAAACGTATGCAAGTTTCCTCTCGATGTTTTCCTTCATCGTAAAGCTCGCGGTGTGATTAATCACTGGAGGTACTTAGGTTCAGAAAAACTCATTGGTACTGTTGGGATTCGATATTTGTGTTACAGGCAACTGCTTGAACCACTTGGCCACCACGGCACTGACAGACAGAAAGACAGACGTAGCTGGGGAGTGTGTCACTAATATGTATTAATAATTCTGACGAATTCGAAGCTTAAAATGGTTTTACTTAAAGAAAAGTTAAAGATTAACTTTAATCCGAAGAAAATGGTAATGGACATCAGAATTCTGTTAAGCTTCACCTTTACAAACTTCACACAACTTATGCAAGGAAAAAAGTCTTTGTTTATGGGTATATAAGGGAAAGGGAACAAATGTAAAGAAAACCGTGGATTTATTTCGCTATTTCTTTTTTTTTTCTTCTCCTTACACTTTACGTCCTACGCTACCTTACGTCTTTGTAATATATTATGGAACCCTGGTAGTCGTGTAGTTCCGCCTGTAACGCAAAGGTCGCACGTTCGAATCCCGACTATACCAATCTTCAGTCTTTATGACCTTTAAAACTAATTTAGTATTGTTATTAAATTTTTTATATTATATTATTATATAGTATACTTATAGAGCCGTGGTGGCCGAGTGGTTTGAGCAGTTGCCTGCGACGCAAAGGACGCAAGTTCGAATCCCGACTGTACCAATGAGTTTTTCTGAACTTAAGTACAGTGATTAGTCACACCACGAGCTTAACGGTGAAGGAAAACATCGAGAGGAAACCTGCATACGTTTGAGAAGAAATTCAAAGGCGTATGTATAGTCGTGCTGGAGTAACGGCGATGGACTCGCCATCTGTCACGTTGGCACCTAATATACCTCTGGCGGAAAGTGGGTGTGTGGGTATTACCTATACACCTCTGCCTACCCCTTCGGGGACCCTTGTGGGAAGGCGTGAGGATATATTATATTATTATTATTATACTTAACGTCGAAGAAAAAATAAAGGGGATACTTTTACGAAGAAATATAAAAGACGTGTGTAGTCTTGCTTGAGAAACGGCGACATCAAAACTTCATAAATCACTGCCTACCACTTCGGGGACCGTTTTGGGCAGGCTTGTAGACAAATACATAGCTATACATATAGGTATCTACATATAACGATTGTATTTTTTTTAGGTTCAGATCCCGACTCACTGAGATTTGTTAAAGACTTCCTTCGACTGACAACTGCTAACCCTGTCGAGATGAATATTATCATTAATACTCATGCGGGAATGTATCTAGTCCCGGCCTGCTTTTCCATTGTCATTAATTACGTAGTTGTCGCCTTACAATTAAATCACGTTGTTTAAATTCACATATCAATAAGTCTGTTCGCTTAGATCTTTTAAACTATTCAACGGAGTTTTCAGCAACAGATATAGATTCAAGATGAATGTAATTTAAAGTTCGTAATACATGAAATACAAAAAGCTGAAAAGTTCAAAGATTTGTAATATGATGTCGTACGTAACCAACTTATTTTTGTGCGCTTGAATCACAGCGCTGGCTAAACCTTACGCTCTTTCCTAGCTTTCCCTTTCGCTAGTTCACAATAAAACTGTTTTGTCTTCTGCCGATTTGGCATTGCAGGTTCGAGCCCTGGCTGTTGCAGTGAGTTTTTGTTGAATTTAAGTAAAGTGATTTATCATACAAGCTTCAAGATAACGTTGTAAGAAAAAGGCTTTGTTTTGCTTTTACATTTTTATATACGCGTTTTCTTATAGGTACAGTGAAGGTACTCAGTTAACGTTTTCCAGCAAGGATCACAGAAAGGGTTGGCGAAGGCACCAACTCGAATAGTTAGTGCCTCAAGGCGGTATAACTATACCTAGGTACACGCTGAGAATTTACCTTATTTTACTGAAGAGCTTACAATATTTAAGAATTATATTATTTTAATCTGTTACTTTGTAACAGTAAATTGATCTTTAAGATATTAATACAAACGCAAAAAAGGATTATTACAAAAAATATATATTCAAAGATGTTTAACGGGAGCCGGGAAGGGATCATCCGGTCCGGAAACATTAGCTTGTTTATTTTACATAATTTATTGGCTGAGATTATAAAACCCAAGATATTGAATAAAATTGTGTGCATTTCTCTGTTTCATTTCCTGCATAAATTTATTACTTTCGCCCATGCCCAATTGAACCGGCGACTCTTAGAGGGCGAGCACTATAATATCTAAAGAATCGGCATCACATACGTCTAAGCATGATGTAACACTCGACCACTTTGATATTTCTATGAAAATAATGAGCCGTAGTCGCCGGAAGAGAGGAAGAGGAAGACCAAGATTTACATACATGGGTCAGATCAAAGAAATTTTTTCTATCATGACGTATAGGCAGGTCAAAGAGGTTGCGCTGGACAGAAGCGAATGGAAGGAACTGCATCTGAGACGCCGACAAGAGCCCAGCTCTTAAATTTGGGATGATGATTAGTCGCCGACGTTCTGTCTTTATTAAGTTGGTGGGTTCTTAAGCTTTGTGTGTGGGTTAAGAAGCTTTCCATTAAATGCTTCAAGATTGCATATTCGGTTTTACACTTAAGTAGGTATTCCCTGACTGTGGGCGACCGACTCACCATCTGTCGCTTTGACAATAGTTGGCTGGCTTAGACTGGCGAAATATGAAATGTCAAAATGGTTAGTCTATACTAATATTATAAAGAGGAAAGATTTGTTTGTTTGTTTGTTTGTTTGTTTGTTTGTAATGAATAGGCTCCGAAACTACTGGACCGATTTCAAAAATTCTTTCACCTTTGGAAAGCTACATTATCCCCGAGTAACATAGGCTATATTAAATTGGACCCGACAGGTGGCGCTGCGATCGAGTTTCAAGAATTTTACCTAACCCGGGTAAAAACCCGGGCGAAGCTTTCTGTGTGTTTCTGTGTGTCTTAAGCTAGATTCGAGAATGGTTTAGATTTACAATTGGACCCAATAGGTGGCGCTGCGATCGTGTTACGGGCAATTTAACTTTTTAACCCGAGCGAAGCTGGGCGGGACAGCTAGTGGGTTATAAAGAACGAAAGAAGTCCAGACTTGGGACCTATCCATTCCAATCCAATAATGTAAAAAAAGTTACTATTGTGTACACTATTAGCGATGAAGTTTATTTAGAACATCCTGTGTCAAACCAAAAGCTTTTTTTTTAGGATTACAGGGAAAATCTATCTCTCAGCCAATTTTTTATCCAATTTCGTTCAGCTGTTTTAGTGTGATCGAGTTAAAAATTGTTCCAATATTAGTACGTCAAAAACGATATAATTTTTCGAAAATAAAAATGGCTGCAAAAGAACGTTATTTTTCGGCAGTAATATATGATAAAACAATATGTTTGAAATGAATTGCCGCGTTTTGATAATAGAAATAACTGTGTCAATGTTTATCTCCTTTGACACATGCTTGTCATTACCTAAATTGTTCTAATGTATCCTTAGTAATGAAATAGAACCAAGTTTTGGCGTTCTACAGTGAAATGAAGCAAGGGAACGCTTCTTTTAACCTTATCATGGCAAATTATTCACCAATCGCATGGCAGAATACAGCGTCGTTCACACCAACTACTTTAAGACTACTTTCGACACATCCACCCAGGACCCTGGAGATCATTTGTACTTTTAAGATTCCTATCCCCGAACGTCTAAATTCATTATTTAACTTATGTTGCCAATAAACTCGGCAATGGTTTTAAATTAGGTATAACTTACTTAACCTTGCCTTTCTGGTTAATAAATCCTTTAGTAAGTTTAATGGTGATAAAAATAATAATAATATCAATTTTGTATATCTGGAACTCTGATAACAATACTTAATTTAAATAATATGGCAGGCAAAAGAAGACTACGTTCCAACTCCAACCAATAATATTTTTCAAAGCAGTACGGAAAACTAACCACTAACCCGAATCGTTCTTGTCCTGTATTTTTCAATTACTTTACTTCAACGAGGGGATTAAAAAGAAAATTCTGAAATATTATTTGTTACATGTCACTGCAATTGGATGGTGGTTCGACTTTCAAAATGGTTATAAAAGTGATAAGCAACTTGCTAATCGTTGAAAGAATATTTTGCATTTACAGACGATATGGTGTGTTGGCCAGAGAGAAGAAAATGCTGCTTCACATATTTCTAGTTTCAATAGCACAGCTTTTCTTTTTCTACAATAATTACAAGCTATTTATATTCGTTCATAGCAACCAGCAGTTTTCGGTTCAGTTCATGCTAATGGTAGCTCAAGCACTGCCTTTCATTTACTTTAATATAACGTGCGTACTTAGCTTAAAAAATCATAAAGCGTTCGACATTTTACTTGAACATTTATATTTGGGCCACAATTATTACTTGGAAGACAAGGCTTATGTGAAATTCTTGAGGAATTCAAATATAGTCTGTCTATTGATAACGATTTCGTATGCTGGAGTGCGGACAATTATGATGTGTCTAATATTGGATGGTTATCTGTCGCAAGGAGCGAGCGGCAACCGTATCATTAAGACAGTTGCCGATACATGGATGGAGACATCATACTTCTTAGAACAATTTCTGTTCAATACCCTGGTGAATGTTTTATGTTGGTTGTTACAACTTTTAAATCGTTCCATTATTGCCAGCGATAAGGAAATAGGTCTTGAGAAAGATGCAGAGCAAAATGTACATTCTTGCGTTGGAATTACAAAAGATATTATTGAAAAGTGGGTCGCGTTGTACAAACATTTGATGTGTTGCAGCCAACAAATGGCCAAGTGTTTTGGTATTCAGGTAAATAATAATGATATTAATCAGCTTACTTACTACAGAGATGCCCTGAGGGCATCTCGCCATTGATATATGTATATCAGCTGCTTTGTGAGCGCAGAACTGGTTCTAAGAAATTTCAGGTTCCTTAAAAAGTTTTATTACATGTTTGGGCTTTTTTGGAAATTAGAATAAAAAAATAGTAAAATGATTATATTTTATCTGTAAGTCTAAAACAGTTCTGTGTAAATATTGTTAATTGCTGTTATTGTAAAATTTTCGCAATGAAAGATCTCTACTATACTCTCAGTCCTTGTACATTTCATCACTATACCAACATTCGTCTGCATTAACTTCAAACAGACAGACATGCACACCTATTAATTAATAATACTAAGATGGGTTGTCCTAAAATTTGTAAATGATTACTGATTTCAGATATTACTGGCTTTAGTGTTTACATTAATACACAACATATTTACGATCTATCGCCTTTGCAATGTTGCCATAAGGAATGTAAGTAGATATTTTATGGTCATGTAACACACCGAACTTCAAAGAACAATATTCAAATTGTATGTGGTTTGTTTTCTTAATCTAAATACATTTTCAACCATCAGTGCTCGCGACTGCCTGCTGGCAATTAGCCGTTAATGTAATCATTGTGATGTTATTCTGATGTACATATTATGAGCTATATTATAATAATAATATATCCTCACGCCTTCCCACAAGGATCCCCGAAGGGGTAGGCAGAGGTGTATAGGTAATACCCACACACCCACTTTCCGCCAGAGATATATTAGTGAGCTATATTATTGTAGTTATTTATAATAATTGTATTTTCAAACTTTCACATTTGTAGTGTTAGGGGGATAATATTTAGAGGTATTATTATTATTAATACGACAGAACCTGGTCCTCCCAATCGTTACACAAATGAATGCTATTTAAGTGCTTAGTAGCTTGCAGCAAGTGTTAAATTGAGATGATACCTAAGCATGCAGCTTTTTAGTTTTTTATAGTGATGAACACTAAACCCGCAAACGTTTAAGAAGAAATTTAGAAACGCATGTAAATGCTTGAAAATCGGCGACGGACTCCGTTACATTGGCACCTAAATATATCTCCCGCGAATAGCTTATAAAGTTGTTGTTACACCTCTATCTACACCTTTGTGGATAGGCGTAAAGATATATACGTTTTAATTTTTTTTATTTTCAGGAACAATATGAATATTCCCCGATGAGAAACTTGATTTTCATTCTGATCACCAACCTCGTAGTGACGTTGTTAATCGTATTTCCCGGGCAACGGCTGCAGCACCAGGCGGTAGTGCTTGGACGGATACTCTCCAGGATTTATAACAAACTGGCAGCTGGTAAATTTATATTTGTTTCTTTTTTAATTTTTGCCTTCTGGTCTAGTAGCTTAAGGTCGCAGGTTCGATTTCCGAAGGGAGTGGATATTTATGTATTTATATGTGTCAATATAAGTATACTAGCTTATGCCCGCGGCTTCGCCAGCGTGGAGTTAGTAGCTTATGTATTTTCCTGCTAGAATCGGTTCAGCCGCGATGCCGTGAAAGAGCATCATACTTTATAATATTAGAACTTTGAATTTTCGGGATTAAAAAAATAATTAAAAAGTATAAGCCATTACGATTTCAACCGTTTTGCCGTGAAATATCCGCAAACATCCAAACTTACAAACTTTCACATTTATAATATTAGTAAGATATCTTTGTCTAGTTTTGCTTAGTTTTGGACTTTGTAAATTTGTGTGGTATTATTCCAAGATATTTATTTATTATATGATTTATATTATTTCTATTTCCGATTGTAATATATTTAGATGGATACCAAATTTGAATTTGTAATTGGTACCCAATCAGACCCCCTTATCCTAGACGTTTGCAGGTATTGTTCACGAGGTTGTGTGTACTATGTGACCACAAATATCTGACCCATAGGTGGGAATCCAGCCCGCCTCCTCAAGGTCAGCAGACATGAGCTCCGACAAGCCTTCAGACCTGTTATTCTCTTTCTTTTGTTTGCTCAATATATTTTATTTTTTTCAGACCCAAGCAATAACCGAGAGACGAAATTATTGAAGGATCTCATTCGTATAGTTTCGACAAATCCAATTGAAATTAAAATGATCTCATCCCTACCGGTTGGGATGTACATTCTGCCTATGATGTTATCGATCACAGCGACTTACGTTATCGTCGCTTTGCAATTCAATCATGTCTTATAAACTTAAGCATGAACCCCGCTCATGGATCCTCAAATTACCAGGTAACAGATATGTATTGTTGCATGATGACAGAGCAATCTGAAATAAAAATATATGGACAACAACGCAATATTTATATATAGTGTCCAAAAAAGCCGACGATGTAAGAATTGTAGAAAGATGTATTGCTAAGAGCAGCCAAAAATATAAGTCATTTTTACGATATACGGTCCTTAAGAATATCTCAGAAGGAAAAGATGACTAGATGTGAAGAGAGATGAAGTGGTGTCTATCCTGGCATATAGATATGGTTCAAAATATTGTGCTTGATACGGGCAAAGGAGAAATTTCGTCAAAGGGGCCGACGAGAGCACAGCTCTTAAATTTATGATGATGGCATATGTATTTCAGGCCATATTGATCTGAAATACATACGTCATCATTTGTTATTTCTTTCATGTCCCTCCGAACGTTGGGTTTCATATTTGGGTTGATCCCATTATTTTTTCTATATCCTAGAGCTTACTATATCATAAGCTTAGGTAAGGAATCGATCAATCGTTCTTGTAATAAATCTGAGTTAGTGGTTATATTGGCGACTCGTGCAAAAAGGTTACCGGAAATAAGTTTCAAGACCTTATTTCCTGGGACACTTTCTAGTCTTTACGCCAAAAATAGCCTCCTCGCACAATCTTCAACCTTATTTTAATAGACCGATGATTGAAATTAATCTGCGAGTATTTTTGGTTTGTTATTGAATAAATGTAAATGAAGCTTTATTGAGTTTGAAATATTCCAATAAGTTTTGCGTATTTCTCCGTTTCGTGTAGGATTACTAAGGGTGGATCCCTTAGTAATCCTATACAATTGCCTTCTATAACAAGGTTTCGAATGAATTCTTGATTTCGTGACTAAAAAAATTATTTGGTTTTACTATTCCATATCTCGTTACTGTATTTGTTTCGTATTGTTTAGACATTATAAGGCTCCTAACATTTAATTAATGTGGTCTGATATATCACCTTGCATACTGAAGTACAGATTTGAACCTGCTTCAATATCGACTTTCCAGGTAGATTAAACTTCACAGACGCATTACCTCAATTGCATAAAACAGATGACGTGATATTAGAGGGAGAGGGAGGGAGAGGGTGAGTTATATATATAACTATGTAGTGAAGGGAGGTGAGATCACCCTCTTCGGCAAACCCATTCCATGGGAAGAAAAAGCCAAATACCTGGGTGTGATCCTCGATCAACGCCTTTCTTTCCGTCACCACGTAAAGGCGGTACGCGCGCGAGCCGCCTTCGCGCTCGGTAGACTTCACAGCATGTTGAATGCACGAAGTAAACTCTCAGTGAAATCCAAGGTGAGGATTTACACGACGTGCATTCGACCAATCATGACATATGCGGGAGTAGTGTTCGCACACACTAGCAAGTCAACACTTAACCCCCTGCAAGTGCTCCAAAGCCGGTTTCTCCGGAGAGCCACAGGTGCCCCGTGGTACATGCGTAATAGTCAACTCCACGTTGACCTCAAAGTCCCCACTATAAAACAGTTTTTGAAAAAAACTGTCCAAACGTCATTTCGATTCTGCTGTAAATCACCCGAACCCCCTCGTCGTATCGGCCGGCCGATACACTCCTTCCCTTATCTCGAAAATAAGGCGTCCAAGACATGCCGTCATCGAACCGGATGACGACATAACGATCCTCCAGGACGCCCGACAAAAACATACCAACACTACACACAACGGACCACTGTTCCGTTCTCGCCGGCTCGACGCGAATAAGCCGTAATGTTCCCCCCCGACCTCCGCCGCAAACGCCGGCCCGCGCCGAGCCAGACGCGCAAATCCCGCCCCCAAATAATATTTAAATAAAATTACCAGTCCAGCCCAGCTCCCTTGCTCGCGACCCAGCAACGCCCTAAGCCGAGGTTCGTACCCCACAGGGGGGTGCCCTTAGCTGTGTTGCTTAAAAAGGCTCCTGGCTGGAGGCCTAGGTCTCGCCATTGATCGGTTAAGTAGCAAAAGTTCCCGGAACTCACGCTACGAGAGACAATACAAAAAAAAAAAAAAAAAAAGGGGGGTGAGAATAGTACAAGTTAAGCAAAGTTTGGTTACTAGACAACGATACATTTACTTATATAGATAGTTATATACATAAATACATAGGAAATCCAAGAGATTTGAACCCGTGACCTTAAGTTTCGCGGTCAGGAGTTCTAACTATTATACCAGACGGCCGCCTTAGTATTTTTAAGTCGAGCTAAAAATATCGTATACTGTAGGTATGTGGAACATTTGGAATTTGCGTAAATAAAAGCAGACATAGTGCTGTGAAAAACAGTGTCCATTAGTGCTTGTGCAACATCACGACATTATGTGTGTTATATAGCCTACGATGTTGTTCATAGGCTGGGGATACACTGGCTGCGGTGCTTATAAACAATATACAACTTGAGTTATTTATTTATTTATTATTATATTATACCAACAATATACATATCAAAACATTTTATAAATACTATAGGTTGTAAGCTGAAGAGTTTTTTTGTTGGTTGAACGCGTGAATCTCAGGTATTACTCGTCCGACTTAAGAAGCGGTTGAAAAGCGCTTTAGCGGTGGATATCTGTCACGTTGGTATATCTGGTGGACAGGAGGTGTGTGAGATGCTGCCTGCGTACCTCTGTGGGAATGTTTGAGGATATAGTTCATTTATTAAGGAGAGCTAAAGGCTTAACATCACGCTACAACTAATAGGCGGATTATCAATAGAAAATGCAGCAAAAACGGGAAAAATTTTATCATTTTTGTGAGCTTCCGTATTATTCTGCAAAAAAACCTAGAAATTGATAACATTCTGATATATATATATATCTATATATCTTGCCACAAAGGTCCCCGAAGGGGTAGGCGGAGGTGTACAGAGGATAGGACGACGTCTCAGGCACGTCAAATTTTTTCTGAAAAATATGTAAGTTTCCTCTCGATGTTTTTCGTCACCGTGGAACCGCTCGTGGTGCGACTAATGTACAAGTTCAGAAAAACTCATTACTACAGTCGCGATTTAAACTAGCAATTTTTGTGTTGCAGGCAACTACTCGAATCGAATCGAACTCTTAACTATACGTATACTTAATATATATATATATATATATATATATATATATATATATATCTCTAAGAATTGTATGTAAAGTATAAAAATATTCAAGTGTTATTAAGTACAATGCCAGAACTATATTTCTTCAACTTTGCAAATAAAATTCAGCATACGTTTGAAACGAGATTGAATATCACACAGGTAAAGCCGCGACCTACAGTAAGTAAAACATATAACCTTAAGTATGTCTGCGGCTTTATAATGGTTTTCACTTGAAAGCTGCACGTCGTGTCCTAACAGTAAGTTTCGAATAAAAACCATCATTATGACGTACGTGACTCACCCCATATACTACACGTTATAGGATTTCCCAGGTTGATGTTCAGGCATATTACCGTGTGTAATAATGCGGGATTATACGTTAAAACATTTTATTCACGCCTTCTCACAAAGGTCCCCAAAGGGGTAGGCAGAGGTGTTACCCACACACCCACTTTCCGCCAGAGGTATATTAGGTGCCAACGTGACAGATGGCGAGTCCATCGCCGTTACTCCAGCACGACTATACATACGCCCTTGAATTTCTTCTCAGACGTATGCAGGCTTCCTCTCGATACTTTCCTTCACCGTAAAGCTCGTGGTGTGACTAATAACTACCTTACCTAATACCTGTACTTAATATCAGAAAAATTCGTGAGTACGGACCTCTGTCGCTCAAACTACTTGGGCACAACTGCTTACAACAAATAAACAACGTAATCATCTTAGTCGGATGAACAACTGCCGATTCAGAAGTCCACATATTACTATTGTATTTGGTATATAGTTATAAAATGAATGAATGCGGGATTAATTTCGTTCTTTAGATTTTTTGAACAAAGCCAGAGTTTATTTTATAAAATATCAGATTTTTTTAATAGTTACGTCTTACCTACATATTCCGATGAAGAAATCGGATATTCCACCGATTTAAAGTGTATGTGTAATGTCTACGCGTTAATATAATCTCATCTACGAGGCGGTAATTCGTGAATACTAATTCAAAGTGAACACAATATTGATTATATCAACTCCATTCCGCGTACAGAATGTGTGTTTTCCGCACAAATAAACAAAGCAAGAAGCTACCTATCTACCGCAAAGGCATAATTTACCATCACATTATTATATGAGTGGTTGGGAATGTAAGACAAACCAGGCCATAGCCGCTGTTGGAAGTATGCACAAATTGAGTGTCTCTTGTGGTACTGGTAAATGTATATTTTACTTTCATTAACGACTATTAACAATATTTACAAAAAACTAAATATGTACACGTAAAATAGTTCTAGCTCTCTCTTCTACAACCTTCCCACAAGAGTCACACGGAATACACCCTATTTTGACTGGATATATATTTAGTTGCCGACGTGACAGATAGCGAGTCTTTTTTACCACATGGGTGGCCAACAAGCATGCGGTCTGATGGTAAGCGGTTACCGCCGCCTTTGGACGCTTGCAACACCAGGGGTATCACTCGCGCATTGCCGACCCTGCAGGAATCTTTTCACACCCTTCTTGAAGAACTCCATGCTGTACTCTCCAGGGAATACCTCAACGGGGAGCTCATTCCACAGCCTGAGCGTTCGCGGAAGAAAACTCCTTTGGAAGCGCACCTTTGTGGTTCCAAGGTATGGGGATGAATCCCTGTCGATGGCGAGAGGTGCGGTGGTAGAAGGTAGAAGTGGGTATCGTGTCCAAAAGCTCTGCAGAACACTCCCTGTTACAAGAACACAAGAGTCTATCGTTTTTCAAGCATAAGTCTTTGAATTTCTTCTCAACCTTTTTTTAGGAAATTTGTGTGGAAATCACACAAATTCACATAGTCCCAAATTAAGCAAAGCTTATGTAATGATAACTAGGCAATGATATATTTACTTATATAGATATACTTCACTTATCCTCACGCCTTCCCACAAGGGTCCCCGAAGGGGTAGGCAGAGGTGTATAGGTAATACCCACACACCCACTTTCCGCTAGAGGTATATTAGGTGCCAACGTGACAGAAGGCGAGTCCATCGCCGTTACTCAAGCACGACTATACATACCACTAGACCAGACGGCCGTCTTGATAACCTCAATAATTGTTAAATTATTATTTTTAATTATATCATAAATCCAGGAATAGTAGCGTTGATGAAGAAGCTTTGTAATAATAAGGCAAATAATTTAATGACTCGCCAAATACTCACAAAGTGCTATAACACGCTTCGGGCAAATCTTGAAATACAACTGAACAGAAATAAAGTAACGTCAAATTGCGAGCGATCATAATCAGCGAGTCGTTCATTAAAACGATGCTATAATTATCATTAGACACGCTTACATTTGATACAATGGACCGTTTGACAATTTAATTATTTTAACTAGAGAAATAAGACGTATAGTCGTACTTGAGAAACGGCGTAGGATCCGAAATGAATGTCACGTTAGCATCTAAATCAATCGACAGGGACAAGAGGGTTACACCTTTGCCTAGAAGAAGGGTGTGAAAAGACTCCTGCAGGGTCGGCAGGGTGCGAGTGATACCCCTGGTGTTGCAAGCGTCCATAGGCGGCGGTAACCGCCTACCACCAGG
This sequence comes from Drepana falcataria, assembly GCA_945859725.1. Classification (NCBI taxonomy): domain Eukaryota; kingdom Metazoa; phylum Arthropoda; class Insecta; order Lepidoptera; family Drepanidae; genus Drepana; species Drepana falcataria. The sequence goes on from OX243925.1 coordinate 2,541,253, forward strand.
TGGAGGGGGATAGAGGGGAAGTCTTCGTTTGCAAAGTTTGCGGGCTTTATCTGTATCGACAAGAATGTTTATTTGGTCTACATTCACCTACATATATGTGTATTGTATGGAGGTGTAATATTTAAAGAACTATATTATTACACGTATTTAAGTATACAAAATTTTTGGAGAAAAAACGTAACTTCCATTTATCTCTCATCCTCCCTTCCTTCTCAGGTCTCATGACGGTCATAATACATACATACATATCATCACGCCGAGTCCCTAAAAGTAGGCAGAGGGAATAGGGAGCGCCAGTTTTCTCTAGACTTGCATACCTCTAATAAAATAAATGACGGTCATAATAAACCTCATGTAATAGCACTACTCTGTAAAACGCTCAAACTTCTAGAAGGCTATGTATGGCGCACAAACATTTGCTTATTGCGCTATTACAACCTGTAGTAATGTAATGCTACCCACATTAGGGTTGGAGCGTTGACATGCAGAAGCGTGTTATTCTTGACAAAGTAATTAATTTCAAACGAGCCTGTCACATTGACGTCACGGTGACGTCACGTCCCGTCACCAGTTGGAAGCGGTATATATATATGGTGTTACCAGAACGAGAAACCTCTAGATGGATGTTTAATTAAAAACAAGAAGTTTAAGGCCACCGTCTGAAAGTTAAATAATTAAAACCAGTCGGTATTGTTTTGATTTTACAAAGGCTCTCGTCACTTCTGTCTTAGCGTAAATTGAACTCGTTACGGGATCGACTAGAGTGGATCTAAATAAATTACAGCGGGCTATATAACATACTAGTTGTTGATCCCAGCTTCGCCTGGGGGAATAAATAAAAGCCACGGACTAAATGGCGCTACCTATCGGGTCCAATTGTGAATCTGGCCCATTCTCGAATCCACCTGAAGAAACACAGAAAATTACATTAAAATCGGTCCAGCCGTTTCAGATTCTATAAAGGACATACAGACAAACATTCATTTATATATAGATAGATAGATAGAAGAAGAGTTCTCGAACCCGACGCTCATGCATGAAGAGACTGATTAATGTGGACGAAGCGAAAGCGGTATGTAAGTCTAGAGAGAAGTGGCGCTCTATACTCTCTGTTTCTATACTACCCCGTTAGAAACGGCGTGATGCTAGTAGTAGATTTATGCATAATTATTACAAAAGCTGTTGGAAATACTTTTATAATACAAATAAATAACTTCTTGTAATAATTATAATTAAAAATAAAAAAATAATTATAGTTAATTAAAGTTATTAAAGAGCCGCGGTGACTGAGTGGCTCGAGTAGTTGCCTGCAACATAAAGATTGCAAGTTCGAAACCTGGCTGTACCGATCACTGTTTTTCTGAACTAAGTGCAGTGATTAGTCACACTACGAGCTTTACCGTAAAAGAAAGCATCGAGAGGAAACCTGCATACGTCTGAGAAGAATTTCAAAGACGTATGTACCTATATTATATATGGGGTATAAAAAAAGTCATCAAAAGTGGTTACCATCCTTACCGCTACCTTGAAAGTAATCGTGTCAAAAAAAGAAACAAACGACGAAATCCCCTAGTCCAAAATCCAAAAGTACTTTCGATGCCACACATTTAATGACTTCCTTGTCTGTAATTCTTGTGCCAAAATGTCTTTGGCTTTGCTACGGAATACATGTCACGTGCGAAGCCCGTTACATCGTCATTAGGGTGACGCAACAAGGCACGTGATTGGCTTACGATAAGCTTAAAATTTTGACAATCTAGCTTTCATATGCTACCTATATACCTAATACCCGACAAAAGTTTTAATAATACTAACCATTAGTAATATAGTCGTATCTTATAGCCTCCCAAATGGGTTCCTATTATACCATACTCTCAATGTATTTCCTTATACAATGGCCTCATTATTAAAAAGTTTTATGCGTTTTTCTTCCGTCTGTTATTGTGACCGACTTTGAGCAGAAATTTGACAGCGCACAAAGATGTTGAATGGATATTATTCAACTACAAAACTAGCTGTCCCGCCCAGCTTCGCTTGGGCGAAATTTCCTGTAACACGATCTGTTAGAATCGTTTAGAGGTAAGCTGAACAGCTGTGTTTTCACTGTCAAATAATAGACATATAATATTACGATGTAGGCTATCTTTCTCTTTTAAGTTTCACACGAAGTGTCAAACTTCACACGGTGTGCAAATTTGATCGGTTAAGTAGTTTAGGAGTCCATCGCGGACAAAACACCGTGACGCGTAATTTATATTTATATTAAGATAAATACCCCACCACATAAAAATACGTCATAAATTCTTTATAACCCAAGAATATGGCAATGTATTATTCAGTTTTCGTTCCGGATGTCGTAACGAATACGTACTATTATATTAGCTGCGATCCGCCCAGAACATGGTTACTTTTTCGCGTCTCAAAGAAAGTCCTTGGCATAATAATTACACTATACGCCCTGACAAATATTAGTTAGTACGGCATCTTTTAAGAGTTAAGTGCCTATTAACATACATTTTATTGTGTATTTGTACCTACAGTCAGCCAGACAAACATGTAAGTGTGTGTATGTACAAAGATTAGGAATATGATTAAACTTGTATATGAAATATTTATTACTTGTATATTTTCATACTAAGCGATTATTACCCGTGGTGGCCGAGTGTTTGTATAGTAGACGTTTGAAACCCAAAATTGCGAATATACAATGATTCAAACCCTGGTCATAGTCATAAAACTCTTATTGGGACATTACGAGATTTATGATGCTTAAGGAGACCGTTGTGAGGAAAAGTCTGGGAAGAGACTGAGGAATGTATAGAGGAGTGGTTCGCCAGTTTCAAGTTCTGTTGACATTCCCATCCTTGAGTATCCGATCGAAAGGATCTAGGCAGTCGGTTTTTTACTGTTTTGTTATTTTTTCTTCACCACGACAAGGAATGTTTATGTTTCCTCTCATAGTATTATTATTGGCTTCACCCGTCTTTTTTGTGTTTTCCGATGTCCTGAATTTCTTCGGATCGTCAAGAAAAATATGATATTGAGTATTATTATTTATCATACGGATTAGGAAAAATACTGTCTTGTGGTCGTATTTTTCCTTATTAAAGATATAATAAGAAATAAAATAGCATGACATTAATTCTGCAGGATAAGAGCTTTCATAAGCAGAGTTTAAGACATCTTTAAAAATCATTTAATCAACGTAAGGAACACTACTTGATACTTCGGTATAGTGAGCGTAAATAGGCTACGGTAACCGCTTCCGGTGGCAGGTGGGCTATATACTTGTTTGCCTTACTTGTGGTATAAAAAAATTAATAAAGGAGACTAATGAATGTGGATGAAGCGAGAGAGAAAGAGGTATATAAGTCTAGAGAGAGCTGGCGCTCCACTCTCTCTGCCTTCCCCGTTAGGGACTCAGCATGACATGTATATATTTGTGTGCTATAATATATACTTAACCATGGCCTCTTTATGCAGTCTCTGTATTTAATTGGTGGCACTATCAAACATAACCGATCTCAACTGTACAGCACGTACCCATATAATAAATTGTCGTAACATGACACTTGGGAACTACGCCCGTTAGTATTTGTTGGACCTTGAACTGTCCATAATAATTCCCTTGCTCGCGATCCAGCAACGCCCTAAGCCGAGGTTCGTACCCCACAGGGGGTGCCCTTAGCTGTGTTGCTTAAAAATAAAGTGCCTGGCTGGAGGCCTAGGTCTCGCCATTGACCGGTTAAGTAGCAAAAGTTCCCGGAACTCACGCTACGAGACACAATAAAAAAAAACAATAATGTTCATTCATTCGCATGATAACGTATCCGCTATTTTATTGGTTGTTGGGTTTAACCTGTTGGTAATTGTACTCCAAGATGAAATTAAAATAGGAAAGAGTCCTACTGGGCTCCCAAAGGGGTTGGTAAAGGTGTATATGTAGTACCCACACACCCAAATGACGCCAGAGGTAAATTGTAGGTCCCAACATGGTAGAGACACCCCTTTGAATTTCTTCTCAAACGTATGCAGGTTTCCTCTCAATGTTTTCCTTTACCGTAAAGCTCGTAGTGTGACTAATCACTGTACTTAAGTTTCGTAAAACTCATTAACTCAGTCGGGATTCGAACTTATAATCTACTCGAAGCCTCGAACACCACGGCTTTTATTTATAATAACAACAATTAACAATATTTGCAAAACTAACTGCTTACAAATAAAATATTTGATCCAAATCGGTATCCCACGGCAACTTGCCAAGTAGACAAGAAGAGCAGCATTGCTATTCTGGATGGCAGTGCTGATTCTCTGAGCGAAATATTATGTTCCAGCCCGCCTTCAAAAGGGACCTAGATAAAACGACGCTATAGCTCTTTGCAATGAGCTTCAGAGCCCATATTAATTAATGAATACTCATACAAATATATATATATTTTTTGGATTTTATTCGCTCAGTGAAATAGTCGATTCCTGAGGCTGAATATTGAAATTTCGGTGTCAAAAAATCTTTCATCGTCATCATTTGCCTATAGAGCAAAATCAAAAATATTTTCTTCAACGTTACTTATAAAAAACGTAGCCGAATGGCCAATATGCGTGCGAATCATATAAATTTTTTTAAAGTAACATGAAATCTAATTTAATATGTAGTAATACTGCGTCTTCAATACAGTCACAATACAGTACTTTGTAATGAGACTAAGTTTAGTAAATTTATTTATCGGCTGTGCGCCATTTTGTGTAATTTTATTTCTTCCTTTTTTAGGCTTGACGTTACTAATTATTGTTACATACTGTTTGCATGGAGTTCCTTTTATATCTACAAATGTATTAATAATATCATTTGAGAACTTAAAGTTAAAATGTTAATCTCAAAATACGATTGTATTTAAGTCTATTAACTCGCATTTATACAAAGTTTTCTTCAAGATTAACTTCTGAACTCCCTACCTAAATAAAACCTGTTCAAAGTTGGGCTTAATATACATATAAATAGCCTTAAGTTTGTAACTTTGAAGGGATGCATTGGAACTTGTACTAACTTCGTAAGAGTATGTAATGCTTTGTATTTTGATATACGGCCACTAAATATTCGGCCGACATTGGCAACCCTGACGTGAACTCGTAATTGATAACCCTAGAGCCAAGTGACCTATTAATTTGAATATGACCTCTAAATTATACATACATACATACATATCATCACGCCAAGTCCCTAGCGGGGTAGGCAGAGAGTATAGAGCGCCAGTTCTCTCTAGACTTACATACCTCTTTCGCTTCGTCCACATTCATCAGTCTCTTCATACATGCTCGTCGGTTTCGAGTACTCTTAACGTTCCCGTCCTTGAGAGTCCGATCGATTTGATCCAGGTAGTTGGAACGTGGCCTTCCTCTGCCTCTTCTTGCACACACTTTTGCTTTGTATATCTGTTTCGTCAATCTTTCTTCGCTCATCCTTTCTGTGTCCAAACCAACGTAACATGCCTTTCTTCATCTTTACAATCACGCCCTCATTCACGCCAGTTGATTTGCGAATCTCTTCATTGCGGACTCGATCTAAAATCGTTACTCCGCACATTTTTCGAAGCGATCGCATCTCAACTGCATTCAAGCTATTTTCATACTTCCTCTGACATACCCAGGATTCGCTGCCATACAACAAGGTAGGTACCAATATCGCGTTGTTATGCTCTAAATTATGAGTACGGCTTTGGGACGTTTTGAAAGAACTCTACATTAAAATGTCACCCTTTCTTGACATTCATGCTCAACGTGTTTCTCACTATATTGAAACACAAGTCAATCTTTCCTCATCCTTCAATAAGTGCGTAACACGTTGTTCACATAAAAATACAAAAAGTGGCCAAATATTTATATTTCCCCGACGCATTTTCTTAGTAGAATCAAGTTAGGTAATCTTTGATAACGCCAACCAGGCTTTCATTCCATCGAATAGTCGTGTGTATAACGCTCTTGATATTGTGATTGTAGTTTGAAATTGGATCTTTGTTTTTATACCCTTGTTGCCTTAAAAATGATCATAGAAGCATATCTTTATATATTTCTTTATATATATATATATATATTTTTTATACAACAACAGTGGCAAACAAGCATACGGCCCACCTGATAGGAAACGGTTACCGTAGCCTATTTACGCTCACGATACCGAAGTATCACTTGCGCGTTGCCACTCTGTGTTCGGAGAGTTATAGTGTGTTGGCAGCAATGGGTTTAATCCCTCTGCTTCCAACACAATGTAACAATCCTCCCCCCTCCCCAAGGAGCTCATTACTGGAAACCTTATTCACCGCGTAGGAACACAACACGAAAATTGTGTTATTTGGCTTCGGACTTCTGTGGGTGGAGGTCCTGCCCCAGTCGGGCAGCTCCGAATTCGAACGGGAAACCCGTTATGCCCTACCTCTCTTAAATTCTTTATATTTTTCTTTATATATTTCTTCTGTGCGTGTGTTTGTCACCGAGCTCCTACGAAACGGCTGGACCGATTTTAATTAAATTTTCTGTCTATTCAGATGGATTCGAGAATGGTTTAGATTCACAATTGGACCCGATTGATGGAGTGGTGTGAGAAATATAAACACTAAGATAGAAATTAAACGTTCACAGAACGATTAAGATTTACAATGTACAGGTAAATAATAATAATACATCTTCACGCCTTCCCACAAGGGTCACTTTCACCACACTTTCCGCCAGAGGTATATTAGGTGCTAACGTGACAGATGGCGAGTCCGTCGCCGTTACTCAAGTACGACTATACATACGCCTTTGAATTTCTTCTCAGACGTATGCAGGTTTCCTCACGATGTTTTCCTTCACCGTAAATCTCGTGGTGCGACTAATCACTGTATTTAAGTTCAGAAAAACTCATTGGTACAGTCGGGATTCGAACTTGCGATCTTTGTGTCGCAGGCAACTGCTCGAACAACTCGGCCACCAGGGCTCCAATTTACAGGTAGTATATTAAAAATAATGAGCGCATCTGAATCTATATAAAAATAACCCCAAAATCAAACAAATGCGTTCTGTAACACTCTGTATAAAACAAATTACAAGCGGACAGATTATCGATAACAGCCCCGAAGTCAGGCCTAGATAGTTATCTCGAGTTAATGGCCTCTGTAGTACATGCTTGAAACTTAGTGGTGGGTTCATAATAAGAAAAATAATATGTTTTGTCACTAACAAGATAAACTTTTTCTCCTTTCTGATGGTACTAGACTAGCAATCCAGTCGACTTAAAGAAGTGAGAAAAATTGCCTGTGAAGTTGCCACTAAATGAGCTGCATTGCCATTTTTTTGTGAAAAGTGTGTTTTTTTACCTCCCAGGAGTAATGCCACATCTTGGACGTAAAGCCTACAGACCCGAGCTGTATTTACTCTTACCTTCTCTCACCTCATAATTACATTAGTAGAAAGTTGACGTCACATTTTAGTCAGGTTAACCACCCTATTAACTTAGTGTACCTCGGTACTGTACTACCAAAGTTGTATTAAAGCGAACATACCTTCGGGTAAGCCACAGTACTGAAAGCCTACGCTTTCAGTCACAGGTATCCTTGAATCCTAGCAACGAAAGGTTATTCACCTCTGTTATCCGTGTATAATATTATATTCGATATGGCTATTAAGAGATCCTTTGTTGGGCACCATTGAACATAATACACACGAAGAAAGTCATGTATAGCCATATCTTGAATGTTACTCCAAAATTCTTTTCACCGAGCTCAATAAGCAACGTTGTTTACTTCAAGTGTTTTTCATTCGATTTATTCTTAAGTGCCGTTATGGCTGAGTGGTTTGAGTAAGTAGCCTACAAAACAAAGACAGCGTCTTCGAATCCAGCGGTCTGTAACATTGAGTTTTAGGTATTTCTCATTTGGCGTTTCAACTAGCAATATTTCCGTTCCATGTAATTTCTAGTAGTGCTGCCCATAGAATCGATAGAATCCAGGTATTATAGCGGGACCCGTGTCACACGGCTATTATTCAGAAAAATAAACATATACGCATAACAAACACATATTTGTTTGTGATCACACAAATCAGTTCCGAATTCGAATCCACGTTCATTAGGGCAGTAGGCAGGATCAACTGTTAGGCCTCTTCCCGCTGCCTAAGTATCGAATTGTTGATCAAGCTGAATTTGTGTATTTTTTTAAATACAACAAGAGTGGAAAACAAGCTAACGGCCCACCTGATTAGTAGTTATTTAGTAAAAGGCATTCTAAACCAAAGATTAGAACTAGAGAAACGAAAAAAGGCTGAAAAAGCATGCGACTCGATGCCGCTTCTTCGATCGAAATAATTAAAACTTAATTGTTTGCATAATATATCGTGACTTCACTACAATAAAGGTAAGAATTGCTTAGTTCTCGAGCTTTGAAGTATAATCAAATAACGAGAAAGTGTTTGTCGATCGCTCAGCGGGCGCACTCATTTCACTCTCCCTAACAAAACAACACAGTAATTTAATTTCAAAGGCCTAACTCCTTTTCTCTCGCCTTGCTATTGCTAGGAGACTTATATTTTATACAACTTAATTAAAAACGGCTTGAGTTCTTGGTGTTGTGATAAATAACATCAATTATTACAGAACTATTTTAATACTATCTTTAAGTTGACAGCCGCAGACCGGGGCAGATTAATTTCCTCATATCCTCACGCCTTCCCACAAGGGTCCCCGAAGGGGTAGGCAGAGGTGTACAGGCCTCTCGATGTTTTCCTTCACCGTTAAGCTCGTGGTGTGACTAATCACTGTACTTAAGTTCAGAAAAACTCATTGGTACAGTCGGGATTCGAACTTGCGACCTTATTTATATCAGATTAATTTCAATAGCCAAAATGTGTTATAAGATTTATATATATCCTCACGCCTTCCCACAAGGGTCCCTGAAGGCGTAGACAGAGGTGTATAGGTAATACCCACACACCCACTTTCCGCCAGAGATATATTTTAGGTGCCAACGTGACAGATCGCCGTTACTCAAGAACGACTATACATACGCCTTTGAATGGCTTCTCAGACGTATGCAGGTTTCCTCTCGATGTTTTCCTTCACCGTAAACCTCGTGGTGTGACTAATCACTGTACTAAAGTTCAGAAAAACTCATTAGTACAGTCAGGATTCGAACTAGCCACCTTTGTGTCGCATATCTAGTTATAATACATTTTTATAATATTTTATATAGGTACTTGTCATATTATTGTTAGCTCTGGTAAAAAGCGAGTTTGTGGGTTCTAATCTCTTATGCCTACCCGTTCGGGAGCCGTCGTGCGACAAAGAACACAACGGATTACTCAAAATTGGGGCTCGCCGACGGTAAGCTATAAGATAAATACAGTGGAATTTGATTAAGTACAACCTGCTTTACTGTTGACAATAATATATACTAGTTCAGGTCTTGAATGAGATACGTAATTTAAGTGTAAAAGACTGCTAAACTAAGTAAGCCTTTGAATGTAATAAATAGTTATTTGAGTACATGCGACAACGCGAACTCCGCGGCGTAGCGCTTGACACCCAGTCGTCACCGGGTGGCGTAGCGGGCTGCACGTAAGCTCCGTAGCGTCGTAGCGGGGTAGCGTGCTACGAAGTTTGTGTAGACGGAAACATTTATAAGTGTTCTTTGGGAGACTGTGTTTGTGGAAACGAGTGTTGTAGTGCTTTTAATGGTATGTATTATTCCTTGCAAATGTTCATCATCATATCATCACGCAGAGCCACTTAGGTAGGCAGAGAGAATAGAGTGTCAGGTATGTTTCAAATTGCATAAAAAATATAATGAAAAATATGATAAATCAATTAAATTCAGAATTTAACTAGCGGATGAAAATTTTATAATAAAACTAGCGGGATTGCACAGCTTCGCTTGGGTGAAAGAAAAAAATTCTGAAACACGATCGCAGCGCCACTGATCGGGTCCAATTGTGGATCTACACCATTCTTAACTCCACTAGAACACAAACAAAAAAAATATAAAATCGGTCCAGGCACTTAGAAGGAGTTCAATGACTGACACAGCTTTAATAAAATGTATACTCATGTAGTCCGAAAAACTACATACATAGTACCTACTAAGTATGTAAGTGTAAACTCAATAAAGAAAAACATTGATAACAAACCGTTTTTCAGTGGTGCGTGGTTATTTAATAGCTTTAATATAAAATATATTTTATTTTATAATATAAAATTATGGACTCGCCATCTGTCACGTTGGCACCTTATATACCTGGCGGAAAGTGGGTGTGTGGGTAGTACCTATACACCTCTGCCCACCCCTTCGGGGACCCTTGTGGGAAGGCGTGAGGATATATTATTATATATAAAATAATACGGTATTTTAAAATAATTATAAAAAAGTACGAGCTATAAGATTAGGTTTCGTCGTCGATTCATTGTGTATCATGTGCCAAGGAGACTGGCAACTTTGGCCAGTTGTAAAGCTATACTCATATATAGGGTGCCATTGCCAGCCCTTTCAGCACTTGCTTACCAGTGAGTCGATGACGTGACCACATTGTATAGCTCGTAATTTTTAAAGTTTATACGCAAACCCTGTTTATATTAAAATGTATATATTTAAAACTAAACTAAAATGTAATATGAGGGCCGTGGTGGCCGAGTGGTTCGAGCAGTTGCCTGCGACGCAAAGGTCGCAAGTTCGAATCCCGACTGTACCAATGAGTTTTTCTGAACTCAAGTACAGTGATTAGTCACACCACGAGCTTTACGGTGAAGGAAAAATTCGAGAGGAAACCTGCATACGTCTGAGAAGAAATTTTAAGGCGTATGTATAGTCGTGCTTGAGTAACGGCGATGGACTCGCCATCTGTCACGTTGGCACCTAATATACCTCTGGCGGAAAGTGGGTGTTTGGGTATTACCTATACACCTCTGCCTACCCCTTCGGGAACCCTTGTGGGAAGGCGTGAGGATATTATTATATATATTTATTACATACGTAAAAATCTAAAGGTTAAAGCCCAAACGCTTATATGTATATTTAAGTTAAAGAGAAAAAAATTATACATTATTATAATGAAGACAAGGCAAAAAAATCCATTAGGGTCTTGTTAATTATGCATCGACGATGTTCTTTGAAAATATACATCATATATAGAAACCATTAAGTGTTCAATCAACAAATTTGCGTCCGTTTGTGGAACGACATCACTAGTGACGTCACAATTATTGTAACCACAAATAAATTGTGGTTCGATGATTCGATCCTATTGACAGCGAACGTAATGATTGACTCGGTTGAATTTTGAACTGAATGTAACTGAATATTTTTTTGTCTGATGATTCTTAATGAAGAGTCACATACTGTTCAAAATGTATGCTATTGCAGGTATCAATTCACCGCCTTAAATCTCGTCGCCTTATTCGTAAATCAAATGAAAATCATAATAATGGCATATTGGTAGGTTCATTCGTATATCCTCGCGTACACCTTCTCCTATCTTGCACCAAAAGTGACAGCCTTATTTTCGCTGGAGGTATATTGCCAGATTATGACAAACGTGACAGGCCGTTAAAGCCTCTAAGGCACGATTATACGTGTGTTTTTATATATACATATTTACTCGCGATATATTTCTTCACTCATTACCTCTTGGTGTGATGTATGTGACCAGTGTCTTGGGATGCTATTATTATAATCGTATTTTCTTCTAATATATATTACTTTCTAAAAAGCCGTGGTAGCCGAGAGGTTCGAGCAGTTTCCTGCGACACACAGATCGCAGGCTCGAATTCCGACTGTACCAATGAGAACTTAAGTACAGTTATTAGTCACACCACGAGTTTTACGGTGAAGGAAAACATCGAGAGGAAACCTGCATACGTCTGAGAAGCAATACAAAGGCGCGTGTAGTCGTAATGGACTCGCCATCTGTCACGGTCTCTCAGCTAATGACAAGCTTGGCGGAATATGTTTGTAATACAAATTCGAATGAAGTGTAAATTATTTAATTTTCTTTATTTATTTATTATTTATTTATTTTATTTATTTATTTATTTACACGTATACATCTATCATTACAGGTTGGTCCCAATACAATAGTGCAGCACAATTAACACATCTTATGACATAATACAAATAATGTAGCCTTTGTGAATTGGCTCAAAGAACAAGAGAACAAATCTATATTCTCTGCAACTTGGTTCAGTGTATGCATGGTGCGCGTTAATGGCGTTTTTTCCAACAAGTTAGTGCGACCACGAGGCACAGCAAACAAGCGAGGTCTCCGCCGGCGGTGCACGTACTCGTTTGGTACGTTCAAGCCTACCCACTCTAATATAGCCGGATTCGATAGCGATCCTCTATAAACCCTCCATATATAGGATGCCAATGCTAGGTCCCTCCGAGTTTCCAGTTTGTTGTATCCGACCATGCCCAGTACGAACAAAGTTGGATACATCAGCGGATAATTAGGATATACTCCATATAAACGAAAATACAGATAACGGGCAAATTTGTTTTGTATGCGCTCCACCATTAGGCTATATTTTGCCTCGTGTGGAGCCCATATGGCCGCATTGCACTCAAGCTGACTCCTTACCAAAGCATCATAAAGTACGGTTATGGTTTGCATACATTTGAAACCTCCCGCTCTGCGAAGTACAAATCCCAATGTTCTAAATGCTTTTTTACAAACCTTGACAATATGATTACGGAACTTTAAGTCGGTGTTCATCCAAACTCCCAGATCCCTTACACCGTCAGTCCTAACCATAGGCACATTGTCCATTTTATAAGTGTAATGGAGTGGATTTCTAGCTCGACTGTATGTTATAACCGAGCATTTATCTATATTAAACTGTAGTTTGTTTCTCCGACTCCAATCGATGATGTTGTTCACATCCCTTTGGAGGCGTTCACAATCTTCTATATCTTTAACTGCTAACAACAGCTTGAGATCGTCAGCGAATAGCAAGCATCTGGCATCATTGACAACTTCAGGGAGATCATTAATCATGATTATAAACTGCAAAGGTCCCAGGGTACTTCCTTGACTTACCCCTGTCCGCGTGAAATAAAGTTCAGAGGTGCAACCGGCATACTCCACATACTGCTGCCGATCCCTCATGTAGCTGGCAAAGAATTTTAGCAGTTTATTGGTGCAGCCAACTCCCACCAACTTTGTCAGTAGGATATCGTTATCGACCAAGTCGTATGCTTTTTTGAAATCAAAGTAGGCTGAGTCCACCTGCACTCCTGCGTCTACATGAGGGACCATATACCTCATGGACGTGAGGAGGTTGCTGGTAGTACTGCACATCTGACGGAATCCGTGTTGGGCATCGGACAGTTGGGATGTCACCTGGTCCTGAACGTTTTTCTGTATGGTCGACTCAAACACTTTTGATGGTGTCGACAAAGTAGTCACTGGTCTAAAACAATTAATTTCGGTTCCAGCCTCGCCCTTAGGTATTGGTACGACCCTTGTTACTTTCCACCTGTCAGGAAAATATGACGCATCTAAAGCATTTAATTATGTTACTTTAACGCAAAAGTTGCCAATTCGGACTCCGACTGTACCAATGAGTTTTTCTACTCTGATGTATAATGTCTAACCACAAGGAGAACATCATGAGGACATAGGCATATATTTGAGAAGAAATTCCATGAAGAATACTTCTTGGAATTATGTGTGATTGCAAACTTAAATTAAGCTTGAGCTTGAACTCGCCATCTACCAAATTGCCGAAATGCATTTCAGGTGCAATGTGGGTCTTAATCGTCCCTTCGAGGATCCTGGTAGGCGTGTATATATTATATATACATATATATATATATATATATATATATTCCATTTAAATATTGAAACCAAAAAACAAGCAATTAAGAATACGGCAATGGAATGGACTGACTATCCAATTTCGAGGGATTATACCGACAAAGCCTTTGATGAAGCTCCAAACGGCTGTGTTTAATTTATATTTTGTATTTTACCGTTTCTTTGGGCGTACAAAAAAGAACATCCACCAAAGTATTAGTTATCTTAAGAGAAAAACTCTGCAAGGTTTATTTATAAATCAGAAGTTGAAGGAAATTATTTGAATAAATAAATTACTTTCTTGACGAAGTAAAGCCACGTTTTGGTAATGGATATATTCGGGGATAATGAAAAGCTATCGCTTTGCAAGCTTGTGGGAGTATTGCGACCTGCGCAAGTTCTTTTTAGACTTACATGCCACTTTCGCTTCATCCATGTAAATATACGTGCTCGCCGATATGTAAACTCAGATTAAAGGTTCAACAATATGATAATATTTTATTAGAATACATTATAGCTGAGTGGTTTGAGCCTACGACGTCAAGATTGGTCGGCTACCAATAAGTTTCTTGTTACTTAAGCTTAGTGCCTTGTCACTGAACACACCGCTTAAAACGAACTTTCCGATGTAGGTGACGTTCTCGACCTCTGAAGATATCGTCATAACTCGTGAATTTTTAGTCGGACACAGTGCCACTTCGTCACGTTACGCTCACGATCGCATCGTTGCGACATATCACTCGTACAGTCATCGCTATATGTCGCTAAGTTTTAATGGTATCGGATTGCTTGTTAGCTTTACGGCGTCGATTGGAGAAATGATTTTGTCATGTAAAATTTGCTTTATATAATTTGTAATTCATCATACAATTACGGAACTGAGTGATTTTCAATTTGCAAAAGCTCTTGCATTTGTTACAATGAAATAATTGGTGATGGCCGAGTGTTCGAGTAGTTACCTGACCACCACGACACGAAGATTGCAAGTTCAAAGTCTCTCGTTCAGAGCCCGGCGTGATTTATTCTGCCCACCTTGAGACTAGTCTTTAGACTAACAGAGAACTTTGGTTTCATCCACAATCACCAACCTCTCCATATTTGTTCGTTAGTTGATGTAATAACCATTAACATGAATGAGGGTTATGATAAAACTTATTACGGTTAAATAACTCAGCTCTTGATTGGGCATCGCATCGCAAGCTTTGATAACATTTTGCGGGGATGCTAATAAACTTTAGGAAATTGCTCTATAAATAACATCCCCCATTCTAAAATAATATTAAAATTATGTGTATACTATTCTGAGAAGCCACTTTTATATTTATAGTAATAATAATTTACTACTTAATTACTTACTTACTTAATTTACTTTTCCAAAACGTATTTACAAGTTACATTTTAACTGACTCCAACACTAGGCAAAGCCTGTCCCGTGGGGGAAAATATTTTAGGTGCCAACGTGACAGATGGCGAGTCCATTGCTGTTACTCAAGAACGACTATACATACGCCTTTGAATTTCTTAATAGACGTATGCAGCCGTTAAACTCGTGGTGAAATTAATTACTGTACTTAAGTTCAGAAAACTCATTGGTACAATCGGGATTCGGACTTACGAACTTTGTGTCGTAAGCAACTACTCGCACCACTCGGCCACCACGGCTCCTGTTTTGTTTGAATCAACGTAATCGCTATCTGTTCTTTCTTTAGTTCTCCGATGAAACGCTGCCCCCATCAAATTATTACCATTTTACCAGGAATATAAAAAAAACAACGAAGAAATAAATACGTGTTTTTCAAAGTTGGATTAAATACAGTTCGTGTATCATAGAGACGATAACTCAACCATAAACTCTCTTTGTGTCTAGAGCGCAGCTGACATTTCTAATTATTTCCACACATTTTTAAAATTAGGCAGCAACGTTATTTAATGATGCCTATTTCATCAGAAGGAGAGAGAAGAAGAAGAGATGAACAAGTGACCGAGTGTGCTATATCGGTAAATGGGCAAATTCTAGAGCAAGTGAATGAATTTGTATATCTTGGAAGCATGTTCACACGAGATGGAGAGTATGAAAAAGATATTGAAAGAAGGATAACTGCCGGAAATAAGGTGAATGGAGCCATGTCGGCGTTGATGGGCAGTAAAAGTCTGAGCAAGAATGCTCGAGTTGCTATCCACAACGCGATATTGGTACCTACCTTATTGTATGGCAGCGAATCCTGGGTATGTCAGAGGAAGTATGAAAATAGCTTGAATGCAGTTGAGATGCGATCGCTTCGAAAAATGTGCGGAGTAACGATTTTAGATCGAATCCGCAATGAAGAGATTCGCAAATCAACTGGCGTGAATGAGGGCGTGATTGTAAAGATGAAGAAAGGCATGTTATGTTGGTTTGGACACATAGAAAGGATGAGTGAAGAAAGATTGACGAAACAGATATACAAAACAAAAGTGTGTGCAAGAAGAGGCAGAGGAAGGCCACGTTCCAACTACCTGGATCAAATCGATCGGACTCTCAAGGACGGGAACGTTAAGAGTACTCGAAATCGACGAGCATGTATGAAGAGACTGATGAATGTGGACGAAGCGAAAGAGGTATGTAAATCTAGAGAGAACTGGCGCTCTATACTCTCTGCCTACCCCGCTAGGGACTTGGCGTGATGATATGTATGTATGAGAGAGAGAGGTTCAACAAATACTCCTCCTTGTGTTTGTACAGTGAGTAAAATGTCCATTGATACAAGTCGCGTCCCTTACGGGATAGGAAGAGAGGTTTGAGCGCCGGATCTCCGTAGATATACAGATCCTAGGTTTCCAAAACGCTAAAGGAACGGTTGACTTAGTTTAAGGGCAGCCGAACGTATTTTTGGCGTACCTACAATCCCTATTGGCATTAAGTCGGCAACGCGCCAACATATCCCGGATATTCTAAGTGCCTAAGGGGCGGATCTCATGCTTGTATGCCTTCCTTTTGTATAAAAACAAACGTTAAACTGCCAATAAAGATTAGCTGAGCGATGACGTGAAGGGCTCTTTGAGGTCGTCACTCTTGGGTAAGCTAGCAACGGTTGACGCTTAGTCCATTGCTCAAACGCTGTTTGTTATTTCAGTAAGCGTGTCTCAGCTGACCGAACGTGGTTGGAACACAACTGCTGTTACTAGCTGTCTCTGTTATGGAAATTAAGGGCGGTATCATTTCCTTATAAAGCTACATCTTAGATCAGACATCCTTTGGTCAGCAGCGGATTTTGTAATAGTTATAACTTTCGGATAATATATATACATACATACATATCATCACGCCGAATCCCTAACGGGGTAGGCCGAGAGTATAGAGCGCCAGTTCTCTCTTGACTTACATGCGTCTTTCGCTTCGTCCACATTCATCAGTCTCTTCATACATGCTCGTCGGTTTCGGTCACTCTTGACGTTCCCGTCCTTGAAAGTCCGATCCATTTGATCTAGGTAGTTGGAACGTGGTCTTCCTCTGCCTCTTCTTGCATATATATACAATATGTTGTGTTCTGTTATCATGATCCTGTTAACATTTCGAAGATTTCTTGTCGTTTCACGTCTTACTACAAGTGTACCCGATGGGCAAGTTCGTGTACGACCCTTTTTAACGGAAATTACGTTAAGGTTCAACGTAACAGTGACAATTAGTCACGACTGTACACGCTTTGAAAGTCTTCTCTCCGAAACTTACTACTACAGACCGCCACATACGAAAACTACTATTTATTTGTGAGTTTCGCTGTCGGTTGTTCTCATGAGTAAATTCGCAGAATCTAAGACACGCGGGAAGACAATTATAATAAGTAATAATTTAGTTATGATATAGCATTAATTAATTCTTAAAAAAGTTATTTTTTTTAAACTGGTTTTAGAAATTATTTCTATATATTTTATTACATCAATACATAACATCGCGCGTCACGCGACACTTAAGGGAAGGGACCAGGCGAAGATATTGGAGTGCCAGTTCTCTCTATATTTACAAACACTTTCGATTCATTCACATTCATCAGTCTCTTCTAACATTCTGACCGGCTTCTTTTGATTACTCTTGCGTTCCCACCCTAGATTATTCAATCGATTTGATCTAGATAGTTGAAACGTAGAACGTCGTCGACGTTGGAACTAGGTCCTGCTCTCTTTTTTCTTTCACACACTTTCTCTATATTTAACGTAATTTGCTTCGTGTAAATATAACATAGTAACGTTAGCTGTAAAAATGATTTAATCCTTTTAGTTGAAATAATCAACGCTTTCGACTTCAAAATTACAAACACCCCACATTAGTGAGGACCCTTAACAGCTTATCTCGTCTTTAGTTTAATTATGAACTTTAAGCCCTGAACTTAAACCACAATTTACTTACACTGCCAAGTGTGATGCGAGCGCCAGCCGGCCTAATGCCTACTAGTAGGTATGTATTAACGACATGAGAAGCTCAAACTAATTACTCAACTCTGTACATAGTTTGGCTGGCAGAAGAGACTAGTTAAATTATAATATATTTAGTTGACCCTTAAAGATTTTATTGCTGTTTAAGCAATCACAGACAAAATTAATATTCAAGTTTCGAACTTATTTTTCAGAATCTGAGCACACAGCTCTAATTGCAATAAGAGCTTGACGCTGAAGAAAATATAGTTAGGAAAAAGACAACGACGTATCATACGTTATGGCCGAAAGACGTTGACAGACCACAAGCCTTACGGTGAAGGAAACCATTGTAAGGAAACCTGCCTTGGTTAGCTACCTCTAATAAACTTCTTTTATCAAGTCTGCCTGGCTATTTCGAATACTTATATAAAAATATCTAACATTACACATGCCATACAATCCAATTCACTGGTCCAATAACCATTTCGGGACTTCCATCTAGCATCCTGAACATATTCACGTACACATTCAATATCTTGGTACATAAATAGCAGTCCCAAGTTGCAAAACCCGTCCCACACGTCAGTCCGTTGTGGCACGTTATTCTCTCCATTTAGAGGTGAATCCAACTTGTTCCGTCGTAGTAAATTTACGGAGAGACAAATTCAGAATTTATCTAGTACTTTACTATTAGTATACGTAATATCCATCGAAAATTGGTACCTATTTTATGAGCGATAAGGAAGATATTCCTGCCTTTGTGAACTTATTTTCATGGATAATGTTCCATGATATCGAATATTGATCACGCTTTTCCGACTGCTTTGTAAATTAAATGCAACGGATTTTTTTTGCAATTCGCCTCAAAAGTAAGTATTACATTTTAATTAAGTCTTGCACGACATATTGAAGATGACGCCTAAAACAAGAGTAACAATTGACTTACACTTGACAAGAAATTCAAAGACATGTATAGTCTTTGAATCATCATGATAAACGGCGATGGACTCATCTCCCGTGAAAGGTAGGTCTGTGAGTACTACACATCTCTGCATACCCCTTCGGAGTATTAATTTTATTAAACACCATCAGGGACCCTTGAGGGAAAGCTTGCACTTTTACATAGTAATGTTATTATTTGTTTCAAATGAATACCTAAATCTACCAGGCGATTATAAATCAAGGAGATACAATGAATGTGCTATCTATGTGATAAATTGTACGATTCCGAGTCAATTGGTCGGGTCAGGTTTAATTTCGTAACGGCTACCGCACACACGCCAGACCATTTCAAATATGTAGTTATTGGAATATACGGAAATGGTTTTTCTAATTCACAGATTTCCCCGTCCGATAATGCGTATTTGCGCTACGTTTCCCAAACAATGGGTTAAAATAATACATTAAAAGACAGAGTGGAAAACGTACTGATACTGATAGTTATGGCTGTTAAATCACATATAAATCACATGTATAATCTAAATAACAATATCTTTACTCCTTCATACAAGGATCACTGAAGGGTAGGCAGATGTCTTGGACACTTGCTTTTTTTCGGAGATATGATTAAGTGCCAACGTAACAGACCGTTTCTCAAGCACGACTACATACTTCTTTGAATTTCTTCTGAAACATATGCAGGTTCTTTTTCAACATTCCCACTACCTTAAAGCTCGTGGAGTGATTATCCAATCACTGTAATACAATGATAAATACTCGTAAAAGTTTATATTCAAACTAGGTGTGCCCGCGACTTCGTCAGCGTGGAATTTGACAAAAAGTTATTGTCCTAAAATAGGGGTAACCTAAGTTACTCCTTAAAACATCAGCTGTCTGCCAGTGAAAGTCCCTTAATAATTGGTCCAGCCGTTTCAGAGGGAAGCTGGAAAAACAGACAGACAAAATTAAAAAATATATGTTTTGGTATATCCATATTAATTTAGTAAAAAACGTTTGTTTTAATATTACAAACAGACACTCCAATTTTAGTTTTTTGTATGTATGTATTGATGTACTCCTCCCTGCTAGATCCAGTCAGTAATATACCCTTGTGGGAATCATGAAGAGATTTCGGTCCTCTCCAAATTATGGTCCATTTTAAACCACATTTTAAGCCTTGATAATTCAGGGCCAAATTTAATTATGCGTGCCATAATATCAAATTTAATTATGATTACCTCTTAACCTAACCTAACCTAAGCCCTATCTCGTTATTAACACGCACAAACACATGCCATAAATAATTTGCCCAATTGGAGTCCACAAATATTATACACAAGCTTATCTATGTATTGCAAGACCCCAGTTAGTTAGCATTAACTTAAGCGCTGACCCTCCTAAAGCCGTGTGTGATATAACATAAAGTTCAGTTTTGAATGACAAATTGTTAGTAGCGAATTAGCATTCGCTAGTTGGGCGAAATATTAATTTTATCTTTACTTGAATGAAGAAAGCTAAATATGACCCAGACTTAAGAAATTAGATTAATGGTGATTCACATATCCGGGATTGGAAACCATGTAAATTAAGCAATATGGTTCTTTTTCGAACAAGTATTTTAGTTTAAAACCTTGTTCGAAATAAGACCCTTGCCTCGTTCGGCCATGATCGCATATTATATTGCCTTGTGAGCTTACGTGAGAATATCCTGTAAGGAGCGACCGTTGAATACGAAATCATATGCGATCACGCCGATGTCACGTGCAGTCTATTTAGTTATTGGTTGATATTATTGGTGTATTATCATTGTGAAAAATTGTGGTCCCCGAATGGTTCAACAATTCGCCCGCAACATAAAGATTGCAAAGTTCGAATCCCGACTGTACCAGTGAGTTTTACGAATCTTAAGTACAGTGTTTAGCGACACCACGACTTTTACAGTGAAATAAAATATCGAGAGGAAACCTGCGAACGTTTGACAAGACATTAAAAGAAGTATGTATAGATGTGCTTGAGTAACGGCGATGGACTCGCCATCTGTCACGTTAATACCTAAAATTTAACACATAAATATAACTATCTCCGGCAAAAAGTGCGTGTGTGGTTGAACTGAAGCTAAAAGTTGGTATACTCATAGCTTGACGACAAGTTATAAGACGTGCGTTAAAATCGTGTCATTGAGAAATGTCAGTTTGATTGTTAGCAAAGTACGATAGTCGCTTCAGCGGGCCCAAAGCTATTTTGCTACTTGTCTAGTTTAAAAGAAAACAAGTGAACAACGCGTGGTTCAGTCGCCAAAATTAAAGTGTGATGTATTATAACTCACATATGTAACACATCAATACGCCGAATCCTTCGCGGATAGACAGAGAGCGAGTAAAGCGCCAGTTATCTCTAAACTTAGATACCTCTTTCGCTTTGTCCACATTCATCAGGCTCTTAATGTTTGCCATTTTTGAGTACTCTTGACGTTCCCATTCTTGAGTGTTCGATTGATCTAGGTAAGTAGGTCTTTTCCTTTGCGTCTTATTCCTCACACTTTCGCATTGTATATCTGATTCGTAAATATTTCTTCACTTATCCTCTCTATATGTCCGAACCAACATAACATGCCTTTCTTCATCTTGAATTGTTCATGTATTTTAGTTTTATACTCATATATCGCTTGCAAACAGTGAGACAAAGAAAAACAGAACGTCGAGAGGAACAAAGTTGATTCAACCATGGCGTAAGCACAAACAGTCAACTAAATTCTTAGCTTATTACAAACTTCGTGTTGTTTGAAACACTCTTCGCGTGGAGTTCATGTTTTTTCTTTTCAATTCATTGTGTTTATGGTTTAGTATGTGTGTAGGTAATTGTCAAGTATATAGGTAGCTCACTGGAGTTACAAATACGTGTGCCATTTTCATACATATCATTCTTCTGTGTATCTCTTTGACTTAACCCCTAAACGGCTGGACCGATTTCGATGTTTTATTTATGATTCTTATATATCTTCATACCTTCATTCAAGGTTCCTCGAAGGGGTAGGCACAGGTGTAACACACAATTTTCCCCAGAGTTATATTAAAGTGCCAACGTGACGGACGGCGAGTCCATTGCCGTTTCTCAAGTACGATACATAGTTTTTTTAATTTCTTCTCAGTTTTATGTAGGTTTCCTTTTGATGTTTTCCTTCACCGTAAAGCTCGTGGTGCGTCTAATCACTGCATTTAAGCTCAGAAAAACTCATTGGATACATATTATGTGACATGTCAAACGTTAACGAATTCGGCAGATTCCCGTAATCTGCAAGATCAAAAGAGATAATTACATGCTGTCATGTCCTGATGTTCATTCACTGTATTAGTTGAATGCTTCTATTATGAAAGTATGATGTGCATGTCGTTTCGTGATGTAAATGTACACTTTTGTAGGTATAAGGTTCATGACGGTAAAATGTTAATAATCAATACCTCGGTACAATTCCACACATTTCCACACAGCTTTGCTTAATTTGAGGCTATGGCATAGCCTTTTGTTAGCACTAGACAACGATACATTTACTTATATAGATAGATATATACATTAAGCCAAAGGACATCCAAGATTAAGGTACCAATACTCGTGTTCATTACACAAATATCTGCCTTCAGAGGCAATCGAACCCGCGACCTCAACTTTCACAGTCAGGAGCTGTAACCATCCGGCAGACCTGATGGCAATCTAAAATGTATGGTAACCAAGCTTTATGCAGCCGACAGCGGCTGTCATTGCATCTTTCATCCATCCACATTAGTATGGTAATACTCCTGTATTCCTGGTATTCCAAGAGTACATATGCTACCGTAACCGCTGACTATTAGGTAGATCAGCGGATGCTGGCTCAGGCTCTGGGAAACAATCGATCTAAATTAAAAATGAATTTAGAACACCTACATATGCGCACTTAGTAAGGAGGTAGACACTCAACCATAACGGTTTTTCTTAAAGACGGTAACATCAATCAACCCTGATTGTTATATTCGCTGCGTAAAATTCTCATCAAAGTATAAATATTATTATGCGGAAATTGAAAAGGTGTCGGTGAAAAGATCGCTAAGCATTTGCCAGGTATCTCAAAGGTTCCGCCCGCCCTCGAGATCTATCTCGTATTTTATACATTTTCATGGCAATACCAGACTGACAGGTATTGAGCTTCTCAAGCTCGTCGTACCGTCTCATGTTATTATGATATTCAAAGAAAGAAGTTTATTATATAAAACAGATAAGCCTTTTGAGGGAACATGGAGTTCTATTTTTAAAATACCTTCCTCTGTTTCTTTTTTATGCTCTTATTGAAAATTACTTTAGAAAAACATAGATTTTTTACGTCTATTCTTGAAGGCATGCAGACCAATCCGTCATTATTTTACGTGACTTTTAAGGTGACTAAGCCTTTCAGGGTCCCCGACATATATTGATATCTCTTTAAGTATTAAACTATACAAAAATTGGTACTACTTATACACCTCTGTCTACCTCTTCGGGGACCCTTGTTGGAAGGTGTGAGGATATATTAATATTATTATTAGAAGTATTAAATAGAAAATAAAAATTTCGACTTTATATAGGTACATCTATATAACTATGTCGAACAGTGGTGGTGTGGAACTGTCGCAGGGTATTTATTTATTACTAGCTGTGCCTGCGACTTTGTCCGCGTGGAAACAAAAGAATATTGTTCAGTTTCCAAAATAAAAGTATATATATATCCTCACGCCTTCTCACAAGGGTCCCAGAAGGGGTAGGCAGAGGTGTATAGGAAATACACACACACATACATAAATAAAAGTAGTCTAAGTTATTCCTTTTAACATCATCTATCTGCCAGTCCCGTTAAAATCGGTCCAGCCGTTTCAGAGATTAGCCCAGACAGACAGACAGACAAAAATTGTACAAAAAATATTTTGGTATATTTACCGTGTATACATCCATATCCATTTAGTAAAAAGCGGCTATATTAATATTACAAACAGACACTCCACTTTTATTTATTTCTATACATTTATAGTACATACTAAATATAAAACCACAGTTACCACAACTCCCCAAGCCTTGCTACGCATACGCTTACTTTATCCGACCCTTGAGAATTGTAAATACCAACTTAAGAAAATATAAGTCTCCTTAATTGCTAAATTATAATTAAATACGAATTTACTCACTTTCAATCATCGTTTACACGGAAACCGCAAGCAAGAATCCGCAAATTATTTCGTTAGCACCGATTTCAGTTGTCACAAATTTATGAGTGAGAAATCCTTAGCAGAAAATTGAATGTTGTTTAACGAGTTTCCATGAATTATACGTCTCTGGCTTAAGTCATTATTATTAAGAAGTATATTTTCGAGTTAATGTTCTAAAGGCATGCCTACATGCCAAATGATGGATAGGATGCCAAACATCCTATACTGAACTAGAACTGTGCTTGCGCTCTTAGATCCTGATTGGTGTTTGCTGATTAATGAAAGGAATGCCCGAGGAATGCCGACAATACGGGAAGTATGGAAGGGCGCATTGGTCGAGTGGTTCCATAAGTCGCCATTTTTCGAACCACTCGAACAAGAGCTCGAATAACTGTACCAATGAGTTTCTACATACATACATACATATCATCACGCCAAGTCCCGAACGGGGTAGGCAGAGAGTATAGAGCGCCAGTTCTCTCTAGACTTACATACCTCTTACATCTTACATGCTCTCTTTAACAAAGCTTTTATATAGTTGAGTGGACGGAGCAAATTGGAACATAAAGTATTGGGTTTTTCGGACATTCAGTATTTTGGCCAAAGGAACACACGCTGCCTCCATAAATAACAAGCAGCCCTTTTCTATCGTTACGATATTTACTGTACTGATATGCGAAGGTCGGTATTTGTACAGCCGTGTAGCTATACAAATACCGACCGTGTATATAATATGTACCAAGAAAAGGATATAATTTAAGGATATATACTAAAGCCGTGGTGGCCGAGTGGTTCGAGCAGTTGCCTGCGACGCAAAGGTCGCAAGTTCGAATCCCGACTGTACCAATGAGTTATTCTGAAATTAAGTACAGTGATTAGTCACACGACGAGCTTTACGGTGAAGGAAAACATCGAGAGGAAACCTACATACGTCTGAGAAGAAATTCAAAGGCGTATGTATAGTCGTGCTTGAGTAACGGCGATGGATTCGCCATCTGTCACGTTGGCACCTAATATACCTCTGGTGGAAAGTGGGTGTGTGGGTATTACCTATACACCTCTGCCTACCCCTTCGGGGACCCCTGTGGGAATGCGTGAGGATATATTATATTATTATATTTACTAAAAGAAAAAGAGATAAATGGAGATTTTTAACTGTAGAGTTTTTTTTTAATGAATGAAATGCATTCTCCGAATAGTTTTACAGAAGTTTAGGCGCTCACTAGCCAACGTTTTGAAGTCAGTGTGACGAATGACATATATCCGCCGCCTATCCGGGACATTTCTTCACATACGGCAATTATTTTGGTCCATCCTTTTCCGTTTCGTTTCCTTCCCCTTAAATGACACACACACATGGTGCGATAACTGCACGTATGTATGTAGGTTCAAAGGACTCATTGGTACAAACCATAGTTAGAATGTGCAATCCCGAACTTACAAGAAGCCTAGCGCTTCTTTTTATTGCTATAACTAATTACAATACAATATCTACACGGCATATACATAATATCTTAGGTGCCAGCGTGACAGATGGCGAGTCCATCGCCGTAACTCAAACACGACTGTTCATGAGTCTTTGAATTTCTTCTCGAACGTATGCAGGTTTCCTCTCGATATTTTCCTTCACCGTAAACGTCGTAAAAAACTAATCACTCACTTAAGGTCAGAAAAACTCATTGGTACAGTCGAAATTAGAACAATCTTTGTGTTGTAGGCAATTACTCGAACCACACGGCCACCATGGATCATATACCTAATTATGCCGTCCAAAAATACCGACTTTAACTTGTACTGTCACTAACAACTTGACTTTGCTTTACTAAAAGAGCGAATTATAGCGCTCTTGTAAACCTCTGTACATACGCGACATCAAAACAGCCGCTAGTAATACTCGTTAATGAAAAATGTTCTTCACAGTGAAAGTCATGAATAATTGAAGTTAAGTAGCACTTTGTTTCTTGTACAGTTCTTTTATCTTATAGCCAAGAATATTACGTCATACTATCCGACAAGGTCGCGTGATAATGAGATTTATGAGGGCTGACAGAATGGTCAAGCCAGCCATAATTCGTTCGGAAATATTGTCCTTGAAATGGCTTTAAAGTAATACAGTTTATGAATTCATAATGTAAACAATTTAAAAATGTTTTCCTGGGTTTTATACTGGAAATATTGTAAATAAAGAAGCCGCGGTGGGTGAGTGGTTCGAGTAGTTGTCTGCAACACAAAGATCAAAATCAAAATCAAAATCAAAATCATTTTATTTCACATAGGCCCAGGTGGGCACTTATAAAACGTCGAAAAAGAAGCACGGTTCGGGTTGGTCGCTTCCATGGAGAAGAACCGGCAAGAAACTCCATGGTTACTCTTTTCAGATCATTAGGCATATACAATATTTTTTTTTTTTTCGTTACAGCAATAGTACCAAGTATGGGAGAACAACGTAGGCCCGACAATAGGTCGTCGCTTACTATACAAAGCATACATAAAACAAGATAATTATAACAATGTTAGCAAGATCTAAGAATCTACTAAGCCTACAATGTTCTCACATTCACAAATAAGACAAATTAAACAAGTGACACAAATATTGCCATCAGTACTGTAACTAATTCTGGTCAAGATATGGAATAAATTAAAATAATAAAAAAAAAGTAAAATTATTATTGTATAAAAATAAAAAACAACCCGAATTGAGAAAAGAAAAAGATTCAGTATAGTTAGAGACATCCACAAATTTGTGCCGTTTATGAGCTACCAGGGAAGCCGCATGCGCAGAAGGAACTAGAGCCAAACTTCTTTATCTTCAACGTAGTCCTTGATTTTATAATATGCTTTTTTAATCAGAACACGTTTGATAATTTTTTTTGAACTTTACATCGGTCAGTTCTATAACTGACTTTGGCAGCTTGTTGTAAAAGCGTATACTATTTATAATAAATGACTTGCTCGTTTTTGTTAATCTGTATTTCGGGATTACAATTTCATGTTTACTGCGGGTATTTTTATTATGGCAGTCGCTTTTAATTTTGTAAATCCCTCTATTTTTGCGGACATATAAAATACATTCAAAGATATAGAGTGAAGGCAAAGTTAGTATGTCGATCTCTTTAAATTTCTCCCTGAGAGACTCGCGAGGACCCATGTCATAGATCGCGCGGACCGCCCTCTTTTGAAGAATGAAAATTGAGTCAACGTCCGCCGCTGATCCCCACAGCAGAATGCCATAGGACATAATACTGTGGAAATAAGCATAGTATACTAGCCTAGCTGTGGCTACATCAGTTAAATGCTTTATTTTCCGTACTGCATATGCAGCTGAGCTTAACCGACCGGAAAGTGTTCTAATGTGCGGGCCCCATTGCAATTTTGAGTCG
Organism: Drepana falcataria; assembly: GCA_945859725.1. NCBI lineage: Eukaryota > Metazoa > Arthropoda > Insecta > Lepidoptera > Drepanidae > Drepana > Drepana falcataria. Next base: position 2,568,986 of record OX243925.1, read on the forward strand.
ATGGTAATTCCTAGGAATACAGTTTCCGCTATAGCATCAAGTTTGTTGCCGTCAAGATTTAAATTCAGATCCCGTTGTGTTACATTTGGTAAAGAGAACTTAAGACATTTCGTTTTGTTTGGATTCAGTAAAAGATTATTAGCTGCGAACCATTTCGAGAGAACAGTTAAACTTTCGTTTACATGCAAGACATTCGTATTTTTCCTATCTATTTTAAAAATTAGCGAGGTGTCATCAGCAAAGAGAATAATATCCGATAATTTGGCCATCATATAAGGGAGATCATTGATGTAAACAAGAAATAGAAAAGGACCAAGAATTGAACCTTGGGGTACGCCCATCTTGACTAAAGACCCGGAGGACGTCGCCCCATTTACATTAACTTTTTGCTGTCTGTTTGATAAATATGAAAGAACAAGATCAGCAGCGAGTCCACGAATTCCGTAGTGGTGTAATTTACAGATCAGTGTGTTATGGTCGACGCAGTCGAACGCTTTCGAGAGATCACAGAAAATGCCAATGGCATCCTGGGATTTCTCCCAGGATTCCAAAATGTGAGTGACGAGTTTTACTCCCGCATCCGTTGTCGACCTATGCTTCGTGAAACCAAACTGTTGACTATGCAGAATGCCGTTTGAGTTGAAATGATATAACATCTGGTCCAACATGATTTTTTCATAGATTTTACTCAATGCTGGGAGCACAGATATAGGTCTATAACTAGAGGGATCACTCTTACAACCCGATTTAAAAATTGGGACTTACTATACTTACTTTATACGGTACTTTACTATATTTCATTAGATCAGGAAACTCGCCACTGTCCAAGCATTGATTGAATATGTCTGCTAGGACAGGAGCGATTGAGTCAATAATATCTCCAAGAACCTTAACGGATATTCCCCATAAGTCTTCAGTATTTTTTATATTGAGACTTTTAAACGCGGATTTAATTGTACTTGTACTTATTGGATTAAATTTAAAGTCTTGTATGTCCTCAGTATAGTTTTCTTTTAAAAGAGCTTCAGCTAATGTTGAAGAAGAGGGGAGAGATTTTGTAACTTCCACTGGAATATTAGTGAAGTAATTTTCTAGTGTCTCCGCCACTTCTTGCTTATCAGAAATGGTCCGATTATCTATTTTCAACGACAATTCATTCTGATCTCGTTTTTGTGTCTTTCCAGTTTCTCTGTTAATAACCTGCCACACAGTTTTTATTTTATTATTAGAAATACCTATTTTATTAGTTATTAGTAGTGATTTTGCTTGAGCGCAGACACTTTTGAATATTTTTGAATAGTTTCTAACATAAGTATGGAAAACTGGATCTGTAGTTAGAGATTTTTCATAATATAAATTGTATAAATTATCTCTGCTTTTTCTTATTCCCGCAGTGGCCCATGCACTAAATTTTGATTTAGAATTTACTTTAACTGTTTTCAACGGACATATTTTATTGAATTCCTGGCAGACTTTAGAAAATAATGTGCCGTAGTTAATATTGGGGTCTTTTGAATCAAAACTAGTGTTTGATAGGTTGTTAACAACATTATCATTAAATGATTTTAATTTATTTTTCGTAAGAGGTCTAATTTGAACAGTTTTAGCAAGGTCTATCTTTTTGCCAAGATCAAAAGATACAAGTTGACCAGTATGGTCTGACCTAACGCCACTAATTAAAAACGAGTTTTTAACGTTACAATTAGTAAATATATTATCTATGCATGAAGATGTAGTTGCTGTTATTCTAGTTGCTTCATTAAATATATATTTTAAATTGAATGATTTAAGCAATGAGATAAGCTTACATTTTTCGGGTGAATTAACTAATAGGTCAATGTTGAAGTCACCACAAACAAAAACTAATTTATTATCTCTAAAAAGTTTACTTAATATTTCTTCCATTGTGATTAAGAACAACGGCAAGTTTGATGCTGGTGGTCTATAGACACATAAGAAAGTATGCCCTTCAACCTCTGCACATGCTACCTCACATAAGCGATCAATAGAGTAAGCATTGATATCCTTTCTTTCCTTATATCTGAGACAGCTATTACAAAGTATCAAGGTACCACCACCCACTGTGGATCTGTTGAACGCGCTGGCAACTGAAAAATTATGTACATTAAACAACATCCTATCTGGTTTTAACCAAGTTTCACTAAAACATAAAATATCCATGTGGTATCTATCTACTAACATTTCCACGTCTAAAATTTTGCCGGAGAAGCGATTTATGTTCTGGTGATAAAGTAAAATATTATTATCTGTCTTCTCTTTTGTCGGCTCTAAAAGTTTAAAGAATGTATAACAGTATTATCCGAGATACTAGATAATACTGATCACAAGTTTGAATCCCGACTGTACCAATAAGTTTTTCTGAACTTAAGTAAAGTGATTAGTCACACCACGAGCGAAACCTGCATACGTCTGAGAACCGATTCAAAGGCGTATGTACAGTCGTGCTTGAGTAACGGCGTTATCCGTCACGTTGGCACTAAAAATATATATCTGGCGGAAAGTGGGTGTGTGGGTAGTATCTATATATATCTGCCTACCCCTTCGGGGACCCTAGAGGCAAGCCTATAAAGAGGATGACTAAAGAAAGATTAACGAAACAGTATACAATGGGAAAGTGCGTGCAAGAAAAGGCAGAGAATAACCACGTTCCAACTAACAAAATCAAATAGATTGTGCACACTGGATAGGAACGTCAATAGTACTTGAAACTGGCGAGAACGTATGGAGGAACTAATGAATGTGGACGAAAAAGGTACGTAAGTTTTGAGAGCGCCATTAGGGACTCCGGGTATGTAAATATTTGCTATCTAGAATATAACTAGCAGAACACGTAGGTTACTAGAAAATAATCTACATATTTTACTGACTTCTGCAAATATGAATTTTTAATTGAACAGAACCCGCGTACACCATGTTTTCGTTAGTAATTTATTATGATTATGACTAGAAAAGATAAAAAGAGACATGGTTCTATCCTATATTTTAACTCAATCACACCAAAACGGCTGAATAGAATCAGATGAAGTTTGGAGTACACAGGATAGTGTATTCTACAGCTGTATTTCATACGTCGAAGTGGCCGTGTTCGAGTTGCTTGCTAACTTGATGCAGGAAGTTGAAAACAATCACAATACGATATTTACGATGAAAGATAGTAAAGCGACGAAAGCTCAATACATTTAAGGAGAAATACAAAGACGTATACCAAATCTGTGTCAGACTCGCCATCTGTCATGATCGCTCCTATTTAATAGAATGTCTTCGGCGAAATAAGCAATTTTCAAACACTTTGTTTGAACGACATAGAAAAATCAGAATACGTATGTATAGTCGTATAAATTGCCTTTGCTTTATTTATTTTCTATCCAATTCATATATGAGAACGGCAAAGGAGACACTACGTATAAAGGCCGTGAAGTCAATTCCTATACTGGACAATATGTGTTTTTAGTATTGTTGTAAACGGGGTATATTAACTATGTACTCCATTGTGTAAAAGTAAAAGTTGGTATACTCATAGCTTGACGACAAGTTATAAGACGTGCGTTAAAATCGTGTCATTGAGAAATGTCAGTTTGATTGTTAGCAAAGTACGATAGTCGCTTCAGCGGGCCCAAAGCTATTTTGCTACTTGTCTAGTTTAAAAGAAAACAAGTGAACAACGCGTGGTTCAGTCGCCAAAATTAAAGTGTGATGTATTATAACTCACATATGTAACACATCAATACGCCGAATCCTTCGCGGATAGACAGAGAGCGAGTAAAGCGCCAGTTATCTCTAAACTTAGATACCTCTTTCGCTTTGTCCACATTCATCAGGCTCTTAATGTTTGCCATTTTTGAGTACTCTTGACGTTCCCATTCTTGAGTGTTCGATTGATCTAGGTAAGTAGGTCTTTTCCTTTGCGTCTTATTCCTCACACTTTCGCATTGTATATCTGATTCGTAAATATTTCTTCACTTATCCTCTCTATATGTCCGAACCAACATAACATGCCTTTCTTCATCTTGAATTGTTCATGTATTTTAGTTTTATACTCATATATCGCTTGCAAACAGTGAGACAAAGAAAAACAGAACGTCGAGAGGAACAAAGTTGATTCAACCATGGCGTAAGCACAAACAGTCAACTAAATTCTTAGCTTATTACAAACTTCGTGTTGTTTGAAACACTCTTCGCGTGGAGTTCATGTTTTTTCTTTTCAATTCATTGTGTTTATGGTTTAGTATGTGTGTAGGTAATTGTCAAGTATATAGGTAGCTCACTGGAGTTACAAATACGTGTGCCATTTTCATACATATCATTCTTCTGTGTATCTCTTTGACTTAACCCCTAAACGGCTGGACCGATTTCGATGTTTTATTTATGATTCTTATATATCTTCATACCTTCATTCAAGGTTCCTCGAAGGGGTAGGCACAGGTGTAACACACAATTTTCCCCAGAGTTATATTAAAGTGCCAACGTGACGGACGGCGAGTCCATTGCCGTTTCTCAAGTACGATACATAGTTTTTTTAATTTCTTCTCAGTTTTATGTAGGTTTCCTTTTGATGTTTTCCTTCACCGTAAAGCTCGTGGTGCGTCTAATCACTGCATTTAAGCTCAGAAAAACTCATTGGATACATATTATGTGACATGTCAAACGTTAACGAATTCGGCAGATTCCCGTAATCTGCAAGATCAAAAGAGATAATTACATGCTGTCATGTCCTGATGTTCATTCACTGTATTAGTTGAATGCTTCTATTATGAAAGTATGATGTGCATGTCGTTTCGTGATGTAAATGTACACTTTTGTAGGTATAAGGTTCATGACGGTAAAATGTTAATAATCAATACCTCGGTACAATTCCACACATTTCCACACAGCTTTGCTTAATTTGAGGCTATGGCATAGCCTTTTGTTAGCACTAGACAACGATACATTTACTTATATAGATAGATATATACATTAAGCCAAAGGACATCCAAGATTAAGGTACCAATACTCGTGTTCATTACACAAATATCTGCCTTCAGAGGCAATCGAACCCGCGACCTCAACTTTCACAGTCAGGAGCTGTAACTATCCGGCAGACCTGATGGCAATCTAAAATGTATAGTAACCAAGCTTTATGCAGCCGACAGCGGCTGTCATTGCATCTTTCATCCATCCACATTAGTATGGTAATACTCCTGTATTCCTGGTATTCCAAGAGTACATATGCTACCGTAACCGCTGACTATTAGGTAGATCAGCGGATGCTGGCTCAGGCTCTGGGAAACAATCGATCTAAATTAAAAATGAATTAAGAACACCTACATATGCGCACTTAGTAAGGAGGTAGACACTCCACCATAACGGTTTTTCTTAAAGACGGTAACATCAATCAACCCTGATTGTTATATTCCCTGCGTAAAATTCTCATCAAAGTATAAATATTATTATGCGGAAATTGAAAAGGTGTCGGTGAAAAGATCGCTAAGCATTTGCCAGGTATCTCAAAGGTTCCGCCCGCCCTCGAGATCTATCTCGTATTTTATACATTTTCATGGCAATACCAGACTGACAGGTATTGAGCTTCTCAAGCTCGTCGTACCGTCTCATGTTATTATGATATTCAAAGAAAGAAGTTTATTATATAATAAAACAGTTAAGCCTTTTGAGGGAAAAAGGAGTTCTATTTTTAAAATACCTTCCTCTGTTTCTTTTTTATGCTCTTATTGAAAATTACTTTAGAAAAACATAGATTTTTTACGTCTATTCTTGAAGGCATGCAGACCAATCCGTCATTATTTTACGTGACTTTTAAGGTGACTAAGCCTTTCAGGGTCCCCGACATATATTGATATCTCTTTAAGTATTAAATACAAAAATTGGTACTACTTATACACCTCTGTCTACCTCTTCGGGGACCCTTGTTGGAAGGTGTGAGGATATATTAATATTATTATTAGAAGTATTAAATAGAAAAAAAAAATTTCGACTTTATATAGGTACATCTATATAACTATGTCGAACAGTGGTGGTGTGGAACTGTCGCAGGGTATTTATTTATTACTAGCTGTGCCTGCGACTTTGTCCGCGTGGAAACAAAAGAATATTGTTCAGTTTCCAAAATAAAAGTATATATATATCCTCACGCCTTCTCACAAGGGTCCCAGAAGGGGTAGGCAGAGGTGTATAGGAAATACACACACACATACATAAATAAAAGTAGTCTAAGTTATTCCTTTTAACATCATCTATCTGCCAGTCCCGTTAAAATCGGTCCAGCCGTTTCAGAGATTAGCCCAGACAGACAGACAGACAAAAATTGTACAAAAAATATTTTGGTATATTTACCGTGTATACATCCATATCCATTTAGTAAAAAGCGGCTATATTAATATTACAAACAGACACTCCACTTTTATTTATTTCTATACATTTATAGTACATACTAAATATAAAACCACAGTTACCACAACTCCCCAAGCCTTGCTACGCATACGCTTACTTTATCCGACCCTTGAGAATTGTAAATACCAACTTAAGAAAATATAAGTCTCCTTAATTGCTAAATTATAATTAAATACGAATTTACTCACTTTCAATCATCGTTTACACGGAAACCGCAAGCAAGAATCCGCAAATTATTTCGTTAGCACCGATTTCAGTTGTCACAAATTTATGAGTGAGAAATCCTTAGCAGAAAATTGAATGTTGTTTAACGAGTTTCCATGAATTATACGTCTCTGGCTTAAGTCATTATTATTAAGAAGTATATTTTCGAGTTAATGTTCTAAAGGCATGCCTACATGCCAAATGATGGATAGGATGCCAAACATCCTATACTGAACTAGAACTGTGCTTGCGCTCTTAGATCCTGATTGGTGTTTGCTGATTAATGAAAGGAATGCCCGAGGAATGCCGACAATACGGGAAGTATGGAAGGGCGCATTGGTCGAGTGGTTCCATAAGTCGCCATTTTTCGAACCACTCGAACAAGAGCTCGAATAACTGTACCAATGAGTTTCTACATACATACATACATATCATCACGCCAAGTCCCGAACGGGGTAGGCAGAGAGTATAGAGCGCCAGTTCTCTCTAGACTTACATACCTCTTACATCTTACATGCTCTCTTTAACAAAGCTTTTATATAGTTGAGTGGACGGAGCAAATTGGAACATAAAGTATTGGGTTTTTCGGACATTCAGTATTTTGGCCAAAGGAACACACGCTGCCTCCATAAATAACAAGCAGCCCTTTTCTATCGTTACGATATTTACTGTACTGATATGCGAAGGTCGGTATTTGTACAGCCGTGTAGCTATACAAATACCGACCGTGTATATAATATGTACCAAGAAAAGGATATAATTTAAGGATATATACTAAAGCCGTGGTGGCCGAGTGGTTCGAGCAGTTGCCTGCGACGCAAAGGTCGCAAGTTCGAATCCCGACTGTACCAATGAGTTATTCTGAAATTAAGTACAGTGATTAGTCACACGACGAGCTTTACGGTGAAGGAAAACATCGAGAGGAAACCTACATACGTCTGAGAAGAAATTCAAAGGCGTATGTATAGTCGTGCTTGAGTAACGGCGATGGATTCGCCATCTGTCACGTTGGCACCTAATATACCTCTGGTGGAAAGTGGGTGTGTGGGTATTACCTATACACCTCTGCCTACCCCTTCGGGGACCCCTGTGGGAATGCGTGAGGATATATTATATTATTATATTTACTAAAAGAAAAAGAGATAAATGGAGATTTTTAACTGTAGAGTTTTTTTTTAATGAATGAAATGCATTCTCCGAATAGTTTTACAGAAGTTTAGGCGCTCACTAGCCAACGTTTTGAAGTCAGTGTGACGAATGACATATATCCGCCGCCTATCCGGGACATTTCTTCACATACGGCAATTATTTTGGTCCATCCTTTTCCGTTTCGTTTCCTTCCCCTTAAATGACACACACACATGGTGCGATAACTGCACGTATGTATGTAGGTTCAAAGGACTCATTGGTACAAACCATAGTTAGAATGTGCAATCCCGAACTTACAAGAAGCCTAGCGCTTCTTTTTATTGCTATAACTAATTACAATACAATATCTACACGGCATATACATAATATCTTAGGTGCCAGCGTGACAGATGGCGAGTCCATCGCCGTAACTCAAACACGACTGTTCATGAGTCTTTGAATTTCTTCTCGAACGTATGCAGGTTTCCTCTCGATATTTTCCTTCACCGTAAACGTCGTAAAAAACTAATCACTCACTTAAGGTCAGAAAAACTCATTGGTACAGTCGAAATTAGAACAATCTTTGTGTTGTAGGCAATTACTCGAACCACACGGCCACCATGGATCATATACCTAATTATGCCGTCCAAAAATACCGACTTTAACTTGTACTGTCACTAACAACTTGACTTTGCTTTACTAAAAGAGCGAATTATAGCGCTCTTGTAAACCTCTGTACATACGCGACATCAAAACAGCCGCTAGTAATACTCGTTAATGAAAAATGTTCTTCACAGTGAAAGTCATGAATAATTGAAGTTAAGTAGCACTTTGTTTCTTGTACAGTTCTTTTATCTTATAGCCAAGAATATTACGTCATACTATCCGACAAGGTCGCGTGATAATGAGATTTATGAGGGCTGACAGAATGGTCAAGCCAGCCATAATTCGTTCGGAAATATTGTCCTTGAAATGGCTTTAAAGTAATACAGTTTATGAATTCATAATGTAAACAATTTAAAAATGTTTTCCTGGGTTTTATACTGGAAATATTGTAAATAAAGAAGCCGCGGTGGGTGAGTGGTTCGAGTAGTTGTCTGCAACACAAAGATCAAAATCAAAATCAAAATCAAAATCATTTTATTTCACATAGGCCCAGGTGGGCACTTATAAAACGTCGAAAAAGAAGCACGGTTCGGGTTGGTCGCTTCCATGGAGAAGAACCGGCAAGAAACTCCATGGTTACTCTTTTCAGATCATTAGGCATATACAATATTTTTTTTTTTTTCGTTACAGCAATAGTACCAAGTATGGGAGAACAACGTAGGCCCGACAATAGGTCGTCGCTTACTATACAAAGCATACATAAAACAAGATAATTATAACAATGTTAGCAAGATCTAAGAATCTACTAAGCCTACAATGTTCTCACATTCACAAATAAGACAAATTAAACAAGTGACACAAATATTGCCATCAGTACTGTAACTAATTCTGGTCAAGATATGGAATAAATTAAAATAATAAAAAAAAAGTAAAATTATTATTGTATAAAAATAAAAAACAACCCGAATTGAGAAAAGAAAAAGATTCAGTATAGTTAGAGACATCCACAAATTTGTGCCGTTTATGAGCTACCAGGGAAGCCGCATGCGCAGAAGGAACTAGAGCCAAACTTCTTTATCTTCAACGTAGTCCTTGATTTTATAATATGCTTTTTTAATCAGAACACGTTTGATAATTTTTTTTGAACTTTACATCGGTCAGTTCTATAACTGACTTTGGCAGCTTGTTGTAAAAGCGTATACTATTTATAATAAATGACTTGCTCGTTTTTGTTAATCTGTATTTCGGGATTACAATTTCATGTTTACTGCGGGTATTTTTATTATGGCAGTCGCTTTTAATTTTGTAAATCCCTCTATTTTTGCGGACATATAAAATACATTCAAAGATATAGAGTGAAGGCAAAGTTAGTATGTCGATCTCTTTAAATTTCTCCCTGAGAGACTCGCGAGGACCCATGTCATAGATCGCGCGGACCGCCCTCTTTTGAAGAATGAAAATTGAGTCAACGTCCGCCGCTGATCCCCACAGCAGAATGCCATAGGACATAATACTGTGGAAATAAGCATAGTATACTAGCCTAGCTGTGGCTACATCAGTTAAATGCTTTATTTTCCGTACTGCATATGCAGCTGAGCTTAACCGACCGGAAAGTGTTCTAATGTGCGGGCCCCATTGCAATTTTGAGTCGATGGTAATTCCTAGGAATACAGTTTCCGCTATAGCATCAAGTTTGTTGCCGTCAAGATTTAAATTCAGATCCCGTTGTGTTACATTTGGTAAAGAGAACTTAAGACATTTCGTTTTGTTTGGATTCAGTAAAAGATTATTAGCTGCGAACCATTTCGAGAGAACAGTTAAACTTTCGTTTACATGCAAGACATTCGTATTTTTCCTATCTATTTTAAAAATTAGCGAGGTGTCATCAGCAAAGAGAATAATATCCGATAATTTGGCCATCATATAAGGGAGATCATTGATGTAAACAAGAAATAGAAAAGGACCAAGAATTGAACCTTGGGGTACGCCCATCTTGACTAAAGACCCGGAGGACGTCGCCCCATTTACATTAACTTTTTGCTGTCTGTTTGATAAATATGAAAGAACAAGATCAGCAGCGAGTCCACGAATTCCGTAGTGGTGTAATTTACAGATCAGTGTGTTATGGTCGACGCAGTCGAACGCTTTCGAGAGATCACAGAAAATGCCAATGGCATCCTGGGATTTCTCCCAGGATTCCAAAATGTGAGTGACGAGTTTTACTCCCGCATCCGTTGTCGACCTATGCTTCGTGAAACCAAACTGTTGACTATGCAGAATGCCGTTTGAGTTGAAATGATATAACATCTGGTCCAACATGATTTTTTCATAGATTTTACTCAATGCTGGGAGCACAGATATAGGTCTATAACTAGAGGGATCACTCTTACAACCCGATTTAAAAATTGGGACTTACTATACTTACTTTATACGGTACTTTACTATATTTCATTAGATCAGGAAACTCGCCACTGTCCAAGCATTGATTGAATATGTCTGCTAGGACAGGAGCGATTGAGTCAATAATATCTCCAAGAACCTTAACGGATATTCCCCATAAGTCTTCAGTATTTTTTATATTGAGACTTTTAAACGCGGATTTAATTGTACTTGTACTTATTGGATTAAATTTAAAGTCTTGTATGTCCTCAGTATAGTTTTCTTTTAAAAGAGCTTCAGCTAATGTTGAAGAAGAGGGGAGAGATTTTGTAACTTCCACTGGAATATTAGTGAAGTAATTTTCTAGTGTCTCCGCCACTTCTTGCTTATCAGAAATGGTCCGATTATCTATTTTCAACGACAATTCATTCTGATCTCGTTTTTGTGTCTTTCCAGTTTCTCTGTTAATAACCTGCCACACAGTTTTTATTTTATTATTAGAAATACCTATTTTATTAGTTATTAGTAGTGATTTTGCTTGAGCGCAGACACTTTTGAATATTTTTGAATAGTTTCTAACATAAGTATGGAAAACTGGATCTGTAGTTAGAGATTTTTCATAATATAAATTGTATAAATTATCTCTGCTTTTTCTTATTCCCGCAGTGGCCCATGCACTAAATTTTGATTTAGAATTTACTTTAACTGTTTTCAACGGACATATTTTATTGAATTCCTGGCAGACTTTAGAAAATAATGTGCCGTAGTTAATATTGGGGTCTTTTGAATCAAAACTAGTGTTTGATAGGTTGTTAACAACATTATCATTAAATGATTTTAATTTATTTTTCGTAAGAGGTCTAATTTGAACAGTTTTAGCAAGGTCTATCTTTTTGCCAAGATCAAAAGATACAAGTTGACCAGTATGGTCTGACCTAACGCCACTAATTAAAAACGAGTTTTTAACGTTACAATTAGTAAATATATTATCTATGCATGAAGATGTAGTTGCTGTTATTCTAGTTGCTTCATTAAATATATATTTTAAATTGAATGATTTAAGCAATGAGATAAGCTTACATTTTTCGGGTGAATTAACTAATAGGTCAATGTTGAAGTCACCACAAACAAAAACTAATTTATTATCTCTAAAAAGTTTACTTAATATTTCTTCCATTGTGATTAAGAACAACGGCAAGTTTGATGCTGGTGGTCTATAGACACATAAGAAAGTATGCCCTTCAACCTCTGCACATGCTACCTCACATAAGCGATCAATAGAGTAAGCATTGATATCCTTTCTTTCCTTATATCTGAGACAGCTATTACAAAGTATCAAGGTACCACCACCCACTGTGGATCTGTTGAACGCGCTGGCAACTGAAAAATTATGTACATTAAACAACATCCTATCTGGTTTTAACCAAGTTTCACTAAAACATAAAATATCCATGTGGTATCTATCTACTAACATTTCCACGTCTAAAATTTTGCCGGAGAAGCGATTTATGTTCTGGTGATAAAGTAAAATATTATTATCTGTCTTCTCTTTTGTCGGCTCTAAAAGTTTAAAGAATGTATAACAGTATTATCCGAGATACTAGATAATACTGATCACAAGTTTGAATCCCGACTGTACCAATAAGTTTTTCTGAACTTAAGTAAAGTGATTAGTCACACCACGAGCGAAACCTGCATACGTCTGAGAACCGATTCAAAGGCGTATGTACAGTCGTGCTTGAGTAACGGCGTTATCCGTCACGTTGGCACTAAAAATATATATCTGGCGGAAAGTGGGTGTGTGGGTAGTATCTATATATATCTGCCTACCCCTTCGGGGACCCTAGAGGCAAGCCTATAAAGAGGATGACTAAAGAAAGATTAACGAAACAGTATACAATGGGAAAGTGCGTGCAAGAAAAGGCAGAGAATAACCACGTTCCAACTAACAAAATCAAATAGATTGTGCACACTGGATAGGAACGTCAATAGTACTTGAAACTGGCGAGAACGTATGGAGGAACTAATGAATGTGGACGAAAAAGGTACGTAAGTTTTGAGAGCGCCATTAGGGACTCCGGGTATGTAAATATTTGCTATCTAGAATATAACTAGCAGAACACGTAGGTTACTAGAAAATAATCTACATATTTTACTGACTTCTGCAAATATGAATTTTTAATTGAACAGAACCCGCGTACACCATGTTTTCGTTAGTAATTTATTATGATTATGACTAGAAAAGATAAAAAGAGACATGGTTCTATCCTATATTTTAACTCAATCACACCAAAACGGCTGAATAGAATCAGATGAAGTTTGGAGTACACAGGATAGTGTATTCTACAGCTGTATTTCATACGTCGAAGTGGCCGTGTTCGAGTTGCTTGCTAACTTGATGCAGGAAGTTGAAAACAATCACAATACGATATTTACGATGAAAGATAGTAAAGCGACGAAAGCTCAATACATTTAAGGAGAAATACAAAGACGTATACCAAATCTGTGTCAGACTCGCCATCTGTCATGATCGCTCCTATTTAATAGAATGTCTTCGGCGAAATAAGCAATTTTCAAACACTTTGTTTGAACGACATAGAAAAATCAGAATACGTATGTATAGTCGTATAAATTGCCTTTGCTTTATTTATTTTCTATCCAATTCATATATGAGAACGGCAAAGGAGACACTACGTATAAAGGCCGTGAAGTCAATTCCTATACTGGACAATATGTGTTTTTAGTATTGTTGTAAACGGGGTATATTAACTATGTACTCCATTGTGTAAAAGTAAAAGTTGGTATACTCATAGCTTGACGACAAGTTATAAGACGTGCGTTAAAATCGTGTCATTGAGAAATGTCAGTTTGATTGTTAGCAAAGTACGATAGTCGCTTCAGCGGGCCCAAAGCTATTTTGCTACTTGTCTAGTTTAAAAGAAAACAAGTGAACAACGCGTGGTTCAGTCGCCAAAATTAAAGTGTGATGTATTATAACTCACATATGTAACACATCAATACGCCGAATCCTTCGCGGATAGACAGAGAGCGAGTAAAGCGCCAGTTATCTCTAAACTTAGATACCTCTTTCGCTTTGTCCACATTCATCAGGCTCTTAATGTTTGCCATTTTTGAGTACTCTTGACGTTCCCATTCTTGAGTGTTCGATTGATCTAGGTAAGTAGGTCTTTTCCTTTGCGTCTTATTCCTCACACTTTCGCATTGTATATCTGATTCGTAAATATTTCTTCACTTATCCTCTCTATATGTCCGAACCAACATAACATGCCTTTCTTCATCTTGAATTGTTCATGTATTTTAGTTTTATACTCATATATCGCTTGCAAACAGTGAGACAAAGAAAAACAGAACGTCGAGAGGAACAAAGTTGATTCAACCATGGCGTAAGCACAAACAGTCAACTAAATTCTTAGCTTATTACAAACTTCGTGTTGTTTGAAACACTCTTCGCGTGGAGTTCATGTTTTTTCTTTTCAATTCATTGTGTTTATGGTTTAGTATGTGTGTAGGTAATTGTCAAGTATATAGGTAGCTCACTGGAGTTACAAATACGTGTGCCATTTTCATACATATCATTCTTCTGTGTATCTCTTTGACTTAACCCCTAAACGGCTGGACCGATTTCGATGTTTTATTTATGATTCTTATATATCTTCATACCTTCATTCAAGGTTCCTCGAAGGGGTAGGCACAGGTGTAACACACAATTTTCCCCAGAGTTATATTAAAGTGCCAACGTGACGGACGGCGAGTCCATTGCCGTTTCTCAAGTACGATACATAGTTTTTTTAATTTCTTCTCAGTTTTATGTAGGTTTCCTTTTGATGTTTTCCTTCACCGTAAAGCTCGTGGTGCGTCTAATCACTGCATTTAAGCTCAGAAAAACTCATTGGATACATATTATGTGACATGTCAAACGTTAACGAATTCGGCAGATTCCCGTAATCTGCAAGATCAAAAGAGATAATTACATGCTGTCATGTCCTGATGTTCATTCACTGTATTAGTTGAATGCTTCTATTATGAAAGTATGATGTGCATGTCGTTTCGTGATGTAAATGTACACTTTTGTAGGTATAAGGTTCATGACGGTAAAATGTTAATAATCAATACCTCGGTACAATTCCACACATTTCCACACAGCTTTGCTTAATTTGAGGCTATGGCATAGCCTTTTGTTAGCACTAGACAACGATACATTTACTTATATAGATAGATATATACATTAAGCCAAAGGACATCCAAGATTAAGGTACCAATACTCGTGTTCATTACACAAATATCTGCCTTCAGAGGCAATCGAACCCGCGACCTCAACTTTCACAGTCAGGAGCTGTAACTATCCGGCAGACCTGATGGCAATCTAAAATGTATAGTAACCAAGCTTTATGCAGCCGACAGCGGCTGTCATTGCATCTTTCATCCATCCACATTAGTATGGTAATACTCCTGTATTCCTGGTATTCCAAGAGTACATATGCTACCGTAACCGCTGACTATTAGGTAGATCAGCGGATGCTGGCTCAGGCTCTGGGAAACAATCGATCTAAATTAAAAATGAATTAAGAACACCTACATATGCGCACTTAGTAAGGAGGTAGACACTCCACCATAACGGTTTTTCTTAAAGACGGTAACATCAATCAACCCTGATTGTTATATTCCCTGCGTAAAATTCTCATCAAAGTATAAATATTATTATGCGGAAATTGAAAAGGTGTCGGTGAAAAGATCGCTAAGCATTTGCCAGGTATCTCAAAGGTTCCGCCCGCCCTCGAGATCTATCTCGTATTTTATACATTTTCATGGCAATACCAGACTGACAGGTATTGAGCTTCTCAAGCTCGTCGTACCGTCTCATGTTATTATGATATTCAAAGAAAGAAGTTTATTATATAATAAAACAGTTAAGCCTTTTGAGGGAAAAAGGAGTTCTATTTTTAAAATACCTTCCTCTGTTTCTTTTTTATGCTCTTATTGAAAATTACTTTAGAAAAACATAGATTTTTTACGTCTATTCTTGAAGGCATGCAGACCAATCCGTCATTATTTTACGTGACTTTTAAGGTGACTAAGCCTTTCAGGGTCCCCGACATATATTGATATCTCTTTAAGTATTAAATACAAAAATTGGTACTACTTATACACCTCTGTCTACCTCTTCGGGGACCCTTGTTGGAAGGTGTGAGGATATATTAATATTATTATTAGAAGTATTAAATAGAAAAAAAAAATTTCGACTTTATATAGGTACATCTATATAACTATGTCGAACAGTGGTGGTGTGGAACTGTCGCAGGGTATTTATTTATTACTAGCTGTGCCTGCGACTTTGTCCGCGTGGAAACAAAAGAATATTGTTCAGTTTCCAAAATAAAAGTATATATATATCCTCACGCCTTCTCACAAGGGTCCCAGAAGGGGTAGGCAGAGGTGTATAGGAAATACACACACACATACATAAATAAAAGTAGTCTAAGTTATTCCTTTTAACATCATCTATCTGCCAGTCCCGTTAAAATCGGTCCAGCCGTTTCAGAGATTAGCCCAGACAGACAGACAGACAAAAATTGTACAAAAAATATTTTGGTATATTTACCGTGTATACATCCATATCCATTTAGTAAAAAGCGGCTATATTAATATTACAAACAGACACTCCACTTTTATTTATTTCTATACATTTATAGTACATACTAAATATAAAACCACAGTTACCACAACTCCCCAAGCCTTGCTACGCATACGCTTACTTTATCCGACCCTTGAGAATTGTAAATACCAACTTAAGAAAATATAAGTCTCCTTAATTGCTAAATTATAATTAAATACGAATTTACTCACTTTCAATCATCGTTTACACGGAAACCGCAAGCAAGAATCCGCAAATTATTTCGTTAGCACCGATTTCAGTTGTCACAAATTTATGAGTGAGAAATCCTTAGCAGAAAATTGAATGTTGTTTAACGAGTTTCCATGAATTATACGTCTCTGGCTTAAGTCATTATTATTAAGAAGTATATTTTCGAGTTAATGTTCTAAAGGCATGCCTACATGCCAAATGATGGATAGGATGCCAAACATCCTATACTGAACTAGAACTGTGCTTGCGCTCTTAGATCCTGATTGGTGTTTGCTGATTAATGAAAGGAATGCCCGAGGAATGCCGACAATACGGGAAGTATGGAAGGGCGCATTGGTCGAGTGGTTCCATAAGTCGCCATTTTTCGAACCACTCGAACAAGAGCTCGAATAACTGTACCAATGAGTTTCTACATACATACATACATATCATCACGCCAAGTCCCGAACGGGGTAGGCAGAGAGTATAGAGCGCCAGTTCTCTCTAGACTTACATACCTCTTACATCTTACATGCTCTCTTTAACAAAGCTTTTATATAGTTGAGTGGACGGAGCAAATTGGAACATAAAGTATTGGGTTTTTCGGACATTCAGTATTTTGGCCAAAGGAACACACGCTGCCTCCATAAATAACAAGCAGCCCTTTTCTATCGTTACGATATTTACTGTACTGATATGCGAAGGTCGGTATTTGTACAGCCGTGTAGCTATACAAATACCGACCGTGTATATAATATGTACCAAGAAAAGGATATAATTTAAGGATATATACTAAAGCCGTGGTGGCCGAGTGGTTCGAGCAGTTGCCTGCGACGCAAAGGTCGCAAGTTCGAATCCCGACTGTACCAATGAGTTATTCTGAAATTAAGTACAGTGATTAGTCACACGACGAGCTTTACGGTGAAGGAAAACATCGAGAGGAAACCTACATACGTCTGAGAAGAAATTCAAAGGCGTATGTATAGTCGTGCTTGAGTAACGGCGATGGATTCGCCATCTGTCACGTTGGCACCTAATATACCTCTGGTGGAAAGTGGGTGTGTGGGTATTACCTATACACCTCTGCCTACCCCTTCGGGGACCCCTGTGGGAATGCGTGAGGATATATTATATTATTATATTTACTAAAAGAAAAAGAGATAAATGGAGATTTTTAACTGTAGAGTTTTTTTTTAATGAATGAAATGCATTCTCCGAATAGTTTTACAGAAGTTTAGGCGCTCACTAGCCAACGTTTTGAAGTCAGTGTGACGAATGACATATATCCGCCGCCTATCCGGGACATTTCTTCACATACGGCAATTATTTTGGTCCATCCTTTTCCGTTTCGTTTCCTTCCCCTTAAATGACACACACACATGGTGCGATAACTGCACGTATGTATGTAGGTTCAAAGGACTCATTGGTACAAACCATAGTTAGAATGTGCAATCCCGAACTTACAAGAAGCCTAGCGCTTCTTTTTATTGCTATAACTAATTACAATACAATATCTACACGGCATATACATAATATCTTAGGTGCCAGCGTGACAGATGGCGAGTCCATCGCCCTAACTCAAACACGACTGTACATGAGTCTTTGAATTTCTTCTCGAACGTATGCAGGTTTCCTCTCGATATTTTCCTTCACCGTAAACGTCGTAAAAAACTAATCACTCACTTAAGGTCAGAAAAACTCATTGGTACAGTCGAAATTAGAACAATCTTTGTGTTGTAGGCAATTACTCGAACCACACGGCCACCATGGATCATATACCTAATTATGCCGTCCAAAAATACCGACTTTAACTTGTACTGTCACTAACAACTTGACTTTGCTTTACTAAAAGAGCGAATTATAGCGCTCTTGTAATCCTCTGTACATACGCGACATCAAAACAGCCGTTAGTAATACTCGTTAATGAAAAATGTTCTTCACAGTGAAAGTCATGAATAATTGAAGTTAAGTAGCACTTTGTTTCTTGTACAGTTCTTTTATCTTATAGCCAAGAATATTACGTCATACTATCCGACAAGGTCGCGTGATAATGAGATTTATGAGGGCTGACAGAATGGTCAAGCCAGCCATAATTCGTTCGGAAATATTGTCCTTGAAATGGCTTTAAAGTAATACAGTTTATGAATTCATAATGTAAACAATTTAAAAATGTTTTCCTGGGTTTTATACTGGAAATATTGTAAATAAAGAAGCCGCGGTGGGTGAGTGGTTCGAGTAGTTGTCTGCAACACAAAGATCACAAGTTTGAATCCCGACTGTACCAATAAGTTTTTCTGAACTTAAGTAAAGTGATTAGTCACACCACGAGCGAAACCTGCATACGTCTGAGAACCGATTCAAAGGCGTATGTACAGTCGTGCTTGAGTAACGGCGTTATCCGTCACGTTGGCACTTAAAATATATATCTGGCGGAAAGTGGGTGTGTGGGTACTATCTATATATATCTGCCTACCCCTTCGGGGACCCTAGAGGCAAGCCTATAAAGAGGATGACTGAAGAAAGATTAACGAAACAGTATACAATGGGAAAGTGCGTGCAAGAAATGTGCAAGGGAGGGAGGGCACAACGGTTAATTGCCGTTCGAATTCGGAGCAGCCCGACTGGTACCATTACCTCCACCTTACAGAAGATCGCAGCTAAATGGCATTACCCTCGGGTGTGTCGTGTTCCTGTGGTGAGTAAGGTCGCCAGGCTCCAAGAGGAAGCGGTGTGTCGGCAGCACAGGACCAGTGGTGCAATTCCGCCGTGGTGGTGACCAGGCGCGGCATGTCGGTGCGGTTGTTAGGGAGACCCGGTGAAACGGCTGTCCGCTGGCCGCCCGCATATAGTAGGGGTCCCGAACCCAGGGATCACCTAATCTCCGCCCTGGGAGGCTGACCCGCACATGTGTGTAAAGTCCTTGGTGTAGTGGTCGTGCCGGAGGAGGAGACCGGAGTGGACCCGGCCGCTGCATCAGGGGGGGATCGGGGGCCCTTCCGACTTCCGCTCCGGCAATCCGCACTACCTGTACATCACTGCGGCGGATTGAGACTGCGCTTTGTCCTCTTTGATGCCGACACAACGATTCCTCTTCTTCCTTTTCAGCACCCTTAGAAATCTAAAATGGCCAAATTTAAAAATAGTAGAAGTTTCCCAGCGGCCTCCCCTTCCATATTAAAAATGGACTTTTGCAACATCAGGGGACTTCATTCTAATCTAAATGCAGTCCACCAACACCTTGAGACGACACAGCCGACTCTGCTATTTCTGACGGAGACGCAGATATCCTGCCCTGATGATACATCGTACCTGAACTACCCCGGGTACAAGATGGAACACAATTTTGTGCGCCGCGCCGGGGTATGTATGTACTTCCGGGAGGATATTTGCTGTCGACGTCTCCACGGCCTTGAAGACAGAGACCTGTCAATTTTGTGGGTGCGCGTAGACTATGGTGGCAACACCCGAATCTACGCGTGCCTTTACAGGTCCCATAGCGGTGACACAGACACAGTTCGCCTATTTGAGCACCTGCAATCGACAACGGACAAAGTACTTGAGCAGTACCCCTCCGCGGAGTTGGTGGTTTTAGGAGATTTTAACGCTCACCATGTTGAGTGGCTTGGCTCTCGGTCCACTGACTGCGCGGGGAGGGCTGCTTACGAGCTTGCCCTGGCTTATGGCTTCTCGCAGCTGGTACACGAACCAACCAGAATACCTGATATCGAGGGCCATACAAGCTCTTTACTGGACCTTCTGCTGACCACGCGACCGGACAGCTATTCCATCTCGGTGGGTGCGCCGCTTGGCACATCCGACCACTGTCTGGTCCGGACGCAAGTGCCGTGCGCAAAGGCCGAAGTGCCCCGACCCCCGGGGCGGCGGCGCATGTGGCACTACAAGGCAGCAGACTGGGATGGATTGCGTGAGTTTTACGCATCGTACCCGTGGAGGCAGATCTGCTTTGCATCAGAAGATCCAGACCCCTGTGCAGCAGCCGTCGCTGAGACGATACTGGCGGGAATGGAATGCTACATCCCAAACTCGCTAGTAGCTACAGGGGTAAAGAAACAGCCGTGGTTTAATAAGCCCTGCAAGGAAGCTAAATTATCCAAGCAAGCCTTGTATGAGGCGTGGACCACGGCTCGATCCAATCTGGACCCCAACATATCTGATGCAAAGCGGAAACTTAATGCTGCCTCGAGGCACTGTAAGCGAGCGATTGCCAGGGCGAAATTCGATTTCGTCGGCAGAATTGGTAAGAGACTCGCTAGCTACCCTTCTGGCAGCCGTGCTTTTTGGTCCCTTGCCAAGGCTGCTGAGGGAAACTTTTGCCAGTCGTCCCTACCACCACTCCGTAAGCCGGATGGTAACTTGGCCCACAGTGCCAAAGAGAAAGCGGATCTATTGGGCTCTCTCTTTGCCTCGAACTCGACTATGGATGACGGAGGCGCCACACCGCCCACTATCCTGCGGTGTGAGAACTCTATGCCGGAGATAAGCATAACCCAACGGGAGGTCCGGCGGGAGATGCTGTCTCTGGACGTCCATAAGTCGAGCGGGCCAGACGGTATTCCGGCAGTGGTGCTTAAGCAGTGTGCTCCTGAACTGTGTCCTGTTTTGACGCGCCTATTCGCGCTTTCCTACTCCACCCAAAAAGTCCCAACTTCGTGGAAGACCGCCCACGTGCACCCAGTGCCCAAAAAGGGCGATAGATCAGACCCATCGAATTACAGGCCGATCGCCATCACCTCCCTCCTCTCCAAAATTATGGAGCGAGTGATTAACACGCAACTCCTGCGATATCTAGAGGGTCACGGTTTGTTGAGTGACCAACAGTATGGCTTCCGCCACAGTCGCTCAACGGGTGACCTTCTAGTATATCTCACGCACCGTTGGTCACTCGCCATTGAGAGTCAAGGTGAGGCATTAGCTGTTAGCTTGGATGTGGCGAAAGCGTTCGATCGGGTCTGGCATCGCGGTCTTCTATCGAAGCTTCCATCCTACGGACTGCCAGAGGGATTATGCAAATGGGTCGCCAGCTTTCTGTCCAGCAGATGCATAAGAGCCGTCGTTGACGGTAGCTGCTCCGAAAGCATGGAAATTAATGCTGGCGTCCCGCAAGGCTCTGTGTTGTCCCCGACTCTGTTTCTTCTGCATATTAATGACATGCTTTCTATTGAAGGCATTCATTGCTATGCAGACGACAGCACTGGGGACACTTACTACACGGGCCGTGCTAATCTCCCTCGTTCCACTGTGGAGGAAAGTCGCGAACGACTTGTGTCTGAAATCGAGAGTACACTTCGCAGTGTCTCCGATTGGGGTCGACTAAACCTAGTTCACTTCAACCCCACTAAGACACAAGTTTGCGCGTTCACCGCAAAAAAAACTCCATTCGCTGTGGCTCCACAATTCCAGAACACTCCCCTGAACATCTCGGAGAGCATTAGGATCCTTGGGGTCGATATTTCTAGCGACGTTCAGTTCCGTGGTCATTTAGAGGACAAGGCTAAGCTGGCGTCGAGGAAGCTCGGTGTGCTCAACAGAGCTAAGCAGTACTTCACACCGCAACAAAGGCTGCAACTTTATAAGTCGCAAGTTCGGCCACATATGGAGTACTGCTGCCACCTGTGGGCTGGAGCCCCTGGATACCAGCTTGGGCCTTTTGACGCGGTTCAGAAACGCGCCGCTAGAATTGTCGACGATCCCATGCTCACAAGCGGCTTGGAATCACTAAGTCTGAGGAGAGACTTTGCCTCCCTGTGTGTGTTCTACCGCTTGTATAACGGGGAGTGTTCTGCAGAATTGTTCGATATGATGCCCACTTCCACCTTCTACCACCGCACCTCTCGCCATCGACGGGGAATTCATCCCCATACCTTGGAACCACAAAGGTCTCGCACTGTGCGCTTCCAAAGAAGTTTTCTTCCGCGAACGCTCAGGCTGTGGAATGAGCTCCCCGTTGAGGTTTTCCCTGGAGAGTACAGCATGGAGTTCTTCAAGAAGGGTGTGAAAAGATTCCTGCAGGGTCGGCAACGCGCGAGTGATACCCCTGGTGTTGCAAGCGTCCATAGGCGGCGGTAACCGCTTACCATCAGGCGGACCGCATGCTTGTTTGCCACCCAAGTGGTATAAAAAAAAAAAAAAAAAAAAAAAAAAAAAAAAGGCAGAGAATAACCACGTTCCAACTAACAAAATCAAATAGATTGTGCACACTGGATAGGAACGTCAATAGTACTTGAAACTGGCGAGAACGTATGGAGGAACTAATGAATGTGGACGAAAAAGGTACGTAAGTTTTGAGAGCGCCATTAGGGACTCCGGGTATGTAAATATTTGCTATCTAGAATATAACTAGCAGAACACGTAGGTTACTAGAAAATAATCTACATATTTTACTGACTTCTGCAAATATGAATTTTTAATTGAACAGAACCCGCGTACACCATGTTTTCGTTAGTAATTTATTATGATTATGACTAGAAAAGATAAAAAGAGACATGGTTCTATCCTATATTTAAACTCAATCACACCAAAACGGCTGAATAGAATCAGATGAAGTTTGGAGTACACAGGATAGTGTATTCCACAGCTATATTTCATACGTCGAAGTGGCCGTGTTCGAGTTGCTTGCTAACTTGATGCAGGAAGTTGAAAACAATCACAATACGATATTTACGATGAAAGATAGTAAAGCGACGAAAGCTCAATACATTTAAGGAGAAATACAAAGACGTATACCAAATCTGTGTCAGACTCGCCATCTGTCATGATCGCTCCTATTTAATAGAATGTCTTCGGCGAAATAAGCAATTTTCAAACACTTTGTTTGAACGACATAGAAAAATCAGAATACGTATGTATAGTCGTATAAATTGCCTTTGCTTTATTTATTTTCTATCCAATTCATATATGAGAACGGCAAAGGAGACACTACGTATAAAGGCCGTGAAGTCAATTCCTATACTGGACAATATGTGTTTTTAGTATTGTTGTAAACGGGGTATATTAACTATGTACTCCATTGTGACATCGGTAATTCAGTAAGCCTTGCGCGTCGCTAGAGTACCTATATGAGATGACAGTACACAGATTGTATACTTGAACGTGACATCAAAGTATCTTGAAACAGCACCAGTAAGGTTGTGTCTAACCGATTCACCTGGGATTGTATATCATAATAAAGTACATACGTAGGTATGAAGCTATATATATATATAAATCTTAATATTTTGAATGTGTGTTGTCTATTCATACTGCCATTGTTTGTAGTTTTTAATGCTATTTTATTTAAAATGTTTAAACAAAATGGTCTCCTGTAACTGAAGGGATACGCTTGTCTAATATTGTAAAGATTATGGTTGTGTACTTTTCGTGTAACCTTTGTTGGAAGCCTATAAATAAATAAATATACTAAATATAAAAAGGTTTTGACTTCAAAACTCGATTTCATACCGACTGGGCATGTTTATTTATATGATCAATATTCGTACCTCAGTCTTGCATGTCCTATGACCTTATATTATGCAATTATGTATATTTAGTTATATTGTTTTCTAGTTTCCATAGAAGGTATAAACTTTTCTTAATTTGGAACTAAGTCAATTTGAGTGAAACGGTCCCAGGGTATGTCAGACCTTAAACTTTAACAAGTTTTTTTATATCACAACACCTAAAGAGCCAGTTCTTTAAAGCACAAATACTCTTAAAACGTATTTGTATTCAACCTAAATGTTAACCTCAATAACACATAATTTATCTAAAATTTCAAACTTAAATTCAGGCCATCAAGGTCTAATATTGCACTTTACATAACGCTCTAATTCAATAAAGCGTATAGTATATTAATCCTATCGCAACTCAAAGATAGTAATGGCTGAAGCTGATATGATTAGATTAAGGATTATACGGAGTTAATATCAGTATTCATGAGTGTTAGAAGGGTTTATTGCAGCTTGGGGAAGTAATGTAATTTGTACGTACTCTGGCTTCGTAGGCAGAGGGAAATCATAAACGCTAACTCGCTTATCACTAACAGTCTCTCCAGGCTACTTGGTTCCCCAGTACATACGTTATATTGCCAGTTAACCTCAGACACATACAAACAACACACACACACACACACACACACACATTATTATATATGGCAAATTTTGCAAAGAGTTTTTCGAACAGCTGGTAACTATGTATCGAAGTAGCTAAGCATAGCTTGAAAGATGACAAATGCCAGTTGAAACAACATTGAGGCAACATTATTTAAAGCACTTACCTAGTGTTGCGAGAATTCGAGAAGCGAGAAGTTGCGAGAAGAGAAAATCAGTGTTCTCCTTGAGTGTGTGTGACAACTTCTTTTCGGTAAGAGATACAATTTTTATGGAGCCATCGTGACTTTCGAACGATTCTTCAGTATGTCCAGTTCGACACGCCTACTTCTTGACCATCCTCAAATGCTCGTCACCTTCACATAAAGTATGAACATTTTACAATCCTTACTATAATATTGTTTGTTACGCTTTCACGTAAAAACTACTTAACCGATCATCATAAAACATTGTACACATATTCTTGGAGGTATAAGAAGTAACATAGGTTATTTTTATTTTTTATTTTTATAAAAAAAAAAACATTTTTACGAAAGATAAAAATGCCGTCCACGCCGACGAAGTCGCGGGCACAGCTAGTATATAATAATTACAAGTCTACGCCCAAAATAATACCTGCTAAATGTCCAGTGAGGAATACCTACATCTTGTTTTATTTGCTTAATTGCAACGTTGGCACGCAAATCCGAATGCAATTAAGTGAAATTCTACTCGCCTTGATCAAGAGTGCCTGGGGGTATATGATGTCGCAGGAAATCCTAGCTGGCGGTAAATAGTACACCTGCAAAGGCCCTTCTAGTACGATCTATTTATTTCCGGTGTTGGGTTGTACTTGTAGCACAAATTGCTTATTTCCGTTTTCGAGTTACAGTTTGATGAATTTCAAATCACGTTTTTACCCTGTCAAGGAGGGGTTGCCCGCTACCAAACATAGCGCGGTTGTTTAACATAGTATTCCTACTTGTTGTGGTTTGATTTTATTTCGGTCTTCGGTGCATTGCTTATAAGTTGGCTTTTCTGGAGGTGGTTTTTTATTTTCTAGAGCAGACAATAATAACTAATAACACAAACAATTAAAAAAACATATCTTTGAACAGGTAGAGTTGTTATAATACCCACATTTCGCGGAAACATACATATCTAGGAGCCAACATGACTCATGCAGGTTTCCTCACGATCTCCTTTTTTTTTTTTTTTTTTTGTATTGTCTCTCGTAGCGTGAGTTCCGGGAACTTTTGCTACTTAACCGGTCAATGGCGAGACCTAGGCCTCCAGCCAGGCACTTTAGTACTAAGCAACACAGCTAAGGGCACCCCCTGTGGGGTACGAACCTCGGCTTAGGGCGTTGCTGGATCGCGAGCTAGGGAGCTGGGCTGGACTGTTAATATTATTTATATATTATTTGGGGGCGGGATTTGCGCGTCTGGCTCGGCGCGGGCCGGCGTTTGCGGAGGAGGTCGGGGGGGAACATTACGGCTTATTCGCGTCGAGCCTCGCCGGCGAGGACGGAACAGTGGTCGGTTGTGTGTAAAGCACGGTCGCGGAGCAGGAAGAATTTCGTACAATGACCTCTTTACCTACTGACAGTGGTCACAAACATTTTTATATGTGTGGTTTGCATGAAATATTTGAAGGATAGAAAAAAACTAGCTTATTAAATAAATAAATAATATTAAATAAATTGAAGGATATTTATCGGCAGGCCAGGATTCCTTAATGTATTTAAACACGTTAATAATCATAACCTTCTCAGATTCACTAAAGTGTGACATTTTTCTTTTCTTCCGCGGAGAAACAAACTTCTTGAATGGACGCGAGGTAGACGGCACTGGTTCCATTTTAAAACAGTAAATTAAACTTAACAAATCAACGAAACCACTTAACAATTAAAACAAGACAACAAAAACTAACAAATAACAACAAACTAAGATAAATGTGTTTCAAAATTGAACGAGCACTAACGCATCCCAAGATGGAATGTCGTTAGTTATTCAAAAATTATGAATCATGTCAAATACTTTTAATTGCGACCAAAACACCAGACGCAAGCAAGAACAAACCTTACGGTCTCAATTAAACGGTTTTCAATCCCTGGCGACAGCGGTCATTGCATCTGTGCGAGCGAGACGCATTATATTTACGCGGGAGTGACAGAGATGGGTAATAATAGGTTATCGTACGAAATTCTTTCTGTTCCGCGACCGTGCTATAGTGTTGGTATGTTTTTGTCGGGCGTCCTGGAGGACCGTTATGTCGTCATCCGGTTCGATGACGGCATGTCTTGGACGCCTTATCTTCGAGATAAGGGAAGGAGTGTATCGGGCGGCCGATACGACGAGGGGGTTGGGGTGATTTACAGCAGAATCGAAATGACGTTTGGACAGTTTTTTCAAAAACTGTTTTATAGTGGGGACTTTGAGGTCAACGTGGAGTTGACTATTACGCATGTACCACGGGGCACCTGTGGCTCTCCGGAGAAACCGGCTTTGGAGCACTTGCAGGGGGTTAAGTGTTGACTTGCTAGTGTGTGCGAACACTACACCCGCATATGTCATGATTGGTCGAATGCACGTCGTGTAAATCCTCACCTTGGATTTCAATGAGAGTTTACTTCGTGCATTCAACATGCTGTGAAGTCTACCGAGCGCGAAGGCGGCTCGCGCGCGTACCGCCTTTACGTGGTGTCGGAAAGAAAGGCGTTGATCGAGGATCACACCCAGGTATTTGGCTTTTTCTTCCCATGGAATGGGTTTGCCGAAGAGGGTGATGGGGGCTACCCGTGGGCGTTCGAGGCCTTTCCAGAATAGAATGGCTGCGCTTTTGGTCGGGTTCACTTCAATTCTCCATTTCCGGAACCACCGCCCCAGGGCTGTGACCGCGGATTGGAGGTTGTCGTGAATTCCCTCGGGAGTTCTACCTTTGTAGTAGATAGCCGTATCATCGGCGAATAGAGCGCTTTTAACTCGTCTAAGGAGGGGAATGTCGCTAGTATAAAGCGTGAATAGGAGTGGCGAGAGCACTGAGCCTTGCGGGACTCCTGCTCGTATGGGATGGGGGGAAGAGAGCGTGCCCTCGACTCTGTAGCGGAAGGAGCGGTTCGACAAAAAGTCCCGTACTATGCGTACTAGACGGTCCGGCACGCCCAACTGGTACAGCTTGTATATTAAGCCGTTGTGCCAGACCTTGTCGAATGCCTTCGCCACGTCGAAGAGGAGCATACCCGTGGTAAAACCGAATTGGAAGCCGCTACTGACGTCTTCCACAATACGGTGGACTTGTTGGACACAGGAGTGTTTGGTTCGAAAACCGAACTGTTGGTCAGGTATGACTTTCTTAGAGTCTGCAAAACTCTTTAATCTATTGTAGATAAGTCTCTCGTAAATCTTGCCAAGGACATTGAGGAGACTGATGGGGCGATAACTGGAGGCTTCGGTCTTGGGTTTCCCTGGCTTGGGAATACCTATGACCGTTGCACTTTTCCAGGATTGGGGGAAAAAGTTATTGCTCAGTGCGGCATTGAAGATGGCAGTGAGCAAAACTATGAGATAAGGAGAGAAGAGTTTGATAACTCTGTTAGTGATCCCGTCGGGACCCGGGGCTTTCCTGGGGTGTAGATCCTTGATCACTTTCCGGACTTCGTCGACCGTGATTGGGGCGATGACGTGGTCTGGGTCTTCGGAGGGTGGGAGAGATAGTTTGCTTTCGACCTCGGCTTCCACCTTATCGAGATGGCGCGGGTCTACCGGCAAGGTGCTGGGCGTACATTGAACCTCGAGACTGTCGGCCAGGCACTCGGACTTCTCGTCGTCGTCAAAGGCGGGCCCTTGATTTGAACGAGTGAGTGGAGGCATGGACGAGATTTTGTCCGATTTGAGTTTTCGTTGGAGATGCCAGAAGGCCAAGTGACTCGGTTCAAGTTCCCCTAGGAACTTGTTCCAGCGAGCGTCTCGCAGGTCTTTCATGCGGTATCTCAGCTTGCGCTGGAGTGACCTCAGAAAGGTGCGGTTCGTTTCAGTCGGGTGAGCTCTATGAGCTCGGAGGGCGGCGTTCTTTTCCGTCACTAGTTCACGCACGTCGTCGGGAAGTTTCCAGCGATGGTCTTCCATCACCGGAACTTGTCGTGAACAGGCGTCCACGGCTGACTGTACGTGAGCTGTGAGGGAATCGACCGCCTTTTGAGTGTCGGCTGCCGACTCTATGAGGGGCGGGATACTATCTAAGTGAACAGATGAAGAGGACTTGAGGAGTTCCTCCAGTTTTCTCCAGTCTGTTATCTTTTTCTGAGGCGGGGACTGACCTGAGTCCGGGGGGCCTAGTCGGGGGGAGAGCGCTAAGGTCACAGGTCGGTGGTCGGAATCTAATTCGTCGTGCGACCTCAACGAGTGCAAACGGAGGTTTACATTCTTGAGGATCGCAATGTCTAGTACGTCCGGTCGGTGGTTGATATTCTCAGGGTAGTGGGTGGGGTGCATAGGCGCAATGACGTCGAATTGGAGGAGCCCGCTGAGGTCCTCCAATTGGCGTCCTCTGTTATTTCGTGAGTGGCTGTTCCAAGCATCGCTCTTGGCATTCAGGTCGCCCGCGATAATAACCGAACTACTGAGGTTTATGAGGGCTTTGATATCAGCTTTAATATCGGCCGTTGAGTTAACTGGGGAACAGTATGCAGAGACAATCGTGATTGGCTGATGGCCGGTCATTCCTAATCGACAGATCGAGGTCTCAATGTGGGAGAGGGTTGGTGGTTGGATCGGGATACAGTGCAGGGACCTCTTGTAATAGATCAAAGTACCGCCGAGGGCGGATCGAGATCTATCGTTGCGAACTACGCAGTAGTTTGCAATTCTAGGGTCTCGGTGTGATGGTTTCAAGAAGGTTTCCTGCACTAAGAAAACGTCGATATTGTTGTCGCGGAGGAACGCGGCGATCTCTTCCTTTTGGCTGTGAATGCCGTTGGCATTAAAATAGCCAATGGAAAGTGATCGGGGTTTGATTCTGCTGCTTAAGTTTGTGTCCATTATTGGTTGGACGAGAAGGCAGCCAGGGACTCTGATACATCGGCGTAGTCGCCGAGCACCTTGAGGAGGGCCAGAGGGTCCTTCCGGACGGCCCTGAGGCTTCGTGCCATTTCGTTAACCCTTGAGAGGTTGACGGTGGAGAAAAGATCCGCCAGGAATGCCATGTTGGCGGAGGTTTCAGAGGGGGAGGAAGTGGGCTGGACCGCCTGGGGTCTGCGCGGGGGAGTAGCAGCCTGGGGCTGTTGAGGTTTGGCGGTGG
The DNA here is from genome assembly GCA_945859725.1 of Drepana falcataria. Lineage (NCBI taxonomy): Eukaryota > Metazoa > Arthropoda > Insecta > Lepidoptera > Drepanidae > Drepana > Drepana falcataria. Next base: position 2,598,953 of record OX243925.1, read on the forward strand.
AGAGCGACGGCAGAGGTGTAATCTGCGGGCTCGGGGCCGCTGAGGGGACAGGTGGGGACGCTTGTGGGAGGGGTGGAAAGTCCCTCGGAGGGAGGACCCTCCACGGGGAAGGTCGAGGTGGGGCGGGTTGCGTGGGGGGGGCGTTACGCCATTCGCGGGCCGCTGCCCTCTTTACCACGACTGGTCTGGGTTTGGGGGCTTTAGGGCAGCCCCTGTAATTGGCCGGGTGGCCTTCCTGGCGGCATAGCACGCAGCTTGGAGGCGAGTCGGCGAGAGTGCGGTCCTTAGGGCGAGAGCAATCGCTCGTCCCATGATCACCCAGGCACTTGACGCACCTGGGTTTTGCGTTACAGTTACGCGATGCATGACCGTATAGTTGGCAGTTGTGACACTGCCCTATAGGGCCGCCCTTGTGGGGGGTTTCAACCCTTATGCCAGACAGGTGGCATATGGTTTTTATTTTGAAGACGGCTTTACCGTCGGGGGAGTTCTCGCAGATGGCGAGGACCATGTTAAATGCCTCTCCGGCATTTTGTCGGTGCATGCGGTGCACTTCCTTCACTGCGACATTCTGAGCCTTGAGGTCTTCTTTGATCGACTCTGTGTCGATTTCGCAAGGGACGCCGCGGATGACGACCCGGAGTAATCGGTCCTCCGGCAGATCATAAGTGTGGTATTCCACACTTCTGGCCTGCAGGAGCTTCGTGAAGGCTCGGAACTCGGTCGAGTTTGGGACTCGGATTGTAATGACTCCATTTCGGAGTCCACAATGACAGATTCGGGGGACAAGGGGGAGTCTTGAGACTTATTGGCCTCGTTAGTGACGGCTATGATTGCGCTCTTGTCCAGCGCTGCAGTCGCCTCGGCGGTGGGGGTACCCGCGTTTATATCGCGGGTGTACTCGTCATATTGACGTCGGAGGGTGGGCACGGCGTCTAAGAGCCGCGCGAGAAAAGCCAGTGAGGCTTGGGGGTCCACACTTGTGGACATGGTGGATGCAGACGTGGGAGGGCAAGGCGGTAAGGGAAACGTGTTTCGGGGCGCGGTCGCCCAGGGGAAGAAACACGTAAAGAAACCCCTGGTGACTTAAACGTTAGGGTCCCGATCCCCGGGGGGTTGACCCGGGGGTGTGTACTGAACCCTCCCTGTCGGGTGTAGACAGGGAGGTGAGTGTGCCTATGGTGTGAGCCCTAAGCTTGTATTCCCGCTGCCAGTCTTATTGTGCAGCGGGTCCCTGACAGTTCCGGTGTGGAGAGCACTAGTCCGTGGACAGTGCCCAAACTAGCACCGGAGGGTAGGAGGTAAGGGATAGGTAGGGTGGGTGGTGGGTGATAACCAGGCGCGACTAGGGTAGACCCCAAGGCCGGTGAACCTGGTCCCGTCCGTTTGTAGCCTTACCCTGAAGGGGCAAGGCTAAGAGCGCAACGGGGCAGCGCCCCACTCGGTTTCGTTGGCACCGTTTGGTTTCCACCGAGTGACCACGAAACTGTGGATTTTCCCAGAAGGGGACAAATATTATTGTCGAGAAACAAGAATTGTGATTGTTGTTGCCTTGAAAAAGGCGACCAACAATCACCACGTGCGGTGCGTAGCGGCTAGCTAACGCGTGGCGATTTGCGTAGCGGCGGGTGTGGCTTCTGCCGGTCGTAACGGGCGCAGAGCGCGGGAGCGGTAGGAGCACACGTCTGCTCGGTACGGCGGCCGGAGCGAGAATCCTCACGATCTCCCCAAAAATCCGTCCATTTGGCATGCCACCCTTCTAAAGGTCGGAAGATCACTTGGAATCGACCAACGAGATTTGAACCAGCAATCTTGTCATTTTAGGTGTCTACATGACACGCTGATAGTAACGTGCTCTCGGTAGCAGTCGCGGGTTCAATTCACGAAGACAAAAGTTCAGTTCTGTATCTGGGTATAATATTTTTTTAAGTGTACATTTTCGACAAAGAATACATGTAAAAAAGTAAAAAAGGTTAAAAGGTTTCCCAAAAGTGTAAGCAAAGGTGTACCAGACCCTCTTTTCGCTGGTGACATATGTAGGTGCCAACGTGATGCCCTATCTCACTATAGATACGTCTCTGAACCCTCTGACTCGTTGTTTTTATAAGTATATATTGTGTCTTATATCTATCGCTTATACCTACAGTCAGCCCAGTTTAGGGTCCGTTGACTTTGTGAGAGATGACCGAAATATGATTATTTTAATACAATATCCGAATTATCCGCTACTATTTGAAATCCCATTTACCTTTTGAAGTATCCAACCGTAAAAATGCCAAATGCGATCCGGAACGAAAAAATACTACGTATGGGGAGTGCCGGCCATCTGTTGCGAACTGTTACATACTTATTCTTTGGGCATATTTCTGAATTCACTCATTTCAAATTGACATCATGAATTTTTACAAAATCGTAATATATGCCATATAAATACATCATCTGGTACTATCAGTCTGAAAACCTCTGCCGCTCTATTACGGAACCTGATCTCGTCTGACGTCTGGCTGTCAGAGAAGCTCCCCGGAGAGCCTGGCTTGCGCTAGACTCTTTACAAGGTCCCGCGGTCCGTACTAGTAAGGTTGTTGTACATAAGATGGAAGTAACTGGCGACAATATATATAAAAAAAATATTTCGACCAACAATGATCTTGGGTTGGTAAACTATTATCATGAGAACTTAAAACACAGATGTTAGGAGGAAATAGAGAAATGGACACAGACAGACACTTGAAAACATTAATTATTTAGTGATTCTCGGCATGTGAATCGTTGAGCAATGGTTCACACACTGAAGATCAAACCTACTTGCCAGTAAACTCAGGATGGTGTGGGCTGCTGGCCCGCAGCCATAATATAATAAAGTTTGTTTGGAGACATTTGTGTTTTTTTTTTATTAACTCAAAGTGTCGTGGACAGTACATACCTAACCAGCAAAGAGTTATTGCAGTGTTGCTATAAAAATGCACTATTTAAAGATTTCTTCACATAGTCGGTGCCTTAATAGAATCGAAGAATCGTTTTTGAAATTACTGGTTTGGTTGGTTCGGAAACTATAATAGTTTTGTTATAATATTTATTATTATAATATTCTACATATTTTCTCTGGAACATATCTCGCTCAGAGAATCAGCATTGCTATCCAGCGTGGCAATGCTGCTAGTCTTCTTGGCACGTTGCCTCGGGATACCGATTTTGGACAAATATTTTATCTGTAAGTAGTTAGTTTCAACTGTTCTTTGTAAATATTATTAATTGTTGTTATTGTAAATAAATAGTGGTTTTCTCAGACCTTGCGGTAATAACTGTTGACCTTTATTTACTTAAATTTTGCTCGAAAAAAAAATTATATCAATTAATTATAATTATTATAAACTTCCATTTAAGATAAAGTCATAATTTGTATATATTAAACCGGTGGGGAAATAATTAGGCTTAAAGAGATAATTTTGAAATATAAGCTTACATTTACATGCTCTAAAAGAAGAAGAATGATAAATAAATGTACGTTATTCAATATTATATAGAATTGTGTTTGCTATCAGAGGGGTTGCTAGGGCAGAGGGATATATTTTACGTGCCAACGTGACATATGGCGAGTCTATACTATACCTACGCCTTTGAATTTCTCCTCAAGCGCATGCAAGTTCCCTCTCGATGTGTTACTAATATGTAATTGTACCTAAGTTCAGAAAAACTCCTTGGAACAGTCAGGATTCGAGCTTGCAATCATTCTGTTGCAGGCTACTGCTCGAACCACTCGCCTACCACAGCTTTTTGATCATATTGCATATTAAGTTATCATTTAACACTACTGGAATGCGAAATTACTTACGAACGTGGATAGCAGTCCTTCTTTTAAGGCTAAGTTACCTTCTCTAAAGTACAACTTGGGTTAGGTAACAGTAAATCGCCCAGTCACCATGTGTTCAGTATTATATACAAAGTGTTTATTTAAAAATGTAAAAGTATATATACTCACGTGGCGAATAAGGCCTCATTATGCACGAGAAGCTAATGGGATTAAGGAAGGAATAATGTCCCTTTCAAGCTTAGTTGAGCAGTGTTCGTAACGCTACAAGAGTTTTATGGACCGAAATTATGTTTTGAATAATATATTCATGGAGATTGTCTTTCGTGGTTGGCGGAGAGTAAGATTATGTGTGCCTTGGGTACTTCGGTACACAGTCGCAAGACGGCTTTGGTTACTTCAAGGTCTTATAATAATAATGGCCAATGGCCTTATGGTAAAGTTCCTCGACCAACGTCTGTAGAGTTTCTCTTTAGATGGATGAATCGAGGGATGCAGAAAGCTGTGCTCTTCGAAGTAGACACGTATTGTGAAGATGTTCCTTTCTGTGGAAACCTAACCACCAGTACCTTAGACCCCGATCCCGATACCGCTACTCTTTTTCAATATACATGTTTATTGTTGTTATTTAAAAACCTGCTTTATAATATATCAATAAAAAAAAAGTAATATGTAAAGATCTTTTTCTTCTCTCTCTATCTTCATACGTGCTTGCCTGTTTCGAGTACTTTTTCCCATTTCCCATCCCATGACATTTCCCAAGCCTGAGGTGTAAACCTAGAGAGAACTGGTACTCTGCTATGCCTACCCCATGAATGCCTCGACGTGATGATATATGAGGATACATAAATCATCACGTCGCACAGAACACAGAACACAGAAATAACTTGACCTTTGGCATTACTAACTTAGATGTAAAGACGTATCAAATGTATTTTATGAGAAATGTAATACTTATCTTGAAATTCAGGAAAATATACTCAAGTAAATGTTACCTACCGACATGCCTCCAGGCTACACAGCTAGGCACTGACATGAATTTAGCTCAAATGTTATTCAACTGGGATTCTCTTACAAAATTATTTTCTGTGCGTGATATTCCTCTCAAACTTTTTCGCTTTGCAAATCCTCACGTACAAAAAGTATTCAAAAAGCTTGCTTTCAGCCACCTGTTTCATTACTTAATCTTGAATAGGTTATAAGCAAATTGTTACGACTAAAACACGAGGGAGTGACTTTCTCAGAATGTTTCAGTTAGGGAATACTAAACGAAGGAGCGAGTTTCTTAATTAGCTTCAAATATCACTATCATTATATCGTCACGCCGGGTTACTGACGGGGTAGGCAGAGAGAGTAGAGCGCCAGTTCTCTCTTGACTTACAGACCTCTTTCGCTTCATATAGTGCTATAATAATAGTGCTATAAAATAAATAAAATAAATTAATAAATAAGGACGGACCTTTTAAGATTAATACTGACCTTTTCCCACACGGGACAGGCTTTGTCTAGTGGGGGGGTCAGAGGAAAAATGTAATTTGTGAAATGTTTTGGAAACAAATTATTATTAAAATTACATTGTTATTCCTGTACACTCTTGCGTCTAAACAGGTTAGGTATAGGGCCGAGGTTTCGTCCGAAATAACGATAATGTTTTACGTATGCAGTTGTTTTTATGATATTTTACTTCACCGTAAGGCCAGTATTTTGTAAATCATAATAAACTACATTAGTAAGTCGAGCAGATCACATGCAGAGTCAAATGTTCTTCTCAAGTTGCAAGTTCGAATCCCGACTGTACCATTGCGTTTTATGAACTTAAGTACAGTGATTCGATGCACCTTATACAATATATCACTGACGGAAAGTTGGTGTGGGGTAACACCTGTAAACCTCCGCCTACCCCTTCCGGGACCCTTGTGGAAAGGCGAGAAGATAAGTATTAGTATAATAATTGACTTACGAATATTACACGGTGAAGAAAAACATCGTCAGGAAACCACCATACGTTAGAGGAGAAAAGACTCGAGTAGACGTATGTCGCAGACGGCGACAGACTGGCTGTCTGTCACGTTGGTATATCGACGGAGGAACCACAATACATGATGTTATTTTATGATGATTCTGTCTACTCGTTAGGCATCTATGAAGGTGAGCATGTGGACATAGTTATGTACATACATATCATCACTTCGAGGCCTTCGCGGGGTATAGCGCCAGTTACTGTACACCTTTTTCGCTGGGAGGATATATTTATACACACGTATTTATGAACAGATAGTAAATTTGAACTTAAATTCAATATACTTAAAAACTTTTTTATATTTGTTTCAGAGCGATTGACGATGTAGAAGCGATGTGCGCGCCGGCCACAGCGGCGCTCTTGCTCGCCGTATTAGCCGCCCTGCCTTGTAAAGGTATATTGTATTTTATACATAAAGATCATATATAGAATTTAGAGCCGTGGTGGCCGAGTGGTTCGATTAGTTGACACATAGATCGCAAGTTCGAATCCCGACTGTACCAATGAGTTTTTCTGAACTGTGTTACAGTGATTAGTCACACCACGAGCTTTACGGTGAAGGAAAACATCGAGAGAAATCCTGCATACGTCTGAGAAGCAATGCAAGGGCGTATGTATAGTCGTGCTTGAGTAACGGCGATGGACTCGCCGTCTGTCACGTTAGCACCTAAAATTTATGTTTGGGGGAAAGTGGGTGTGTGGGTACTACCTATACACCTCTGCCTATCCCTGGAACCCATGTGGGAAGGCTTATATTAGACGTACATGTAAGTTCAATGTTAAATATTAAATATTATATCCCCTAACTGAGATATTCTACAAACATTTATATTTCCACAAACCTCGCGTAAACACTGTACCGTTCACAAATATTTTCTCTTTACGCAATCTCTCGCAAATGAAATTGAAAATTCTGAAGAGCCCCCGGCCTAATCAACCTTATTACATTTTAATTTCTTTGATATTTTAATATTAAATGCTTTTCAATAGGTTTCACCTTACTTTTCGCGTCCGTTTTAATAACTTGTTTTAATAAGTCAAACGCAGATAAAATCGAGATGATTAAAGTTTGCTTCGCTCCTACCATAGTTCTATTAGAGGTAGACAAAGGGGAAAAGACACCCTTTTTTCGCAGGTAATTACATTTTGGGTAAAAACATTTTGGGTGCCTTTGCGCAGTCGTCTTTCAGGCTCGACTGTACAATATGTTATTGAGTTTCTCACCATTAACCTTGCGGTGAATGTAATCACAGTACCTACTCAAGAAAAAAATTGGTATAGACCGGAGTCTGATCCTACAATCTTAACACTGTACGTGACTTCTGAATCGCGGCTTTATAATAATACATTCATTAATAATATGCATCCTGAATGTGATTTGCTTACGGATGAATGGATGTATGAAGTTCTGCGAAAAGAGTGTATGAACATTTAATAGTCGGTGTAAGTGGCTTGTAGCCGTGTTAATTATGGTTTAAAAAAGTGAAATATAACATGCAGAAGACCTAATTTTAAATTCATAAATAAAACTGCACGCACGTAGCGTTCGTTTCTGGTTAACAGTACATGGCCGGCTACATGAGCAGTGACCACGTTGTATTCGCGTGTGGCGACCTTTGTGGTCATAAAAAAGTTACGTTTGCTGGGTCTATTATTACCTGAGACCATTTGTTCACATAAAGCTTGGAATGTTAAAATTATCTCGCCAAAGTTTTAATCACAAAATCTAGTAAAAAAAAATAATTAAAATTCCTTTGTTCGCAGGCACGGATGCCGACGCCGCATCGACGTTAAACAGAACGGCTACCAACCGAAGCGGCTCCCACCCGACAGTGAGCCAACTGTACCAAATGCTACACAATCAAACTGGGCCTAACTTTAATTACTCAAGTTTTAACGTACATAGTTTCTACAACAATGTCGAACACCCTGAAGTGATTGATAAAAACTGTTGTTCTGTAGATACTTCGACAAATAGGATAGTCAGGGGACATAGGAAGCCACGTGTTGTGAGCATAGTGAGGCCTGAGAGAACTACGCTTCCAGACAGCACTGTGCCGTGGTTCTCGAGTCCTACTCCAATGGTGATGGAGAGGAGAAAAAAGCCAGGGGAAACTGGATCAAGTTCCCCACTTCTTAATTACATATTCGATACCCATTCGAATACTCATCAGCATAGGAATGAAAAGTGAGTATCATTATATATGTAAGTTGAATTGAGTTAATTGCTGTAACTATCTGACTAAGAAATATGTCTGAGGGATTTTATTTAAAACCAATAGTTTTATTTCTGTTTATTAGTATTACTGAGTCATACGCAATTTGTAGTTTAATTAACGAAATTCTTCGGCTTTACCAATTTAAGAGCCTGATGTCGAGAATATTATTGTAAATGAAGTACAAAAATAAACTATTTAAATTCGCGTTTGAGTCGTGTTTCAGTAACGGCGATGGACTAGCCATCTGTCACTTTGGCTAATATATCTCCGGCGAAAGTGGGCGTGTGGGTACTACCTGCACACCTGTGCCTACCCCTTGGGGACCCTTTTGGGCTGGCGTGACGATATATTATTATAATTGCCAAACCTGGTAAATAATATTGATTCTTTGGAACATACCTATGCAAGCTCCAAAGCAATTTAGACAATATATTCTATGTCATGATATCTGTAACTATTTCAACACTATCTTTTCTAGTGTTTTTATTCCATTCCCTCCAGACATTCAAAGCTCATCTATAGCATACTTTGCACTTAAAAGAAACAAAGTCCAATTTGTGCCGTCAAGAAAATTTCATGAAATGTTTTGACATAGCGTTGGCTAGAATTTCACCAAGCTTTGTTATTCGAAGGAAATTTTTTACCGCATTTCAAAATTGTTTAATCGGTTCCACGGAACTTCGATGCTTGCTTGCCGATGAAAAGTTTTGAATCTCATTTTAGAACACTTTAGAGAACACTTTGAATTAAGGATGGCGCTCTGCCATAATTTTCAGATTCTTGCTTTCGTAATGCAATCTCAGTTACTAAATTTGTTGAGCCTGTGAATAATTGCTTTATGGAATACAAAGTAAGACGTATCCAACCATAAGCTTGCTTTATGGTCGATATGGAGTAAGATGATACATTGACAAAAGATCGATTTTTACGTTTAACCATAAACATAGGTGTACAAGCGAAATGATAAATTTGCTGCTTTGAGATGTATGCTAATTAATTCGATGGTAACACTGCATTTCTATAAAAGGGCTGGCAATGGCAACAGCATCTATGCAGCCGTATCGCCCGAGACGGAAGCATTCGTTGGATCCACAACACATCTGGACTGCAAAGTCGACGCACTCCACGATAAACTGGTAATAACGTATGTTTAGTTCATATTTGAATAACTGTCTCGCTACTTATCAAACATACATATAACAAAAATGTGAAGGATCGCTATCTGTTCATGGAAGTTGATAAAAAATATGACAAATATATTCGGACCTTTATCAATGCAAATAGCACGCATAACAATGTTAGAATTTTTGTCTGTTTTGTTTGTGCGTTTGTGCCCGCTTATCTCAGAAACGTCTGATCCGATTTAGATGTGGTTTATATATTCGGGAATAGTTTATATATTAGCTTCACTTAACATATTCAAAATATATACCAAAAGATATGTCCAAAAATAATGATAATAATGAAAGATATATCCAAAAATGCTGCCCAAAGTCACTATTCCATGCGGACGTAGTCGCTGCACAGGTAGTCGCAAATGAGGTGAGTGGCATCACGTTTGCTCCTTTCATACTTGTTGAGCATTTTGATGTATTTTATTGTATTGGCATACGGCATGTGTTAGGAAACTATGAACTATTTTAATTAGTTGTTTTCAATTCCAAGGTTTCTTGGGTGCGTCGAAAAAGCGAAGAAGATCCAATGGAACTTCTGACTACTGGCACACAGCAGTATACAGCTGATGATAGGTGATATATAATTTTATATTAGTTTATCAGTAGCATTAAATTGAATCAAAAATATTGTATACAACGAAAGAGACATATACATATATTAACGTCACATACTAAATATAAAACTAGTCACCACCATTTCCAAGAAAAAAAGTATGTCAGGAGAAAAAACGGAAACAAACTCCCCGGTTTCCTTTTTCAACATTCGTTCGTTTTATGTAAGGGTAGGAAAATATTATTATTATATTTATTTATTATAATAATGGTTGACGTTTTATAAGTGCCCACCTGGGCCTATGTGAAATAAAAAGATTTTGATTTTGATTTTGGTATTCTGTATTAGTACTCTGTTTTTAACAATGTACAAATTCTAGGTATTCAGCCCGATTTATACCGCCGGACATATGGCGATTGGAAATCCGAGAAGTTCGACCTACTGATGCTGCTTTCTATGACTGTCAGCTGTCTGCACACCCTCCAAGGACAGCTAGAGTTACATTGAGGGTACCAGGTATGCAGAATGTTATTATTTAATACAAAGACATGTATGATGATGATGCCGCTGATCTACTCACAGAGCTGCCTCCAACAGAATCTGTCAAGGATCCTATAGCGGATAAAATAAGTATGGGAGAGATTGTAAGCGCGATAAGAAGTCTGAAATGTGGAAAAGCTGCGGGAATAGATGGGATTACGGCTGAGATGATCAAGTACGGTGGACCAGCGGTCTGGGACGTCATCTATTTGCTATGCAATCTTTGCTGGGAAAAGGGTGATGTTCCGGACGACTGGAGGCGAGCAGTCATCGTGCCTTTCTATAAAGGAAAGGGATCACGATTGGACTGCTCAAACTACAGAGCCATCAGCTTGGTCAGCTTAGCTAGTAAAGTGTACACGAAGATCCTGACGATAAGAATGCAAGAGCGATCCTGTTTTACCTGGATATGGAGTGAGCAGTTCCCTACTGCATGCCGTGAAATCACTCTATAGAGATAGCGAGGCGTGCGTTAGGGTTTAACGGTGAGATGTCACCCTGGTTTGATGTGAAATCGGGGGTCAAACAAGGGTGTATCATGTCTGCCTGGCTGTTCATTATATATCTAGATAACTGTCTGAGAGCACTAAGAACGAACGGATGTGGAGTGAAAATGGGAAACTTAGTGGTCAACTGCCTTCTATACGCCAATGACGCGGTTTTGCTGGCGTCATCAGAGGGCGAACTGCAGTCACTAGTTACCATAATGAAAGAAGAATGTGAAAGAAGGGGCTGCGCCTAAACGCTGGCAAGACTAAGGTTCTGATATTCGAAAGAGATGAACAAGTGACCGAGTGTGCTATATCGGTAAATGGGCAAATTCTAGAGCAAGTGAATGAATTTGTATATCTTGGAAGCATGTTCACACGAGATGGAAAGTATGAAAAAGATATTGAAAGAAGGATAACTGTCGGAAATAAGGTGAATGGCTTTGTCGGCATTGATGGGCAGTAAAAGTCTGAGCAAGAATGCTCGAGTTGCTGTCCACAACGCGATATTGGTACCTACCTTATTGTATGGCAGCGAATCCTGGGTATGTCAGAGGAAGTATGAAAATAGCTTGAATGCAGTTAAGATGCGATCTCTTCGAAAAATGTGCGGAGTAACGATTTTAGATCGAATCCGCAATGAAGAGATTCGCAAATCAACTGGCGTGAATGAGGGTGTGATTGTAAAGATGAAGAAAGGCATGTTACGTTGGTTTGGACACATAGAAAGGATGAGTGAAGAAAGATTGACGAAACAGATATACAAAGCAAAAGTGTGTGCAAGAAGAGGCAGAGGAAGGCCACGTTCCAACTACCTAGATCAAATAGATCGTAGTCTCAAGGAAGGGAACGTTAAGAGTACTCGAAACCGACGAGCATGTATGAAGAGACTGATGAATGTGGACGAAGCGAAAGAAGTATGAAAGTCTAGAGAGAACTGGCGCTCTATACTCTCTGCCTACCCCGCTAGGGACTTGGCGTGATGATATGTATGTATGTATGTATGTATTATTTAATACTCCTAAAGTGGCAGACAGTCATGCGGCCCGCCTGATGATAAATCAACGCCAACTTACATCTATACGAATTAATAAAATTGGAGTGCATGTTTGTAATAATAAAATAACCGCTTTTTGCTAAAGGCATATGGATGTATACACGGTACATATACCAAAATAACTTTTTTTATTTGTCTGTCTGTCTGTTTGTTCCGGCTAATATCTGAAACTGGCAGATAGCTGATGTAAAAAGGAGTAACTTTGGCCACTTTTATTTAACTTTTTTATTAAATTCCACGCGTACAAAGTCGCGGGCACATCTAGTTAATACATACATATCAAAAGAATAATAATTCTGTGAAAATAAGACTATATATGTAGGTACATTTCAGTAACCAAAATAGATTGAGCGAATGGTTTGTCGAAATAAATCATAATCATGAAGTATAATTATTTGTCTATTTATATCTTCACGCCGAATCCATCCCGGGAAGTCACTCTAACTCTGGTAGTGTGTCACGGAATGACTCAAAGGACAGAGGTGTGTACAAGAGGTGTGTGTGTTAGAGTCAAGTACAGAGCTCTTTCCATCCCCATAATTTCATCCACACACCTAGTCTCTTCATATAATATTCGCCGATTTCGAGTACTTAAATTATCTTTAAATCCTTATTTCTCACTACAGAAGTGTCAGTGCGTATAGTTGACGGCGCAGGCGCAGAGGTGTCTGAGCAAGTATGCGAGATTGGTAGTACTGTCGCGTTACGCTGCGAGGTCCGAGGGCTGCGCATGGAAGGGGGTCCGTCCCTGCTATGGTACAGGAGGGAAGACCTGCTCAATGATGACACTACGAGAGGTGGGATCAGGTAAGCTTTTTTTTTTATACAACTAAGTTTTTATACAGCTTAATATATAAATACTTCATAATTAACAAGAGAGCATTACAAGTTTAAATAATTTTTATCCTCATCCTCACGCCTTCCCTTAAAGGTCCCCGATGGGGTAAACAGAGGTGTATAGGTAATACCCACCCACTTTCCGCCAAAAATATATTTAAGTTGCCAACGTGACAGAAGCCGTTACTCAAGCACGACTATACACAAGCCATTGAATTACTACTCAGACGTATGCAAGTTTCCCCTAGATGTTTTCATTCACCGTAAAGCTCGTGGTGTGACTAATCACTGTACTTAAGTTCAGAGAAACTCATTGGTACAGTCGGGATTCGAACCTGCGATCTTTGCATCGCAGGCAACTACTCTAAACACTCGGCCACCACGGCTTATCCTCGTCAAACAGTTAATTAAGTTTTTTTGTTTACCTATACATTCAAAAGAACTTAATGTAGTAATCTAAAAGGGTTCATTGAATTAAATTGAAATATTATCTCAAAGCATAAAGCTCACATAGATTCCACTCAAAATAATTATACCTTACTTACCGAAGTCAGACGAGTATACTAATCAAATATATAATTATCATGTTTACGTAATTGAAATTAGTTCTTAAAAAGTCGTGCTATTCTAGTGTTCGCACAGAATTTGGGATGAACGGCGCAAACTCGGTACTTCGAGTTGCTCGGGTCCGAGGCGATGATGCTGGGCGGTATACCTGCAGCGTAGCACGTGCTCCGCCCCCCGCCCCCGCTCCGGCTCATGTCTTGCTGCATGTCATCAAAGGTAGACAATAACAAAGTACAGTACAACACTAGTTGCCTGCAACACAAATATTGCAAGTTGGAATACCGACTGTACGAATAAGTTTTTCAGAACTTAAGTACAGGCATTTATCACACCGTGAGCTGTACGGTGAATACAAACGTCGAGAATAAATCTGTTTACGTTTAAGAAGAAATTCAAAGACAGCCGTGCTTGAAAAACGACGATGGAGTTGCCATCGCCTCCGCCAAAAGGTGGGTATCTAGGTGTACTACACACCTCCACTTACGCCTTCGAAGATCTGATATTTAGGTGCCAATTTGACCGGTGGTGGGTCCATCGCCGTTTATCAAGCACGACTAATAGATAAGTGTTTGAATATCTTCTACGCCGTATCTATATTTTCTCTCGATGTAAAATCTTTATTTTAAATATAGTTAAGGCTTCTTACATCCTTTATTTGCCATCTGGGACTGTGTTCTAGTTCCCAATATTTTTGTTTTTGCCATACTGTAAGGTTGGCGGTATGGCATGGTGTGTGTATATGGTATGGTGGGTGTATTTAGTATATCATATGTAAGGTAGAGGTACTATCCCGGTCAGGCATCTCCAACATTGAATGGGTGATTCCGTTGCAAATGAAAAACTTCAATCGCTCTTGTTATGTTTTTCTTTCTCATATCTTTATTTACAGTACCTACAGTTTGTGCAGATTCAGATCAAAGTAAGTAGAGATCAGAGTAAAGTAAGAAAACATCACTATTGTGCTTAAGTGTAATTTTCCTCTAATCCTAATATTCTTTTAATATTTTTTATATAAATAAGCAATATTTCACTATGTTTGTTGTCAGGTGAAAGTCTGGCTGAGCTCCACCAAGGCAGGGGAACATCGCACTCATCATCGTTGGTGACTGCATCGGCGCTCTGCGTCTTTTTACACGCTAATATTAATTATATTTACTAATACATTGTTCATATTTCATAACACATCGTTTTATTGGCTCCAATTCTCCCAAATTAAGTTCATTAAGGTATTTCAAGGTAAGAATCAGATAACATGAGTGGATGGTATGGTATGGTAATGGTAACACCAGGGTCCCCGAAGTGGTAAGCAGAGGTGTATAGGTAATACCCATACACCCACTTACATACTCGTACATATCATCACGCCGAGTCCCTGACGGGGAAGGCAGAGAATATAGAGCGCCAGTTCTCACTATACTTGATATACTTTAGGTGCCAATTTGACGGATGGCGACTCCATCGCCATTTATCAAGCACAGTTATACATACGTCTAGTACATAAGTATTCCAAAGCCACTCACAACTTAACCGTGAAATATCCTATACTCTAACTATAAATGTGAAAGTTAATAAAGATGTTTGTTCCTCTTTCACGCTAAAATCACCGAACGGCATCCGATGAAATTTGGCACAGGGATAGCTTTTGTTTATATCACATTGGTGCCAAACAAGCATGAGGTCCGCCTGATGCGTTCTGAAGCATGCTCGCATGCACGCTTGCAACACCAGGGATATCGCTTTTGCGCTGCCGATCCTGCAGGAATCTCTACACGCCCTGTTTGAAGAACTCCATGCTGTACTCTCTAGGGAAACTCAGCTCACAGCCTGAGCGTTCGCGGAAGGAAACTTCTTTACAGTGCGAGACCTTTGTAGTTCCAGAATATCTTCGAAATTGTGTCTCGATTCAAACAAATGTTACATTATACAACATAACAATAATAATTTATTTTCAAAAAAGCCTGTCCCGTGGGAGAATTTTGTGTGATAATATTTTATTTATTCTAGTTCTCCTAGACTAACGAATAAAAACCTCTTTCGATTCATCCACATTCATCGGTCTCTTCATACATGCTCGTCGGTTGCGAGTGCTCCTGACGTTCCCATCCTTGAGTGACGATCTATGTATGTTATCTATCAGGTATTTTGTACCTAAGAGTCACAAAGTTTGAACTGTACGATAATAAGCAACTACTACATTTCACTCTGATATAAAATTAATATTTATTCTCTGATATTGAGTTAAGTGGAACTTTGCATAAGACGACTAAAACATGTAAGTTATTAATGTTATTACTTACATTAGTTTTCCTAAGGCACTCAAACTTCACGGAATAGTGATTACTTCGTTACGGAGTCTTGAAATGAAAATAATTGAGGATTGAGTGAGCACTTGGCTTTGGAATCCAGAATTATGTACAGAATAATTGAAGCACGTGGTGGCCGAGTGGTTCGAGTAGTTGCCTGCGACACAAAGATCCCAAGTTCGAATCCCAACTGTACCAATGACTTTTTCTAACTTAAGTACCTACACTGATTAGTCACACTACGAGCTTTACGGCGAAGGAAACCTGCATACGTTTGAGAAGCAATTCAAAGGCGTATGTATAGTCCTGCTTGAGTAACAATAGACTCGCCATCTGTCACGTTGGCACCTAAATTAAAACTCTGGCGAAAAGTGGATGTGTGGGTACTACCAATACACCTCTGCCTACCCCTTCCTGGACCCTTATGGTAAGGCGTGAGGATATAGATGAGCTTTCCGAAGCATCGTTGGTCTATTTATTTATTTATTTATTTTGACAAAATTAAAACGGCATAACGAATTACATTAATTACGACAAAAATATACTATTGTTGGTCGGCAGCAAGCAAGCGATCACCCTGGTGCTGCAAGCGTCCATAGGCCGCGGTAACCGCTAACCATCAGGCGGACCACCTGTTTTTTAGTCATAATGAGACATATTTAAGTCCCAACATGAGAGTCACACCACGAGCTTTACGGTGAAGGAAAACATCGAGAGGAAACCTGCATACGACTGAGAAGAAATTCAAACGCGTATGTATAGTTGTGCTTTTTATAACATGAGAGTCGACGCAGCTTGTTCAAACCTATGCTGATTTCGAACCGTTGGTTGTTTTCATTTACTGTCAAGCTCGTGGTGTGCATATACAAAGTTATGATACTAATTTACGCACAGAGTTTTAAGTTTAGTACTGGCGAACAATAAAATGTGAATACTTCGCTTTATCATTCTGAATAAAATAATTTTACGAGTAACAATAAACATTATTTAATTACGCTTGTGTATGTTACTGTTACTGTTTCTGGAAGCCTGGTACATCTGCTTTACAAAGGCCTCCTTATATTTTCAGGTGTATTCAACGCTAGTTTGGCCAGTGCACGGATGTGTTGTGTCACCATCTCTTCCAGGTTACTGGTAGATCTTACTGCTTTACAAAACAATGGGCCTAAAGATTTCTTAGTTCATCTGTCCAACGCTAGTGTTAACCTTCAATCTACTGTTAGCCTGGTACTTCACACTACTTTATAAAAGTCTACCCCCAATTGTCATAGATGTATTATCCTGGTGTTGTCGTCCTGTCCTCGGTAGTCTACCTTCCTTTACGTAATTTAAGGAAAGTCGATCAGCAAGAATACTGTAGGCGTTACCGGCTCAATCCGGCTAAAATATGACGGCCATAAGAGCTACGTCAGTAATTCTGGTTTTATATGTATTCAAAATGTCAATTTATATTTTGCTGTACATAAAAAAAAAATGCGTTAATAGCTCCTTGTTTGCGAGCAATGCCGGAATACTGACATGGCTGGCAATAACATTTAGCTGCAATCAAATCGGAATGTTGTTATTACATCTTTTATTATTTTCCGTTTGCTACTGTTTCCTTCAATTCTAACAACATAAACGCGGCAGGTGGGGAACATTTTAGATAACGATACTTCGCACAATTATTTGTTTAGATAAGGAATGTAAAGTAATTGTGAGTCTCACGATTCAACAAAAACCATTAAAATGGAAGTCCTTCATTAATGCACCAACCCCTGCTCGCCGCTTCAATTGAACGAATGGTTACGACGGTGAACGAATGATAAATTAATGTGTCTCTACTTAGATTATTATTCGAAAGACGTGAAAGGAAAAAAAATATAGTTTATTATAAATAAATAGGTACATTAAAAAAAAACTCAACTATTGTATGAATATAATATATATATGACAGCGAAACAATTAAATGATTTAATTTATATAGAATTTTCGTAATCGTAGTGAGTTCAGTACTTACTTTTCTATAAAACCAAGTTTGCAGTTTCTGGGTATTTTTTGTATATTCGTTTTTATTCACCAATCCTATTAAATTATGATAGCAACATACTAAACACATGAAATTATTCGAATGAATACAGCTTTATTTATACTTACTTAGCTAAGTATGTTCTTGGAAAAAAAACTCTTATCATAACTTAATATTTTAAGGAATATAATTTTATCTTCGAATGTGTAGTACTTACAGACATCTTTCGCTTTATCCAAAATGTATTAGTCTCTTTATTCATGATCACTGATTACAAGTATTTTTAGACAGACATTGAATAAATTATTATCATTTTCATTTACCTTAATTTATATTCGCAGCGTACGTCACGCGATGGCGATGTTAATATCTCAAGTACATACCTCTTCGCCGTCGAAGTAGATGGATCACTGAACTGAATATTTATGAGGCGAGCAAGACGTATTAAATGTTATTGAATAGTCTCGCGTCCGGGATGGTCTGTGGACCGCAATCCTGAAGTTGTTACTGCGAATCAGGTTAGTTTCCATTTACATCAATTAACATGGTTCCAGCCGAAGTTTTGGCTGAATAATACATGACAAATGAAGATCACTAGGTAGTTCATCTACTAATTACTGATAAGTGAGTTTGGAATATTACCACAATTAATTAATTCAAAATGTTTGCGTCTTCTGTCTGTACAAAGTTGAATTCACCTTAATCGTACTGAAAAATATATGGGATTTAAAGAAAAGCAATACGGTGTGATATGACAACAATATTTATCAAAAACAAACAGTCCTATTCAGACCCCAGTTTGCTTAGCTGTTTTCTTTTCTCTTCTTCTCTCTTCGTAAAACTCTTAATAAAACCGTGTGTCAGAGTGAGTATTTATAGTCCCTTTAATAATAATGTCATTTTGTTAGCTTTGAAGACGTAAGAATCATTAATTGTATTTGAGAAATGGCGATGGACTCACCAACTGTCACGTTGGCACCTAAAATATTTGTATCTCTGGCGGAAAGTGGATATGTGGATACCTATACACCCTTTCGGGAACTCATTTGGGAAGGCGTGAGGATATATATATCATTATTTATATATATTCTGGTACTAGAGAATCGTAATTCAGTCCATTAAACATCGAACCAAGTGCATACACAGTCGAAAGTGGGTCACAGTGGGTAAACTAATCAAACTTGTGTTTACGGAGGGTCGCTGTTTTATATGCATTCAATTAAATGTTCAACTGTAGCGAACAGTTTGCTCACTGCAATTATGGTGTTGTCTTCTCTCATCTGTGGCCTAATTAGGCTTTAGGGAATCCTATTATGTGATTTACAAATTAGCACATATGTGTTTGAATGCGGGCGCTCTAAAGGCTTGTCATAACAGTATGCTTGTATGTTAGGCTTCGTTTTATAATATATGATAATGTGTATGTATAGATAATAATAAATAATTATATGATAACATTTATTACATAAGAGCCGTGGTGGCCTAGTGGTTCGAGTAGTTGCCTGCAACACAAAGATTGCAAGTTCGATTCCCGACTGTACCAATGAGTTTTTCTTACCGCCTTTTCAATTAGTTTCACCGCGAGCTTTATGGTGATGGAAAACATTGAGAAGAAACCTGCATTCATTGGAGAAAAACATCAAAGGCGTATGTATAGTCGTGCTTGAGCATAGGCGATGGACTCGCCATCTGTCACGTTGGCACCTTATAAATTAAACTTATCAAAATGCATTTTATTTCATTTGTAGCTACAGTGCTACCCGCAACTGTGATCCTTCGGGATCAGAGGTTTTTCCGGGTTAAAATCTCCTGTCATATCCTCCCTCCAAGGATCGGTAACATAGATGAAGCAGTTAAGACGTAGAAGCAAATCTATTCATTCAATTTCACATCTATACAAAAAAAATATATAGATGTGTCTGCTTGTAATATCAAAATAACTCTTTTCCCGAATGTATATGAAAATATTGTTACCGGGCACATAATAAAACACAATCAATAATTTTTGCCTGTTTGTCTGTGTGTTCCGGCTAATTTCCAAAACGGCTAGACCGATTTTGATAGGATTTCACCGGCCGAACTAATGTTATGAGGCGTAATTTTATTTTCAATTGGTTTATAATCAAATTTCACACAATCGATAAATACCGTTGATATAAGTTATAATATAGATGAATGCGCGAAGTACAGTTAATTCGCTAAGCTAATAATAATAAGCTAAGGTAAGAAATAATAATATTATTATTTCAGATTTGATCCTTATACTGGTATGTGCTTAAAAATAGCCCAATCTCTTAGCCTCGGTGACCAGTCCCAACATCATCTGCGTGACCTCGTCGCCTTGCTCGCGGATCTTGTAGGCTGGCCAATGGAAGTAGTAGCCTCGGAGCTCGTAAGTGTACACCAGCCTCGTACCTTGAGTATTGCGCACCCAGTCCATGCTGCCACCTGATGCTTTGTCTGCAAGAAGTTCCACATTACGCTTACGAGCATAGATAACGACAATATATCTAATGATAAAATCTTATTTTTAATATTATAAAGGAAAAAGTTTGTAATTTTGAATGTTTGTTGCTCTTTCATAGCAGAACGGCTGAACCGATTTGGCTGAAAGTTGATGGAAGTTGAAGCTGAAGCTATATTTAAAAAAAAAATTATGACTTCGAGCTCCACGCAGAAGAAGCCGCCAGCAAAAGCTAGTATTAAATAAAAATGCCTTGGGATAATACCGCACAAATTAACGTAGCCCCAAATCTAAAATATGTATATCTCCGGCGAAAAGTGGCTACGTGTATACTACATCTGCCTATACCTTGTTGGAATGCGTGAACATATATTAAGAACAAGACATACTTAGGATTGACGAAATAGATATACGATGCGAAAGTGTGCGAAAACTTTTCTTCCACACGAGAGAAAAACCCACATTCCAACTACCTAATCGATCAGACACTCAAGGGCAGGATCCTTGAGATAAGTACTCGAAACCGGCGAGCATTGATGAAGAGACTGATGAATCCCTTTTTGGGAAGGCGTGACGATAATATTGTAAGTATAAGTAATTAAATCTATTGTCAGAGAGAGGCATTACAATACATGTTGTCTGACCTTATGCGTTGACAGATCAACGCGTCAGTGATTTACTGGACTCATTTACTTAAATTGTGGTTTTATTATATCCTCACACCTTCTCACAAGGGTCCCCAACGGGGTAGGCAGAGGTGTATAGGTAGTACCCACACTCCCACTTTCCACCAGAGATATATTTTAGGTGCCTATGTAACATATGGCGAGTCCATCGCTGTTACTCAAGCACGACTATAATTTTTTTGTAAGTCTAGTAGATTGCGCTGGTGTTATTTAAACCTATTTAATATAGTAAAACATGCCCTTTTATACATGTCACGTTTTGTAAAATTGCACGTACATACGGAACATTCGGAAGCTTAGTTGTACTCCGCCCGCTTAACTGTGGCCAACTGTGCCAAGCCGTTAGCCGAAAGATGGCTATCTGCATATTATAGTTAAATTAATGAGAGTGTAGTCGCACTCAGCGCCTATTAACAATTCTATGTCTATACCATCCACTCACTTGTATAGTGATAATGTATTCTTGTTAGCTAAATCGTGATCCAAATATAGAAGGCAAAGGCAAATTGTAGGCAACTCATATGTTAGCCATTCGCTCTTGTGTAAAATGTATATATAGCCTTATAAATATAGCAAGAAGTTAATTCTACTTTCTAAAATTATTAAAATACAATATTAAACTATCCTGCCATTCATGGAAAGCAGATATCAAACTCAATGATAATTTTCATAGTCATTAGTAAGCATTTAACTTCGTTCGAAGTTATATAAATAGAATCGTGGTGGCTCGCCAGGTCGACTGCCGAATCATGATTACAGGTTCGCGGTGATTAATTAATTTCATGTTTTTATGTGTCGGTATGTGTCCATGTCTCTGTTTTGCTACTAACTAAATTAGTATTTTAAGACATAATGATAATAGTTTACTAACCCATGATCCTTGTTGGTCGAAATAAATGAATTTTAATTTTTTTTAATTTAATTACTGCCTACCCTTCGGAGACCTTTGTGGGAAGGCGTGAAGGTGTATAAAAAAGGTAGATATTTTCTTTTTCTTATACTACATAATACTTACAGAGTATTTCAGCGGCAGTGGCAGGCCCTTTATAACGTTTACGGTTAACTCGATAGCCGTACTCTAGGGATGTTTTGCCTATTTGTATCTGAAAAACCGGTTCATTATTAAAAAATAGTTCAGCTAGGATAATATTTTGAATTAATCGTATGACTTTATAAGAGGACCTTATCATATATATCAAGGAAAAAATAATATTAAGCACACAATACCGAAAAAACATTAGATTTTTTTCATATTCGACTCTATTCCATTACCATAGCGTTCATTCAGGCTTAGAATACCCATGATTCTTTTTTATTAGGTATGTAATAAAATGTAAAAAATTAACTTATAAATGCATTTTTTTTATCGCTGAATATTTGGGGCAAGCTTTGACCTAAGGACACTAGGACAAAACAAATACAATAATGATTTCTAATTACCAGGTCATCATAATTATCGTCATGCTCTATAGAGTCAGAATAAGGCACAAGCAAGCACTGTGCATCGGCGTGAAATGCTATGTATCCGAGCATGTTCTCCAAGCCTGAGATATAGGTGGCTAGAGACCTCGTTTCAATCTCAGAGAACGGATTTGCTCCACCATATGTTTGATAGTCACAGGAATCGTTGGTTGCGCCGAATTCTGTAAAGAAAATACATTAGAGGACGTGGTTGCCAAGTGGTTTGTGTAGTTGCCAGCAACACAAAGACTGAAAGTTCTAATCTTGAGTGTACCAATTAGGAGATATGTACACCTATCTCTGTATTTTTTTTTATATATCTCTGGCGGAAAGTAGGTGTATGGGTATTACCTATACACATCTGCCTACCCCATCGGGGACCCTTGTGGGAAGGCGTGAGGATATATTTATTTATTTATATATTTTATTTTACATTAAAGAAGCTGGAGACGAATGAATGACGAGAGAAGAATGGCGTCTCTGACGCAATTCCTTCCATTTGTTTTTTTTTTTTTTTTTTTATACAACAAGAGTGGCAAACAAGCATACGGCCCACCTGATGGGAAACGGTTACCGTAGCCTATTTACGCTCACGATACTAAAGTATCACTTGCGCGTTGCCACTCTGTGCTCGGAGAGTTATAGTGTGTTGGCAGCATATAGGTTTAATCCCTCTGCTTCCATCACAATGTAACAATCCTCCCCCCTCCCAAGGAGCTCATTACTGGAAACCTTATTCACCGCGTAGGAACACAACACAAAAAATTGTGTTATTTGGCTAAAATTTAATTCTGTCCAGCACAATCCCTTTCACATCCCTATATGTCATGGAAACCTACTGAGGCGTAATTTAAAGACGTATGTGCAGTCGTTCTTTAGAGGCTGACTCACCGTCTGACACGATGACACATATAATATGTTTGTACGGTAGAAATAGGTGTTAACAATCTCTCAATCTCAAACTAATCTCTGCTGATGTATTGTCGGAACGCGTAAGGATGAAGAAATTACCAGTAAGAGCTTGAGTATTTCGCTACTACAAGTGTGAACGGCGCTATACAAAACAGGATGCCAATATTATATCAGACCCGACATCGTGAACAGCGCTATTGAAATACATAAGCCAATATGCATTCGACACCTTTGCTGGTTTACCGGTTTACCGGTAAAACTGTTAGTCCGACCTAATGTGAAACAGATAAGACACACAGTGGCAACCGACAGGGTGCCTCGAGCGCCGGATGTATACTTGTCTCGTTACATAATTGCGGTGTTCGCGGTTGAAACCGTTCGGAGACCTCAGGGCCCAGAAGCTTACTAACTTTTTAATGAGGTTTTGCACCGTCTAATCGAGCCCCCCCGAGACAGATAGGCTGGTATATTCCTCAGAGTATTAGCATGGCTATATACCGTGGCAATGCTACCAGTGCTGGCACTTTTGTTGTCTATGCCTTCCCACGATAGACGATAAGCCCCAGAATAGTAGGCGATGTGCGATGGTAAGTCTGAAACCGCCTCTCTCGTAATGCTTTACACAAAAAAATAATTCTTTGTCGTGCAGAGGTTTCCTTTACCGTGAATCTCTTGATGAGATAAATAACTATACAAAAAAAAACGATTTTACGGGAATACGAGACATAAGCCCCTCCTTTGCCTATCCTTCGCAGGGTAGGCACAGGGACTTATATAACTCTTTCACTTCATCTAGTGAACAGTTCTTTATATTTATAACTAGCTGTTTCATCCGCCTATTTGATTTCATTGGTAGCCTATTTACTGGAGCATATAATTTCATAGAATTGCATCCAATTCTGTTCAGCTGTATGAATTGTTAACAAACGTCCTCCCAAATCTCTTACGCATTTATAATATTACTATATACAAAGAAGTTCCGTAACGCGTATAGCCTAATGTAATCGTAATCATGTCTGCATAGGTATTAGTTTTTGCTGCATAGCCACAACTTACGTAGCCAATTATAGTCCCAATTGCGATTGGGGTCCGCCCCATAGCATTTGGAACTGGACTTCGACCTCGTCTTCCTCCACATGCGATCCTGTAATAATTTGAAGACTTACAAACACCAGAATATACAATAAATATAATATAAATTTTCTCATCTAAACAAGTCTAAAATAAGCCATACAAATATTGAGATGCCAAAGCCACAGATGACGAGTCTATCACCATCTCACAGATACTTTTAATAATACACGTTTTCTCAAACGTATTAAAGTTTCTTCACGATATTTTCCGCCATCGTTAAACTCGTGGTGTGATAAATCGCTGTCATGTTAAAGAGATTAATTAACATGTACTCGGATATATAAATATATAAAATACTTTGGGCCAATTCCACACATATGCGTGGACTAGTAATTTTTACCTAGTCCCAAATTAAGCAAAGCTTGTGTTATGGTAACTAGACAACGATATATTTAAGTAAAGATATCGTGGTTTAAGTAAGTATACCTATATAAGTATATAGATAGATATATACTTAAATACATAGGACATCCAAGACATCCATCGTTTTTATCACACAAATATTTGCCCTCAGCAGATTCAAATCCGCAGTCAGGAGCTCTAACCACTAGACCAGACGGCCGTCTAATGTAATATTTATTCACCACGCCGAGTGTCTCACGAAGTAAACTAGGACAATAGAATGCAAGTTCTATATGGAGTTACATATTCTCTTTCGCTTCAACCACATTCATCAGACCCCGCAAATATGCTCACCGTATTCAAGTACTTGACCTTCTTATCATTGAGTGTACGGAAAATACTCAGTCAGATGGTGTTGTTGAAATGAATATGTCTTGTAAGTGATTTTTTTGTAATTTCTTTAGACAATAAAGAATCTCTAAACCGAAAACCGAAACCGATATTGTAGATTTTGCAGATGCTGTAGATGTTGTCGATCTTGTAGATGCTATCGATATTCTAGATGATGATAAGATAATTAAGAAGTACTAACCACAGTGTAGCTATAGTGATATCCATCAGGATTGACTGTAGGGAAGATGTGCCAGTCAAATTGATCCCTTAAGGCAGTTATGTTCGGGTCTCTGCTCGTTAACAGTTCATTAATGAAATAAGTCGTCGTGGCTGGAGTGATCCACTCTCTTGCGTGAATGCCTAGAATATAACCAACGCCACTGTTTAATACCATATAGAGTTATAGCTGACACCTCAATTTTATCCTACCATGTATTAAGTTTGTTCATTCCCGCGGTAATGATTGACATTTTAATTATAAGCTTGGTAGCAAGTATATTATTTATAGTATTTTTTTAATTAAATTCAACTCAAGCTAAATGTACATACCTATGAAAGATAAATTAATATTTTTAAAAGGATGTAAACTATCAATTTGTATTGATACTTATGTATATATTGTAATGCCGAGTCCCTCACGTATAAATTATATTTTTATCACTTTATCCACAAAATCATTATTTTAGTTCCTTATGGCTACATACATAATACCTAATGACTGCTTAAAAAAAACCGTACTGACTGACACGAAGCGGCTGTCACATTTCTAGATTGGGGGTGTATTAACCAATGTACCTACGTATATTGAAAGGATGTTTGAATAAAAAGAAGTCTGTCAAAGATTGAATTTTCACATATTATGATTCCTATTAGGTAAGGATTATATTTTAAAAAATAAGCTCATATAAAATTATAATTACCTGATTCGATAAACATGACAGGCTTGTCATCCCTATTCTTGGGCGTGTTGATCCTCAGTCCCAGAATCTGCCGCCCTTCGTAGCTCCGCCCGCCCACTGCTAATTTGACTGAGTCTGGGTAAGACTTACTCATTTCTTGCAAGTATTTATAAATCTGTTTTGAAAATTACTACATTAAAAAAAAAATGTTAACTTCTAAAATAAAAGTAGTCTAAGTTACTCCTTTTTTATCAGCTATCAGCCAGTGAAAGTCCCGTCAAAATCGGACCAGCCGTTTCAGAGATTAGCAGGAACAAACAGACAGACAGACAGACAAAAATTGTAAAAAATGATATTTTGGTGTATGTAAAAGCGGTTATTTCAATATTACAAACAGACACTTCAACTTTATTATATGTAAATGTATTGTACGACTCATATCATAAATGTGATAGTATTTGAGGACGCATGTTATAGAATAAGGCCAGAACGGTTTAACAGAATTGGATGAAATTTGGTACTTAGAAAAATTATTAGCTGGATAAACACATACGGGTTTATATCCCACAAAGATCCAAAAACGGGTAGGCAAAGGCTTAGATAGTACCCACACACCCACTTTCCGTGGTGCTAACGTGGCAGATGGCGAGTCCGTCGCTGTTACTCAAGCACGACTATGCATACGCCTTTGAATTTCTTTTAAAGCGTATGCAGGTTGCCTATCGATGTTTTCCTTTACCGAAAAGCTCGTGTTGTGATTAATCACTGTACTTAGTTCTGAAAAAAAAATCGTTGGGAGAATCGGGATTCGAACTTGCAATCTTTGTGTTGAAGGCAACACTCGAACCACTCCGCCACGGCTCTCACAAACAAAATCAATGTGACTTAAATGTGTTCTTAAAAGAATTACGAAATAAATTACTCACGTCATCAACGTCGTAGTATGCAGTCCAAGAATATCCTGAGCGTCGAACGGGTGTTTTCTCATTCCTTATTAGTCTGAAAAAAAGAAAAAGAAATTATTCACATGGAGAGATACCTACTCAGGCTCCACGTGGATACAACTTTAAACGAAAACTTAATTAGAATATGATATGTGTATAATCTACCTTAAAAATCTAACTGACGGTGAGAACTGAATCGAATCCTTTGAGTAGTTTTTCAGTTTTTAGGCGTAGGGCGTTGAGACTTAGTAAAGATATTGCTTTGAAATAAAGATAACCATATTGTTGCCGCCTACATGTAAGAATTTACATACGACCTTGAATTCATACTTAGGCGTACAGAGGCTTTCCTTCGCCGTAAATATGTGTTCACAAATATTTTTTTGAAGAATCTACTAAAACCTCAATCTACTTTGAACATTCTGTCACCCTGGCTGGATAAAGCCTTAGATCGAGAGATGTCTAGGAAATTAGGAGATACTTTGCCATGCACTGGGACCAATTAGGCTCATAATAAAAAAAGAGTACTCGAAAACGGCGAGCTTGTATGAAAAGACTGATGAATGTGGACGATGTGAAAGAGGTATGTAAGTCTAGAGGAAACTAAACTAAATAACTATGGCAATAAATATTTATTGTACCACTAATGTGGCAAACAGGCATGTTGGCCGTATGATGTTAAGCGCTCACCGCCATCTATGGACGTTGCATCACTAGGAGTTTTGCTCTCGCGTTGAGACTCTCTTTCATACCCTTCTTGGCGAACTCCAGACTGTACTTTCTAAGGAAAGTCAAAATGGAGATTCATTTCACAGTCTGAGCAATCGTGGAGAGAAACTCCTTTCAAACAGCGTAGTGCGTTGCCATCAAGCGTGCGATGGCATGAGGTGCGATGGTTGAAGGTAGAATAAAATAAATGAATTTAAAAAACAGAATAAAAATCTAATAAATAGAGCCGTGGTGGCCGAGTGGTTCGAGCAGTTGCCTTCGACACAAAGATCGCAAGTTCGAATCCCGACTGTACCAATTAGTTTTTCTGATCTGAAGTACAGTGATTAGTTCCACCACGAGCTTTACGGTGAAGGAAAACATCGAGAGGAAACCTACATACGTCTGAGAAGAAATTCAAAGGCGTATGTATAGTTGTGCTTGAGTAGCGGCGATGGACTCGCCATCTGTCACGTTGGCACCTCTGACGGAAAGTTGGTGTGTGGGTATTACCTATATACCTCTGCCTACCCCTTCGGGGACCCTTGTGGAAGGCTTGAGAATATATTATATTATTATAAAAATAAATAAATAAATTAATGTGGACGAAGCGAAAGAGATATGTAAGTCTAGAGAGAACTGGCGCTCTATACTCTCTGCCTACCCCGTTAGGGACTTGGCGTGATGATATGTATGTATGTATTATAAAAATAGCAACTTACTGCGAAAAGTCATCATGCAAAATCTTTAAGCTTAGTTTCTCTTCAGCGGAGTACTGCTTCAATAAACCCACCAGTTCCGGTGCTATAAGCACTTCAGTCTTGCCTTCTGAACGACTGGCCGTCGGTATTTCCTTAAAATCACATTACAAAAGGCGGAATGTATTAAAACCAATAATTCGCTGTACATAAGATTTTGGTTCACGTTTCTTAATAGGAACCAAACTCGTACCAAATTAATCTATGTAAAAAACTCAATGATACCACGAATTTAGAAGCCATTTCTTATCTGGGCTTACCATATGCCATTGCAATAATAAATCAAGAATGCTTAGCCAACACGTGTTTTTGATGTCTATGAGTGTACGAAAATACTTGAACAACGTACACGAGTAGCGTAATAATGGAGAGTGTAATATATTCTTATGGGTTGGCTCAATGACTAGCTGTTGCCCACAAATCAAAATCAAATTATACGCGTATTTTATTGGTAGATTTTTTCTAATAGATGTGTTAATTTAGCTAAGAATGTATCCCTCTGACAATTTTAACCTAATTGCGTTCAGTAGTTTATGCATGTCTCTCTCCATAACGTATAGGGAGTTCAAAGAGGTTGCGCTGTACAGAAGCAAATGGAAGGGACTGCATCAGAAATGCCAAAAAGAGCCCAGCTTTTAAATTTATGATGGTGATGAGTTTATGCGTCAACTAGGTATAAACATCCTCACAAATTTTCACATATATAAAATTTGTAGGGTATGTATGATGTATTGATATCGGGTAGCTGTTTTACTACCCGATATCAATACATCACTACACATAGAACTAATGCTAAGTCTCTAAGATCTCATGTAAGTACTAGCGCCTAATCGGGTTTCATAGTGACCGGGCGGACTGCAAGCACTTACACTTGCTACAAACACAAACTATCGGGCGAGCGACCCGAGCCTTAATTCGATGTACTATTTGACATTTAGTTGCAAGAGTACGAAAGAGATAAATTCATACAAGCATATATATGTTCGTCCCTTTCGCACGCTTGAATAGTCACGTCAACAGTAAATCTTGGTGTGGGCTTATCCCTTGCGGCAATCGTTTGTACATACACGCAGGGGCAGTAAGTAAAACTGATTCCATTTTGTAGGACTATTGACTACTTCATTGATCAAAGTAAAAATACCAGTATCCACTGCGTCCAAACAAATAATTTTCTAAGTCAACTCACCGTTTCTTACATGAATTCTCTTTTAGAGTAGAGTTATAACGCTCTGCCACATAATTATTTTATATACATGTCATTGATTGTAAAATAAGAAATTCATTGCTATGCTTGGCTGTAATTAACCAAGAGATTCCACGTTAACAGGGCAGGTGAAAATATTCACAAAAGCCACCCTATTTCTGTCTTCTGATAGATCTTAATCTTACTAATATAATTACGGCCGTCTGGTCTAGTGGTTAGAGCTCCTAACTGCGAAGCTTGAGGTCGCGGGTTCGATTCCCGCTGAGGGCAAATATTTGTCTGATGAACACGAGTATTTGTACCTTAGTCTTGGATGTAATATGTATTTTATGTATATATCTATCTATATAAGTAAATATATCGTTGTCTAGTTACCATAACCCAAGCTTTGCTTAATTTGAGACTATGTCAATTTGTGTGGAATTGTCCCAAGGTATTTATTTATTTGTAATAAATGTGATGTAAGTTTGTTTGTTTCGCTATCAGGTAAAGGCTATTTAACCGATCAACGTAACTTTGTACACATATTTTCTAAGCTATTGGGAAGGATATAGGACTTTTTGATTTGATTGATTATTAGCTGGAAATAAAATCTTACTTAGCAAATCGTATTACGCGGGTAAAAGCGCGGGGCACACCTGGTAATGTTATAAATGCAAAGTTTGTTCCTCTTTCTTGCAAAAACTACTGATCATAATTGGATTAAACTTGCCACCGAGATAGATAGATTGTTGAGATTGATATTCGCGTAATAAGATATTTGTTTTATACTAAAAAAAATAACTTAACTATGAAATTTTACGCGGACGTAACCGCTGGGGCACTGTTAGTCGCGTCTATTGAATATTAAATTCAAAAGAGATGACCTAGATTCGAAGAAATACTTACATTTTCTGGAGACAAACGTCTCAGCACATGTTCTAACACAGCCCTTTCGCCTTCTATTTCGTAAATCTTGTAATCTTTATAAGATTTAAAAGTGTCCACACTTTCTCCATAACTAAGTTTTATTATTCCTAGTACAAGAGCAACGATCTTTAACGATGGCATGATTGCATCTGTGCGGCAGAAGTCTCTTTGCTATAAATATACGTGGAATTAAGTATGCCTCGATGTGAACCCGCACTCATGGATAACGCAGTGATAAGCGTAAGTATTTCAAATATTCCAATAGTTAGTTGAAGTGTCAATTTGTTTGTCTGTCTGTAATTATCTTTATTTGTTATTAGGCAATACTCAACCTCGTAAAAATATTTATCATGCTGGAGTAAGTGTTTATGGTTTAAATGTTTGAGGTTGTAACGCTGGAGCCGTTGGAGCGTAATGTTAATTTATTTAATCTTACCATCACGCCAAGCGCAGGCAGATATTGTAGAGCGCCAGTTCTCTCTAGACTTACATACTTACGCCTCATCCACATTCATTTACATCATATCAATCTTTTATGTTGAAGACAAAACTTTTGATTATGGTTCTTTTTTTTTTTTAATATAGCATTAATTTGTGCTGGCAACAACATTACATTTCCTGCTGCTGGCACAGTTACTCCATTTTATCTAAATAAATTACTGTAAATATTTGCCGCCCACAGGAACACCACAGAGCTAAACCTAGTCCATGACTTAATATCATGCATGTACGCTACGTGAGCACTGTATTATCTAGGCCATTGTATTTCTGATTGATATATAATACAGTTCAATGTCACCGGATACCTATGCCATAACAGTTGCGTCTGAAATATTTATTATTGGAAAATTCTACGCTCTCATCGTCAGGTTTTTTTTAGTAATGCGTATTAAATATTAAAACTAGCGACCCGCCCAGGCTTCGCACGGGGAGCGCGTAAATATTACGCCTTTCAATTTACTCAAATATCACAATAACAAATTGTACAATGAAACCTTTCTCGTGCGTTACTATGTCCATTGGTGAAAACTGCATGGAAATCCGTTCAGTAGTTTTTGAGTCTATCGCGAACGAGATGGACAGGCTCAGCGAGGACTTTGTCTTATAATAATTATGTAGTGATTAAGGGTTCTTTAAATAATTCACCGGAGATTTCCGTTGACTGATTGTCTGGGAAAAAATACGTAGAGAGTTCCATTTGAAATTCAATATCTTATACGTTGACTTGACTGGCCCTCAAGCGTTGAAGTGACAGACATTGATTTAGGATAAAACGGGGTTCTAGCAAGGACGGGATATTTGAGACAGCGTGACAGGTGGCTTAACTTGTGTTACCATCTCTCAGACACGCCTTTATTAACAAACGTATGCAGGTTACACGTTTTTGGTGGGATAAATCACTGTACCTAAGTTTAGAAATAATTTTGGTTCGGACCGGGACTCTTGGGCGTATATCTGCCCATCCCTCTGGAATTCTCGTATAATGCTGTAAGGTATTTCGTTGAAGGCGCTTGTCTCAGGAAATACTTATCCGACATGAAAATATCTTTTGCATTAGCCCGTTTATTGAAGGCTTTACATATTTATTTATTTAAAATCTCTACGATATATATATAGTTTATATCATCAGTCTACAACCGTTGAGGTTTTCCCTGGAGAGTAGGTACAGTATGGAGTTCTTCAAGAAGGGTGTGAAAAGATTCCTGCAGAATAGGCAACGCGCGAGTGATACCGCTTGTGTTGCAAGCGTCCACCCATGTGGTATAAAAAAACCCCCAAGGAGCGGATCAGTCGAATTAAATGCGGGTGCGACAGCAGTGGGAGGTACAGCTAGTATGTAATATTTTATTGAGATAAATAAGGCATCATCGACCTTCACTACCAAAGGTATGAAGTCGTTGCGCTAAAATTGATAAGAGTTATTTATTTAGCATTCTACAAGAATAAAACGTATGTGAAGTGGTGCTTGAGAGAGGGCGATTCACTCAATATATAGAACGTTGGCACCTAAAGTATACCGGCCTCCAAAATGAATGAGATATAACGAAACAAAATCGAGCCGTGGTGGTCGACGACTCTAGACTTACATACCTCTTTCGCTTCGTCCACATTCATCAGTCTCTTCATACATGCTTCATACAGGTTTCGAGTACTCGTGACGTTCCCGTCCTTGAGCATATGAGCGTATGCATACGTCTGAGAAGCAATGCAAAGGCGTATGTATAGTCGTGCTTGAGTAACGGCGATGGACTCGCCATCTGTCACGTTGGCCTCTAAAATATATCTCTGGCGGTAAGTGGGTGTGTGGGCACTACCTATACACCTCTACCTACCCCTTCGGGGACCCTTATGGGCAGGCGTGAGGATCTATATAAGTATGAAAATACACACTATAACTCTCCGAACACAGAGTGGCAACGCGCAAGTGATACTTCGGTATCGTGAGCGTAAATAGGCTACGGTAACCGTTTCCCATCAGGTGGGCCGTATGCTTGTTTGCCACTCTTGTTGTATAAAAAAAAATGTATTTCGTTGTCTAGTTTGTATAGTACAAGCTTTGCTTAGTTTGGGACTAGGTCTATTTGAGTGGAATTGTCCCAAAGTATTTATTTATTTAATATTCATATAACTATGAAAAATTATTATCCGAAGTTAGGATGTAATCTGTAATAGCTCTCTTCGGGTTTCATGACAATAAATATTTGATTGAAGACCTACTTAGCTCCTTCGCGTATACCCTGGATGTCAATTATCATTTATAATAATCCTTTTTTTTTAAGTAAGAATGCAACCGTGTGTTTGTATGCGGCTGCAGTAATTTATAGGGGTATAGCAATACAAGAATATCACACGCAATTCCAAGGTGTCTAGAAATCCGCATAGAAACACTGTGCTGTATTAAGCGGGACTAACGGCGCTAGACTAGATCCTTTTCTGTAATCGTACACGCTATGCGATGTATGGCAATGGCATTCGCTATGAAAAACTTCCCGCAGTGAATGCCATATAGCGTGAACTCAAACAAAAAAATATTGCGTCTAGACGCTCTGAACCTTAATATCTTAATATTATATTAAAAGGGACAGCTGTGTAAGTAGTATTAATGAAGTCGCGAAGGTTGGTGCAGCAAAATAATGTCGGCCAACCTCGTATAATGCTTCTAGTATTACTAGGGGCGGTTATGGTAACCGCCATCAACCGTGATCAAGCAAGACTTCAGCTTATTAACCACATTTTTCATAATAATTAAAAATACGTTTGAATTGAGAACATCGTCCTTTTTTATAAGTTGGTTAAAAATAAAAATGAACGACGTTATGACGTTAGCTTTTTAAAGTGTCACTCTCATTTAACATTATTAAGAAGTCGCATAGTCCTAGGCTTAACATTTTAATAATAGATATATGTATGTATTTATTTATGTAGTAAATAAAACACGAAAATATTTGGTAAATACTTTTGAAAAGGTCGTCGTCTCGTTGTGTGTAGTTTTTCCTCAAGATCATAATACAAAAGTTATAATTGGTAATTTTCTGTTCCATCCAATATACCCTACCATAACTGTCTTGTTCTATGATTGTATGAGTTTGAATTGTGTATACGTTAGTAGAACCATTTGGTCTCGGTGGCATCAACACTCGTGAGCCGCATATACCACGGGTGTTACAAGCGTTCATTGGCGGCGATAACTGCATACCATCACGTGGAAAGCGTACGTTTTTACCAACTTTGTGGTATAAAATAAACCTGTATTAAAAGCCTACGTGAATTCACCCAGTATGTTTTACAGACTATTTAATAGACTAGACTGTGGATATTAACGTTGATGGCAATGAAAACCTGAGCAAAAAAAACTAGTAACACATCGAGATATTGGTCCCCACTTTATTAGACGGCAGCCAATCATGGGTATGTCAGAGATAGCTGGAAAATGGCATAAAGGCAGTCGTGATCCACAATGAAGAGATAAGCAAACTTGACCCTGCTTTTTTATCTCCTACAAAACTCGATGCAGCACTCTCGACGGGGTGTTCATTCAGCCTGAGCGTTCACGGAAGGGAAACCTGTAAAACCACTCTAAACTGTTTACCTGTGATCATCGGTATTCTTGAGGCTACGTCCCCACAAATTCGGCCCCACTTTTTGAGCTCAAGAAGTAATATGAAAAAATCTATGATCAGAAACTACGGAACCTCCGGATTTTAAAAGACGGCCCCCATTATGTACGAAATTCGGTTTCATAGCTATGAGCGATAAGCTTTCTTAAAAAGTTTATTTATCGTAGTAATTAGTTGAAGGCTGAGGTGTTAGTGTAATTTTCTCATCAACTTGACCCGTTCGCCCACTTGATGGGGCGATCATGGAAATTAAACTCTATTACAAAGCATTAAAAACGAAATCTGCCCGATTATTCTCCTTTTCAAAGGTATACTGAGTAACACAGCTTTGAAGGGTCGTTTATTGTTTTATATAATGAACGGAATAAAGCGTAAAATTTCGAAAAGGTTGAAATAATAGGCGCATTTTTTCTACTGAGCTCGTCTGTATACGAATAAAACTTTTAATTCAAACGGGAAATACCGCTTCTGAAGCTGTGCGAAGCAATTACCCGTGGACCATTGTTATACTATTACATATACATTGTTGTACAAATAATTCATCCTCAAGCCTATGTACTAGGCAGAGGAGTGATAGCACCCACTTTGATAGCTGCACCAACACTAGCACCATAGATGCCCGACGATTGACGATAGACAAGTAGATACTGGTACACAAATTAGTCTCTTAAGCACAGCGACAGACACTATCTATCATATTTATATATATAACACGTATCTCCCTAGCTCGCGAATCAGCCACGCCCTGAGCCGAGGGCCAAACCTCGCAGGAGGCGCTTTTAGCTGTTTGCTTAGCACTTAAGTGTCTGTCTGGAGGCCTTTGTTCGTTTAAGTAACAAAAGTTCCCGGAAGATACGAGAGACAAAAAAAAGGGACAAGATAAAGTTTGAACCTCTGCGGTCTCTACAACGAGTTGTTTTTGAATTAAGATATAGTTATTTTATCACACCACAAGCTTTACGGTTACTTCAAAGACTTTTGTAATCTGCTTGAAAGACGGCGATTCACTCACTATTAGTTATGAGTTCACCTTAATTATATCTCTGACGAAAACAGGGGCAGCCGTGGTGGCCGAGTGGTTTGAGTAGTTGCCTGCGACACAACGATCGCAAGTTCGAATCCCGTCTGTACCAATGAGTTTTTGTGAAGTTAAGTACGGTGATTAGTTACACCGCGAGCTTAACGATGAAGGAAAACATCGAGAGGAAGCCTGCATACGTCTGAGATGCAATTCAAAGGCGTACGTATAGTTGTGTTTGAGTAACAGCGATGGACTCGCCATCTATCACGTTGGTACCTAATATATCTCTGGCGGAAAGTCGGTGTGTGGGTATTACCTGTACACCTCTGCCTACCCCTTCGGGGACCCTTATGGGAAGGCGTGAGGATATATTAAACAGGGGGTTTATAGTTTTAGCCAACACTGGAGATCCTTGAGGAATATAGGGTAGAAAAGTATACGTTACGTAACTACGTTTCAACATAAAAGCCTTCAACAAAGCTATAATACCATTCGCAATTCAACACAGCATTTTGTATAGAAGCGAGTTACAAAGATCTGATCTTACGTGTGCTACATAGGGCCCTTTATCTTATTGCAAAAAGGAAAATATTATGTAAATTCAGGAGCATTTGAGTAATGGGGGCATGTGAAGTAATTTCTCCGACGTCTTGGCAGAAAGGCGGTGGGAATTTGTAGAACATATTGTCCCCGAGCGATGCGCAGCCTTATGTGTTGATTACATAAAAACGTTTCTCGGTGATTGCACGTGGTAATACGAGACAATTTCACGACCGCCATGTTGGTCCTACTAATGTTATGAATGCGAAAGTTCGTGACGATGTTTATCACTCAATCACGCCAGAACGGCTGAACGGAATTGGGTGAAATTTGTCATAGGGATTATTAGGTGGATAAAGATAGAGAATATGTTTTTTTATGGGAAAAGCCTCGGTTTTCTCTCGATGATTTCCGTCACCGTAAAGCTCGCGGTGATGACTAATAAAGTTGATAAAAAACTCATTGGTACAGTCGGGCTTGCAACCTTTTTTACAGATGACTGCTTAGTATAATCGTACTAATATTATAAATGTGAAAGTTTGTAAGTTTGGATGTTTGCGGTTCTTACACGACAAAACGGCTGAACCGATATGGCTGAAAGCTGAAATCGTGATAGCTTATACCTAGGAATAGGACACAGGCTACTTTTTATCCCGAAAATTCAAAGTTCCTACA
Organism: Drepana falcataria; assembly: GCA_945859725.1. NCBI lineage: Eukaryota > Metazoa > Arthropoda > Insecta > Lepidoptera > Drepanidae > Drepana > Drepana falcataria. Next base: position 2,635,696 of record OX243925.1, read on the forward strand.
GCAATAAAATTTGCCTTATTATTAGTAGTAATTCAGATTTGCATCAAAATGATATCAATACTCTTTAGTGCTTTTGATTTCATTTTGACACATGTTTGAAAACTCAAACCTGTCATTACAAACATTCCAAATAAGTCGATGTTCTAATATTATAAAGGCCTAAGTTTGTATGTTGCTCTTTCACGGCATAGCGAGTGAACCGATTCTAGCAGGAATATATTGTAGCTACTTTTTCGAACTCCACGCGGGCGAAGCCGCGGGCATAAGCTAGTTAGATATATATATATATATATTTTAGACAGCACAGTTGGCCGTGGCGCTGTCGTTGCCGAGTGGTTTGAGTAGCTGTCTGCAACACAAAGATAGCAAGTTCGAATCTCGACTGTCCCAATGAGTTTTTCTGAACTTATGTACAGCGATTTGTCACACCAACCCGTATTGTCGACCTTGTTTAGAAGAGTTGCTGTTACTACCAACAAAATGGCCGACCTCTTCTTCGTCTTTCTACCATCAGAGCCATTCCATAGAAGTACCATCAAGGAGCCAATCGTCGCAAGTATAAACTGTAATATCTGATCCCAGAGCTAACACTTGCCACCGCTTGAGACATTCATTACGCGGCCTGAGAGACTCTGAGTGGTCCTCACGCATCAACGCTCTTATATTTCCGAATATCTGTGATATGACTCTCATAGGACATCAATGGGATAGGAAGCCAGTCATTCGAGATCATATTGTAATAATCTACAGAACAATATTTTAGCTAAATCATAGAAGGGTGTTAAAAGATTTCTGCAAGATCAGCAACGCATGAGATAGGTATTGCAAGAGTCCATAGGCGGCGGTAACCACCTTTCCACAAGAGTTCACGAAAGGATACCTGGCATCGATATATAATTTCGTTGCAATACCGCCAGCTCTTCCTTGGCACCCTTCCGCGTGACACGGATTTGAGACATACAGTTCTTGCATCACCTATAATTTCCTTTCTATCATAGTGTTGTATTTTATTATAGTCTCTTTTACATATGTGTATAGGAGATATTTACTTTTGTATACTATTTATTATCAACAGTCGAGAAAAGATAAATATGTTTTTAAAACTACTTTTTGTTTTTTATTAAAAGACTAAGGTACGCCTTAAATCCTTGCTTGTCATGTAGCGGATATAAAAGTTACGTACTGTTTAATGATTTCATAAGCCGCGATTATTCACCAGCATACATGAATTTGAAATACAAACGATATTTATTTCAATGGAGACATTTTAATTTCTCCGTATATTAATATATCATATATATTAGTATATCCTTAATTCAATATTTGATAAGGCATATAAAGTGTGGTAGCGATAAGTTATATATAAAGTATATTATTGTTTATGTGTCAACAAGAAGGTCAGTGCTGTGACTGTGTTCAGATTTTCTCAGCATATCGTCTGTTTCAATGGTACAAGTGGCATCGGTCTCGTTCTGGTCCGACTGCTGACGTTCGCGGAGCTCGGCCATCATTGATCTTCTCTGTAAAATAAAAAACCGTTAAGCAGTTTTTGCATGAAAAATTAACAAACATCCTTGCAAACTACGAGCACATTGCAAAATATTTTTTCACATTGACAGTGGACATTCAAACTTACACAACGATACTACTTATTAAGATGGACATTTTGTCAGCTTCTCCATCACAAGATTCATGGAAGGGGTGCCTACCCCTCTATTGACACTCTTCTTTCGCTAGATATATATGCCTGCCTATTTCAGTATCATACAATATGTATAAATTTATTACTCACTATGGTTTGGCGTTTGATATCCTTTTTAAGATATTTCAAATTCTCTTTGTTCTTTCTTCTCAGGAAACCGCACTGCAAATAAAAAACCTATTTAATATAATACACGAGAGTTCTAATGAAAGGAATTTGCTTTGCTTGAGTGAATGAATACACGACTGCGGTGTTCAGTCAACTAATAAAAAACGTGCTTCAAAGTGTAAAAAAAATTACAGTATTGGTTTAATAGCATAATCATATCAGATATCAAAATATTCCTTACCAGTTTAAATAGGAAAAATCCATTTAAACATTTTGATCAAACTTAACAATTTAAGGATAACACACTATTTAAGTCAATCGCGTTCGGAGAAACTGCGTAACACGTGACAAGAAGTTAACTATTTAAATATATATTTTCTTAATACAATAAAGCCGAGTCTACGGATATATTATACTAACTGTGCACCGCGGTGTCGCTTGCACAAAATTAAATAATGCACATACAATTATTACAGATCTGCTCTTTTGTGTAGCTTAGCTAATAACCTTCTTCAATAAACGTGTTATCCAATGCAATAATATTTTTCGAAATAGTAGTTCCTGAGATTAGTGCGTTCAAACAAACAAACAAAATCTATCTTTTTAAAGTACATATGTAAATGCATAGATAAATTGAGTTAACGTAGGAATGGAGCATTGACCTCATAGAGCACCCAGGCGAGAATGCCCACCAGAAATAGTCCTAGGAACACAGCAGCCAAGATCACGAACAGCGGCACCAGTACCTCAACCAGTATCAACGTACTGCTCACCCTGGGAACAAGATTATACATTATTTATATGCTCCATGCATCTAGGTTGTTAGTTTCATAAATTTTACTTAGCTTTTATAATAGTTATTGTTACAACACTTATGGATGTTTTATTATGTCATGTTCTTTTAATATTAATAGAGCCGTGGTGGCTGAGAGGTTCGAGAAGTCACTTGTAACACAACGATTACAATTTCGCATCCCGATGGTACCAACTAATTTTTCGCACACTTAAGCACAGTGACTAATTTCACCACGGGCGTTACAGCGAAGGAAAACACGAGGAAATCTGCACGCGTTTGAGAACAAATTCATAGACGTATGTATCGTGCTTGTGACGGCGATGGACTCGCCACTTTTTACGTTAACACCTAAAATATCCTCCGGCGAAAAGTGGATGTGTGGATAACATACCTACACGTCTCTGCCTATCTCTTCTGGGACTATTGTGGGAAGGCATAATTATGTTTAAATTATTTTCATACTATATTAAATGAATGCGAAAGTTAACAAGGCCCATAGTCGCTGGAAGAACTTTTTTCAAACCAACTTACCTATCTTTAATAACTTTCCCATCTAAATTGACACTTATAAACGTATTAAGAGTCTCATTTTCGTGATCCCACAGTTTATCTGTAAAATATTAAAATCGATATTATTCTAACGATTATTATCAAAGCATTTGTACTTTGGTCAGAAATCTGTCGCAGCTAAAATTGCTACCATACATCAATGATGTAGATTAAACCTAATTGGCATACATACACACATAACACCACGCCGAATCGCGCCAGTTCTCTCTAGACTTACAGACCTCTTTCGCTTCATTCACATTCAGCAATCTCTTTATACATGCACGCCAGTCGGGCATCCTTGAGAGTCTAATCGATTAGGTAGTTGGAACGTGGTCTTCCTCTGTCTCTTCTTCCACACATTTATAATTTAATCAGCAATTTATGGCATATTGTACAAACTAATCACAATGAAGACATCTGCATACGTCTGAGAAGCAATTCAAAGACGTATGAATAGTCGTGCTTGAGTTACGGCGATGGAGTCGCCATCTGTCACGTTGGCACCTTAAATATATCTCTGGCGGAAAGTGGGTGTGTGTGTACTACCTAAACAACCCTGCCTACCCCTTTGGGGACCCTTGTGGGAAAGCGTGAGGATATATAATTTATTAATATAGATAGATTGCTATAGCACGAAAATAAGTGCTTACATGTTTTTCTGCTATGATAATAAATGTGAAAGTTTGTGAAGTACCTCTTTCATGAAAGAACTCACGTTGTGGGAACACAAAGGGTAGGCAGAGGTGTAGATGTAGTAGCCACACACCCAGTTTCCGCCAGAGATATATTTTAGGTACTAACGGTTCGTTTCGTTCGTTCTTTCTTTTATCTGCAACTTACCTAATCCCCTTGGTGCGATATAGATGGGAACAATTATGGTTATCTTTTTATTCACCGGCAGTTTTTTTATAACACAAGTGACTATGACAGCATCTATGTTCCTTGACACGTTGATACATGGTGTCAAGTAGTCCACAGAATCCTAAAACATATTAATGACATTATTGATAAAATTGCAATATTGTAAACATTAATAAGACTGTGGCCGATGGGTAGAGTGGGTGGGAGGGGTGGGAGTAGACGCCTACAACGCAAAGATTGCAAATTTGAATGCCGTTTGAACCAATGAGTTTTTCTGCAGTACAATGATTAATCGCACCACTAGCTTTAATGTGAAGGAATACATCGGCTTGAGAAACTGCGATGTGCCCGCCATTTAACACCTTGGCATCTAAATATATCTCCAGCCAGAATCGGGTACTATACTCCTCTGCCCACCCCTTCGGGGACCCTGGGAGGGAAGGCCTTAAGACATGTATACATTGAGCGGATTATTGGTAGAGGCGTATGTATACGGAGCTTAGAAATAAAATTTATATTGACTCCTTATACTTAACTCCATGTACCGACTTGAAGGCAAATAATAGAAGGCAAGCGTCTTGCAGGTTTTGTCTAACTAAGCACGCCCGTAGCATCTAAGGATGTTAGGTACTTCGACAAAGACCGGTAAATTGTCTGTCAACACTTGACAAGTTACATATATGTATCCACTGCCAATCTAATGTAATCTTTTTTCTTTATACCACTAAGTTCGAAATCGATCACATCGGTTTTGTCTAACGGTGCAATTATATGCGGCGATAATTGCACCGTTAGACAAAACCTTCCTCTTTTTTTGTTACCAGCAAACAAAGGCCAATAGTTACGTGGTCACCCTAGTTTGGTTTTATTAAGACAAATTCCTATCGACATTTTATCTGTTAGAGTTAGAGGTCTGATGGGTTCCATCACGTGAAGCCAGCTTAGGGATTGCATAGTCAGGCACCCCCCGTTTTGAACGGGACGTAATTTTGTATATTTATTTGGATCCCCAACAGGTAAGAACGCCTTAATATTAACAGAATATGCCATAATAAAACATACATAAATGTCCACCCAATTACAGGTAACCATAACTACTACAGCTGAGTAAAAATAAAAAACATAAACTAACAAACTAACATTTCGTAGAATAAACGTTGTTTTTCCATGAAACAAGACAATACTTACAATGAAAGCGGATTCTATATATTCACTTAGAAAAGGTCTCATCGGAAATGTAACACTGTAGGGGATGTTAGCCCAATTAGTGACGCCGGTGTTAGTTATCTGAAAGAAAAAAAAATTTTGTCCCCGTAAGTGCCCCCGGAATGCTCACTTTTATTCGTTTAGTGACTATACATACGCCTTTGCATTTCTTCACAAACGTATGCAGGCTTCATCTCGATGTTTTCCTTCACCATAAAGCTCGCGGTGTAACTAATCACTGTACTTAATTAACTCATTGGTACAGTCGGAATTTGAACTTTCTCATGCAATCTTTGTGTTGCAGGCAACTACTCGAACCACTCGGCCACCACGGCTATACGAAATGACATAGATGTATGTATATTCAGTGTATAGGTACTACACATCCCTATCTGCATATTATAGTAGGGGAGCCCACGATGTTAAATGGGGATTTACGCGAGCGTCATAGAGACCTATTGAGTTGCAAAACTTAGATAATAAGAAGAAAAAAATGTTACATGATATATATTTTTTCATCGGTGGGGAAAGCGGCTATAGATTTTAAATATGTAAAAAAAGCGCGTCAGATTTTCTAAGGGAATGTTAAGTACACCAAAAAAAATTTCGATGTGACGAATGTGCAAAAAAATTCGCCATTTTGAATTTTGACATACTCAAGCGTGTCAGATTAAGGTAGGGTTAGTTAGGGAGTTAATTACATCCTAAAAAACGTATATTCCACTAATCTGACAATTTGAGAGTGACGTAAAGAAAGGGGAGGGCAGCAAAGTTCTGATCCTGTATCCTTCACGGGCGGCCTTATATATGGGGCTCAAGTTTGGTGGAGGTAGTTAACCGGGTACAAGGTATCCCCCTGTATATTAATCTGCCGCGCTTTAGTAAATCCCGAAATCCCCGCTTGGGCTCCCCTACTATTAGGGACCATTGCGGGAAAGTGTGGAAGTATATACCTACGGCCAAAAAATTGTTACAACCGTCATAATTATTTTTAGAACCAAACAGGAGACTTTTAATGGATATCAAATGAAAGTGACTATATTATATTATAATAATCCTCACGCCTTCCCACAAGGGTCCCCGAAGGGGTAGGCAGAGGTGTATAGGTAATACCCACACACCCACTTTCCGCCAGAGGTATATAAGGTGCCCACGTGACAGATGGCGAGTCCATCGCCGTTACTCCAGCACGACTATACATACGCCTTGGAATTTATTCTCAGGCGTATGCAGGTTTCCTCTCGATGTTTTCCTTCACCGTTCAGCTCGTGGTGTTTGGAAACATAGGAATATTGATTACACACTAAAGATAGTGTCATACCTATTCAATGTAATCATAACAGTATTTCCACTACATATAATATCTAGATGTTATGAAAAAGTAACTTTATATTATATTTATATTATATTACCGTATAAATATGCTCAATTTGCTTTCCCTGTGTGTTAATATCTTTCGTCGTCATGTTAACAACGCGATCCGGGTTGGATTTCCTGAAAATAAATACACATTATCAATTACTATTGGATCGATAGTGATATTAAATTATTATGCTCTAGAAACTTCTTCAGAGCTTCCCATAGCTGCGGTAAACGCTTACCATCACGCGGGCTGTATACATGTTAGCAACACATAAATAAGTAGATATAGACATACATCTATACTAATATTATAAAGAGGAAAGATTTGTTTGTTTGTTTGTTTGTAATGAATAGGCTCCGAAACTACTGGACCGATTTCAAAAATTCTTTCACCTTTGGAAAGCTACATTATCCCCGAGTAACATAGGACCTAAATTGCTATGGACATAAATTGGACCCGATAGGTGGCGCTGCGATCGAGTTTTAGGAATTTTAACTTTTTCACCCGTGCGAAGCTATCCCTTTCTGTGTGTCTTAAGGTGGATTCGAGAATAAGTTTAGATTTACAATTGGACCCGATAGGTGGCGCTGCGATCGTGTTAAGGGCAATTTAACTTTTTCACCCGAGCAAAGCTGGGCGGGACAGCTAGTTAGAAATAAACATAACCTTATATATACTTCTCATCAGAAAAATCGAAACACGAGTCGGTCCAGTAGTTTTGGAGCCTATTTAATACAAACAATCAATCAAATCTTTCCTCTTTATAATATTAGTATAGATTAACACAAACAAGCGTAAAGTACGTTCAACTCACCCCGTTACGCTGACACTATTGGAATCGCTTTTCAAGTAAATGGTGAGTTTGTGTTCAGTTTTGTTACTCCCGTCACAGCGCGGGTACAATTCCGCAAATATGTATATCTCCTTGTCCAAATTCGTCAGCTTCCTCATATCGATCTTAATGTTGCCTTTGGGACTCTTTAACAAATAATATTTACTCATTACTAGCTGTGTCCGTGACTACGTCTGCGTGGAATTTAACAAAAAGTTTTTGCTTAGTTTCTAAAATAAAAGTAGCCTAAATTACTCTTTTTTACATCATTTATCTGCCAGTGAAAGTCCCGCTAAAATCGGTCCAGCCGTTTCAGAGATTATCCGGAGCAAATAGACAGAGACAAAATTAAAAATATATATATTTTGGTTTATGAATCGTGTATACATATGCATTTGGTAAAAAGCGGCTATTTTAATATTACAAACAGACACTCCAATTTTATTTATTTGTATAGATTGACGTTGTTATACGGCTTAAGTTTACCAGCGTGACGGAACCTGCACAAAAGTATCAGGAAAAGCATAGACATATGAATAAGTTAAGTCGTAAGAAGTCATTTATTTATTTAACTACAATTAACTTAAAAGTACTTCAACTACTACTTCAACTAAGCACTTGCATAGTAAGCATTTTCATTTATTTACAAGACTCATTTTAATCTTTGATCATGCCCCCCCCTCCAATATTGCCGAAGGATTCCCCCCGACCTTAGCTTGAGAGTGTCTGAATTGTCGACAGTTAATTTACTGACCCATGGCTCCTGGCTCCGCAACGACCCCAGCGGTTTACAGATGAAAGCGTAGGAGCGATTGTCACGCGAGCATTCTGTTATAGAGCCTGCTAGTATTGTCGCGCCCTCGATGCGCAAGCGCACGCAGGAATCGTACGCGGTGTCACCGCTGTTGTGCACTGCCATAGATACCGCCTCTGACTCACTCGAGCCGATCAGGTACGGGTTTGATTGATCATATCTGTTCAAAGAGAATTATTTTCTTTATAATAAACCTAGCTCATGTTACTCCAGAATACTGTATCTTCCATAGCTGACATTTTTTTTACTCTGATGTTTAAATTATTAAATTAAAACTTATAAACGATCAAAGCTTTATCATATTAGTATGGATGAAAAGGGCACCCTTGGAGATACTTATAATTTAATTTGCCCGACTGAAGGACCTCCAACTTACAGAAGTACACAGCGAAATTGCACTGCTTTTGGGTAGTATCCAGCTCATACGTCGAGTAAGGTTTCCGGAGCGCTTTAAGGAATGGATGTGCTTGCAGAACCGGGGGTATTCCGCCCTACGCTATGCACTAATTGTGCATCATTAGTATCTCACCGTTTAAGGGTGTGGATTTCCAGGGTCAAGTTGGGCTCGCAGACCTTGCTCCTGCATTCGGCCGCCCACAAGGCCCCACTGCGCGCCAATACACTGCGCTCGCTGATGAGAACGCGAGACGGATCAAACTCTTCATGTTCCACCGGACTGTTAAACGGGATGGCCGATATCTTCCAGTGTATAAGAGTGGAGTAATTACCAGTCTGAAAGTTTAAAGGCTAGTTACCTGAAGGAAAATACTCGAAATTAAATATCGAGTTTTGCGCGAAATTAACTGATTAGTCCCACCAAATGATTTTTGGTGGAGGGAAAGAATTTAATGGAAACCTACATACGTCAAGGAAGAAAGACAGGTTAGCACTTAATATAAAGGTATTCCAAGTGAAGCGGACACGAAAAAGTTTCCGCTTTTAGAATATTTTTACTAAATCGGTATATTTTAATATACCGATCACTGGAACGCAAACTGGCAGCTAAAATGCATACATTCTGATCTAATTGCATACTGAATAAAATAATAATTACCGGTGGCGTGGAGACTTTGACCGTTCGGCAGATGTTGGTGCGCCGCTTATCTTTTAAAAGAACTGCGTACTTAGAGTCCGCAGGATTAGCAAGCCGAGCGTGTGAGTGAATTATACTCAGGGTCACGTTTACACCTGAAATATTTCAGTATATCAAACATGTGAATAATTGTGATCTTCAGTGGTGCTAAGGAGCTAAATAGAAGAAAAACACCAAGGATCACCCATTCAACATTTATGAATATGATGATAATGAAATAATGTTAGAAGAAGGGGCTGCGCCTAAACTAAGACTAAGGTTCTGGTATTCGGAAACAAATGACTGAGTGTGTTAATGGTCAATGGGTCAATCTAGAGCAAAAGAATGAATTTGTATATCTAGGAAGTATGAGTGAAAAAAGATCGACAACAGATATGAAAAGCGAAAGTGTGTGCAAGAAGAGGCGAGGAAGACCACGTTCCACCTACCTAGATCAAATCGATCGGACGAAGCGAAAGATGTATGTAAAACTATGGCACTCTATTCTCTCCGCCTACCCCGTTAGGGACTCTGCTTAATGATAATATATAATAATATATCCTCACGCCTTCCCACAAGGGTCCCCGAAGGGGTAGGCAGAGGTGTATAGGTAATACCCACACACCCACTTTCCGCCAGAGGTATATTAGGTGCCAACGTGACAGATAGCGAGACCATCGCCGTTACTCAAGCACGACTATACATATGCCTTTGAATTTCTTCTCAGACGTATGCAGGTTTCCTCACGATGTTTTCCTTCACCGTAAAGCTCGTGGTGTGACTAATCACTGTACTTAAGTTCAGAAAAAACTTGCAGCAGTTGATTAGGCTTAATGATATATATGTATATATGATTCCTGCGACGCAAAGGTCGCAAGTTCGAATCCCGACTGTACCAATGAGTTTCTCTGAACTTAAGTACAGTGATTAGTCACACCACGAGCTTAACGGTGAAGGAAAACATCGAGAGGAAACCTGCATACGTCTGAGAAGAAATTCAAAGGCGTATGTATAGTCGTGCTGGAGTAACGGCGATGGACTCGCCATCTGTCACGTTGGCACCTAAAATACCTCTGGCGGAAAGTGGGTGTGAGGGTAGTACCTATACACCTCTGCCTACCCCTTCGGGGACCCTTGTGGGAAGGCGTGAGGATATATTATATCATTATATATATTATATATATATATATATATATATATATATATATATATATATATATATATATATAATTTAATAGTAATGATTTAATGAAGCGAAAGCGGTACTGTGAGCCTAAAGAGAATTGCGGCTCTATTGTGTCTGCCAATCATTTAGTGTAAAATAAAAACAAAAATTTTATACTAAATAAAGTACCTACTTACTTCCTTTGATTACTTTAGGTTTATCCGGGTAAGTGACTTTAATACAGGATTGGAAATCGAAATATTCCATAACACGACGGCTCTGAAAAAAAAAACTATTGTAAATTTTATGAGTTATTTCCTTGAAGCTACGAGGCGTTTTTGTCTATTATATATTATTATTTTGGTACGTAGTTATATTATCAAACCAATCAGATACACAGACACTTAGATATCGCTTTAGGTCATTTTTTTTTTGGTGTTGTGTCTCGTAGCGTGAGTTCTGGCCTAGGTCTCCAGCCAGGCACTTTAGTACTAAGCAACACAGCTAAGGGCACCCCCTGTGGGGTACGAACCTTGGCTTAGGGCGTTACTGGATCGCGAGCAAGGGAGCTGGGCTGGACTGTTAATTTTAATTAAATATTATTTGGGTTCAAACTGATGCTTATTCTAAATAGAAGCTTGCAGTAGCTCTAAAGTATAAATCATTCTATTGAAGTTTTTATTCATTCAATTTCAATATGTTCGTAAATGTATACATTTTAGAAATACTTTTTTATACCTCTAAATTGACAAACAGGCATGCTATATACGCTTTCAACACTGTGGGTATAATTCGCGCGTTGCTGAACCAAAAGTTAACCCTAGATCACCTTTAGGTCTGGGAACACGGCGTATACATCCAATACAACGGACGCAAAGCACCGCAACAACGATACGTTGTCACTATACGGAGAACCGATAGCTAACTCTGTGGAAAATAGAAAATTAGCAAGTATTAAACATTTTTTCATACAAAAACATTAAGTGAAGTAAGGCTGGAAAATATCCCTCCGACCGGAAAGCTACGTGAGATAATATTTCAAATATCTTTTGTAAATAAAGTACTGCTGCATCTAAGTACATATTAATAGAAAAATTATTCAAATTTCAAAAAGAATAGTACTTCAACAATAAAATACATTATAAGGAAAGTTTACAGTAGCAAGAATATGTCTTAACCTTATTATCTAGTCTTATTAGGTAAACTTGAGTTTCAGAAATGTATAATTATTAGTATAAGCAAAATTTTATCATAGGTGAGCACCTTAGTTGTGGTGGATTCATATAGACAAATCCTTTGATTAAATTCAGGAAACTCAAAAAAGTGTGTTAAACAAATACTAAAAAGCAAACCATTGCAGCCATTTTGGTCGTAGTCAAGTAAGGGTGACAAAGCCAGGCCGAAGCCTCGTACGCCGCCAGGTCGAGGTTCCAGGCGCTGTAGCGGGGTGAGGCTGGCGTGTAAGCCCATAATTTTAGCTCCGCAGTACACGTACACTACACCGCTCCCATCTGCCTCGTATGGCGCTGCTATGGCCACCTCTATGAACAAATCCAGCTGTTATTCAATAAAATATTGCACTGAGTTAGCAGTAACCCTTAAAATACGCAAACGCAGCGGCGCAACTGACACCCTAGCTAGGTTTTAGTTTAGGTTCAGTAATTATATATAGAAGCCGTGGTGGCCGTGTGGTTCGAGTAGTCGCATGCGACACAAAGATCGCAAGTTCGAATCCCTACTGTACCAATGAGTTTTTTTGAACTTATGTACAGTCACTAGTCCTGTTGTTTTCTTTTACTGTAAAGCTTGGAGAATGACAATCACTCCACTTAAGTTTAGAAGAACTCATCGGAATTCGAAGTCTTTAAGCTTCAAGTTCGAATTCAAACCAGATGGATCTACTATTATTTGATTCTTGAAATACTCTTACCGTCTCGGTGGTCGGCGTTCAAATCGCCTACGTTTGCCATTGATAGCCCGAAAAATCCACCACTCTCCTTGCCAAGTATCACACGTATCTGCGTACAATAGATAGATATTTGATTTCCATTAGTTTCCAAAGCAGTGCATAGATATCACCTTGATGTCGCCGAAGTTACCAACATGAAGAGATTGACTTCATCTTTTAAGCGACTACACATTTTTCATCCCATCCAACTCGGGTGGCTAACAAGCATGCGCCCTTTTCTGTTTGATTGCATGCAATTACCGCGGCCTTTGGACGTTAGCAATACCAGGGGTATCACTCGCGTATTGCCAACCCTTTTGAATCTCCTTGCGTCTTTCAATCGTCTTAGACGTGCAGGTTTCTCCACAACATTATCACCATAAACCTCGTGGCACTAAACATAATTTATGTTGCTATCAACCAATTATAGTAGAATACAGCATTCGTAATATATACCACTGTAAGTAATTATAATGTATGTAATTTCTGAAATAAGATATAAGGAAATGACAGTCTTGGGTTCCTAAGTGCAAAGCTTGAGGTCGCGAGCTCGATTCCCGCTGAAGTAGATATTTGTGTTTAACACGATAATTTGTACCTTAGTTTTATATATCTCATACATTTAAGTACACGTTTATCTATGTATGTATATCGTTCCAGTTCCCATAGGACAAGCTTTTGTTAAGTTTGGGACTAGATCAATTTGTGTTAAACAGAGTAATGCAATTTTCCATAGGTGAAAGATTATTTTAAATAGTTGAGTTTATTTGTTACAATAAAATAAGTGTATATCGGTACTCATTATTACTTAAAAATGTGCAACGTATTCTTTGGTAAACTGACCTGATTCTCTTTGTAGTAGACGAACACAGCGCCTACATCGTAGTCATGGTTGAGTGCGTACGCTGGAGCACCGACGAGCAAAGAAGCCGCCTGGTCAGGACCTGACATGTAAGCAGCGGACAGGACTGCCCCGAACATGGAGCCGACGAGAGCTGACTTCGGCTCCAGCTTGTAAGCTACACTCAACGCTTGCATACCATTCGGATCAACATTGTAGACCACCACCTGTCGGTGTTATAGAAAGAAAGATAGACGGTATTGATCTCTCAGTATCGCGCTCTAAGCTTAGGACCTAGAAATCATACAAGAAACGCTAAACGCTATTGTATCAAAGTTACACTACTAGCAAGAGAGGCGTGTTGGATGTTTGGTTCTAAAGTAACCAGAATAGCCAAGATTACAGTTTCAAACCGTGAAACCGTTTCAATGCGTGAAAATACGTGGCTATGTTTGTGTTTGTAAGCCAGTGCATATGTTTATATTCAAACAAATTATAAATTGTTAGTAAATTAAAACGACGACGCTAGTTTGGAAACCCAATAATATTCAAATCGAATTTGCATCTACGTGTGCACTTTGACAGGGCCAAATACAAGTGCCTGAAACAACGCTCGAGTAATATTTGTAATTTTTCTTAATTCACACGTGTGCTAGCATTGATTTCAATGTGATTTTTTATACAACAAATGTGGCAAACAAGCATAAGGCCCTATTGGCGCTATCAATGATTTCAATTTAATTTTTCTATATAATATAGAACATACCTTTCCAGACCCCATGATTCCATACGGTGAGCCAATGGCATAGTTGAGGTTGCTTCTATTAGTGTCAACCAAATTGCTCATAACGACGCTGTATCCTGAATAGCAAAGGACATGTTAAGGCATATTACAAACGTCGACCATAACAATTTAGAATCATAGTAATTCGTAAAGAAAAAAGTACATACTTAATCAATCATCCTTATGTCACTTCATCATTTCACATCTTTCATACAATCCATCCAAACCTCTTCTACGATGTCATTCTGCACCTTCGCAAGTACCACATTTTTGTTTTTGTTCTTCTCTTCTTCAGGCCTTCCCACAAGGGTCCCCGAAGGAGTAGGATTGTAGGCAGGACCCACAGACCCACTCTGAGCCAGAGATATATTTTAGGTGCCAACGTGACAGATGGCGAGCCTATCTACGTTACTCAAGCACAACTATACATACGCCTTTGAATTTCTTCTCAAACGTATGCAGGTTTCCTCTCGATGTTTTCCTTCACCGTAAAGCTCGCGGTGTGACTAATCACTGTACTTAAGTTCATAAAGTGTTTATACTCTGTATGGTCGTTATTAGTCCGTCCGTAATAGACAAACTGCTGTGACTTATATTTATTAGATCGAACATATTGTAGCAAATGTATATAGTTCTACAATAAAGCTATATTATATTCTATTCTGAAACATTGTATTGACATAGTCGGGATAAACTTTTTTTTTTCTTGCTGGTAACTACACAAATCGCCACACGGCTCTGACTTTTCTCAATTTACATTTTGGTTTCGATATCCGGGTAGATATTTATTCCTCTCACGCAAAAAATACGAACAAAAATGGGATAAAATATCACTGATATATAAATTACTAGCTTATGCCCGCGGCTTCGCCCGCGTGGAAAGAGCAACATACATATTTTTGCCTTTATAATATTAGAGCTTTGAATCTTTCGGGATTCAAATGTAGCCCATGTCTTAATCCTGGGTATAAGCCATCACCATAAAAAAATATCAGTAAACCGGCTTTTTTTCAGTCGTAAAAATTTTTTTTTTTTCAATAAAAAGTATCCTATGTTACTTCTTATACCTCCAGGAATATGTGTACAAACTTTCATGATAATCGGTTATGTAGTTTTTACGTGAAAGCGTAACAAACAAACTTACATTCACATTTATAATATTAGTAAGGATTATCTGGATTACAGTTGAAATTCCTTAAGAGTCGCTTAGATGGCTACGGTTATTGCGACACAGATATCGACAAGTACTACACCATCGGCTAATAGGTATATGAGAGTTTAATGGCCATGAAAACCACGCATACGGAACTCCAATCTCGCCTTAGACGTAAATACATACCAAAATTAAATTTTATGTGAGCCTTGATGCCTGTAAGTCCAATCACGTGGCTTCCAGGACTTGGCTTTGCCATTACTCGACCTGTGATGATAAATTAATTGAATCAATGCGATTCTTCTCAACATAATTAGCACTGTGGTAATAAGAGAAGAGCTAGGTAAATAGATAACAATATATAGGTTTGTAGAACAAATAGATATAGATGACATATGTGCCATTTTTGGTTTGTTTGGACACATAGAAAGGATGAGTGAAGAAAGATTGACGAAACAGATATACAAAGCAAAAGTGTGTGCAAGAAGAGGCAGAGGAAGGACACGTTCCAACTACCTGGATCAAATAGATCTGGCGCTCAAGGGCGGGAACTTCAAGAGTACTCGAAACCGACGAGCATGTATGAAGAGACTGATGAATGTGGACGAAGCGAAAGCGGTATGTAAGTCTAGAGAGAACTGGCGCTCTATACTCTCTGCCTACCCCGTTAGGGACTTGGCGTGATGATATGTATATATGTGCCAAAAAAGGTATTATATGAAGATGTATACATATCTAACTGTAAGATAGAAGTCAAACTAATAAACGAAAATCATCAGGCGGAATCCCTAGCGGGGTAGTTATAATAGAAATATAATATATAAATACCGACCTTTGTTATATTTGGATAATTATTCCCCTCTATTTTACTCTGCATTGCTGTATGGTTGTGAGGATGTGATTTTAAATACATATTTTTTTATCTTCACGCCTTCCTTCAAAGTACTCCTATGGGAAGGTAGTGTGTAGGTAGTATCCGCACACCCACTTTCCACCAGGGTGAATTTTAGGTGCCTACGTGAATTTGAATGTAAAGGTAGTATAAAGATGCTTCGGAGTTTTACCTGTGAACATGGCTGGACCCCCAATGAGAAAAGAGCCATCCCCCACGTCCATACTCCAACCGAACGAGTCCACGGCTTGCCCTAAAAAATATACAAGATTAATTTTGGACGTACCAAACAAACTGACCTAGACCCAAATTAAGCAAAAAATTGTTTTGGGAATTAGACAACAAATTTCATCCTTCATAAGATTATCCATCTATAAATAATTATATGCATAGGCCATCTCTAAACATAGAAACACGGATTTGCTCAAGTGTCTAAGTCAATGTCCAAGAATATTTGTGTTCACCACACAAATATCTGCCCTCAGTGGAAATCGAGCACGCAACCTCAATTTTCGCAGCCAGGATTTTTTACCACCGGACCAGACAGTTGTCAAGGAGTTATTATTGTAATTCAGAAATTCATACAAATATTGATTGAAATTGCTGTTTTAAAAAAGTCTTGAGTATAAGTTCTTTCTTGCTAACTAATAAACGAAGGGATTTAATAGCTTGAAATTTTATATGACATTTAATAGCTCCCGTATCAGGACATAACAAAGATCGCCGCTGCCTCTGGAGCTACCCTCAAGTGCCTTTGCAATAAGTAATATTGCTACAAGGATATGCAAGTAACAGATGTATGTGACGTACATAAAAATATCCCGTTTAAACATAGCAATTGCGCCAATATTTCTTACAGTACAAACATCATACATGTCACGGGGTAGGCAGAGAGTGTAGAGTGTTAGTGAACATAATACTTAGACAAGATTTTAATTCCATCTCACCATATTTTGTCACATCATCATATCTGCTCTCTCCAATATTGTCCAGCTCAACTATCCTGGAGTAATCCTTGTCCAGTATTTTGATACACGCGCCTTTAGACCCAACATTCTCGTAGCGCCTAGCTGGAAATTCAAAACAAACATATTTATTAGCTAAGGTGTATGTATAAACATATATGTGTGTTTGGTAAGGTAAGACTATACGTAAGCTAGAGAGATCTGGCGCTCTACTCTCTCTGCCTACCCCGTAAGGGACTCGGCGTGATGATATGTGTACCTCCCCACAAGGATCCCCGAAGGGATAGGCAGAGGTGTAAAGAAATGCTATGCCGAGTCCATCGCCGCTTCTCAAGCACGACTATACATATTTGAATATCTTCCCAGACGTATACAGTTTACTTCTCGATGTTTCCTTCGTAATAAAGCTCTTATTGTTATTAATCACAGTACTTAAGTTAAGAAGAGCTTGGTACAGTCGGAGCTACGACTACTCTAGCCACTCGGCCACCACGGCTCCATCAAATTTGATTTTTTGAATTGAATATGTACTATGATATAATTGAATAATAGGCTTTATTAGGTAGGTAAACATCGTTCGAAAGCTGCATACGTCTGATAAGAAATTCATAAAAATTGGTTGCTCTTCGCAGACCCTTCTGATGTGCCGTATATTTTTATTGCAAACATCCATTTCCCTATGATTATATATTTCTATTCAAATGTGTCGAAATCGACACAGAAACCCCGAAGGTAATAAAAATAATAAATAAAATAAATACCTTGGGACAATTCCACATCAATTGACATAGCCCCAAATTAAGCAAAACTTACTTATATAGATACATAAATACACAAATATCTGCCCTTGCCAGCGGGAATAGAACCCGAGACCTCAAGTTTCGCAGTCAGGAGCTCTAAACACTACACCAGACTAGCGTCTAATGGTCTAAAGTTCAAATAACGAGGGCACCAGAGCAGGGACATAAGCAAACGTAGTACCTAACAGTTTTACTGTTTTCAAAATATAAAAAAACTAAGCAACACACATCCCATTTCAACCTTTACAAATGATAGTTCGACGAAAGCTTGAATTTCCTCCCAGGCATATATTTATATTTATTTGTAAAAATAAATATAATAATATAAATAAATAAATATAAATTTACGGTCCATAAGTGGCAGCAATCGCTTACTGTTATATTATGTATATTAATTTGTCACCTTTTTTTTTTATAATGAAAACAAAATCGCGTATGTTGATCTCAAGAACGATTTCTTTTTATTATTATTATTATATCCTCACGCCTTCCCACAAGGGTCCCCGAAGGGGTAGGCAGAGGTGTATAGGTAATAAATACCCACACACCCACTTTCCGCCAGATGTATATTTGGTGCCAACGTGACAGATGGGAGTCCATCGCCGTTACTCAAGCACGAGTATACATACGCCTTTGAATTTCTTCTCAGACGTATGCAGGTTTCCTCTCGATGTTTCTTCCCCGTAAAGCTCGTGGTGTGACTAATCACTGTACTTTAGTTCAACTCATTGGTACAGTCGGGATTCGAACTTGCGATCTTTGTGTCGCAGGCAACTGCCCGAACCACTCGACCACCACCGCTTCTCAGTATAAATAAATGAAACTTATGTAGGCACCAGACAATATAATACTTACACGATTCAAATTTACCAATTGCACGCGGAGCACAAGTCTGAAAAAATAATAAAAATAACTACAACAGCCACCATAAAGTAAAAAAAAACAGAATTGTAATGGATTTGTGCCCTAAGCATATTCAAATTCGCGTGCTTAATCCCCGACAGGTACTTACCAAATGAAACTCCTATGCCTGAGAAAAGGGTAACTAAATAAATGTTAACAACTGCTTACATATTCAAAGAAACAGACTGTGTCTGAAAACGCTGTGTCTAACTGTGGTCACGCATTTATCAATATGCCGGTGGACGAAGAACAAAAAACGTAGCCTATTAATACTTACGTAAAAATTTTTCGTATCTGATTTTAGCGACGCTCCCAGCCAGAAATCGTGCTTATATGTGCTAAGATCTGCAACAAATAGTGGACATTAGATTCGATTCAATAATTGCTACATTATGTCTGTCGGCCTATCCAGGCACTCGCAGTAATAGACGAATAAATCTTTAACTCAAATCAAAGCATACTTACGATTTCGGCTGATATGAACATGTATATCGGTGCAGTTTCGTGTCTCTATATCACATGAGAACACTTGGCCGATGTCATTCCCTCGAGGTGCTCCCACTATAAGCCTGAAATAAGCCTATTTAAATACCACATTCCCATTATCAAAAGAAACTAAAGTCTACTGGTAACATTACCACGGGATTTGTATGATTTTTTTTCAAAAAATTCAAGTCTGTACCATACAATGTGTAGAAAATACATTATGGGCAATACATATTTTCTTAAATATTTTAATTATTAGTAGGTAGGTAGGTAGTAGGTAGATTTGATGTTTAAAAAAAACTGAACGGTATTGGCATATTTGGCACGGGGATCGATTTTACTAGCTGGTATAACGCATGGGCTAAACAAAAATAAACCCGAACAAGAAACTAATATTTAATTAATAGTAGAAATACTCCTGCTATGTTTTATGTCTCTGTAAGCTTATTTGTTTCATGTATCAACTCACCGCTTATTGACAGCTTCATAAGTCATGCTGAACCCAAAGTAAGAGTTGTTGCGTTGCGGATTCGGATGTGTGAATGTGGTCATTGACCTCCCGTGATACAAGGCTTGTCCGGAGGGAAGCCATGAGGTATGCACTAACAGGAACACGAGATCTGAAAAGAAGGACATGCAGTTTCAGCGGCTATGACTATAAGACTAGCGCACTGTACGGTTTCAATAGGATACTAAGGATAGGAACCGGAAAAATTAATTGCTTTCTTATAGAGTGTATGTGTTAGTAACGACTAGACTGACCAGATTTTTTCTTGAAAACGGTGGTAACTAGCAATCTTTGTGTTGTAGGCAACTATCCGAAACACTTAGCCACTACTTTTTCAATGAATCGTGTGTTTTAATAATTCAGCTCGATAACATATAAACTAAATATTACACCTTCTATTTCGCCCTTAAATAATAATTAAGAATGAGAGTTTAGAGATACACATATAGATTATAAGCTATATTAACACATATAGAATATATTTTATTCACTTCTAACTAAACTCTTAACTAAATCACGTTTTACGCGAGTGAAGCCGCGGAAGCTGGGGATCCAAGTGGAAGCGTGCACGTCGCGATTCTGCTAGCCCAGAGGGCTGCAATTCCACTCAGTGCGCATAAGCCGGACGGCTGCTAGGGCGTGCCCCCGAGGCGACGCGCACCAGTCCGTCCCCGCTGGTGCGAAAAATCCAGCACAGTGCGGCGATGGGTACCGCCACCCATCACACGGAGTGCCTCACGGCGGGAAGTGGAGTGTGGAGTGTAGGATGAGTGTATGGAATGTAAGAGGAGGTATGGCTGATAAGATGAACGAATGGATCGATGTTATGACAGTGAGCGAGTTAGATGTTGTGTGCTTGTCTGAAACCAAGCGGAAGGGTAGTGGAGTAGACGAGCTCCCGGGCGGGAGTTTAGTGCTGTGGTCAGGTGTGGCAAACACCGAGCACGCCTGCCAGGGAGTGGGCATTCTACTATCCAGCCGCTTGGCAGAATGTATGATCAGTTATGATGCGGTGAGCCCCAGACTTATTTGGGCTCGCTTTAAAATAGGCCTTACCCGGCTATTTCTAGTCGCGGTATATGCTCCGGTGGCCTCAGCGGACACTTGCGACCTGAATAAGTTCTGGGAATGTGTGAGTAATGTTCTAGAGACGAAAAAAGGGAATGAAAAGCTGATTATTTGTTAGTATATATGGGAACGGAAAATGAGCGAAGCATGATAGATCTGTTTCTAATAGATCAGCGACTCAGAACACAGGTGATGGACACCAGGGTGTATAGGGGAGCTGACCTGGGAACGGACCACTTCCTAGATATAAAAAGAATAAGGGGTCTGTTCGCGGGCTGGCGATCCCGCGCTGGGGGTCCCTGTTCTGCAGTCGCAGACCGCATCAAAAGCTGGAGGCTTCAAGATGCGGCTATTAGAGACAGATATCAAGAAAGGGTATCTGAACAGCTGTCTGCTGGCTGTCTGCCTGTCCACCGAGAGATGTGTTTGAGAGTGTCGATGTTTGCGGGCAGTTCCTTAAGTCCAGCATATTATGCGCCGCGAAAGAGGTTTGTGGCATTTCGAAAGGGCGGAAAACCAAAAATGGCGATGGTTGGTGGGATGATAAAGTGAAAGAAGAAGTTAAAAAGAAGAAGGATGCAAGGCAAGACATTTTAGCTATGCCCAGCTCAAATGAAAGTATGAAAGAAAAGATGACAGAAAAATATCGCCTGCAAAAAGATCGCACGAAAGAGATAATAGCTTAGAAGCGTGAGAGGTTCCAAATGACTGTAGATGAAATTATGTGACTTTGTTTTTGATTTTTATTAGATTTTGTTTGTTTGTTTGAACGCACTAATCTCAGGAACTACTATTTCGAAAAATATTATTGCATTGGATAACACGTTTATTGAAGAAGGTTATTAGCTAAGCTACACAAAAGAGCAGATCTGTAATAATTGTATGTGCATTATTTAATTTTGTGCAAGCGACACCGCGGTGCACAGACTCCGTAGATATCCGTAGACTCGGCTTTATTGTATTAAAAAAATATATATTTAAATAGTTAACTTCTTGTCATGTGTTACGCAGTTTCTCCGAACGCGATTGACTTATGTTGCAAATAGTGTGTTATCCTTAAATTGTTAAATTTGATCAAAATGTTTTAATGGATTTGTCCTATTTAAACTGGTAGGAATATTTTGATATCTGATATGATGAACAAGTGACCGAGTGTGCTATATCGGTAAATGGGCAAATTCTAGAGCAAGTGAATGAATTTGTATATCTTGGAAGCATGTTCACACGAGATGGAAAGTATGAAAAAGATATTAAAAGAAGGATAACTGCCGTAAAAAAGGTGAATGGAGCCATGTCGGTGTTGATGTCGCAGTAAAAGTCTGAGCAAGAATGCTCGAGTTGCTGTCCATAACGCGATATTGGTACTTACCTTATTGTATTGCAGCGAATCCTGGGTATGTCAGAGGAAGTATGAAAATAGCTTGGATGCAGTTGAGATGCGATCTCTTCGAAAAATGTGCGGAGTAACAATATTAGATCGAATCCGCAATGAAGAGATTCGCAAATAAACTGGCGTGAATGAGGGCGTAATTGTAAAGATGAAGAAAGGCATGTTACGTTTGGACACATAGAAAGGATGAGTGAAGAAAGATTGACGAAACAGATATACAAAGCAAAAGAGTGTGCAAGAAGAGGCAGAGGAAGGCCACGTTCCAACTACCTGGATCAAATAGATCAGACTCTCAAGGACGGGAACGTTAAGAGTACTCGAAACCGACGAACATGTATGAGGAGACTGATGAATGTGGACGAAGCGAAAGAGGTATGTAAGTCTAGAGAGAACTGGCGCTCTATACTCTCTGCCTATCCCACTAGGGACTTAGCGTGTTGATATGTAAGTACGTATGAAGCCGCGGAGCAGCGAGAGTAAATAAAAAACACTTACATTTCATTCTGTAATCCTGTTGAATAACACATTTATAATGGGAACCATTTATGAACTCGGATCTCGAATTGACAATGTCAACGTTCCCGTCGTTTTCCTGGTAAATCTACACACACAAATATTTTCCTGTCCATCGTGCACAGGAATATAATACTACGGTCATAAGGAAAAAGGACGTTCCTACCAAAAGTGTGAATCGGAGAAAAAAAATATTTTTTATTCTCAAAATTAAAAAAATTCGCTGTGTGAATGTAAATAAAAATTACAAAAATTGTGTAATGCAAAATTAGTTTGATCTAAAGGATAATGGATGCAAATCTTATTAAAATATTATTAATGTATTTTAAAATCGATATTTTCCTTTTCATCATAGTAAAAAAAATCCAAGAAAATACGTATTACTGCAATGAAAAGACGTTTCTGGCGAGATTCGCCAAAAACCGACAGTTGTTTTTATTCGTCGATTTATTTCACATCGAGGAAATACTGAAGTCAGTCTCCGCCTTTAAGTGAAAAGATATTAATACATTGCGATCCCCTGCACCCTGCACAAATTACTAGCGTAACTAAGTGGAAAAGACGCTACTGCCACTTTTTTCAATGATACTAGATTTAATAGGCACATCCGCGCAGTAACGTCTTCTCGTTTTATAATCACGTAAATATTTTGTATATTATTAGGACGCTTCTACTTCAATGCGTCTTTTCAACTAATTATATGCCAGAAACGTCTTTTTCTATTTTGTGACCATAACGTTATACAGTAGAAGCGTTTTATTTGCTTATCGAATTTAAAGGGTTGCGGTAGTTCAATCCCTATGTAAAAAATACTGGTAGATGCGCCTTTTTTTACTGAATCCGAATATGTATGTAACTCATTTTTGAAAAAAAAATTAGATACGTCCTTTTGCCGTATGACGGCAGAATAACACAAATTGGTAATTTTGTATATTTTGTAAAACTCAAGCGAAAGTTTTTATTAACGCAAATAATACACTGCAATACACATTGTGCTTTTGCTGCGGATGGGAATCGAACCCGTGATCAAAAATTCTAAAAATTAGTTACTTTGTTTGTTGTTACGTACTTTGTTTTGTTCGATCGGAAAGGTTTTTAATTTAGAAAGGCAGCTTTATTGGAATGGATGGAAGCTTCCAGACTTGAGTTTTTCCAGCATTGTTAACAATTACCGTCATATTTCAATTAATCTACACAAAACATTAACAAATTATACACTTAAACCTCACTCAGCAAGAATACTGTATATTGGTGAGAGAAAAGCTTGAAAATACAACATTCAGTACTATAAGAGCTCATCGCAAAAGACAGACAGACAGACGTGGCGGGTACTTTGTTATTTAATATAACACATTGTGTTATGCACCTAAGATCTCGATGTCCTAGAATGGTCGTGTGAACTAAGGAACTAGATGTCCTAAGGGTTAGGGTGAATAATAATACCACGACTGCATTCTGAACTACTGACTCGTATTGAGATCTCTCTCTTGTCGTTCCCTCATGACTGAGGATCGTGGTCATCAAGAAGTGGTCCACACCTGGAGTGAATTGTTTGCACTTTGCTTCCATCGGCTTCTGTCTGTCCATCGCGCCCCTGACGACGTAGCTAAACCTCGGGGACCTGGAGTCTTTTATTTGATCGGTCCATCTGGTAGGAGATCGGCCTCTCGGTATTGAGATCTGGAACGGGGGTTCATTTGATCATTATGTCTAATATTAAACAGTCGGAACGAAACCACAGCTCGTTCTATTGAAGGTAAGCGCCATCTAGTGGATATTTGCAAACTAAAATAATAATTTACCGTAACCAATTTGCATTTGGTCACTAACAATATGTAATGCAAATTAAAGCAATGGCAAAAAAGTGTATGCAACAATTTTATGATGATTATTTAGAATGTGAAAACGAACAAGCACACATCTACATTTATTAAAACGCGCAACCGAGTCGTTATATAAAATAATATATATTTACCATAACTGGTATATAAATAGATGTTACATTATCCTTATAGTATGTCTGCTCCAAATCATTGACAAGGTAAATCAGTTGAAATATACACGATTGAAATAAAGGGTAGTGGGATCTCATGTGTATGTATCCTCACTCCCTATCCCAGAAGTGGTAGACAGTGGGTGTATATAGGTAGTACCCACTCCAACTTTCCGCCAGAGAAAACAATTTGGAAAGCCTTTTATATATATATCTATCCTCACGCCTTTTAGGTGCGTGACGTGATAGATGGCGAGTCCATCGCCGTTAATCAAGCACGACTATACATACGCTTTTGAATTGCTTTTTTCAGACGGTTAGGTTTCCTCGCGATGTTTTCCTTCACCGTGAGGCTCTTGGGGTGACTAATCACTGTACAGTCTCATGTTCACTCATTGGCACAGTCAGGATTCGAACTTGCCATTTTGGTGTCGCAGGCAATAAATTGCTATAAAAAATATTAATAAATGCATAGTTCGTTTCAAATGTTTGTTCCTGTTTCACGCAAAAAATACTGAACGGAATAGGATGAAATCACGCGCAGGGATAGATTATTAGCTGGACTAGCGCATTGGATATGCGAGTTCCAGAAGAACGTAACGTAAATAAAAAATACAATGAAATGATTTTTAACGCGGGTGAAACCGCAGGTTATAGCTAGTTCAATAATATTTATGTACCCATACAAAGTCAGACGGAAAAACTATAGTTCTTGTCAGATATTTTCCTCGTTTTACAAATCATAATAATATATACACGCACGCATTCATCGGTCGCTCTTTAGTTCCAGTAAATTCCCCACCACCTTCTTTCCATACATGGCATTCTTATAATAAGTCGTATTGGCATAGAATTGAAAATTAATTTGTGATATTGTGACAAACAGTGGAATCATGTACGGTAAGAATATATTTTATTTATCAATACAAATCTGTACCTACTAACATTGCAGGGAGGCAATTTGTTTGCTTGTTTTGTACGCGCTCAGCGATCATAAACTACCAATCCGATTTAATAAACATTTTTGTATGTAGGAAGTGAAATCTCTGTAATTCCGCTTAAGATTAAAAAAACAACATTATCTACCCTCTTTACTTATACATGCATATACATATCATCTCGCCGAATATCTCACGGGGTAGGCAGAGATAATAGGACGCCAGTACACTCTAGACTTACCCCCTTTCCTTCGACCACATTCATCAGTCGTTACTTACATTCTTTTTTATATATGTATAAATGAGTTATGGCTAAAAGTTGCTGAAATCTATGACGCCTGACGTCACTATGCCTAAGTCTGGTTATATGGTAAAGGAAAAAGGAAGATAATACACGTTTCTAATGTTTGCATGTGCTTCTCACATGACCAACAGATGGCGCTGTATTTCAAATACACGTGTGTGACTCGTTGCAGCGTTGTATCAACAATGCACACATTTCTTTACTAACGATAATTTCGTTCCTCTAAATGATAGACACTAATCAATTATGTTTGTATTGTATTTGTACCTTAGTCTTGGCTGTCCTATGCATCTATGTATAACTATCTATATAAGAAATATTAAAATGTTGTCTATTTACCATAACACAAGCTTTGCTTATGTTGGGGCTAATGTCAATTAGAACGGAATTGTCCTAAGCTATATAATATTATTATCTTTGCTTTGAAAGAGCCGTGGTGGTCGAGTGGTTCGAGCAGTTGCCTGCGACGTAAAGGTCGCAAGTTCGAATCCCGACTGTACCAATGAGTTTTTCTGAACTTAAGTACAGTGATTAATCACACCACGAGCTGAACGGTGAAGAAAAACATCGAGAGGAAACCTACATACGTCTGAGAAGAAATTCAAAGGCGTATGTATAGTCGTGCTGGAATAACGGCGATGGACTCGCCATCTGTCACGTAGGCACCTAATATACCTATACACCTCTGCTTACCCCTTCGGAGACCCTTGTGGGAAGGCGTGAGGATATATATATAAGAAATATTAAAGTGATGTCTAGTTACCATAACACAAGCTTTGCTAAAATTGGGGCTAATGTCAATTAGAACGGAATTGTCCTAAGCTATATAATATTATTATCTTTGCTTTGATCTTGCCGGGCTTATGTCATTAAGCGTATTATTTATTTCCAGAACTCGCCTTGTTCACGGTCTTTGCAATAGTGCACCGCGGCGCCAGTGTGTATCTGCATGAACCTTCGCATGTCGTATTTAATCACCCTAAAGGTGTAAAAGATGCCGACTTTGGCTTTACCATGGCCTACCAGGCCGGAGATCTACGGAGACTAGGTATATTTTGGCATCATTTTTACACCTGTTGGTATATATTATACAATGCAGTGATTCATGGTCGCTGATGGGGAAGGCAAAATGCGTTCGATGCTTCCAGATCTTGCAAAAATAGGTGTGCATACGATGTATATCTGTTTCGTCAATCTTTCATCACTTAGCATTTGTCTTTATAATTGAATTATTAAAAAAAAATTATTCATAAAAATAAAATGGCTTTGTCGATTTTTTTCATTACCAGAACCTATTTATTTAAATGGGATATGCTTCCAGTTATTGGAGCACCCCGTGACACCTACATTGGAAATGTGTTCACGTGCCCCATACCCGGCGGGAGGGCGGGGACCGCATCGGCAAAATGTGAGGAGGTCAACATCGACTTTGAATACTTAACTAATAGTTCCAGAGGTAAGCATTTAATTAATTACAACTGAGTCATGAAAACCCCAAACTAGACCAAAAAGTATCAACGACTGAAACGTGAAACTAGATATAAATATACATACATAGATACTTGTACCACCCGTGGTGGCCGAGGGGTTTGAGCAGTTGCCTGCAACACAAAGATTGCAAGTTCGAGTCCTGACAGCACCAATCAGTTTTCCTGAACTTCAGTAAAGTGATTATTCACACCACGAGCTTTACGGTAAAGGAAAACATCGAGAGGAACCTTCATACGTTTGAGAAGAAGTTCAAAAAGACGTATGTATAGTCGTAGTTGAGTAACATAACCCGACGAATACGTGTGATAAGAAATCCAAAGACGGGTCTCACGAGGGTCCCCGAAGTCGAAGACAGATGTGTGTTGTGTGTACACCCACTTTCCGCCAGAGATATATTTCAGGTGCCAAAGTGACAGATGTTACGAGTCTATCGCCGTTACTCATGCACGATACATACGCCTTTGAATTGTTTCTCAGACGTATGCAAGTTTCCTCTCGATGTTTTCCTTCACCGTAAAGCTCGTGGTGTTACTAATCACTACTTAAACTCAGAACTCATTGGTAAAGTCGGGATACGAACTTGTGATCTTTGTGTCGCAGGCAACTGCTCGAAACACTAGGCCACCACGGTTTTGTTAAATAAAAATAATATACCGTGGGTAGTTCTTCCATAGTTCAAACTGAAACCACCGTCTATCCTTCCAGTTATGATTGCACCTCCTTATTTGAAAATATTGATTTCACGTACCGGTATAATAGTGAGGGCCTGGAATATAATGATAACGTATCCGGACAAATCGGGTTAAACCGGTGTGCGACCCAAACAATGCTTATTATAAGGCCAGTTCGTCCCGGTGGTAAATTCTGATGGATTTCTCATTGCCCTGTTTTCAGTCGGTTTTCCGGATCAATCCTATCATCTGGGTGCTTCGGTAGCGGCGACCGCGGATTATTTTCTGGTACGTTTTTTTTTTGTTATGCCTTAAACATTCTATGTTACATCGGAAATTTGAATTGACAGCTTCTTTAAGAATATCTTAAAAGGTACGGTATAATGAGTTCACCTGCATACAGCACATACATGATTTCATTGACCCATTGATTGATTGAGGGAAGAGGAAGACCAAGAGAGAGATAGCGTCTCTCATGTATCTATATATACAGGCCGAGCCCCTCACAGCAGAAAGAGTGGATCGCCAACACCAGTTCTCTGTAGACTTACAGACTCTTTCACTTTATCCATATTCATCAGTGTCTTCATACATACTTGATGCGGAAGACGTATGTAAGTCTAGAGAGAACTGGAGCTCTATGCTCTCTGCCTACCCCGTTAGGGACTCGGCATGATGATGACATACTTTATTATAAGGTCAACACGATAGATGTGCGAGATTCTTTGAACTTTTGCTACTTAACTGAACGGCGAGGCCAAAAGGCAAGCCAGGCTGTGGCACACTAATAACGTTCCAATTTTAACATTTCAGACATGTGCTCCGTTAATGACGGCGGAGATTATACCCCCGAATGATAAAGCATCGTACAAACCTGAGTATGACGTAACTGGTGCCTGTTTTGTGTATAACGACACTGCATACCGTTTATTCGATGTATTCGAGAGATACCTTCACAAAGACCGTGTAAAAACCCAATATATTCGGAAACGTGAGCTATATTATTTTGTATTTTATCATGGTATGAGCAGTGCTATTGCAGTGGTGCAAGTAGTCACCCCGATCGCCTTATTGTGAAAGTGAGTCAATATTGTAATTAAGCATACCACAGGTTTTGCCGTGAACGATAATATTAAGAGGAAATCCGCAGTCAAACCTAATACATAAAATGTGTAAGACAGACCAAAACAAAAGCGACAGCAGAGGGTATATTTTTCATCTTTTGGTCTAAGACATAGAAATCTCTTCTTCTTCTTCTCCTGTTAAACTTCATTTAATATAACTCTTGCAGGAACATTTATTGGTGGGACTGGTTGGAACTCATTGGTGGATGAGGTGAATGGCTTGATGCTAGTAATGAAGTCATCTTTGGACGCAGACATACTGCATGTGCCTCTCAACGAGCCTCTCAAAAGAGTTACTTCAAGGACACTGCGAGGCCTATCCTGGATAAAGGGAGAAGACCGCTACGATTGGGATATTAATTATCTACATGCACGCACAGATGTTGGTTAGTGATATTTTTTACAATTAATAGAATAATAACCAGATATAAACATAAAGAAACACTCAAGGATGGAACGTTAAGTCGAAACCGAGGACCATATATGAGGATACCGCAATAGGCTTGTAAGGCTAGAATAAAGTGGTGCTCTATTTTCTCTGTCGGCTACGTGGGGACTAGATGTCAGTTCCTATAGTAAAGCGTATACTATGGAAACTAGACAATGATGTATAAAAATATACAGGCAGAAGAATTCCAAGACCAATCTATACTAATATTATAAAGAGGAAAGATTTGTTTGTTTGTTTGTTTGTTTGTTTGTAATGAATAGGCTCCGAAACTACAGGACCGATTTCAAAAATTCTTTCACCTTTGGAAAGCTACATTATCCCCGAGTAACATAGGCTATATTAAATTGGACCCGATAGGTGGCGCTGCGATCGAGTTTCAAGAATTTTTGCCTTTTTACCCGGGCGAAGCTTTCTGTGTGTTTCTGTGTGTCTTAAGCTAGATTCGAGAATGGTTTAGATTTACAATTGGACCCAATAGGTGGCGCTGCGATCGTGTTACGGGCAATTTAACTTTTTCACCCGAGCGAAGCTGGGCGGGACAGCTAGTGCACAAATATACTTGTTCATCTCACAAGGGTTCCCACCAAAAAGGAGCCGAATCCGCGACCTGAAGCTTCGCAGTCAGCCATATCTGGGCTAATTATGACACCATTTCGGTCACAGTAAATAATAAATAAATAGACATCATTTGGATTAATTTCAGGATTCGGTTTAACTGCAGGAAAATTCTTCTCTAATGAGACAGTATACGCGTTTAGCTTGCAGACCCAGACGACCAGTGGTGAAGTATGTTGATATTTTATAAGAATAAATAATATGAACCAGCTGTGTCCGGCTTGCGTTGGAAAGCCAGCCAATTTTCATTGCTATCTGTTGAACGGTATAGACGTTGATCTTCTGCCGTGCCTTCTAGCGATCTAGCGACCTGTTTTTATTTTGAACGAACTCGAACTCGAAAGTATGCAAGATGAATAGTTTAGGAGTACATAGAGGATAAATATACATACAAAGATTCTTATAGATACTACTAAGATGGCATGGCATACACATGCATTTATACAGATTCTAGCGGTAGCCCGCGGTAACGACCGCATAAAATTGGCTCTTATCGTTGTT
Source organism: Drepana falcataria (assembly GCA_945859725.1). Taxonomy (NCBI): domain Eukaryota; kingdom Metazoa; phylum Arthropoda; class Insecta; order Lepidoptera; family Drepanidae; genus Drepana; species Drepana falcataria. The sequence continues at coordinate 2,666,506 of OX243925.1, forward strand.
TGGCCAGTAGCCAGATAATATTGATGTAATGTCATTAGATTCATTAATTAGTTATGAATAAAAATACAAACATTCTCAAACACATTCACATTTATAATATAAGAATGATTGTAATGCGATCTTTTTTTAGATACTGTTCCTAGAATACAACCAGAAACTTAACAAACTCGTTACGATGACCTTAAGCTACAAACATCCTGTTAAATTGGCTAGTGATGACGTTGGCTCTATGTTCGGGTCAGTGTTGAGTAGCGCTGATATAAATCAAGATGGGTATGCAGAGTTACTTGTGGGTGCTCCCACACTGTCCGATGACAACTATGGGCTGGATGTTGGAGCGATTCACATTTACCTCGGCGGTAGTGAGGTGAGATTCCTGTTTTGTTTTTATTTATTGTCGAACTTATAGCTAAGAACAGGTCCGTAATGATTCAGGTTAGGTCTTTGTTGAGAGCCGCGGTGGCGTTGTTAACTCAGATTGCAGATTCGAACCTGGTTTGTACCAATGAGTTTCTCAAAACTTACGTGAAAACACCGTGAAGAAATTTGTCTACTCTTACCAAGACATTCAAAGACGTATGTATCGACGTACTTGAAAAACGGCGACTTTTCTCTCTCAGTGATCCTTGTGGCTAGGCATGAATGGAGTTAAAGTTAGTGGTATGTAAATAGTTCCACTGTTTATTAATATTACAGTTAATCAAGGATCCAGATACTCAACGCACAATAGTAGGTGTCAACGAGTTCGCTAGATTCGGCTCAGCGATTGCAATTAATGACGTCGATGAAGATGGCATACCAGGTAATGTGTGATAAAGGAAAACAGAAATCCTATTAGTAGTAGTCTATATTCTTATACTTATGATATTATGTTGGTGGTAACCGCTTGATTACCATCAACATATGTTTATTAAGCTGAATGCTTATTTACCTAAGAAGGTAAATAAGCATGCAGCGTATGTAAAAAAACTATACAAATTCGGTTGGTAGAAACATACTGGCATCATCAAGAAACACTCCTCTAAATTTCTTCCTTCTCTTACCGTAAAATTGAAATTCCTCTATAACACTGTTTTACGCCAAAACTTTTGCAGAAATCTTCGTCAGTGCTCCCTTTGAGGACGATGGTGTTGGAGCACTTTATGTATTCTCTGGATACGTCATCAAACATTTTATAAGCCATAAGGAAGCTGACGTGAAGCAAAGTGTGTCTCAACTCAAGCATCAGAGGATTCAGGTTAAAGACACTAGAAAATTCGGATACAGCCTCCAAGTAATACCTGACAAGGAACATCAGGGTATATGCAATGGTAAGATCAGCAATTCTTTATCTTTTTCTTTCAAACAACTGGTCGATAAGATTAAATTTTCTTCAATTATTTAGATGGTACTCCATATTTTGAAACATGCCGAAGTAAAGTTTTGAACGAATTCGCTATTGATATGCCAGCTGTTTTATTGCGTATATTTAGTAAAGTCTGGCTCTGTACCTCGAATAGGTACTAGAATCGGACTTACAGTAATTGAAACGACAAAATACAAGTACAAGTATTACATTTATAATTTTGACGTGTCGGTATGTCACCTAAACGAATAGACCGAATATGGTGCGGCTATTTTTGTTTGAAAGCTGACTTAATCGAGGTGAATAGAAATTTATAAAGATATATTCAGTCGTTTCAAGGTCATCTGATTTTTTTATTTTCTTTGTATTCGGGAGTTACTAAACAAAAATGTTTTTATTTTAGATATAATAAGATCTGTTCGATGTAAAGAATATCTTACTAATATTATAAATGTGAAAGTTTGTAAGTTTGGATGTTTGCGGTTCTTTCACAGCTAAACGGCTGAACCGATTTGGCTGAAAGTTGAAGTGGTGATAGCTTATACCTAGGAATAGGACATAGGCTACTTCTTTTTTAATCCTGAATAATTCAAAGTTCTTATAATATAATGTATGTTGCTCTTTCACGGTATAGCGGCTGAACCGATTCTAGCAGGAAAATTTCCAAAGCTACTTTTTCGAACTCCACGCGGGCGAAACCGCGGGCATAAGCTAGTTATAAAGAATTTTCCTATATTATTTGATCCAGGGTTGGCCGTGGGAGCCCCAGCATCCGACAGCGTGTTTTTGTACCGATGTCTTCCTGCTATTCGTGTTGATCTGTCAGCGAAGCTCATGGGATCAGAAGTTAGTTCACTTGTTTTTTATTTAATATCTTTTCGATACGAGACAAGCTTGAAAAGGGTAGGTTGTAGTAAAACCCTTTTACCACCGGATATTTTGATATATATTTTGGCGCCGTTTCTCCGGCACTACTTACATACATCTTTGAATTTCTTCTCAATCGTGTGTAGGTTTCTTCTTGATACTTGTATTCACCGAGTTTATAAATAAGTCTTTTAATAAAATTTGTTTGTTAAAAATAACTTCTTAACAATATTACAACAAAATAATTTTGATACTGAAAACATGTTTGATGTTCAGCGAAACGTCTTCGTAAAGGGTTACAAATATTCATATAAATATTTGAAATTGAACAAATATTTGAACTCAGTTTCATTTAATTTATTTCTTCTCATTAATGTTACTGTTATTTCTTGTCGAACTAATGGAAAATTTCTGAGGTAATTTTGCCATGCATATATACGATAATATATACTTTGAATGCCGTGGTGGCCGAGTTGTTTGAGAAGTTTGCAACACAAAGTTAGCAAGTTCGAATCCCGACTGTCTTTAAGTCGTTGAAAACTGATCTCTTCTGCAAGACACTTCTTCACGTCCCATGAGGGTCTCCGAAGGTGTAGGCAGAGGTGTGTAGGCAGCACCCAACGTAACAGTTGGCGAGTCCATCACAGTCACAAGCACGATTATACATACGTATATGAATTTGTTCTCCAACGTATGCAGATTTCCTGTCAATGTTCTCTTTAACCGTAGAGTTCGTGGTGTGATTAATCTGCACTTAGTGTTTCATACTCGGCCACCACTAGTTATTAATGACTTAAATGTTTTCAGGTAGTTAGCACTCGAGCCTCTGAATTCACCATGGAAGTATGTGCTAACGTTCGCTATCCTTCAAAAGTTTCAACCATAAGTACAAGTAAGTTATAAAGCTTAGGTAACTAAAATTTTTACGAAGGGAAATGGAATCTGTAGAAATATTTTTAAGATTCAAAGTTTGTTTCGTTTGAACGCGCTACTCTTAAGAACTACTAAGCTCGATTTGAAAAAATTATTGCATTCGATAGCCTGCTTAATTAAGAAGGCAATATATTATATAATGCTAATAGAACTACCAAAGGGACCACTAGTAAAGAAGAAGATTTCCTGACGAGCTTAAATAGACTTATATTACTTTTGTAGCTGAGAGGGTGGATGGCCCGATACTCCGCCACTGGACCAAAATTCAAGTCTTCCCTACAGAGCGTGCAGCTAAATGATTTGATGATGTTATATTAAATATTTGATTGTATAATTTATTTGATGTTTAAAGGGGTTCACTAACATAGTTTTAAGTCAATTGTCTACTAACACCATGTATGTTCTCCGAAATAAAATTATTATTATTTACTTAAATATGAAATAGACTTCTGAAACTGAATGAAACGATGAGGTCCGTAAGTCAGAACGAAACGAACCGTATGTCTCAGAATCATCCAAGTTCTAAGCAAAGAGCAGCACTGATTTATGTCAGTAGGGCCGTGGTGGCCGAGTGGAGTTTTGTGCAGCACAAAGATTGTGAGTTTGGAACCCGACTGTACCAATGACATTTTGTGAACTTATGTACAGTAATTAGCCATACCAAGAGCCTTACAGGGAAGGAAAACATAGAGAAAATTAACATATGTTTGAGAATATATTCAAAGGCGTATATATAGTCGTGCTTGAGTAGCTGAGGTGGACTCGACATCTGTCATGTTGGCATTTAAAATATATCGCTGGCAGAAGGTGTGTGGGTACCACCACCATCCTATATGTTAATCAAGCTAATAATTTATATAATATTATAAAGAGGAAAGATTTGTTTGTTTGTTTGTTTGTTTGTAATGAATAGGCTCCGAAACTACTGGACCGATTTCAAAAATTCTTTCACCTTTGGAAAGCTACATTATCCCCGAGTAACATAGGCTATATTAAATTGGACCCGATAGGTGGCGCTGCGATCGAGTTTCAAGAATTTTACCTTTTTACCCGGGCGAAGCTTTCTGTGTGTTTCTGTGTGTCTTAAGCTAGATTCGAGAATGGTTTAGATTTACAATTGGGCCCGATAGGTGGCGCTGCGATCGTGTTACGGGCAATTTAACTTTTTCACCCGAGCAAAGCTGGGCGGGACAGCTAGTAATTTATATGTATGCGAAATTAAACCGAATTCCGTTCGATAGCTTTTGCGAGAAAGGGGAACAAACATTCTCCAAACTTTCGCATTTATAATATCAGTAGAACATTTTCAGATTTGTTATTGACATCGCAAGTACTAACACCAGGCAGCGATATAAAGTTATCCGATGCACTGCAAACTATTGATCTGTCACCGAAGCTTGACACCTACTGCCGCAAAGTTACAGTGGACATTGTGAGTATGACTGTATATAGTAGATACATGATGTATGTATAATGTGCCATTCACGAAGACCTACCAATATCTAGTCGAGGGGGTTGTGTGGTGCGGGGAGTAAGACTTGACTCTATTAAATGTAGTGTGCGTGTGCACTCATAGGTAATCAGTGTGTACCGACAATACTCAGACATTAATGGAAGGTTGCACATTTACACTATAAGCTATGAGGAAGAATAGTGGGGTGCGTCTTCGTGGATGGCACTATCTATAACTATGCGGGGTGCTTTACAAAATGGGATATTTACCCAATATTAGTGACAATGTCTTGCTTTCAAATTGCAGAAGGACTCAGATTCACATCAATACTTGTTTGAAGCTCAAGTGGGACTGAACAAAGAAATGATGGAAAATATTAAAAATGACAAAGGTACGAAACAATTCAGTTTAGCTAGGTTTCAATTTGTCAGCAAGGGACGGCAATGCGCGATACCCCTGGAGATGCAAGCGTCCGTAGCGGCGGTGACCGCTTACCATTACACTGACCTCATGCTTGTTTGCCACATTGCTGGTATAAAATCTAAGGTGAGACAAAACACAACGGCATCTCCTAATGAAATTGTCCGGAAACGGTAATCTTATTTATTGACTTCCTCATCATCATCAGCCTTCAGCAGTCCACTGCTGGACTTAGCCCTGTTCCATGGCGCGCCACAACACTCTGTCTTCCACCCTTCGCATCCAACCGCCGCAAGCGACCCTCTTAAGGTCGTCCGTCAACCGTGCCTCAGGACGCCCTTCACTACGTTTCGACTCGTCTGCCCCACCGTTCATCGATCCTGCGACAGACGTGGCCAGCCCAACGCCACTTCAGCATACTAATTGTTTGAGCAACGTCGGTCACTTTCGTACTTTGTCGGAGAATGTTATTTCGAATTTATCCTTGAAAGAAACCCCTGCAAGAAATTTTCTTCCTACTGGCGGATAAAATAAATACCATGTATCTAATGTTTAAGAGTCTAAAACCATCGCATTATTCCCTTTCAAATTAAACCGATTTGGAGCATATTGGTTGGATACTTTCAAAGTATATAATAAATAATAATTGATTTTATTTTAAACGGATAATACTTTTCAGTATTCAAGGACACATGGCTTACATTGTCTGAACAAAGCGACCTCAAAGCCAAGGTCGCGGTACCTCGTCATTGTACGGGCGATGAATGCAAGCCTAATTTGACAATGAGCCTCGACTGGTCTATAAACAAGTAAGTTAACCTAACTTATTTACAATTATTGACGGCCGTATAGTCTAGTTGTAAGAGTCCCTGGTAGCGAAATATGAGGTCACGGGCTCGATACCCGTTGCGGGCGATATTGGATTAATATACCCGAATATTTGTATCGTTAATAGTACTCGAAATCAGCGAACATGTATAAAGAAACTGATGAATGCCGATTTAACGGTCTTAAGTTAAGGAAATTCATTGGTACAGTGGGTCGACTGACAATCTTTGTATTGCAGGCTCGTGGTAGCTCAAGTACTCGAACCAATCAATCACCACGGCCTTATCATTGTTATTTAATTATTTGATTTTACTTGCCAGAGATATACATTATACGCTTGGCTCGAGTATGAATGAGACTGTGAAATTGGTTGTACGCAACGACGGTAACAATTCGTATGCAGCCTGCGCGATTGTGACAGTCCGGGGAGCGCCGGCCAAGGTCGGGTGCACTAGCCTTGGCCAGGGGAAATACCAATGCGATATGCCCAAACCACTTCGTTTGGGTAAAGAGGTACATACTTGAAATAATTACTAACCTAAGGGTTTGCTAAAGCTCTATAAGTCCTGAATGTGATTGGGCCACTCTTGATTAAACTGAAAAGTGAGATGAAACCTCCTTGCACCTTGAAAGCGCCGACCCGGGCCGAACCAGTGCCACAAACTAAGGTTTCGTACCCCATAGTAGATAATGCTCCTAGTTCTGTTGTGCTGTCTTAGCATTTAACAAGTATCTGGCCTTTGGTCTCACCATTGTGTAGTTCAGTTGCAAAACTTCCCGGAACTCACGATACGAGAGACAACTAAAAAAACTATGTAAAATGTAGAAATACATGCGACTCCTCTAGACAAATCGTTTCCGTTCGGGCATACAACATATACAATATCTATAATTTATATGGCAAAGAAACCAGCATCTTTTCCGCAGATAGTATTTCCGCATTGCCATACATTAAATAGCGTGCACGCTATAGATAGTGCCATCCACGAAGAAGCGCCCCACCAATTTCTAGTCGAGGGGGTCGCGGGATGCTGGGAGTATGAGCCGAGTGTATTAATTTACTCAAACATTAGTGGAAGGATGCACACTTATACTATAAACTATAGGGAAGAATCGTAGGGCGAGTCTTCGTAGATGGCACTATCTATAGCAGAAAAGGTTTTCAGATATTCTACGTTTATATGGCTTAACGAAGGGGTTCAAATAAACACGATACTTCACTTCTCAAGTAGGTCGGTTTGCTAAGGCACTTGTCAAGAGCCCCTGCGGATTTTCGGCTTGTATGCAAATGTATGTTGACGGCGTATCCAATATATGTTGATTAATAGCTAGATTAATAAGTACATAGGGTATGTGTAATTCGAGAAGTAAATTCCGGAAAAAATATCTACAAAAGGTCAAACCCAATGAATAGATATAAAGTGAATATGGCATGAAGTTCTTCAAGGAGAGCCTGAAAGGATACCTGCAGACATATATCCTCACGCCTTCCCACAAGGGTTCCCGAAGGGGTAGGCAGAGGTGTATATATATTGAGCAATTTATTACCCCAGATGCCTGCCAGCTATTTCGCCACATTAGTGTAACAATATAATGTATGTAATATGTTCACTGTGTTGAAATTTTCAGAATCCGATCGACTTCGTTTTAGATATGTCCAGACCGAAGAACACAGATCAGATGTTGGTTGTAGAAGCGGAACTGCGGGAAATCTGCAAAATTGCAGGAAATTATACGAGAACCTTAAATGTACAGTACGAGCTCAGCACAGATGACGTATACGTTCTAGGGTAAGTACATTTATTTACTACCATCTGTATCAATAAAATAAAGTAGTAAGACAACTATTATTAATAAAATGTTATTGTGCAGGACTTCTTAGACGCTAAGTTAAAGTAGGTTATTTGTATTTTTATTTATTTATGTACACTATCGGTTTATTGTTTGTATAGATACTTACTTGTGTGTGTAGTATAAGTGGGTGTGTGGGTATTACCTATACACCTGGCGTGTATAGGAAGGCCTGAGAATATTTATTTTATTTATTTATTAGATACCTACATACATATCATCACGCCAAGTCCCTAACGGGGTAGGCAGAGAGTATAGAGCGCCAGTTCTCTCTAGACTTACATACCTCTTTCGCTTCGTTCACATTCATCAGTCTCTTCATACATGCTCGTCGGTTTCGAGTACTCTTAACGTTCCCGTCCTTGAGAGTCCGATCTATTTGATCCAGGTAGTTGGAACGTGGCCTTCCTCTGCCTCTTCTTGCACACACTTTTGCTTTGTATATCTGTTTCGTCAATCTTTCTTCAATCATCCTTTCTATGTGTCCGAACCAACGTAACATGCCTTTCTTCATCTTTACAATCACGCCCTCATTCACGACAGTTGATTTGCGAATCTCTTCATTGCGGATTCGATCGATATATAACGATATTAGATACCTACTTACTGTAATTTTAAATAATTATTTATTCATAAGCATAGAGTATGAGTTTCTTTCCTCAATTCGGGTTTTTTTTACAATAATAATCTAATATTTTACTTTCTTTTTATTTATTTCATATCTTGCCCAGAATTAGTTACAGTACTGATGACAATATTTGTGTCACTTGTTTAGTTTGTTTTAATTGTGAATGTGAGAACATTGTAGGCTTTTTAGATTCTTAGATCTTGCTAACATTGTTATAAATGTCTTGTTTCATGTATGCTTTGTATAGTAAGCAACGACCTATTGTCGGGCCTACGTTGTTCCCCCATACTTGGGTACTATTGCTGTAACGAAAAAATATTGTTATTGTATATGCCTAATGATTTGAAAAGAGTAAACATGGAGTTTCTTGCCGGTTCTTCTCCATGGAAGCGACCAACCCGAACCGTGCTTCTTTTTCGACGTTTTATAAGTGCACACCCGGGCCTATGTGAAATAAAAATATTTTGATTTTGATTTTGAATTAGCCCTGTCAGAGAGTTGGTGTCTAGTGTCTAGGTCACTACACACCGCAGCCCGTTCCTTCCCCTTGTGGCATGGGGTGAAGATATATATATACATTAATTCTATTATTTACTTGAAAATAATGTAAGGTGTCAGTAACACCACTGAAATCCGCACCAAATTACCGCATGCCGGTTGGTTATTAAAATAGTATGATATTTATTTCAGATCATCTCACGAAAACGTGATTACTGACAGTACGGTATTGAGTAAATCTATTAAAGAGTTGACAAGCAGACATGATTATGAGGTACGTACAAAATATATTTTTTGAAATATGCTTATCTATTTTGGATATTGTAGCAAACGGCAGGAATTCCATCAGAGATGCCGACAAAAGCTTAGCTCTAAAACATATAATACTAATGATAAATATATTCTCCTGAAAAATCTATTTTCTGAAAATCGCTGCAAATGCAATTGCAATAGTGTCCATATAAACTATATATTTCATATATATTTATTTTAAGTAAAATATATAGTCATATACATATGTTTTACTTAGCTTCATTATAAAGATGATCGCTCTACGCGCGGTTAAACATCGTGAGGTTACCTGCAAACGTCTGAAAAGAAATCCAAAGATATATTTAAATTCGTCGACTCATATATGTAATATAATAAAATGTCTCCAGCGAAACTAGGATATTATAACATATCGACTGCCCCTCTTAGGGGATAATTGTGGGAAAGTATGAAAATAGACAAATATTATTGTTTTTTTTAGATTTCCAATAATGGCACAATCAACTGGAGTAATGTCAATGCTGTGATAACTATAGAGAATAAGCCTTTTATCACATCGGTAAGTGAATTCTGAACATAAACCAAAGAATACACCTTAGCAATACAAATACATTTTTAATCCTCTACATTGACAATATTGTATGCGTGAAGTCCCGATCGGTAACAATGGGTGTCCTTCGACAATAGTTCAGCAATTCACCACTCGTGTAAAGCGCGTGTGAGAAGAATTTCACAGATTCTTATCTTCACCGACAATGTCGAAAAATAGCGTGTTACAAATAACTAGTAGCGTCATCTAGTTGCGGTAGCACGGAACTAAACTTAACGTAATTCTGTGTTAAATACAGTTGTGAATGGATTGTGTGGAACAGGGGAGTTAGTTACGCAGTTGTTTTCTCCTGTCAGACTTTTTCTTGACTGTAGTAGAAATGGCTATCGTATGATGTCCAATTAGGTTTTTGTGTCCCTTGCGTTTTTTTATTGTCTTTTTTTCAGATATCAACGAATAGAGATTGTTCTAAAGATATATCTGAAAACACTACCACATTTAACTGCAGTATTGACGTAATGCGCCACCAGATTCAGATGATAACTGTCACTGCGATTATGTCAAAGGATGGTCTAAGTCAGTTTCTTTTTATATTTATTTTTCGATTGATAATCAGTCCTTTGTATTTACATATACGGATAGTTCGCTTGTTAAAAGTTGCCAACACAAAGATTATAAAATTTTGTTTTATTTTCAGTAAAAGCCCTAAAACACGGAAAGCTGAAGACACTATCAGAATTAGTACTCTATATGAAGCCTACATTGAACGAAAAGAGGAGAAAGTAACTTTAATTTATTTATTTACAAATGAACGCTTTTATATTAGTATAGACTAAACACATTGTTTGTGGTTTTGTACTTAGCTACAAAGTAAAGATTGCATGTCGAAATCCGAGTGATCTGTATATATAGTGCCATCCACGAAAACGCGCCCCACTATTCTTCCTTATAGTTTACTTTACACTTACACTAAAGTGTGCAACCTTCCACCTATGTCTGAGTATTGTCGGTACACACTGATTACCTATGAGTGCACACTCACATTATAATTAATAGAGTCGGGTCATACTCCCCGCATCCCGCGACCCCCTCGAAAAGAAATTGGTGGGACGCGTCTTCGTGGTTGGCACTATGTATACCGGGCTTTCTTGAATTTACAGTGATTCATAAAAACGGAGTCTTTGAATTTCACCTCAAACGCAATGAAATAAGAGACATGAATCGCCCCCTAAAAATTACATACTTTATAAATCGACTCTTGTAATTTTGTTACAGCATAACAACGGAGTTCATATTAAAGGAAGAATTGACAATAGCGAACAATAAGAACCTTGTACTTATCATAGCGATTATTGTCGCATGTGTAATATTGGCTATAGTCACATATGCACTTTACAGAGTAAGTACTGTTTTAATTTCCGGCATATAACTTGAGCGCTCTGCATTAAATGGGTTCATACAAAATACAGCTCAAGTTACGTGCCGCTAACCAGAATCTAGTTACGACCGTGTCAATAGTTTTGTTTTAATATTTTTGCTCAATATAATTTTTCAGATGAACTTTTTCAAGAGGAACCAAAAGAAACGGCTGGAGTGTCTACGCGAATCCGTGAGACGACATAGTATAGTAGGTTTACTAATAATATTTTAATAAAAGACAGCTCATTCAAAGTTAACAAAGCATTTTACACATTTTACTTTCGCGAGTGGCAAGAAGCTCGCTTTCTTGGTAAGATGAGCTATGCTTGACCCTATGTGAGCAGCCTATTTTATTTGTGCATATCCTTACACACAAATTTAAAATTAAGTTTGCTATAATTGAGGTGAGGTATGTGCGGGTGTAATTACCCTATTTTTGCCCGAGATGCTCTTCTCCTCCCCTCTTTATGTCGCTTTCCGGTACGACTTCCTCTTATTAATACTCGAACATGTGTTAACGTGTAAGGTATCTGGGTAATATTGAAATTTTGCATTTACCGATCGTCCCTTACTTGATTTTATTTCTTTGAAGCCTTTAAGGTCTTCACTTGATTTTCCACTTACAATTCCACAGAAAAAGAGTTTCCGGTACGACTTCCTCTTATTAATACTCGAACATGTGTTAACGTGTAAGGTATCTGGGTAATATTGAAATTTTGCATTTACCGATCGTCCCTTACTTGATTTTATTTCTTTGAAGCCTTTAAGGTCTTCACTTGATTTTCCACTTACAATTCCACAGAAAAAGAGTGTATCAGAGAGGGCAAGATCGTCGTGCGTTGATGGAGAACCAATGGTATGTAGCGCAATCCTGAAAACACACTCTTCTCTTTGGTACGTTAGGTATTATAAGATACCACGTTACATTTCATATAAGAAGCCTACGGATATCAATATTGTAGTGAAGCGGTACGGTAAGATGTACAAAGCTTTCTAAGTGGGTGTACTAGGTCTTCTTGTGTTTTTTTTATGATGACTTTTTCACCCGAGCGAAGCTGTCCCGCCCAGCTTCGCTCGGGTGAAAAAGTTAAATTGCCCATAACACGATCGCAGCGCCACCTATTGGGTCCAATTGTAAATCTAAACCATTCTCGAATCTAGCTTAAGACACACAGAAACACACAGAAAGCTTCGCCCGGGTAAAAAGGTAAAATTCTTGAAACTCGATCGCAGCGCCACCTATCGGGTCCAATTTAATATAGCCTATGTTACTCGGGGATAATGTAGCTTTCCAAAGGTGAAAGAATTTTTGAAATTGGTCCAGTAGTTTCGGAGCCTATTCATTACAAACAAACAAACAAACAAATCTTTCCTCTTTATAATATTAGTATAGAATATAGATATATCTTTACGCCTTCCCATAAGGGACCGCGAAGGGGTAGGCAGAAGTGTATTTGAATTTCTTCTCAAGCATATGCAGGTTTCCTCTTGATGTTTTTATTGATGATGTTAAAACTCGTAGTGAAACTAATCATTATACTTAAGTTTAGAAAAATACATTGGTATATTATACATTCCCTTAAGCCTCAGATCTATTAATATTTATTTTATTTTATTAAGATAAGCAATTATATATATATATATATTTTTTTTTTTTTTTATACAACAAGAGTGGCAAACAAGCATACGGCCCACCTGATGGGAAACGATTACCGCCGTAGCCTATTTACGCTCACGATACCGAAGTATAACTTGCGCGTTGTCACTCTGTGTTCGGAGAGTTATAGTGTGTTGGCAGCATAATGGGTTTAATCCCTCTGCTTCCAACACAATGTAACAATCCTCCCCCCTCCCCAAGGAGCTCATTACTGGAAACCTTATTCACCGCGTAGGAACACAACACAAAAAAAATGTGTTATTTGGCTACGGACTTCTGTAAGGTGGAGGTCCTGCCCCAGTCGGGCAGCTCCGAATTCGAACGGGAAACCCGTTATGCCTACCTCTCTTAAAAATATATTTATATTTATAATTATATGTTGTTACCAGATAAACATGGATGTGTTAGAAGACTCACCGTTTGATGAAATCCAACTAAAAGTTTCGACTACAGATGGCGAACAGATACAAGAAAAGGCCCAGGTTCATCACTGAAATAGATAACCCACTGACCGTAAAAAAATAATTTGTTTACTAGCCCTAGTCAGTCACTTGTAACATCTTTCAAGAAGTTTCTCACCCAAATTGCGTTAGTTTCGTTCAATATTCAGGTGTATATGTTTCCTGATATCTAGATTAATATTATAAATGCGAAATACTAATATTATAAATGCGAAATATGTACAATTGTTTCATTGTATATGTCCTTTTCAAGACGAACGACTGAACGGATCGGAATACAATATCGCAATGAGATTATATTCCGGGCAAGGAAAAGATCTTATATATTCACGCCTGCCCACAAGGGTCCTCGAAGGGGTATGCAGAGGTGTGTAGGTATTACCCACTTTCTGTCCGAGTTATATTTTAGGTGCCAACGTGACAGATGGCGAGTCCACCGCCGTTACTCAAGCACGACGTCCTTTAATTGCTTCTCAAACGTAAACAGGTCTGCCTTGATGTTTTTCTTCACCGTAGAGCTCGTGTTGTGCCTAACAACTTGACTGTACTTATGTTCAAGAAAACTTTATGGCACAATCGGGATTCGAACGTGTAATACTTGAGTTGCAGCCAACTAATCAAAGACCTGGCCACCACGGCTTACTATCTTGTAATATAATATGTAATTGAATCCATAAAGGTAATCCATAATCCCTAAAAAACCTGAAAATGTATATTTAGGCTTTTGATTACAATTAAATAAATATGTTACAAATTCAACTTTATTGCACCATCAAAATTTTGGTAAGTTGTGTTGAATTATTAAGTGGACGGAGTCGTGAGCAACAACTAGTGATGTAATAAGCGTGTTGTCAAATATATTATGCATTTTCTACCGTGTAATGTGGGACCTTCAACCTCAGATTATTATGTTAACGGAAAGCTTTAGTTGGCAGATAATTAATCTGCCTGCCTTATTCAGGAGTTTGCCTTGTCTCACGATTTGTATTAATAAAACATTTCCATTGCCAATTTAATTGCTTTCTTTTATTCCTGTACGTTGCTCCAACTATAAATTAAATTAAGCTTGAACAAATTGGGATTTCTGCAAAGTAAGTACCTGATTCCATTAAATATATAGATTGTTTGTTTTTCTATCTTATTACTTACATAACACATACACCTCTGCCTACCCCTTCGGGGACCCTTGTGGGAAGGCGTGAGGATATAATATAATAATACATAACACAACCAACTCACTACTCCAATTTCCGCCGTAAGCAAAAGAGGTATGTAAGTCTAGAGCGAACTGGTGCTCTATTCTGCCTACCCTATGGACTGGAGGCGTGATGTATGTACCGACGATCCATTTCGGTTTGTGTCATGTTCATTCGTCATGTAAATTCTCGCAATCTCTTATGGCAACTACATATATTATACATCCACATTAGCGTAAATGACCACGTTGTCGTGCTAATTGTAAATAAATAAATAAATAAATATATCTGCGAATAGATTATTTCAAAACATATTGTTTGATTAAATATCTTTTTTTCTAACGGTTATCTTTCATAGCACGCATGTTTGATAACTTAACTTAATGGCATTAGTATTAGTCATACTACTGAAGTATAAGGTTTTCCTCAAATCAGTATTTATGGAATGTTAATAATACCAATGGTATAAATAATTCATTTTGATCTCACTATAACTGCTTTCGAGTTTCAGATGTAGAGGAACCTTAACGGGAACCGTGTCTCGAGCTTCGAGAAGAAAAATTAAAAAAAAAGCCAGACGGCTGCCGTAGTGATCAAGGCCTTAGTTTTTATCTATTACTCTTTGGGTCCCTTTTGAATATCTTTTTGAGACCGAAAATGGTCAATAGCCCACACAGGAAACACTGGTGAACTAAATGTTATGCTCCTATGGTGACCGTATTTCATCAAGGCATGAAACTGAACTTCAGTTGTACTAAAACAACCAAAATAATTGTATACATTTTTTTAAAAAGCTTGGATTGTGCAAGAAATCTATTCAGTTAAAACACACCCACTTTCCGCCAGAGATATATTTTTGGTGCCAACGTGACAGATGACGGGTCCATCGCCGTTACTCAAGCCTTTGAATTGCTTCTCAGACGTATACAGGTTTCAGTTAAAACAATCCTCCTATTTGCATATCTATTGCGTTGAAACTGTAGGACAGAAAAATACACTACTAATGTTCATAGCTTTAAGGTACCTATGGATAGAGTTTAAAGTCAACATCAAACGCTACGGGCGGTAAGGACAGGCAGTTTTAGGTACCTAAATAAACTTTATATACAACACAAATCATGGAAAACCTCAAATACATTATAATAATTGAGAGATTACGGTACGGCAGTGGGCTGGCCAAGTTCACGTAATCTATACATATCACATATAAATAAAATTTGAGTGTCTGTTTGTAATATTGAAATAACCGCTTTACTACATGCATATGAACATATATACGGTACATACACCAAAATAACATATTTTTTTATTTTTGTCTGTCTGTCTGTTTATTCCGGCTAATCTCTGAAACGACTGGGCCGATTTTGACGGGACTTTCACTGGCAGATAGCTGATTTAAAGAAAGTAACTTAGGCTAATTTTATTTTAGAAACTAAACAATACTTTTTTTGTTCAATTTCACGCGGACGAAGTCGCGGGCACAGCTGGTATGAAGTATATTTATTATGTATGTAATTTTGACCGATTTAACCCAGTCCAGCTCCTTTGTTTGCGAACCAGCAACTGTCTAAGCTTATATGTATATAGTTTCACTAGCTATGCTAAGGATTAAGCTCTTGAGGCCTTTATTCTTGTTCGGTTAAATTGCTGAAGTTTCCTGAAGTGACGCTACGAGAGACAACTGAAAAAAGGTCGTATTTTTGTTACTAATACTTCAAGGTCGCTTTTGACAGGTGCAATATTATTTATTTAGGGACACTTAATGTTAGTTGAGATTTTCTAGAATAAGTGCAACAGGAAATTATATTGATCTTGCCTCAGTAAACTAAGGCAAGATCAATATAATTTCCGTAATAGGCGCAGGGAATGCCTGTACCTACTAGCAGAAGTTTCTGCTTTAATCTCTGTGAATGATCTTTGTGCTATTGCTAGCTCCTCTAAGCTTATTGTCTACTACATGTCCAAAATCACACCAAGACATTCGAAAAAAATTCTATACATTCCTTCTCAATTAAAATCATGGTGAATTAATTCAAGATCATGATATTCATACGTATTTATACGCCTTTGTACAAGAACAAGTATAAGTTCAGATGCGACAAACTTGTCCGCCTTTTTAACACAAATGCTTTTAGTGGCTATTATATCGTTTGTCATTGTCGTGCTATGGCAAAACTGCTTATGATGTCACGAACACAAATAACTCATTATCCTCAAACACTGTAGGGAATTAGTTATTCGTCAGCAGCCAACATACCAACATGAAGGGTAAGTGAAATCAATTAAGTTAAATCAAAAGTACATACATACAACTTGTGCTATTTGACATTCCAAACATGTTATGTTATTTCTTACGTCTTTTACGTAGATACAAACTTACATATATAATTAACTCCACATATTGTTATTGTAAATAAAATGATTTTACAATCACAGTTTTTTTATAATAAATTACACATATACATACATACATATCATCACGCCAAATCCCTAACGGGGTAGGGAGAGAGTATGGAGCGCCAGAAGAGTTACATACCTCTAAAAATACAATATATGGTTTTCATTATGTCTTCCACCAGATGGAATTTCACTGGTCTCAATTAGATACCTTTTTTTTTATACCACTTGGGTGGCAAACAAGCATGCGGTCCGCCTGATGGTAAGCGGTTACCGCCGCCTATGGACGCTTGCAACACCAGGGGTATCACTCGCGCGTTGCCGACCCTGCAGGAATCTTTTCACACCTTTCTTGAAGAACTCCATGCTGTACTCTCCAGGGAAAACCTCAACGGGGAGCTCATTCCACAGCCTGAGCGTTCGCGGAAGAAAACTTCTTTGGAAGCGCACAGTGCGAGAACTTTGTGGTACCTGCTAATGAACAATTAAAAATGGGGTGATTGTGGGGTTACATCGTCACATTGTGGGGTCTTTGGCTAAGGCGAACGTTGCTTCTTTACAGTATGGCTTATACTGGTGGTGGTGCAGACGTGGCTCTCACTGGGCCTGGCTTTGTACCACGAGCGATCAATGACGACATTAAAGTCACCCAACACCAACCAATCATACTTCGGCTTCAGCGTGGCTTACTTGAGCGGAATTCCCGATAAAAGGTACCTTCCCCTAGATATTATCCGTTTTACGCTCAATAATAACTATCTATTGTATAGGAATGGCGATTGTAAAAATTGTGTGCAGCTGTTTAAATCACATATTTTAGGTGGAACAGCCGTGTATTCAAGTGGTTCGAGTAGTTGCCTGCAACGCAAAGATTGCAAATTCTATTCATATACCAATGATTTTTTCTTGATCTACTAGTAGATTAATCATACCATGAGCTTCACCGCAAAGTTCGTGGTTTGGCTTATAACTGTACTTAAGTTCAGAAAAACGTATCGGTATAGTCGAGATTCGAACTTGCAATGTTTGCGTTGTAGGCGCCTACTCGAACCACTCGAATACAACGGCTTTAATTACTAATATTTCAGGTTAATAGTGGGAGCACCTCGGGGCAACGACATCGGCCAGGTGTTTTCTTGCAACATTGACACAAGAAACTGCGCTAGCATTCCACTGAGTGTTAGCCGAAGTAAGTAAACATTAGCGGAAAAGCTATTATATTGTAAAATCACAGACTTCTAGCCACGAACTTAATACACTTTAATGTATTCTCAAACCTTTGCTAGTTCAAAATCACTCTGAAGCTCAGAGAAATTTATTGGTACAACCCACCGAGCTTCAAACCTGCAATCGTGACTTTTTGAAGTTACTCAAAACCACTATTGCTCTTTTATAATTATTTCTAAGTAATCCTAAAAATGGTACTTATTGTATGTTGTACTTTTGCATTTAAGCATGCGATATATATTACTTAATACTGTTGAAATTAATGTTTGTATTTCCATGCTTTGTTCTCACACCACACATAAATCACGCTCCTATGAAATGACGCAAGGGATTGAAATTGAAATAAGGATAAAAATGATGTTTCCAGACTCTTAGTGACTGTGTAGTAGCTGTCGCCGAAACTCCGACTGTACCATGAGTTTATCCTGAACTTGCTTACGTTTGAGAAGAAAATCAAAGGCATCTATCGGGTGTTACCTTTACCAACCCCTCTCGGGACCTTTAAAGGCAAAGTATACTTTCATTCAGGCAATAACCTTGGTCATTGTTTCAGTAATTGATGTATACAAGCACGACTACTGGCTTGGAGCTACTGTGAAGTCAACACCGTCATACTTTTATGTAAGTGAACGCTAGGTTAAAATATATATTCCCACTAGGACCCCCAAAGTGGTAGATAGAGATATGTAGTACCTACACACATAATTTCCGGCAAATATATAAAAAAGGTCAATAGCTTAAAAGGTCTGTATATCTAGAGCGAATTGGCGCTACTATCTACTCTATTCTCTCTGCCTACCCAGTTAGGGATTCAACGATAAGAAGCTGAAGGTAAAGACAATATCAAAAAACGTGGAAAAGTGTTGCAAATACGGAGATCTTTTGCGCTGCATGAATGTTTAAAGTTACGCAACAATAGTTCTGCGTTTTACACGCGTAAAATTCGAATTAATTATTACATTCCAGAAAGAAAAACCAATCAAATCTAATTTACGCGGGCGTATAGACGTGGCACAGCTAGTGTTTTATAAGCGTTACTTTTGCTTCATTTGCATAATTAGTTTTTTTAATTCGAGAGATTCTGATTTATCTAAGCAGTCTTGTTAAAATATACCTACTTATAAATAATTATTGTCATTTTATAAATGTTTTTTTGTGTTTCCAGACTTGTGCTCCTCGATCAGTCAGCTCAGTTCTCAGTAAGTTATTATTTAATCCTTAAGTACATTAGAACTCTATATATGTAATCTATAATCGACTCATTCAACATATGCATAGAACTAGAAAGAAAGACTAGAATGACATTTAAATGAGTGTTCGATGTTTTGGTAAACAAACTTGCGACTAAGGCAATGGTTACTGTTTACCATACCTATTGATTTGCGTTCCCGACGTCGCGTCGTGGGTAAGGAAACCGTTGTACTAAGGAACCAAATAAACTTACTTGTCCTTGAGCTTCCAGCTTGAATTTTATACTGTATTTTCTGTATAGCCATTTTTATATAGATAATAAATAAATGTATTTATTAGGAACATAAAATACAGTTTTGAAAACAAAAAAATATATTGACCTAGTCCCGAACTAAGTAAAGCTTGTACTTACTGATATAGATACTTATATCTATATAAATACATAGAACATACAGATACTCGAGTTCATCACACATAAATATCTGCCCTCAGCGGGAATCGAACCCGCGACCTCAAGGTTCGCAGTCAGGAGCTGTGACTGCTAGACTAGTGTGACCAAATAAATGAACGATTGACACTTACCCCCAGAAAATGATTTCACAGACTTCCTGGTCATCAAAATCAAATTTAAATTTAATTAACTTAATATGGGTATTATTTTATATGGGTAATGTAATTATGATATTATCATATTCAATATTATCACCGTAAAAAAATAAAAACGTTTTTTATTTTTATTTAGACAATAATTATGGCTCAGCGGGGACATGTCTTAAAGTCTCCATCAAGGACTTCGCCTCAAGTGTAATGACTTCCATCAGCGACGAGGAGAGGGATCGCAATAGCTTGAACAAAACTGGTAAGCGGAATCAATTACTGGGTGTTCCTACAGAGCGGCTGAACGGAAATTAATTAAAGCTATTTAAGAGACGAGAAGAAACTATTACAGAGATGGATTAACACATAAGATATGTTTTGTTCCGAAAATAAATCTGGATGATAAAGTGATACAAATAAAATCGATTGTTACGCACAGCTATTTATCAATATTTTTTTTTATTTCAGAAAGAGCCAGTGATACCTTTGGTTGGAGTATGGAAATGTCACCCGATAAGAAATTACTGATTGGCGGCCCTGCCATGTATACTGGTGATTATTCAGAATATATTTAGGTAGATCAATGGGTGTATATTTGTTCTCTACGCTCTTCATAAAGAATTCATCCGAATATGATGAAACTTTTGTGACTTTTGACACTCGGTTTCTTCGGGTTCTATCTATTACTACTTACTAAAATGAAGGTAAAGTTGGTCGGTGTACAATACAACGGTTGGAAAAGCTCTGCACCGAAAGAGCTCAAATTCTTAAAGGACATTTTTCATAATATTGTCGTGCTAAGTTTGTCAACGGTCTATATCATCAACGAAAGCAGTGCGCCAGCGTTACTGGGTACGGTCAGTTTCTAATGAAAACTTATTTTACTGGTATAAAAATCAATACTTTCTGCATTTCTAAATACTTATAGGGTATTTAAAGATAGTTACTGTATACATTGTCAACAGGGCGTGTCAGCATACATTCAGGATTTTCCCACGTAACAGGGCTTACGGGAGAGCAAGTTGGTGTCAATTTTAACTTTGGTGAGTTGAAACTACAAATAAGTAATAACAGTACTCATAACAGGCAAGCACGTTTGAAAAGACTGATGAATTTAGACGTAGCGAAAAAGGTGTCTAGTTGGAATGTTAGTCTAGTCCTTCTCTCATCATACCTTTTCGAAAGGGTGCTAAGGATATGTTTGTAATAATGTCATAAATTACAAATATACTCGTATTTGCTTGGAAACTTCAGTCAACTGTTCAGTGAAGTATAGCAGTTCCAGAGGTCACTACTAACCTCTACCTCTACGATACCTCTTTGCAATATAAACTATACAAGCTTTTTTACAATAGATCAGAAATAATCTAGTATGTATATAGTACATAGAATAATATAGTAGATAGTTTCTGAATAAATGGTCCACGTTCTCAATCATGTACGATATTTAAGTGGCAGTCCTGACAATTTGGTGTTCGATTTTTAATGTTGCAGGCTACAGCATTGCCGTCGGCGACTTCTTTACACCTAAAACGAATACATTTGCCATCGGATCACCTTATGGAAAGAATGGATTTGGTAAAGTAAGTAACGTCACTGGATCCTTGGCACAGAGAGCCAGACATTCATTTAATACAGTTAGGAGAATATTGTCGAAGATCGAAACTTTTTGGCAAACATTTATGATGTTTAATTTCTCTGGTGACTGTAGCTTTTGTCTAATGAATGATTGTGACGCCGACTTTTGAAACATCTCCCACAGAATAAAGGAAGCATTTTTGAGACAGTTTTATATCAAACACTGCGCTGAAAGTAATCGAATTATAATTAAATGGAATCTTTCACACCTATTCCTGAAAATTAATCATCTATTACTGACTTATTGACTTTTCCAGGTAGTGATCTACACAAACAATAACATTAAACCAATACAAAAATACCAACTAGAACCCAAGAACGAAGGAGTAGGGTCTATGTTCGGCGCTGTTTTGTGCTCAGCGCACATGTCCGGCCCTGGTAAGACCGCGGCTCTAATCGTCGGCGCACCTGCGCACGCGCACGGGCGTGAATACAACGTTGGCGCAGTATATGTTTTCGTAAGGGAGTCTTGGGTGAGATCACAAGTTTGAACATAGCCTTAAAGGACTTTAAGAAATGTATTTTTGACGTGAAATGTTGCTAATGGATGCTTGAAGGAAAAAGCTGTTTCAACTACATGTTGAAAGATTTTTTTATAATACTCTAAGGTGATACCAAAACCATTCGATGGGTCGATGATAAAAGTATGCCGGAAAGACTTGGTGAACAGGTTTACAGGTCTAAAGATGCTAATGTGATGATGATGGCATACATGCGACATGGATGATAGTATACTGCCACCTGACGCACCAGACGCTTGCAATACCAGCGCTATAGCTCGCAAGTCCCAAAAGTAGAAAAATATGCTTTATGGTAATCATCACATGACATAACAAGATGATGTCCCCAGATACTTAAAGAGGTACGAGTCTTGAAAGGCGAGACGTCTGGAGTGCAGTTTGGCAGCGCCATAGCAAATGTTGGAGACTTGAACGGCGATCACAGAGATGGTAAGGACACACTAGAATATATAAAGGGATTACTCCTCTTGCAAATAATTTATTTTACGGATTGTCTTAGAAAATAATACAGTTGTTCTTAGAAAATATGCGACACACGGGTCCCCGATGGGGTAAGCAGACCCACTTTCCGCCAGAGAAATATGATAGGTGCCAACTTGACAGACTTAGCTAATAGTAATATGTTATGATAAAAATTAGGATCTAAACGCATTTATATGAGAGCCTAAATTAAATAGATCTTGACTTAATAGTAACGTTTTGTAAACCTCGCATGTTGCAGAATTGGCAATAGCGGCTCCGTTCGAGGGGGACGGTCGCGGCGCAGTTTACATATACAGCGGTGCGGAAGTTGTTGGCGAGCTCACGAACTTAACACCTCTGCAGAGACTGGAACCTCAACCCGGCATCGAGCGCGGCTTCGGCCTCGCCCTGGCCACCATGCCCGACTATGACCGCAACGGCTGCAATGGTACTCTAATTAAGCCTCTTAATTTCTGGTGGCCGAGTGATTCGAAGTGGCCTGCCGCCTTGAAAATTCGAATCCTGACTGAACCAATTACTATTTCTAAACATAAGTAGCTGCCCAGCAGTGATTTCACAAGTCGTTATTTGTAACGGGTGTTATTCCAGAAATGTTATGTCCATTCGAAACTGATACTTAATTACTATTTTCCGCAGAGTTAATTGTCGGCTCTCCATTTAGCGAAAGCGTCTCATTGTTGCGTTGCTTTGCGTCCGTTGTACTGGAAGTGTACGCCGTGTTTCCGGAATTAAAGGTGAATAACCCAAACTTACATAAAGTACAGTAAAGTAAAGAGGCTATACATTCGCATGTTGTAAGGTAACAACGACGTAGGTACATGAATCACGAAGTTAAAGTGGAGATGGGCGGCTAACTTAATGTAACTTAATAATACGAGATGTCGGACAGAAGACGAACAAGCAGACCATCCGCCCGTTGGACCTACGACACACAGACCGCTGGGAAGCTTTGATGTTGATTAATCAGCCCCAGACAAAATCTCTTTCTGCTCACGCTCATACTATCCGATATCTATAACTAGCTGACATGATTATGATGACAACGTTATTCTTACAGGGTCACAACACATCATCGTTCCAGTTCGATTCGTGCATCAAAGTCACGTATCCGGCTAAGCCCGAGAAGGTATTTGGCCGTAAGTGTTTCAAAATATCATATTTGTTTATTGCAATAATGTTTTACATACAATTTAGTACAAAATGCAACGATACGTCCTGTTTTAGGGCACGTCAATACCGAGTAAGGGTATGTGATATTTCATGGTCTTATATACATATATAGCAATTCACAGGCGTATAGTCGTGCTTGAGTAACGGCGATGGGCTCGCCATCTGCGACGTTGGCACCTAAATATATCTCTGGCGGAAAGTGGGTGTGTGGGTAATACCTATACACCTCTGCCTACCCCATCGGGGACCCTTGTGAGAA
Organism: Drepana falcataria; assembly: GCA_945859725.1. Lineage (NCBI taxonomy): Eukaryota > Metazoa > Arthropoda > Insecta > Lepidoptera > Drepanidae > Drepana > Drepana falcataria. Next base: position 2,690,365 of record OX243925.1, read on the forward strand.
TGCGTGAATTATATCACATATAAAAAAATATCCTCACGCTTTCCCACAAGGGTCCCCGAAGGGATAGGCAGAGGTGTATAGGTAATACCCACCCACACACCCACTTTCCGCCAGAGATATTAGGTACCAATGTGACAGATGGCGAGTCCATCGCCGTTACTCCAGCACGACTATACCTACGCCTTTGAATTTCTTCTCAGACGTATGCAGGTTTCCTCTCGATGTTTTCCTTCACCGTTCTGCTCGTGGTGTGACTAATCACTGTATTTAAGTTCAAAAAACTCATTGGTACAGTCGGGATTCCAACTTGCGACCTTTGCGTCGCAGGCAACTGCTCGAACCACTCGGCCACCACGGCTCTTTATAATAATTATATTATATCTTCACGTATTCCGACAAGAGTGGCAACGCCAACGTGACAAATGGCGAGTCCATCGCCGTAACTCAAGCACGACTTCACATACGCCTTTGAATTGCTTCCCAGACGTATGACGGTTTCCTTTCGATGTTTTGACTAATCACTGTACTTAGAAAAACTCATTGGTACAGTCGGGATTCGAAATTGCGATCGTTGTCGCAGGCAACTACTCGAACCACTCGGCCACCACGGCTTTGGATGTTCTGTCTTCTTATATATTTAGACGCAAATCTAGTCTGTGTTTTATTGTCACATTCTCATTTCAGGTGTAAAGGTCACCCTGAGTATAATTCACTCACACGCTCGGCTTGCAAACCCTGTTGATTCCGAATACATAGTTTCTTTAGAAGACAAGGACCAGATCAATAAATGTCGGAAAGTTGAAGTCTCCACGCCGGTAAGGATTAAGTCCAGATTTCACCGTATCTCACCCATTTTCAATCCAACGTATCACATTGTCCAAAAAAGTCCCATACAAAAAGTCAAGTTATATCCTCACGCCTTCCCACAAGGGTCCCCGAAGGGGTAGTAGGGGTAGCAGAGGTGTATAGGTAATACCCACACACCCACAAAAGTCAAGTTATTACAAAAAAAGCAAATATATTCTAAAAAAATTATTTAGAGTGTCTATGTGATACTCAAAGTAGTTTAAATGCATATAAAAGTATATGTAGTATCGATAGCAAAATAAACACCTTTCCGTCTGTATGTCTGACAGACAGACAAACTTCTTTCTGCCTGTTTGTTCAGGCTAATCTGTGAAACTGCTGGACCGATTTGGACGGGACTTTCACTGTCAGATAGCTAATGAGCAAGTAATTTTAAATTTAAATTTAAATGTATATAATGTATTGTGTATGAATATACGTACAATACATATATAACGCGGGTGAAATCGCGGCGCACAACTAGTGGGTAAATACAGTCAAATCTTCTCAGGAAGGTAACTACGCCACGCTCATAGGCTGGAAGATGTCAGCTGCTCCGGTGGATAATCCGCTAGAAGATAAGGTTTTTGATCCGTCTCGCGTGCTTATAAGTCGGCACAGCGTGATGAAGCGGAGCGGCTCACTATGGGCGGCCGAGTGCAGCACTGCGGCCTGCGAACCCAACCTGAGTCTTGAAATCCACACCAATAAGAGGTCAGTACACCAAGACTCGGGGTCAATTACTTGGTCTTGAATTCCAATGAGTGCCAAACCAATCATGGTTCTGAAAATTAATCACGAACTTATAAATACAACTTGGATACAACATTTAAATTCAAAGTTATACCTAAATTGGATTCAAGATAAATTTTGTGTATTATCGAAAAGAAAAACCTGTGTTAGAAATGTGTACAAGTTTTGATTGCATTGTTTATTCACGGTGGGATGTGTCAATCTTTCGTTCGCTTTTGCGCCGGGTGATACTTCACAATCAATCAAGATACAATCAGAAACAAACAGTGGATAGCATTTTGCGTCTTTTCGATCCATATGTTGATAAATAAGAGTTGTTTCGGAACTCTAGGAGAAAACTCTCCTCTCTCCTTTAATAAAGCTCTCTAGTATTCTATAATGCTTTCTCTATAATAACACTCCCTTTAATAATGTCGTAATTTTGTTAGCCTTGAGGCTAGGTATTTGTTTTATTGCATCATCATGAGGATTTATTCACCTTATACACCTTTCCTATACCTTATACGCCATTCATATTATACACCTTACAAGTTCTAGAAAACAACTGTTCTCTTTTATGGAACACCTGAATATATGATTTTAGTGTAATGGAACGGTAACTTGTTATAATGTTTTCTTTCTTAAATGGTACTTTGATCAAATCCGTTTAGGTCAACGCCTACTACCTACGCGTCCGTACGCGTAAATATCTCAATTAGGCGGCAAACGGTTGTATAGTTAGACAGAACGGCTTTTTAAGCTGATGCCCTTGATGAAGCCAAGGAAAATGGAAAATCCTTATCTAAAAATATTAATTGTGTGCTCAGGATGGATGAATCAAACCCATACCTGATCGGTTCGAGCGACTCGGAGGTGTTTTCCGTGGTAGTGAGCAACAGCGGCGACACAGCATATGAGTCGTGTGTGCGTGTCCGCGTTACGGGCGCCAACCTAGTGACGGGCTCTAAGACCGACTGCTCACGCGCAGACGCTATATTCACATGTAAACCTACGCGGCCGCTGAAAAATAATGAATCATGGGTACGTTATCCTTTTAGAACTTCACGTATCTATACTTCTATGGAAAGCTACATTCACCTTGAGGGACATAGGCAATATTTTCTTTTATAAAAAGAATATGTGCGGGGCGGACCGCTAGTATGTTATACAGGAAATAATGCGACTAGTCTTTCGCATACATGTATAAAATTACCTTTGTAAATATGCAATATATTACAGTAAAACCATTATTACCAATTCGTATCAGGCTTAAATCAATTTCAACGTTTGAGGCAATACAGTTATTAAAATTATACCTTCACTCATATCTTCACTCTTCCCCTCAAGGGTTCCCGAAATGGTAGGCGGAGGTGTGTAGCCACTCACCCACTCTTTGCCGGAGATGTATTTTAGGTTAAGTTAGGTTAGGTTAAGTTTAAGTGACCGATGGCGAGACAATCGCCGTTTTTTAAGTCCGATTACATATTTTTTCATTATGTTCTATGTGACCCTAGCCTCATAACGATATTACATTGGATATGCGGAAGCTGACGAACATGGACACCGAAATATTAATCATCGTTGATCTGTACCCTCGTTGTGATGGCTCCAACAAAACTGAATATTCAGAGAAGATATACTTGAAGAAAGATACAAATATAACCGTAACAGGGTGAGTAAAAAAAATATCTTCACTTAAGTGGCAGAAAAGTGCCATGATAGGCAGATATGTCAAACACCACCTTTTCGCCAGAGCTAACAATATACCTAGTATCAGTATACCTGTATACATAACTACATACTGATCTGAAAGTACCTATAAAACGTAATCGTAATAAAATTTACAAAATAGTTGCGTGAAATTTAATATTTGAACTACTTTACTTTACGTAAATTCACGATCCATTTCCCCACTAGGGACTTCGAAGGGGTGCGACAACAGCCTTTTTTAGTCGGAGATATATTTATATGTCAAGGTGACAGATACGAGAAATTTCTGCCAGTTCAGAAAAAGGCCATTGCAGCGCTTGAACTTTCAATCTTGATTTTGGAAATGACCGTTAGGACCACTTGGTCAACAGCGCTCGTAACTCAAGACACTATTTAAAAATTTTAACAACTATTAAATAAAATACTGAACGGATTTGGAGGAAATTTGGCATTGAGATTAATAAGACAAAGGATAAAAAACCAACTATATGACGAGGATTGCAATTTTATACGAGGAGGAATTTATACGCGGGTTAAACCGCAGGACACAGCTGACTAATATAGCTTTAAATTCGCAGGAGAACGAGCCCCGATGATATTATAAAAATCACCAAGAAGGAGATGTCTTTCGAAGGCAAGGCAGTCGAACATATATATACGGTAAGAATTTAATGTCCCCGAAAACCGAAGCACCAAATACATTTATTACTAGCAAACATCCTCTATTATTGCGTAGGTACTACACATGGCAAAGTAAATGATATAATATTTGCTGATTTATCACCCTGATTTTGGCTGGACGTATGCAGATATCATCTCAATATTTTCCTTCACCGTAAATCCCGTGATTAATCACTAATCCATGTACAGTAACTCACTTCTAACTAAACTCACTACTAACCAAGTTCAGCACTCATTGGTACAATCAGTATTCGAACTTGCAATACTTGTGTTGCAGGCAACTACTCGAGCCAATCGGCCATCAGGGCTCAACGATATTATTACATTTATCTTAAATTCTGAGATCTCAAATGGATCCTTTATCTAGGCTCGCTTGGGGATACTTATCCAGCATGTAGAGGTCCCTTAGAGAGTTCCAATATTAGTAAGGCATACACTTGGCGGATATCATTTCCCTGAAGTTGTTATTATTATATTACGTGCTGTGTGGAAAATATTTCTGATCGATATAATTAACTGATTAAAAATATTTAAATTGATACTCAGCTTGATATTGTGTATACAGGATGTGTCAGAATATAGAACAGTTGTTATATACAAAATAGCTCGAAACTGAACCGAATGACAAGATTATTATAGCGTAATTAAAAATAGGGTTCAAAATGTGTCAACTCAGAATGTTGTTTCTAAAAACTTTTTTATTTGTTTCCTTTCACGCTCTATCTCATTTGAGCGACATTTCGTCCAACAACAGTCCCATTTTCTAAGGCAACCTCTACCTTTGTATATTTTGCAGATTGAAAACTCGGGCGTAACGAGGTGGATGAACCTCGGGTACACAGTGAGATTCATAAGAAAACCTTTCATAAAGCTATCTGTCGTGACTGAATTCGAAGTAAGTAGAAGTTATTATCATCCTGAATGTACTGAAGTAGGTCGAAACTGTACTAAGGACTAATGTCATCGATTGGTTTAAAAATAAATTCAGTTGGAACACCAAAACAAATATGCTATATAATTCGGACCTCACACCTTCAGCGGGTAGGCAGAGAGAGGTGAAAGAACAAAGAAACTACAAAAGTGCAAATGGCTCGCTAGATAGTTAGCAGTAACCATCTAGCGAGCCTATCCACTCGACGCAAGAACGCAACGCTTCTCGATATCATTTGGGTGATCTTACATTATGGTACTCCCCGTCCGCAGTAAGGCACAACCAATATTGATCGGTGATCTCATTGTGCCCTCTCTGTTTAGATACCTCTTAAGCTTATTTAACATTAATATACGTATGCTCGCCGGCATCAATGCCTTTTTAGTCCCTTATTGTCCGATCGATCTAATATTAACTAGTATACATCATTTTTATGACATTTCAGGGTGCAATACCTAATGCCCAAATCGCGTGCTTTAAAAATGCGGAAACAAAAGAAGAGATTACTGTCTCGTGCCGAATAAAAGAGCTCAAGAAAAAAGGGAAGATCGATATAATTGTACCCGTGTATATTATTCCTGGAAAATTGGGTGAGTTGTGATTCCATACGGTTAATCGTCAATATCATTATATAAGAGACCACTATATTATCACCAAACACGGGGCAAGCGACTTGTTTTTACTCTGTATAAATTTTATGTGTAGATACATGCAACTAATGTGTACCTACTTAATGTGGTTGAAGCCATACCCTCTGTAAGTCTAGAGTGAACGGGCGCATATTTGAAGTAAAAGATGTAGAAATATACTTTCTACATCTTTTACTTCAAATACATAATTCGATTCACCAACTAAGCAAAGCTTACTACGTACTTTGGAAATCAGACTAAATCGGTTGGTTTTTTATTAATGTGACCTTTTATAAGTGGCTGATTGTAATAATTCATTTGTTTTCAGATGGACAATTGAAAGACAAAAATTTTACAATCGATAGTATACTACATTTGGACGTAAAGGAAATTCCTCCACAAAGGTTTTTTACTTATTTACATACGCACAGTGTTTTTTTTAATTAGTTATTTCGTACACAGAACCATATTTGTTTTTAGGACTTTATCTGTAGAAAACTGCGAATCAATATAATGGCTAGTCTTATTTCCCACAATTTTATAGGGTCTGCAAAGTACGAGCTATTCCCCTGGCCAAGGCGGTAGTAACTGCTTACCATCCGCACGTTTGTTTGTCACCTTAGTGGTATAATAAAAAAACTTACTTACACAGGAACACAACACTACTTGAACAGTGCCATTTCGGCGAGGTAGGTACTACTCAAGGTAGTTCTTAAGACATTTTAACTTCAACACTACGAACAACACATTAACTTTCTAATACAAGGAGTCTGTATCGGCATGAACTGTTTGCAGAATAAGTAGTAAGCTGATGCTCAGTGTGGCAGTGGTGCCGCTCTTTGTGATCGTTGCCGCCATCTGCCTGGGCTTGTTGCTGGTCGGCATCCTCGCCTGGGCATTATATGAGGTCAATAATCCGATTGTACATTATGCGAAGTTAGCACACACGCGCACGCACGCACTCATATGCACGCGCACATGAATACAGAATAAGACATAGGCCCATTATCCCGATGAAAAAGACTGTTTCCGTGGAGTTACAACTATAACTTTTCGTTCGTCGACGTTTTCTTGAATATATCCTGTATCATCCAGCTAATAATATCAGTGTCAAATTTCATGTAATTCCGTTCAGAAGTTCTGGCGTAATTGATTAGCAAAAATCTCACAAACTTACTCTAAGTTTATCCCTTTTGCAGTGCGGTTTCCTTAAAAGGAAAAACCAAGAAAACTTGAAAGAATTGAAGAAGGACATCAGACGCCAGACAATAGTGAGTATCATTGATCTTGTACTTCTGTGCCTTCCCACTAGTCTCTGAAGACACCAGAATTTTATACGATTAGGGCCTGGCGACAACAACGGTGCGCTATCGCAACGCAAACATATTATCCCGTACGCTGTCGTACGATAAAACTGTGCGTCATCGCACCACTCTGTTATAACCAAACCCTATGTGTCGTATGATACATGCCCGACAGTTTCGTTTACTTTTCTATCTTACCTTTTTGACCTTGACCCTTCTAGTGTTAATGTTAACTTTATACACTTATACGTATGTCAATCGGTTTCCTTTAACGTCTAAACTACAAAGAATTTGTTTGAGGTTTCTCTCTAAAGCCTTGACCCGAACCTGTTTGAAACCAGCATTTACATGGTTTGAATACCGTAGCCCAGTACAGCCCAGCTCCTAAGCTCGCGAATTAACAACATACTAACTCCAAGTCCGAACCCCAGTGTATGTGCCCACGTGTGCCCAGTGTATGTGCGGGCAGAAAACTCTTGTTTTCACCGGTTAAGTAGTTAGTTCCCGGAATACGAGCTACGAGAGACAATAAAAAAATACCCAACATTTTAACAATTCACAGAGAAGGTCCATGATCAATGAGACCCGCAGTCAACTGGATGGTGTTCCCGAGGAGAACGAAGCCAAGTGCACCATTGAAACTAGCGCAGAGGCAGACGAAAATAGTTTCAAGAAAAGTACTGAAGTACTTGTACGGTCGAAATGATACAACAATGCTAAGTTTATTATGTAAGTTTTGCAAGTGAATGAGATACGGACTAATTTGTACCCACGACATAGCATTATGATTAAATAATGTTATACTTAACCCTAGTTTCACGTCCTTGAATTCCAATTGATAACTTTGACTCAGTATCCTAGTTGTAAAAGATGATGAAAACTTTACTCGTATATGTTAGCAAAGACTATATTTTAAACTAACTAGTTCAGTTAGTTAAACCAGCTGAAACTAGTATAGAGGAAAAGCAGAAACGGTAAGGCTTCATCACTTAACATTTCTACAGAAATGTTAAGTGATGAAGGCCTTTTGTTGTACGATTGCAATAATGTTGAAGGAATAAATGCATAAATAATTGCTTAAGTTTTTTGAAGAACTAGTTTGACGTGTACATTCAATTTCAAAACTATTTAGGCACTTCCTTTTCATCAATGAAAGTAAATTTATTAGCAAAGGTAATGAATGACGTTCAACTTTGCGTTTTGTTTTTAATATGTTGTTACTCGTCCTTATTGGGTTCGTTGGTTCCCCAGCCGCTGTAGTCAGCTACTTCGAGCGTTTAGTCTGAAAGATAAACTTTTCACAATCTCTAAGTTCTTCTTCCTACACTTGTAGGTAGGTTGTGCCCACACATCCGCTTTCCGCCGGAAATATACTAAGGTGCGAACGTGACAGATGGCGAGATAGAATAGAGCACCAGTTCTCTATACATTTAAATACATACATATATACATATATATGTATACCGTATGACCTTTGAATTTCTTCTTGATCTATGAGCGACGTAAAACTAAATACGTTGATATCTTCACGTCAAATCCCTCGCGAGGTAGGTAAAAAGAGTATAGAGCTGGTTAAATTTTATTTAGATGAGAAACTAAATCTTAGCTTCGAGCTTATAAATGAATAATAATATTTTAATGTATAACAGTAGTATAATAATGCGGGCACAATCTCGGCCTCAGCTCAAAATATTAGTTATTAATATCCAAGGTGTAGTTGACTGGTCTACAGAACTAAAGGATTCTCGATGAAAAAAAAAAGTACTTTAATTATGCAGTAGTTTTATTGTTACACATGGTCGCAGGCGCGGGTCGAGGCCCGGCCCGCTGAAGCCTTCAACCCACACACTTACACGACCCCTATGCTCACGTCGGAGAGGGCGTGTCCGTGTGCGTCCGTCATAACGCTACAAAATTATTACAATACTTTTGGCAGTTCGCAACAATGGTAAAATGCAACTAACTCGTATCCATTTTATATTTACATCCACGTGTCTGGCTTGTCACGGGTATAGGATGAAATTAGAATCAAATTACAAAAGAAATCACGTGACTAACTAAATACATCAGGAAATGTCGACAGGGACTTGACGCAAAGTAAACATTATTCCAACTACAAGTCTTTAAATGAACATAGTGTCCTCGGCGTTACGTAAAGGGAATCCATACAGCCATTTTGATATCGACTACGTACATTTAACACTAACTTAAAGTAGACTATCAGTGCACAAATACCTAACTATATACAGTTACAACTGGTACACGTATGGGATTATAAGTGTATATTCATATTTTGATTGTTTTTTTTTTTACTTTTAAACTATATTTCCGTAATTAAAACAATTATAGAGGGATTACTGAACACAAACTAAAGAGGCAGCTAAGTCAACACGAAGCTAAGCACTAAGAACGTTACATCTAATATTTACAAGAGTGAAAATTAAAGTATACAAATCCCATTGCCTTTGCGAAAGCATCTAGTGTGCGATCACTTAAGTAACAAAAAGAAAGTCCTGGCTTACTGACCATAGGATTTAGAAATAGTACAAAATTCTTGTCCTATAACTAAAAATCACTTGTGTTAAAAAAAACAGTCGTGTACTTAAAACTTAAATTATTACGAGATCTCTGAAAGTGTGGATACGCGATACGAACGAACTAAAGAAGCGTGTACAACACTATATCCTCCAATACTCTGGGGCTGCTGGTCAAGCGGTCACCGGGAAGTATGCTTTGAAAAACAGGGTGCCTTGGTACAATAGCTCGAATATGTCATAGGACATCATAATAGGAAAAACAATAAGACATAATAAAAAAAATGCAGTTGCCAAATGTATGACATTCTTTACGCGTAAATATCTGTTGTAACGCTACGCATTTGAATCTAACCACGTTCTTATTGTTTTTATCTTATTATGTTTCGCAGTGAGTAGTCCCTTTTATAATGTTGGAATTTTTTGAGGTATTTGTTTAAGTGCATCGTCATGGGGATAATATATTTACAATCCTATAACGACCAGAAGGCAACTGATCATATTTATACACCCTCTATTGTTGAAATTTTTACAGCAAGTGAAAACCGGCCTATACTTTATATTATTCTGTCATCGATTCAACCACATTTTTTTAGACCTCTTGGGTGGAAAACAATCATGCGGCCCGCCTGATGGTAAGAGGTTACCGCCGCCTATGGACGCTTGCAACATGTCGGTTCGTATAAAGAATAAAAACAATTGCCGTACATAGCGAAGAATTGTATTGACATATCATAACCGGTAGACCAGCCCCGCCCGCATAACTGAAACACGTCATTTACCTACTTAATCTACTTCATTATTTACAAACAAACAATCTTCGTCTTTTTTATATAATCGGAGGACACATTCCCAACCTGCTATAACGAATAAGCGAATCTAAAACAGACATTTCTCGTGTACACGTTATAGTAATGTTAACACATATAATTTACATTAACGCACATAGCGAGCGGGTATGCGGGTGTGTATAATAGACATATCATTCTGAGCCCTCTGAACGTAGGCGCAAGTGCGAAGCCTTTGCAATGCTTCGATGTCCACATGTCGAGCGTACTTCAGAGGGCTCAATAAGATTGGGTTACATATACCAATCGACTACGCCTAGCGGATCACAGTGACAGTTACATCTGAGATAAGGCAAAGTGAGTTCTGTTAGGTTGCGTACTGCATGCGCTCTTCACGATCGTCTTACAGTTCAATTAACGCACTATATTACCTAATACGTGATATAAATTGTACCTATGACCTATTTAGCATGGTATAGTTTTCAACTGTTCTTCATATGTTTCGAAGCCAATATGTAAGTAAAAAAATAAGTGCACGTATTTTGAATAAACAGTGACAGGTTTCGTATTGTTTATAGTATGTTAAATGAACTGTAATTGATGCTAGTTGACCTCCTTTGTACCAACGAGACCCGATGTACACCTTTGTATGACTCGCGCATAATCCACCATTTTGTTGTCGCAATCCTGCATAACAAAATGGCGTCTAAAATTGTGGTTGAAGAAAAGTAGTCTATTAAACATTCTATATACAAAATATTGTAATAAAATAACATTTCTAAGACGAAATATATGGTCGTTGTCAAACCAATTCTGCCATGTGCAAGTTTTTATTCTATATCTCAGTAATACTTTTAACAAGTAGCAGATATTGGTTTGAAAACGGTGATACGTTTTACGCTGGACTCATTCAAAGGCGTACACGGTATTTCTACATTTAGTGGGCCTGCTACATTGACTTACATTCCGTACCTATAATAAAACTAGAGCCTAATTTAATACTATGCATTTGTATTATTTACAAAATTATTTTTACTTTTTTATTACTTCATATAGTTTTGAACTAGTTTTAAGGCTACGATGTCTCGACACTCACACAAACGTCTCCCTATACTAGTTTAATAAAGTTGTTAGCGTGACAATATTACATCAACGTAAATTTGATACGATAGATATACAATAGATATTCACGCACACTGACATACAAAGAACATCAAACCTCTAGTAATTATTATTAAATGCCTGGAATACATTATATTGCATTCATAACAATACATAAACACTCGCTATACAATATATCTCACTACTGCAATATATGAAAAAAAATTAAAGTTACTCATACATATATTTTTTTCTTTTTTTTGTTGTAATCATTGTCGTGTTTAAGAGTAAAATTAGCAAATGTATAATTCTAAACTAACCCTAGCTACGTAAAAATGTTCAGTCGATATTATATATAGTGGTGTTTAGGAATAAGCTAGTTACTTTACAATTAACGGCGTGTACAAACTACGATACACAAGCCTTGACTCGAGTGCTGCCAGGTATACAAGTCTATACATCGCCGTTAGGGGAAGATCAACATGGGAACATATACAAATTGATTCCAACATGTTCGCTTTAGAATGAAAATAAAACATATCGTTTGTGTACGTGATTTAAAATATACAACAATTACAATCACACACCTCGATAGGACATCACATAGACAAGTCACATTGTATAATTACAATATGGATTAGCGAAATATAATGAATAATAACCTACATGAAGATTAGGGGCCATTCATTAATTACGTAAGGGTCCCCCGAAAGAGACGCAAGCTAACTTTTAATTAAGTAATATTTTGTATGTCGAAATGTGAGATTCCTAACACAGTGAAGGAAAATTCTTGGATTCACGTCAAATAATAAGTAAAGCGATACTTTAAGAAACCTTAGGGGGAGGGGTAAACTGAGACTTATGAACTCTTACATAGGGCTCTAAATGGCCTAATTCATCCTTACGTAATTATTAAATGGATCCTTATCAAACATTCCCATTCTCGCGGAGCTTACCTCCGTCTGGATGTAATCACATCGCGACCAAAGTCGGTAAAGTTTAGTACGTTTCGTTGTTGTCAACACCAAGTACCTACCTACTATCTGTGCACGCGTACTTTACACACAATGTTCACAATATATCTCTCCTATACTACACAGCGCCTACTCTAACTAACACTACACGTTAATATCAAAACAAAGGACATTACAATTTATTTGGTAGAATGACCTACGCGTCACTCCGCGTATCATAGGTACAGTCGAGGTCATGGTATACTATTCCTGCCTCACGGGAAGGCTTGGTACATGAACGGGATAGCAGTGTAATAACGCCCTCTTTAATTCTACAGATACCAGATACAGGCCAAAATGCAAAATCATGTAACATTTCCATTGATTCCGTTTTTCTATGTATATTAATCTATACATACATATAATAAAATTTGAGTGTCTGTTTGTAATATTGAAATAACCGCTTTTTACTAAATGCACATGGATGTATACACGGTACATAAATTTTTTTTTAAATTTTTGTCTGTCTGTCCGTCTGTCTGTCTGTCCGTCTGTCTGTCTGTCCGTCTGTCTGTCTGTCCGTCTGTCTGTCTGTCCGTCTGTCTGTCTGTCCGTCTGTCTGGCTGTTTGTTTCTGATATAAAAAGGAGTAACATAGGCTACTTTTATTTTAGAAACTGAACAATTTTTTTTTGTTAAATTCCACGCGGTCGAGGTCGCGGGCACAGCTAGTAATAAATATGACAGATTAATAATCGCGCCACATTTATGTAAAATACACATTAATTATCTGTGACCTCGACTGTACCCACATTTTGTGAAAACAAAGTAAGATTTCGACTCGTTAATAATACATAGTCAAAGGATACAAAAGTAGACCTTCACGAATCGGTGCATTTACAATCACTAATGTTACAAATATTCAATACTACATTATTATCGCAATGAGGTATGGTGCGGTATTTTTACAATTCGAATTTAACAATCAATGTCACGGAAGCGACTTCGACGTAGCGTCGGAAATGTGGTACGCCCAACGGGAATTGAACTTTACTAATCATTTGATGATCGTAAATTATGCTGTAAATTCCCGACCTTGAGGCATTTTGTTTGTGGACATTCATTTTACGATATACATAATCGTAACGCAGCTAGCCAATAACCCCTAGAGGACACAAGATATTGTTCTATAACAATTAATACTAATAACATTAATTAAAGTGGCAAACCAGCATGCGGTCCGTGTGATGGTAAGCGGTTACCGCCTATGGACCGCCTATAATTGCGCTTTGCACGATCTAGGAGTTATTGGGTTGCTACGCGGTTTGAATAGCGTATCCTCTATGCCATTGATACGCATATATCATCAACCAACCGTCTAGCTATGATGTCCTAGGAATAGTAATATGTATATTACTATTCGCTATAGCAAAAAGTAGACACGGACTCGGAAATAATAAAACTCGTACTATCTACTCCGTTGCTAAGCCCTCTTCACTCTTTCTCACCAAGCTCCGATAAGGGGTAGACAGAGGTGTGACACCTACTTAACACAATTATTTATGCTAGTTCTTTTTAAATTTCACTGCCAGCCACGAAAGAAACTAATAATACAAGAATGTTGTAATATCGCAGCGAGCATGTATCAAGAGACTGATGAATGAGGACGAAGACTCTGCCTACCCCGTGACTCGGTATGAAATATATGAATTATATGAAGACGTTTAGCTGCTCTACTAGGAGATCATAGCTTGAGCGGTGTTTGTATGTACGTAACGTGTCCGCGTGTTGGTATGTTATCGCGTGTCGGTGTAGAGCGCGCGTCGTGCGTCGGTGGCGCGGCGCGTTTGTCATTCCCACTGGTGCGGCGAGGGCGGCAGCTCGGAGGGATGCGCCACGGTCGAGCTGCAACCCACACACGTTACTGCCACTGCTCACCTAAACCCCACACCCACGCCACAAAGCCTTGCTCGAAGGACCATCAAACGACATGCGCGTACGCATCCTGTGTGACGTAAACTAATTGGCACTATGTTTTCAGAGCTATCACCATTTATATAGTTTGGTGCACAGTGTATTTTATATAATTAACATTTATGAATTTATATAATTAACATTTATGAATTTATATAATTAACATTTATGAATTTATATAATTAACATTTATGAATGTATATAATTAACATTTATGAATTTACAAATATATTCGGCTGATAAGAATCGCCACTGATTCAGTAGGATGTTGTCTGTCGTCGACCGTCGTAAGGCTACATGCGAGCAAGACAGCGCGAATTCGCTTTTTCATGAGAATAAATAAAGCTTTTATTAGTTTTCAATTTGTGTCTATTAATTATTATAATTTTTAATATAGTCGCTCTAGATTGTCGGTAGATCCTTCGAACAAAACTCACCATGCAAGAATTTGTAATTTTATAAAAATGGTCTATGATAATAAAAGAGAACTCGTTTAGCAAAACTGCATCACAAATCAAACTACTATTTAGCTACTGAATAATAAAAATGTATAAAATATATATTCACCACAACCATGTGCATGGCACTGTGCTTTCGCTCACTCTACGCATGCACTACATATCCATCCCGGTATTAACATCTGCCATTGAAATATTCACTTTATTTATCGCATTATAAAATACATATTTCAATATACCGATAATATATACCAGAATGATCTTCTCCTTCTAATTCCGAACCTATTGATATGTCCGTTACGGAAAAATAATTCGAAATCAAAAATCTAAAATGGCACTTGATACTCCGCTACGTGCACAAAAAGGGCTTTTTATAGCAAGGAATTGGACCAACTTGCCTGCGTTACTGAGCGGAGGCGAGAAATAAAATCTTCTTGGGCTTCTACTGAACTGACTTGACCTGACCTGACTTCTGGACTGAAGTTTAAATCGAGTCAGGCGCTGTATTGCGGCAGTCATTTATTAATTGCCATTGTTAGCGGAATACCAAATGACTAGATAAAGTTTCTAAATTTAGGTTGTCAACTTTAATAGAGAAATATTGTATGTTTTCTACGCTGAAAACGTCGTAATAAAAAGAAGTAATTTGTCGTTCATGCACTATACCCGAGAACCGAGCGAACACTATCTAAAAATCAACCCTTTTGAAATAACGACACAGCTGTCGATCGCAATGGCATAACACAGAAACTAGAAAGATTTTGTGAGTTTGCCGTGACAGTTCGACAGCCGCTTCAATAATCTGAACACATACTTTTATTGCTAAAATAAAAAATATCATTATAAATATTGATATTGAATCATATATCAAAAATTTTAAAAGTTTAAATATTAATATTTGTTGACATCCTTTTAGCACAAAAACGTAGGACGAATTTTCATCTTGGGTCTTGTCACACAATTTCCAAATAAATGTTTCTAGTAAGCTAGAGACAATTATAATGTACCGTGCACATTCCATACCGAAAAGGATCAGTCTTAATTTGATATTAAAAGTGAAACCATGTAGATACAGAAGTACCGTAACTTTATTTGGGAATAATGGAACACGACCTTCGCCTTTAGTGCATGCCCTCAGTTGGAATGGGTGTATGTGTTCAGTTTATATGTATAGTAGGTATATATCGGAGGGGCAGTACAGAGAAGGCGTGCTGGTCGCTTACTGGCGAGCTCGGGGCACTAGGCAGCGCACAGAAATATCACGGGCGATAGCAGTAGTATTTTTGCCGCAGTCTTGAAAGGGGAACAAACTTTTGCTTTCGAACCCGCTCTAGAGCTGTCGCAAAAAACACAGAAAAAGCAGAATGTTATTAAAACCGCGAGAGTAAATACCTCTACAGAGAAACAGCTTCATGCGAAGGCAACGCGATCCTCTCATTGAATATTTTAAACGAATATACATGTAACAGATAAGATTTTCAGCAGAAAAATCAAAGCAAATACGACTTTAGCACTCTTATTTTAAGACGCAAGCTATCTTGCACGTCGTTAAGACTAAGAATTAAAGGGACTCAAGTTATATGAGAACGAAAGTATGGGCTAAATGTCGCCTGTCATACACTTATGAACTGTTGAATGTTGGTGCAAAATATCAGTAAAATATAAGTAACCATATTTGAAGTAGTTATTGCGCCGCTATGGAGGCTGTTCTTCTGTTCAGGCTATTCCTCGTGTAATGAACACTACCAAAGATCAACAGCGGTGCTACGTTACTGAGGGAAGCGACTGAGCGTATACCACCATTCCAAGAGGGTTGATAACGATCGAGAGCAGCGGCGTCGTATGTACAGAGACTCGAACTATCGCTCGTGAAGCTCGGAAAGTGTAAAACAAAATAACATAAAAACCCATGCATAATTTGGGCTCTGGCAAAAGCGAGCCGTGGACGCTTGTTACTTAACAGAAGGCACAAGAAGTGTTAACCTACTACTGCTGCAAGTTCTACAGTAGGCGGGGGCGGGAGGGACGGGAGGGGCGGGGGAGGGAGACAGCGATAGGCTCGTACATCTGCGACCACCGAGCTAGTGATGTAGCGCCGCGAGGCGGCCACTATAGTTCGACACCGAGACACAAAACTGGCACGAATGTACAAGGTGACACTCACGTGCACTAAACAGATCGCACCGTGCCACACCTAGTTGTGATGACCGTTTGCTTTCTCTGATTTATTATCTCATTCAATCGACAGCCATGGAGACAACACTTTGAAAATATAATTTTGCTATTAATCTAGTCAGCTGATGATGCAAATTGATCAAAATGTTAACTATAATTGTATAATCATCAGCGACATCTGTCGACAACATAGGCAGTGTTGTCTGCACGGCTGGAGTGGGGGGTTGTATCGGCGTGGCGCACAATGGGTGCGGGTGGTCGCTAATAGCTGAGCGTGTTACGTATCGCAAAGAAATCACCTAGTGTCGGTTGGTTGCAGTTGATTGCGGTTGGTTGTTGGTGGCTGCGCCTTACCTTGCGAAGCTCTTGAACGCGGCCGACTGCGGGTTGATGCACAGCGGTACCCGCGACGTCTGCAGTTGCTCCGCTATGAATTTGTGGATCTCCTCTGCGAACATTAGCGTGATCGCAACGATTAATCACATACTACTGTGTTATGTATGTTTAAATGTGTACGTTTGAGTGTTTGTATGTTTTCACCCCCTTACTTACTTAATCCCTTAAGCATTCATACATATCGTCAACCCTAATCCCTGGCGGGGATTATCCGCAATTATCAGTCCCTTCACACATGCTCGCCGATTAAACACTTATTCATATTTTATCAAGAAAGTCACTGTTCCTGAGTGATCTATATTCAAAATCTTTAGCCGTTTGGTGCCTGCGATGTTTCGCAGGACCTAGATACAGATATAGATATACTATATTGTATGCACAGTATATCGTAGTGTTTTATTGTCATATTAAAATAAATGTACCCTTAATGCACTTGTTTTACATATGATCGAGATAAAACTGCGAAGTTATTAAGGGTAGGCTGAGAGTTACACTACCACTTTAACATTTTATCAATAACGTTTAATGAAACAGTACCACAAAGGCTTAATTATGACTCTATTACACGTATTCAAGCCAAGGGCAGCAATGAAAAAGGTTTTAACGCGATACCTAGTCTGGCAAGTCACGAAGTGTTTGTTTCGCCGTAAAATGAATTATTGAAGTTTAAAGTACTGCGTAAGGTCGATTCATAACTATTGTTATGTTTCAACCTTTTAGTTTCATATTCAATATACATTATTAAATGATGTAAATTAAATTAATTGAACATGCCTTTTTATAAAAATCGAATCTTTTTATAAAATAAACGAATCCATCGCCGTTACTCAAGCACGACTATACATACGGCTTTGAATTTCTTCTCAGACGTATGCAGGTTTCCTCTCGATGTTTTCCTTCACCGTATAGCTCGTGGTGTGACTAATCACTGTACTTAAGTTCAGAAAAACTCATTGGTACAGTCGGGATTCGAACTTGCGATCTTTGTGTCGCAGGCAACTGCTCGAACCACTCGGCCACCACGGCTATTATAATTCTATTTTATTCTATTATAAGGCTATTAGAATTCGAACTTGCAATATTTGTGTAACCGGACACCATTCACACCAATCAGCCATCACAGCTCAAAATTGAAAACAGTATCCGAATCCGAAACAGAAACCTTTTAAGCAAACGCTTCTGGTTTGGATAGGTTTCGCAAGTTCTCAGAAACTATATGTCCATACAAACATGCTTTTTTTTAATCATCGTGAAATGGGTGTGAATTATAAACGTATCACATTATTCGTATATACATGGGGACTTTCGTACGTGTACGTATGCGTGTGTGTGTGTACATGTGCGTGTGCGTGTGTGCGTGCGCGTGTGTGCGTGCGCGTGTGTATGTTTGTACCTTTGACCTGGTGCACGGAGGTGAGCTTGCGCTCCCAGGCGTCGTGGAAGGGGTGCGTGGCTGCCGGCTCGAGGTCGGGCGAGTAGTGGCGGGCGGCTGGCGGCGCGCTGTAGCAGCACTTGCACATGCACGAGTGGTAGCGCAGCCGGCCCTCCTCCAGGTACGGGTGCGCCAGCGCGTCCACCACGCTGATGCGCTTCGCCGGGTCGAACACTAGCATCTGCAACCGAAGCCACAATACATTGTACGTACAAGATACCATACGCTGCACTCATGTGCAACCATCTCATTGTCTATCTTACTGCAATTTACGCGATGTTTGTTTTTCGTTATATTACGCCTACCTATCTAGTAGTTAAATACCAACTAAATATTGTAACCGCGAAAGTAGCTTTCCACGTCCTTCTCAACCGATTGTTATGAAATGTTGTTAGGTAAAAGTGTGCTGGTTAGTGTAAGGGTCATAGGCTTTTATGAAAATATAATAATAATCTTAATATATCATCACGCCTATGCCTACTGCTTCGGGGACCCTTGTCCCACAAGGGTCCCCGAAGCAGTAGGCAGAGGTGTATAAAGTGCCCACACACCCACTTTCCGCCAGAGATGGTACCAACGTGACAGATGACAAGTCCATCGCCGCTACTGAATCACGCCTTTGAATTGCTACTCAGACGTATATATGGCGATTTTTATGAAAATATAGCCCCTGTAAGTTCGTACCTGAGCCAAGAGATGCACCGCCTCGTGTGTGGCCTGCACGGAGAGCGTGTAGAGCGCGGCCAGGGCGGGCGGGCGCGGGGCGCGGCGCAGCATGTGCGCCCGCGCGCCGGCACACGCGTGCCGCATGTCCTCCAGCGACGGCGTGCCCAGCAGCTCGGTTATGAGCTCCAGCTGCAACCGCACAATACCATATCACCATTCAGTTCGTTAACCAGATCCTTAGGCAAAAGGAAGAGTGAGAGTCTGACGGAATACCATATAACCAAGGATTTTATTCAGCTATGTCCTGTATGTTATTGTATATACGAACAATATTTGGAGAGCCTGACGAAACTTTTAAAAAGCTAAGCTCATTTGATGATGATGAATAATTTGGAGACTAGTATTTTTTTGGGTTATAGGTATAGAGACGTTTCCGACCCCCTTAAGTCATTAAAATAAGTATACAATGCATCCAGAAGGGTCTTATTCTTCCTAATACATTTAAACTAGGCTGCTATTTCTAAGAAGATAATACAATCTCTAAAATATATTAAAAGTGCTGACATCTTAACTCAAGCAGTATCCAATTGAAACAGTCTTGATTTTTCAAAAAATACGATAATTTATCTCGATTTACCTATTTCTTAAGGATTGCAATAAAAACCAACCAATTGGAAATGACACCCGAGCGCTTAAAATTTCCAATCAAATCACAATGGAAATAGGTATAGCAATAAAACGTAACGAGTTTTATTGCTATACCTAATTGTGATCGATGACAATAAAGGGAGTTTATTGGTACTCCATACCTACTATTGGTAAATACTTCTCACTTACTGCATGTGAACTATATGTACTTCTAATTACTTAGTATGACCCTTTACCTGCTGTACTGGGCTCTGAGCTTGGAAGAGAATCCGCCGTCCGAGTAACTCGCCAAAGATGCACCCGACTGACCACACGTCCACTGCAGCTGTGTAGTGATTCGCGCCCATTAGGATCTCAGGCGCTCTGAAAACGTTATGGATATAAGGTTAGCTCTCAGTCTTATAAAATTCACTCGCACTAATAAACAAATTTACTGCATCATTAAAAAAAAGAAAATTCTCGCTACCTTCGCCCCGTATTCGCACGCTTAATTAAGATTAAAATTAAATGTCACATATTTAAGTTACGGTGCAAACCGCATCCAAATCTGTTTCGTAACTTTTATCAGGGGACTTCGTTTTACAATATCTAGTGACTACTTTAGTAAATTATATACAAGTTTGTCATACCCTGACTGGGGTCAGGAAGTCATAGATCAAACTTCTATTATACTGATCCAGATAAAAAAAAACGATTATCAACTATATTCAAATTCCTGTTCCTATCCCACTATAACTTGGATAAGTCATAGAACCATAGCATCTTGTGCAAAAACCCTTTTTTGCCTGTTTTTCCCAAACAGTGATTTATGATAGCAGTCGGAGTCTAAGTGTACACTTGGACTGGTTAATATCAAAAAGTTTTTAGTTCGTACAAACTGGGTCAGGCTTGATAGTGGCGTAGATATGACAGTTACTTGAGAAAATCAGTAAGGAGGAACTTATCTGCCTATTTATATTACTAACTACTAACTTATGCCGGCCGGCGGCTTCGCCCGCGTGAGGTTCGAAAAAGTTGCTTATGTATTTTCTTGCTAGAATCAGTTCTGCCACTATGCCGTGAAAGAGCAACATACATTATAATTTTAGAGCTTTGAATTTTTTGGGATTCAAATGTATCCCATGTCCTAATCCTAGGTATAAGCCATCTCCATTGCAACTTTCAGCCTAATCGGCTCATGCGTTTTGCAGTGAAAGAGCAACAAACATCCAAACGTCCAAACTTACACCTTTATAATATTAGTAAGATTATACACATCATTTTGGATATGGATAACCAACTAGCGTACCTACAATAAATCCTATACCTCACCTACACTTTAATCTTATATGTAGACATCACATTCATTACAAGCGTAAGAATTGCAAGTTCGAATCCACATTGTAGGTACCAATGAGATTTTTTTCTGCAGTGTTAGCCACGGTCATTAATCACATCACGAGCTTTACGGAGAAACAGAAACGCCTTCGGGATTGTAGGCAAAGATATAAGACTTTCATTATCTTTGGAAACAACGTTTTTTTAAGTTCTTTAACCTATCTACCTCTTAGAAAGTTTAATTTCTTGAGCTTAAAGCTTAAAAGCTTTAATCTTTGTCAATTAATCAATCATCGGACTAATCGACTCGTAACTCGTTTCTTAGATACTGGTAAGGGACATAATAAAACTACTGAGCTATCAAGTTACCATGTAAGGACAAGGAATTGTAAAGCAAAGCACATTAAATACATTGAGATGTAAGTACAGGATATTATTAAAATACCATACAGATAAATATGGAACCGATTATAATATAGAATAGGAAACAAATAGACAAAGAAAACAATAGAAAAAGGATTTTTTTTATCCTCACGCCTTCCCACCAGGGTCCCCGAAGGGGTAGGCAGAGATGTATAGGTAGCACCCACTTTCCGCTAAAGATATAATTATTTTAGGTGCGAACGTGACAGATGGCGAGTCCATCGCCGTTACTTCTCAGGCTAATTGCTTCTCAGGCGTATGCAGGTTTCCTCTAGATGTTTTCCTTCACCGTAAAGTTCGTGGTGTGACTGTACGTGGAATCACTGTAGATACTAAAATAAAAAAAACTCATGGGTATAGTCGGTATTCGAACTTGCAATCCTTTGTGTTGCAGGCAACTCGAACCACTCGGGCTTTATAATTTGTAATACAAACTTTAGAAAACGAGCCATCAACCACGCAACGCAACATATTTATATGTTAACTTATCCGATTTGATGCCCTCCGATCCCAATCATACGCTAGGCTTAAAATCGAAAAGCAAATTAATCCTGCCGCAAATGGCCAGCAAAATTGAGGACACGAAACCATTCTCATTTTTAATTAAAATTTCGCATCGTACATGGGTCATACTGTTTCGAGACGTCGGACGTCATAATAGCTAGTTTAAATGCAATAATTCGGGTCTTTTCGGCGTGGCTCAAGCGTAATGAGCTGGTGCCATGGCCCAGTTTCAAAACTGCGGTCAGCGGAGCAAAGGTCGCTCATTCACTAAACTCGTAGCACCACAGCGTACCATCGGCTTTCATGACAGTCGGGAATGTTAAAAAACGTCCAGATGACAGCTGAATAGAAGATAAAAGGCTCAAACTAACGCAAAAGGTTAAAAAGAAATCGCAGAAACGTGTACATTCTCTTTATATATTTATAATAGAACAAAGAGATTACTCCTGCAGATATGCATTTAGCAAGATTGGTACGTTCTGAATAAAGTAAGCTTCTGCTTAAACAAAAATAATTATGCAAACGCTAAGCACAGAAGCGGGGAGCGCGAGTGTAGTAGGTACGAAATCATGATAGTATCTAAAGCGCGGTTTGAAATTTAAACCTCCTGATGTTCACAATTCACTGGAAAACGTTTGTATTCCCAAATATTTTGCATACATTTATCAAAACGAAAGCGTCTTAAACGCGATCGATTTCAAATCAATAATGGAATGGAATACATACAAGAGACAATCTAACGTGTATAAATCAGCACCTACTCTTAAGATGTAGTTTTAAATATATTAAACATGTCTTTAGCTACATAAATAGCAGCCATGAAAATCTCGTGTTTTTATAACTTACGATTAATTTATCACGAGAGTAACTAAAGTTAACAATACGTTGAGGCCTGGATAGAAATCCCAGACAAACGGCATTGGAAAATATTCCCGAACAATTACGACAACCTTCTCATCTGTCACGTTAGTGTCTACTTTATCTTGATGTCGTCCTGTATGAACCTTCAAATAAAAAACCGGCCAAATGCGAGTCGGACTCGCGAACGAAGGGTTCCGTCCCATTATCTATAAAAACGGCGAAAAAACATGTCTGTTGTATGGGAGCCCAACGTAAATATTTATTTTGTTCTGTTTTAGTACTTCTTGTTATAGCGGCAACAAAAATACATTATCTGCGAAAATTTTAACTGTCTAACTATAACGTTCGTTCGTTTATGAGATACAGTCTGGACACAGACGGACGTACAGCGGAGTCTCAGTAGGGTCCCATTTTTCCCTTTGGGTACGGAGCCCAAAAAAACAGCTAGACTCGGACCCAATACCCGTTGGGCTACCAAACCAATATCTGCTCTGTAATAGGATACTGGTCTGGGGCAAGTCACACACAATTGTGACCACAAACAAATGAAGTAGACGATGCATGAAAAGCTTACCTATAATACTGTGTGACGACCTCCTGAGTCATGTTCTTGCTGGCGTCGGGCTCCTCGACCCTCGCGAGCCCGAAGTCGCATATTTTGAGTACGCAGTTACTGTTTACCAGCAAGTTTCCGGGCTTGATATCGCGATGGAGGATCCGCGCAGAATGCAGGTACTTCAACCCTAGAAGAAGATGATTAAATGTATTTAGTGTGTCTGTATATTTCATTCACACAAGTGTAATACACGTTTAAATTCTGATCAATTTTGTTCATAGACAAATGTACGTTGCCGTTGAATATTATAAAATCTTCTATACATACAAAATGGCAATAGGCGAATCGGAGTTCTAGGACGAGAATGTCAAGAGTAGGTACTCGAAACCGGTGAGCATGTATGAGACTGATGAATGTGGCAGAAGCGAAACACGAGACGTATACAGAGAACTACCGCTCTAGTGCTCTACCCTCATTGTCTACCTCGTTAGGGACTCGGCGTG
This sequence comes from Drepana falcataria, assembly GCA_945859725.1. Classification (NCBI taxonomy): domain Eukaryota; kingdom Metazoa; phylum Arthropoda; class Insecta; order Lepidoptera; family Drepanidae; genus Drepana; species Drepana falcataria. The sequence continues at coordinate 2,714,486 of OX243925.1, forward strand.
ATGATATGTTTGTAAGTATGAATTTCTGTAAGTTGTAGATATTGAAGCAAAACGAATATCGGGGCTTTATTCGATATAAGCGAACTGCGTGGTATTGAATGCAATTTGACAGATGTCTTGCTAGAGATCTATCTTATAACTGAGGAACAGCCCGTATGCAATAACGTAAAAAACATTATGTCAATAATCTTTATAAACAATATAGTATCCTCACGCCTTCCCACAGGGGTCCCCGAAGGGATAGGCAGAGGTGTATAGGTAATACCCACACACCCACTTTCAGCCAGAGGTATATTAGGTGCCAACGTGACAGATAGCGAGTCCATCGCCGTTACTCCAGCACGACTATACATACGCCTTTGAATTTCTTCTCAGACGTATGCAGGTTTCCTCTCGATGTTTTCCTTCACCGTAAAGCTCGTGGTGTGACTAATCACTGTACTTAAGTTCAGAAAAACTCATTGGTACAGTCGGGATTCGAACTTGCGACCTTTGCGTCGCAGGCAACTGCTCGAACCACTCGGCCACCACGGCTTAGTAATATAGTATCAATCAATTAATTGCCTTCATCGTATCAAGTGGTTCGCCCTCCAGGTAAGCTAAAATAACGACTACCGTAAGCCACTTTCCGACCGGTTTTATGCGGTTCTAATGAAGGGTGTTTCGTCAATTCCAAATCTAGCTGACACCGGCTGGTCCATCAAAATATTACGTAGGTGCTATTTCAAGATAGTCACGCAATCATTTGTTTGATTCGCACGCATTAGACATGAACTGGCAAAAATCGAGCCACAAATTCCAAACTAAAATAATAGGTGCCTGTCTAGACACACTTTTGGACTGACAATTCTGGTCTTCAGTCGAGACCTTTGTTATGTTTTCATATAGCCCAAAACCCTTGACAATTTTGGTATATGTATTTGTAGAATTAACGCCTGAACCAATTTTGGTGACAGGTAAAAAGATAAATAAAGCCATGGAGAAGCATAAAAGCTACTTCTTGTCAAGAAAACTTGTTTAAGAGAGGTAGGGCATAACGGGTTTCCCGTTCGAATTTGGAGCTGCCCGACTGGGGCAGGACCTCCACCTTATAGAAGTCCGTAGCCAAATAACACAATTTATTGTGTTGTGTTCCTACGTGGTGAATAAGGTTTCCAGTAATGAGCTCCTTGGGGAGGGGGGAGGATTGTTACATTGTGTTGGAAGCAGAGGGATTAAACCTTATGCTGCCAACACACTATAACTCTCCGAACACAGAGTAGCAACGCGCAAGTGATAATTTGGTATCGTGAGCGTAAATAGGCTACGGTAACCGTTTCCCATCAGGTGGGCCGTATGCTTGTTTGCCACTCTTGTTGTATAAAAAAAAAAAAAAAGAAAACCAAAACTAGACACGGGAAAAACTGCTAGCAGCTTCATAAAGTTTGGTATATTTCGAGCTTGACTTGTCGTTTATATTTTTAAACATTCAGTTTGTCATCATCCCGGTGTATTCATGTAGGTTTGTATCTAGGAATTCTGCGTAACGGAGGCATGAGGTTCCAGGAATTGAGGTTTGTTTTCCCGGAATCCTGCAAGTTATCGTCGTACAACGATATTTGCGAAGGAAAATTAAATTTTTTTGGACTAGTCTCCTGCCAGTTAATCGTTCGTGCGACACTAACTCAAAAAACTATTATATACACCACATGTATAAAGTTCACTAGTATCATACATGTATTGTATCATTACCCAAAGTTAACGACTATTATACTCACAACATATGTATATATTTCTACGTGAAGTGTTACGAACATAAGAGAAACAAGTGGATATACATAAAAACTTTCAAATACAAAACACACAAATATCTACCCCTAGTGGAAAACAAGCCTACGATTTGAATTGTAAAGTTAGCTTTGACCACTAGGCCAGCCGGCTGTCAATTTGGATTAAATCTGTCAGAATTATTTAACACAACACATACAGGGCAAAGTAACGTTTAGGTTTGAATAGTCATTTAGAGTGGAACTCGAAACATGTTAGACACTTGAGCTTCACAAAGTATAGGGACCGCGTCGTGACGCCACCCGACGCCCATGACGCCAAAACAAATTAACGACACCTCGGCGCGCACCGCTCAGAGTTTAATTTCCCAACGGGAGGGTCGCACTTTTCTGTCACCAGCTACGCACCTCGCACCACTCTCTTGCCATAAAACCACACGCCATGCGTGCTCGAAGGCGACACGTGACATAAATTAGGTAATTTCGTTTATGATAGTCATGCTAACAAATAAAATTTGACGAGACATGCAATTCCTCTCGCAAGTTTTATTTTGTAGGCGGCTACATTTCTGAAACTTAACCCATCGTTACTAGGTTTTACGATATATTTTGTATACATATTTAGCTGGGCATACAGCGCCATCAAATAAGGATTAATATAAACGCTAGTAAATAATGGCTACACCTCTGATCCTAATTTCATGTCTCCGTTTTAAGTTTTAACGTTATCCGTTAATTTTACAATAAATATAATTCTTCGTATGCTATAAAAGAGGCAAGAAAACCTTAATACTCGTTTAAAGGCTTTCCTTATGCTAAATACTATATGCAACTAAATCGATACGAAATTATAGTCAATTTCAGTTTACCATTGACAAGTAAGAACTTGCCACAAAGCATAGGGCTTTGTAAACCATAAATAGGCGTTAGCTAATAAATATATTATGTGCAATTTAGTTAAACGTTCATAATGCCCCTATGTGGTTATAAAAACTGAAGAACAAAGCAACAATATGTTGCAGGACGAGAAAAGTGGTACGTAAAAGCTGTTTATTGTGGCGAGGAACATTACGCGCGGGTCGGAGAGTGCGCATCCGACCGCGACGATGCACTCCTTGCTCGTAGATACAGCCCGCGAGGACAATGCACCGGTATTAAACGACCGCCGGCCATCGTTGCCAATCACCTTTAATTGCATCGAAACCGCGACCATTTCAACTCCAAGGATCTATGCATATACTGGTATAAAATGATTTGTGAATAGGCCGCATCGACGTTGATGGGCAGTAAAAACCTAAGCTAGAAGGCACGAGTAGCTGTGCACAACGCGATATTGTTGCCCACTTTATTATACAGCAGCGAATTCTTGGTATATCAGAGGAAGCATGAAGAGATTCACAAAGAAAATGGTGTGAACGAGGGTTAACTGTAAATATGAAGCAAGGCAACGTTTAACTAATAGAAAGGATGAGTAAAGTAAGATAGACGAAATATAGACTGCGAAAATGCCTGGAAGCAGACATTATGGAAGACCTCGCCAAGTTAAATTCGATCAATTCGATTCGAATTCCAGGTTGGGAATTTCAAGAGTAGGTACCTACTCGAAACCGGCGAGCTTGTACGAACTGATAAACGTGGCGATGATAAATGAAGCGAGAGGTTTGTAACTCTTTGTCTACCCGTGAGGGATTCGGCGTGATCTATGAATCATTCTATTCGTTTATAAATAATATTTTTTATTTTATAAAATCCATTCCTATTACGAGTTGTAACCAAATGTATATGTAACGCGTCACAATACGATCACGGATATTGACAGATGTGATGATGAGATGAGCACACAAATCACAAAAGGCTTTAGCGGGTGGCGATCACAGGTCCCATGTGACAATAGTAACTGTAAATGGGTTCACACCCGTGTGTTTGGTCACGCGCAGGCGCAGGCTCTGGCCGCCAAACCCGCGGTCTCACGCTCTTGGTGGCAGATGGAGCTTTCACAATTAACGCCCTCCTCGCACCGTTAGGTTAAATGTCGAATCAAGGACATGTCAATTACCGGCCAAGTGATTGTATCGCTCTAGATATCAGACCAGCTTTCCAGGAGTTTAAGTAATGACAAACGAATATTATCCTTTATAGTGTTAAGATACTAATATTCATTAGTATATAATAATTTCTTCTTTTTTTTATAAGCGGACCGCCTTGTATAATGGTATAAGTGCCGTTCGATTCCAGATGAGTCTATCGTTGTCTAGTTCCAATGGTACGAGCTTTGCTTAGTATAGGCCTTCTTCAATGTATGTAGGTATATGAATATCTCCGCATATTCGTCATTATCGCATTATGGCTCATCAGGAGCTTAATTGAAATAAATAATAGTTAAAAAAAACTAAAAAACACGCTTTTGATAAAAAACCGATATAAATTTTAAATTAAAAAAAATAGTTTTTTTTTAAATATATTTTATTTAAGAAAACGTGGGGTGCTTTTTAAGATATGCACCATGCACCCCACACTTTTTTAAATTTTTTTTTTTTTATTCACACTAATATTAATTTATAATTCCGTTTTCTATAAAAAAGCGTGTTTTTTTAGTTTTTTTTAACTATTATTTATTTTCTACTTTTAGTTTGGTTTATAAAAATGGAATAATTTTATCAAATTAGTGTATTGTCATCGGTCCTCGATAAATCTACAAAGTTTTAATGAAATCTGGCCGTTTAAAGTGGGTCAAAATCGCGCCCAAAGAAGTCGGTTACAAACATACCAACATACAGTTGAAGCTAATATAAAGCGTCCAAAAACGACAAAAATCTAACTCGATATTTGATTTTTCGTAGCTATATTTAACAAAGGATTACATTGTTTACTGTTTGCTTGATGCATTTGAAAGCGATTCAGAACTGTCAAATGGAAATTAACTTGCGTATTACTAAGTTAGTTTCTAAACATAGACCAACAGTTGAATATGCCAACAAGGCAGTTTCTCCGGGCGCGTATAAATTAATCCTTCAACACGGAAAGCTTAGGTTATCTCAGCCAACCGCTAAGATGCTTCCTCGAAGGTGAAATACTGAGAAGGCATTATCTTGGAATAAATCACTATGAACCCGTGTTTAATGCGGATAAATAAATAGGTTGTTGGAAACGCTTTTAGATAGACATCGCGTGTTGCGCGCGATACAGTTAGAGATTACCGCCTTTGTGACGTGTGGCGTGACAAATTAAGTAAGGACAGCGATTTAGTTCACTAACTTAAAAACCTCCTCAAGGTGTGATATCGCAGACACGCTCTGCCTGATGATGAGGGAACTGCGTCCGACTGCACTCCTCGCTCCTAGAGGAGGGAGGACAATGCACCATTATTAAACAACCGACGGTCACAGTCGCCAATCACTTACTGCATCTAAACAACGACCATTTCTACCACTCCAACGACCTTTGCGTATACGGTTACACGCACTATCAGGGAACAGCTTAGAAAACTTCACTCAATGGTAATTTCTCAATTGAAATGTACCTGAAATCGATCTAAGTTCGGACGACCTGCTACTGCTTTCTCTTGGGCGACCTGCTATTAAAATCGAGAGGAATCGAGAAATAACGTCACTCTTACACGGCTCACGGAAGGTAAGAGAATTATCAGTATTATGCCCATGAATATTATATACCTACCTATTTTTAGACATACGAGTCTTCCAACTAAAAATAATATTTTTGATAATCCTTGCAACAAATCAAGTAATATTAAAAAAGTCTTAAATAACTCCAAGACACATTTATTTTCTTTTATACCTTTGCTTGCTTACAATGAACGCATTATAATGTATGTTTGGTAGAAGAAGGCACATTATACTATGACGCAAGTCCGCAATGTGTCGATAAATTATTCCAGAACCTAGAATTAAATACATATTGACACAAAAAGTTGTTTATTTTGCAGCTGGCGACGAGACGTCCCGGACCAAATTTCATTAGAAGGAGACAGAAGCAGGTTCTCCACTTAGCCGTTTTTCCACCGCCCGTTGTCGGCGCCCCTTCCTTGTTGCCTGTGTTATGTCAATACTTAATTTCCTCTCCTAACTTACTTTATTGGAGCAATTATTTTCAGAGGCACACTTTCTATTACATTAAACGAGTTATATTTCGCAGTACGCCTACGTCCTATTTCAAACCAGACCCTCTCGGAAAATTTCGTTATAATAGTAAATTCATGTGTTATATTAATACTCTTGTGATTAATATTTATTAATATTAATACTCTCGTGATCGCAAAGCTATTTCCTTTAGGATATGAGTCTGAAGTAAAAAGCTCCAAGACAAAAAGAAATATAATTACGTGGGTGTAGCACAAGCGAGCGAGGCGCACGCCACATTTCCATAATTCAGCTCGTTACCGCCGCCGCGACGAAACCTGCGCTCCAAGATCCAACCGGTAAGATGATCTTATCTCAGCGCTTCCTTCGACGGGTTAATACAATTAATTAAAAAACTTTCCGCTCAAGTCACTCCACACTGTTTCGGATCGTCCATATTCGATGAAATCTTCGAACGCGTCAAAACCATCAGTAGCTCTCACCTCTTATAATATCATGTCAATTAGGCCGTATTATATCTGGTATGGACCAACCATTAATCCACTTCCCTACTGCTGGCTTAACAGATAACAGCTCATATTTCAAACACAACATATCCCATTCGAATAAACGAATGGGAGTATCAGCTACGTATCTATATATGTAAATGCATCTGCAGGTGGTACCTACAGCAGTGATCCGCGCTCGGTCGCACCGCGGTCCATACATTATTAATATTAAACGAATAGGATGGGCAGACGGACGAGAGCCATGCCTATTCGACCTATCTCGTAATAGTACCGCACAGACTGTTTCCTAGAACTTAAATTTTTCATCGGATATTGCTTTTAGACTCAGTTGTGGTAGCGCAGAATGAGCCCTTTTTGATGAAACTGCGTGCTAAAGCACAAACACATCATGGCGCGAAACATGCTTGCTATTATAGATGTATACCTTTGTCATGGACAGTCTGTACAAGCCACATTCCTGGCAATCCATCGCCTTAGATATAGGCGTTCTTTGATGGATAACTCAGCGTCGATTTAAATTGCGTTCGTTGAATTGCCCCTGGTGACGTGCAAGCGCGGACCACGATCACATACCGTTCATGCCTACAACTCTTTACGCTTCATATAGTATTCACCCTAAAAGTATGCGGAATACTTTTTATTATCGTGCCCAGACAAGAACTTCCATTAGAATGCTTCCTACGTATGTCGTAAAAAGCATTAGACAAAGTTTAATTTGAAAAACCTGAGCAGAATATTAAACTATTCTGGTGGTATGCGAAGGGGCTCCCGTAATAGGGGAGATAACATGTCCTGTCATAGATAATCGTTCCACGTAAATTAGGCAACCACCTACAGACATTTGGATGCTCAATGACACGACATATCTATTGAATAAAATAAAATAAATTAGGTAAAAAGCCGTGGTGGCCGAGTGGTTCAAGTAGTTGCCTGCGACGCAAAGGTTGCAAGTTCGAATCCCGACTGTACCAATGAGTTTTTCTGAACTTAAGTACAGTGATTAGTCACAGCACGAGCTTTACGGTGAAGGAAAACATCGAGAGGAAACCTGCATACGTCTGAGAAGAAATTCAAAGGCGTATGTATAGTCGTGCTTGAGTAACGGCGATGGACTCGCCATCCGTTACGTTGGCACCTAATATACCTCTGGCGGAAAGTGGGTTTGTGGGTATATACACCTATACACCTCTGCCTATCCCTTCGAGGACCCTTGTGGCAAGGCGTGAGGATATAAATATATATCTTATTATAATTTTGCAGAGGCGTCTATGCGATACTAGTTAGGGCCATCAAGGCGGTGCAACTATAAAGTTTTTAATTAAAAGCGCAGAGAGGAATTGTGGCGGGTCTTAACGACCACATTTTTCTTGATGCCACTCACGCTTTTCACTCCCGGGAAATCTCTAAGGTAGTGCACGAATAATAGCACAAATTAATTACACTAAATCGCGATAACAACGCTACGCTACGGAGAGATCTTATTACCTACTAAAATTCGCCCCTTTAGAATACTGGTGGTGACCAAGCAACGTTTCTGAAACATTTGGAAAAAGCAGTACACTATCGAACGCGTCACTACATGCTAGGGTTGGAAGCACTTGGGAGTTTTAATTGATTTACGGCAGGTAGAAACGGCGTTAGCTGAGGCTAGTCTCGGCGGCACGGAGTTGCCTCAATTCTACACTTTGTCTCTAAGGAAAATCAGTTTGTTTTTAACTTCAATTTGTTAGCGCACTATTTGATCACGACCGCCGACTTTTATTCATTGAATCACTTAACTCTAACACTTAACGGTTTGAAATCTTAAGAGCTTGTACAGCTTGTACTGCAAATGAAGTATCATGATATAAAACTGCGGAGAAACCAAATGCCGTAAGTTCCCTGAAGGCTGAATGTAATAAAACTAGTTTCTGCTTTAGAAGAGAAGGCAATAGCAACGTAATAGTTTCATCGTAAAATATATTTCGTAATTCAAAACTACTTTCTGGGGAATAGTATTAAAGAGTTTTATTATTTTTTCAGTATATATTTGTAACTCTCCTTCAGCATGGATAAGAAAATTATCCTTTTGTTAGCAATAAGCGACCCAGTGGAGCTCCGTTACACAACAATATGCATGCTGCATCTATGTTCGATGTCATATGTCATGAATTTGGTAGCATCATAAGTAAGAAACCAAAAACATGTAGCAAAGAGGAAAACTTCACTGTGATAAGTAAACAATATATTATATCGTAGCACAAGGGTGCAGAGAACATAATAAAATTATAAAATCTCAATTCTTTAAAAATCTACAACAATGATTCAGTTTAAAAAAGGTGCCTAAGTTAACCGGAAAATGTCTAGGTCGGAAATGAACTAACCAACTAGTTTCAGTACAAGCCTAGTTTCAATCCTAAGCCCGATGCCAAATGCTACTGCTGAGTTCCGGCTATACAAGCCGGTCATAACACTGCGCATAGCTGAACGGCACCGGGTAAATACACAAACCCTTTGGACCATACCGACATTATGGCCCTTTGCCAGACTTTCTGCTTATTCAGAAATTCAGTCTTGCACGGAAACTCAATAGGTTTTTTTAACTGATATCGTTAAACGAACAGTAAATTAAAATATGATTGTCATGTATAATGTTATCATGTGTATATATATACACATATAACTTCCCACAAGGGTCCCCGAAGGGGTAGGCAGAGGTGTATAGGTAATACCCACACACCCACTTTTCACCAGAGGTATATTAGGTGCCAACGTGACAGATGGCGAGTCCATCGCCGTTATTCCAGCACGACTATACATATGCCTTTGAATTTCTTCTCAGACGTATGCAGGTTTCCTCTCGATGTTTTCCTTCACCGTTCAGCTCGTGGTGTGACTAATCACTGTACTTAAGTTCATAACTTCCTCATAATATTATGCAGAGGAAGGATTTGTGAAGAGAAATAGAAGGTGAATGAAGCGATTGAGGTCTGTAAGTCCCTTCTTCGTGAGGGATTCAACGAGAGTATATCTCTATAGTAATCAATAATAAAGAGGTAGAGTTTGTTTGTTTGAACGCGCTAATTAAAATGTATTATTTGCATTAGATAGCCCGTTTATTGAGGAAAGCTATAGGCACAATTCTACTACCCAAGAGAACGTAGTCCTGTATATATCCAATATTTTACATCACAGGGAACAGCTTGTGTATGTTTATATACATAAAGTAAGATATAAAAAGCTAAGAGACAGCCTTTAACGAAACCTTTTAAAATATTTTTCTCCAAGCTACAATTCAGGCACAGCTTATGAGACGAGGATATTAACTTACTCGACAAAATATTACAGCAAACAATGGCTTACCTCTGAGTATCTGGTAAAGGAAGACTTTGATGTGGTCGGTGGAGAGATGTTGCGGCGACACGATTATCTTGTGCAGGTCGCTCTGAAGAAGCTCCGTGATCACGTAACTGTTAATGTGCTGGTCAAGGAAATTCTCATGATAAGTGATTCAATTGACACACATCATCCAACAGATTGAACATATTTTTTGTTAAACATTAGGCCAGCACCAAATAAATCACTATGTTAATATAAAATATCAATTCGTCTAAAAATATTATAGCCCAATCAAAAATAAACACATGGTAGGCATATTAATTTGTGTTACTCGGGCGGCGCTGTGCGAACCTTTGATAGACACATTATAGTCAGATAAACGACTGTTAGCGGAGCAAATTACTTTATCAAAGCCAGAGCGGCAAACTACGAAACGAACAGTGATAAAATAGATACGAACGTATGCTAAAAACTATATATACGAGACAGTAAGGTGTAATGTTCCCATATGTAACACATTCGACACCAACTCGAAAAATAATACCTTCTTAATTGAACATTGAGCTTTGCGCGTGGCGTGGCGGTGGCGTGAGAGACATACAACGTAATTTGGCCACCCAAGAGGGAGGCTTCCTGTGTCCTCCCCGCCCTTGAGGAGGCCGACGCCCGGGCGAGGCCAGCTCCGTTATCTCCGTTATCTACAGCACGCGCGAGCGTGCCCCCTCGTGGCCATTATCAAAATTACAGGACACGACTCGGGGAACACTTGTTGCAACCAATGTACAACTTATTCGGACGTGCCCTCTACCATTTCAACTAATTGTTATAAGGGGTATAAACGTAGGGTTTATCCTAATTGCTATCAAAAGCAGGAGTGTGAGAATAGGACAAATTCCATATTCAATCCGTATAGAATCAGGCAATTGTAATCGTTTGCTAATTATCAATCGATTGCCCCTCAAGTCACTGTGTTTTAACATTTTAACTCGCATGTTGCCGAGCCTTAAACTAATATTCTAGATACTTAATAGGTTCTACCCATTATAAAAGCTTACAACACATTATAATCACGAAGCTCTATAAATAACAGCTATAAAACCTTACCATCGTACTTGTTCGACTGAAACATGAAGTGAAAAATATGAATATTAATTGATTTTGCTACGCTTTAAGACAATCTTTGATCTGTCGTTTAAATCACAAACTTGGCAATTTCATTACTATAACGTTAAGCCAACAAATACGTAATCCATTCACGATTCGATATATGCACATACTGTATGTAGCTCATTAGAATTATTTAATTAATTACATTTATTGAAGCAACGGTGTATTAACAGAACACATAAAGACCTAATTTAAATATGGGATAAATCCCGCAAATGTAAGTCCTGCAAGATATTTACAAAATATTATGTAAAATATTATCGTTTACGCAATGGAATCACAATACTTCACACCAACCGTAATGTTTTGGAGAACATTCCTGCGTTTTGGATATAGCTGTCTCGCTGACCTCGCTTATCTACAGAAGAACTACGGTAATCACTTGTCACATCGTTAAGTGTTATATTGTGTCACTGTTGCACTCCGCTGGATCTTTCGAAAGAATACGAGCTTAAAACGTATCAAATAGTTTCAGACTCTATTGCATGAGTATTTAAATACATATTAAAATAACTGCTGGTAACTTTATTAGGTGCTTTCAAGCATAGAGCGGTAATGGTACCTGAATTTGTTTAAATATGCGTGTGATACGTATGTGTCTAACTTTCTTTAGGCACATGTACAATAACTCCCGCTACAGAGTGACATATAGCGAGTCTGCCATCATCCCTAGATATAAAAAAATCATGATCTTTTCCTACACCGTACAGAAAATCTAATTGGAACTAAGGGTCAAGGTTTGAACCTGCAGTAAAAAAAAAATCGGTGACTACCTAGACTACCAGACCACTATGGCTTCAAGTGTATTCCACTACAGATCATACGTGAACGTAAGGAATGGAACGATTTAATAGAAAACCCGGGCGAGGACTTCAAAAGATGAGTCCACATAATGGGACTGATCAAAGGAGCAAGTACCGAAGAAAAATATCAAAGTATTGCGGCGGGTCACGTAGAATAGTGCGGTCGATTGCTATCCCTATCGGGTGATGCAGTGCCTGGGAACCACGAGATCCCTTCTTATATCTATCCGTGAGACGCAACCAGCTGTTATAAAAACTTATCCACCATTCATATTATATTTCTGAATATATTTATCACAAAAAAGAGCCGTGGTGGCCGAGTGGTTCGAGCAGTTGCCTGCGACACAAAGATTGCAAGTTCGAATCCCGACTGTACCAATGAGTTTTTCTGAACTTAAGTACTGTGATTAGTCACACCGCGAGATTTACGGTGAAGGAAAACATCGAGAGGAAACCTGCATACGTCTGAGAAGCGGCGATGGACTCACCATACGATCGGCACCTAATATATCTCTGGCGGAAAGTTGGGGTGTGGGTATTACCTATACACCTCTGCCTACCCCTTCGGGGACTGTTATGAGAAGGCGTGAGTATATATTATATACATATATCACAAGCTAAATCCGGCTGCCTGTTTTTTTTATAAGCTCGGAATCATGTAGTGTATTATGACACTGATTTCAATTCCATAACTACATGAACAAAAATTAATTGGAGGTGTGACCAATTACACCTTGACATAGTAAAGTTTCCATTAACTTGAACATTTGTAACAGCTCACATTTAAGGTAATTTCAACAATGGATGCTGAAATTCAATTTTCACTCCATAGAAAATCCGACTAAAGACAGATTTTAGAAAGCAATTGATCGGCGTTTCTACAGATTTCAATGAAATTTTAATAGAACATAATAATAGGTTGTCAGAACTATAATTTAACGTCGGCGTCAAATTCATTATGAATAATAACCTTTACTTGTATTCAGTACGTACAACACAAATTTACTTATATATCTTACGAAATGTTTTTGTGATTGACGAACGGCGATGGACCCGTCATCTGTCAGCTAAATATATCTCCAGCGAAAAGAGAGTGCTGTTAGAACCTCTGCCTGACCTTTCGGGGACCCCGTCTCCTTGGGGAAGCGTGAAGATGAAATAGTACATCAATATTTCATAATAAATTCAAGTGGGTATCCACCACCGTGGCCGAAGAAATTCAACGCAAGTCCCGGGCCTTTAATTCGTGTCTCGGATTGGCCCAGTAATATATGCCTTTTCTATGCTTACTTATCCAATACATCATTATCATAGTATGATACATGGTCCGGTACATACTTAGTTAATACGCCGAAAAACGGAATAAATTGGGTCGTGACTGATGACAGTGATGACTCACCTTTGCTTAACATTGCGGGACGGGGCGTAAGGATATTATATAGGATAGAGCTTTTGTTTTCCAATAACAAGGGAAGCATTTGCCAAACAGTCACGAGATATATAAGATACATGATTTATACTCCGCCTACACTTACCAATAACTTATATCAGAGTGCAATAGTCTTGTATATGTTTCTATGTAATTGTTCGAACTGTTTTTTTAACTTTGTGTGTAAATGCTAACTATATAAATATATACTAATATTGTAATCATAATATAATTATATATATATATATATATATATATATATATATATATATATATATATATATTTGATAGTTTTTATCACTTTGTGTATCTACGATGAAACTCGAAACCCACAGAATAAAGAGCCGCTAGCTCCAAAAGTGTACGGTTTATTCTGCAGCTATAGCACAGCGAAGGAACAATAAGAATACGCCAGTCAGAGCGCAACTTTGGTTTTAGGGCTCGCCCCTATGCCGGGACGCGGTAATTATTTACAAAGGGGCTGAGATTCACCCCCGCGCCACCCTCTCGCCCCGTCGCTAACAAAATGCACCATACAAAATATTTGATTTATGACCCGGTGCTTAAGGATCTTGCTATTGAAAATTACTCGTAACTTTATTTATATCGCCTCACTCGTTGAGCTAAAATCATAATTCCTTGAAAAATTTTGTTCTACATTATGTAAACACGAAAAACGTTTTAAAATTGATAATGCTATCGATGTACACAAATAGCGTCGCAGTTTGCGAAGTTATTGGAATCGGTTAAAAATTTAAATGGTTAATGTATGTCTAATATATAACATTAATTTTCAAAGTACACTCATATAAGAAAATATTAACACATTACGTATAAGCACAATACTTATTGCGAGTTACAGTGGATGGCAGACACACGGCCGGATGTTATGCAGCTGTGCACCCAGCTCCCAGCAAATACATTCGTATAACAAAAAATCCTTTTACTGTCCATAAAGCGAAACCCCAGTCCCCTATGCTTACACATTCGGGAACAATTTATCGTGAACCCAACTTATCCGAGCGACGATTAGTCCGCTAGACGAGTTCTTTATCGGACATCTTTTTCCACAACTGATAAATCGATAATCACGTGACCAACTATGTAACTACTATATTTTTTAATTTTTATTTAATTTTAAACATTTTAAAGGATTATTGTTTATGATTATAAATCTGTATATGATGATAATCTGTTTATAAAACAGTCATGTTTAATGCCAATAAAAGGGTCCCTCAAAAGGAGTCACGTGAATCAAACACGTGACTAGCAGATCGCAGGTACATGGTAGCGATATACAGACTATACAGTATCTGTACCTTAACAAGCAATATTATAAGCAAACACGTTTAGAGTTTTCTTTATATTTTCGAGGCCGTTCAGCCGAACTTTAATGCACATTATGCGCTCCGCAGTTTTCAGCCATTGTTAAGGAGTTGAACGGTAGTACAGTCCCTATACAAAACGCCCTCCATCCAGGCCATAGTCATCCCACTTCAGTGTAACACTGATTCTAATAAGCGGAACTAATTTATGAATAATCTTTTCACACGCGTATTACACGAAACGAATGCTCAGGCGGAATGTCGTAATTTAGAACTTTCATTATATTGTTGGGTTTCCAATACAGTTTTCCAAAGTATATATTATTTTCTATTGAACACCAGAGGGAAGGCAAAGAGGTGACATTGATGGATCATCGACACCAGTGTTATGAGAGAACCGGTTAACACTAGTTTTATTCATATTTGCATAGAACGAACTTGAGATATGGTCAGCGGTCTTACGCGACCTGAATATTATCGAAATTTAATACATGTACGACAAGGTGAGCAAGTAGAGTTATCCCGATAGAGTATTCAGCTAATAGCTAATAATTAGAAAAATCCAATAGAATTGCGAAAACACGTGAATGAAGCTCGCCAAGACAGCGAATTACAGGCGTAAGTAAATGGCACATGAAACTATGTTCGGACATTGATGAATTGGAGTTCCGCCTCGATTAAATGTATTCTACCGTTCGATACGGATATTTTCGTTAACCGGCCCGGTATATAATCACTGACTGGCTTATTACTTCCTAGGTTTTGTTGAATGTTTATACATAAGTTTTTGAACTAACTAAAAAACCATTACACTTGTGTCTCCCTTAAATGTTTTGGCTTTAATTTTATTATTCACCATTTGTGCCTCACCGTTTCCTTCCCTTGGGTTGTGGCATGAAGATAGCAGCACCCTAGCATATATAGCATTCCTCAATAAATGGGCAAATCGGATTTATGGTTTTAGATGAGTTTTTCTGAACTTAAGTACAATGATTAGTCTCACCACTTTACGGTGAAGGAAAACCTACATTGTAGGTTTTCCTTTGTAGGTCCTACAACAAAGGCGTATACATACACCTTTGAATATCGTCGTGCTTAAGTAACGGCGATAGACTCGCCATCTGTCACGTAAAATATATCTCTGGCGGAAAGTATGAATGGATAAGTGGTTCCAGATAAGCGTGTTAAAACAATCTGCCTCTTTATAATATTCGTTTATAGAATGCTAATATCTCAGTACAATTGCACACAAATTCCGAAACATAAACTGAACTATAGGAAATGTAGATTATTAAAACAGCAAAGTTATAGCCGTGATATAAATACCAGTACATATTAAACTACGTACAGTAGGTACCAACATTTTCTGGCGTTACTATCGAGAGCAGGACGTGGTAATCCCGGACAACGCCTGTCATCCGTCGAGCAGGGCCCGTCATCTATCAACGTCTGTTCGTGCGTCAACCGCTTGTGTCTCCAACCAGACTAGGGATACGCACCCTCCGATAATGTGTACCTACTCTTAATCTTACGGCCAGAGCACATTGCAAACGCGACGGAACCCAATGCATCATATAGCTAAATTGCCCGCAGCGAATTATGTCTGTAGTAGGTAGGTACGTTCAAATCATAATTATTTTCTTTTCATTCGTACGAATAATATCCTACTAATATTATAAAAGCGAAAGTTTATAAAAAAAACAAGTACGGTGCGTTAAGGTGATACTTCCACGAATAGACCTGTCTGTAGGTATCGGTCTAGGCAGAACTGACACCCTGTCTGCCCCGTGAGGATCACGAAGTAGTTTATGTGCGTGCGTACTTCGCACAGCTGTTATATAATTTTACTTCTAATAAAGAATAATCTCCGTTAACAGAAGAAAAACAAAATATTGTATCGGTGTTATTGTAATTAGTTCGTGCGCAGAAACCTCATCGATGTTTTCACTCGTGAGGAGAAATTCCGTAAATGAAAGTGAGAATGTTTTTGTATACAAACTGTGATACAATGTGAGTGTCGTATTACCCGTGCGCAATAATATATCGAAATCATTACGTTTTGCTACAAATAGTACCGGTGTTAAAGGTTTATTTCATGTTTTCAAATAGCCTCCTTGTTTTAAAGTTGGTCAATAATACACTAGATGAGTGTGGATTTAATTTAAATACTAACAAGTGGCATTTAAGCTGGTTTGCTCCGAATAGACGCCTGGTAAACGGGTACCCTAGGTTTTAGATACAAGTTATACTATATTTCTACGTTGTATCTTCTTTCTCTCTTAAATTTATTAAAATATGGAATTTAAATAAACATTTTGACTTGTATATTAATGCTAGGCAGTGGTTTCAATGTGATAAATTACACTCGTAGGCGTACCTTCTAGTAGGTACTTTAAAACAAGGTTGTATCAAAATGAAGTGGGGTCAGAATCGTAATAATTTCAATTAACTTTTTATTTATTTCGTGCGGGACACGCATAGAAGTTTTTTCCTACACTGGTATCATTTATTATTCCTATGGTTCGAGCAAACACGCCAAGTAAACGAAAGCTGGAGGTCGGTTTGATGAATAGCGGCTTATTTACAGACGAACGGAAAGCAGTAAAACGCCGCCGCTACGATATCGGAGCCGTCGAATTACTAATGAACGTAAAAAAGTTAATTAAAAAACTCATCACACTGCTAATACCTGTATACAATTTTCCGGTGTTCTCAGATATATTCCACAAAAAATACTGAAATAATATATATAAATAAGTTAAAAAATTCAGAAACTGAATTTTATTTTCAATGGTGCAACATTAAAAGTGGAAATAAAAATATTTTGTGCTACATGTAACTATTGTTTCATACGCGTAAAATATTATAAAAAATTATCATACTGTGCTATACCAATCAACAATCTATCTCTGTACCGAATTTCATACAATTCAATTCAGCATCTTTTGCGTACATTAGTACGACTATTCATTATTTAATGTTGCATTTTAGTATAAACATACAATAGATCGTCGAAGTACAAACGAGAATCGTTTATATGATATACGGAAGGGAGTCCGAAGGGAGCAGGGAGTGAATCCTTGGCAAGCGCAGCTATTAATCGGCAGGGGGAGGCGCCGATCGACCAACCTACCGAATTTCCGTCTTCTTCTGCCGCAGCAGCAGCCGTCTCGCCGTAGGAAACTAATCTACACAATGGAAATTAGCAGAAAAAGAAAACCACGGATACGATCTCATTTCCATTTTATAAATACGAAAGGAAGTTAATATGTGACGAGAAAGCTCACTACAAAATTGACCTCGAAACTTTGCCAGTGCAAACTTTCGCGAACGGGACCGAATAACATTACTATTACATGGAAATGGTAAAGCCAGAAATTTCTCCTCACAGCCCCTGAATAGGCACGAAAGTAATTTGGAAGTCTTCAGAAATGTCTGATATTCCACGGCTAAATATTCTAAAGACGATATCAATTTGAAAATTACCGTCAAAGAACTGAGCAGCCGAGCAGAAGCTGGGTCTGCTCAACCATAATTGATTACTGAAATTCAAACTATGGTCCTACAAACTGACTTGTTTAACATTAATCACCCCACTGCTATATCATATACTAGTTAGACCCCACGGTTTATCCCGCATGAAATTGATTTTATAGTCTATTCTAAGAATAATCGATATCTCTGCAAAATTTCATCCCATTCCGTTGAGCTGTTCTGGCGTGATTGAGTAACAAACATCCTCACAAGCTTTGGCATTTATAATATTAGTCAGGATACCATATTTTGCGGGTAAATTATGGTTACAACTGTGCTGATAGGACTATTTAAGGACGGTTTAGATACGAGTAGCTTAAAACCCTTATGTCCCGAAAAAAACATTGTTCAAGCGGGATCAAAACTATTATATCACAGTTTAACCGTGTGCAGCAACACACCGTAACAAGTTAAAGATATATTTAAGTGTCATCCTTAAATACTGGTTTCATATTATTCCTCGTATCATTAGCAAACTGGACGAAACATTAGTACCTACCACATACAACCGCGTAGATATGTAAATGCGGCAGTGTATGCATAGCCAGCTTAATTTGAAGTAACGAAATAGATCTCCGCAGCATTTCAAAATTTGCTTCAGAAACGAGGAATTTCCGAATAGGAGATAAAGTAAAAAAAGTCGTGTTTACTAACAAACTGGGGTGATGCCATTGGAGATTTGGAGAGATTTGATACTACCAATTATAAACAGCTAGGGATATACACAATAAAGATTTCCCTTCCTGATTTGAAAACATATAAGCAAGAAGATGTATTCAGAGGCTGCAATACGGTAAAGTTTATCTTATGCCCATCGGGCAAGGTTCCAAGACGTCATCGAAACGGGCAGGCTTGGGGGACAAGGGGTTGCGTCAGCGCTGATATCAGCCAACGAGCACACTTAAGACAATAATAATATACACCTATATAATATATAAAGCAATAATAAACATTTAAAATATGGTTAACCAGTAGGCATATAATCCTACTAATATTATTCATGTAATGTAATAGATATACGGACTTGAATGAAATATGGCAAAGAGATCATTAGCAAGATTAACACAACATTTATTCCAGATAATATTTACGCGGGTAAATATTATCTGATTCAGATAAAGAGGCAGAGTTTGTTCAACAACATTCATCTGAGGATTACTAATCGTATTTGAAAATCATCTTACATTAGATAGCCCGATGGTTAAAGGTTATATGCTATATACCAACATTAATCATCAACATGGAGCATACCCAAAGGAGCGGAGCAGTGAGCATATATATGTAAAGTTAAAGCTGGTAAAACCACAGTTAAGTCATACATAAACGATGCTCACACTCATAAACCCAGGGGTCAGCAACCTTGACCATAAAACGAATGCGTTTGATATGCTTGATGCCGTCCAAACAAGGTTTATTGGATTACCTGATGAAGACTTATTCAATAGCATGATTAATCATCTGAAGGAACCCGTCAGTTGGCGAATGTTACGATCCAGTCGAGGACTGATTTATCGGTACCCTTTCGGTATTTTCTAAGCCTGCGAGTGAGATCAATATTGTCCCTTCTCGATTGTACCTTTTGGAAGGTTAGGCCGACATTTATGCCGGGAGTACAGTGACAAGGACACGGGAGTTGGTGCGAGAGAAACAGGAGACCGCTCAAATTCAGCCCGAGAAAATTTATTTGTCAAGCTGCGTTTGGCGCCAGCTATTCAATAATATCCACAGATACTTTACATCAGATGACAATTTAATGGATACGTGTTTTAAGGAAATTCAATTAAATGAACTATTCTGTTTTCAGAATAAATGTGTGTATCAAAGTCATAATGTGTTTGTTACATGAAATTTATGCAAATTATGCAAATGGTCGCACATTTCTTTGATGTATACTTTAATATATCAAAATATTGGTTAAATCACAAAAGATTTTGACGTTATTAATGACGAGCAGTGATGAAAAAATTCATGAGAGTCAAAATGTTACGAGTAACAAAAATCGAACAGCGTTGCCGGGAGCGCATAGCAGTTAAGCCGACAGATAAGTAACAAAAAGTAATGATAAACAGAAGGGTACAAATTTAATCTAGGGCCTAGCCCTGTATCCCGGGAGCGGCGAGCGCGCGCGTTAGCGAAATTGCCAGAATACATTAACGGGAAGGGTCGCTCCCGCCCTATCTCAACAACGTACACCGTAAGCCTACTTAAACTTCTCTCACTCCGTAAATTACTTATTTTTAAAACTATTTTCTTCAGTTGCAAATGTTGACTAGCTCTCCTTTACCAATTTTATGAAATTAGTTTACACTGTCATTTCTTCTGCAACTGACGCGATAAATCGCCGTGGCGGTAACCCCTTGAGTTCTATCAAGAAGAGCCTTAATGAAGTCGTGGAAATATCATAAAAGCGAATTATTTACGGCGAGATTCCTCTACCTTAACCGGCGGCGCAGTAAATAAAACCAAGGTTTAATGTTTCACGAAGGCCTTTTACATTATGCTTGTAACGTCATTTTTAGCATGCATTTGTTGGCATTTACATGATTCTAGTCTCAATAAGGAACTTACTAAGTTTAATGCTCAATATCCGCTGCGGGATTCACAAATGCTATAACAAGGGAAGCGTCCTTACTTTTTAGCGCCATGTTTGTATAGTATTTCTCTAGATAAGGTGCGGATGTTCGGATTAACTTTGGTAATACTCTTTGGGATGGAGTAAATAAGTTTCAGTAATCTTGCAGATAATATTGGGTGTGGAACGATTCGCGTGAGAGTCGCTGCGTATAATGGGAAATGTATTTATTCTGTTGGTGATTAGTAGTCTCATTATCATGAGACTGACTGTATAAGTATCCACTTGTTTGCTACCTTTATTATTAGACTTCTGACTACGTATTTACATACATATCTATCATTAGGCCGAGTCCCTCTAGGATAGGCAGAGAGAGTAGAACGCTATCTGTCACTAGACTTACAAACCTGTTTTGCTTCAACCACATTAGGTTCATTCATACAATATCGTTGTGAACTCACCAATTAGTCAATGAATATCAGATATAATCAATATTATTTTAATAACGCATAACCATGAGAATCATCTTCATTACCAAAATTATTTAATTCCTCAATCAATTAATCAAATAAGTGTCTTTTGTGGCCTTTGTCTTACCTACATATAAAGAACGACGAATAAAGAAACGCACATGGTAGGTGTTCCTTTCTTGTTTTCCTTTCCTTTGTTAAACTGACCTGTGCGTATACCTACTTCTATACCATCTTAATGCCATCATGCTTGTTTCGCCTGACTTTAGGCCACCTTTGAGTTGTCCTTTCAAAGTTACTCGTAAATAAAATATACCGATGTTACATAAATAACTTTACTGCGATGGTCCATAAACATAAAACGTGTTACCATTCCCCTGACCCCTGTGCCATACGGTCATACACTACTCATATCATTTCGGGGAAGAAACTTTCCTTTTATATGGGTACTTGTAGGACTGCAAACATTTCAAAGGCATTATTTGATTAGGTACTGTATGTAGCCCATCTCTTCGAGCAATGAGATACGAGTACATCAGTATGTAAATGGCTTCTTTAACAATGTCGTAGAAAGATTCTACACGCCATTTGTTCACGATGACAATTGATGTACAACTTTTCTAGCATATCGTATCTGCGATGGAAACCTGTTTAATCTACTATTATGGGTTGAAGTTAACAAAAGAAGTCAATAGGCTGCGTCAGAAACAAACTTACAATCTTCATGCCTACCTTTCCAACTGTAATGAAACCCTATATTTGCCGGATATTCATTTAGGTGTCAAAGTGACAGATGGCGTTAGTGCAGCCGTTTTTAGCCAGTATGTAGAGTCTTACATACATATCCTGGATTCCTTCAACTAAAAACTGCTAGTGAAAGAAATAACTGTACTAACGGTAATTCAAATTCTGGTTGAAGGCTTTTTAGTCCCGCTTTTTATAATTACATACATACATATCATCACGCTAAGTCCCTAACGGGGTAGGCAGAGGGTATAGAGCGCCAGTTCTCTCTAGACTTACATACCTCTTTCGCTTCGTCCACATTCATCAGTCTCTTCATACATGCTCGTCGGTTTCGAGTACTCTTAACGTTCCCGTCCTTGAGAGTCCGATCTATTTGATCCAGGTAGTTGGAACGTGGCCTTCCTCTGCCTCTTCTTGCACACACTTTTGCTTTGTATATCTGTTTCGTCAATCTTTCTTCACTCATCCTTTCTATGTGTCCAAACCAACGTAACATGCCTTTCTTCATCTTTACAATCACGCCCTCATTCACGCCAGTCGATTTGCGAATCTCTTCATTGCGGATTCGATCTAATATCGTTACGCCGCACATTTTTCGAATAGATCGCCTCTCGACTGCATTCAAGCTATTTTCATACTTCCTCTGACATACCCAGGATTCGCTGCCATACAATAAGGTAGGTACCAATATCGCGTTGTGGACAGCAACTCGAGCATTCTTGCTCAGACTTTTACTGCCCATCAACGCCGACATGGCTCCATTCACCTTATTTCCGGCAGTTATCCTTCTTTCAATATCTTTTTCATACTTTCCATCTCGTGTGAACATGCTTCCTAGATATACAAATTCATTCACTTGCTCTAGAATTTGCCCATTTACCGATATAGCACACTCGGTCACTTGTTCATCTATTTCGAATACCAGAATACCTTAGTCTTGCCAGCGTTTAGGCGCAGCCCCTTCTTTTTTTTATAATTAAATAGCAAAAAAGAACTCAAATTAAAAGAAGTATTGAAAAAGAACCTTTAGTTCGAACCAGGGTCGAAACCTGCATATCCACACTTGTATTGTTTGTGATTATTCAAAGCGCATAGCCAACACGGCGTGCTAACAAAGAATATACAAATGGTTCAAACGGCGACACAGCGCTTCCGCCACCTCGTGTTTGCATCTATCATGATTTATTTAACAGCAATTAAAACCGGACGCATTTAAAAGGCGTCACGCAAACGTGGGGCTGTTTCGTGAAATTTGACGGAAAATATTTTCCAGCAACGATTACTTTTGCTATATACTTTTCATACTACTGCTTCATAGTTTTAGACGATCTTTAATAGGTAAATCGCAATAGGCTTCATGTTACTGAAATTCTTTACGAAACTAATGAGAGAAACAGCGCATTTATCACGTAGATAATGTCATGAATTCTTCTCTGAAGTGTGCTGTTTGTTAATTCAATTGCCCGGAGAACGGTCTGCCTAGGTAATTACAGCTCAAGCCTTTGCACTTAACAAAATTAAATAACAGATAATGCTTGTTTTTACGACCGTATTTGTTAAATATTCATTCGTCTCGAAATGTTTATTCGTTTTTATCATACGTTTAAATGTGCGATGTATAGAGTGTACACTAGGCATTGCAAAGTCCCTCCGGTTACACCTGGTTAAGTTGATAAGAGAGGCGTACGTTTGCAATGGCTTGGGTTTAATTTCGAAATACTTAAAGCACATCATTTCTTAATCAACCAGTTCTATCATTAGCGGTCGAATCCTTGGACAATTTTATTTTAATGATATACTGAAATTAAAACTATAAATAAGTAATTAATGTAGCTAATCTGTCCATTACAGATAACACATGGGGTCATTCTATCGATCGATGGTAATTAAAACAGGCTGACCGGGGTAATGGTGCGCGAGGGGACTGCGACGCGCGCCATAAACGTTGATCTTGGGAGACTAATAAATACGAGATTTTGCAAAACATACATATGGCTTCGTATGTATAAAGGATTTTTTTTACTCAGCTCTCTCTGCCTATCCCTTGATGTTATTATTTATGTATTATATTGGCAAGAATTGACAAATAATTTTTGAAAATTACAAAGAATCAATCGGCAAAGGCGAGGGTCAACCTTACCTTTGGTAAGGCAATTGGCAAGCAAAACCCGTTGGCAATCATTTTAAGTTGGCAAAGCATTAATTTTGTGAGAACAAGTTGGATGAGAAACGTAGGTAAAACCAATACAAATTTCGGTATTATCCATTATATCTTCTTGTAAAACTAGTATTCCTGGTAACCTTTTATTTGCTACTAAACTCGTAAAGCTTTCTTGCAGGTTAATCGTTACGAAGAGTTTTTTAAAAACCTATTTAAGCAAACTATATAGTTCCTGTGCTATCGCTTACATCAGGTTGGAAATCTGAGCATTCATACACATAAATTTATGTAAAAAAGCACTGTACTCTAGGAATATTAGCGGCACGAAAAATTAACAACTTGCAATAAATTTTCGGACCCCTGTCAGCGTTTAAGCTATTTATAGCGATAACTGTACCCACCGTGAGACGAGCAACTCAACTTCCTGGCTAATATTAATTTTCCATGCAACATTATAATAAATATTTCACGTTAAAATATTATTACTGGCATTGTGTTAAGCAAATATGTTTAAAAGCTTTTGTCAAGGAAAATACGTACACCAGGCGAGATCTTCCCACGACTTTAGGGACCTTGACGTGGCGTCGTATTTTTGTGATTGTTCAAAAAGGACAGATCTATACGTATACCAAATTTTGTATTTGTTACTCAATCATGCCAGGACGGCTAAACGGAACTAGTTGACATTTGACTTAGAGGTAGATTATTGGCTGGATTAACTCATAGGATACGTTTCATTCCAGAAAAAAAAACAATGAAATCAAATTTCGCTAGTCTTTCTGTCCTACAGGCCGATTGTTTCTCTCTACATATTACCAGTTGTGTCCCTCGGTTTGACTCGAGTATTTATTTCGGAATTAAATATATTCAGCTATCAATCCAAATCAATCAGTGCCAAAATTCACTGTAAATAATGTCCTGTAGGTTTTACGTCAAAAAGGAACGAATATCCTAACAAGTTTTCACATTTATAATATTAGTAGGATGCGCCTTCTATACCTATACGAGTAAGTGTTGCAACTAATCCATTACTATGCTGCATTTCTCCTAAGCCTAAAAGGTTAAGCATATAGTACGCAAAATAATATTCCAAAGACATACAGATATGTACATCATATAAATCAGGGACATTTAAAACGTACACAAGCTCACCCAAGGTGTTTACACATCAAGCACTGTCGTAAAAACATCCAAGAGATGACAATGATGATATCGTCCAAAGAGAAATGTCTTTCGAATTCTTTGTTCGTTCATCTTTTGACACGTAATTATTCCGGGACTGTTATTACTTAGGACTTTATTTTTGTACAAGCAAGCCGAGCGTCATTCGTTTATCGATAACGCAATGTAATCGTTTTCGGCCTTAATTCTGAATATGACATGGCAAGGACGTCGAGTTTATCGACACTCGAATTTGAGGAACAAAGTTTGACATATCTCTTACAAACAGTCTTCGCATTGATATGTTGGGAAAATGTGCGCACTGCGTGATTCACAAATTTTTCATTTACCTTTGTCACCAGTCTCTTACCTTTAGTATCCTTATAAGCAATTTTGTGAATGTAATAAATTAAAATCGTCTTTATGCATTTCAAAAGAGCAGCAAACGCGTGAAATCATGCCAAAGCTATGCGGGAACATAAATACGACTAAAGTACAGGTCAGATCATGCTTGCTCCTTTTTCAAGTCGTTTAGCAATACGGGACAAAGAGCTCGACTCAGCTCAGTTGCCAGCTCCAACTAAAACAATTGCCAAGTTGGGTGATCCTGCTAGTAACTAAGAAGTGTTCACTTTAAGCTGCAACCGTACACACTAGGTTAAGCCTGAGAGATAGAGAAGATTGACATGTCAAGAACCTTACGGTACACTTAATGCAGACAACAAGTATCAGATTAGATACATATGTCATTACCATACTTTTAAAGGATAAAGGATTATTTTAAGGATTACTTTAAAATATAGGTAGTGGCGTGGCGGGTGGCGAATAATATACGTGTAATTTTGAAAACTATTAAATAATACCTTACTAACTAGAAACGTCACAGAAGCCTAAAGAAATGCCTGTTCGCAATTAGTCCCATGGCTGATAGTTCAAATTGAGTCGTTGCGATAGGACGAATGCTCAACAAAGGTCGAATCGCTATTCGTAAAGGTTACAGACCTTAATTTGATCATTCAAAAGTATTTCACGTAGAAACCCATCGAATGCATTGCATGACTGGACGCGACCTATTGACTTTCAATCAATTTTCATTCACCCTAGCTCTACGCGTATGCTTACAACAGGCAGTTATTACAACTTCTAATATAATTCTTTTCATATCATCTTCACGCAAAGCCTATGATTTGTGGCGGGTTTAGCGCAATTTGCTGTTAAGATATACAGATAAAATTGCACGGTCAGGCCAGGCGTGACGCAGCGAGGTTATATCGGTCCAGGCGTCCCACGCCAAACGGCTAATTAGGAAGCGCTCGCACAAGGGCGTGCACCGCTCACGATGCGCGTGCGACCCGCGCCACCCGCACAAAGACACCACACAGTAATACAAAAGATATGACCGACTGCATAAAAGAAATAGCTCAGACAACAAAAGAAATTTAGAAGAAAAATAATGGTTGGCAGAGGAAACTCGAGAAGTATGGCACCGTTGTTCTTAGGCACAAAGGGCGTTGTGTAAAATTGTGTTTTGTTGCGAATTCTGACGTGTCCGATGTGTATATGAGTGCCAAGGATTACTGCATGTTTGCACACTACAATGCGTATAAAATGTTTTATTCACAAAGAAACTTAGAATGAAGATGTACATATAATAAATTTGAACAAATAACGTTGCGCTGTATTCCTCAAATTTTATAAAACTCGAGAACGTAATATTTCTTTAACAAAACCACCGCAAGTTGAACGCAGACAGTCACAAAGTGCTTAGTTCAAATCATCGTGTTTTCAAATGCCAATTTTCCTTTTTCCATTCTTTGTCTTCGGTCGGTTGCGTTTCTATAAAGAGAAGTGTGTTTTTTTAAACTTGTCATTTAATTTAAATGACATCTAGACGGATCTGACGTCATGACACGTCGGGTTTGTACATAATACAACTTATGACTTGATTTATTAGTGCTATGATCTTCTTTTGTTTAACAATGCTTCTCATTCCAATAGAAAGTGAGTTATTTCCAAATATGCTAAAAAGTATGATAAAGACTCGCTAGATGTACTCGTCCAATTTAATCGAACTTCACCCACCAATTATTAGAATGGACCTTCAAGGACCTTCAAGACATCCGCTTATTTTAATACAACCGGGCGATACTGCCGGCGAAGTATCACACACGGGGAAAACTACATTTTAAGTTTGGACGTTTTTTTATATTCTAACAAGTGCGATAACTTTTTTACTGCGCAAGTTTAAACATAGGGAACATAACAACCAAGGATTTAATTTAGAGGAAACACTTACTTCTATTTTTGGTACAAGCGGACGACGTTGGGGAAGTTCCGCACAACACAGAGTGATGATAAACAACTCATCGAAACACTAACATGATTCCCATTTTATTACTAAAGTTACTGCACTCCTGTTGGTAATATCGCTAGCAGCGGAAGCGGCGTTCATGAAGCAATCATTCATCCCGTATATAGAAACTCTTTTGTGGAGATTCACTAAGATTTATTTTTGCGTTTATATAGACTATAATTATAAGTATGTGCTTCGCAATTTTCCTTTGTTTGCTCGCGCCAATCTAAGGAACAAGGTACTCGTCTTTGAAAATTGTTTTTGCATGAAACAACCCGTTTATTGAGGCTATATTATGTAATTACCATGAAAGTAGCAATATTTTTTTACGAAGGTGAAACCGCAGCGCTCTGCTAGTCTCCAATAAGAATACATCTAGTAATTTTGCCAGGTCTGACACACCGGTAATGGTGTTCGAATTAAGAATTGAAGTGACTATTTGTATGCAATAAACAATTACGGTGCACGCCAACAAACTGGCAATGCATAAGCATCAACAGTTTGACAATTGCTTCATAATGCAAGCAAATAATATTCCCACAAGGGTTTCCGAAGGGATAGGCAGGAGTAACATCCTTTTTTCGCTAGATACTTTTTATGATAAATTATGTTCTTTAATTAATACCTAAAGATGACCAATGAAACAACACTGATATACATTATTGGTTAATATCATCCCTTGAAAACGTTCCAAAGACACTGTAGCCAGTGTCCTTGGAACTTACCTTCCTTACCTACTATGTGCAATAAGCCGTGGTGGCCGAGTGGTTCGAGCAGTTGCCTGCGACACAAAGATCGCAAGTTCGAATCCCGACTGTACCAATGAGTTTTTCTGATCTTAAGTACAGTGATTAGTCACACCACGAGCTTTACGGTGAAGGAAAACATCGAGAGGAAACCTACATACGTCTGAGAAGAAATTCAAAGGTATAGCCGTGCTTCAGTAACGGCGATGGACTCGCCATCTATCACGTTGGCACCTAATATACCTCTGGCGGAAAGTGGGTATGTGGGTATTACCCATACACCTCTGCCTACCCCTTCGGGGACCCTTGTGGAAGGCGTGAGGATATATTATTATACCTACTATGTAATATAAAGTACGGTAATTTGTCAACAACTATAATTCTTCGAGGAAATACTAGCTTCAGAGGCCTTTCATTGATACATTTTATTACCCTTTTATCTAAAGGATGTCCCCATCACTGGACGTCTAAAATAATACCAAGCAGACGGACATACCATATAGTAGGTACTTATCTCTCTAATCAGCTCGACATTATCTATCAAATCCAAAACAAAAACCTTAATCATTATTTAACCTTTAGTTACCGGTTATAGCTAACGTGGGTACGTACAATGTCGACGGTTCATTCATTGCCGTTTAGTGTCGGTATGAACAATAAATTCCTCTGTACTAGCAGTCCACTTAAACAGTGGTCTTGCAGTGTTTTCCTCGGGTCTCATTTTACATCGCGCAAGAGCGGACGCGAACGAGTGCCATTCGAAATTCAATAAAACTTGAAGGGGAATAAATCGTCCGAGGGGAAAAGATATTGTGCCAGCTGACGCCCGCGCCCTCGTCTCGGCGCGAAACGTATCGATTCCCAAATAATACACCGAATTACCCAACCCAACTAATTACACCTTCATATACATGTCACAGTTAATATAACGCAGCTGTTGTTCAGAAAACGGCCATCGAATTCAATTGAAAAGTTTATTATGACTGACGATCATAATTCAATAACGAGCGTAATCATCGGGACTCCGTGTTTTATGTGTTTAACTTTGCATATCGTGTCTGATGGCCAACCGCGAATTGTTAATCATAACAATGGTAAAATTGTTATATTACATTTTAAGCCAACATTTGAATGTGCTAAAATATTGTATAGATACTAGAGCGCTAAGTCTGTTATATAAGCACGTGATAGTCGAATTCCTTTAAGCCTTTAAGAAGGCACACACACGCATATATTGACTTCTTTAGCTTCATCCACTTTCAACAATCTCTACACATATGCTCACCAGTTTGAAGAACTCTTGACGTGATAAGGTAATGTAAGCTAAGAGTATTTAATATCAAGCCGCAATCATGAGGCCAAAAAACATTATAACTATGTAACGTTCGTTGAGATAATATTACAAACACAAAAAAGTCTTCTGTTAGACTCATAAAGCGGGTGAGAGATAAATCGCTGCAGTATCGAAGTATGACGAAATTGGATGTAAACTGAAGCCGAAGATTATTGACGTCAGAAACTTAAGGAGATCAAGCACTACCGTCATTCAATTTGACAGCGTGAAATTGGAGGTCTACGCGAGCATGAAAGGTCTAGATACTAAAAATACCAACTGTGGTTCAATTTGTTTAGAAAGTTTCCAATAATATATGTAACGATAACTGTAGTAAACTAAAATAAAACAACGGACATATTTACCTAAAGACATTATACCCTAACTTCATAGAAACGGCACCATTTAAATTCCAATGAAATAAAAGCAACATAAAATATTGCATTCTCGAATATAAATCTAAGCTGCCGATAGGAATCCAACAGAGACAAAGTAGCAGGAAAGCAGCTAAAGCGCTGACAGCTCCGCGAGCGAAACTCAATAACACTGCAGCGGATATACTCATAAAATATAAAGAAAACATAGGAGTGGACCGTTTGCTGGGCGCTCTAACCGTTCCGTGGAATCTAAGTAGAAGTGCAATGTTGGAGGACTCACGTGTGGGGTCATTGGCTCGGCTCACTCGCGCCGTTACCGTGTCTGCCGCCATGCGATCTCACTTGGGACTTTATTGAACATTGTCTGTTTACTACAAAAAGGATACATTTCCTGGAAGAAGTCGAGGCTGGGCGGCTGCAAGATGTCCAATGCCGATAATACCTGCAACCAAACAAAAATGCATAATAACACCGATTTGAACCACTTGGACAGTACCGACCGACCTGGACAGTCATACTTACAGTACAGATAGATCTGGGTTTAAACCTGAAATCTTGACTTTACAGGTGACCAATTAAACTATTTCACTATAGATAATATTATATTGGAATTTCAACGCAGATGTTTGTTGGTGCATGAACGGTAAACAAAATAATGAATTTAAGGCGCACACAACGTTAACTGGTCGATGAATAAAACAGTGAAATGGCATAAATAATGAAGAGAGCGCACAGTGCTACAATTATTTCATGATTGTGTTCACAGACCCTTTAACTAACATCATTTTAAATACCTTCACATACTGAAATGATTTACTGTATTTGCAGTGACTCATTACTAATGTATTTTCTCGCCTTTCCAAGGCGGTCCCCATTAAGGTAGACAGTCGACGAAGATGTATTTAAGTGTAAACACCATAGACTGCGAGTCTATCGCCGGCCCAGGCACGACTTTGAATTCCCTCTCAAACGTATACAAGTTTCCTTATGCAGTTTTCCTACTTAGTAAAGCTCGTGTTGTGACAGATCACCATACTTAAGTTAAGAGTAACAACTCGACATCCACATGTTTCACACAAGTAATTATTCCGATAATTGTGTCTTTAACAAGGAAACAAAGCCGAGGAAAAATTGTATTTATTTTTAACAAAAATCATAGTGAAAACTACACACAATGTTTCTAATAAATGTATATACTTAAGGGACACTGCAATAGAAAGAGACAGTTGAACAAAAACTTTGAGCATTGTTAAAACTAGTTGGCACCGAGAAAGGTATAAACGCAAATAAAAAGAGCTACGTATTTTTACTTGCACCGAATACGTGAATTAAAGCTTAAAGGCCGTCAAAGCTTTGTGATTCTAGATCTACTCGATACCATTGAAATGAATGTGTTTATTTGGACCTATTGGTAGTTGATTGATGCGAGTATTTTGTGTGAAACCTGTAGCAGGCGTTTACTTTGTAATGCTGATCGCGACTTCCAAACAAACTGAAAAAAGACAAAATGCGATAACATACATATTTCAAATTAGTTGTCAATAGAATAAATTTAGCAAAAATAGCACGATGAATCTATAGAAATATGTATATGTATATGTGAGGGGTAATATAATGTTTAACTACAATAATATTATAAAGAGGAAAGATTTACTGTTTTGACTTGACAAAACTACAGACCCGATTTAAACAAATATTTCATTTAAAGAAAGCAACACTCCGATCCAACATGAGATACATTGTAATTAAAGAAATATATGCCAGTGTGAAAAAATTAGTTACTCAAACACGATCGCAGCGCTAATTTGCTAAACCAATTGAAATAAATATACGGGCAAAATTTAATCTAAATCGGACCAGCTGTTTAGGAAGAGTATATAGTAAGATGTATAATTATTACCTAAGTAAAAATTAACGCGGGCATGTGGTACTTATTAGAAAGAATTGATTAACACGTACAAATAAATTATCATACTAATATAATGTTTAATGTATTATTTAACGACTGCTCTACTAACGGCTGCTCTAGTGTTCAGACTCCGTGGTGAGTTTGAATCAACTGGGGACTGGTAGGCACAAATATTTGAATTCAACTTTAGTTTTGCATAGTTAATTAGGGCTTTATCAGCTCCAATAAGTTCTGTCACAAATATAGTATGTATTATAAATAGTACTAACGTTTTCGTGTTTGAAGAAGCACAGCATCTTGAGTTCGCGGAAGACACGCTTGGATGAGACGAGCGACTGGAATACGTTGGGCAGTTTCTTGAGGGCAACGCGCCGGCCATCGCGGGGATCTGTCACTGCCCTGTGGGGAAAAGAGAAATCATACCGTTAATTAAATGATAATCTACAATAGCATTATGTTAATTGAACGGAAATGAGACACTGAGATAACGTTATATATTAAAAAAAGAGGCGAACCGGTGAGCGTGATTTGATCAGACGAACTTTCCGTTACGTGTCTCCAATTGGTTTGATAAGTATGAAAGGTAGAATAAAATTTTGGTTTATACAGATATGTATTAACGTTAAGCGTTAACCCCGTTCTGCTGGTTTATGACATCCTTTAAAAGTTCAAAACTTTATTTGATATTTCACAATTATATTACACTTCCTATTGGAAGTCGGTTATCAACAATGCTTGATTAACATAACAATACGATGGGGTTGGAGTCATCAGTATGGGTTTACTTAGTGGTTCGTGACAAGTATTGACATAAGCAAAGGAATCTAAAGTTCTGTATTAGCATAACAAACCAATTGTCCCTTGCAGGTGTGACGTCATCTTCGTGTCTTCACAAATAATTGTGTAAGTTTGTATCTTTTGTGTTAGTTCAACTTTGCAGCACTCTCTAAGGTAGAACCGACTCTGTTCGCGGTAGCGAGTTTGCGAATACATTTCACATAATTCAGGTATATGCACCTAGACTTTAGTTACCAATGGTCCGCCAGATAGTGAGCGATTACCGCCGCCCAAAAAAAAGATTAAAGATCGTTGCCAAAGTGTAAAAACTTGACAGGCTATAATGAAATAATCATATAACATAGGATTATTGTACAATAGTATCGAATTAATAAAAAAAAGTCGACAAACTCTTATGTGTGTTGTGATAATAACAAATGAAATATATAAAATAACACAACCAAATTGTACCCTCGCATTAAAGCCACCGTTAGGTCTGCCCTTGCGATTATAATCGAGCCAGACCCGTGATAACATCCGTTGGTGCGAATGGGGATGGCAGGCCCTCGAGAGCAACGACCCACAAGCCACGCCAGGCACGAGTCCTAGCGAACGCCTCGGACGAAAAACGATTTGGTAACAGTGAAATGTGGATTTTAATCGACTATATATAGAGTCCAAATTACGTTGATTATTGTGATTATTAACAAGGTTAATATCGCTTATCATTCACGCCGCCACGGGTTTTACCCTGTATCGTGGGTGAACATTCGTTTATTAAACATATATATGAGTAAGTCACAGCAAGAGGTTTTTTTATATGTTTTAAATATGTACGAATCCTATCTATACTAATATTATAAAGAGGAAAGATTTGTTTGTTTGTAATGAATAGGCTCCGAAACTACTGGACCGATTTCAAAAATTCTTTCACCTTTGGAAAGCTACATTATCCCCGAGTAACATAGGCTATATTAAATTGGACCCGATAGGTGGCGCTGCGATCGAGTTTTAGGAATTTTGACTTTTTCACCCGTGCGAAGCTATCCCTTTCTGTGTGTCTTAAGGTGGATTCGAGAATGGTTTAGATTTACAATTGGACCCGATAGGTGGCGCTGCGATCGTGTTACGGGCAATTTAACTTTTTCACCCGAGCAAAGCTGGGCGGGACAGCTAGTTAACAATAAATTGGGTATACAGCATTATTTCATCGACCTGCACTCCGACATTTTCGGCAAGCAGAATAATGGCAGGAAATATAATTCACAAATGCATCGCTGCAATTGAATATATATTTGGTTTTTAGATTTGAACGCTCAACCGTCATGCCCGACATCCGAGTTCACTTGAATTTGGAATATTACACATTAATATCCAGAGAAAAACTAATTATTACACAACCAAACTAAGACGTGTCAACCCACAATACGCATGAGCCGATTTATAAAACTTTGTTGAAATTAAATAATTATTGCCGGCTATCATTCGACTGAGACAAACAATTAAAAATATCCACATAATTAGGCGAGAGTCCATATCGATCGTGCTATTTTGTTGCTTCGTCAGCTCTCGTGTTATAAAAAAGATACAGCCGCTTAGCAGAATCAACGGTTTTATTGTGACCGACCGAGATACGAGCTCGGGAATACTAAATACAATGATCGGAAATGATTATTGCTTATGGAATTGCATTCACACGTACTTCAAAAACATATAAGGTAAGATCGCATTATAGAGGTGAAAAATTGTTCCGTGCAAGTCCTCTCCGGAGTAGATATATATATAGATATTAACTTCTTTTCGTGACGATATTCTCACGGGGCGAGGCTGAGTGAGCTCTAGTTGTGTCTAGGCTTCCACATGCATGCAATATATATATATATATATATATATGTACCATCAACTAGACATTAATTTAATTACTAAAATCAGTTTTTATAATCAGATTACAAATTTAATGATTTTAATTAATTCAAAAGTAATTTAACAGTTAAACAAAGCAATTGAATGTAACGGAAACGTCAAGTAGTTTACTTGGTTGGTGGTGACATTTCGGATTCTTTTGACGTTTCTTGGCATCTGACGTTGGAGCGCTTGGGAGGATAAAAACGACAGTGATCGGATTGAGTGGGCATACTTTGCCCGGTTAAGTAGCAAAAGTTCCCGGAAATCACGCTACGAGAGACAAAACAAAAAAAAAAAAAGATTGAGTGAGAGTTGAACGAGTAATCAAGTAAATACACAGTAATTCTACGTAAATTGACTATTATTTCGGATCCAGCAAGATGAGTGACCACTCTGATAGCGAGGCGCCGCCTTCAACCTCGTTATATATAGCAATACTGCATGGTGTTGTAGCGCTTACCACCTAGTTAGTTTGCCACCTAGTATAAAAAATTGCCAGCCGGTTTCGAAAACTCTAGCTGTTGGTAACATTATTGAGTGCTTCAGCGCCTTGCAGCGAGAATCGAACCCGTTACCTCAAGCTTCAACCATGCGCTGTAGCCGCAAATTCAGGAGGTCCTAAATGATTAATACATTTCAGAGTAAATTGCCTTATCGCATTAGCTTTACGAACCATTATCGCTTAATAATCAACTTAAAGCCAATATGTGTAAGAAGGGTCACCCCATGAGTTAGTTTGGATCTACTTACTGCTTCCACAAAGTTTATTGTAGTAAATAAATTCGTGGTACAGGTTTATTCTGTGGGTCTGTTTAATTTCATCCTAGACTGACCCGCTAGTCTAATGAAGGTATTCAGTTATACCTTCATTAGACTAGCAGGCATTGCAAAGTAGATTGGGTTACAAAGGTCCCTAGCATTCTTAGGTACAAGGTTTCGTGTATGTAATTTGGTAGCTATATTTTTCTTACGATACTCGTATTTGGAAAAATTGTCTCGGAATATTATGGTCTAATACCTACCTAATGGTCTACGATATGGTGTAATGTCTCTAATAAATGTTTAAAGAATGTATTATCAGCAAAGACAGTTTGTCATTTAAGAGATGTGTAACATAATTTAACTTAAATTAAACATTTTCGTGGCAGTAGATACTATACTAAAAACTTAAGGTAACTGACTCATGTCATGTATTGTTTTTATCAATAATAGTATATTTATTTGATAAACTATAATTAATTGTGACAAGTACAATATATGTTACATTATTATAATCAGACACACAACAAACTTGAGAATATGTTTGGTATCGAAACGGCGACCATTTTTAGGTACAGTAGAGTTCAGGCCCAGACCGTGTACTTCACAGGGTAGGCAGAGAGAGCAAAACGCCAGTAATCTCTAGACCAGTGTTTCCCAACGTGGGGACTACGCCCCACAGGGGAGCAATTTGATAGTTAAGGGGGGACAATTAAAAAATGGGCTCGACACTACTTTAACCCTATCGCTTTGGGTTATTTAAAAAAGTGTATATATGTATGAGAGGCATCAACATTTTAGAAGTGTTAAGGTGGGGCATGACCTAAAAAAGGTTGAGGAACACTGCTCTAGACTAACTTAACTATTTCGCTTCATCCACATTTATCAGTCGCTTGATACATGCTCGCCGGTTTCGTAATAAAAATGCGTTTTAGAGTAATTATGAGATATTCCTACTTTATCGCTCGTAATAAAGGATTTAAGACCCAAAACAGGGCGGTGATTAGTAAAGATTGATAAATGTACAGGTAGGTACATAATCAAAATGATGAAAAAGCTTTTGTACCGCAATTTTAATAGGCTAGTAAAACAGAGTATTCGCACTCGTAAACAAGAATATAAAATGCGAGTAAATGAGCAGATAAAGCATACATATATAGGTGTCTTAATGGTGGTACATAACGATAATACAAAGATTAAGTAATTTTTACTACAGTGACTGAGTGGTTTAAGTAATCACAGCAAAGTGAGCCGGTTCAAAGCTAAATTACCCAGGAGTTTTTCTTACCTAACATGGCAGGACAGTTACTAAGGCTGCAATTTATCATACCATAAGCTCTGACAGGGCGAAGGAAAGTAACGTGAAAACACCTGCATACGTTATAACTTGCGTCTGACAGGCTCGCCATACGCCACGATGGCACCTAAATATATCTATGAGGGTAATACTAGACTACTCTGCCTTCCTTCAATATAATTAAAAGCAATTGTATCCGTATGTAGTGAAATCTACCAATTAACAGGCTACTGGGATGAACGTTTACTTGGATCACAGCACCATCACAAATGAGTTGACTGCAATCATAACTAGATTAAGACTAGAACTAACCGATGGGCATTGTACAATTTGTGTGCTTGCGGTTAATTAACAAACACATTCGCCCCTTAACTACAAACACGTATGACTATCAAACACGAAGGTACTGCAACCAGTTCAGTGGTTAAACAATTGATGTAGTTCAAGTACCTATGCAAACGCTTAATATAGCTTTGCGCAACTATTATTATTATTTACATTAACTACTATTATTATTTACATTAACTACTATTATTATTTACATTAACTACTATTATTATTTACATTAACTACTATTATTATTTACATTAACTACTATTATTTACATTTTTTATTATTATTTTTGCGATAAAAACTAAATGAGAATATTTACGTCATTGCATTTCATGTCTTGTGGAAGATGCAGACCTAAGATGCATTTTGAGCATCGACCGCTAGGGACAGTAATCACAAAACAAAACGCATATTAGCGTCAAATAGTCATATTAGTTTTATACTACTTACTGGCATTATCGCACATTTAGTTGTACCTATGATTTCTGTTGAATAAATAAATAAATATAAATAAAATAAAAATTTATAATAAATAAATAAGTCCATCCAAGCGACATGCAGAAATTTACAATATACGTCATTGCATGCGTGCCGTGAGTGAACGTAAAGATTTACAAAAACATATTACTTTGGATTGGTAAATAAAGAAAGACTGACAAAATGATATAGGTACTATGCGAAAGTATACGTAAGTGTACCTAGACCAAATCGATCTCAAGGATGGAAACGTCAAGAGTACTCAAACAAGTTTTTAAAAGCGGACGAATGTGGATGAAGCGAACGGGGTCTGAAGTCTAGAGAGAACTGAGACTACTCTCTATGCCTACCGCGTGAAGGACAGGATGTGATGATATGTATATATGTATGCAAGTATTGCATGATTGCAGTCAAACTTTTGTCTAAGGACCTATCTTTTTCAAAGGTTGCGGTAAGTTACTAAATACATATAAGTATATACTCCACAAGCCAACCAAGGCCCTATCCAACGCGCTGCCACAAAATAACCACAGCTGACCTCAACTTGAGCAATATTGCTATAAAGGCAGCATAAAGGCGCACAAACAGGATCCCCCACTGACAGTACAGGGTGTGTATAAAGAGCTATGGAAACCTTATACATTGCAGTAACACAATATTACATTTAATAATGGTATTTAGCCGTGCACTGCCTTTAGTCTACTATTTGTGTATTGGAATAACTATCAATGAAAAGATTCGCAAATCAACTGGCGTGAGGGCTAATTATAAAGATGACGAAAGGCATGTTACGTTGGTGTGGACATATAGTAAGGATGACTGAAGAAAGTTTGACAAAACAAATATATGAAGCAAAAGTGTGTGCAAGAAGAGGCAGAGGAAGGCCACGTTCCAACTACCTGGACCAAATCGATCGGACGCTCAAGGACGGGGACGTCAATAGTACTCGAAACCGACGAGCACGTATGAAGAGACTAATGAATGTGGACGAAGCGAAAGAGGTAAGAGAGGAGAGAACTGGCGCTCTATAAGTCCAGAAAGGAAACAGTAAGGACGAAGTATCTTGTTAAATAAACGCAAATTATCATTTGCTTTATTAATGAGTTAATAATATATAAGTGGCGCCATTTGCAAGTAAAGGCGAAAGGAAGCACCTGGGCGGTTCTTACGCTGCTAATTTGGGAACGAGTGGGCCTTATCAATGCAGAGAATTTATCAACCGTATGGATTTACTTTACTAATTAATTACCTAAATTGAAGTGTTTGTATTATCAAAATAGCATTGTTTTTGTTTGTATATCTCTCTATTCAGTACTAATAAGCTGGACCGATTCGGAAGATTTATTGATAATGTATGAGGCAAATGAAATACATTATTAAGTATGTAAAATTCGTCGTCGTACAAAATCTGTTGTTTAAGGAAAACCTACCTACCGAAAGTGTAATTTGTGGGAGATGTACCTGAAGATCCAAAGGAAAAAGAGGAAATAATGAAAAGGCCATTATCTCGCTATATCCTTTCAAAATAAACTTAATGGGCTTGAGCTACATCCTACAAACATATTGGGCGACGACACTGTAAACACGGGATACGTCGATTGGTTAAATATACAAGATACATGGCGCCAAATGCCCGAAACACTTCTTCAAACACGCGTTGACCAAAATGTAGGACCTTATATTCATAGCCACGAAACACCTGCGCGGGCAAACATTACAGAAAGAATGGCCGTACCTATGGCGAGATAACGAAACGTACACAATATAGGTATAGGCATACACGATGGTAAAACAAAATTCCAGGGACAATGAGAATAAATTAACGCATGAAACTGGGCTCTGTTTACAATGTAACGAATTTTGTAATGAAACGCATTTAGCTGTACCAATATGCTACACATACATGAAAGTAATGTTTGCATTACCTTGCGAGAGGCCAAACTCTTATTTAGAGTTCCATTTACCACAGTATTTTCGACTTTGTGTACAACACTCCCAATTCCATGTACTTGTATTTGTATTATATTATAATTAATTCACGAGTTTAATTAATACTGCCCACCCAAGAGGAACCATAAACAATGTAGATAAGATATTTTTATATGGAGTTCAAAACACAGCCTGTGTAAAGTTAACAGGTAAATGAGCGTTAGTACCTACCAAACAGAAATACATATAATTACTCTGAGTTCCTCATGGTGTAAGAAGAGAGAGTAGAGCGCCAGTTCTCTCTATGCGTAAGTATAGAGACCTCTTTCGCTTCATCCACATTCATTGGTCTCTTCATGCATACTCGCCGGTTACGAATACCCTCAACATTCCCATCCTTGAATGGCTGATCTGTTCGTTAATCTCACAGAAATACACTGCGCTATTGAATTCGAGCTCTTTTCTATAGATATACATATCATCACTTCTTCTTCATTCACTCTTCTATAGATATAGAAAGAATAGAGCGCCCGTCCTCTCTAGACTTGCATACCTCTTTCGCTTCGTCCACATTCATCAGTCACTCTTCTAATACTTAAAATGTATATTAACACACTACAAGTAGTAGTCCGAGAGTAGGAGGGAATGTACCTGCATATACTAAGAAAAGAAACGTAAAAGCATTTGCTCATTCATTTTCACAGTGGGATACAATGCGATAAGCCGACACGCGTGTGTGGGCTATATCGTTATTGCTAAAATATGGTAACTATAAAATACTTTTACTACAAAATCTTTATATTCGGGGAACAGTACGGATTTAATAGCAGTGGAACTTACACTGCTATTTTGGAAATAAAGCCTTGACAGCCGAGTAACTCAAAATAAAACCGGAGTGACAATAATGACTCATGTTTAGTTTCTCACGGTAAACCTCAAGGTGTCACTAATGAGATTCTAATTTAGACGCTTTCAACGAGTACATTTTTTCAAATATTAGATTATTAGTAACCCAGCTGGCATATTATGCCTCCATGTTTTCGTTTTCATATCAGGTAATTTCAAACAATTAACACACAAAGTATACCTACATCTAAACATGCCTCATAAATCAGTATTTATATTGAAAACCGTATGAAAATCCGTTGAATACTTATTACGGTAGAATAAAGCGGGCGACTCTGATATTAGTAGTTATGTTTGATATCTGCAAACGTACGCCTTTTACCCAGCCCTCTTTATCCTAGATTTCAGTTCAACCACTAGACATCTTTTCATTTCAAGTAGCTACCTTTACATATGTATACATATATCCGCGGTCGGAGTGTGCAGATGAATCCCGAGGCGCGCCGACTAAAGTTTCGTTTCCGTAACTCTTCGCTACGGACTAGGATCCCCCAACCTACACTCTCAACGTGATATACATATCTATAGCATTGCGGTTTTTTCCCAGTCATTATCGTAAACACATTTCACCTGTATTGCGGAAAAGTTCCCAAAGCTGATTGATTTCCCAATAATTGACATCTAGCTATAGTGAGTACATACATTATTAAAAGACAAATGAGCGGTGGTGGCAGAGTGGTTTAAACTGTCTCCCACTAAGTAATGTTTACTTCAAGTTTGTTTTAAAATTCCCTTTAAAGTTAGTTAACTTAGTATAGATATTATACCATAATGGAGGAAAACTTCATGAGTAATCCTGTATACATTTGAGAAGAAATTCATAGATCTATTTATGGTCCCAACTACATAATGACCATCGATCTTCTTGGCACCTGTATAATCTCCAGCGTAAATAGGGTGTTGTTCGGGATTATGTGAAAAGGCGTGAATATGGACAAATCTAGAAAGCATTCTTACAAAAAGTTGTCACGAAATTCTTACGAAAAGTTGTCACGACATTCTTACCCAACCGTTGGGTACGTAGGTTGGGTACGTAGGTTGGGTTACGTAAAGGTTTGTTTGTTTATTTTTGTTTCTTGTCGTCACGTAGTCTGTTAGGTGAGAAATGGCGGCGTTAATACAAATAGGTTGTTGTCTTACAGATTACCTATTATTTGCTGTATATTTATAACCCCCGTGTGAGTGACGTGTGCTTCTTGAACTTCGTTCCATCCGGGTGTGCCTTGACACCTCTCGAGTTTTTTTATTAATATATCACGTCTTCTATAAGTATGTATGAACTGACACACGATACGTATGATATTAAAGAATTCCTAGAACATTCTGGCGGTTATACAGCTAACAAAAAAGGTTGAGAATAAAACGAAGGAAATGTTGCTTAAGGCAGTAATATCCCCAACTGGCAGGTCATTTCGAGGCACTACATAAATCCATTAGGATTTGCTTCTCTCACGCAATGGATAACACCTGAACATATTTCATACCTCTAGTACATACAATCGTAGGATAATACCATCTACCAACATCAAGCAATTCAATATCACGTATTGGTAACAGCTCGTTTTATAAACACCTACGTGTTATGAAACTTCAGTATTCAATAAATCATCACACATTACAATTGAAAACTATTTCAATTGATCGGAGGACCTCGATAGCTGGCCGCATTCGCAGAATTACAAATATTGACAAACGCAATCATCATTAGATAACACGTTTCTATGCGGCATTTATATAACTTGTGAACGAGAGCTTACGTTTTTATTTAGAAAATAAAAACAATCTTTATATACCATTAGGTTTTCTTTATTAATATTGCAAGGACTTGGTGAAGCGAAAGAGAGTCTGTAAGTCTAGGGAGAACTGTTCTCTCTGCCCCATGAGGGACCGGGCGTGATAATATATCCAAAAATTACGTATATATTAACAAATTATGTATGATGAAACCTCTTCATCAGTACAAATGTGGATGAAAATGAAGCAGGCAGTCTATTATAGGTACTATTAGTGCAAAGTGGTTTCACCGACCTTCAATTTGATATAAATATAAAGCCTATCTTATAGCCTTCTTCGATGAACATGTTTTCAAACGAAAAAATTGTTTATCAAATGTAAGTAGTTTCTGAGATGAGAGAGCGTTTCGGGAATGAACGAAAGTTATTCCGTGCTATGACGCCCCTTTTCATCCGCTATTCATAATCAAACCGATATAAAAAAAAAATGCTTGAAAACTACAAACATACATAGTCGTTATAATATTAGTAGATATCAAAATATGTTTACGTCACGTTATTCTTCCTCGTATTCTGAGACGCACACAAAATAAAATTTGCTTTGTGAATGAATATGTATGAAATGAATATTGAAAGAAAGTATTATTGGCTGACATAGGAGGCTATGTGGGAGTAAAAAATATTGTTTGCTGTCCATAGTAAATACCAGCTGTAACGTTCATAAAACAATTTGTTTTATCGGAATGATGTTTAAGTTATAGGGTACGGGGAGGAGTCAATTTCCCGTGGGCGGTTTGACGATCACGTTGCAATATTTTGTAGAGTTCGCCGTATGTTATGCAGTGCCGTGCAGACTGGCGGATACAGACACGTAAAACGCTGTGCACACGCGAACCATTATCTCACGAAAGTAACAATTTAACCTGAAATATTCTAGGTACATGTTGTGTAGGTAAAAGGTTTTGCTAACCTATAGTTTAGTTAATACTGAATGAATTGCTAGTCAAATGTCTATACGAAACGAGTTTGTATGTATACTAGAATTGGCAAATAATTATTAAATAAATAAATACACACATTTATTGGCCCGTATGCAGGCCGGCTACAATCCCTTATTGATAAAACTATAAAGTATATATAAATAAATGCACTTCATGTGCACCGCAGTTCAATCGCATTTAATTTGATTTCACATATAATAATAAATATAATATCCTCACGCCTTCCCACAAGGGTCCCCGAAGGGGTAGGCAGAGGTGTATATGTAATACCCACACACCCACTTTCCGCCAGAGGTATATTAGGTGCCAACGTGACAGATGGCGAGTCCATCGCCGTTACTCAAGCACGACTATACATACGCCTTTGAATTTCTTCTCTGACGTATGCAGGTTTCCTCTCGATGTTTTCCTTCACCGTAAAGCTCGTGGTGTGACTAATCACTGTACTTAAGTTCAGAAAAACTCATTGGTACAGACGGGATTCGAACTTGCGACCTTTGCGTCGCAGGCAACTGCTCGAACCACTCGGCCATCACGGCTCTTGTGGCTCTTGTGTGGCACGTGATTTCACATATGAGTATATATTTTATTGTATGTGTTATATTCTTGTGTTATATTCTTCTTCTTCTTCTCAGCATATATGCGTCCACTGCTGGACATGTGATAAAATAAGTTATATAGGTCTTGTTAATCCGAGATAATAATCCGAATTATTTTTATTCTTATTAATTAAATAATTCTCATTCTGATTATAAGCCGTTTTTGACTTCTCCGTTACAAACAATCAAAGCTTTCCAAATTTTTATATTAATGTAGATTAGTGCATATTATCTGAGTAATTATAAGTATGAGTATTATAATATCAAAAATATTATAAGAGTAAAAAATCTTCATTAAAACGTTATAGTCACTGATTAACACCTAATAAAGCCAATTTAAACTTAGTGTGACATCTACATTGAAGCATAATCACGTTAACTTCGTCCGTGTCAAAAAACCGTCAGTACAGCTAAGGAAACAAAAACGAAAGCAAATAACCGTAACACCTCGCTTGTTCTTTTTCAATTACCAATATAAATGTCGAAGTAAAAACTTTAAACGAAATCGATTCAAATGTGCCGAAAGAGCAACAGCTAATAAAGGCGACAACGAAAAATAAATAACAGAAAAATCCACAAATACTGGTGAAAAGCGAATTCGGGAGAGTACTGGACAGAAGTACGAACAAAAACAAATATCCGATGGGCGAGGGAGCGGACATGAACTCCACACGGGCAAGTGTGTCAATGTCAGCCTTTTTACATTGTGAATTATTGTGAGGCGGGCGCCCGGGACACAAACATCCTCCATTCGTAGGCGGCCTCTACCCCTAAACACTAGCCTGACTCTCACGGAATAACTTAAAGCAGTTGTAGCCTGTGCCGAGGCTGATTATTATATAAATAATTGCTTATAAGAGCAATAATAATTAACATTACACATCTAACATTTGTAGTTTGTCGGACAGATTTGCATAATTTAATAATTAATATTTGGAAAAAAGATACCTTAACACAAGCTGGAACATATCATAGTTTCTGCTTCGCCGTGGTTAAAGCGGCATTAGCGCAGCTCATTATAAATAGAGCAAGTCGTTCATGGACATAATGCATTTTATATTTTGAATTGTATGTCATATCTTCGTACGTTTATCGAAGCGGTGATGGACCAGTGGTTCGAGTTCGACTGCAACACAAGAATTACAAGCTCGAATCCCGACGAGCCAATGAGTTTTTCTGAACTAAAGTACAAGCCTTGTGGTGAAGGAAAACATCGAGAGGAAACCTGCATACGTTTGAGATGAAATTCTGAGATGTAGGTATGTTAACCGTATTATAGGAACGGCGACGGACTCGCCTTGGTACCTACAATATATTTCCGGCGCAAAAGATATACATTTATCTATAAAGAGTAAATTACCTTATAACATTGTATTCGAATAAGGAGATTTCTTTAAACTGATAATTAGAATAAGTGTAACAGAAGCTTTTTGGAA
Source organism: Drepana falcataria (assembly GCA_945859725.1). Lineage (NCBI taxonomy): Eukaryota > Metazoa > Arthropoda > Insecta > Lepidoptera > Drepanidae > Drepana > Drepana falcataria. The sequence goes on from OX243925.1 coordinate 2,759,415, forward strand.
ATGTATATAAGTTAAAATCAAACGAGTCACAGAGGTGGAAGCTGTGGGTATGCCCCAAGGGAGCTTATAAAGGATTTTACTTTTCCACGAAAAGTTCGCGAGAAGCCCCGCGAAAATAAGAAAATGTGGCGGGCGCTGAATTTGGCGAAAAAATAGAAGTGTCACAAACCAAGGCCCTTAGCGATATACTGGGCTTGTTTTCTATTTTCGTGTGTAAGTAGATATTCGAGTAGCACAAATACCTATTTATATTTAGCTGGGCGGTGGCACTCGAACCTGGTACCGCCCGGAAGTCGTTGCGTCGGTACACTGAGGCTTGACCCATTATGCAGCTATCAATTTATAAAAACAAGGACCAAATGACCAGTGCATTAGAACATTTTCCTTTTACATTTAGTGGGTTACCGAAGAGGTAAACTCGTAGAGGTGAAACAACAACCTGTTTTCACAGAAGATATATTTATATCTCCGACGAATTATATTGAATATCAGTAACGAACGGTAAATCCGCACGCAATATTATCCCCATGTGAACACGTTGGTTGCAGATGATTTTATTTTACATTATATGAAGCTATAAGTTAGCTTCAATAAGACGAGATCCAAACGAACAACCTCATTTTCCTTCTACGTGGGATTTCACTCAAACATACCAAGATATAAATCTCGTACGCATACTACACGAAGTATATATACCGATCTGTTGTTATAAAAAAAACATTATTACTCACCTTTAACTAACCCCATTAAAGCAAGGCATGATAATGTAAGTAAGTATTTATATGTAACTGCACAGTCCTAACGGGAAAGTTATAATAAATTACATCAAAAAATTCTGATCGTTTGTATATGAATTATTTTTCCAATGTTCAGGGAACTAGTTGAAAATGTCGACCTAAATTAACTAGTCAGTTAGACTAAAAATAGCCAAATCGTTAGCTCTAATGCCTGGAACGCCATTGAAATAAAATCCCTCGTTGAATAAACATACCGATCTCAGTTAAATAATGTAGATACTAAAGAGTAAAAAGACAAAAACTCTAAATGGTAAGTCATAAGATGTCTTAAAACAATTCATAACAAATACCTTGTGTTTTACAAAAATAGCCAATGAGGCACACAGGCCACAGTTCATGGGGTTTAAGAGTTATGTTGTGGAGACAGTGAATCAGTAAACGAAGCAGAGGACTCCCAATAGCAAGATAGACTGACGCCATACAGACAGAGTCTCTGCATGACTGACAACTATATGTTAAAGTTATTAATAAGTAAAGGAATGTATATTTGAACAATAAAATATTAAATAGACGCGGAAACTTCGACTCCGGAAGTTGGTCGAAAAAATCATTAATCCCTTTATATAGCGCAAAAAATACTTATTATAGAAGTTTGTTTTAAAAGCCGAGAGAATTACGTACGTGCCCCTCCAAATATAGGAACAAATTAGGAGTCGGATTGTTAATTAAAAGTCTAGGGATGTATTAAAACGGAGATGTCATTTAACAGTTTATCTAATTCGAGCGGGCCGACGGTACTGCGAAATTTCGCCCAATTAAAATAAAACGTGAGCCCAATGCCCGAGCGAATACCGTCGTGCGCTCGAACGTAGGTTACTTGTGCTTCAAATGATATAACATGGAAGGTAGACATTTTATATTAACTTCCTGTTAATGCAACTCCTAAACACAATAATACAACATACAAGTAAGTTGTTTCTTTTTCGAATGTACTGGGTATTAATAAGAGCAAAACACTTCAAATATAAAATCATGAGCGAGTTGCTAAGAGTTGCTTGTAGTTAAAACTGCGGGTTTTACACCACTCCCTCACGCGAAGGCAGCGAGAGCGTCTCTAGATTCACCTAATTAGCTTCACATTTATTAGTCTCTCAATACATGCTAATAGGTTTCGGGTACTCTTCAATGTTCCTTCCTTAATTGCTCTTGGATTTTTATTAAGGTAACGTGCAATACATGAAAATGTGTTGGCTCTTTTCGCAGAAACCATCACTGTTTATGGTTAGTTTATCCTTCCGTAACTATTTTTTTCAGTTGGCCTAGTAGTATCAAATTATTTAATACGATTGGACTATGCCATACAGTATTACAAACCTACCACTATCTGGCTAGCAAGATACAATCAATACATAAACTATCACGGTCCAGAAGCTAATCGGAAACTAGATAGGCCGAGTGCGGTCACAGCTGCTCATGTGGAGATTTATCAGACGCATCATACGGGCGTCACAGACGAGGCTGACATTCAGCCCTTATATTGAATTCAAGGTACGATATAACTATCATATAGTATTCACTAGCAGGTATATTATGCCAGACGTGGTACCATATTCTCTTTAGCAGCCTACTTATCACATTGGTACTATGAATGCATAAGTTTATGTGTGAATTATGTTTATTACTTGTTCGCACCAAGTGAAAAAGTGAAATTTTAATAAGAACCTTTTGAAATAAGGAATTATCTATCTTTTATCCCGAAAAATTTCTTCCAATATTAATGCATGCGCATGCAAAGCAATGCTATGCGTGTTTAAAAAAATGCGTTGTATGTCATCATACATATCATCACGCCGAGTCCCTAACGGGATAGGCAGAGAGTATAGAGCGCCAGTTCTCTCTAGACTTACATACCTCTTTCGCTTCGTCCACATTCACCAGTCTCTTCATATGTTGTATGCAATGCTACAAGAATATTAGTGTGAAATGGCGACAGGAATACATCTGACTAAGAGTTCTTAAACTAATAAAGTATGTCCGGTTTCGTTGGTAAACTACGATAGACAGGCCCATTAGCTAAATAACATTCGAGGTACCACATTACAGTACCACGACAGGTTTGTCACTGTGCAGAAACTCGTTTGTCTGCGATCTATAGACACACTTTTGTGTGGTATAAATACGTAATCACTCCTAGATAAGAACACACGCTTGGATACAAACAGATATTATTAAGATGGTCAGGTGATGAGGTCATGGTCACCTAAGAAAAATTCAGCTTAAACGCTGATAATGCAGAAAATACGAGAACGAGAAACTAAAGAACGTGGATGAAGCGAGAAAGCTTGTTAGTCTACAGAGCTGGTACTCTCTCTGCCTAAGCAGCGAGGGACACGTCGTGATTTTTTGTATGTATGATGACAAGAAAGCAATACAAATGTTTTTTAGGTCAAATGCAAAGGCTGTATCGAGGTCGTGTGGTATGTGAAGATTGTTCAACATTAGTGTTCGAATTGCAAATTGTGATTGATGGTGTGTCATTGGCTCGTTAGTTGTTAGTTGGGTTTGAGTGGAGGCGCGGGCGCACACGTCACGCGGTGACGCAGGCGCGCGCGGGCGGGCTCACGTCATGCGCTCAGCTGATCGCGCAAGCCACTCGACCGGTGTAAACAAATCATAGTAATGCTCCCACGCTCGCGAGTCTAGTCTACACTATCGTTATTATTACACCTATAACTATGTTAAACACTTGTACAGAATCCAGTCTCTCTATTGCAATAACGAAATGATAAAGATACAATAATTGTGCTACCCGCAACGAATACCGGCTCTATAAATGTTATAATAATAATAATATAATATATCCTCACGCCTTCCACAAGTCCCCGAAGGAGTAGGCAGAGGTGTATAGGTAATACCCACACACCCACTTTCCGCCAGAGGTATATTAGGTGCCAACGTGATAGATGGCGAGTCCATCGCCGTTACTGAAGCACGACTATACATACGCTTTTGAATTTCTTCTCAGACGTATGTAGGTTTCCTCTCGATGTTTTCCTTCACCGTTAAGCTCGTGGTGTGACTAATCACTTACTCTCTCTACTCTATAAATGTTACCAACTAGATATGTTAAGAGCGTAAATAGAGCATTGACAAGAAAATCGTGGTTCGAGTTTTCTAATACCATTGTGTTTTTCCAATATGGCACAATAAACAACCGTTACCTAAAAGGAAGGGCTACATTTCCAATCGAATGGCAAAAGAAACAGATGCACATGTATTCAACTGTTTGAAGTGCAACCTGACGGTATTAAAAAAATTTACAACTGGATTTAATTAAAAAATAACCGAAGTGTATTCCACTATTAAATTAAATAGCTCTGTGTAAGCTAGGTTTTATTGCTTAAAGCTGACATTAAAAATATGACTATAAAAGTTAGGTAACAACAATGACACAGTAGAAAGTTGTTTAATTAACATTCATTAAGCCAATTGACCTATAAGTTTTGGTTGGGTTCCTTACGTGTCAAGCTGTGCTGCTAAATAAAAAAGTTTAATCACGCGGTAATGTAGAAAAATTTGCCATAGACGGAGTACCTGCAAAAATGGCGTCATTACATTCGTTAAGATCAACTGTTGACCGGCAGCAGACCCATCTTCAGGCTTCTGCAAAACTCGCCCATAGGAGCTATTAAATCAACAAACACCTTTGCATTACTTTTGTCCCTATTTCACAGCTGAGAAACATTTAACAAGAATAACGAAAGAAGTATGACGTGTGTGGAACGTTATACTTTATACTTATTATTATTATATTATAGTAATACAAAATAAGGATTAATTCATCAGAAGTGTCATTAGTAAAAGTTGGAAGAATTCAAGCAAGTCATTGCGAGCGACCGACGCACCTGCCGTTCGGCTCACCTCGTTTGCACACCTGCAACGCGAGCCGCGTAAATGACTAGATTAAAAAAAAACCATTACAAGGATTAATAGTCTTGTCTCACAGGAGGATGTTCCGCCTTATAATACTCTTAATTGTAGGATAATCCAAAACTTGACGCAACACCTGATGAGTTCTGAAACAATAATTTCACGCAAGATTCTGGGCGGAACGGGCGAAACAAATTTGCGAACGCCTATCCAAGAGTTTCACCGTCATATTTTATAATCAAAATCATATTTCACCGGGGGTGGGCGCTAGTGGCGGGGCGAGGCAACGCGACACGCGCTAGGTAAGAAATATTGCCCGCTCGGTGTTGAGGCACCCAACTACGCAACCAAGATATCTACCATCACCAGTCTGTCTTGAGCCTTGTGCGGTTTATCTCCCCGCTCTTTGGGAAATTGCGTATAACAAACAAAGAAATTGCACGACAAGATAAGGAACCGGAGCGTATCGAATTATGAACACCATTCCTCCTACGTGCAACAAACTCATGCCGTACTAAAAACCAAGAGACTGTTATGTACCGCACATTATCTGGCATTTTGATAAGATAGAATATCGAATGTACATATCAAAACGGACAGTAATAAACATGAACTGAACAGAAATAAAAAATACAGACCACCCAAGACGTGCTACCAGCTTTCGTACGTTACTAATAAACTATGACGGATTACCGATTGTTTAGCGAACAAGTATACGATTGTTACCAGAATACAGTTACCAAAATCAACACGCACAACTTCGAGCTATCGAGCTAATGAAGACCAACACAATGTTATTTTAATTCGCTTTCATGTAAGTAATGCGGAGAAAAGCCGATTTAAGTTTGATAATCCGCAAGCCGCTGCCAGTTAGAGATAGGGCAGTTTTCGACAAGGGTTGGGTCTCCGGGCGGATGCTCTTTGCAATTCGACGGCAGGAATAGGCGCGCTTAGGCCTTTAGTCGATATCAAAGAAAGTGCACTGTTCAATTTCGCTGGCTGCCAGTTTAAAATCCACGTTGTCCATGCAATCGCTTTGCGACGATCACTCGATAACCGACGACGACGAACCGGCCACATTACTGATATTTCAACGTTTACACACGCAAACGTGCCCGCGCGGCTATTGTGTGTAAATCCACCGGGCACGTCGACCTAAACAGATTAATTCGAAACGTGCTCAGCCTATATACATCTTTATGTAGTAGATCAAAATTGTATTAATAAATGAAATTAATGCCGAATGAAAGTGCTAGTCGTAGAGCAGTCATCCGTATTCCCTCGGGTGACGAGCATCCAATAAAACATCTTTAAGCAAAATGTGAAGTCTTTCAAGGCGTACCCTCTTGGAAATATCAGAGCGCGCTCGAGGAACTTTGGGGCTTTGAGTGACACGGCTGACTCGCTCGACAGCGTTTGAGGTGACGCGTTATACCTATCTACGTGGTCGTACATACAACCGATGGTACCCATGTTGGTTCCCAAAGACCATTATCGTACCTTCCGTTATTAACAAAAATTCTAAAAATATTGATCTAGACATAAAGTCTGCTCTTACTTTAAAATATATCCAGGCACATCAATTCAAATCGTTTTTTGTAATTATAACGTTTCAGATTTATTGCCTTTTGATAGTTTTCATAGAAAAGATGAGTGAAGAAACACTGATGAATATACAATGCGAAAGTTTGTACAAGAAAAGACATAGGAGGACCATGTTCACAACGATCAAATCGATGGGAAAGTCCAGGATGAAAACGTCAAGAGTACTCGAAACCGGCGAGCATGTATGAAGAGACTGATGAATTTGGTCGAAGCGACATATGTATGTAAGCTCCTCTCTTTTAATACCTCGATAAGGACTCAGAGTGAAGACAGTTTACAGTATATTAAAGCAACTATTATACAGTATATGTGTGCATTACTGGGCCAGAGATATATTTAGTATTCGAGAAGCCAAAGGGTGTCTAAAGTTTCAATGAAGCTATCTTTCGAGAAGATTTAGTTGGTAGGTACTTAAGGAGCTTTTAACGAAATCTAATAGAATGGTTTTTTGCTAATTTTATTATGCGTGAAAGCCTTCTCTAAAGACTGGTGATGAGTCTGAAGCTTGTTGGACACACACGCAAATATAGTTTGTTGGAGTTGGTTCACCCACAACGATTTAGCGAAACAACTCGTAAAGTTTGTGGCGCACGTATTCAGCAGCCATACGTCTGGAGTCAAGTTACCAACCGAAGAACTCCTTGTGGAGCTGAGACGTGGGGGAATAGAGGGTGGAACTCGACGTGACATTTTCGCAAACAAGCCGCGAGCTGCGAGCTGGGGTGCCGTGAAATTTGCAACCTCGGCGCCAGCCGCTATCCAGTCGGCCGCGACGCACGCAACTAATGGTGGAAATCGATGAATAAATTTGGCGATCCCTGCTCCCGCTTTAAAAGTTAATTATCGATCAAATGTGCCTATTAAGTGAACATTAGCATATTTAATCTATGGGGACAATAGTGTTATTAACGTGGTATATTAAGATTGATGAAAGCACCGTAGAGCAAGGTAAAGGACTTCTTAAAGGCGAATTAAAACTACTTAATTGGAAACGGACACGCACAAAACATAGTTAAAATTAGAAGTATATTTTAAATCAGACTTACTTGAGAATCGTTTTATGTTTATGTACGAAATACATTTATGTTAATGAAAGTTAAAATACATTCGTTTACTCAACAAAAACAACAAGACTACTCACTTAAGTTCGAGTACCTCGAGGTTACGGCCCACTTAAGATATCAAAATATTTTCCTTTTAAACGAAATAACATTGTAGAATTATTTTCGGTAGACATGAAAAAAATCTCATCCTTAACCAATAAAAGCGCATATAGTAAAGTGCTAGATGATACATGTATCTAGCAAAAAGACGGGTCAGGGCCATTAATGGCTCGATTAGTCACGAGGTTACAACTGAGGTACCAGGCCCAGCACTGAGGTGTGATCACTAGTAAAAAAATAGTAAAAAAGATCAAGGAGCCTTACTCGGCGCGTACTGCACCTAACGTATTTGCTTTCAACGATAACGTAGAAATACAACTTATTTCAAATACTCGTAAGTGTCTACTACTACTTACTAGCGCCCCACAAAAAGTAATAAATAGGTTTACGATTTGTTATCGGGTTTCTGAAAAACAAATACGGATGTAAAATGGCTTACTTAAAAAACAGGCACACGTCCTATCTTTTTATATATCCCAGATGAATAAAATGTCGAAGGGGAAGGCAGAGGTGTATAGGTTGTACCCACACACCAACTTTCCGTCAGAGACATAATTAGGTGCCCCACATGACAGATCACCTCGCGATTCACCGTTAAGGTCGTGGTGTGACTAATCACTGTAAGTACTAAAGTTCAGAAAAACTCATTTGTACAATCGGGATTCGAACTTTGCGTTTCCTGTAACTACTCGAACCACAGGGCGACCGAGGCTCTTATTTTATATATCTTGTAAAATTTCAATTCCATTAAATAAATCAATTGAGACTTGTGAAATTAGGCTTGGCTTCAACTCTCGGATTGAGCATTTTTTATATATTGCAATATTTAGAATAATTTATTAATCTATGTGCTAGTAGAATGCTCATAGGCTTTTGCCACAAATTTTATTATTAACATAATCATTTGCCAATTCAAATATTCATTTCGCCAAAAGATCTTATTCCGATTCACTCAGAAATGTAAAACTGCCTGACGCTACATTTACAGTTATGACAAGATTCCGAGAACGAATATCAAACCGGTAGCTACGTAGAATATCGAAATCTTTCAACTGAAAAATCGAACGATTTAAAATGTTCCCGTTAAGCGTATTGCGGGCATACAATTTATAACCGGATCAACGGAAAAGGGTCTAAAGTTCTGGAAGAATTTATTCATCAATCACCAGATTCTCGCATTGTATTTCACAATAGCTCGAGCATTCGATACATGTGTGACTGGACTGGCCTCGGTATGTATGTAAGCACATGGATTTACCGATAAAACTGCTTTACGTAACGGGATTGTTACGTGAAGTCGAGTAGGCCAGGGGCTTAGCTTCACCAGTCAGATTAACATTTCCAATAACTGACACATTCATACACTTGTGCTACAACATTTGTGAGGGCTTGATATTGATATAGACGCAAACACACGTCACAAAGTATAGATTTGAAATAATAGCTACAGCCCTCAACCGCGCAATGTAACTGTTTGAATAGTCAGTAGTCGGTATGCACAAAAATCTTACAAGCAATAAAATAATTGTTCAACCTATTTGCTTTCTAATGTTTTGACATGGGATACGATACGATCAATGAGTCAGTTAACTTGTATTTTACAGTTTCGGCTTTTCGGGTGACTCACTGAACAGTGCATTCGGTGTCGGTCGTGCCTTGGGCGACATGGTACTGAGTTACCAACAAGGGGATTGCATTTCAAGGCAGGAAAACAGCTGGGAATGATCATTAACGCAAATAAAAGCAATACCATTAAACATAATGCCTTTGCCGTTCACAATAGCGATATAATATTTCATGCTTGCGTATACATTTTGTACAGGAAACAGTAGCAAACAACTGTTGTCCTTATTGAACTCAGATAATTTTAAATGTAAATTTCTACTACGCTATCTAAAATATAATATAGGTACGTACGTGTCTTATATTTGAGATCAAGCAAGCATAGTCCATGACCATTTATAATTTATATTATTATATAATATGTCAGATTTAAATTTCTGAATGTTTGATTAACTTGATCTAGGTAAATTACCGTAGTTTAACACTCCCCGTCTGTCACCCGACGGCAGCGGGAGTGCTATGCAGGATTTTCCACATAAAAAAAGGTTACTTATCGTAAGCAATGTTCATATCTTCCATCAGTCGTGCGATCTTTACATCTCATATAAGTAACAACGAGCTAAGTCGCGGGCAAAGCTAATTTTTACGTTGACAAATGGAGCGCGGCCACGAGGTATCAGTAATGTAAGCTTATTAGCATATCCCGACTGCCGTGTGGGTGGACGTAAGCCTCCGTGCGAACCACAAGTCAGAAATACTAAATTGCCTATCCGGGGCAGTGTTAGATACATAGATTTGCAAAAAGACTATTCCGAATGTTCAGCGCCGACCGGTTGTGTAACGCGCTTGATCGCGGTAGATTGTTGACATTGATATTGGATTGGAGTCTTATTTATACGAGTATAAGTCAACGATAGTGCGGACAACTTCATGTCTTGACATAATCGTTGAGCCGCTTTTGATTATAACCATGTTATCAACTACATATTAGGTGATTATCCGTACGTCTACCATTAGTTTTTACAACGGGATTTCGAGAGTTGACGAGCGACGCCGAGTCTCTCGCTCGGGCGTACTCTCTGTCTACCCCGTGAGCACGGGGTAGACAGAGAGTAGTAGAGTGGAGCTGGAGAGTGGAGCGCAAGTACGTCGCTACATAGACTGTTAAATATGTATGGATTTCAGTTCCATTCACGTCCCACTTGGAGCGCTGTACAACTTAATATTCATTGATTGTATCGTAAACTCGCTCGCGATTCGCCGATGCAAGTCTCATCTTGGTTGGCGTATTTTAAACGCCGCGTACAAATTTTCTAGCTAATATAAAAATATATGGAGATTGCTAACTTCAATAAAAATCCGCAGTGTATACTTAGCGAAGTTAGCTTCGCAAGCCGTGCGGAACGTTAGTAGTGACCCAGCCTCGGCTGTGCCGATGGTTGCGAGTCTCCCGTGAGGATAGGAAGGGAGAGTAGAGCTATGTTCTTTAAGCTTACAGGTCACATTCGCATCATCCACATTTTTTCAGTCTCGTTATAGATGCTCTTGAAGTTCCAATCACTAACAGTTCGCTCGGTTTGTCTAATCTAAGTAGGTAGTTGGAATTTGGTCTACCTCTTCTTCCAATGATAATGAGGATGTACTTTGAGATCGGTTATTAAGTAACACTATAGTCGACATTTTAAATTATGAATGCGGCGAGAACTTCCGTGCAAACTGTAGAAGGTAAAAACTTCTACTACTTACAGTGTGGAGTATTCAAGGCGTTAATAAATTGCTCACTTAACGAGGCTCAGGTAACGGTGACGTGACGCAGTACAAAGGCCTCAAAGTAACGATCAACGACGTAGTCCTTTGTTTTTGACCTAATTTCAGCGCGCTATGCTACTGAAATAATTTTATGTATAAATGAATCAACGTGATAAGCTGCAAATAGCTTTTAACGCATTCCCTTATTTCAAATACGATTAATAAGCCTTTAATTTACAATATTTTTGAGCCTAGCGTCAGAATGAGCACTTAATTATCGCCGTTTAGGCATTAACAACCGTTAGGTGGCTAACCTACGTGCTTGTTAATAACGGGTATATTATGCGAGAACCAGCATCGATTTGGCAAGGTCGTCCATATGTACATATATCTTCAAGTCCTTACTATGATCACCTAAGGTGCAACAAGAGGTATAATAACATCCTATTAGCGAATGGGATAGGTATATAAGAGACTTATTCCTATTATTTCTACACAGGGTTATAAGTTCTAATAGTTCTGTATTTACATTCAGTATTTTTTTTATTACGGCTCGCCTTATTTTAGCTATGAAAATCTCACATACAGAATTTGATCAAATATATGTTAACAACCATATTAAAAACTCCATTCTGTACTAACTCCATACTAACCTAACAGTCCGTGGAAGGAAGCTCTTTGCGGACCGCACATTGCGAGACCAATTTGGTTTCTACGTTAAGGAAATATATAAATTTCAAGAAGTACAGTACATTCTATATGAAGTGCGTGTATAATGTAATGTATAAAGGGGCAGGCAGACGGGCAGGTGCGCCGAGTGGCAGCTGTCGCGGGCGTTTTCTCTTCGCCACCTGTGCCATGCCTGCATCCCGGACTTAGCCACTTTTTTAACTACATTCCCTATGTGCTTGGTACACTTAGTTGAAATGACAAATTGTCAACTCGATACAACTTGGGAGCGTAAGTAACTATAATTGCTTTAAGTGTACTTGATGTAAGTATGAGTTCATTCACATCAAATAAAATCAAATATAAAAAGTTGAACTGAAAAAGCGTACTGCAATTATTTCTACAAGCTACAATCCACCAAGCTAGTGCGGCAGATAGTACGTGTGAGCTCTCATAATATGTGAGTTATAAAGGCAGAGTAACCTAACAATTTTTTCTACGCATATAGTTTTTATGATCATAAAAGTTCGTTGATTACGTCGCGTATAAATAGGTACTAGTAATTTGTGTGTTTGTGTAAAAAACTACTATTATATGCTAGAACATATAGACGTGTATAACATATTACCTAATAAGCTTTATATGTATTTATAATGGTTTAACTTACAATATAATCTATATGAAGATATCCCATCAAAGATGTATAGTTAATAATTACCTGGAACAAAAGACAATACATAATTAGTAAAAAAAAAAACAAAACAGATAGAATCAAAGCACACCCAATAACTCCTTTGTCGCAAATTAGTACAAATTTGTGATCATATTTAATGCCGCTACGTTCATGAGAAGCGTGCTATGACCGTTAATAAGGTAATTAAGAGGTGGTTACAGCGCAGCCGGGACGAGTCAGGTTCATCGCACCCGTACCGGAAGTACGGCAGGGGAGCACGAAGGACTTTGGTACCTACTTACACTCGATTCACTCGAACCACATTCATCTGTTTCGTTGTTTTTCTTTTTGAACACGGGGTGTAATTGGTATTGTCAAGTAAGGTGACCGCCACATAAATAAAAAGAAATATTTATAAATCGAATTATTAGTATGAAGAGACTATTCGAATTTACAAAAAATTATTACAAAGTAAGGTAGCCGCTTGCTTACTATCAAGCGGACCTGCTTGATGGCAACCTTCGTTCAACTTAATACGTTTTTTTTTATTGGTATCTCAGAATTATCTAGGGTATTACCAATCAAGCACCTCCTAACTAATCCAAACGGAGTGGTTGTTTACACGCAAATAATAATATTGAACAATTACGATGACAGTGCGGCGTCTGTCTGTATGTTATAAGGAAATAACTGGAATAACTTAATCTCAAGCCACAATTGTCATTCGTTTCCGGTCTGCAGTCTAAGTTATTACACACATTAAGTTATTATACACAATTCAAATGCTTCACGACACTGGAAAAAGAGCTGGCGCCAAAGAACATTTGCCAAGTTGGTTCGTAAGCTGCGAATCACGATCCTCGCATAATATATATGAAAGTATATTGCAATACGCAAATAGGCTTCTATGCCTCACTAATTGCCTACATAGAAGCTCCTCAATACACAAATGGAAATGATTCAGGAATGTCCTAGTCCCATACTAGTTGTAAAAAACCAAGCCAACAATATATATATAGGTATGTATAATTAGAATATTTAAGCAATATAATATGCATATATGAGAGAGAGAAACTACTCTCTCTGTACATCTTATGAAAAATTCGGCGAAGGATACATTTATAAATTAACTGAGATACAACTAACTCGAAGGGAATGGAACCCACAATGTAAAGCTTGCTAGTCCGGTGGATACGTCACCTACGGCACTCGGCGAACAAAGTCCACTAGTATAAACTAGGAGTCATACAAACATCAAATGGTACTTATTTTTTTTGCATTGAATAAATTAAAATTAGTAGGTATCATTAGTTATAAATGCAAAATAAGATCAATTAATTTGGCTACAGTTTTATATTTAATCAAAATAAACTCAGAAAATGCAACGTTTCTATTTGAGACAATTACCGCTTGCACTTATTGCTCTATATCTCAACATCCTTAGGAGATTTATTTTTATCAATCCACTTTGTCGTCGTATGAGAATGATATAAATAAAACCTTAAGAGAACCCGTAAGTGGGAGGTATAATATGTGAACAGATGAATCGACCACATCGCCTCGCACCGCTTCTCGGACGACCGCTATCAATCATCTCGCACCCGCCCGCCGAACCTCGCGATATTTCCCCGGGTCTATCCACACCGCTCCCTTATTTGCAGATGTTCGTGTTGCGATAGCTCGCACAGATGCCAGCTTGGACCTATTCGGCGAGTGCCAACTTAATTGGACTACGCTCGAGCACAATAAATAATACGAGAATATATTATAACCGGACCGTTTACTTGGTGACGTAAGAGGATTTATTTCCTGTTTGCTTAATACGGTAATTGTTGTTTTTCCCACACCAGCTGCAATAATTTCGCACATTAACAGTTATCTATTTACGTATTTATATATTCGTAAAAACTAAAAGCAATCAAGTGACACTTTAATAAAATTGCGGTGCAAATCTAAAAACACATCCGCAACCCGCATGTGCATAAAATTGACTAACGACAAAAAGTATTACAAATGTTTTTTAAATGAAAGAAAATTTCATTATCTGTATATATAAAATTCAATGTTTGTCTGTATGTCCTTTATAGACTGGACAATTTTTTATGTAATTTTATTTGTGTCTTCAGGTGGATTCCAGAATGGCTTAGATTCACAATTGGACCCGATAGGTGGCGCTGCGATCGGGTTTCGGGATTTTTTTCGGGACTTAGGCGATGCTGATCTGGACATAAAAAAAACGGAGCCAGTTGCACAGAGCACCGCGAGTGCTGTATACATTCTGTGACCTCTGACGTTGAAATTAATACGCCTTCAGTATTATTTAAGGGTGAAATCATTTGTTCATGAGTAATACAAGTGGTCAAGGAAAGGTAAAGAGGTATAATTAAGAACGAAATGTTGATCGATTAACCTAGAAACCTTTGTACGGCGTATCTCGATCAGCTGAGCAGTGTCGGGGCGCTTGGCGACCGCAACTCGGCAGTTGGCAGCAATGCACTCGACCACCGCGACCTACTTCCCGCCGCGATTGTTGTAGCCGTGTCGGCTAAAGAAATTATCAACATGGGTCACATTCATTCCAATACTGGTTAATTACTAGAACTATCTGGTAACACAACGTACTTACTAATACAAGTACTTCACAAAGATATAGGGAAACCACATCCAAAATAGTGTTCCTCATCAACGGTGAAATCATACAAAAGGTTGCGCATTGTTTCAGGCATCGAAACTTCAGACGTGTTATTATGTATGTATAAAAAAGCTGATGTTTCAACATATACCTTATTGATTTCAAGTTCATAGTTGAATAGTTTTTGTTTCAGAGTTTCGATATCAGACCAAAAGGATTTTAAGTATGTTTCCTAGAGTAAATCATTAATAATGTCTAAGGTTCTCACTAGGCAAAACTCGTGACTGGTGTTTAAGTTTCCCATATTTTGCAAAAATAACAAGGAACATAATTATTATTGTTCTAACTTCAGTACTTCCCATAGCAATCCGCAACAAACACAGGAAGCCGCTAACACTTTTAACAAAAAGTTATGAAACTTTGCACGTTTTGAAACTCGTGCTTTCGAAAACTGTTCGGTGGATCAGGAAATCAAACGGAGTCGAGTGAGGCGAATTCTACCTGCCGACCTTCATCAATATTTGTTGAGCGTTTAATATTTCTTGGAATATCTAAAGAAAATGTAATGTAAAGAACATGTGTAAAAATACATAATGACTTTACTTTGCGTTGTAAAGTTGTTTGTTAAAAATTCTTACCTATGCGAAGCTACATTATTAGTAGCTATACATATATATTTTATATCATATGCTTACATTTTAAGCGGGTGAAGCCGGGGGCACATCTAGTTTCTAATGCAGTTAATATTATATTGGCGTCGTAAAACGCTTGTCAGTGGCCGCGGCTAGGGGCTGGGAGCTGACAAAGTGCCCAGTGTATAAACGAGCTCAAGCACGGATCTGGAGCTAAACACATGCTCGGTAGTACATTGTAAGCTAATTCCGAACCAGCTTGCAATGCAGTTAACCTACATTGCACTGAGGACTGCCAGCTAACAGCACGGAAGTGATCGAGGGCTGTCCGACTCGCGTCGTACTCGTGTCGCTACGACTACCATGCCGTAGAAGATTATTAGTCTATTATATTTATTTTCCGTGCTCATTTATCAGTTTCTTTCTTGTCATAGAACGATAGAGCAGAAACTCATAGATATTTTTAACACAATTATACTTAAATTAGGTTTGTAATGTTAGTAATTATAACTATGTATGTTAGTGAGTATGTACTGTATCGAGGTGTGGTTTAAGAATGAAATTGTAGATAATTAAATTTAACAAACGAAATCATTGTATGGGAAACGATTGAATTTAAATGACCAAATGGGAAATTAATGAATTTTAAGGTGTAACAAAAAGCATGATAATTAGCACCGTTTTATTGAATATCAAAGTATCGATTTAATCGAGCGATATATGCTTCATCTCACGATACATCGTGAGATGCTGTTGTGGAACAACCTAAGGCAAATTGATTATTCTCATCGCAATTAACTAGGCTATGAATCTTACAATGTCTAGACCGTTAAAAATTATAAATTGTAGCATTTATTTCAATGAAGAAATCACATTAATATGTTATACCTAATTATGAACACAAACTCCCTTAAATCCTATTAAAGAATAGAAGATATTTTTGTTTCATCAAGATTGACTATTAAATAAATGGAATATTATAATGTAATATACTGATTGACGCACGTAATCTTTTTGCTTGTATAAAAAAACTGATTTAAAATATTAAATGAAAAGTATTCATACTGCAGCCAACCGACCCTGGTCCTCTTCGCGTTAATGTCTACATATAATTTGCGGTAGAATAATTTCCGGTTGATCCCATCCCATTAGATGTAATAATGTGATCTAATCAATAAGCGTTATAGGTAACTAATTAGGATATATACATACATAATACAGGTTTAGAAAGTAATGTTAATGTAGAGAACCTTATTTATAATTCTATGGGTTGCAGTTATAATGGCGAAATATGAAACAAATGAGATACAGTCATAAAAAAAACAAAGACAAAACCAAGCCAGAGAGCAGTATGCAGCAGTTTCTTTGCGCCCACAAAACATTTTCCTTTCATTCCAGCTAAGGTCGCGAACTTGTGAAGGGCGCAGTTGCCGATGAATGAGCACGCTTCAGAGACCCGGGAGGGGTGAGGGCGGAGTGAGGGCGGAGCGGGCGGAGGACCACTCACACCCCATTTCGGAGATCAACAACCCCGAATCTTAATCAAGATAAGCTCGGACGCCAACTAAATGTTATCAACAGTATAAATTAAATTACCAAAAAGATTGAGGAACAGTAGATTTAATTATAATAACAGTAGTTATTATATAACTAAGTTAATTTTCTAGGCACATCCTTTTCAGTGAGTCTCGTGTCAAGGGTTGGAGGGTAGATAATGTATAAATATTTTTTACTATCTTCACGCCTTCCTACAAGGGTCTCCGAAGGCATAGGCCCCACACACCCACATTCCGCCACAAATATATTTTAGGTACCAAAGTGACGCATGGCGAATCCATAGCTGTTACTCAAGAACATATGTATGCAGGTGTCCTCTCGATGTTTTTCTTCAACGAAAAGCTCGAGGTGTCTAATAACTTCAGAAAAACTCTTAAGTTCAGAAAAAGTAATTGGTACAGTCGGGATTCGAACTTGCAATCTTTTTGGTGCAGGCAACTACGCGGCTCTGTAATGAAAATTCTGAAATTCAATAAAATAAGTTGTCATTGACATTAACAGCGGCTATAGACGGAGAATGCGACGATAAATCGCGCTTCCGTTCTTGAAACATATAATTCACATGTCAACAACAGCGTACATGTATGTCTGTCTACATTAATTACACAAGACCAGCGCCCGAATACAACAACCGGATGCGCCGGTTCGTCATAATTTTGGGTTAATTTATTCTAATGTGCCTTTTTCGCAGGCGGACGCGCGGGTCGAACGACCGCTGTACGCTAGCTATAGTTTGAACAGTCCTATGCAGCCCGGGTTCATCGCATCGCGTCGGTCTACCTGATGTGGTTTCCGGCAGGCATAGCAATCACTCCTTTACCGCCAGGGACCAACCACACCTCGAATTAGGGTTAGATCGTGTAGATTACAACGAAATACAAACAAAGCGAGAATAGCAACTTAGGAACTTGTTTAATATCTTGCAGAACTGAAGCGAGCGGTCACAACTGCAACTAATGAACACGATCGTAAATAGTGCCCCAGTATCTGAAGAGTAATTTCTTCATAGTCTCGGGCGCACTTTATTCATGTAAAGGGTCGTTAAATCGACAGAGGAGTCCGTGAGAAACAATTTACGACCGATATGAAAGAAAGTTATTAAACAAACGTAGCCTTTGAAAAAGCTTTGGACCAGTTTTATGGTATAGGCGGAGTAATGTTCGGAAATTAGAAAATATCTTCTATAAGCATTCCGTGTGGAATAAGATTTTATCGCCTCTGGAGAGGATTTTTTTTTTTTTTTTTTTTTTTTTTTATACAACAAGAGTGGCAAACAAGCATACGGCCCACCTGATGGGAAACGGTTACCGTAGCCTATTTACGCTCACGATACCAAAGTATCACTTGCGCGTTGCCACTCTGTGTTCGGAGAGTTATAGTGTGTTGGCAGCATAATGGGTTTAAACCCTCTGCTTCCAACACAATGTAACAATCCTCCCCCCTCCCCAAGGAGCTCATTACTGGAAACCTTATTCACCGCGTAGGAACACAACACAAAAAATTGTGTTATTTGGCTACGGACTCCTGTAAGGTGGAGGTCCTGCCCCAGTCGGGCAGCTCCGAATTCGAACGGGAAACCCGTTATGCCCTACCTCTCTTAAATTTTGTCAGAACACAAGTTTGTACGCTAAGTTATAAAGTACTTAACGCGTATCTCGCTCACGAGAACTTAATGCAACCCAACGGGCCTCCGCCACCATACATGATCTAAAGAAGTTTTTTAACAGGTTCAAGGAAAGCGTATTTACTTCTACAAAGATAATATATACTTGAAGTACTGGGTGTTCCCAAGCGTGTCTCCGCTAACACGAGTTGAAAACTCTCTTTAGTATCAAAAAAGTTTCGAAATAAAATAAAACATATTTACAAAACGATACAAATCGATTAATCGGATATAGCATCAATGGGCATGGCTGTTCGTAATATTGAAACTAGTTGTCCCGCCCAGCTTCGCTCGGGTGAAAAAATACGATGGTGGCGCAACCTATCGGGTCCAATTGTGAATCTAAACCATTCTCGTATCCACCTGAAGGCACACAATTTTTTTTATTAAAATCAGTCCAGTCGTTTAGGAGTAATTCAGTGACATACAAACATACAGTAAAAATAATAAATCACTTTGGACCCCAACATATTACATTATTTAACAATAATTTGATTATTTTACGTAAGTATTTGATCTGAAACATTAAGTTGGATAGCAAGATCTGAACGCGCCAAACTTCAAGTTCAAAACAGTACAAGATACTGACATTTGAGTCAGACCAAAGCGGACTAATAATGCATCTCCTCAGTGCGGAACCAAAAACATAAAAAACTTAAAGACTTGTTTGTATAATATTTCTGGCTTCTAGACCTAAATTTAGCACAAAGCCGAGGCACCCCTCGCTGTATATATATCAGGCATTATTATTACACTACGACAATACTTCAGAGCTGCTCAGAGGGACTCTTTTGTAGGAAGAAAGAAGCTCGATCGGAATGCGCCTTTGTCAAAGGACCATCATACGGTGCCGAAATTTGGGTTGAGATTTTATCTACGTATAATTTTTTGCCGTGTACCTGTAGCAAAACCAGTTTGAAGGCCGACCCTTCGTAGAAATCATCTACTCGACGTCGATCTGTATTCCTATATTTCGACGGGTCGTTCGTTCCACCAGGCTAGCAATCAGAGCATTTATTAAAAGAGAGAGTATATTGTTTAGTTCAACGATCCGGTATCGACAACATTCAATGAGTAAGCAATATTGAAAAACATTACATTTGTTGCACATAAGACGAGACTAAAAGAAAATTGTGTGGCCGGATGGTGTGATCGGACACGCTTAATAATAACGTAGAAACGAACGAACGAAGCAACACGGCAGGTTGATAGTGGATAATGGACTACATCAAAACTTACGCACTTATTTACGCACGACGCAACCAGTGTAGTATCATCCCTACACAAGACAATAACAAGAACTGGAGAACTGGAAAAAGTCATTCTTGAGCGCGCAAAAAGTATAACGATTACGATAAACGGATACTTCTTTATTTCAGAGACGATTACTTCTGCAATATCAAAGGAAGAACTACTATCATTATGATAACGATTGGGATCTCGAGTGCAGTCACGGTTGGCAGCAATTCCCTTCGGTAAAGCGTTTTAAATAGCTACGGAGTGGAACGTGGGTCTTTATTCTTACTTGGCCCGGGGCAGGGCATCGATCGCGTGGCTGCGGTGAACGCACCCCAAACTCCGACGACCGCACCCGGCGCACCCAACAAATAGTACGAAGAGGCAACACAAAAACCCTGTTAAATATAACGTAGAACAACAACTGGGCAAGTCCCCCGGCTACAAAATTAAATGGCTGTATCTTCCGACGCGACTCACAAACTAACTATTCCAAATATTTCATATGAATTTCAAGCACATTAAACGTTACATGTATATAGTCATAAAGGAGTTCCGAGTAGTTTTGGAGCAGGCGTGCATAGGTGGGTACGCGTGTATAGTTAATGGGCGTGCGACAGACAAAGTCCCTGTCCCCGTGGAACTAATGACCACTCCACTCGAAACGAGAAAATTACGCCGCGTTCCGTTCCTTCAACCGCTAGACCCGGCAGATCACAATATGTATAGGTAAGTAATATATAGATATATATATATATATATATATATATAATATATATATATATATATATATTCTTATTTTTTAATAAATTCTTAAAATAAATAACATACAATTATTTAGCACTTAGATATCGCGCTATTAAAGACGATACGTAAAGCGGGTATAATACCCAGATGCGTCGGTCCCAGGGCGGTGACCTCCAGTGCATCTGCCTTGCAACTGCCTGGCTTCACATCACACGTAACCACAAATCTACTAGCACACCTAGGGTTACAAAAATTGAATTATGCAAGTATCGCAGGCCCTTATTTATATGCGAACATACAATGTTTTATCACAGGAAAAAAGTGTCGTTTTCAGTTGCGGAGCACCTGACAAACAAACTGAAACATCTGCCTAGCACACGGATTCAATTTGAAAAGCCGTCTCATCAGAATAGTCTTTTTTTATATTAATATTGGAATTTGTATAGATGCAGCGTTGTTCATGCAGAGCTCTATCGTACCCTGTCACGTCCCATTGGGGCCAGTTTGCGTCTATCAATCACATGCACCGACCGTGGCGCGGGTCACAAGTTATTATTATTATTAATGACCCTCGGTCCCCACCCAAATGATAAAACTTCACATGGGTATGTGAGTGCGGCTTTCGCGTCGTGAATACAAAAGAGTTGCGAAACGTCTGCAATTGTTTAAGTTTTAGCTCTAAAGTTTTATTTTATTGCTGTAAAGAGGTCGTAACGGCATGAATGGCTGTAGATAATAATAATAATATTAATCAGAATTCACCCTAGTTGTATCAGAAACACATACAAAATCCCAGCTCTTAATGGTACGGTTGATAGTGTTAATTAATCAAATAATGATCCATAGTTATATCTAGATCGAAGAACCGCCAAACGAAATTTTTAGTAGACAATAAATTATTGATTATATATACTAAGAAAAGCTCTGTAAGAATAGGTAGTTATATTATTACTCACAGTGAAATAAATATATTTGATGCAAATGTACTGTAACATAGCGAATGAGTTATAATAATATCGTGGACCTTAATACAAAATAAAATTGTGATAAATATAGAATTCCCACAAAGTAATATCAAAGTCACAAGCAATGCTCCTATTAACGTGTCACAAAATTATTGTATATTTCATGTCGATGCTATTTGGATAGTACATATACATAAGTAACTTGATCTGGGGATGTTGAAGTTCTATCAACTTGTTTCGAGAGATCTTCAACATACCGTAAAAGGAAACCGCAGTGACCATTCGTAGGGCATGCATTCTTCGAGAATATACACCACACCAGTATCTGTTTCATCCAGTAGAACCAGATTGTGAGAGCAGTTGCCATTGTGCGGCGCTTCGTGACGACGACGGCGAAACACAACACCCTCTGTCACCATTGTAACTAGATAGGTTAGTACAGAGCTAGTCTCTACAGAGGTCGGGAATTGATCAGAATGCAGCCGGTTCTAAAATTCTATAGGTGCTGGAGCTAAGATCCGGTTAGACTTGATCCTTTAACGATGTAATTGCCCGGCCCGCGCTTTGAAGGTGAACACAATAATTAATTAAAGCACGAGGTGCCTATTAAATTAACGCCTGCGAAGGGTTGAATTTCTTAACGTCGACTGAAGGTAATAAAAATGTGCCTTGTAATTATTTCGTTTAGGTTTTCAAATAAACTCTCAATACGACCTAAAAGGACAAACAGATTTAGATTTTAACAGAAACTAAATACCATATGCATAATGTTATAAATGAGAAATGGAATTCGTTTCTTATATACACTTTAGCGTATTACCTACTCAATCGATAATCAAGAAATGAAAATGACATTGAATACTTTTAGGTATCCCGAAAAAGACTTTTCCCGTACAATTATAACTATTGCCGTTCATTTGCGAGTAACTATAAATGTCGTCAAGTCAAGTAGGCACTAAGAACTAAACGCATAATGGTTTTTTAAGACGAATCAACACTGATATAGGTACATAATACAACAAATGCTTAGCAGTGGTCTAGTACATTAACACATATAAAATAAATAACCGATAATTGCGAATAAGGCATATATAGACTGCAGTATTGCTGAAAGATATAATGTAAGAAGCTACATTAATTTGGAGTCACGAAGCGGGTGCGTGAATGCAATCACGGGCGGGAAGCTCATCCCGACTACATCTCCGGGAACGGCGAACATGGAAAGCAGTTAAATTAAGGATTCCGTATGTACGTACTGGCTCGGCGCTGTCAGTACGTGCGCTTTTCACGATGCCATTCCGCTCCAAACATCCGCTGTTCGACTAAAACTATATCCATTGCATCTGATTTTATTAAAACCTAAATACGTTAACATGCTGACGTTGTGGTTCAAATACTGCTTAGATGGATAATGAGATCAGTAGAGGCTTGATATAAAGATCTCCGAGTACAACAATATCCAACAGAATAGATTTATATTATTGGATGAGATACAAATCAAACCGTCAATGTAGCTGTATCTTTGGCAAATTCAATGAATCTGACAATATATCTCCCTATACAAAGTGCAGACTTACAAGAAAAACACTCAATAAACAAATATGTATATAAATTTGTAGGAAGACTAGTATAAAACAATTGATAGCATGAGTACCCCTATATAGGCGGGACCTAACTCAGGTGTACTAAAATTACAGTGGCATTTTATTTATATTGTTGATGACTTGATTGGATTCGATTCTGCGAAGCACTCTTGATTGGCCACTCGGATCAAACCAATATGTAAATTCTTCATATTCTACCATTATTAATATATCGTCCAATCAATCTACAATGGCAATCGTAAATACTACGAAACTTCGAATAAACTTGTTTTTTTAATGCTGCAATGAAACTGAACTAGCGCAAGGAAATCTAAACCAAGAACAGACTTGCATAGGAGAAAAAAAATTGATCTATTATGGCAAGAAGTATTCTACTATTTGTCAAAGCAAATACCGAATCCCATTAACGCAGGATTTTATAATAATATTTATACCGAATCCAAAGAGATTTAATCATAATTTCACCTGCTTAAATTTGACTGCTGATAGACTCGAAGACACATGTGGGTCAACGGCCAAATTACCATAATTTTCGTTGGAGATCGAATGATGTCATTTCGCGTTATAACACTGCATTCGCGGAATGCTTGCGGACACCTTGTGGTGATTGCTGGCAGGAAATATAGGAAAAATGAACCTTAGTGCCTTTTCATTAGATTGTACGCTCTTCGGGGTTTTGCAATAACCATAGAAGATGAAAAAGCTGACCGGTTACAGTTAAGTTTTATTATTGCTAAAGTACGTACGTACGAGATATTTTTCGACAATGCTCGGCCCCGCGGGAAGGCCAAATTTTGCAACGAGGCAGGTAGGCAATTTGACATTGTGTAAACGTTTTCACATGGGGGCCGAAACGTAAACCTAGGTCACGCTACTTGCATACAAAATGAATCGTGCTTCAAAACACTCACAAGCCCAAAAAACTCGAATACGTAATCGAATTGAGAGAAAGGGATGGTCCCTTTAGGGATTTAGGCCCCTTTAGTACCTGATACGTGAAATAAAGTATATTTCTCATATATTTCCGTACAAACTCATGGGAAATTTTAAAGCACAATATTCAGTATTCTGTAAGTCTAGAGTCCCCTCGAGGGACCCTCACGCTGACTTGATGATATGTATATTCAGTAATGAACATACATACTTATACATATCATCACGCCGAGTCCCTAACAGGATAAGCAGAGAGTATAGAGCGCCCGTTCTCCGTACTTACATACCTCTGTAACAATCATGGAATTACAATAAAAAGGGACTAATATGGAGAATATAAATAACTATTTAAGGCGGGGAATCCACCACAGGTAACAATTATATAAATACAAATGTAAGTAGCAACTAGTAAAAAGTCGAAGCTTTTAAATAAAATACGATATTGTGGAAATTCCAGTCTAAGCCATTGGACGGTACATTAAGTTAGACACGATGAGGTAATAACATTTTTACTCTTCGTATGTATTTATATAATATACCTACACTATAACTAAATGTATGTAGGCAGTGTGTTCATGTCTATCACGTTCATGAACCCGTGGCTTTTACAAATAAATGTGAGTCCATGGATTCCTGATGAAATGTAAACCTAGACATACGTATTTATTCGCTAGCATCTTAGAATATTTAAGTGAAATAGGCACGTAAGTGTTAGTCTTAGAATACAAGGCCAATATTATTTTATGTGGGAGTGAAACAGCTTCAACAAACCTTATGGAATAAAGCATAATGATACAAATAAAAGGCATTTCAGGGACGGTAGACGGGTTCCCATAGTCCAATTCCTTTATTATAGGAGAAACCGCACAGATCATCTCAAGTAAACGATATCGACCACGCATAAATTGACAACATAACAGGTTGTATCCACAGAGGACAGCGGTGTTCAAACGTTCATAAATTCGATTAGGAAGTGATTGATGGATCGAAGGACGAGAGGGCATTGGGGACGCTGTGTGCGGTCCCCGCTACTGCGTCATACACGCACAATGGAGCCTCGGGGAGGGAACTAGCATCGTGCGGGTGGATATACAAGTACCTAATCGATACCGACCGACCGGAAAAAGTGTCGATACTGTATTCCATTTCATGCGACGGTGTTAATACATCAAACAAAGTTTTTTTTTTAACCATTACTTTAAAATTTTAAGTTCAAGACGTATGTGTAGTCCTGCTGGACAAAAGGTGACATACTTGCCAACTGTCCCTTTGGCACCTAAATATATATCCGCTGAAAATAGGGGACACATTTAGTATATCCGTTCTAGGAAGGCGTGAGAATAGTAAGTAATAAACCTCGAAATCGAGCACATTTTTAAATATAATTCTATTCATATGTATGTATGTACGTATTAGTAATATGCCTAAGTTCCACCTGAATACTGAACAAATATATTACTTATCGACTTTATGCTCTGAAATGCACAATACATTACTGATACAAGCCCAGCCAGACCGGCTAAGCAAGCATGGGTCTCTAAAGCCCCGGGGTGTGACAAGAAGCAAAAATGATAGCGTACATTCCCGCCCCCTCCCAATTCAAGCCCCGGCCAGGGGGGTTATTTAAACCCACCGACTAGAATGGAAAGGAATATAATGTTTAAATGTATTTCAGCAATTTACTCGCTCTGTTTAATTAAACATCGTTACCACTGTGACACCATGCTCAAATAACACGAATTACAAAATGTTGCCTTTAATTAAGGATCAATAGTAAATCAAACTATAGTCCTCTTTTCTTTAGGTTAGGTTTTTCTTTAGGTGGTTAATTCTGAGAAGAGATTCTGAGAAGAGATTCTGAGAAATAAAGATATCAGTAGCCGTGTAAGTGACTGGCCTTCGAAGCCATACGCAACAAAGCGAATGCAATTGCGCTTAAAATATTTAGCTACAGTCGTTACCTACCCAAAGATTTATTTTGTGTCAGCAACCTTAATCAATAAACAGACAAATCCCAAAATATTCGTATTTTCATAGCACATTTGAATGAGAACGGTCAGGAAATAACAAAGTTTAAAGGCAATTATGGGATTAACGGCAGCACATAGCTTTTTATAACGTGCAATAACGTGGCTTACTAATAAAGATGAGCAAAGTTGATGCTATTATTCCACCGCAGGCATTCTCTGTCGCTTTCAAGCCACACTCGAGCTGAGCGAAATGTAACGTGTCGCACGGGTAGCGTTCAATTGCTTGCATTAATTTATTTGCGTTATAAATTTTACGCATTTCTTGTAAATTTGCACAAATGGCAGTAAAATCAGCGGCTGCTATTTCGATCTCACGTTGCGAATCCGCGAGGCGAATGTCAATGGCACGTAAACGACGAGCAAGTTACGCACGCGGACGAATATTCGGGTAGCAATAAACGAAATCGTGAGGTTGATTGAACTCGAGATGCGAGTTCTAGGCACGGGGAAGCCGTGTTCGGTAAACGCTTGCCAATTAATCCAACGCCATGTCTAACTAACATTAGACACGTCTGATGCGCAGTTCAAAGAGCATTTTGACTTGAAGCCAAACTCACTGGCCCACTTGTATAAATTACCTAATTAAATGCCAATGTGCCGTAATCTACATTAACAAAAGGCTGAAAAAGTACAATACATTCAATGTCCATTATCCATAAAATCACCATGTACATATAGTTTCTAGCGCATTACAATCAGATAAATAGTATTTGATACAGCCAGCTTATGAATTCCTTCCCTAAGAGTGTTTGTCGAAAAGCATTTGCATTTCTCGACTGCGCGGTACCAAGTCTGAAATTGAAACTTTGCACAAAACTTTAGAGTACTCGTTTTTTGTAGAAACGTATATTGCATAGAGAGATTTGTTGCACAGAACGAATTGCGATTCGCTTAAGCTATAAACGTGCATTCTTTAAAAAGTCTAAAAATACTTCCAATAATCAGTAATGTAGGAAAGTTTACATGCAGCATAAGAGTTAATCAGAAAATAAGTTCTATATTGAATGTACCAAAGAATGCTATTAATTTGTGAAATCCTTTCCAACTGCGACATTTCGTATCAAAATAGAATGTGGGTCAATGTCGTAAAACTATTTTAGCCAAAAACATAATGGACGGTTGCTAGCTTACGAAGTTCCAAGAGTACCTACCAACTTGCCTACTTTTACAGTAGTATAATGCAAAATGTTTATGTTCAAAGTAAGCAGAAATCGATCGGTTGCGATAAATCGTAAAATACAGGAGCCGTAACTGCAGGCAAGCAAACACGTGCTTATCGATCGCAGTAACAACTGCGGACCGCGATTGCAATGAGGGGGGCACCGGTACACGGAAACAAACTCAAATCGATACCTTTAAACATGTGACTTGTCATCAGTAACCTGTTTACATAAGTAAGTGTATCCCGAACGCTTGAGGAAGTGTCCGACGAAACACTGTTTAGAATTGAGGTGATAGGAAATTTGCAAATTTGGATTGAAGACTGCTTTCAACAAACCCTATTAAGTACTAGATGGGTGAAGAAATATTAGATAACTTGGTTTGACGTTACCTAAACTGTTAAAGCTTTGTCTCTCAGTATATAACAAGAAATATGAAGCTGATTAGAAAATTAATCCGATATCAGTCAATCATCTCAGCATCATTCTCACGACACCAATTATATCGGACGGCAGTGATGGAGCAAAAAGATGCTTAATGGCTGACTTGCATAATTAAATAGTTATAATTTAATTACGTGATGTCGCATAACGCACGCACGACAAATAGATAGTAAGCAAGCGACATATTCCCCATGACCTGGTTACCAGAAACCGAGCCAGTTTACTGTCGGTATGCGCCACGGATCAGCCGTTATCTTGTCTACAGCAATTTGCACATCTGCTCTCCAGTCCTGAGCGCAGGCACATGTGAGCGTTAATCACCACGAAATGGGAACGGATATTAGAAAGCCCAATTGAGTTGGTATACTAACATATATCATGAAACAATGCTAAATATATGTATATAACCATTATCATCGCGCCTTCCCACTAGATTCTTCCAAGAAGAAGTAGTAACATCACATATTCACCGAAGATAAAGTAGCTTCTTTAGATGAATGTTCCTTCCTGTGTTTGAGCTGCCTGGATGACAAATGGCGAGGCTGACAGAGATATGACTTCTCAGAATGAATGATGACAATTAATGTCAGACGTATACAGGCTTTATATCTGTTTTTAAGTCAAATCCGATAGAAGTAAGTTGAGGAGTCAGTCAAGCGTCACTTTTATCCACCCCGCGTCCGGATCGTGACAATTTAAACACGACGAAATGAACAATACGACTAAAAACTGAATAGTAGCTCTTCATTACAATATCCATTGACGTTTGTCATGCTTTCTTGACCTAGGTAAGTACCTACAAAATTTGAGGCTGTAGCGTAATGAGGGCCTGGCTTTGGCAAGCCAGATGAGGATTTTGATGGCCCAGTGCAGTTAAGAGTGCTGAAGCTAAGCTAATGTGTAGGAAGGCAAGAACAAAGAGTGTAAAGAAGCCTAGGAACTAAATACCTTATCTAATATTAAAATCTCAAATTACCCGACTTGGTATTTTCAGTATGGTTGGATAACAATTGTAAAGTTTAATACCACAAAAAAAATATACTTACTCAATTCATTAACAACGTGAATTAAATAAGTCGAATGATTTAATGTTATTACATATTTGTATATTAGTCGATTAATATGAATGCGACAGAGTATAATTCAAAGCACACAAGCAGGTAGTTACGACGAAGCAGGTAGTAAAAAAGGGATGGTAACAATACCAACTGTAACGTAAAGTTTCGTGAAGATACTTTAATGGTCCATAATCCATATTATGTTGCACAATGGTATTTTTAACGGTCAAGCCGGATCAACACACTACAATTATATCATTAAGATGAAATCATTTAGAGCATAATACAATGGTTCATAAAATGACTGTTACACTAATCTTAAAAGCATTAGCGAGAGAGCATTCGTGTTAAACTCGAAAGTTTAATCAAAAATATGTAACAAAAGTGACAAAAAATTCATCCGTCACAGCGCGGAGCCTTTGGTTCGCTAGAAAGGCGGATGGAACAAGTTTTTCGACGTGGCTCAGGGCAATTAGACACGGGCTGCAGGGTGGAGACTAGGCGCGACCCGGGCGCGGTGCCCTGCCTGCCCGATCAATCAGCCCGCACACTTGGGGTAATTAATTGAGTGTGGAACCTAACTCTTAAGCCACACTCGATACCTACATAGAACGACCGATCATAATGAATTGAATAAATTCTCGTAGTAATTACTTAAAATAAACAAGAGGATGATTTCGCCTCGATCGCGGTGACTTGAAAGATATTTCTGTTGAAATAAATAGAAGAGTATCCTACTTGCAATGAAAAATATAAGTGTAAAAATTCCAGAAAATGATTCATCTTGTGTATGAGTTCAAGGCTGGACGACCATCCATTCTTGACACCTGGCTACGAAAATTGAAGTCGCAGAGGTTTGATGCTCGCTTCCGGTTTCTTGAATGTTTCACGAATTATTGAAGTATTTTCATATAGATAACAATATGAAAGCTAGCTCCCATAACACTAGTAAGAACTATTTAGAGCATGGGTATTGCCGGTTTTGTATTAAGTATCATGACGAGGTAAGATACAGTATGTCTATGTACATACTCGTATACATAGTGATAATCACAAAGCAATGATGAAACATGCTCATTACACGGTGAGATGAACATAGGGAGATGTCCGACCTAAATGGATTTCTAGCCCTTGTCTGCGATACAATAATCTGTAGGTAGATTAACAGAAGTCATTCCAAATGCAGACAAGTTGGACCCGGAATAAATTAAAACCGAGAAAGGACACAAAATAACTAAAATGTAAATGTTAAGAAGCCCTTATTTGCATTCAACGGGCGATTCGACAAGGAAGAAGTGCTCCGAGCGGAGCGGACTATGGACCGGGTTTTAGGGCTCTCAAGTTCTCAACCGGCGATCGAGGCGGGCTCGGAATAATCAGGCGCGCCTCCCCTCGTCGCGGTCGTTCACACACAATCGACGACGGCAAGCGCTGAGGGCCCTACCTACGCACGTCGAGCCGTACCGACACAAAGCACCCATCCATACCTAACAGCCGCTACCCCCACGGCAGGAACGTTACAACTACTTCACTATTCGTTTCCCATATTGAGGAAATTCAACCTTATCGTTTTAACGTTCGAAAGGATCTCGGCTACATACTGAATGGCAGACCACGCAGTCGCATTTGAATGCTTACGAACTTGCACAAGCCGAATAAAATAGAGACTTAATGTGAAGCTATAAAGTACAAATTCGAAGGATATTAGCTGAGCTAGGTATTGGCGGACGCAATGTGCATTCGATTGCGACCTACGCGAATATTGAAAACAACTCTTATGCCGTTCTCACTGAATCTAATTCGCGATAACGTGTGATAGAAATACCACGTGTTTACAACTTGTGCAGATTGGAACACTGAGGGAACTACGTAACTTTGGCAAATGTAAACTTTAGGATGTGGCAAGAGAGAAGTTTTATAAAGTACCTTGGACATAGGCGTATTTCAATTACTTAATTGAATAACGGTAAAAAAATGTATATAGCAACACTTTCGGGGATACTTGTGGGAAAGCGTGAAGATATATAATAGGTAGGTATATAAGTAACTATTATATTACGTCAGTACCTATATTCAGCAGTATTATATTATGTGTACAGTTGAAATCAGTAAGGGGCCATTAGAGTGAACACTGGTCATTGTATAGAAGTCCCAAGACCCGACAATAATTGCTAACTGCGCTTCACTTATCGCTGAGTTGCACACCGGTGGCGAGATGGCAAACGGTTCGCTCCGTTGGCCATACAGAATAACGGTACTTCACAGAGGTAGGTGTAGGTAGTTGTGTTAAACACTTCGGGTATTTAAAAATTTTCGCGAAGTCCAATAACATATAGGAATTAAGCAATGTGAATGACAATGCAGCAGGACCAACTATAAAATTTCCTAATCCTCCAATGCAATGTTTTTATGTAGATAGGACGTTTATTGGGGCGGGTTAGGCTACTTACTTACTTTCCAGTATGGAAGAAATGGATTTATGGTTACTCCGACTGATTAGGTCGGTAAAGTTAGGTATATAGTTAGGTAATCATCGAAACATTGCCTATACTTCCTCAAAACATGGCTCAAAACATCTGGACTTGATGTTCAGAATTAGTACACTGTTGCAAAATGTTGGACATGGCTTAATATTTGTAGTGTAGACGACAACTTTGTGATATTTTTCGATAGTAGGGATAAGAAGCTTTAATCACATTGCCTGTTTCAACCACTAGTTTGAGATAATTTTCGATAGTAGGGATAACAAGCTTTAATTCCATTGCCTGTTTAAGATGAATCAATAATTTTCTGTAATGAATAAATATTGAACAGGCTTTTAGTGGTAGATAGTCCTATAAAATTATTAATGTGAAAGTTTGGTTGTTTGTTACTTAATCACGCGCCAACAGCTCATAGCATTTGGACGAAAGTTTAACGTAGGTAGCTTTCAACCTAGATTAGCACAGGGTTTTTCCCTAAAAATCTGTTCTCATTTGCCGTTAACATAAACATAAAATTTGAAAGTGAAATTGGCACCTAATATACCTCTGGCGGAAAGTGGGTGTGTGGGTATTACCTATACACCTCGATCTACCCCTTCGGGGACCCTTGTGGGAAGGCGTGAGGATATATTATTATTATTATTTTAAAGCGAAAGATGTCTGTAACCCGTTCAGAATTGGCGCTGACTCTTTCTACCTATCCAGTGAGGATTTGCGTGTGATGATATGTATGCATAGATAGTACATAATTTATGTTATATTTCTACGTAAAATTTAAATGACCTGGTCCTTTAGGAACTCTGTAGACTGTGCTATGAAAGATTCAGATTACCATAATAAAAGGCTGTTTTAGTTCAAAACCATCAACATATCAAGTGGTACCTATATCACTTATTAGGGCTGCCAATGCGCGAGTGATACCTCTGGTGTTGAAAGAATTTGTAGGCGGCGGTAATCGCTCAATATCATATTGGCGGCATGAAGGGTGGAACCCATAGTGGTAGTGGTACAAAAGGCACAGCATAAAACCATGCAACCATCATTTTTATAAGTGTGATCCGTTTTTTAAGAGTAGCCATATGCTTAAATGCATTAAATAAAGTAGCTTTCTTGTCATGTTCCATCATTGTTTCCCAATACAATGTATGTGGGTAGCTAGTTTTACTATTTCAACACATACTCTTGTAAACTTTTGGACAGATACATACTCACATATAACACAATGCTCATGAGGACTGGAATAATTTTAATAGAATATTTGGTGTCTACCAACCAGTTTTGTACATAGTTAAGTTTTCCATACTGTGGTTATACATTTTGGTCTTCACAAATTTTCTAAGGTATAAAATGAAAGAGCTCTTGAAAATTTTGTTGTAAATACCTACATCATGAAAGAAATCAATTCTGAAATATAAAATAACAATCAAATGCAGCTAAAAGATGTAAGCCTGTTCTGTTTCATCAGGTGTGTAGGCTGTAAATTTTAAGTACTCTAGCACTTATACTTAGCTCATATCTTTATATATATAATTCTTCTGTGAGTGTGCATGTCACTGAACTCCTCCTAAACGCCTGGACCGATTTTAATGAAATTTTTTGTGTGTGTTCAAGGGGATCTGGGAATGGTTTAGATTCACAATTGGACCCGACAGGTGGCGCCACCATCTTTTTTTTCCACCCGAGCGAAGCTGGGCGGGACCACTAGTACATACATAATTTATCATGCAAACCAAAAGTAAATGCAGTTTCTTCTGCTTAAGTACATCTATCTAATAAAATCATGGTAGATATATTTTCATTCAACAGTAGTAAAAATTTGTAACTACAGAAACAGTAAAAAAAAAATAAAAAAAAATATTGAGGTTATGTATTTGTTTACAAATAATCTGTTTAGTTTAAGTATTGTGATATATAGTCTTACATATTTCAACTTTAGTAGTTTTCCAATAAAAGGCTTTAAAATATTACTAAAATCAAGTTCTTGGTATTAAGGTTTTATGTTATAAATTGCAATACTTTGTCATACATAATTTTTATCATTAAGTCACATGACACCAGAAAGGTGGTATAGAGCAATTTCTTTTAGTGATAGCACGGGCTAAGGACCTACGCGTAAATATAGAGCACCATATAGTACAGCTTGTTGTTGACTTACCATACGACACCGAAGGCGCCATATCCAATGGGGCGGTCGGGCTGCACATCTGTCGGGATGGCCGGCGTCTGGTAGTAGGGCGCCGCTGCCGCCAGGATGGCGCCCTGCGGCGCGCTCTGCGTACCGCCCTGCATCAGTGACATCGACACACTCATGGAAACGCGAGAGTGCCGCGCGGGACCGCTTACAGCCGCCATCCAACCGCTCAGCGGCGAGACGTCACCGCAGACTCATCACACGGTGAATCCTCGAAACTGCCCCCAATCACCAGATTTCAACTCCCGGAGAATACGCGACAATACCAGCGGTTACTTCTTTATTATTCATGCTCGGTCGACTGTGTAGGTATCACTAAACAACACGTACTAATCGGAATACACCTCGGAAGCTTCACCAGTGAATTTACTAAGCTGTATCGGTTTATAGTTGTGACCGCAGTTTTTTTATTTTGTGTTTATTTCTTCAACGTCTTGGACAAAGGATGCGACCGTGAAATTTTGAACGAATAATTTACAGACGTCCTCACACCACAAAAATCGAGCGAAACTGGAAGATAGGCGGGGCGGGGAGGGGTACTCTGAGGACGCGGTGAGTGAAAGAGATAGGAAATAACAATGGCGACGATGCGTTGAACAGCTGTGCTTGCTTGGGCTTGGTTGGTTGTTAGGCGAAATTGAGTTGCCGCGTAAAGTGAACGAATACCGAACATATTTGGGGTCTACCATAGATAATAATTTTAATAATGACGATAAAGTTGATAGCTGGTTAGTTCAGAAAATTTGCAAATTTATTAATTTATGTTTCATTATGCAAATTAGTTTTCTTGATACGATGTGCTTGCATTCTTAACAAAAAGTTTAAATTTTAGGAAAGTACTTACGCATACGCTAGAGTTGTCAGTTTTCTTACCTGCATGTTTTATATTTAAATGTTGATATACAACCTTTATCACCAAGTTCACCAAGTCGTTCGCCAGTTCTGCTGCGTAAGAACATTATTGCAAGCTGCTGGTTGTCACAATATATATATCTTATGTCGCAATCAGTTCTCCCGACTCTCCACTACTCTCCACTCTGACCTAACTGAGACATTATCTATATCATCAAACTCCTTTCCCAAGAAAACACAGGATTTACGAACATAGAATTAACTACTACTCACGTTATAATTACATACATGTGTATGCTTTTTTACATCGAAATAATAGATGCACGCCTGAAATCCGGAACAAGAGGGTCATGTTGTTTTTACTTCTCTTTACCATAGTCCAATCCTTATCCTTTACTATCATGTAGGTAAGTCAGTAATAAATGGTTTTGTATCCTAACCTACTAACTCTCGGAGCATGTAGGTAGTGTTTGGGTATAAAAATAAAATAACTCGATAATAAATATCAATAATTTTATCACAGAGAATCACATTGTGTTATAACAACATATTTACGTGGCTAGTACAAAAAAATTATTTAAAAGACGGTGTTGAAGAAACATTCATTAATTTAGTAAAAAAAATATTTAACCCTCAATTAAAACAGTGATTCTACAAACTATAGCTTTTAATTATGAAAAATTGTCAATGAACTCCTTAAATGAAAGAAGAAATTATATTAAAATACTGAAATAACAACAAATCATATATTATTACTTATAAAATATTTGTTATATAGACTACAGACATAAAATGATAACGCAGAAAGAGGCAGATTATGTCATTATATATTGCAAAGTATTAATTATGATCTAAGAATCAATAAATGATTGTTATAAAAATTCATGAAATTATTATACAGTGTTAGGCTTCAAGAGCGAAAGAATATTGATCAAAGAATTATTAAAATGCAAAATTGTTTAGTATGATTCCTCATTGAGTATCCCATCCCATATATGTCACAAAGGATTATTTTGGTTTTAAGGCCGTGGCGGCCTAACAGTTACCAAATCACCTGCAACGTTCTGGTACCAATATTTTCCGAAAGAGCATACAGTAATTATTTGTAATACAACTGGTAAATAAAACACCGCGAGGAAACTGCGATACGTTTGATAAATAGGATTTCAAAGTTATGTGAGAAGGCGCAACAGTCTCGTCACCTGTCATGTTGACATCTATATCTAATCTAATATTACCGGCGAAATGTGGATAATTACATGTTTGCATATAATTTGCTTGGAGTTGAATATTTGGGAACAGCATGCAATTATACATCGAGATAATAGAAAGCAATCAATACGATAATTAATCTTTGAATATGTCTAAGGTGCTCGATTAAATTCAGGTTAGTTTATAAATGTCACGTTTTGCACCACACATATAAACGGGATAAAATAAATTAATGTGATATTAGTAAGTACGTAGTACGTACTTGTACGTACGTACGTTCATCAAACTAACATGTTATTGTCTATATACACATAAATATGTTACATTGGACTGGATTGAATTCGTTCTATAGAGATCGATCCAAGTTATAAATATTACCAGTAACAAACACCGTACATACTACAAATATATGACAATATCTCTACACACATTCTACACAAACGTTACAGTAATATACAAAATAGCTTAATTCGTTAGTTTCACACATGTGCTACAGTATTTTATTACATCATTATAACATGCCAGGTAAAAAATCGGCACTTACGTGAAACATAATATGTACCCGAGGGACTCACTTCTACGTGCTAATGCCACCAAAAGTGCGAATGAGATGGATTTATATACGTCACATGCATCTGTTACTTTCACACACAATAATGTCGTTAGAAGCACAGAGTGGTAATTCTCTACTTCAGGTAGGCACAATCGAATTTGTTAAAGTGAGCCAAAATTTAAGTTTGCGTTAAAAATATGTATATACCGATGTAGCTATTTAGTTATAACGGCTGGCTATTTATTTTGGTTAATTTAGCCGTGGTGTGTGGTTCGAGCAGATTGCATGCAAAGATTGCATCAAATTCCGACTGTATTAATGAGTTTTCTGTAAAGAACAGCAAAAGTACAGTGTTTAGTCACACCAAGAGCTTTACTGTGAAGGAAAGTATCCAGAGGAAACCTCCCTATACGTATAAGAAGAAATTCTCAGGTTTATGGTAGTTGTGCTTGAATAACGTGAAGATATATATATTCATAAAACCAAATGTTGTTGAGATGTTGACGTCGCACAAAGCTTATCTACTCTGCATGTACTCAATACATTAGGATGCCGTTGACATTCGTGGTGCAGCGGCGAAACGGGATCAATTTCTCAACCAAATAAAACCCTGTATCTTATATTTCACAACTGCTTCAACCTCTGGGCTATATTAATATATTTAATATATAAATTTCGGTAGACCCTCCACTTATCAAGGCCTCAATTACATAGGTGTGTATAATGAGTGGTCACTAAAAATTACATCTCTGCCTAACATTTTGGATATTACAAAACAATTTGTGGTCATCACATCATGAGTTAAATAGTTGCAACACGAGGTAGGTCGTAGTGATAGGTTACGTACCGTCAAAAATATATGGAGATCCAAGCGGTAACGTAAATAGAACTTAACTTAGTTTTAATTTACTTACGCTTGGAGCGTTTTACATCAACGTTTTAGATGATACTAAACCGCTAACGACTATGGTTGCAAGTCTGACTTGAATTTAGAAGCCTGTTGATATAGTAGCTCCATAATTGAAAACATATATTTAGAATCACTGTTTCATAGAGAGTGATATAGGGTACACATTTGTATATAGTAGGTATTCATGATAATTAAATGATGACCAATAGTTAGCGTACGTCCTAGTAATTTCATGTACGAAATTAATAAGATTACAGTATTACAATACAATATACATAATGTTCTTTAATTAATTACCTCTTTGACCTCAACACCGAATCATCGAAATGTTATATTACAAAAGAGACAGATAAGACGAGCATACGACACAAGCATACGCACAGTCTGATGTCAAGCGTTTACCATAAGCAAACAGTAATACTAGGGATCTAGTCGCACCGTAATAAAATTGGGCCGATTGGGTTTCGTTTACGGTTTAATAGGACTTCGCCACCAATTTGAGGCGGCTCTCGTTCGGCGGCTGGATCAAGGTTCTGATGCAGAACGCTGTTGTTCTTCAAATAATGGATCTTGCTTTTGTCAGTGCTTTCATTGTATTCTATTACATTATATTCTATTTGGTTTAACTAATTTCTAGTCTGATGGTAGCGGGATCCGGGGAGTATGACCCGAGTCTATTAACTGTAGTGTACTTGTAGGCACATTTTACACACACACACATCTCACTTCTTCTCGGGTAGAGAGGATATAGCGCAAGAAATACACGACTTCTTTTGCACTACATACATCAGTCTCTTTATACATGCTCATCGGTTTAAAATAAAATTATCTCTGAGTAAATTAATACTGTCTGTCATATCTGTGCTGAGGCAATAAAGTGGCGACAATTTTTTATATACATATAAAATGTTTGGAAATAAAGACTACAATATTATAATATATTAATAAACCCAAAGTGCATTAGGATACTGGCCAAAGTGAGAGGTTTTACACTAACACGCTGGTATTGTTATCGGTGGAGGTACATTTAAACAATATATAATTATTTTATATCAAACAACCAACTATGGTATCTAAAAATTATCAAAAGTCCGTACTTTCGGTTTTCCAAATAATTTTGTGCCACAACAATTTAAAATTTTGAGATCTTTTTGGGGATCGAAGGACCAATCGGTTATTTGCTTCCATTTCATGATAAAATAATACAAGAACACTACTGTTAAAACTCCTACATGTATCTAGCCTGGAGTTTCTGATCTCAGCATGGGAATGACATTCGGAATATGTCAATATCTGGAGCATCTACAGTACGCCAGGTGCTGATAATTCGGTTAGTATAACGGATATAATTTGATGTTTTGTTTTTATACCACTATGGTGGCAGACAAGCATGCGGTCCGACTAATGGTAATCGGTTATCGCCGCCTATGGACGCTCACAACTCCAGCGGTATCGATCGCGCGATGTCGAACCAGCAGGAATCTTTTCATACCCTTTTTGAAGATGCTGTAGTCTCTAGGGAAAACCTCAACGGGTTACCACATCGTTAGAGTATTCGGGGTAATTCGTGTCAATATTACCAGAAAGCATTAGCGGGCAAACTTAGGACAATTCAAATCCAGTGTTACTGTTAACTGCATATCTGAGTTTGTCCCGCAACGTGCTTCGTTTCTGATAATTGGGTAACTTGAGCAAGTTAAAGCACGTTGACGACGTCGGCAGCCGGTTCAAGGGATCCTTCTTCCTGATCGTAAAGAAGCCACGGATTACACTGCCTGCAAGAGAAAAATACGTTACAACACGTCTAGTCTCTCACGAAGTAGGCAGACATAGTCTCTTCATTCTTGCTCGCCGGTTTAGAGTACTCTGGATGTTGCCAAAACCCGATATATGCAGAGAGATTCGTAAGCGTTATGTAAACATTTTCATGTTAAATTGTGTAACTGCCGTACTTACAATAAAACAGTTATTTATGTCTTAAATTCTGGACTAATACAATAGATCGCATGTGAGGCACAACAATGCTTACCTATTGTGTCTCCAGTGTCTTCATCGTCGCCGACCTCAACACATCGTATTGAAAATGGCGGCTTTAGGTGAGCGAAGCCGAGCACTGGAGGCTTAGAGCACGACGTTACAAACTGGAAAAAACAGTAGTTGAATGGAAAATATCATACAAAACGCGAATTAAATGTATCTATACTCAATGATAATAATAATATTATAAATATGACAGTTTGATTGGATGGATGTTCGATACACCATCACGCCAAAATGGCTGAACGGAATTGGA
The DNA here is from genome assembly GCA_945859725.1 of Drepana falcataria. Lineage (NCBI taxonomy): Eukaryota > Metazoa > Arthropoda > Insecta > Lepidoptera > Drepanidae > Drepana > Drepana falcataria. Next base: position 2,798,659 of record OX243925.1, read on the forward strand.
TGAAACTTGGCACATTCATTAGCTGATAAATACTTTCTTCTAGTAAAAATAAAAACAAAAATTCTAAGGCTATTATATAAGTATACATAATCAAATTTAACACGGGTAAAATCACGGGACTAGAGAAACTTGTCCATTCAATTCCGTTCAGCCACGAGGCCATTGCGTAATCACATTTAGGATGAGGATGTACATTCAAACACACATTAATTTGTGGTATCAAGCATCCATACACAAATCACAAACGTTCGCATTTATAATGTTAGTAGGATTTTAGAGAGTTTTGGGTATTTGTACCTGTACTTACAAACTAAACCTGAAATGTGAATTTAATATTTCGAAGGTGACGAGCTTACCTTGAGGAACATAGCCCGCTCCTGTTCGCTGAAGTCCCGCTGGAGCACGTCCCACAGCCAGCACACGACGCGATGCGAGTCGTGGAAGCCGCCGTAGTACTGCGTGTGGCGCCGCAGGTCGCGCAGGTCCAACGGCACGTTGTCGCCACTAATCAGTCTTTGTAACTAGCAAGAAAAACATACAGTGCAACATATATCCTCTTTATTTAAGTCGGTTAAAAAATACATTTATTCATGCCGAGCTAACAACACCAGCAAAGCTAACTAAACTAAAAGCTAACTAAAAGCTTGGACAGAAACTAAACTTTAGCACAGGAATTAATGATATCAAGAGCTTTCATTGAAGGAAAACCTTTTGTATAAACCTATTACTAGTACTATATGTGTGAGGAGAAATTCAAAGACGTATGCGAAATCCTGATTTAGAAACGGCTAGGGCTATAATTAACTCCTAGGCTACTTTAATAACATAAATTAAGTCACGCTTCCAGGGCAATCATTTTATTTATTTTTTACAATTAGCACGACCACGTGGTAATTTACGCTAATATGGACAAGTAAAAAGAAAGACATATGAGTAATAATAAATGTAAATTTATCACCGAAAAGAAGATGGCCTTTTTTCTGCGTATGCCAGACACTTATTCAAAATCACCTACCATTCCCCTGCTAGATATATATCATAGATATAACCCCTAATATACCTCTGGCGGAAAGTGGGTGTGTGGGTATTACCTATACCTCTGCCTACCCCTTCGGGGACCCTTGTGGGAAGGCGTGTGGAGCAGCTAGTTTTCCATATAGTATAAACTTTACCTCGGGTGTGGAGAACAGCGACAGCCACTCCGGATTTATAATGGTCCTGAATCCTTTGATGAAAGCTATGGTTTGGTCCTTGATTTGCGTGTGCATTCTAAAGTGTGCCATTAGGTGTATGTAATTTATCCTGAAAACATTTACGACCTTTATCAGTTGTAACCGCAAAATAGTTGACTCTTTACACTCATAGCTTCGTTATAAAATATTCATGCAATCCTATTAATACTTATTATACATTTTTTTATAGAAAAATATATACCAACCAAATCAAAATTCACGCGGTTGAAACCGCGGGGGACAGCTAGTAAATACATATATACCATCACAATAAGTTCCTCATTGGATATGTAAAATAAATCTTACTTGTTCTCATTGGTGACAGGTATAGCTTTGCCACCTGGTACCAGTTCGTGTGTCACTATTTCACCTAACCGCTCCTCGTCTACGGAGAACGTCAGCTCTAACGAAGATATATCGCCCTGAAATAAGTTACTGTTAAACAAAAATATGATAAAATATATATACATTTTCGGCCAGCTGTAATATAATAAAGTTGTATGAATATATATTTCATATATTTTTATTGGATAAATTTAAGATTAAAATAATTTTGAAACCAATCAGGTTTAAAAATAATATTCTGCCGAGTATATCGAATACACCCAAACCCTACTTTGCAGGTTTAACCTGCACAAAAAAAAAATTTTTTTGTCACTGAAATACCTTTAGGTGGCCATTGATCTAACCAATATAAGAAGGATCATAACGGTTATAAGGATTTAACTTTGACCTAAATCATAAAAAATAAATTGTTTTAATTATAATAACTGAACTTGTTACCAAGATATTTCTGTCTATTCTGTATTCAGTCCTAACCTGGAAATGCTTAATGTAAGTAAGACTACGGTATAGGTCGCGGTCCAGTGAGGGGAGCTCGTCGATCCAGCTGTAGAGCGCCTGCTGCGTCTGGCCCAGCACTTGGCTCAGGAAGAAAGACGCGAATGGCACGTCTACCACTATACCCTGGGGACACATAAGCATCTTAGTAACACGCTAACAGATGGAAGAGTTATAAACATCGACGTATTTCTTACAGGGACGAACCAGCGTTATACACTATGCGAAAATAAACATTGATGACTGATGTACGTGAACGAAGCGAAAGATGTAGGTAAGTCTATGAACAACTGGTGCTCTACTAATCATATTTTTTGTATATTCACGTTAAAATCATAGTTATTGTGAGGCATTGGAATATGACATTCCTGATCTAATTCGATTCGAACAGTAACATAATAAAAATATAATTGTCATGTTACATAGTGTTTCATAATACATACAGCATTATTTATAACATGTCTTAGGGACTTTATAACAGACACTTCCACATTATTTGAAACAAAGCTATTTTATATTACGTTCGCGACTGAAGCATTGAAAATAACTGAATACTTAATGTGTATTTTTCTGTCATTAGGTATTTATTTACTTTCCAAGAATACGTTAATCAACATCATACAAGTAAGGGAGAAAATACCCCAACTTCTATTAACTGCGACCCGACGGGTCGTACAAAGAGGTGAAGAAGACGGCTTTAGAAAAAGGCAAATAGGGAGCTTTATAATAAACACCGACAAGGGTATTATTATATCCAAGAAGAAGGTAGGATCACAATATGTGGTAACTGACCTCATATACCGCTTTGCCCAGCATCCTGCCTATAAACTCGAACAGCTGCAAGTGGTTCTCTTGGAGACAGGACGTGGGCGAGGGGTACAGACGCTCCTCACTCGTTACTCGGAATAGGTTGAGCGACGGGTCGAATACACGCTTTATCGTTTCTTCGAGGAACTCTGTATAAAATATAATTTAAATTGTTAATAACACATATGAAAATATTAATAAGTGAAAGAGGTCTCTAATTCTAGAGAGAACTGCCGCTCTACTCCACGGCACAACGTGATGGACTAGGCGTAATTATATGTATGTATATTTGCTAAAAATAAAAAACTATTACACATTGAAATGAAGTATATTTATTCCCTGCGGACCAAAGCGACAATGTCAGTAGGTGTGCAGTACCTTTGAAGACGCCGTCCTGATCGATGCCGGCCTCGTCGAGTCCCTGCTCGTTGACGAAGCGCACGCGCACGCAGCCCTTGAGTGCGCGCGAGGGCAGCGCGGCCAGCTGCCGGTACCCGTCCTCCACCAGCCGCGCACGCCTCACGCCCACCAGCGTGGCGCGCCCGCCGCACGCGCGCTCCGTCAGCCCCAACACCACCTGCCACCACACACTACACATAGCCAGCTGTTCCCACACATAGCCAACTGTTCCCACGCTTAGCCAACTGTTTCCACGCGTAGCCAACTGATCGCAAGCCCACGCTATTGCAACTTGATCCCCCAAATCGCTAATTGATCCCACACGCTGCGACCTGCGGGTCACCTCACACCGCACATAACAATCTACTCCCACCGCATAACCAACTGATTCCTCACGCACTCACCTACGGAATATCATACACGACACACATTACCAACTGATCCCATACGACGCCAAGTCTAAAGTGAAGTCACCTGAATGCGAGCCCTCGCTACTGAATCTCAACCACACACTTATTGCCAATGCACAGAGTCCTAATCAAAACTCAAGAATATGTTCCTTAACAAAGCGTGGGCATAGAGGCAATCAAGATACTGGTAATCAAATTGGCCCTTGTCAACCCTCTGGGTATTGGCATACGTCTGATGTCCAATGCGTCCCACTTTTCTTACCTTCTCGTCCGCTACAGCGCGTCTGAACAACCTGACACGCTCGCCATGCGCTATCATATGCGGAGTTTTCTGCACCAAAACCTGCAAAATTTAATAAAAGATCGCTTAGGATAACAAGAGGATATGAATGTGTGTACAAAATGTAGTGAGAGCTAAACACACATAGACATAAAAGTGACAAAGATATTACACAAAAGCTTTAACACCAGGCCACTCCCACGGAGCCAACAGGCTGGGCAATTTCTTATTATCCATCTCTCCCTTTCTCATGCTGTTCATCTGCCTTCGGAAGACAGACAACTCACCTGTTGAGGTTTTTTTCCCTTCTCCAAGTCCGCCATGAACTGTCCCTCTCGTATTTCTCTAACAAGCCAGTGGTTTGGCGGCGTATAAGCACGCCGACAGTCACGTCGGTACAACACTAGTAGTAAAGTGTGTATTGAGCTGAATAGCTCGTTGCTTTGGATATTTTTGAGATCTGCAGATGTAAGAAAAAACTGACATATTATATCATTTAAAACTGGCGCTCAACTACGCCTTCCCCGCGAGGGGCTCGGCGTGATGATATGCATATAACATAAAAAATACCTATATATACTTCTCATCAGAAAAATCAAAACACCTTGCAAGTTTATGGATATGGTTAAGGATACATACGGTTGACATATATTCCTAAATATACTAATTTTTCTGATAATCCTTTCAAGACATAAACTTGCAAGGTGCATCGATTTTTTTGATGAGAAGTGTAAATTATGCTCCTAAGTCAGTTTAAACAAAACTTGTCAGGGAATTTAACAATACACAAAGGTAAGAAGATGTGGTCATCAAACAATATTTTTTTAAATCTTTTTAATTGAAAACATTAATTACCGAGAGGACTAATTACATACTATCTTTGTCATTAATACAATGTCTTCTAAAGCCTAAGAAAGTATGATTATTAGGAATGAGTGTGATTGTTTGCTTAATGTAAAATTGTGGTAACGGAGCTGACAAAGCATCGAGCTGTGTTCTTAAAATTACTTATCATAAAAACCATAAAAGTATGTTGAGTTTTATAAATATCGTCAAAACTCACCAAATAACTGCCCCATGATTGACTTGTACACAAACATGTTTAAAAACTGGGACATATAAATAAAGTCTTGCAATTTGAATGGATTCTGTTGTTCATACATCTCCATATCGTCTAATATTCTGTGAAATTTTAATAAATTTTATGAAATATATTTAGACATGAGTATTCAAAATTTATTCAACCCTTCATTTAGACACTAAAAGACAATGTGTTTTATTTCATACAGACTCCCCTGGCAAAACATTTGTTCTTACCTCCTTTAAAGTTGAGTAGTAAATACAAACGCTTGTATAAGCTTTTAGAGCAACGGTTTAAGTATAACGAAGGAATTATTTATTATCATTCAGATATTTTTTTAAATTAGTCTGAAGTAATGTTCCCCATGTCTCAATATGTTACATTTGTGAATTAAAAATAATAAATAAGTAAAGTAAGTAAATAAATTAAAATAGAACCTTACGTAACATAATGAGTCATGCAGTCGGCGAAGAGTATCAACATTTGAAACTCCGGCGCAGAACTTTTCGTGCTTACAGCTAAGAGATCAAGGAAGGATTTCAATCCACAATTTGGTCCCAATGTACATAGAAATTGCCATAGCGAATATAATATTCTGTCTTGATTGCACAACCCTGTAAATATGAAACAATTGAATCACACAACAACATAATTTACATACAAAAACAGGAAAATGCCTATATATCTATTTTTCGGCTAACCTCCGGCTGGGCACATTTTCACGGGACTTTCAGTGCTAGATATCTAATGTTAGAAGGAGTAGCTAAAAATAGCCTCAATTTTCATTTTTTATTTTTCATATACATATGTATATGTCTAATCAAATATAAAGCGGCTGAGATCGAGGAAAGCTATAAAAATGTAAATAAATTATTAACGATCACAGAATCGCCATGCTGTTTTGTAATTCAAGGGGGTCGTCAATATATGTCCAAACTGAAGCCTACCTGTCAGAATATCCAATTTTACTTGCGTCATAGTGAGCAAGGCTGTGTGATACATGGAGCAAATGAGCGCCGTCTTCGTACAATCCGGAGACCCGAGTTTTCTATAGTTTTTATTGGCATTCGCTCTGAAAATAATGCAACTATTAATTTAAATTGTTGTGTACTGTACCTTTTTTTTAATAATTATATTTATTTGCCAAGAAAAGCCTACGTTCGGTTTTCGCATCATATGGTTGTGACTATTGACACATTTATTTTAATTTTTTTTATACAATAATTTATTGTATGTAAACATATTTTTTAACTGATAACATCTATGAATACAAAAGTTGTTTTAGTTTTCTTTGAAAAGAGATTTTTTCAATGGAATGATGCGAATTTTGCACGGCAAGGCGCAAGTGGTAACACTCGTGCAAGCATTAAAGGGGATAATCGCTTACCATCAGCCGGACCACATTCTTGTCACTTTAGTGGTAAACAAAAAATATACCTGTTAGTTCTAGCCTCAATCGCTCTCCTAATAATAGCAGCTGGGTTATTACTCTGCACAGGGGTCGAAGGTTGCGAAGGTCCAGCACCCTCTTCTCCCGTCACCCCAGCGTCTATCATCTCCTTCAACGGAATCTCCAATAGCTTCTTCAGCAACGGAGCTCCCCAGAGTAAAGAGAGTTGTGTGCGAAGGTTCCCCATGGCTGGAGGGAGGTAGGAGTCCAAGCTTTGCGAAAACCATCCAAGGACTGGGTGCCAATTACTCAAATTCCCTTTCTTGCACACCACATATTGCTGGCACGAGTCTAGGAAGCGAGTAACTACCAACTGTAAAGAATTTAATTATATCAATTACATTATTCTAGGCATCAGCTTCAAAGCAAATTTCATAAACTTCCAAGGGTCCCTGAAGGGGTAGGGTAAGGTACTACACACACACCAACTTCCCGCCAGCGATAATTTTTTAGGTGGGTTACTCAAGCACTATTCTAACTACTTTTGAACTTTTTCTCAATCTCTCTTCATGTTTCCTCTCGATGTTTTCCATCGCCATAAAGCTCGTGGTGGAACTCATCATTGCACTAAGTTCAGAAAAACTCATTGTTACAGTCGAGATTCGAACTTGCAATATTTGTGTCGCAACCAACTACTCAAACCACTCAGGCCACCACGGCTCTATAATCTGGAAAGACGTAATCTCGGATATGAAGCTAGTCAAGAATAAATAGAAACTAACCACAAATGTGGGATAAAAAGAGTCCGCCAGAGCGTGGTCCCTCTCGAGATGCGCGAGCTGCGTGAGGTTGGCGAGCAGACAAAGCGCGTAGTTGCCCTCCAGCGTGTTGAACACGATGCGCATGTTCTGGTCCGTGCTCAGGAACTCCAGGCTCTTGTCGAACATACAGTGCGATCGGAACACTGCCACTGACTGAAAGTTGTGTTTATTAAAATAAGGAACAAATTTTCTTTTTAAAACGTGGTTATTGCATACTGCTGTTAGATTTAAGGAGATTGCGGAGTAAACCTCGTCAGGATAAAATATTTTTTAGGGGCCAAAGTGACAGTATATCTAAGCAGTAGATCTATAATCTAATAATTTTGATAAGTTTTACAAATACATAGGTTTAAAATTGCAATTAAAATGGAGATGAATTCCCCGTCGATGGCGAGAGGTAGAATTTAGAATATGTACTTCAGTAGTCAGGATTTGATGAATGATGGGCAAAAATCCATCTTGCAAGAACAATATGTATACAGTTCGGGTAAGGGTGAGTTAGAGCTCACTATAGAAAGCTATTTTTACTAACCTCTTTTTTGTGCCTTAAAGGCAAAATTTCATTGCTGATCCATACATATTGAAGATATCATGCTAGCAATGAAATCTTGCCTCAATGATAAATGTATACAACAAATATTTAACACTAGCTGTCCCGCCCAGCTTCGCTCGGGTGAAAAAGTTAAATTCCCCGTAACACGATCGCAGCGCCACCTATTGAGTCCAATTGTAAATCTAAACCATTCTCGAATCTAGCTTAAGACACACAGAAACACACAGAAAGCTACGCCCGGGTAAAAAGGTAAAATTCTTGAAACTCGATCGCAGCGCCACCTATCGGGTCCAATTTAATATAGCCTATGTTACTCGGGGATAATGTAGCTTTCCAAAGGTGAAAGAATTTTTGAAATCGGTCCAGTAGTTTCGGAGCCTATTCATTACAAACAAACAAACAAACAAATCTTTCCTCTTTATAATATTAGTATAGATGACACATACCTCTGGTGATATCAGCTGCATATGGTACACCAAAGTGGGCACGGACAATATCTGAATGATATACATGGTGAGCAGTTTCTCCGAAAACTGTGCAGAGATTAAAGGCCGCAGAGACAGTGTCACAATAGCGGTCAGAGATATGTTCTTGAGGAACACTTTCTCGCGACATAGACCACGCAGGAGCAAAGACTGGAATAATTTGGAAATAATTTCTTATAAAGTATTTTTGTATAATAGAGCTAAGTGCTTTAAGTTATTTTAAGATTAATTTTATCTATATCAAACATACATTAAATTATTTATTTGTTTATCAAAAATAGTGACAAATTCGTTTCTAAGAAGAAAGACAAAAGATATTTACACATTATACCCATTCAATTAGCTTAAAATCTATATAATAAAAAATAATTGGGTGAATTTAATATAAAGAAATATTTTTGCAATGTAGGTATGTTTTTAGGTATGCTAGTTAACAAAAACTGATACTTTCGGTTGTTGGCAGGTTCAATCCTGACCCTTATCTGACCCCCAATATTTTAGTTAAGGGGCTATTGCTTTATGTGAGGAATTCCTTTATTTGTATCAAGGAAAGTCAGTGAAATGATTTGTATATTGGCTAAAAAAATATATTAAATACTACAATTGATATCACACCTTCTAAAAGAGATCTTCTATATATCTTAAAAACATATTTAAAAAGAGCTATAATGACTGAAATACTCTTCTTCCTCTTTCTTTACCTCATTCTTCTAAAGATAAGTGTTGTATGCTTACTTTCAATGTTAGATAATATCCTTTGTGGAACAGTGAGCCCATGACATTGGCACAAAGCTGGCTCATGCCTCCCCTGAGTTTCTCAAAGTTCTTCGACCTTGTAAGAGCCCATGTATTGGTGGCTGTGAATGCGACTAGAGTGTGTAGGTGGATGAGGATGCTTTGCATGTCCATTGAAGACTCTGGCTTTAACTCCTCCAGGTACTGGCAGCATTTGTAGAGCAGTTGTTTGATGTGGGATATCCAGCGTAAACTGGCAACAACAAAGATATTTTTAAATTATAATCTGTGGCATGTTTTTAACACTATTTTCAACACAACATGCTGCAATAGAGTCCATTGATAATAAGAGCAAAAATATTTGGCAAAATAATGAAAGTATCTTATAGGAACAAAAAAATTTATAATGTATGCAATCACACAACTATAATGAAAAAATAATATACCTGTATTCTTTATTTAAGAAGACACCAACATAAGACATCTTGACAGACTCTGAATGCAGACTTTGGACAATGTACTTGCATAGTTTCTCAAATCTCTTCCGGTCTCTTTTGTGCTTGAAGATCAAAAATAGACGACAGGTGACCTGGTACACTTGTAGAGCTGGGACTAGTTCTATTGGTTGCGGGGTTTCTTCTTGTGACCCTTGAGATGAAGCTTCGGGGAGCAAATGATCAAAATCATTTCTGAAAGTATAAGTATAGAAATTAACAATCATTTTTGTTACACAAGAATTCACATTATGATTATATATGTTGAGCAAAGTGTTGTTTAATACATAATATAAGATGTTATATTCTATATGATATATCTACAAACATTTTAAAATTATTGGAGACATAAGCAGTATGAAAAAAATGCTAGTTTATCAAACTGAGACAGTAAGACATTGTAGTAACTATTAGCATACAGCAAATTTATACTAATTTACCTAATTGGCAGTAATGATCATAGAAATCAGCTCACATTTCTTTGTTATTGGTGAGTACTGAATATAATATAACACTAATTTGATACACTTTGGAGGAAGTATAGTTTTATTGGGACGAAAGTACAATTATGCGAAAGGTAGAATAGTAACTCACAGAATACACTTGACAAAACTCCGTCGTGCGAGCCATCCTCTAATAACAGCTTGGATTTTTACAGCAGACTGTTCGCGTTTCTTCTCCAGTGCACGCTCTTCCCGGGCTGCCTTTGTTTGCTCCAAGAACGTATCCTTACTCGTTTGCCCCTTTGAAAACATTTTCTTTCCCTGTAATACACTTAACTTAAGCTGTAGATGTGTTTTTCTATTTGGCTTTTTGCTGTCAGGATTTGAACGTTTCCGCTACACATATTCACTCAATAATCAACGTTGCAACAACATATTTCACACTAAACAGCCTAAGACGGCTATTAAAGAAACTGCATCCATTACAAATTTATCTTTCTTTGCTGTGAGCATTGAGTAGCGGTTTTTAATTTCAATATATTCTCAATAGGTAGGGATTTACAAAAGCACATTTATTATATTAATTTGATATGGTGTTGCTATCTAATTCCCAATTTAATTTCCTATTCGTACGCATACAAGTGTTTAAGGTAGTATAAATAGGTACGTTGGTACGTAATAAATTGATGGATCAACACAGAAGAACAAAATTTGAGACAATATAAATAATCTAAAACCTATATACAATTTTGTTATGGCCATACTTATTGATATTATCTGTTTTTGTATAATTAAATTTGTATAATGTAAATTGAAAATGCAATAGAGCATATACAGTGCCAAACTGAGACTTACTGTTAAAAATACATTAGTATCACTATCAAGTAAGGACTTAGAACGGAATTTTATTTTGAAAACCTCTTTAATATTTGATTATGGTCACACTAATACAAAACCTGTGATATATTTATACCGTTCATGGGATTCCTGTTGATTAATGCCTTCCGAACTACACATTAACTGCTTCTGTACGTACCTAGGGATATACATATATATATATATATATATATATATATATATATATATATATATATATATAGGATTCATGTCGTGATAAAGCTGATTTAAGGGTTGCGATATCGAATCCTGCTGAGGGCAGACGTTGTGGGATGAACATATTTGTACCTTTGTTATAGATAATCATTATCATTTATCAATGTATAGCATTGAACCTACCTATATATGTATGTATATGTGAGTACTGCTATTTTGCTTTGGTTAATTTGAGACTCTCACTTTCTGTAGATATCTATAATGTATTAAGGAAGATAAATACTTTATCAAGGTATATTAAGAACATAGGTATAATATATTAAGAAGCATCCCCAAAACCAGTTTGAGGTATTCGTCATCGCCTGAATTTTGTTCTTCATTAACGTACATGCCTTCTCAAACTCGTCAACCGGGTAGACATGCCTGTCGTCATCCGACTAGTTGCAACTCTAGTAGTCCGAGAGCTGGCACCAATTTTTGGGTAGGTATTTGAGGCAAGCTGAAAACTTGTCACATACCTCTCCTATTAGACTCCCAATACGGAACTGCAGACCTGGCTGGTAAATACCGGCGCTAAATCGTTTTTGTTTTTTTTTTTAAATATTAATTTTTTATTCCCAAAAATATGTTTGAGGCAATATGCAATATTCAGGCAATAGGCAAATTTATATGTTACAGTGTAATGTTTAATGAGCAAAAGCCAGACGATTTAGTCGCGGTTTTAGCATTGGCAGTCGCATGCAAAAATATTTTGCAAAAAATTATAACAAAATGTATTTGAGGCAGCTTGAAATTTTTATAGAGTATTCTTTATAACTGAAAAATAAGATTCCCAAAAAGTCAGACCATTTTGGTGGGACTTTCTACCTGCCAGGTGATCTAAAAATTAAGGGGTCGATTTAGCCCCGGTATTTACCAGCCAGGTCTGCAGTTCCGTACTGGGGTTTCAGGAGAGGTATGTGACAAGTTTTCAGCTTGCCTCAAATAACTGCCCAAAAATTGGTGCCAACTCTCCTACTATAGTGATCTCTACCAATCGGATTAAAAATTCAGACCTTAAATGCAGTGATTTATCTCATTACCTACATCAAATATTTATAGACTCCATGAGAGAGAACATAGCCATTGAGCTAATTCATTTTATAAGGATCTTGTTCTTAATGTATAGGTATATATGGCTCCGAAGGTAGTATACTTAGGTACCTAAAAAAAATTACCAACGTTACAATTAAAGCTAAAAATATACATACCTAATACTTACCTATCAGTCATCAGAAACTATCGCTTGTCCGCACATTAATTCTCATCGATAAAACTACTCTGTTTCGCCCAGTCAGATGGTCGATAATTCGCGCTGCCCAGACAATGGAGAAACGAGCGATCGAGGCGATACAAGTTTCCCTTATCCGTTTCATATCCACAGAACAATTAAAATATTTGCTCCAAAAATGTGACTAACAAACCGACTGACATCACAGCAAAACTATTTCAGTAGGAAGTTAGGTCTGATAATGTTATTACCTACTTTTGTGATATAATTCCAAACTTTGTGGCAGCTTATTGATTAGCTTATTTAGTCCCACGCTTCGTCCACCCGAAGTAATTATCAACCATGCATATTCCTGATACCTCATTATCTAAGCATTTTTGGCGCAACTCATTAGCTTCCCGTGATTAACAAGAGCGGTGAGTAAGCGAATGGCACTCACCCCATTGTGTTAGCGTGATAAGTTCTAAGGCTAAGTTACGTATGCCACAAATATGCGCGTCCTATCGTGATAAGTATGCCCTTATCCTTCACTTTGGTGTGGTGTGCATATCTCTTAGAAATTTTGAGCAATAAGTGTAGATAATTACACATACATATAATCGAACTACTTTACATCGTAGCTGTAACCCGCGTACAATTATATTAAATCGATTGGTTTTTCAACAAACAAAAATCTAATCTTTCCTTTAATATATCCCATACTCGGTATAACATGTAGCTTACTGATGGTGAAATAATTTTTAAAATCTATTGAATCTATTGAGTTAAATCATGACAAACAAACAAAAAATCAAACCTGTCCTCTTTATAATATTACTTTAGACTACGTGTGTATGAGACTGAACTCTTCCTAGACGGTTGGCCTTATTGGACTTATGGGTGGCGCTGCAATCTCGTTCCAGAATTTCCAAGCAAAGCTGGACGGGATAACTAGAAAACAAACTCGCTTCTCGCCGTCTTTAAGATTTGATCTTTTGAACTACGCAATGGATTTAAAGGCGGGTTTAATCAACAAATAGAGTTATTCAAGAAGAACAAGTTATATACCAATGGACAGTTTTATATTTTACTACCCAAGGGAACGGAGCAGCAATTTAAAAAGTGTATCGGATGCGGTTGAAACACCGAGGTACAGTTCGACATGCTTGCAAGAATGTACCTACGTACATACGCACTGTAATAGCCTAGATATATTACATTTTAACAGCTATACAGACAGAAATACCGCTGGCGTTCTTTTTTAATCCAGCAGAAGTAACGGTTATACATTTCACTGGTAATCTTTATTCTTGTGTGTATTGTGTTCTGCAGTAGGTACATGCATACCGACATAGTATAAAAGAAGTATATTTACCTACATTCCATTAGTCACACCACGAGCTTTACGGTGAAGGAAAACATCGAGAGGAAACCTGCATACGTCTGAGAAGTAATTCAAAGGCGTATGTACCTACTGGTAGTCACGTTGGCATCCAAAATATTTCTGGTGGAAAGTGCGTGTGTGGTTATACGCGTATAGAACTCTGCCTACCCCACCGGGGACCTTTGTGGGAAGGCGTGAAAATATATTATATCATTTATATTTATATTTCGTTCAGTATTTCGATTATAGTAATAAAAATGGTTGATATTTGCATCATATCCTATGTCTTAGTCCAAGTAATAATCTATCAATTTCTACAAATTTTATCCAGTTCTGTCAAGCCGTTCACAATTAAGTTGGAGTGCGTGATTGACAAACTTGAATTTATAGAATTAGTAGAATATCTTTCTATTTTAGGTATTATATAGCGATCACGATGCCATCAAATACAAAAATAACATTATGGAATCATTTTGGTGGCAAAATAGTTTATGTACTTATCTGGTATTTTGCAAATCTATATTGCAAATTCGTAACCCGATCTGTAGAAGGCGATTGAGGTTAAAAACTGCCATGTACCAGACCAAAAGCTTTAAGCTCAAGGAAAATGAATCCTACATACATAAATTGAAAAGAATTTCTAATATACATAAATCGAAAGGCGCCTTACTTAATGTCCCTTTCGTAGATATATACAAGGATAAGTTAAATGTAAATCTTTCGTACAAGGATTAGGTACAAAATATATTCATGTAATGACATAAATATATATGTATATAAACTGTTTTTACAGGTACGTTTAGCCGTGGTAGCTAAGAGTTAGATTAGTTGCCAGCAAATATAGTCAATTCGAATCCAGACTGTAACAATTTTTTTTTCTGATCACCGTAAAAGGATTAAGTTAACTAAAAATAAATAGAAAGGAAACAATCGCCTGTTGTCATGTTGACAACTAAAATACATATATCAGGTGAAAAGAAGCTCCTACACCTCTGCCTACCGCTTTGGGGACCATGTAGGAAGGCGTGAAGAAACATAGATGTGGATTAAACACAATCACGTGCATGTTAATTTTAACTAACATTTTTAATCATCCAGGTAATACTTGTACCAAATTGTCTTATTCTGCGTATTTTAGCATCAGCTATTATAAATATAAATAAAATTAAGCCTTATTTGAAATAAAACGTGATAAAGATGTATCTATAGAATACAGCGACGAATTTTTTGTATCAATACTTTTTAGCATACCATAACAAAATGCCAAACATTCTTCAGCTATGAAAGGCATAAGAAACATGTATTTACTTTTAAAGGTATATGCCTCACTAATGAAGGCCACAACTGGCCACCATAACTAAAGAATACATATTTGACGACTAATTAAAAAAATAATAACAATACGTTCGTATTTCGAACGTAAGAAAAACTTCATTTGAGTTTTTATTATGACCAACCTCCTTAATTAAAACGCCTGCAAATAAAAAAAAGCTACTACACAATAAATTACATATAACTTTCATGTAACTGACTCTTGTAAGTGTTTTAACAAAGTACCAACGTATAATGATAATTTGTTGTTACGCCTACACAGAATGCTAATGCGGTCTAGATTACAATTGATCTGTGATACTGTAAGGAAGTGACAAAGTCAAACTAAATTAAATTATAATACCTATATGTAACAAGGTCCCATCGGCTAATACTCGTACTAATATAAAATAGACTAGTTATTACAAATATAACAATAGCCTTACATCGATACATGCGCCTACGCACAAAAACGAATGTCAATCGAAACAATCGGTTGTCAATGCGAAGGCGGGCGGAAAGCTTGGGAAAGCATCGTGCGAGAAGGTGCAATTCGAAGGCTTCGTTTGCAACCATTAGTCAGCTCTCAGCCAATCGGAAGCCAGGGGCGTGGTCATGCGCAAGAGCCGCCCGTGAGTCCAAACACGGTCAGTATAAACGCAGCTGTCGCTCTGTCGTCACGTCGACACGTTTCCCATTTTCGTTTGTTTTTAATTATGAACTTTTTGTGAGTGTCAACCATTCTGTGTGCTCTTATAGCTTGAACTTTTATACTAAGCTTACGCTTTATTTTAACCGGGACAGTATTTGAGATGGTATTGTGAAGTGACTATTACTGGGACTGGTATACTGAGTGCTGTTGGAAGTGCACCATGATGATGGATCAGGCACACTTCGGGGAGTACCTGCTGAGGCAGCAGATGTTGCACGCGGCTTCCCTCAGCGGATTGCGTAAGTTACTTATCCATATACATAATATCCAGATGTGACACATTTGAGAGCCACGCAAATGACAAGGATATCGTTCTGACAAAACTATGATTTTGACAGACACGTACTTACTTTTAAACCCTAACATACTTAGGTATATTAAGATTCCTAGAAATGTTTGTTAATATAACATAAAATGTTATAAATTCATTCGTGTATTACATATACTTTGAATACTCTTATGAATATTCAACTCTAGGTGATAAAAGTGATAAAAACCTGTTGCGTGCTAACGTGGCATCCGAATCGCTTAATACGGTGTGTTATGATACAATTGAATAAGCTGTTGCAATTAAATGACAAGAAACAGTGTCGCGAAATTGTTCCCACATAGTGCACACAGAGGTAGGCCAACTTTTCGCGTATTGACAGACGGCAAGCCTGCGCGCGTTTCTTAGAACTGATTACACACACGTCCTTGAACTTCTTCCCAGACGTTTCTGGTTAATACAGGTGGGTTTACTTCATCGTAAAGCATGTGACAAATTATTGCTTTAATATGAGCCAAAGTCATGGCTACCGGCACATGGGCACAGTATCTGTATTAGGTACCTATTTCCGGATGACTGTTGTATCCTACTTGCCACCAGGACCTTACCCCCATCGGTACCTAGTGTGTAGTTACTAATAATACTAAGTATTTACGTTTGAGGGATAACAGTTTATACATATTTATTTATATAATATTATTGGGTTGGGCTACAGGCACTCAAGCTGAAACTAAATGTTCCTTTAGATCTGCACTTGCAACGCGTTGATGTCTTTTCCAAGGGCATAGAATAATTTGAATTTGGTATAACCACTCTGATAGCAATTGTATGTATAATATATTTCAAGTTACTGGTATGGAAAACCGTGAGATGTATGTTGCGGCCGAGTGGTTCGAGTTGTAACTTAAAAAACTTGCAACGTTAAAATTACAAGTTTGAATCCGGACTGTGCAAAATAGTTTGGCGGGTAAGACACACCATGAGTTATACGGTGAAGGAAAACATCTAAAGGCTAGCTGTAATCTGTAAGTGAAAGAGAAATGAGTTGAAAAGTAGTTTAAACATACATACAGTCATATCATGCATGTTTGTATGTATGTACCTATGTATGTTTTAACTTCTTTTTACAGACGAGCATGCATGAAGAGACTGATGAACGAGGACGAAGCGAAAGAGGTATGTAAGTCTAGAGAGAACTGGCGCTCTATACTCTCTGCCTATCCCGTTAGGGACTTGGCGTGATGATACATATGTAAGTTTAAACAATGTATGTATATTTGTGCTTGAGAAGCAGCGATGAACTCGCCGCCTGTCTAGTTGGCACCTATCTTAATAGAGGGTGTTTTTACACCGATACTTGTGGGAAGACGTGAAAATATTAAAAAAAAAAACATTTTTTCTTCACTTATCCTAATAATTTTTGTAGCCTAGGCATGTCACAAAAGTCTGTAATGTTCAAATGACATCATTTCTGAAAATAAATTGAGTAACGTTGAGAGCGAAGTATCAATATTGAGATTTACACGTATTTGACTTACTGTGAATTGTGTTATAATGCTACATACAATATTTATTTACTATATTTTCGTGTCTGATGACACCACACCATAGAAACATTCTTTGACCCAAACTAATAAAGCGAAGTAAATTGACAAAAACTTCAAAATTAATAGCGGTTATCAAGTTTTTAAACTTGTTTTTTTTATTAAGTAGCTCAATTTAATTTTCCGACGTATTCTCCTTACTTCATCTTGAATGAAAGTTTGAAAATATTAGAATAATTTAAAACCTTATCTTAATTCTAAACGCGCATTTACATTTCATAAGTTAATGTCGCTTACTATACGGTCTATTACCTTATCACTTCGGTTACAGAATCTAACCTTTTTATCAGTATTCTAACACCTATACTTAAGAAAAATAATTATACACATACATGTATTTTCGTATATGATGATCTGAATTAACGAACGATCTGACAATTAGTAATGATGATCTGAAGCTATTTGCACTTAATATATACACATAATCACGCCGAGTCCCTAAAGGGGTAGGCAGAAAGTATAGAGCGCCAGTTCTCTCTAGACTTAAATACCTCTTTCGCTTCGTCCACTTGCATCAGTCTCTTCATAGAAGCTCACCGGTTTCGAGTACTCTTGACGTTCCAGTCCTTGAGTGCTCGATCGATTTGATCTAGGTGTAAATTTTGAATTTTAATTCAAAACAGTGACCAGGTATCTAAGACTAAATTAATTAAGATTAGCCAAGATTTATTATGCTCAATCTCGCCCACTTAAACGCATATGTCCATAAGTAATGAACTACCTGTGTTTGAGCTCAGACATCCTAAGCTAGTCCAAAAAGCGTATAACAAGCGTAATATATGTAATACTAGATATGCCCCTCGTTCTTACGCATATAACATTTTATTTTATTGGTTCTGTTCTGGTCAATAATGGCTGGTGGTATGTATTATATACTAGCTGTCCCGGCAGACCCTGTCCTGCCTGCCTTATTTCTCTGTCAATGTTTAACAGCTTGGGACAGAGTGGTTTGTATGGGAAGAGAAAATTGTTGTTTTTATCTTTGTTTTCCCCCAAACTTCATCAAACACACCAAAAAAGAAATTAGCCAAATAGCTTCAGCCGTTCTCGAGTTTTGCGCTTAGCAACTCATTTCGTGATTCATTTTTATTTACATAGATCAGTGATAAATTTTATAAAATATCGTTCAGCCGTTCTGACGTGATTAGGTCACAAAGATCGTATGTATCGAATCGATCGAAAATACTAAGTGATCATAAATCAATTGTAATAAAAACAACTCAAAGCAAACCACAACCCAAAGCTAGTATTATCGCTACATTATTATGAATGTGAATAACTGTCTTTCTGTTAGGTTTTCAGGTCTAAACTGTTGAATGGTTTTTTTTATGAAATTTGCTCTTCAGTTAATGATAATTAAATAATAAAGCCTTTAGTTCTTGAAATATATGAATATATCAATAACTAAAGAAGGCGAGCAGTAATCGTGCCTTTCTTTAAAGGAAAGAGATTAGACTGCTCAAACTATAGAGCCATCAGCTTGGTCGGCTGCGCTAGTAAAGTGTACACGAAGATCCTGACGATCAGAATGCAAGAGCGATCCGAAAGGTTTCTCTGGGAGTCCCAAAGTGGATTTATACCAGGAAGAGGATGTATGAATCAAACCTTTTCGCTGCGCGGAATCGCGGAAAAGTTTTTGGATATTAACCAGGGAGTTTTCGGAGAGAGTCGTACGAAAGGAACTCTGGGACGTGTTCCTGGATATGGAGTGAGCCGTGAAATCACTCTATTGTGACAGCAAGGCGTGCGTTAGGGTTAACGGTGAGATTTCACCCTGGTTTGATGTGAAGACGGGGGACAAACAAGAGTCTATCATGTCTGCCTGGCTGTTCATTGTATATCTAGATTACTGTCTGAGAGTATTAAGAACGAACGGGTGTGGAGGGAATATGGGAAACTTAGTGGCCAACTGCCTTTTATACGCCGATGACGCGGTTTTACTTGCGTCATCAGAAGGCGAACTGCAGTCACTAGTTACCATAATGAAAGAAGAATGTGAAAAGAAGGGGATTTGTCTAAACGCTGGCAAGACTAAGGTTCTAATATTCGAAAGAGATGAACAAGTGACCGAGTGTGTTAATTCGGTACCTAAATGGGCAAATTCTAGAGCAAGTGAATGAATTTGTATATCTAGGAAGCATGTTCACACGAGATGAAAAGTATGAAAAAGATATTGAAAGAAGGATATCTGCCGGTGATAAGGAGAATGGGGCCATGTTGGCGTCGATGGGCAGTAAAGGTCTGTGCAAGAATGCTCGAGTTGCTGTCTACAATGCGATATATGTGCCTATTTTATTGTATGGCAGCGAATCTTGGGTATGTCAGAGGAAGTATGAAAATAGCTTGAATGCAGTTGAGATGCGATCTCTTCGAAAAATATGCGGAGTAACGATCTTAGATCGAATCCGCAATGAAGAGATTCGCAAATTAACTGGCGTGAATGAGGGCGTGATTGTAAAGATGAAGAAAGGCATGTTACGTTGGTTTGGACATATAGAAAGGATGAGTGAAGAAAGATTGGCGAAACAGATATACAAAGCAAAAGTGTGTGCAAGAGGCAGAGGAAGGCCACGTTCCAACTAACTGGATCAAATCGATCGGACGCTCAAGGACGGGAAAGTCAAGAGTACTCAAAACCGACGAACATGTTTGGAGAGACTGATGAATGTGGACGAAGCGAAAGACGTATGTAAGTCTAGAGAGAACTGGCGCTCTATACTCTCTGCCTACCCCGTTAGGGACTCGGCGTGATGATACGATGATGATGACTAAAGAAGGCTTCTTATATATATAAATTCCACCCCTTGATTTGTAGATTCATATTTAATAAGGGTTTTCAAGGAAGAATTTAAGCCACTGGAGTAATTTAGATATAGAAAGTAGGTACATTCCACCTACTACGTGGTGCTAGTATATGTAGCTGTAAACTGTTACTAGCCAAGTTAAGATATTTTATTTGGTGAATAAACCGGTTATCTATCGTATATTCCTTTTTTAAATAAACACCACTTCAATACAAAAAACACATCTGGAGCAGCAAAAAGTTTATAAGCGAATGCTTCAATGCACAAACATTTTATCGATGATGATACCATACTCATAACCGAACAATTAATGACCAGTAATGTTTCTGTTAATTAACGACGTTTAATAACACTTCTTCATTGATGACCGTAACTGAACAATGAGACATTCCACCATTCCTTGTTTCCGAACACAACATATATGTTGGAAATTATCCGTCCTATTCTGAAAACCTCCCCGTTTCATTTTGATAATCCACCTGCTTTATGTTTCCAAGCAATACTGGATCGTATGTTCAACGAAGTAGAGCTATTTCTGGCACAGGATGCTCACGCACATTTGATGTTTTTGTTTCACCGTAAGTTGTCTTATCGTCGATCTTGTATCTATCTACTTGTTCGCTACTAACCATGTAGCTTATCTTAATACACACCGAATCTATCTATCTTTAAGAAGTATTTAAATACATATGAATACTACTTGTATTGGCAGGTTATCTTTTTGCGTAAATCTCTATACTTGATTTTGAAGTAGGTGAAAAAACTACATTAATAAAATAGTTCATATCAAATATACCTGTATTTTTTTGTTAAATACTTTTAGAAAAATCGACAATTTCTAAGGTTATACAAGACAAAAATCGCAACAGATATCTTCAACGTCACGATATTATAACCTGTGATCGGCGAATACACCACATTAGTCAACAAAAGTATATCAAAAACATTCAAACATATCCTCGGCTGAGAGAATAAAGCGAGAGTCTTGACGAGATATGGCAAAAGCTTTCTCAGAAATATTGGCAGAAATAGGCAGAGGTGTATAGGTATTACCCACACAACCACTTTCCGCCAGAGGTATATTAGGTGCCAACGTGACAGATGGCGAGTCCATCGCCGTTACTCAAGCACGACTATACATTACATACGCCTTTGAATTTCTTCTCAGACGTATGCAGGTTTCCTCTCGATGTTTTCCTTCACCGTAAAGCTCGTGGTGTGACTAATCACTGTACTTAAGTTCAGTACTTAATTGTATAAGTATAATTTATCCGTATCAGTATCATAACTAAATAACTAGCTCTATACTCTCTACCTACCCCGTTGGGGACTCGGCATTGTTATATGTATGTAGCTAGCAGCATACAACCGTATGCAACACTGTACCGTTAATGTCAATAACAAAAGTCGGCGCGTTTGATAGCAGAACCCCGCGAGTTTAAATGAAACAGGCGCAGCATAAAATTCCCATACTTTATTACAATATACGTCGTCAAACTGACAATCTAAGAGATAACATACGCTCTTATCGGCTTGTATCGATTTGTTACTTCGATGAAACGATCCGATTTCCCTTTATTGTATGAACCGACGCATACATGATGTGATTATATAAATTTTACTTTTTTGGAAGAAAAAAATCATCTATTTAAATGAACAAAAATCTGGTTTTCCATTATGTAACGTTATTCTAGAAAGTAAGTAAGTAAAGAATTCTAGTAGTTATTATCATTTACTGATATCACACTCACAACCCAACATGTGAAATTACTAGATACCGCTTGTGGTAGAATTAATTCAGGTACATATATTAGCTCAATTCACATTCTATAGCTTAATTATTTTTCCTGTGATTAATAATTATTAATTACAACACTTTCTGGTTAAAGACAAACCGTAATTCAATTACACAGTTGTTTAATTTTAAGTTTTAATTAAAACAGTACAATGGTTAAGGCTCTACTTTTTTTTTTAATTCCTCTTAAACTGAAAACCTACCTCTGCTATCTCATTCCATAACTTTTCATAATACAATCCTTGTTCCACGAAATGTGGTAACATTGTTAACTAAGCTAACAATATTTGCTAAGTGGTAAACTACGCTAACTGTATCTTAATCACAATAATATAAATTAAGCTATATTTATAATAATAAATACATATAAATAATAATAAATACCTGGGACAATTCCACACAAATTGACCTAGTCCCAAATTAAGCAAAGCTTGTGTTATGGTAACTAGACAACGCTATATTTACTTATATAGATAGATATATACACAAATACATAGGACATCCAAGACTAAGGTACAAATACTCGTGTTCATCACACAAATATTTGCCCTCAGCGGGATTCGAACCCGCGACCTCGAGTTTCGCAGTCAGGAGCTCTAACCACTAGACCAGACGGTCGACATTTATATATTACCATTCTTGTAACACAGCTTTATTTGGTGACAGCAGCAAGTTGTTTAGTGACCTATAACGGTATTTTATTCATAATTATATTACGTCCGTTTTGTTAGCAACTATCTAATTGTTAAATACATGTTCTGAACATAATTTCTACGTTTCAGTTTTAAACCTACGCCTTCATAAAATATCTTGAGATTTCTGCAGGGTCGGCAGCGCGCGAACTATACCCCTGGTGTTGCTAGCGTCCATAGGCGGGCATGCAAATTTCAAATGTGTTCAAAATTAGGAGCACGATAGCAAATGTTTTCTCTAGATACTATCTATGAAGTCTTCTATGTAACTTTTATTTCAGTAATTTATATCTCACACACGCACATACACTCTCACACTCACACTCACACAAACACACACACACACACACACACACTCCCACACACACACACGCACACACTCTGTTATTTTCTGTATACCCTGTATCTATAGGAACTGTGACCATCTCTATCCGGGGATGAGTGTTAATGTCTGCGACACAGTTTATAACTACTGCAGGCATTATCGCATACAATTTTGTACTATATATTTTTGTTCCGTAATAAATAAAAGCTTGTGTTATGGTAACTATACAACGATATATTTACTTATATAGATAGAAATATACATAAATACATAGGACATCCAAGACTAAGGTACAAATACTTGTGTTCATCACACAAATATCTGCCCTCAGCGAGATTCGAACCCGCGACCTCGAGTTTCGCGGGCAGGAGCTCTACCCACTAGACCAGACGGCCGTATCAATAATGTTTCCTTATGTATATTGTAGAGCATCGCGTGGGTGCGGACGCTGAGCCGCCGGCGTGCGAGGCGCGTCTGCTCAACGGAGAACTCTGGAGACGGTTCCATGACATAGGCACGGAGATGATCATCACTAAAGGAGGAAGGTTAGTCATTTATTTACATATTGTTACCAAAATAAACTAGATGGGCTATTACTGGCGTCTCTGATGCAAATCCATCACAGGTATATGTCCGGAATAATCTGATAAATAAATACTCAACACCTTCAATGTTTGGTTAAATTTCTCGTACACCTATTTTGATAAGTAGTAAACATTTTGTTGGAGTCCATAATATGTTCTTGAAAAATAATTTCACATATATTCTTAATACATAGTTCCCAATGTAGTTAAATTAGTTGGAATAAAACCTTTATGGTAAAACCATAAAGGTAGGTAGATAACCTATAAAAAAATGTATGCGCGCAATATAAAAAGTTCACTTGTCTCAATGTTCTGCATACAGACTCATGTTACACTCAATATTTTTTTAATTTGTCGTTTGGATCTTCTGACGTGCTTTCTGTAGACTATTAATGTATATTTCTTAAATTAAAAGGAGAGAAATATTTGTATTACCCTTTTTTCTTCAAACTCTATATTTAATATTCGTATTAACATTATTTAAATTTAGAATGCTTAGACAATAACGTTAGAGCAATTCATTGCCATTCTTGCCAATTTGTTGCAGCTAATGTTTGTTGAAAGGCTTACATTGTGTACCTTTCTAATTCACTAATGATTAATAATCATTGCTCACGCTAAGTGACCCATCAGTGGTTCTGCTTTCTGCCATTTGGGAATGACTGAAATAGTTATTAGTAAATATTCTCGAGCACGATATATTAGAATAATAGCTCTCAAAAATAGATGCAGCCAGGTTGCATTAAGAAATTACTATGCTTAAGTTGGGACAGTGGAAAATGGTCCTTTTATTATTAAATAGCAAGACATTTTTCGGCGGTTCCCTTTTTTATTATAATATTATGTTGTTATGTGCGTTAGAATGTACATAATTATGTATATTAATATTCTTATCAGAACAACTTTTTTAGAAGGCAAGAAAATAAATCATATAAGTCGAAAATTTTATAGCTTAAAACTTAACATACCTAAATACGTAAATCATTTGTACATTAAAGATTAATTCCCATATACCAGGATAGATATAAATTAAATTAATTACATATTTGACTTACAAACCAAAGGGTGATTATGGATGACTTGATTATACATATATATTAAACCACTTCTCTTTCCATACGCTATCGAGTGCTCATTCTCACCAATTGTCCAGGTGCATGTCCAGTTTGAGCCTCCATCTTCTTCTTGGAGTTCCACCTTGTGTGATCCGTGGAGTCGTTTGTTCGACCATTTTATTAATATTTTTTTCCTGAACGGTTTCTTCTTGCTTCATGTAATTCTTCATCTAGTTCTTAGTTATAACAATAATGATTGTTATCAACCTTTCCCGCCCAGCGTCGTCTGGGTGGAAATTTTAATCCAGAACGATCGCAAAGCTATATGTCGAAACCAGTTGTCAATTTCGGCCATAGGTCTCGTAATGCGCGGTTCCAAAGGAGCCCTTCAGCGAACGCTCAGGCTGTGGAATAAGCTCCCCGTTGAGTTTTTCCCTGGGGAGTATGGCATGGACTTCTTCAAGTAGGGTATTTCTGATGCTACCGACGTCCAAGCGTCCGTCGGTAACCCCTTACCATCAGGTGGACCGCATACTTGTTTGGCACCCTTATTAAAAAAACACGTTGGGTATGGGTTGTTATATTATATATGTTGGAACATAATCAATGACTTACATATGTAATATCCACATTATCGCTTTCAGCCCGCGTGGTACGTTCGACTTTACTGAGTGCAAAAGAATAGGGGACAAAAGCGGCATTAAGGTCGCTACACATTACTTAGCTTTTTATAATCAAACGCTCATATTGACATTACTAGTACGATGAAGTATGTATCGACCTACGACAGTCGCAGAACTAGAAATGCTTTTTCATCAAATACTTTTCATTATTTTCTAAAGAATACATATGTGGATATGTGTTTAATGAGTGTTCACGCTAAAATAGTACACTTGCAACAATTGTTTTTGCGATATTTGTCTAAACGATAAATATCAATCAGTAAAAACTACGGTTCCGCAAAAGCATTGGCATAGTTGATAAAACGTTAGTTTTTTCAAATAAGCATGCGGTTCACCTGATGGCAAGCAGTTAATTATGTCAAAAAACCTCCTTTATAAAGTTCAAACATGAAATTTCAAATGAACTATGGTCGAATTTCGACGATTGGGCGACCAGTAGTTACCTTGAATAACGTGTATAAGAACCGATTTCGTATAGTTGAATCTTAGCTTGCACCTAGACAAAGATGGCAAGTTATAACCCCAACTCAACAAATGGGGTTTCCTGAACGTGAGTCAAAGTAGGTATATTGACTCACACCACGAGCTTAACGGTGAAAGAAAATATCGAAAGGAAACCTGCATACGATTGAGAAGAAAAAGAGAGACCCTTGTAGGATGGCGTGAAGACAAAAAAGACAAAAATTACCCACTATTCTAAGATCATCATAACTATTATCACTATAGGTATGACTATATCCAGAAGATCTAGAGATTAAATAAAGAATTTCTATGGCTCGATCCAATTGCTGGTATCATGTTTAGAAAGAACTGGCGCTTTACCTTCTGACCACCACATGAGGGACTCGGCATCATGATATGTATGTATGTATCTTGATCAGAGGCCAAGTCGGTCGCGTATTCAATTCTTATGCGAGGAATAATTGAATCACGTATCAGTTCTCGAATATGGATGTAAAAATACTTCTGTACATGCTAACTTCTTCACCACAGTTTGTTGAAGTGAATATGTTCTTAACGTGCACCTGGGTCTATAATGGGACGTTTTCACGGAATTTTGTCACGCACACGAGCGCCGCCCGCCCATCATACGAGCCACACCACTTCTCCGGACTGATCCATTTCAAACACTATAAAACAATACACCGTCGACTCAATTAAATGGTGCAGCTGTCGGAATTCAAGAATCGAACCTAACAAAAACATATAATTCTTGATAAATTACTAAATAATAACAAAAACTTAACGAAAACCCATTAGGGCTGCCGAATCTGACGCGGGGCTTGTTAACGGATAATTTGGGAGACGGGGCCGGACCTCCGTCATAGACAAAACAAACAGCTGCCTCACAGGCAATTTGTGCATTTCTCTAAATGGCCGAGCACCAAATTACAGCTTATTATAAGCTTGTTTGCTTTACGACGGTACCCCTACAATTATTTTTTTTCGTGATCGGTAATGTGGGGCGAGCAGTGAAGAAATTACACAGTGGTCGCGAGATCGGCGCCTCCGCGGGCCGGCCGCGACCCACCGCGCGCTGCCGCGTCTTCTACAGGGAACGTCAAGTGGCTGTTGATTCATTACACCACATGTATCTCTCACCAGATTTACCAAAACCTAACAGCAACATAATATATATAACTTAAGCGCAATACTATTCGCCTTCTTCTAACTCACGAATATTACAATGCTCACTAACTTGAAGTTTGACGTTATGTTGATCGTACAATTTGTTGAGTGTTAAAATATTTACCCACTTTGTATATTATTGTTGTATGTTATATATACAGTATATACAACATACATACATAGTATATGTACAGGTATAGTACCTGTAGAATTAACAGTATACAACTGTTGGTTGTGTTAAACGCAAATGAAATGAGATGTCCGAAATTGAAAGCACTATTGAGGTGCCTAAACTAAATTAAGTACTGGGAATCGTGGCAGGCGGCGCGCTTCTGAGAGAAAGTTCGATCAGTAATGAAGATCACGTCCGTTCGAATTCTGAAACAATTACAAATAAAAATATTCAGTAATTAATGGCGTGTAATTAGCTTTGGAGGTTAGCACCGCATTGTGTGTTTGGTCCACTCCCTTATTATAATGAATCGCAAAAACGAAGCGCTCCTCGCAAACGAAATATCTGTCGTGCGCGCTGAGTGTAGCGGCGCGCTTGCGCGGTGTCTCTGTTTTTGCTCATGCGTAATTAGCCGGGTTCATCCGAGCTCTTGTCATCTCGTACACGCTTTTTTCGTAGGGCCGCCGGCACAGACCACCGCGCAGCCTCATCGGCTAACATTCCGATAATTTACCGCTTTATCCGGCCGTTGGTGAATCTCGTTAGCTTAGCTGCCCGCGCCCGTCTCCACCTCACTCTTGTTTGTTTTGTATTAATGTTCCCGCGCGCCCGAGCCGGGGGCGCGCCGGCGCCGTCTGTGGCGCCATACGAATCGAAATGGGTCAAAAATATTTCATGCATTTCTTGTATTGAACGCTAGTCGGGGTCGAGCTTGAGCGTGCTCACCGCAAAGCCCGTAATTGAGTTATTCTAATCAAGCGCTCGCGCACGCAGCCCCGGGTCATCTCACATGTGAAACATTCAAATTGGTGAGTGTAACTGGATGCTTTTAAACTTTGTTCAAACAGAGTTGAAACTGGTCGTGCGATGGCTTCTTTGCCTGGATGCTGCTGGCCGGCTGGTTGGTGAATGTGTTGAGCAAACACAGGATTTGGGCGGTGCGTTTGAGCCCCGGTGTTAGCACCTGCGGCGGCCATGCGTGCACCTTATGTGCTACACTCGGATTTGTACTGACACGTTCCCAATTGCCCAACCCGTCTGTACATATCACATCCGACGTTGCTTAAACAATTACGATACAGTCAGAATTCCGAGTTACCATGATATTTGAATTCTAATTTTCAATCTCTTGTACAATAAATGTACTTACTTAGTTATCCGTTTTCCAAATACGTAAGGTTCTTTAAGCACACATTTATTACATTTATAATTATATCAGTGTTTATGGTTTACATCCAGATAATTGCTCTGTGTGCAATTGACCGAGTAACCGCAGCCTCGGTATTTATGAGCGTGCACGGACACGCACAATAATAAACTTGAATATCCCAAAACTGTGACAAGTCCCATCTGTTCCAGTTCATGTTTAGAGATAATACTTAACCCTCAATAATCGACGTACAAACAAACACTGCTCGGAATAGAGGAGGTTGTTTTTTTGTGAAGGAAATATGACAAATGGGCGAGGCGCGCCTCGGGCCGGCGGCGCGGGCGCAGGCGCGGGCGCTCGCGTGTCGTCGCGCAGACCTCCCGCCATTTTAAAAACAAACACTACACAAAAACACGTTATTTGTGTTATTTGATGGGAAGGGCGCGCCCGAATTTAGCCGAAAAAATTACAAGTTATAAACGTCTGCAGTGGTGAGATATCCACTTTTTCAAACTACACCCTCTACCCTACCATCCCATGTTGGCTAGTGGCTACATAGTTTTGCGTGTTGCACCAAGTACCTATTCTGCCAGCTCGCCTGTAATTCATGCTTTTATGTGACGTTTACGATTAAAGATCGTAATCACACATCAGATCTGTCGTGCACAAGAATTCATATCTTACAAATGAGCGTAAGCTTATTCCGGCGCTTGTTTTAACAAAAATACCGATTAATTGATTCGATCTGTGTCGTAATTAAAATGGGTGATTAGGGCGCGGGGACCGGCGCCGGCGCCTCAAAGCGTCGCCGGCAACATTCCTTTTGTTTTACCACGGGTCGTTTGTCGCCTGCACGGTGCTGGTGTGCTGGACGTGGGTCGCGCTCGCACATGCGGCCGCGGCGGCGGGTGCGAGCGAGAGGTGCGCGGGCGCCGACCGCCTGCCGCGCGCCGGCCGCCCGCCGCGCTCTGCCGCCCGCCACTCCGCCCCGCCCAGACACAACCACCACTAATAATCTGATTATGACAGGACTAGCTCCACATCCACTCCATACGGCACTCTTCACTGTCTCCTCAACATTTGACATTAGAATTTCATGAAGGCCTTCTCAGATTGAGCGATATCGCGAGATGGAGCGCACTGTATACCAAGCTGACATAATGCCTCTTTGTTTTTTGAGGCGAGCCGCAGGTGGCAACTCCTCGGTGGAATATTAATTAAGGCCCAGTCATTCAGCGTGCAAGTCGTGCTAAATATTTAATTTGTTCATTTATCGCATTCCTATTACCTATTTCCGCTCAATTAATATATATTTGTGGAATCGGTTGGTTTATATCTTTTGGTTATGAATTTTATTTTGGTGATGAGCAGTCGTTTTTGTAAAACTGACATAAAAATGTTCTTTGCATTACTAATAATGTTTAAGGACACCCGAACAAGTTTTATAACTAACAATTTCTTAGGTAGGTAAGTGTTTATAGTCGCGAGAGCAAACAGACAATCTGTAATCAACCACTAATTATGGAATACGAAAGTAAGCAGAGGTGTATTAACACCCACATAGATTACGGTCACCATCTTTCAGATGTGTCTTTAGATACGTTACTTTTTCTTTCCTTTAACATGAAGCTCGTAATGCTATAGATAAACCGCTGTAGTAAAGTTGGGAAAAACAAATTCATAAACATCTGGTCTTGAAAATGCATGTTTACTTTGCAGGTAAACATTTAAAACTCACAGCCAGGAATGCAAAGTGAAAGTTATAACGTCCTTAGATACTTCGCCAATTAAAACAGTGCGCCCTTTTCTTGTTCAGTAATTTGTTCATATGAAATTTGTGAATCCCATTTCCATAATTATGTAAACAAAATAAAAGTAATTATTGAAAGAGATAATGATGATGAAGAAGAAGAAGACATGATGAAGAGAGGTTAAAAGAGATAAAAAAAACAACTAAATCGGAGAATAATTTCAAATTGAACCGACTTTAATGAAGCTATGAAATTAAATTGTTTGTACAATTTAGAATCAGTAGAAAACGTTTACAATAATGAGAGCTTACATGTAGTCCCATTTTGTTGATGTTGTTAAAACGAAGTGTCATTGTATGTAATGGGTAATTCCGGGGAGGAGAGGCATCCGAAGCACGCGCCGAGTGGTCGCCACCGGGGCACCATCGTATCGCAATATCTCCAGGGAATACGACACACTCACTCCTGCAACACACAATCACCGATAGCGCACACTCCAACGCTTTCATCAAATAGCTTGACTTGACATGTTTGCAAAGGAAGCAGTCGATGTATCTCCCGCATTAGGAAAGAGTCAATAATTCCCCGTAGCATGCCCGAGCTGAGCGCTCAGCGGAATCGCGCAGTCATCGGCTCCCGCGCGCCTTCTTGTCCCGCCACATCCTAAAACAATCGACTAAAAAACAAACACGAAAACAATAATTCAAATGTAGACTATAAAAAATATGCGGCCAGCCAGCGTCGTGGAGCACGTATGATTTGTTTTTCGGCGAACGACAGCGGGTTGATGATAATTTCTCATTAGGTTATAAGATTTTTGTCGGTCGAATCGTCGTAAATTCCACGAATAATTTAGGGAAGAAAGTGGTCGTGTTGAAGATGTTTTGTTTTTATGGCGCCAACGAGCAGCTCGGGTTAGATCGGTATCTGCCGATACAAGCGTTTAACCCATGTTACTTGGAACCCGAGAATAATTCTCACGGGTCCCGGCTCGCGCTACGCTACCTAACAAATCGTAATGTGAGCGCATGAGACAACTTAAACGTGTCCTTCTGCACAAAAAAAACTAATTAAATTCCACGAATTAAGAACAATAATGATAATTCGTCCAACCAGAAAAAACTGTACCTACTATTATTTTAACACTTTAATTTCAAGAAGTCAAATTACACCAAGTAAGGCGACATTCAAAGTTTCAGTTTATTTGGTGCTATAGTTGAGTTAACAAAGCAGTGGGGGGCAGATTACATCTTGCACCCGGAGACACGAAAGTATGCACTTATATACACTACGTGCTCGTATTGTTCAATACGTGCTCATAGGTCCCTAGAGCTCGGCGTCGTTATGAGTAGGAGCCGGGAGCCAGGGTGCATCGTCCATCATAAAACTCGTAATAACATATAACCGTAGATATAGCTTGGTGGCTTGTCACATTTCACCACTTAGTGGAGAATTTGTCACATTTCACACGATACTTGTTTCTAATGTTGAACACATACCGTACGGATTAATAGTTGGGTGTCATTACGTAGGCACGCAACACATAGTAACACTGTATATTTAAAATGTAGGT
Source organism: Drepana falcataria (assembly GCA_945859725.1). NCBI lineage: Eukaryota > Metazoa > Arthropoda > Insecta > Lepidoptera > Drepanidae > Drepana > Drepana falcataria. The sequence goes on from OX243925.1 coordinate 2,830,423, forward strand.
ATGTGATTGGTTGCAGTGTCTAAATAAAGTGTGTAAATTGAGCTTTGGTAGGCAATTCTGCGATAAGCATTTTAAACATCAATCTTATAATTGTAGCTGTCCCAAAAAGTACGTTTCCCAGCAGTTTCCGAGAAGCCATACTTGTCCATGCGACAGTGGGTGTAAGGGCGCGCCACCCGCGCTCCCGTGCCGATACCATCGAGCGCCGCACGTCACGCGCGATGCAATCAGCTACCGGGCCTCAGATGCTCTACAAGGGAGATATCTGACCGCACGACTCCTCAATAAAAGTGTCGCACACCCCACATTGTTCTGAGTTGAGTCTGAGACTTCTGTCACGAGAATGCAACGGGAATGTTGATAATACCCACTGTACTTCAAATGTTGAAAATTTCTGCGCAGTAGCGCGGTTGAATAGGTTTTAAGTAAAATGAATCTCTATGTGTGTATACGACACACAGAGATTCTTGACAAATGTATGAAGTCATTTTGCAATTATAATTGCTAATAAAATTTTACAATTCGTTGCGGAACACGTCGTAACGACGTCTAATGAGTTATGAGCTTAGTTTTTTACTGCCTATAAATTTATTGGTTGATTTTCATGAAACATAACAGATGCCGACGAGCGCAATGACTGTTAAAGATTGTATTAATTGGTTGACTAATTGTTTCGAAGCGTTTACTTCAGTCTGGAAATAACAATAGCACACAAGCGATGCCTGAGCTTGAGTAGGTATCGCAAATACACGTTGTAATTAATAAGGTATGCCGCGTCAGTGTGGTGAGATTAAAGTCCGCGAGAACGAGCGACGACGCGGCGATTTGACAAGGCGACATCAAAACACATTTCTGTGAAATATGTAACAACGGTTCAATGTCAATACTGCGATGGGATGTCGCAACGCCCACTAATTGCACTGATGACGCGTCGCGCGGCGGCGCGTTTGAACTCCACACATTATCCAGCCTTGGCGCGATTCCTGGTACTTACATGAGATTCGTGGGTCGCTGATGGCCAAGCGTAGAGCGGACACACTACATTGAATTGAAGTATTTCGTGACGAGCGCACAGACAAGAGAGCAATACATACGTTGACACACAAACCTAGATGAACTCGAATTTGTAACTAAGAAAATTGGGTTTTTCGCTTTGCATTCCCTGATTCAGCAGTTCTCATACAGGTTGGAACATTGTTTGGTTCAACGGTAGTGTATCCATGTCCTATTCGCTGGCGATTCCTACTTACACCACGCTCTGGGAATTAATATCAATTAACACACGCGGGCTTAATTGTGAATCGGGCGCGGTTCGCGTGCGGCGGCCTCTTTGTCGGCTCCACTGGGCCTGCGTGCGCCGCTTAATTCGCATCCATATCTTAAACCCTTCTTCGAACTGCTTCCTAAAATATAGGCGCCATTCATATCGTCATTTCCGCCGACCGACAAGCAACCGTACCACGATGACATACGTTTGCAATTACTTGCAGCCCGACGAGAGATAGTCGATTCTAGGTAGAGCGGCATCACGGTAGGACGAGCGCAGATCCTGTGCCTGATTGATCGCCACTTGTAACTGTTTGCTACTGAGTATTCTCCAAGATGTTTATTGGAAATGTACGAGCTATAAGGCTTACAAGCTACGTGCCATGTTTCAAATGGATAGCGATGTTCTAAGTTCGTTACAATTTCAAAACAAATGTTGATTCAAATCAAATAATACATAAACATGCAGACTTATTGCTTATTTATTACATTGAATATAAAGTGTATATTCAATGTAATAAAAACGAGCGAATGAGCGAAACTACATTTAATTCCTTTAACTTCCATTTTTCAATAAGCATTCTCTCAAATCGCATAACATTCTCTTTGGACCTCTTTTATTTCAAAGGTCATTTGAAAAAATAAAAATATGACGTTTAAAATTCAACGGCTACTATCTACATCAGGTCTATTATCTTAGATAAAATCACCGCTTTTCAGGCGATCATCAATTCTTTACTTATACTAGAGCTTTGACAGGATTATAATTAGAAACTGTCTGTCCTTATGGCTTGTCGTTTTTAATGTCGCTAGTCGGTCCCATACTGCGCTCGCATTTCATTAACTCAAATGTTAAAAAATTGGGAGTTCTCATAAAACGGCGTGATTTATGCCGGGTCGGGAGCTAACGAGCGATAGCCACTGGACTGGCGTGCCGCCGTCCTCTCAGCACGAAACCTCTGGCCATTTTAATCCTTGCCACCTTCTCTTAAGACTGAGTGTCCTGTCTCAGAGTAAGAAATGATGAGAGACTTGTTGGGCGAACAATTAAGTTCCTCGTTCAATGCAATTGAATGAATCCCAATAACGTCCGTATCGATTTTATGTTATGTTGTGTGCAGTTGTTACTACCATACTTTGTTCTCTGAAATTTATTTTTTAATCAACACTGATTACTTACCGCGAAGCCAATTGGAAACAAGTATGTCCTTTGGAGCATTCATACGTAACAAGAAATGGTAACGATACGAAACAATATCATGAAGTCTTACGAGAAAAAATTTATGATTTTTATTAATTAACTATATTGGTTTGGTAATAACCGATTCATTAGCAAATTTTAAGTATGTGCAATGGTGGGGTGCTTTATCTGGTGGATCGGCTGTCGGCTGGACAGCGTCAACTGCGTGATGCTCATAATAGGCTTTAGATGCGGCGGCCGATAAGCTTTGTCCCGTGGAGGCCGCCCTGCGTACAACTGTCAACTAAATTATCAGGCGTTTGTCGGTCCTCGGCTTGCAATTTACGAGCAAAAGGCCCACCACACCGCCCGGCGCCGGCGCCCTAAAACATATCGAATTTAATTTGTACTCACTGTAAGGGTAACCATATTCATCTGATGTAAGGTTTTTATTTTAAGAAATATCTTTACGGTGTATACCTTTTCTTGCGTGAATACAAAACCAACGACGGGAATTCATTATGCGCGGACGCAAATATTAGAGCTTGTTGCGATACGGTGGCTGGATAATTACAAGTTTTTGGTCTTCTTGATATGGATAAGCAATTCAAAGTGTTTCGATCTACGTATGGAATAAATACTACATCGATATTAAATACATGTTTGATTCGAAATTGGAACCGTGACCATGCTGAGACCTTCTCGGCATGCTACTTCGATATACTTGCCATTTTGGGCTCAATACTTAATTTGTAATTAGGCTTGTAAAATAATATGAACATGCGATCTTATACTCGTGCGCGAATATTTGTACCTTAGTCTTGCCTAATGTATTAAATACAACTAAGAATTTATATCCTTTGGTAATCTCATAATACATGCTTTGCCTAAATTAGGACGTCTCTTTATTGTAGTAAATATGATCAATTAAAAATACTATGCAAATCACTGGCTTTGCCGATTAGTGCTTAACAGTGATATAACTATTAAGCAATAAGAGCTTGAGATAACATTAAGCAAGCGGCCATCTTAAAAGCTTTTACAATCTGCGAACAAGCCCGTTTGCAATTGCGGTGCTCCTTTATTGCGCAAGATTTGGGTGATTAAAACCCTAAGAGGTCTGTTGGTTGGCAGTAAATTTGCCTGACATCCGACATAAACTGCGCTTGCGCACGGCGGGATTGCTTTGTTAGTACACGCCTCCTAAATCCTTTACCCGTTTAAGGGAAAAAGCGCTAAAGTGAAAAATTACGTTTGTTAATGCTGTTAGTTACTTATACATATGTTTTTCACGCGGTACTTTCACGTCTACCCACAAGCTTCCCCAAAGGTAGGCAGAAGTATGCAGGCAGTACCCACATACCCACTTTTCGCCTAAGATATGGTATAGGTCCAAATGTGACAGACGGCGAGTCCATCGCCGTTACTCAAGCACGACTATACATATGTAGGTACGCCATAGATTTTTTTCTCAAACGTATGCAGGTTTCTTCTCGATGTTTTATTTCACCGTAATAATGTTTATATTTTATTTAAAAAATATATTATTTTCTTAAATGGAAATACCTATTAACAGTTTGCAAATTACAAAGTGCAGTTTAAGCAATGCAGGCAATAAAGATAGGGGTTTAATAAATTCTCTCGATCGTTTGCGCCCCTTGTGCCGTCGCAGGTTGCGCAATGTTTTTTGCCGCCACCTGCAGTTCGGCAAAAACTAACCAATAAAATAACTTTTTTCCGCCGTAATCGTTATGATTGAAGGTGCTGTCGCTGATTTTAAACAAAGGACGACAGATAGGCCGTGCCCATCAATATGCTAATGCGACGTTGCATCTCCCGAGACGATTCCGAGTTTTTTTTGTGGTCGTCCCCAAATTGGGTTATTTGTTTGGTTACCAGCATTTCTTTTCATGTATAGTTTGTTTGACTTGCGGAGGCAACGGCATGTGGAAGTGGTTTGGGGATGGTGTGTTTTTGTGAATTTCAAATGTTCAAAAATATTTGTGAATTCGTTCAGAATGTTTGGAGTGTTCTAATCTGACATCCGTGTCGTAAACGGTCCATTTTCCGGTCTGAATTGATTACGGTGCTATATCCTGAACCGCCCCTAATGTGTATCGGTGAGCATTGTGCTAGGAGTGCTGAGTCACAGAGTGTGTGGCCCACTTAGCCGCACCAACAATCATGGAGCGAGGGGCCAATTTGTATTGCGCAATACGAGACCGCACACACCGAAACATCTACACACACAAGTATATAATCATATTCAATAGGCATCTGACTAATGAGCGGCGTAGCCTAGACATTGACAATTGACCTAAAAAATATTTGATTACGGCTCACCGATTTTGAAACTCAGTACCTATAGGTTAGACTATGTGGTGTTAACAATAAAAGCTTCATAAGCGGTAAGTAGATTAGGTTTACAAACTCACTTGGAAGGGCAACTACAGCGCGATAAACCTACAGATTTCCTATACATATATCCTTACGCCTTCCCATAAGGGTCCCCGAAGGGGTAGGCAGAGGTGTATAGGTAATACCCACACAATTACTTTTGAAGTAGGTAACTATGTATATATGTCGAAAATATTGCCTGGAAATATATTAATTAGAATATATATAACATATCCACATCCCGATAAAATTGACACATTTAGTAACTTACCAAATATTGGTGCCGTACAAACACATAGAACCCGCCACGCTTCTCACGGCCCGCTCTCACAGTACGAGTGAACAATTTGACACTTCCAGGTGTACGATTTTTTATCCACGCAGACAATGGCCGCGGTGTGTTTACCCAGGCCCACATCTGGGCGAAGGAAAAAAACTTGCCGGACCTCTCGTATGGACGCTAATGAGTGCGGCTTAGTCGCGGGTACCACCACCCTGAACACTCCTCTCCATATTGTTTATCGTACCAGTTACAGCCTGCGTGAATGCACCACATGTCTTACAACAAACGCGCCCTTGTTCCACCCCCTAACATTGAACTTGCTCGATAAAAAGCCAATGAAATTAGCAGTAAAGATAACTGGAGAGGGATAGGTTAGGGGACATTAAACGGTGTTGAGTTACAAAGAGAATGCACACATTAGTTCGTCCGTTCACGGTTTACTTTATTTGTTAAAAGGCTATTGGGTCTTCAAACGCCAGAGTCACTTTGTTTATTGAATAAGCTTTACTACTGTGTCTGTGAGGGGATTATCGATTCTGAATAATCTGAATATGGTATTTGACTTGAGACCATATCTCGACTTGGTACTAACTGCTGACTTCATTAGTTACATACATGTAAGGTTGTTCATACATATGGTAATTACAGCACTTTGAAAATAAAATTACATTATTTTAATAATTTTGCCGTATCTCTAAGATTATTTTTCAATCCAATACTTGGCTATTTGACGCTAAGTTTACGTGCTAAACACACAACGTGTGTTTAACAAAATCTTGCTTAATATATCTAAAACCTATCGCAATATATTGATGTAAAGGATTGAATTGTTGACAGAATTGATGTAAATATATGGACAGGTATTAGTCACACGAATATTATGCGTTCAACCGTGTTCGAATCCGCGGACTAAATGATGTCAGTAAGTCAATTATAATTTAATTCAATCATAAACAGAAAATCTCACGAAGATATTAAGCGACATAAAAAAATCAATGACCTTTTTCTAAGCATCGATTCCTTTTCGAAGCATCGCCGAGCAAGAGAGAATTCTAAAAGCAAGAAAATTCATCCAAGATTTAGATGAATCCCTGCCGTCCGTGACGTGAGCCTTCTACGATTTCTTAATACTTATATATTATGTAATAAGTGGCGATATTACGATTTAGTTAGTGTAGATACACGCTCTAAGGTACAAACAAGTTTGTCACAACGGTCGGTCCGTTTCAACATTTCGAGTGCGGATGCTAGAGCGGATATAACAGTTTCTTTATCGCTGTTAACGCCTCCGAGCGGCAATTGGCAAGTTGTTACCGATTTACGACCCACTCTAAACTTTATTCAACGCGATTCTGGTGGTCCCATTGTGTTCACTAAGACCCGGTCTCGCTCGAGCCCCGAGAGACCGTTTATGGCCGCCGCGTTTATCTCTTTGAACAATATCGTAAATAAAAATTTAAGTACTGATATTAAAATATACAGAACTTTCATCAAATACTAACACGCCTTAGTTTACCATTTAATGCTACCTTCTGTTTAAGGCGGGCCTATAAAGCTAATTAATTATGCGAGTAGCAATTTACTTATCTTTCCCTAAAGAGTTGTTATGCAATTCTATCTAAGCGACTGTAATAATTGTATATATCGTTACAACTATTACAGTCGCTTAGTTATTTGGGATAGATTAATAAATTGAATGTATCACTTAGAAAAGATTGAAGCCGTGACAAATCAGTGCACCTAAAGTTTAACTTACACCAAAAATATTTTTACAAAGAGGGGTTTCAACTCATATCATTATAGATCGGATTTGTGTGGTGTGAACGTGGGTGTGACTGCCTGTGTCTGTGTGCCTGTGACTTTGAGTGAGGAAAACTATGTTGTACCAGCTAGGTAAGTCATATGGAAAGGATGGATGACATAAGGTTAGCAAAACACATATGTTATGAGATTGTGTCTGGAGGAAGAAACCACGTCCCAATTACGTGGCTAAAACCGATCCAAAACAAGTGAACATGCATGAATCAACGAATATGGATGACGCTTAAGAGATTTGTAAACGTGGGAAGGATTGGCACTCTACGGTTGGTATTATTATACGTATGAGTTTGAAACTGTATTCAACTCTTATAGACATACTTCTTACAGCACTCGTCCAGCAGAGCTCTACATATAAAATACTAGCTGTCCCGCCCAGCTTCGCTCGGGTGTAAAAGTTAAATTGCCCGTAACACGATCGCAGCGCCACCTATTGGGTCCAATTGTAAATCTAAACCATTCTCGAATCTAGCTTAAGACACACAGAAAGCTTCGCCCGGGTAAAAAGGTAAAATTCTTGAAACTCGATCGCAGCGCCACCTGTCGGGTCCAATTTAATATAGCCTATGTTACTCGGGGATAATGTAGCTTTCCAAAGGTGAAAGAATTTTTGAAATCGGTCCAGTAGTTTCGGAGCCTATTCATTACAAACAAACAAACAAACAAATCTTTCCTCTTTATAATATTAGTATAGATTTGAATTGCTTACAGTTTAACTCCACATGACCGTGGTTGAAGTAAGTAAATTGTATATTTCTTATCACACTTGCCATATTTCCGACACAGGCACGTCTCGTTCTAAGTACTTCACGAGTACCTACTTTGCAAATCTAAAAAAAAAATCAATGTATAGTTATAATAAACTAGCTGTAAACAGCTTCGCCCGGGTTAAAAAGTAAAATATCCTGAAACACGATCGCAGCGCCGCCAATCGGGTCCAATTGTGTTGTAAGCTATCCTTTCTTTTAAGTTGGATCAAACTGCACACGGTGTGCAAATTTGATTGAAATCGGTTAAGATGTCAGGAGCCCATCGTGGACTTGATTGCCATAAAAAAGGTTATAGTGAGTCAATCTTAAGAGATAAGCATACGCTGTCGCGGACTTTTTTTTAGAACTTTTAAAGAGGAACAATTCTCTCATACTTGTTATTTGTGTAACTTAAACCGTTTACGCAGCGCACGCAACGGAAGCTCTCAAAAAGGAATATTTTTTCCCGTTCTGGCAGCATTATTCATTTATGCTTCGCTCCTATTAGTTGTAGCGTGATGTTATATAGCCTAAAGCCTTTCTAGAGAAATGGACTATCCAACACAAAAATAATTTTTCAATTCCAACCAGTAGTTCCTGAGATTAGCGCGTTCAAACAGACAAACAAACTCTTCAAGCTTTATAATATTAGTATAGATGTGTAGTTGTACAGTGTACACGTATTTATCAAACAGTTGTTTGGTATTCGCGTAAATACTCCACATTGCGCGTGGCTCGTCACCTCTTTGTCGGCCCGCGGAGCTTTCAAACGAGTCGATAAGTGGACCGCAGTGTGATAACAGCCGTCTCGCCGAACGGTAGCCAAGAGCCGGGATTTGTCAACGTACGGTCAACACCACGCGACTATCCCATTCAATACACACATATTTGTGTTTGAGCGTTGTGTTTGCGCACGTTCTCATTGTCAATACTCGGTAACGATATATGTATTACTGATAACTGTACAATACATGTACGAAGCGTTTGCTTAGTTGCTAAATAATTAATTTAGTTGGCTCTGTTACACTTATATAGCATATTTATATGAAACTTTTGCGTACTAGAGCACCTATATCTTACTCAGAAACTTCCCGGTGACAGATAACAAGAAGTGCATGCATGCATATTATCACGTCATGTCTCTCACGGGGTAGGCAAAGAGAGAAGAACGCTTCTATTGAGCTTCATCCACATTAAACTGTCATACGGGACTACGTTTCGAAAGAGGTCTCTGAGTCAAGAGAACTGGCAATCTACTCTCTGCCCCGTAAGAGTCGGTGCGACATTGTGTATATATTTATTAATAATATCGATTTATGCGTTGAACTGATCCCAGAGCAAAACACAAATACTTGGAGTTGCTAAACTGTGCCAATCAATAGTTGCGTATTGATTGCTACGTTTAACAGAATCTTATTATTTTTATCCTGTCGCTACCGGCCTGTCGCGGCATACGTAAGGCGGTAGCGGGCATCGTAAAGTTTAAATGGAGGCTAATTTAGTTTGTTGTTAATTGAGCCTGTGCCGATGGCCGCTATCTGCGGCTTGCATTAGCGGCCTGCGGGCGGCGCTGATAACTCGGCCCGCTGTTATGACTGATTGTAGGACAGGTATCAAGGAATTCCACCCGTATAGCTAATAAATAGATAAACAGAGTTGGAAAGCCATCTGTATATATACGATTGGTCCCTATAAAAAGTTGATTATTTAGAAATTCTTCCTAAATCTTTTTCTCGTAATCTACATTTGTGGGAGTCAATAATAATTATAATGAGAATCTTAGTATGTCACTAGGAATTGTTTAATTAAAATTAAATGACACATAACAGAGATACATATTTGAATTTAAATAAAATTACCTTTTCATATCTATTATCGACACCATTGACTCAATCGCTCCTGTCCTAGCAGACATATTCAATCAATGCTTGGACAGTGGCGAGTTTCCTGATCTAATGAAATATAGTAAAGTAGTCCCAATTTTTAAATCGGGTTGTAAGAGTGATCCCTCTAGTTATAGACCTATATCTGTGCTCCCAGCATTGAGTAAAATCTATGAAAAAATCATGTTGGACCAGATGTTATATCATTTCAACTCAAACGGCATTCTGCATAGTCAACAGTTTGGTTTCACGAAGCATAGGTCGACAACGGATGCGGGAGTAAAACTCGTCACTCACATTTTGGAATCCTGGGAGAAATCCCAGGATGCCATTGGCATTTTCTGTGATCTCTCGAAAGCGTTCGACTGCGTCGACCATAACACACTGATCTGTAAATTACACCACTACGGAATTCGTGGACTCGCTGCTGATCTTGTTCTTTCATATTTATCAAACAGACAGCAAAAAGTTAATGTAAATGGGGCGACGTCCTCCGGGTCTTTAGTCAAGATGGGCGTACCCCAAGGTTCAATTCTTGGTCCTTTTCTATTTCTTGTTTACATCAATGATCTCCCTTATATGATGGCCAAATTATCGGATATTATTCTCTTTGCTGATGACACCTCGCTAATTTTTAAAATAGATAGGAAAAATACGAATGTCTTGCATGTAAACGAAAGTTTAACTGTTCTCTCGAAATGGTTCGCAGCTAATAATCTTTTACTGAATCCAAACAAAACGAAATGTCTTAAGTTCTCTTTACCAAATGTAACACAACGGGATCTGAATTTAAATCTTGACGGCAACAAACTTGATGCTATAGCGGAAACTGTATTCCTAGGAATTACCATATACTCAAAATTGCAATGGGGCCCGCACATTAGAACACTTTCCGGTCGGTTAAGCTCAGCTGCATATGCAGTACGGAAAATAAAGCATTTAACTGATGTAGCCACAGCTAGGCTAGTATACTATGCTTATTTCCACAGTATTATGTCCTATGGCATTCTGCTGTGGGGATCAGCGGCGGACGTTGACTCAATTTTCATTCTTCAAAAGAGGGCGGTCCGCGCGATCTATGACATGGGTCCTCGCGAGTCTCTCAGGGAGAAATTTAAAGAGATCGACATACTAACTTTGCCTTCACTCTATATCTTTGAATGTATTTTATATGTCCGCAAAAATAGAGGGATTTACAAAATTAAAAGCGACTGCCATAATAAAAATACCCGCAGTAAACATGAAATTGTAATCCCGAAATACAGATTAACAAAAACGAGCAAGTCATTTATTATAAATAGTATACGCTTTTACAACAAGCTGCCAAAGTCAGTTATAGAACTGACCGATGTAAAGTTCAAAAAAATTATCAAACGTGTTCTGATTAAAAAAGCATATTATAAAATCAAGGACTACGTTGAAGATAAAGAAGTTTGGCTCTAGTTCCTTCTGCGCATGCGGCTTCCCTGGTAGCTCATAAACGGCACAAATTTGTGGATGTCTCTAACTATTCTGAATCTTTTTCTTTTCTCAATTCGGGTTGTTTTTTATTTTTATACAATAATAATTTTACTTTTTTTTTATTATTTTAATTTATTCCATATCTTGACCAGAATTAGTTACAGTACTGATGGCAATATTTGTGTCACTTGTTTAATTTGTCTAATTTGTGAATGTGAGAACATTGTAGGCTTAGTAGATTCTTAGATCTTGCTAACATTTTTATAATTATCTTGTTTTATGTATGCTTTGTATAGTAAGCGACGACCTATTGTCGGGCCTACGTTGTTCTCCCATACTTGGGTACTATTGCTGTAACGAAAAAAAAAAAAAATGTATATGCCTAATGATCTGAAAAGAGTAACCATGGAGTTTCTTGCCGGTTCTTCTCCATGGAAACGACCAACCCGAACCGTGCTTCTTTTTCGACGTTTTATAAGTGCCCACCTGGGCCTATGTGAAATAAAATGATTTTGATTGATTTGATTTACACCGTTTACTATTCTAATGTAAAAGTATATTTTATAAATATACTTTTACATTAGAATAGTCAATTACCTACTCCTGAAATGTCAAATGGAGATAGCATGTATCCTGAATTGACCTGCGTCACCCTACCATGAAAGATATATCGCAGATAGTATCGCAGGTAGTTTACGTGTTTATTACTCCTGAGATGTCAAATGGAGATAGCGTATATCTATATCTATACTTCTATACTAATATTATAAAGAGGAAAGATTTGTTTGTTTGTTTGTTTGTAATGAATAGGCTCCGAAACTACTAGACCGATTTCAAAAATTCTTTCACCTTTGGAAAGCTACATTATCCCCGAGTAACATAGGCTATATTAAATTGGACCCGATAGGTGGCGCTGCGATCGAGTTTCAAGAATTTCACCTTTTTACCCGGGCGAAGCTTTCTGTGTGTTTCTGTGTGTCTTAAGCTAGATTCGAGAATGGTTTAGAATTACAATTGGACCCAATAGGTGGCGCTGCGATCGTGTTACGGGCAATTTAACTTTTTCACCCGAGCTAAGCTGGGCGGGACAGCTAGTCCTAAATAAACACATATACATCCATCCTTCACATTAGGGTAGACTATGTATTTATTACTCTGGAATTATCAACTGAAGATAACAAATATCCCGAATTAACGCACAAACATCATTATCCTGAAAAACAGTTGTTTTCATTTACCTACGTCAATAAATGTTTCGTAAGATAAAAAAAACCTAATGGAATTCTAAGCCTACAATCACGCAAAATACTATTAAGAGACTTTGAATGCATGTACTCACTACTCTACAAACATATAGTAGTGAAAACAAATTCCAATAACATTTGTTTATCTGTGGCAGGTAAAGTAGCTCCCAGTAATTGCATTAAGTTGGAATCAATAGCGCCGCTGCCACCCAAGCTCAGGCACCAGCCGATAACAGTCGGCGCCATATGTATCTCACATTTATGACACGCTTAACCGAACGGGTGCCAAAAGCCCTCGTTGGTCGACACTTTTACTCCTATCACACGCTTTTATAATCACAATAAAATGTTAAAACGAAAGCCTCCGAACCTGTTCCGCTGGTATTGTCACACGTCTTAGAAGCGTAATTTTATTATCGCCTTTGTTTCGGCTCATATGGAAAGTGTTGTCCCGTTGTCTGGGTAAGATTTATTAGGATAAAGCAAGAAAAATTAAGTTATATTTCAGTTAAGCTTGAGACTGAGTAAACTCTTTTCTAAATACTCTAACAGAAAAATTATAAATAATCTTAATATATATATTTCTTGTGTGCGTGTGTATGTGACTGAACTCCTCCTAAACGACTGGACCGATTTTGATGAAATTTTTTGTGTGTGTTCAAGGGGATCTGGGAATGGTTTAGATTCACAATTGGACCCGATAGGTGGCGCCACTGGGTCCGGCTTTAACTTTTTCTCCCAAGCGAAGCTGGGCGGGACAACTAGTATAATATAATATATAATAATATTTATTCTTCGCCTTTTACCTATTTCTATTTTCGCCTTAAACCCTCACAACACAAATTTACTTGTACTTACGTTGAACAATATGTCTTTTTTTTTTGCCTATTTAGGTTTCCTTCTGCGATCAGTGTTCCCACTATGAGCAGCAAATATTGAGAGTACAATATATCTGACCGCAATATTTGTTACAGGCGCATGTTCCCATCGCTTCGCGTGTCTCTCGCTGGCTTAGACCCTCGGGAAGAGTACTGCGTGCTTCTCGAATTGTCGCTGGTCGGTCGCCGTCGCTGGCGATGGGCGGGCGGCGCATGGTCAGCGGCTGGAGGCGCAGAGCCTCAATCTCCACGCAGGCTCATGCTGCACCCCGACTCCCCGGCGCCTGGGCACCACTGGACAGCGAATCCCGTGTCTTTTAGCAAACTGAAGCTCACCAATAACACTATGGATGCACAGGGACACGTGAGTACCTCATATTCTATCTAATATATTCTATCTTATCTAATATTTAAACTAATTAGTGCGTATCTTCACTCATTTCTACAAGAGTCCCAAAGGGGTAAGTATAGGTGTTTCAATGCCTTATTTTCACCGGAGATATATATAGGTGCCAACGTGACAAACGGTGAGTCCGTCGTCGTTTCTCAAGATCTACTAAATATTTATATTTCTTCTCACTCGTATTCATGTATACTCACGATGTTTTCCTTTGCCGTGAAGCGGAAAAACATTTGATATTGAGATGGATGGTAATATATTCGACATCAGAAGTACCGTTTCCGAGTTACCATTACATTTACGATGAAATTACTGTGTTTTGTGTCGAGCAATTAAAAAGTACCACTTGTAATGATTGTAATGAGTGTGGGAAGTCGACATACCATTGTGTCGCGCTTAACGATTCTTGCTAATACCATAATAAGCAATTGATTGGCAATCTATATATTGCCAATCAATGTAGGTACCTACCGGTAGACTTGGCTACATCTTTATCAATTGTCTTTTCATTCCTAGTTGGAACAGTTATTCAAGCAACGAGTCTGTATTATCATGCTTAATATAAAAAAAGAAGGTTTAAAATTTTCCGCAGTATATTTCACTTAGCCATTTAAAAAAGTCACAACCATTAAAATATATTGCACTTTATACTATGATGAAACATCAAAGCTACTGAAGAATCACTCAATATTTATGGAAAGATCGGTAGAAACGCCTAAAAATCTTTTTGGCCGCTGATGAATGATGAATAAAGGCCGCCCTTCCTTTATTAGTCGGTGATTGAGACGAATCACCGATTTAGCATTCGTGAGTACACTTCACGTTAGCACCAAGGTCCATGTTTTGCTTGAAACCAGATCATATAACTTAATTACTAAATGAGATATTAGATTTGATATATGATGCCTAAATGAGATGCAGACGCCAAACAACTATCATAATAATTTCAGTAGTTCATGACTGTTGTTTCTTATGCGTTCTTCTGTTTCTTTTGGGATCTTAACAACACTTTTGTATTGAGATTATTTTGTGAGTAGGTTAAAAATGATGACGTCATCTGTCATCAATATCGCAAATGACACAGCTCGGCACGCTGGTCGCCTGTTTTCGTCTAAACCTTCACGATTAGGGCGCGATAAATGTGTGCTTCTTTGGGAGGGCTGGAGTGCATGTATGTGTATGTAGTTACACACTACAATGTTATTCATAGCATAGAAGGTACAAAGTTACAAAATTTAGATCTCGAATCCGTAATTGCAATGCAGTTCATCCACCAAAATCTATAGTACCGGGTTAGTAAGCTTAGGGTAGTGTTAGGGGTAGGGTAGTGTATGCTACTGTCTTGTTTTCATGCTACTAGCACAACGATAACGCCAAAATTGCTCAAGTGATGTCTTTGCTATCCTAATCGTCCAGACACTACAGTTACCAATTACCATCAGGTATGTAAATTTAAAAGCATCTATCGTAAGTCATATTGCCGAGATACTCAAATGTCGTTAACTTGGCCTTACATCGCACTAATGGCCAATAAAGCAATAACTATTTACAATAATGTTTTCAAGAAAACATTTTCGTTACATTCGTGCACACAGATTTCGATTTTCGAATCTGATACAATCGTGACTCGTGACTATACCCTCGAAAGCTACATACTCTGCAAGGCAACGCCTACTGAGCTGCGACTTCCCCACAGAGCATCAACATGACAACACATTTTCTATCTTATTCCAACCCAAATAAGGTTCTCCGCCAAACAACAAATTCAAGACTCGTATTACAATACAAAAAAAAATATAGTTGTTCAACAAGTTTATAAGGAAATATCGAGCTTAAAGCAGCGTATTAAAGACAATATTACGTTGATACTTGACATGCGCCGCAGGAGTCTCGCGATACAAAGACGTCTATGAGTATTTCGTCACTCGAACAAATACGCTGAAAGGCATTGTATGAAGGCTTTGTAGCGTCAAGTAACTGTACTCGTTTGTTCGGGCGGTGTGTTTAGACAGGGCGGTTGACGCTTCGATTAATGATGTCTGCGCCTGCGCATCTAGACTTGACACACAGTCTGTTTGTTATACTTGACACATACATACGTTTTTATACGTGCTAAAAGTTTGATTTGAAATCCGTTTAGGTTCATAAGCTCTAACCTTTCTGCCTGCCCGTGAAGGACTCAGCGTGATGAAATGTATATATATCTGTACGACATACTTAGAGCTTTCAAATATTTAATTAACGAACTTACTTAGGTATCACTTCCGTTCTACTAACTACGTAAAGTTTTTCTATTTTCTACTCAAATAATTATTAATCATGTTGTACAAAATAATACAACACATATTTTATGCGTAATAAAAAGAGACGATGGTTAAATATATTTATATATAGGCCGTCGTGCTTGAGTTATGGCGATGAACTCGCCTGTCACGTTGGCACCTAAAATATATATCTTGCGGGTGGGTGTGTGGGTAGGTACTACCTATACACCTCTGCCTACCCCTTCGGGGACCCTTATGGGAAGGCGTGAGGATATATTACATTAAATTTTAATTTATCTTCACACAATCCCACAAGGGTAGTCACAGGTGTGTAGGATTTCTGAAATTGCAATTTTTGCCGTCAGAACTCGAACTCGAACTCGAACCACTGGGCTACTACGGCTCTTATTCTATTAAACTAAACATTCAATGTATAAACTCACGCAGTCGTTATCAAAAAGGTAAACATTATTAATTGGACGTACCAACTAACAGTTCAAGACAGATCGTTCAACTATCAAAACAAACAGCGTTTCTGGCTATCAGGCTCGTTACAGAGCATCATAAAACAGATTGTTATGACGGGTGGAGTCGGCAAAAAGGTTCGGTGGATGGCATGCTTCAGTGGCTTTCTCATACGGCTCGAGAGGCGGCGCCTTTGTGCACTCGGTCTTAACAATAGGCTGGCTACCGAGCCGGCGGCATTCGCACGGCGTACGCGCATCATTTGCTGTACACTTCAGGATTTGCCACCTGTGATAAAAAGTTCTAAAAAACTCCTCTATACACCCTTTTCATGCACTCTTTTGTCTTTTTTAGCGCAGGTTCTAAAGAACGTTTCTCAACTATTATCACAGAGTAGAAACTTTAAAGGAATACAATATAAAATTATGTGCTTTTACAAGTAAACTTAGCGAGCGATGGATAGAGTGAAAGGATTAGACTAAGGTCGTTAATTATAGTAGATATTGTGTGAAGGATTAGAGAAATTCTTTGTTCATTAACATGCGTTAAAACTTTCACTTGTGAAAGAACACAGACTATTCTTAAATATGTTATGTCTTAGTAAGTTGTCATTACGTTAAAGTACTATTTTAGCTCTTTATTCAACCAAAGAACCACGAAAATCGCTTTGATTTCTATCTCGATACTGAACCATGTAAAAACTAGGGCAAAAACAAAAGAACATCGTGTCTCATAGACACATTAACGTTATCGTCGATCGCTTGCAGTGGAGTGGAAACTTATATATGTTGGGGGTAATTTGATTTTGATTTGATTTTGATTGCACATAAATATTATTTAATAAATATCGGTCATGATACTCCGGAATAATTTCGCTTCCCGTCAGAGGAGTTTAAAAAATTATAATTGTAAGTTTCGAGCTTATCAATTACATAAAATTTTTAAATCTTGCCTTTTTATAAGACGTATTATAAATAGATTTTTACGTTAAAATTCATATTCTTTTAGATCACTGCCCTTTTAGAAAATACTCATTGCTACACACTGGGTAATGAATCGGAGTTTGTTCAAAATTATAGTACACTAAGGAAAAAAAAAAGTTTAGGTAAAAAACTTTCAATAAAATTATTGAAATGTCATTGCCACTTTCACTTTTTTTATGTTCATAAAATAATTATATTATTTACAATGTAAATTCGGGATTCAATATTAAGTAGCTCGTTGATGTCTTTCGCTTGGAGAACGCGAATTTATATTCGCTGATAAAATATAGATATCAATATGTGAAAAACATGAAATTTATCGCATGTATGTGATCAAATTGTCTGTTATTTATGGTAAATTGGCGTGTTCCGCATTTTAATACTTTGTTGATTTGTATCAAATTAAAGACCCGTTTTTAATGTCTGTAGTATAGATTAAAAATACTTAAATAATATTTCATACTATAGGTTATCATAATTTTTTATAGTATTGCTTCACTCGCTTTGAAAAAAGCTGAAAATTAGATTAGGGAATAAGAAACATTGATGTGTTTATTATGTATACTACTGATACAGCTAGATATAGTTCTTACAACTTATTACGAGTAGTTATGTTTTCCATAAGAACGAAAAGCACCTGCATTTAAATTTACCAAATTTTACCTTAAATTATGTATTCCTTTGATTTTATACTTAGCGTTAGTGTGTATTCATCTGGTAGTATCGTTTAAAGAGGCATGAAATAGGTCTAGCCCACTGATGTAAATTCTTCGCTTCCTCTTCAGCCATGAATTCAACTCAATACTTCATCGTCCAAGTCATAGTCCAAGTTACAACTGAACAGGTTTCCCCCTCTGTTGCATTTCTCCCAACACTTTGTTAAGATAGTATTCCCGCTGAATAAGAAAACGACTTGAACGGTTGATGCTATAATACTTATTTTTAACTTAACCGATGTTATATAAATATTGTTTCACAAGCTCCCTGTGTATAAAGGTGTGCCCACTTTACACACTCCACACTTTATACATATAGACCTAGTTCTATGTAATTGAATGCAATGATTCATTGCGACACCGAATTCCTTAAGGCTTTGACTTCAAACACCTCCTGTTACCTTTACAGTATTTTTCCGCAATGTACGTCCCACATCTGACAACACTTAACGCTATCAAAGGAAACCCTTGTAATGTTCACGTAACATTCCTTAAACATTGGGTTGGAGCAAAAAAACGAAGTCATCCAAATGAAGGCGTTTTATCTTTACTTTCAATCTGAATGATCGAAGACATGCGTTTGATCGACGAGCTTCTGATCGCGTCCAACATTTTGTCTGTCAATCCGTGTCGCACATCTCTGGAACTCTCCGGGCCTAGGCAAAAAATGGAGTTGGATTGATGGTGAACTTTTGTAATAGCATATTTTACAGCTACATTCACACTCATTACGATTATGAATAAGTACTCTCCTTGCTACGATTCCACACTAACTGGTCTAGTCTACTATGCCAAGCTAGGTACATAGGAAACTAGGCAACTTTAGTTAATTTTAATGCCGTAATCGATTTCCTATTTCCCAAAAGAGAATAGAGAAGAACTATACTTGAGTTTAAGATAATGTTTATGCTCGTATATTCTTTCGGTTTAAATAAATACCTTGGGAAATTGACCTAGCACCAAACTGGGAAAAGCTGGTAATACGGCAACTAGACAACAATATAATATATATACTTATATAGATATGTATACATAGGACACTCCACAAATATTCTTGTTCATCAGATAAAGTTTCGCAGCCAAGATCTGACCACTAAACCAGACGGTCGTCTAAACCAACCACACTGTGTTTAACAGTTTAAATTGCAAATACGAATTATACTACTCACAAAGCAAAGTTCTCACGTGACGTCACATAGGCGCAGGAGCAATTAGGTGGCGTCTAGACGCTCTTATCTCTAAAAGAAATATGGAGAGCTTTCTATGCGTTTTGGCGATGAGTGCGTGCGAGTGCGTGGATGCGACGTTAAAAGAAAAACTTAATGATTCTAAAGATAATTAACAATATCTAGATTATAATATATCCTCACGCCTTCCCACACGTGTCCCCGAAGGGGTAGGCAGAGGTGTATGGGTAATACCCACACACCCACTTTCCGCCAGAGGTATATTAGGTACCAACGTGACAGATGGCGAGTCCATCGCCGTTACTCAAGCACGACTATACATACGCCTTTGAATTTCTTCTCAGACGTATGCAGGTTTCCTCTCGATGTTTTCCTTCACCGTAAAGCTCGTGGTGTGACTAATCTAGATTATCTAGATAATCTAGATTAAACTAACAAAATACAGTATAACAAACTAAATATACAGCATTACCATAAAAACTCTTTACTTAGTACAGTAGTACCACGGCACTAGCGTACAGTAGGCAGACAAACCCCTTCAGTTCAAGTGGGGCACTTGTCGGCGTCTGCGCAGGTAGCTGTTTTCGCGACGGACAAGAGCCCTTGTAGCCTCAACAGACGCGCCGCCCAACCCAACCTGACGCCTTAAGTAATCTTACGTACGCTTTTTATTTGATTATTTGTCTCTTACTGTTATTATAAGTATGTATATTTACTACTACATTGTGGTTTAAGTAGTCAGCTACAAAATAAAGATTGCAGGTTCGAATTTCGACGGTCTATGCCAATGAGTTTTCTTTAAGGGAGTGAAAGGTATACTTTGAGGAAAATAACGAGAGAAAATGTATAGACGTAGAAATACGGTGACGGACTAAACTCACGTTACCACTGAAATATACAGGTCGATCGAACGAACCATGACATGGTTAAGGGTACTCTTAAGCAGCGAATATGTATGAAGAGACTGAGAGATAAATGGTTATGAAGCGAAAGTATGTAAGGCGCTTTAATCTTGGATGATACATTGATTTTCGCAGTAAATGTTAGTCAAAATATCATGACGCCCAATAAAGGAAGATATTTTTGCGATATTTAACGTCTAAGGAAGATTTTAGTATCATTAGCATTTAAGTATTATTTTGTATTTTGCAAAGCTGCAAGTTCGAGTTTTTCTGAATTTAAATCAAACACACCACTAACCTAATGACGAATAAAAACATCGAAGAAAACCTGCATACCCTTAAGAAGCAATATCAAAGTATAGTCGTGCTTGAGAAACGGTGATGAAGTCGCCTACTTCCTCCGCTCTGCCTTCTCCTACGTAAATGCATGTTGGAACACCTGGGGTATCACTAGTCCATTGCCGATCTTCATTAAATAAATTTGCACGCAAGGCAGTGCCAATAAGATGAAGCCAGGTTAAAAAACCAGACAATTTAATTTGTGTGTGTTGTTCTAGATGGTTCTGACTTCGATGCACAAGTACCGCCCGCGAGTGTTGGTGGTCAGAGCGCGGGATGCCGCCGCCCTCGCATGGGGCGCCCCGCATGCTGCCTTCTCCTTCCCTGAAACTGAGTTCATTGCAGTCACTGCATATCAGGTAATTGTCAAAACTTCATACTGTCGAAAAGCAAAGTTGCTCAGCGGTGGTGTATTTTTACATCCGTATGCCGCCGCAGTTGTATTAATTGTACTACTGTCGCCATCGCATAACCATGCGTATTTTGTTGTTTTAAGACACCAATTTAATTACCTTTTCATACACTGTTCAGTATGACAAATCACTGTATTTATGATCAGAAAACTAGGAAATTTTAAGCGTTTTTAACTTTGTTATTTGAATCTCACAACCACCATGGATTTTAAAATATTTATTGTGATTTAAGGTATTAAAAAAAATTTTAAAACTGTAGAGCCACTCGTAGGTATGTATATATGTAGTATCATACTATGTATTATTATCATATTATGTTATTATATTATACTATATATTTATTTTATTATTATACTATGTATAGACGATCATGTAAGTTGGTGCAAGAAAATATAAATGATACTTGAATTGAACGATACAACATAAGATGAACATCAAGAAGGGTTTCACACGAACATTTAAAGGATATCCCGATATGGAGAGATCTGATCGCATCTCACGATTTCCTAGAGAACGTAGAGCAATTCCAAGAACACACGTGGATTCGCACTAGTAGCGAGAGACCGCTTTTTTCTCCGGACCAAGGCGCCAATGCTTTCACAAGAGCATGCGGTAGTGGTACCAGTTACATTTCATACAAAAAATATCAGATTGCGATCGGCGGCGGCCGCACTGGTCATTGTGTAAGCTCTCTTAGCAAAACAATACCAACTAATTGGGCATTTTTGTTTGAGCGGCTCCTCTATTCTTATTGTTCGGTGTTCGATAACTCATTGGAGTGCACACAACTGTGAATGGAACCGTTACTTTTGGTAAAAGATATTTAGTGTCTCAGAAACAAATGACCGGCACATAGAACAATGAGTAGTAGATAAAATGTATATTGAATCACCACTTCGTTATGTATCATAGAGCAACGGTACATTAAATTCAGCATTAAATTAAAAGTCTTCTTTAGAAGGTAGGTGTACTTAGAAACTCGACACGCGTATTTTCAGTGGATACATTAAAACATACACGTTGTGTGCTGAGCTGTAAGCAACCAACGGGGTCCACAGGTGGCGGATAGTGGAACGGCCACCAGATATGGTGGTTCGCTGCGAATATTGAATAGGTAAGCAGTCCCCGACCAGCAGCGGCAGGATCATAGGAGGTAGTGGGAAATCTGGTGGGACAGGTTTACTTATAAAATACTACAAAGCTCCCGTGATGACCTTTTGTCATGGCGATCAATGCCGCCATTAAATAAGCATCCCCCTAATATGGAGCAGCAGCCGTATCAGTACTGGTGTATGGCCGAGGATTAGATATCTGGAAGGGCATATACCGGATATCAAGGAATGGGAAACTGGGCTTTGAACTGCGGTGCAGAAAGCAAGGGGAAACTACTGCACTAAGTTCCCACCTCATGTCACTGATGCAAATGGGGAAGAGACTGCATCGGAGACGCCGACAAGAGCCCAGCTCTTAAATTTGTGATGATGACATTAAAAATCCTTATGATGTAACACCGTGGCTTGATTTAATGCGATTTGTGAATATCCAAAGTTTGTATCTATTGGTGACCAGTGGCAAAGCCCTCCCGCTGGTTGTTGTCTGTTGCGAGCGTTAGTGCCTTTGAGGAGCAATGCGGCGTATTGCATAATCCCAGCCCTAGCTAATTAAATCGTGCGGCTCCTTTGCTCTCGGCCCATGTCGACGGCAACCAGGCGCGACACTTTTCTGGCATACATTTCATCGGTCGCTTTGAAGGATTATCCGCCGATTGTCCGGCTAACGGGACCCGGTGCTGGACAATAGCCGGCGGCGTATCATTGCACATTATCCCCACACACCCGACCAACTCCGCCATTGTGGTGAATTATCTACGAATTACAAGTTATCCTCAGTTGGTGCCGACCCATTATTTGGAAGCGTAACTAGGTGGCACTGCTACTATTTCATTTAAAGTAACTCGACACCGTGCGACGCCTGGTTTCGAGCAATAGTTCATAATGAACTGTCATCGTTCATCCTGTCATCGCGTGTTTGCGAGACCCGCCCGATAATTTGGTCTGTTCAACAGATAAATAAACCAAATTTGCCCAGACCCTAATTACACATTTCTAAAAAACTGGCGACAGTCACCAATATGTGAAATAGTCATGCAAAAAGTAAAAGCTTGGAGAATGACGTCACGGGCGACAGGGCGGGACGACGGGGGCGGCGCCGGCGCAGCTCGAGCGCGGCCGCTACAACTTGAGAAGTGCACTTTACTCGGATAATAACGGCTTTTTGCCACCCTTCGGCGTCTCGTCGGGTGCCGGTTATCTGACGTGGAGAGCAAGCGGCACCCGCCGGCGCCGCCTTATCACGCCATGTAAACAACCATTTACAAGTGACTGCTCGTATCTAGGCCATACTATTTGCGTTCAGGATTTCGCCAGATAACCGAGGACGTCGAAATGTTTCGATTGCAAACATTTTTTATGTGACGCGACGATAGCCTAAGATAGATAGACAAAGTATATGGGACAGGTCAAAATAACAGCTTCTCTGGGGATTCTTGTACTAATAAGCGTGTACCTATCGAGTGTTAGGATTAAAGTGTATTTGGTTATGAAGGAGCATTAGGTAGCATGCGCCGGCGCAACGCGACGGGCGGCCGACAGCGGCGGCGACACGCTCGCACGCCATGCTAATTGGCCTGTCGCCAGGGCATGCACATGTGCCACAATTATCCCTTACAAGCTATTAGCGACACTGGGGATGTATGCGGAAACGGATGTTTAAATTGCATTCTTGAAACTAGATAAGAAAATTTCCGTCTGAGGCGGCCGTTGATATTGAATAGATTCTAATGAGATACATAAGCGAGGCTCTCGATGGTACGAGATAATTACGTCCTTAATCCGCATAAGCGCCCTGTAGCGTGAGTCATGGTACCGATTTATTACTTAAACCGCTTTGTCTCTTGTTCGCAGAATGACCGCATTACCAAATTAAAAATCGACAACAACCCATTCGCGAAAGGCTTCCGCGCGTGTGGTCAGTCCAAGTGCAAGAGAAAGAACGACACGAGCAGTGACACCAGCACCGAGCCTCCCACAGAGTCCAGTGAACCGAAAAGGCCTTGTTCCGACGCTGCATCGTCATGTTCGGAGGAGGGGAGCTTGCGGTCGTCATCACCTAGGTCGCCACCCTTAGTGGAATCTCCGGCTCCTCTTGTCGCATCCCTTGACAACTCCACTCCGCCACCGGCCGCGTTCTACCCCCCAGAATTGCCATACCTAAATCCTTTACATATGCCGATGCACTTCGGCCTCTGGCCCAGTAGCCCGCTCACCAGCGGCTTTACGTGGGGACCAGCACTGCCCCCTCCCCCTCCCCGCGCGCCTTCCCCCCGCGCAGCTGCTCCTGCGCCATGCCGCAGAGTCAAAAGCTTCACCATCAGCGCCCTTCTTGGTGAAGGCTGAAAAACAAACGTCTATGGATTAATTAAGGACTACCTAAAATACTCTACATTTACCTATCCATCAACTGTACATTATATACAAACGTGCCTTATGTATAGTTTTAATGATGTGGAAATTTTATATTTGTGTTCATTGAAGTTGTAGGTATGTAATAATAAAGTTAGTTTATATTTGTTTGTGTGTTTGATAACTTAATTGGTACTTAATGTTATTATGAACGGGCATGTTTCGCAATAGTGGTCGAGTTATTTGTAAATATTGTTGGTTATGTTCAACCATACTATATCAACACCTATTTACGTACCTACCTCTTGTACATGTAACTATATATATATATAGGTATAGATTGAGAAAATAATGTGATAGCAGTGACTTATTTATAAGTAAATTTATAATAACGTATTCTTGTAAGATTACTACATTATTCCTATCTATATTAAATTTATCAGATAATAGGAGCCTTCTAGACGAGGGTTTCTGATTTGTATTTGTGCAAGCGCTCTAAACATTGCAGAAAACTTATTGATTCAATGGATTCGTATAGATACCTACATATAGATATTGTTACGCAATAAGCAAATATTCTTTGACGGTCTATACTTTTTGTGTATTTTTTCTAAATTGTTTATAATTTTGTATCATAGTGTAAAAATTTATAATGTATTATAATAATTATTCAAGTAAATACACCTACTTTTTGTAATTTTATCATGTTTTTGTTTCTCCAGCTGCTTAACCATTCTGCAGCTTCTAACCTACTAATATTATACATGCGAAAGTTTGTTCGTCCTTCACGCAAAACTACTGAACTACGGAAGAACGTAATTGGATAAAATTTTGCAAAGAGATATAAGCTGGAAGCTTAGAATATAAGCTGGATTAGGTAATACGTAGGGTAAGTTTTATTCCAGTTAAAAAAATCTACCAATGAAATATTGTTTTATAATGAATCTGCTTCAAGCGTTCATATCATGATATTCTGCAAACATTTCAGAGGGACAGAAAACTCTACGTCCCTATCATCAACAAATACTACCTATTATTTCCGGTCAAATAACATTAAAGCGACCTTTTTAAAACAAAGCAAATTCAATGTGAATTGCATGTGCTAATAATGTGGTTTTGTTATCTTTGTAGCTATTTATTACTCTATAGCTATCCCGCCCAGCTTCGCCTGGGTGAAAAAGTAAATTGCCCGCAATTCGATCGCAGAGCCATCTATCGGGTCTAATTGTAAGTCTAAACCATTCTCGAATCCACCAAGACACACAGAAAGGGACAGCTTTATCCGGGTCAAAAAGTTAAACTTCCTGAAACTCTATCGCAGCGCCACCTATCGGGTCCAATTGTATTTCTAAATCATACAGGAAATCATCGAAATACCCACACAAAATTTCAACCCAATCTGTTCAGCCGTTTAGAAGTTATGTGAAAAAGTAAGTACAGAAGGATAATTCTTACTACCCGTTTTCCCGTAGGAATGAAGCATTTTCCTGTGGTAAAAAGTAGCCTATGTACCTCAAGGATAATGTCAACTTCTAATGGTAAATGAATTTTTCAAATCGGTCCAGTAGCTTCTAGGTCTAGCAGAGCTGTTTCCATGCAAAAAAAAAACAAACAATCAAATCTTTCCTCTTTATAATATTATTATAGAATAGAATATTAGTATAGAAGTAAAGAGAATACCCTCTACCTTTTAGAAGCCAATTGTTCAATGTATTGACAACCTATAACTAGGCATATAGTAATCGCTGGGGGGCGTGCAGCCCCTACGGTGGCGAGAGTACCATACAGGATCATACGAAAAATAAATGTAAACAGTGGCTGTAAAAGGCACCTTGACTGCCAATAAGATTTTCCAATAGAAAGGTATCAAATGAGCAATAATTATACAATTGCATTAATTAAGTAATGGACCCTAAATAAATCCAGGTAGAATTTTAAACTTTGCTTAGAGTCGAAGTAATTTTCGTAACAAAGCAATCAAGTATAGTAGCGCCATCTATCGCAATGAATTGAGATTTAGGATTACGGACACAGAGTCCTTAACGGTGTAGCCGAAGAGTATAGCTTATCTAAATTACAGACCAGTCTGTCCATATCCATGTTGATTTGATATTGCAGCAGGAAAATAATCTGATATGCAGTTGCAGTGACTTTAGAAGAAGCCTTGAAGTTACCAGGAACTTATGAATTACTGCTAAAAGCCGTGGTGGCCGAGTGGTTCGAGCAGTTGCCTGCGACGCAGAGGTCGCAAGTTCGAATCCCGACTGTACCAATGAGTTTTTCTGAACTTAAGTACAGTGATTAGTCACACCACGAGCTTAACGGTGAAGGAAAACATCGAGAGGAAACCTGCATACGTCTGAGAAGAAATTCAAAGGCGTATGTATAGTCGTGCTGGAGTAACGGCGATGGACTCGCCATCTGTCACGTTGGCACCTAATATACCTCTGGCGGAAAGTGGGTGTGTGGGTATTACCTATACACCTCTGCCTACCCCTTCGGGGACCCTTGTGGGAAGGCGTGAGGATATATTATATTATATTATTATTATGAATTACTGCTCTGCTGGCAGTAGAGGTTTGTCTAATTAGACTGCTTCTACACCCCTTTAGACAAGCCGACTGCACGTCAATTTTCAACCATTAACAAGCTTAGTAGTTTCTATTAAAAGAGTGGAAACAGTCATGTTTCAAACAGTCACTGAATTCCCACTCTGTTAAATTATTTTATTAAAAATACCAAATTTCCTCATTACATCAGTCAGTATGATAGATGTGGATTTGATATGTATAACCTTTCGAGCGGAATTGACACATGTATGTAAATCTGTTTTGAATAAGTGAAATAAAATAATTAGTTTGTTGTCAGACACAAATTGTTCAAGTTCATAATGAATAAAAGAATTGGATAGATTTGGGTGAGACAGTACATTCAGTTTATTAGACACCTAGAATAATATAGCTCATACTATAGAAAACACTCAGATATTTTAAACACTATGTACAGTAATTGCACAACATTTAATCTAGGACACATAGTACAATAGAAAGTATTATTCTTATATAAAATTATACTGGCTCCTACATTTGGTCATAGTGCATTAACACTTAGGTACAAACAAAGCATTCCACAGCATTTGAAGACAGACAAAGTGAACAACATTACATAGAAAAAATAATATTTTGATCCATTAAAATCACATTAAGATATTTCTAACCAGCTATTAGATTTTGAAGTTCAGAACTTAATTCATTTGCATCAATATTGACTTTGTTGTTTGGTGTAGGAACAGCACTGGACTCTCTGTTACATGCCTTCTTGTGCACAAACCAGTGCAAACGTTGGCACTCTCTGTCGCAGTACTGAACTGATTTGCACTTGGAGCACTTTTTTGCAGGTTTCTCTTCACCGCAAGTGCTGCAGTAAGGGATGGCATCTACAAACCCTCTCTGACCATTGATGGTGCAATTTATCACGGACAATGCCGAAGGAGGATCTTTGCTTGTCAATGAGGAAACCATCTGATGGAATGTTGTGCATTCTCTAAATGGGAACTCTCTCACACAGTCCTTGAGGAATGTGTCCATTAAATCAAGTGAAACGCCATCCTTGCCTGGCTTCAGCAGCTTTTTTGAGAACATCTCTACAATGTCATATTTTTTCTCATCTTTTTCAGAGGGTTTCTGCTTGTCTCTAATGTTGTGCAGTTCTCCAATAATGTAGGATAGGTAATGATACTTGAAGGCCATCACTTCGTTGGTCTCACTGCCCCGACTCATTTCCTTCTTACACAGCATTTGAAGCACTTTGCTGACCTTATCAGCATTGTCAAGCAGTCCAGGTATGTGCTGTAGGTTGAGTGCTAGTCTTACCGGGTGAATGTTTACTCCTAAGACAAATTTGTGAAGAGGATCCACTAAGATAGCTGGTAGGTACGGTTCTGTTTGTTGTCCTTGTGGGGAGGAGTAGTAAGAAATTTCACTTCTAGGAACAAAATTATTGATAGTGGCTACAGTGTGGTGATTACCAACAAATGCAGCCATTTGAGACGCTGTGCGACCCACTGAGTTGGTGGCAGTGGGCTTGGCTCCCGCGTCGAGCAACAGCTTACATACTTCAGAGCTTCCCGACAATGCGCCAAAGTGTAAAGCCGTGTAGTTGTACTCGTGTTTTCCCGAATTCACGTCAGCACCCTGAAATGGTCAAGAAAAATAACATAATAAATATCTTGGGACAATTCCACACAAATAGAGAATGGTAGTGAGCTGCTAATATAATATGGTAATTGGTCACATCCAAAACATTACTTACCCTATCGAGGAGTAATTGCACCATATCCTTGTTACCCTTATAAGCGGCGTGTTGAAGTGCCGTCATACCATTTTCGTCGAAGAAATCGACGGTGCCCTTTTGTCGACCCAAAATACTTTTGAATTCGGTTAAATCACCCTGAGCGATGGCATCAAAAATTGATTTTTCAGAAGCAGATTTTTCCTCAGCTTTCGACTCCATATCGATTTTTCTTCTACACTTAATTTCTAACAAGGTAACAAGTAGACGAACGAATGAAGCAAACAACCTACAAAATTCAACTAACTGTCACTGACACTATTGACAGCTCCACAGACATACTCCAACTTTTTTCGTTTAATTCTAAGACATGGATAAAGATACTCAAGTGGTATGATATTATGCTGGGCGCCTTAGGGATTTGATAACAACTACACACGACCAAAATAATCAACAATATATCACTGAGTCTGAGTTTAGCCAGTAAGCGCCATTGAAAAAAAACAACAGACAAGAGTGAGATAACAGCAAATGAAACGAAGACAGCTCTTCCGACCGACCAAAGCTTATTTTATTTACAATAACAACTATTAACAATATTTACAAAAACGAGTTGTATAACTAACTACTTACAGATAAAATATTTGACCCAAATCGGTATCCCGGGGCAACGTGCCAAGAAGACTAGCAGCAATTCCACGCTGGATAGCAATGCTGATTCTCTGAGCGACATATGTTCCAGTCCGCCCAAGTATTAAATAGTAGTATTTGAGTCCGCCTGTCACGGTGGGTCTTGATTAGACGGCGCAAGACCTCTCTAAAAAGGTGGTGAATGTCAGGAACCCAAGGCCCCGAGTTTCAACCACAAACGTGGTTTTATGCAGCATTGAATTGTTTCCTTTACTTCAAAGGTAATATAATTGTTTTGTTTAAAAGCTTCAACTTTAAATTATCTCGTTCAGTAGTTACTGATAGTCACTTACACACATATTTATATACATACATACATACCTATATAATCACGTGGGTAGGCAGATAGAGTAGAGAACCAGTTCTCCTCAGACTTGAAAACCTATTTCGCCTTAACCAAATTTATCAGTATTTTCCTATATGCCCACCGATTTCGAGTATTATTGACGTTCCCATCAAGTATCCAAGGGTATCCAGGTTAGGAAAAGGAAAAGTGTGCAAAAGTGGGTAAAACTTCTATTGTTTTATTAATATCCATGTCCACTTAGTTTGCCACATAATTATCTCCAAGTCTGTACTAGCTTAGCATTTCCTATTGGGTTAGCATGGTTAGTCGTGTTGTATTTATTATATGTAATGTTTCGTTTAATTTTAACGTTTGCCTCAGAAAGATGGTAATACATATTTTCAGTCACATTCATGTAATCAAATACATTTTTTTGCTAACTGTACGTGATCTAGAGATACAAATGAGTTTTAAATAAAACACAGCTTTACAGTAAGTATAAATTTATTCTAAAAATCAATGGTCATAATGGCTGCTATGACTATTGATCATAAATAAATTGTTATAACATCAACAGCTAGGTATATATGGCACGCTACATTGCTATCGTATTATATTTTAATCAATCTAATCTAAAGAAATAACATTAAATCTAGTGTTTTTTGTTACACGGACTAGAAAAGAACGACATATCCACTTCATGAATCATAGAGCTATTGTAGTACGACGGCATACGTCATCGAAGCTCATAAAACCTTTAAATTGTAAGCACTAAAATCTATAACATTTAACATTTATAAGATTGATCTACCGCGATATTGAGTTAAATATTACGAAAGTATTTTATAATAATTCTGCTTTCACTACCTACTACCAAGCTTAAAAGCCACTTACTCACGTGCTACAATAAATATACTAATATGCAAAAAAACTTCACATAGAGAAAAACTGTGTGTAGACAGCGTGTGTGGACTACAAATACACTAGACTTTCTATCATTATGGAAGTTCTATTGATTTCCATTCGTCCCATCCCATCAATAAAATTGAAAATATGTCATACTATTCAACAGTCCGCATTGCCCAAGACGGAGTGGTGAATGGTAATGTGAAAAAAAAAACACGAATATATGGTAATTAAATAAACTAAATAAATATTCAAAAACATTTATAAAATGGAGCACCTCAAACCACTAATCACAACATTAAGAGAGATTGATAAAACGGTTATATAGTTGAATAAATTTAAGAGTACTTCGATTATGTACTGATAACATTATAGGCATTTTAAAGCCTCTGTAATATAGTGGGTATATGAACTACCTAATAATACGCCTAATTACATTCATTAAACGCTAAACATATTTTTAAATCTACAGTTGTCTATTATCTACACAGCATTTCATTGTTTCTTACAAGCTATTTTGATTAACAAAAGGTATTTACTGATAACAAATATAAAAGTCTAGGGAAAATAATTCAACGATAAACTTTAAAGGATATTTTGACAAGTGAAAGTTGAGGTGAGTTGGGGTGTGAAAGGTTTGACACATTACGAAAACATGTACCTAACATAAAAATAAATCACCTGCTAGGTAAATAAATAAGATACCTATAGACTTGGGTTACAAATGATAATGAATATGTTATCTGAATGTTGGTGTAAATGGTACCAACATAGAATTAATATAAGTCAATATAATATAAGTTATTTACCTACATAATTAATTCAAACAAATAATGAATATATCATATTATAGCCCTTATGTGGTAAATAGGTATGAGTATAATATATATATATATTGTATTTTATAAACAACGTTTTAGTTAAAAACTTCGGAAGCTATCTATGCTAATAATGCTACCATACACGTTTTTAGTATTATTTAATTTCATCTAGAGCCTATGATAAATGAAATTTAAAATTCCTACATTTAACATGCATCCTTCATACATTAAAAAAAAAGATAATAGCAGGAACAATAAAGACATTTGTCAAAAATTTTAACGATAAGATACATAAAGTACGAGGATGGAAAAAAAACATAATTAGCATCAAGAAAGTAGATAATACATTATTATATTGTTCCAGCTTCAACCATACGAGTGCCGAATATATTATAATAATATTAAAATATCGACGGTATTCTGAACTCGATTAACTTTAAATATGTTCACTAATACTCGCAATACATACATTTACGAATTTCTAATCGAATAATTATGAAAGAACCACTTTTAATAGATACGCAATTACATTAAAGCCTATAAAAGAAGCTACTTTTCTTTTCTTTCAACGATTCTTATAGGTGTAACATCTCTAAACATCTAACATACATGTCGAAATAATTAATACTATACGATTACTTGATGTTCATCTAAAAGCTTTATAAAATATCTACTTAACTATTCCATTAAATGATGAAGATATATATATATCTACTATCAAAGTAAAGGCAAGCCAATTAGTACATTTCAAAATACATATAGCAAGTAGCAATATCTATATCATTCTTATAACATCACTAATTTAAGAAACGTTCTAAATCTACATAGCATATCTAGCATATATCCTACTCCTATATTCTTGTTTCCAAAATCGTATTTGCGGGGGGGTTTCCCTAAAAAATCTTGCTCGAAGGACCAATACGGTTTCTCAGATTTGGGAGTGAATTTAAACATAGTAGACGTCGAAGGAAAGCTGTGCTCAGACGAGAGCGGGCCCGGTAGCGAGAGATGGCGCGGAGGGAGCCAGGAGGGGCGCACTCGGCGGAGCTTGCGGGGTTGTAGGAGTTTGAACAGTGGACGCGAGACGTACACCACCGCTCTCAGATACCACCATGCCATTGTGGACCGTGCCATTGCCTTCTGTGTCAGAGTATGGAGTTGTCAGGATGCGAAGACGCTGAAAATTATCAAATGTACAGTTTTTAGGTTAGATAATAAAATACAGTACTTGCAAAGACATTTCGCCAATAGACTGTAGAAGAGTATCTTTAACTTTATATGTTATACAAATTAAATAGTTTGACGTAAATAAGGCAAACCTTCGTCTCATTAAATTAGTTAGTTATATTTCTATCCCATGTGAAAGAGATATCTATAAGTAAACATATTGTACCTCGAAAAAGCTTCCCTTGGTTGTTAAAATCTTGTAGATAGCGACGACTGGAATGCACATGACACTGGACCCTGCTATCGCCCAGCCAAGTGCATTGGCCCATCCTGGATACACGTAGTCCTCGTACTGAAGAGGTTCGTAGTTCAACAAGCCGTAGGTGGTGATGAAGAGGAGGAAGGCAGGTGCGGCGAACCGCCAGCACACGCGCCAGTACAGGCCCGGTCGGAAGCCAATCATGTCGCGGATGTCTTCACAGAAGCGCTCAGTACCTTTCAATTAGAGTTCCAAATTCAATAATACAAGAGTACTAGGCCTTATGGTCTAGTAGTCTGACCTGCTGACTGCGAAGTTTTAGGTCACGTGAGCGGATAATTGTGAACACGGTTATTTGTAGCTTAGTCTTGGATTTCGTATGTATTTAAGTACGACTTTGTCTAATCTAATCCACATAGACTAAACCAATTTTTGTGGAAATATAAAGAAGAAAACAAATCTGTCATCCTGCTGCGCATCCGTTTATGTAACAATATCCTCACACCTTTACAGAAAAGTCTCCGAATGGGTGTGCAGAAAAGTAAGTAGTACCGACACACCCACTTTCAGAATTCAGTCGGAAATATATTTTAGGTGCTAACGCTAGAGATGTACAAATACACCTTTGTTACTTAAATGTTACAAATTTAAGTTATTTCTACGTCTAATTATGTATGTATGTAGGACGAAACGACATTAAATTATTTATCAGTGAACGTTTGAAAGTTTATATGGTTATTCCTTTACACGCAAAAACTAGTGAATCGAATGGGATGAACTTTAGCACAGAGGTAAAACATTGTCTGGACTAACATCCAATTTTACGTGGTTGGGCAAATCCAGAATCATCATAATTCTATTGCATATGTACTGAACCTACCATAGATCCAGGAAACAGCAATGGCCTCAAAGAAGACGGCCACTAGGATGGAGTATCCCGCGGCGTATCGGTCCAGCAGTTGGAAGAAGTAGAACCCGCCTTTGGTACAGGACGCCAGGCCCACAAAGAAGTACAGAGTGAAAAGACCAGCCACGAACAGCTCTCGATGACGCCCGATTGGTGGAAATTCGTCGCTCAAAGCTGTTATTATAGCTTCCGACCCACCGAACTGGAAGGAGATAAGCAAAACAATCAATTAAATTTCTATTAAATCACTTGAGGTCGCACCTCAATGAACCACCTGAATCTCACCTCAAGACTCACCTCATTCTAGTCGCAATAGCTACTATCAAAGCATGAGAACTTACAGAACTATCCAATCCAAGCGTAAGCAGCATCATGAAGAATATCAACGCCCAGAATGTGGAGCCTGGCATGGTCGCTATAGCAGCTGGGTACACTACAAACACGAGCCCAGGGCCTTCCGTGGCTACGTCCTGTATATCTCTGCCCGTCGCCTGCGCCATGTAGCCGAGCACGCTGAAGATCACGAAGCCAGCCACGAATGAGGTTGCCGAGTTGATCAGGCTTGTGAGAAGAGCGTCCCTGAAGGTAAATTATTCTAATGAAATTTCAGAAAAAGAATTTGCCTAGTGCCCTTTCTTTAATATGAGCTCTCCTTTTCCTTGAGAGTACAGCATGGAGTTCTTCAGAAAGTGTCTTAAAGATTTCTGCAGGGTCAGGAGTTTGTGGTACAAGCGTCCATAACCGCCTAGCATCAGACGGACCGCATGCGTGATTGCCACGTTAGTGATATAAAAAAAAACGTGCCCGCGTCTGGACGCTCGACAGAAGTGATAACTGAAACTAATTTTGAAATTGTTTAACTCGTAAAAGTTTCTTGTTTCAATTCTAGCGCCATCTAGTATAATTTGGCAGAGCTAGTCAGCATATCAATTAATTATAATTAGCATTAATGAAAAGCTATTTAGTAGTGTTTATACACAAATACACTTTTGCCGTAACGCGTTACGTAACGAAGCGGTTTACCATCCATTAAGAAGTTATCAATTAAAAAAATATGAAAAAAACTAACGGGGTGATCCGCAGAACTTACTTGTAAACGTTGTTATGATATTTATTGTACGACGCGTAAGCCAATAGCACACCGAATCCGGGACCCAGAGAGAAGAACACTTGAGTCGCTGCATCCACCCATACCTGACACCAATTAACCATCATTTATATACACATCATCACGCCGAGTAGCTCACGGGGTAGGCATAATTTATACAATTTCCAATCACAAGATCCATGAAGTAAAACGTATAGTGTGTGAAGCATGACGGTTAGTAATTATTTTGTTTTATTTATAACTAGCTTATGCCCGTGGCTTCGCCCGCGTGGAGTTTGTAAAAGTAGCTTTGGAAATTTTCGTGCTAGAATCGGTTCAGCCGTGGCTGTGTGGTTCGACTAACTGCGTGCAGCACAAAGATTGCAATTTAGAATCCCAACTGTACCAATGAGTTTTTCTGAACTCAAGTACAGTAATTAGTCACACCACGAACGACGCTTAGGAAGACATTAAGGAAAGAGATAAAAATAATCGCCGTTTGAGAAGAAATTCAAAGACGTAGGTATGTACTATACATATCATACATGCTAAAGTGACGGCGATGGACTTGCCCACTGTCATTTTGGCATCTGAATATATCTCCGGTGGACAGTGGATATGTGGCTTTGGTTAGTGGGAAGGCGGTAGATAGATAGGCGAAGATATACATATATTAATATTTACCTGAGGTTGCGTTATGGCTCCGAAGTTAGGACTGAGGTAGTACATAACGCCAGTTGCCGATCCTGGCAGAGTGATGCCACGGACGAACAAGATCAGGAGTACGGCGTAAGGAAATAGTGCCGTGAACCACACCACCTATAAGAACACTTAAATTAATCTCTAAAGCTTTACTACTATTTCATAGCCAAACAGCAATGCGTAAAACTTTTCAAACAATTACATGGGCCAAATTGCATCTACTCAAAACAGAAGTCTTAAAAGAAAAACGTTGCGGAGTTGGTTTCGCCGTTTCTTTGCGTGTCGGGCTTTTTTCTCGGAAACGGCGGCAATTATAATTGGGTTGTAAGTACTCAGATAAGATGAGGACATATTGGAAAAAAATAATACCTACTTCTTATTTAGGATAGTTTAATTAAACTGAAAATACCTATGGTATATGTCTAAGGAGAACTGGCACTCTACTCGCTTTGCCTAAACCGGCACTCGGTATATTGCATATATACGTATGTAGGAAAATACGGTCTTCAATCGACTCCATCTTCAACTGTCATTTGTTCATATTATTAACAAAAGTTAGGGAACGTTATGAACAATAACATACTTTGCCAGATGTTGAGATGCCCTTCCACAGTGAGAAGTAGCAGATGACGTAGACAACTAGAAGACACAAAGCCATGTCCCATTTGATAGTGCCAAGGTCGTGGAGTCCGTCGCTGCGATGAAGTTCCAATATCTCGCGGCTAAAAATGTATTGACGATATGCAAACAATCAATTCGCATGTTGGTAAGCAAGGGTAGTAGAGCAATGCTTTGCCATGACATACGTACTTACAAATATATTTTAAATGTATCTAATTTATAATTTAATTATAAAAACGAAACATTTTTTATAAATAAACTAGCGGTCCGTCCCGGCTTCGCACGGGTGGACGAAAGATTTTTTTTATAAGAGAAAATATAGCCTTTGTCACTGATCACTATGAATGAAGCTTTCCAATGGTGAAATAATTTTTCAAATCGGTTGAGTAGTTTCGGAGCTTATTCAATACAAACATACTTACATAAAAATCTTTTCTCTTTATAATATTAGTATAGATAGACTAAAGCGATACAGCATATCAACCGCCACGAAATTTTTTGGGTCGGCAACAGAAAAAAGGGCTACGCCACAAAGTTGTTTAATTTCTACCCGAATGAGTGTAGCTTCCTTTGCCTCATAGATTTAGGCCATCTAAAGAAACATAAGGGAATTTACAGTTATACACTCACTACACTCTTAAGAGATCGTTAATGTTCCTACGTATGTTATACACACAGCGTAGGTACACCCTCTTTTTAAGAAAAAATATCTGGCCCTATTTTTCTTGGAAGAGATAATAGATTTTTTTTAATCGCGATGATGGCCGAATGAGCCGTGGTGGCCGAGTGGTTCGAGCAGTTGCCTGCGACGCAAAGGTCGCAAGTTCGAATCCCAACTGTACCAATGAGTTTTTCTGAACTTAAGTACAGTGATTAGTCACACCACGAGCTTTACGGTGAAGGTAAACATCGAGAGGAAACCTGCATACGTCTGAGAAGAAATTCAAAGGCGTATGTATAGTCGTGCTTGAGTAACGGCGATGGACTCGCCATCTGTCACGTTGGCTCCTAATATACCTCTAGCGGAAAGTGGGTGTGTGGGTGTTGCCTATACACCTCTGCCTACCCCTTCGGGGACCCTTGTGGGAAGGCGTGAGGATTTATATATTTATATAAATCGCGATACAGGATATAAAGAGTTCTCACGTGAAGTATTCCGAAGCTGCAGAAGTAAACGGAGTAGATGGAGGTCGGACAAACGAAGAAGAGTTGTAACGCGAGTACGATCTATTGGCTGACAGGTCTCGCATTGCTTCGAACTGTGAACAAGATCGTAACCGATTACATTTATAAAGATCGTTATTATAAAACTATATGTACCTACGTTATAATTGGTTTACATTAAAATATTTACCTTTTGTACGTACATTTAAGGATTGACTAGATATCTCAATACGTATACTATAGGTACTCATAAATAGAAATAGGCTACAGTAAAAAAAAAAAAATAGAAATCTCTTTTCCTCTTAGGCAGATTGTAGTGTAGAAAATATATATCTCCGGCGTTGTTCGCGTGTATATAGGTCTATGAAATGCAGAAGAAATTACCGGCCGACAAGATGGCGTGTTCCATTCATTGTTGCAGTTGGTCCAAGGTAGCATGGTGGTGAAGGAAGCGAAGAAGAAACGAAGGGCCCACGCGATGATAACGTTGTAGTAAAAGTCCACGTAGAATGCGATCAGGACCACGGCATAACCTATACCTTTAGAATTTTGGCAAATATTAAATGGGCGGTTTATAGAAACATTTACAGAAATGTTTATAGAAATTTGGCACCTAAAAATATATCTCTGGAGGAAGGTGGGTGTAGGGGTAATACCTATGTACACCTTTGCCTAGCCTTTCGGGGACCCTTGTGGGAAGGCGTGAGGATATATAGAAATATCTATACAGCTTTACAGTGAATAGTGTCTATAAAATTACTTATCTTCTACCTAACCTAACCATTTAGCAGTTTCGTGGAATTCTACGGTCAAATGACAATTATTACGATACAACGGGAATTCTTTTTAATTAAAAGTACACATAATTTTTTAATATTATTAGCTACTTCCGTTCTTAATTATATTTAAAACAGCTCAGCCTTGGACACGTGGCTTTGTAAGTTTCGCCTTTTTATTAAATTTAATGTCTATTATAAAGTTTGTAGTTGCAACATTGCTACCATAATAACTGGCTAACATCGAACGGATACGAAGATGATTTGAAAATGTTTCTGACTAAACATAGACAATGTCTGAACTAGATAGACTTATTGTTCATGACATGAATCATTCAAAAAAGTTGCAGCATTTATTTAATCCTCCTTAGCGATAATGTCAGTCATCAAATTCATATCTTAATTATCCAGTTATAAGAAAAGAAATTGTTGTTTTTAATTACGCAGAAATATGTGTACCTACCATAGAGAAATTAATAATGAACGTCCAAGTACGCTGAAACCCAAACTCACATTTATTGAAAAACGGACGACCATAAAGTACGCTCTCACTCAAAACGGATTCCCAACACCTTTCCAGTCCATTACCAGTTTTATTTCTCCTCAAAAATCATATCGGGGTTGGAGCCACTCAAGGCGCGACGTGACAATCGGGGTGAAATGAAATCAACGGGCATAAGCCTCACAAATCTGGCGGGGCCTTTTGAGTCGACGTATGGCGAGCACTTAAGGGGAGCCCTGGAAACGGTGTCAATTATGGGTGTAAGTGCGGGGGACGGGTGTCGAGCCTAGAGACTACTCACTCATATAGCCGGGTTTTACAGTGGCACTCATTTTCATGCGAGCTCATAACATTTAATAAAAATTGCCTAACAATGTATGGAATTCCTAATTTATGGAAGTGTATTTTTTATAATATATTTTTTATTAATAAAACCACAACGACTCCCTCTTAGGGTAGGCAGAGAGAGTAGAGCGCCATATCTCTCTAGACTTGCAGACTTTTAGCGTACGTAACGTACTTTTAACGTTCCCATCCTAGTGTTTGATTGGAACGTAGTCTGCCTCTGCCTTTTCTTCTAGACACTCACAAATTATATATATCTGTTCCATCAATCCTTCTACACTTATCCAAACAGATGTAACATGTATGTTTCATTTTTAGAATCTATTTCATTTCAATCATTTACGCAAAGTTATTTTGTGAATAGCTTCAGTGCTGAATCGATCTATTCAAATTTATTTATTGCAGTAATATTTCTAGACGTGCTTAAATCCTCAGGGTATCTGGGTGTACCTATGTATGATGTATGTATGGGTGTTTATATGTTAACAAGACAAAGAGGAGATACTTTCGGCCGCTCTAGAAATCCCCACTCAGATAACATTAGTCGCTAGTGCCACTACGTGCGGGCATATAAATCTATGACAGATTTGCTACGTGAAGCACTTCTTGGGTCTTGGTGATAAATACATTTAACTGCGGGATTAGAGACATAGTGCTGTTCAAATTATAATGGCTTTTTATTTATTATTCGTTAAGCCGTATTTTTGGAACACAATACATTGTTGCGAATTCCAGATGAAAATAATAAATGTTTTGTTCGCTAAACAGAAATCTCTGAAATCCTATTTAATCTGACAGCTTCATTGATTACTGGGAACTAGACTACGGCACCAATATGTAGGTAGATCAATATATATATACTTTGCAGACTTATAAAACCAACGGGAATTGAACTCGCGACTTAGCGATTGAATGAAACAAACAAACTAAACTTCTCGCCATTTGGATTAAAATGGAAATATTAAAACATCACGTGAATACCAAATGATCTTGTTTTTAAATCCTATGTACATTATATAATAATTTAATTAATTTACTCATTATATGATTAATTCACTTCTTTGCTATTCAATTTAGCCGCTAGCACAGATATTCCTCAACCAGTCTCACTGAATTTATATACACATGTTAGCTTACCTTTGAACAGAGGAACCAGTCTACCCCAGCATGTGATGGCACCCTTGCGATGGAACTGCCCCAGCGCCAGCTCCATGTAGAACAGTGGGATGCCGCCAACCACCAGCATGATGCAGTACGGCACCAGAAACGCACCTAAAGACAAGTTTCAGGTAACTTCTACGCTGTTATACTCTTTCTCAAGCCATATATACATATGTCTAAATATGTATACATATACGTCTTTAAATAAGAAATAATAATGACCTGACCTTCTTGAAAAAAGGTCAGGTCAAGAGTACCCTAAACCGAAGAGCATGTATGAAGAGAATAATGAAAGTGGACGAAGCGAAAGAAGTATGTAAGAATCGTAGCAAGTGGAAAGAAGTGGTCTCTGCCTACCCCTACGGGAAAGAGGCGTGATTATATGTATGTATGTATGTATAATATTCACACTTTCCCAAGAGATCTCGATACGGAAAAGAAACTACTTTGCTAAATATAAGGTGCCTAAGTTAAACCGCCCATAGACGCTTGCAACGCCAGGGGTATTGCTCGCGCGCTGCCGACCCTGCAGCAATCTTTTCACACCCTACTTGAAGAACTCCATGCTGTTTTCTCCGTATATTATATCCCTGCTAAAGTTTCTTCAAATTCGTGGTGTGAATGAAGTAGATACAAAAATCTCTTCGTTATACAGACCACCGGGGCCTGAACCGGTCATCTTATCTTTGGAGATGACCTCTTGCATCATCACTATAAAACATTGAATATAAAAGAAGGAAGAAAGACAAAAGAAGTAGGTTGGTATCTTTGCTCACTAAGTTCAATAAAACATAATGGTTGATCGCCTTCGAGCGTGGCAATCTCAGTCGGGCGGACGAAGCCGAGCCAATAGCAATAGCCGACAGTAATTTCATATTGCTCCCAAGAGGCACGCGACGCAAATTGTTAAGTAATTGGCCTTTTAAGTCTCTCGCATTTACTTTCAATTCCCTTTTATGAAACTTAAGACAATTTCTCTTTTGTTATAAGTATTAAGAAGTATCAGCACACAAATGTATCTACATCGGTAGAGTCGTGCTGCTTTTCATCGTTGTGTTTAGTTATCTGAAAGCGTAGAATAGTATATTGGTTTAACTCTAACTAAAAAATACTTAAAACTTAGTAGCGCTTTTTAGTTTGCTACGAAACGTCCACGCCTTATTCACTATACATTTTAGAAGACATTTTTCTATTTTCTGAGGCAACCTGTTTAGACGCCCTCATGCACTCTTGAATAATGAAGATAAAATTATATCAAGTCCTGATACTACTATATGCTTTGTCTCTCATAACTTGAACTTCGGGAATGGTAATCAGTCGGTCATTAGGGGACAAAAGGCCTCCAGTCAGGCATTGTCATGATTTGAGTCCAAGCACATATGCTGGCTTATCGCCTTTGTGGAACAAAGAAAATAATCTTTAGATGTCTGTCCGACTTGGAACCAAGTAGGGCGATCGCAACAGGGCTTCCTGCCGGACTCCATCGCTTAGAGGTCCGACTGAATGGTTCATCAACTACATATTACAACTACGCAGCTAATGAACGTAACGTATTCAATTGGCTAACGACATACTTCCGTAACCTCTATTGAGTAGAAGTAGGGAAACCCACTCTTCTCAAGAATATGTCATGGTTTGTTAAATATGTACTTATTGTCGCTCTGTATCACTATTACATAAGATAATTGGAGCGGATTCATTGCATGTTAGATTCCAGTATACATTTGATGTCATAATTCATGAATGGAATAATAATACTCTGGAACGAAAAAAAATATTTCACTTTTTTTTTTTTTTTTATACTACAAGAGTGGCAAACAAGCATACGGCCCACCTGATGGGAACCGGTTACCGTAGCCTATTTACGCTCACGATACCGAAGTATCACTTGCGCGTTGCCACTCTGTGTTCGGAGAGTTATAGTGTGTTGGCAGCATAAGGTTTAATCCCTCTGCTTCCAACACAATGTAACAATCCTCCCCCCTCCCCAAGGAGCTCATTACTGGAAACCTTATTCACCACGTAGGAACACAACACGATAAATTGTGTTATTTGGCTACGGACTTCTATAAGGTGGAGGTCCTGCCCCGGTCGGGCAGCTCCAAATTCGAACGGGAAACCCGTTATGCCCTACCTCTCTTAAGGTGTCTCTTTAATTTTAAGGTTTTACTCACAGCTGAAATTCCTCTACAGCTTTCTCAACAGATAAGTATTTTTACCGTAGAGTGATTAATCGTAAGCAATACAATCAAACACATTTTCATATTAGGATGTAAGTAAGTATTAGTCATAAGTAATGTTTATATAAAAAAAATGTCAATAAAGATTTTGTTACTGATGTAACAACACAAAAAAATATTATAAAAGCACAGAGTACACTTACGAGTATTATGCGACTAACTATTATGTAATGCCTGAAATATTTCCATTGAATAAAGTCGTCTAGCACGAATAGGGTAGGGGCGGTAGACGACGGGATTTACTTTATTGCCGGATTCAACAGGTCGCGGATAAGGGGCAGAATTGCGATGAGGCTCCCAAGTGTGTCGCCAAGTAGAGTTCGCCTCTTAAGGGGATAATGGGGCTTTAAGAGTCAGATGTGACTGATCACGCTACTATTTCAATTCCTACATTCTCCTTTTCTTATTGTTTTTTTATTCAAAAACCCACTATAGATTCTTTGTTAAAGAAACAGATATTTAGGTGAAGGCAAATGTAAATAAACAACTAGGCAAATTAACACTTAAAATGTCTCGAAAGATTTATTCACAAGCGTTTCCTTTTCCTGAAAAGCCTTAGATGATTTAATGCCCATAGTTGTAATCCCATAATACCCAATCAACCCGGACATCCCCCGGGATAGGGACAGACGATTCGATTACACTAGTACCCGGTGACGGTAAGAATGTAAATGGGGACCAAGGAAGATTAGACTATCGGAAATTTTCGTCCGATTTAAAAAGTATAAGTAATTTAATTTTTACTGGAATTATCCTCGCTACCGTAAAAGTTCATAGCTCATTGTTCTATGTTCATTCATCAAATTATGCTAGCAGAACTTGGCAAACAAACACATGGGCAAGCGGATAAGGGACCATATGAAAGCTTGTAACACTATCATGAATCAGTCGCGTATGGGCAACCTTTCCTTCGCTTCTTTTATACCAAAAAGATGACAAATAAGTATACTCGCTTAAAGACTAGCTGTTACCGCCACCTAAGAAAGCTTGCAACACCAAAGTATCAAACGCGCGTTACGATCCGTGCCAACAAATTTTCACATCCTTCTTAATGCCAATCAAGACATAAGTAGCAGATAAAAACGAGAGGCTTTAATGAAAAGCGTTGAAATAAATATATTACGTACTATTTATGTATGAACCCAACAATCAAATACGTGTATATAGCGCGATACAACAATAAACACTTAACGCGTTCAATGCGCTAGTTTATAGCCGGACCCGACTTCAGAGGCATGATGAATGGCAAGGGTCGCATGATGAAGTGTCGCCCTATCAATTAGAAGGCAACACACCATTCACCGACTTACCCAAATAGGCGAGGAAAAGCTTTTTAATTCAAATGCCACCTATAATTAAAAAAAAACACGTTAAAAGTGCGTACGTCCTTAATTCCATGGTACGTTCTTCTCTTCCTTCTAATATCAATATCTATCTAAAGTGATATTGAGACCAGTTTATAACAGCAGCAGGTTCTCGGTATGTCAGAGAAACATGAA
Source organism: Drepana falcataria (assembly GCA_945859725.1). Lineage (NCBI taxonomy): Eukaryota > Metazoa > Arthropoda > Insecta > Lepidoptera > Drepanidae > Drepana > Drepana falcataria. The sequence goes on from OX243925.1 coordinate 2,874,135, forward strand.
AGTAGATCAAATGCAGTTGTGATACATTAACATCGAAAATCGCACTATTTTCGATGATAACGCATAAAACGATATTTGATCGAATCCGCAATGGAGATATTCGCAAAGTAACTTACTCGTAATGTGATTGTAAAAATGAAGACACGTTTTGTCATAAATAAAGATTTAGTCATGAAATATTGTATTGTATTATGATATTATCTGTTATTATATTATATGATAGTATCTCAATCAACTATTATTCCCTCCAAATGTATCGGACATATTTTTTTCTTATTTTCACAATGCCCAGATTGAGCCTGGCCAGTACTATGGACTGTGTATGAAGGCAGTATAATGTTATCATCCTCTTTCAACTCTATTAAAATCTCATCACCGATGCCGTAAATAAAATTCTCGAGTCAATATAGCAGACTCAAGGGCAATATCAAATTTGAACAGTAGTCGAGAAACGCGTTTAATTGGATCCTGGCCCGTCGTGAACGGCCTCCAAGTGACCCGCACCCCCTCCATTAGCTTATTACCCTGTCGCATTATTGCGTTACTAATTTTCCTGTACATCGAGACGTTAACTAAGTTTCTCTCAGTAAAGGGCGCGTTTTGATTGTCAATTACTTGTTCCTGGGCGGCGGAGAGCGGCGCAGTCGTGATCAAAGCAAAGACCAGGATGCAATTAAGTGTGTGGCTGAAACTTTGCAACTTCACGTACTTATATTATAAGACAACGTAATATGATCAAAGGCCAGACCAAATGTATGTTACAGTGATCATGATTTCGTATAAATATATCAGTTTTTTTTAACCAAGCGATGAAATTAAATTAAACCTATGCTATAAATATAAAATGAAACTGGAACGAATTAGCGACATATTACTTGTCATTTTGATACAGTCTTTTGTAAATATATATTTTTAGATATTTTTTATTATTTACATTAATTGTTATTTTTTGTCATTTACGCAAAAAAATGTCGATCGATTGTAGTGAGCAATCAGAGAAAGCTATGGAATTAATATTCCAGAGACCGGAAGAGAGCACTTCAGGCGAGGAACCGTCGATGAGCGAGTGGTCTTCGCTCATTGTCGAAGAGGTGATAATCAACCAGAAAAAGGCTTTACACAGGAAAGGACTTTATAATCCTGGCAGCGGGAACATCTGCTCCAAGTACATACCTATGTCAGCCAGTTCCGTGTTTCGGCACGCGTACTACAACTACCCACCCGTTTCAGACCCTGGCATAAAGGAAGCACTCTTCCAACCAGAAAAACCTATCATATACCCAGATGATGGCCAAGAGTTATATATAGCATTATGTGTGGAAATGAACATGCATCCCGTTCGATTGTTTTATACCAACTTACTTTGTGAAGAGATTAATTTGCGCTACTACGGAGTCAACCCTTTAGCTATACATCCAATGAGCGTCGCTTTACAGTACAACACGTGCGTGAAACATTTAAATCTCACTGATAATTTCCTTAACGACGATGCGTGCTATCATCTTGGACAAATGCTGTACTTAAACGTCACTATTAGAGACCTTAATCTAGCTGGGTGTCGGATTGGAGCATCTGGGCTGTTACGTATTGGTGAAAGGTTGCCTATTAACCGTTCATTAACAGTACTTAACTTAGCTAGGAATGCTCTGGGTGACAAAGGTGGACTAAACTTCGCAAAACTGATCTTCGATGGAGCCACTGTGACACATATCAACTTGAGTAACAATGGACTAGGAAAAGAAACCGCTCTAGCACTGGCCGATAGCCTGCAATACAATAATAAATTAACTCACGTTGATTTATCATGGAACGTATTCTTTAATATTCCGTCAATTGTCAAATTACTGAATGAATTTGGTGGGAGTACAGTACTTGAAGAGCTAAATCTGGCTTTCAACGCACTAGAAGGAAACCAAGTGGGCGTGGCCATAAAAAATATACTGAAACTTAGAACGTTAAAGGTTCTCGATTTAAGTAATAATCGATTTCACGGCCAAGCCATAACTAACATCGGACAAAGCCTCATAAAAGCTAAACAACTGGTGACTTTAGATTTATCCAGTAACCCGCTTACTCCGGACGATGCATACGGTCTTTTACAAAAGATGCTGAAGCCAAAAGTGAAACTAGATAATCTACTTTTAGAGAATGTTTGCGTGCAAAAGAATTTCACCTCATGCCTAGGAAATATACGAAAGATGTCATGCCGAGGGAAATTTGTAGTAAAATATGGCGCAGTGCTTCAAAATTGGACTATAGTTGGTATCGACGCCAGGCAAACTATTTTACAGCGAGCTTTGTTCCCGAGATAAGAAATGTCACATGGATATTGCATTATTTATCTTGAGATTTAATAAAAATAATCCGAAACCGATTGCAGTTAAAGATTTTACAGCTATAATGGACGCAGAAAATATTCCACTAGATGAGGATTTGGTGGCTGAGTTAGCTAATCTATTCCCAGGTCCCAAATCTACGAAGACTAAGTATATAGACGTGGGCAAGATATGCGAGTATATTCGACGTTTGTGGCCAGAAAAAAAGCTTCCGCCTACACCACCGCCAGAACTTATCCCCGACACTGAACCGGAACCATTGAAAGAACAAGAACATTCTTATACAGGTTAAAAATGTTAATAAATTAATAACTAATACTTTGGTATGTAAACATTCTTTATAAAAGATTATATTTGTACCTCATGGGACTATATTTGATAAAAACCATTACGATTATACATAGTCCGCGTATTACTTGCAATGCACGTGAGATTATAATAGTGACTTATCTATAAGCGTACTTAATAAATTGAAAACAGGTGTATCATGCTTAGTAAGTGATCAATAGAAGTGAATTAAACAGATGAACTTTTAGAAGTTTAACCGTAAGTATGTAGTAATTCAAAAAGCAAATAATTTGAAATTATTCTGACATATCCATTATATTACTTAATTCTGGACTTTCTGAATTTGACAACAAACAAACGTCAATTTTCTGTTTTAATATTACGTAACATTTGTAGATAATGCTTCAGTCAACGTTTAGCCAGCTTGAAATACAAGAGGACTTCGTAAAATCAAAGTTTTACGAAGAACTTCGCCAATTGCTTTACTCCTTTGGAAACGCAAGTGAGAAGTTGCGAACACAATTTTCACAAATAAAAAAAATTAAAATAATAACATTAGTGATTCATCGACCAGTAAATCTTAAGTTATCTGGATCAAACAAATCTAATTCCAGTTGTTTCCTGACGGCTTTTACCAGTAACCGCGCCCGAGGGCTAGCAAATTTCCGGTGCTACAGCGACGGCTAGTTTGCTAGTCTGTCAAGGATTGTCTTTCACGTCATGCGCAAGCTCCTACATAGGAAATTACGTACTGCCCTTAGCACTGCTTCCGGCTTATATTGTGCTCCTGCAAGAACCCCGCAGGAATCCTCTGCCCATATACGTGCCGCCATAACTTAGGCAACTAACACCGGAACATTTAGGCGAGCTCTATGCTTTTTTGCCAATATAATAATTGATATGCAAGCGTAACAGATAATATAGTCTACGGTATGCTAAAAAGCATACCTACTTTAAAGCATACCTTAGACAAGATAAGCATATCGTTACCCATATAAAGGTCCGTAATAATAATATGTTCTTTTTAATAACTTACTATTGCAGACTCTACTGGAGAAATATTATTATACTAAAGGGTATAGACAACTGCAAAAATATTTATCGACGGTTTATTTAATTTATTTAAAACTTCCGACATATTGTATCGCGCAGGCGAAGGCATTCTGTACCTTTTGGTGATGTAGAGTAGGTATATAGCAAGTTTTTGACATGTTTTCTTGTTTAAAGATTACTTTAGATCTTATCTGAAGGCGTACATCGTTCATGTACAAATATACCATGCAAGGTACTAGCAATTACACACACGCCGTCAGAGGTGAATCGTTCAATTAGTGCGCGGTGTAAGTGTGCACTCGACGCTACGAGGCACTGCGAGGCAAGGTGCAGGATTGTTAACCCTCTATTATGCCTCAAGGGCTCTACAGGCGAGCTGCAGTCACTAGTACACACCCGATGCTCTAATGAATCATAGGTTTTAGTACAGCTCGTAACAATTAAGGTTATGAGGCTTTGAGGCCGGGTTTAAGTATGTACCTAGTCACTAGCAAAATCTAGAATCAAGCTCGAATTAAGAATTCTGGAATTGAGAAACACTCATTGGTCTAGACACCATAATTATTCGTAAATTTTTCTAAATTCGAATGTAGTGAGTCTAGTTTATTGGTCAGTGCTCTTGACTGCGAAACTTGAGTTGAGGTTGCGGGTTTGAATCCCGATGAGGGTAGATATTTGTGTGATGGACACGAGTATTTGTACCTTAAGTCTTATGTATCTATGTAGATATCTATCAATATTACTATATATATCCTCACGCCTTCCCACAAGGGTCCCCGAAGGGGTAGGCAGAGGTGTATAGGTAATACCCACACATCCACTTTCCGCCAGAGGTGTATTAGGTGCCAACGTGACAGATGGCGAGTCCATACGCCTTTGAATTGCTTCTCAGACGTATGCAGGTTTCCTCTCGATGTTTTCCTTCACCGTAAAGCTCGTGGTGTGACGAACCACTCGGCCACCACGGCTTTATATATAAATATCGTTGCTTTATGCATTACTATATATATAAATATCGTTGCCTAGTTACCATAGTAAAAGCTATGCAAAATTTGGGGCTATGTCAATTTGTGTGGAATTGTTGCAAAATATTTATTTATTTATATCACAATTCGAGCTTTATGGAAAAGGAGAACATCGTAAGGAATCCATCGCATACATCGAGAGGAAACTCAGCAAATATATCTAACACAAGGAAAAGTGTTCTATTCATCCATGCCTTATCCTTTAGGAAACTTTAAATAACCTATAGGTATAAGTGACACAAACTATTCAACAAAGTTATATATGTGTCTCAAATTGTAATGATCACTCAGCTGCAGGAACTCCAAACGTAGTAAGGTCGTTTATATTTGATGGTTTAGCTTCAAATCTCGAAATTGAAATTCAATTGAAAGTATTCGTTTCGGGAAATACGGTATGCCTGCCCTCAGGGAGCTGCGCTTAGTGATTTCATTTCCGACCATTCGGATTGTCTCTATATTTTTGTGTCCCAATTCCAGAGGGATCTTATACCTATTTAATTTAGCTATCGAATTGTATATATGTAATAATTTTATAATATATACTCACGCCTTCCCACAAGTGTCCCCGAAGGCGTAGGCAGATAGGTAGTACCCATACTAACTTTCCGAGATATATTTAAGATATTTAAGTTGGCGAGTCCATCGCTGTATCTCAAGCTCGACTACACATACGCCTTTGAATTAGTTCTCAGATGTATGCAGGTTTCCTCTCGATAATTTACTTCACCGTAAAGCTCGTGGTGTGACTAATCACTGTACTTAAGTAGATTGATTAATGTCACCAGTAAGTATTTATTATACAGAAAACTGTTCATCTGCAAATATGCACATCGATACCGATCTGATTATCTGATCTTGAGGACCCTTGGAAATTCTTTGTTTCCCTTTTAGTGGTCACAATTTTATAATATTCTTGCATTACAATAGTGATTACTACTGATTTCTGTTGAACTTAAAGTAGGTTTTAGATTAGGTAGGTTTATGTTCAGGATATAAGAAATGTTATAAAATTTCGACGTTGTATTATTTTATCCGTATGTATCTTTATGTTCTAAATCTCAAGTTTCTAACTAATAAAAGCATTATGACGCCATTTGTAAGTTAGGTGCACGTAACTCAGTGCGCGGCGCTTCGCGAGAATGGCGCTAAGTGCCTCTCGCCGAGCTAATTGCCGCGCGCTTCACGTCGCAGCTTCCTCTGCGGATAAAGCGCTAAGCCGCATACCCACTGGTTTTTATTATAGTCCTGCTTTGGCTAAGCTATTGAAAATATAATCATCATCAGGTTTATAGAAATACTATATAACTGCTTATGTAGTCTACCTACCTTACCCCACCGATATCGTGAGGTTCCGCTTTGTATGTAAAGAATCTACTAAATTCAAAGGCGTATGTGTTCAAGTCGTGCTTGAAAGAAAGAAGAGCTCAGAAAGTGGGTCCCAAAAATCCCTTTGGGAAGGCTTGAGGATATACATATATATATATATATATATATATATATATATATAGTTACAACATTTAACTAAATAGAGCACCTGTCCCAACTCGTTCTCCCGCGGGAGGGTGCCAAGAAGTACAAATGTAAATCTTTCTCTTCCTCTATTTCCGTCTGCCTTTCCTTCTGCCTTTCCTTCCAAGAAAATTCATCAGATTGATTAATTAAATATCAACCCATTATGAAGTTCTAGTTTTTTTTTATTCTACAACAAGAGTGGCAAACAAGCATACGGCCCACCTGATGGGAAACGATTACCGTAGCCTATTTCACCGCTCACGATACCGAAGTATCACTTGCGCGTTGCCATTCTGTGTTCGGAGAGTTGTACTGTGTTGGCAGCATAATGGAACTAATCCCTCTGCTCCCAAAACAATATAACAATCCTCCCCTCCCCAAGGAGCTCATTACTGGAATCCTTATTCACTTTAGTTTGAATCAACCTCGATGTGGAATATATCAAAGTGTACTCACCGCCTCCATTCTTGTAGCAGAGATAGGGGAAGCGCCATACGTTGGCGAGGTCGACGGCGAACCCGATGACGGAGAGCAGGAAGTCGACCTTCTTGCCCCAGGTCTCGCGCTCGGCCGCGCCCGGCCCGCGCGGCGTCGGCGTTTTCAGCATCGGCGTCTACTGCCGCGCAGACCGCCACACCCTGACAACAACGTAGCTGCCTTCTAATTGCTTATAAAGCCACATCCAAGTACCTAGTAATAAAAATAAGAAGTTTGTAAGGATGTTTGTCACTCGTTCACGCAAAAACTACTGAATGGAATAGGGTGAATTTTGCCAACAGATAGATAGAGTAACTAATTATTCAGTTAATCCGTTAATTCAGTTATCAATGTTAATCCTGCTACTAATCATTAGTAGCAGGATTAACATAGACATTTTTTCTAAAAAAAAGAGTGATCAAAAAACCCCCTTGTGAAATAAAATTTTACGCGGCTGAAACTTCGAGGCTCAGCATTCTGTATCTTAATATACATATTTCTTCTATAGGGGAAAGTAGAGTTTCATACCTCTACACCGTAACACACCCGCTATTGGTATATCTTAAATGTATTGAAGTCCTAACGAGACAAATGGCGAGTCCATCACCGTTTTTCAAGCACGACTATACATACGTCTTTGAATTCATTCTCAAAGTATGCAGATTTCCTTTCAGTGTTTTCCGTAAAGCTCCTAGTGTGATTAATCACAGTACACAAGTTCGGAAAAACTCATTGGTAGGAACGGTCGCGATTCTAACTTGTAAAGTTAAAAGAAGATATTCTAATATTTAGTTTATGTTAGTAAATTGAAAAAATTTAATCAACTAACTTCTATACTGGACAAAATCGGGATCGTTAGTAAGATTGGAACGCCATTCCACTCCCACGCACTTGCAGAGGCTAGCACTTCGTACAAATTCAACAATCTCTTCATACATTAATACTTACTTTTAAAATTACCAAGTATATCATTCATATTGATCTTGTCCGGCTACAAGTAATTTTTTTCGTAATTATTCAAATTCTATCAAGTACTTTCAGTTTAAACAAACAGCACATATGTCCTTCAGACACTTGACCGTTAATCCGAGTTAATTAAAAGTCCAGAAATAATCGCGGTCTCGTCACTCCATTAGCGCGATCCATAATGAAGTGACAAATGTTACGCACTCGGCCTGACCGAGGACTCTTGACTTCACTGGACGCGGTCACCGGCTCACCGGACGCTTCAACAGGGTTGGCAAGGGTTGAAAAATACATATTTTCGATCGAAATTTGTTGACTAAAGACTAAGATATTAACGGTGATAATCCCAATATTTGTGTATCCGATGAGCATGTATGAAGAGACTGATGAATGTGGATGAAGCGAAAGAGGTATGTAAGTCTAGAGAGAACTGGCGCTCTATACTCTCTGCCTACCCCGTTAGGGACTTGGCGTGATGATATGTATGTATGTAATCCCAATATTTGAGGTTTGCTGTTGTAGAATTCATTAATAAACCTGTATTACCTAGATCCTTTCATATTATAAAAACGTTCTTACTTACTTACTTTTCATTTATTTCATTTAAAAATTGAATCAAAGATTTAACAAATTATCCGAGATTAAACCAATCGAGATAGGAGTTAAAAATCTTATAGAGATTTAGAGCGTTGTGCGAATAAATAGTTTTCTAAAATCAACTTTTGAACAACTGAATCTAAATAGAGGCAGCCCTACGGAAAATCCTCGATTCTGGCCGAACAGAGTGGCTGTCATGTGCATCGGCCGTTGATTTCACATGAAAAACCTCCCTGGCTTGGCATCACAATCAGTTTGACACTAGCGCACAAATTGGATTTGCCAACACCCGAACATTGAGAAGTTGATTCAACTTGTGAACATGAAGCTCTACTCCAACTAATAGTTTTACACACGTAGAAAAAACGACAACTATCTGGGATTTTAATAGCATTATTTCAATATATCATCTTCGTTCGATAAATGATTATTATAAAAGCTGTGTTGGTTCAAGTAGTCTGCAACGCAATGAGCGAAAGCTCGAATTCCGACTGTACCAATCAGATTTTCCGAACTTATGTGGGTACAGTGATTTACCACACCACAAGCTTTACAGTGTAGGAAAACTCCGAGAGGAAACTTGTTTACGGTTGAGTAGTCGTTCAAAGATGTATTGATTGCATGACGTGCTTGAAAATGGACACCTAAAATATATGTGCGGTGAAAACTGGTACCTATGTAGGTACACCCTTGCTTGAGAGGATATACATAAACTGAACATACTTCGCCAAATTTAAATTCATCAATGATATAAATACATACATTTATTTGACTTTATATGAATAAATAAATAAGACACCTGCCAACAGTGGTAACCGAAACCGTGACTTCATGGTTCGCAGTAGGACCAATCGGCCGTTACATTTGTTAAAAATCGTATCTTTCCCCGCGACAAGCAAATACTTAGAATATTTAAAACAAACAAGTTATATACATGGCTCTGCCTGCAGTGAGCCTTTTTCTAAATAAGTGTGGGGTTGAGTTCCGATCGCAGTATATATCTACTTGTATGATGACATGTGTTATGGGTGATCACTCCAGACCACAAGCCCTCCGAAGTGAAGCAGCCATGTGCCAACAAGACAGAAGACAAGCTGTCGGCCTTTTTCAAACACGAATTCCCATCGATGTATTAATTTTCAGTATGCTTAGCGGTCGCTTATACCTCCCTCTCAGACTGTATAATCAAGCAAAACTGGCTTTGAGTGAAGACTTCTAATCTAATCTTCTATACAAGATATATTCATTGTGAATGATCACAATATAGACATATATACGAGACCCTCACAGGATTCACAGTGAAGACGGATTCTACTCGACACGTTCGGTTCTTTCACATTCATCTTTCTCTATAGTCGCCAGTTTCAGGCATTCTTAAAGATCCTTAATTGTTCGGTCAATTTGACCTAGATAGCTGGAATCTAGTATTTCTTTGCTTCTTATTCCATACCTATACCTACATATCTGTTTTGTCAACCCCTCATCACTCATCTATTCTGTATGTCCAAAAGCCTTGCCTTGCCTTTCGTCATATTGAAAACCACACGAATCATTCACCGAGCCCCTATCGGGTTAGGCAGAGGTAATAGAGCGCCAGTTTTCTCTAGACTTAAATACCTCTTTCACTTTGTCTTCAGTCAGCATAGCCACTTAATAAATGCTTGTTGGTTTCGAGTACTCTTGATATTCCCAACCTTGAGTGTCCGATCGATTTGATCTAGGTAGTTCAAACGTGGTCTTCCTCTACCTCCTCTTGCACACGCTCTCGCATATCTGTTTCGTCAATCTTTCTTCACTCATCCTTTCTATATGTCCAAACCAAGGTAAAGTTTGATCGAAAACATTTTTTTAATTGTAACGTAATGTGATCTTTTTAAGCGACATTTATATTTAAGAAACAATTTTTTTAATGCGTATAAAAATGTATACCACTAGGGTCGCAAACAAGCACGCGGCCTGCCTGATGGTAAGCGGTTACCGCCGCCCATGGACGTTTGCAATACCGCGTTTCAATCGCGCCTTACTGACGAGTTCTGTTTAAAGTTGCTATATATACATATTTTTTGTTTTTCTATATTTCTATTTAAATATAATAGAGAGTCACCTCATTTTCAATACCTGTATTATACTCTCTCTATCTACACCGTGAGGGACTCGGCGTGATTATTATGTATATTAATATCCAAGTTATGCTCAAAATTCGATTGTAAAGTAAGTCAAATTATTTTTTTAATCACTTTCCCCAAAACTATTCTTTTCAACATATAAATTACCTACTTCAAAATGAACCTTCCAATTATTAAAAAAAGTCAAAGTCTTATTATCAATTCAACCGTGACTAAAATATAACTTTTTTATTCCATCTTAACTTATAATACGAATTTTCGCCATATAAAAAGCAAACGATTTAAATATTTAAAACTCTCGTATCGTATGTCATCATTAACGATCTTGAAAATATCTTTTAAATTTTGTATTTTTGCCATTGAAAAAAGCCTTGCATGCTTTGGCTTTTATTTACGTAAAAATGTAAAGGATCAACGTAAAAAGTATGTAGTGACTGTGTGTACTTACGTGCGGCTCGGCGGGCGCAGAGGTCGCGCCATGTCCGCGCGGCGCGCTCGCGGGCAGAGTGACTTGGAGTAGTTACGAACGGCAGCAGGCTGGGGCGGGCGGGCGTAGCCCCGCGCATGTGCCCAGGGGACGAACAAAGATCAAGAAGAAACTATATAAATATTTCAATTGCTATTTTAATAGGGATAAGAGAGTCGTGGTTTAAGTAGTAACTTGCAACGTTGTAAGTTCAAACCCCGGTGGTCTGCGATAATCCTAACGATTTAAGTAAAAAAATTATGTGGGCCTCTTCGTATTTCCATTTCAAATATTTAGGACCTTACTTTAATTTTTTAATGCAAATATTTTTTTCTTGGCTTGTTACTGAAGCGTGAGATGTCTTAGGCGGAGAGTAGCTCTTGTCGCTTGTTTCTGTATACTGGCGTACGCGGCTATGTATTTAATTGTGTATGCCAATTGTTCCGTTGTGATTATAGTTAGACATCATACGGTTAAGTACCTAATTACAAAGCTACTTTAGCTGACACCGACTCCAAAAATAACAATGTACATAATTAAATCTATCTACTATCAATTGATAAAAAAATAATTTATTAAATAAATATATTGAAATAAAAATAGAACTACGTTACTCAATTAAATTAAACTAATATCAATTAAACTCCTGTTCCACCTCGTCCCGAGGGATACGAATTTGATTGTTATTTAAGCATATAGGTAGGTACACATATATATTTGAATGTTATGTTAAAAAAAATATAAGATAAATTAAAGACACAAGAACACGCTTTTTTTTACTTATAATTTCGATTTTATTACATTATGCCTGCCCTTAGGGGAAACGGCGTATAATATATAATAGTCTTGAGTTTGAGTTTCTAATAATATTAGCTCACTTCAATAATTACTTACACATTTTCTTCGTTTTCTTCATAAGTAGTCAATCAGTAGTGGGCGGGCGGGCCGCCCTGCTGCCGTGGGCGGGGCGCAGTCGACCACGCCCAGTCAATGCGACCCACTTTACAGCAATCACTTGACAAGTGCTATCCAGAATATCTGGAATGTAATTACTGAATAAAAGTGCAAAGTAGTCTTAATTTCGTGACAATTGCGATGCACCATTGTCCATATTTAGACGACTAAGTAGAAGAAGAAGATTACAGGACTAGGTACCTACAGTCGGGATTCGTACTTGCAGTATTTGTGTTTCAGGCAACTACACGAACCACTCGGCCACCACGGTGACTTTGGACGGATGTTAATCTACCTAGCTAAAATAAAATAAGCTATTCATTTAGTCTTTACAATACCAGTTCTTTTTTACGACTGAAGTGGAAAACATGCATGCGGCGCCGGAAAATGAAATAATTAATTCGCCAGAATACGGTTAGTTACATAATATGATGTTTAAATGTATACAATGATTGAATCGCGCCACATAATATTGGCATGCGATTTTTTCTGTAGGTAGGTATTTTAATATAATAAACCTAAATACAACTTCTTGGCACCCTTCCGCGTGACAGAGATACGGGTAATTTTTTCTATTTATAGGTATAAACTACCTATAAATAGAAAAAGTTACCGATTTTGATGAAATGTATTATTAATTTGTATTATGATATAAATAAAATTATAGCTGATCATAAATATATAATCTTATATTCTGTCAACAACAATAAAGTAAGATATAGACTTTATATATGCATATTCACGCCAGATTCCTTACTAATACCACAAATACTTACAATGCAAAATTTTAAAATCAATAAATGATGAATAATTGGATAGTAAGCGGTAATCACCTATGAGCCACCACATATGAACGCTCGAATTGCTCGCACGTTGTCGACTTTATGTTGAGGATTCTAGCTGTGTCAGCAGTATACCTGAGAGACAAGGCGCTCCGTTCTGCTAGCACAGTTTTACTTTGTTCACCACAAAAAAAGCCCTTCTAAGGATCAGCGTCATTTTAATAAGATCGTCTGTTAAGTGACGGTTCTTTCCCGGGTACGAACAGTTTAAAACTTTTTCTCTGTGTCCTTCCCCTGTAGGGCTGTTTTTTAGCAACCGTGTTTTTTAAGGTACCAAGACGTGTTTTAATTATTTTGTATATACCACCTAAATTTATCTCTGGCGGATTGTGGGTGTGTGGGTACTAACTACACACCTCTGCCTACTCCTTCGGGGACCCTTATGGGAAGGTGTGAGGATATATATACCACAGACATGTTTCCCAATGCTCTAAATAGGACAGTCGATGACAACTGCAAATCTTCCTGCGGGTTGTATCTTTTCGCTGATGATGATGATGGCGCGGGATGATTCATTATTGTTTGGCGGAACAGAGAGACGGAGTGTCCCGTCCGCGGTATTATTTATAGATTTCGAGAAGTACACAAAGCGTAGCCAAGAATTGGCAGACGGGCAGATATGCTGAACAATCATTAATAATGATAAAAGCAGAAAAAAATTATAAGTCCTATTCCAAAAAACGTGTAATAAAATTTGAATAAATAGTAGTTAAAAAAAACTAAAAAACACGCTTTTTATAGAATTCCGAACTAAAAAATAGAAAATAAACTTCGATAATATCTTAAAAAGCGTGGGGTGCATGGTGTCAATAGTTATAAATATTTTATTGACATTGTGTGAGTGATATTTTGGTTTTATATTATGGTCACACTCATTGCTGCTGGATAATTATTTAACAACATTATACAACCTATAAATAGTATGTAGCGAGCCAATATGAAGGTTAATGAATGTGGTTAAAGAGGTCTGTACATCTAAAGAGAACTGGCCTAGTACTGCGTAGTGGCCGAGTGGTTCCAGCTAATTGCAACAGAAAGGTTGTAAGTTCAAATCCCGACCAATGAGTTTTTTGAACTCAAATACAGTGATTAGTCACACCACGAGCTTTATGGTGAAGGAAGGCATCGAGAGGAAATCTGCATAGTTTTGAGAAGAAATTCAAAGGCGTATGAATAGTCGTGCTTGAGTAACGAGACGATGGATTCACCATCTGTCACGTAGGCACCTATTATAAATCTCTGGTGGAAAGTGGGTGTGTGAGTACTACCTACACACCTCTGCCCACCCCTTCGGGGGCCTTCTAGGATGGCGTGAAGATATGTTACTTAAGTATCTAAATAATTATTCCAGAGAGCTTATAGAATCTACTTGAGTCCTCCACTATCTATAACATATAAAGTTATGTATGCTTTGTTCGATGTTTCTGTGATGAAAAATTTTTAGTTTTTTAATTCAATTTATTAACATAAATTCATTATATATCCATTCGAAAAAAATCGATACTCAAGGGCGTAATTCATTCTCTAAAACCCTCAAGTTCAACCAGTACATTAAATTAATACAAACTCGGGAGCCCCTCCTAACGAACACAACAACAGCATACTTCGATGTGCTGTATATACTAAACATCCTTTGTGCCAGCTTGCCCCCCCCCCCCCCCCCCCCCAACCCTCTAATAGTATAGGTAGCCTGATACAGACCGTTCTTTGCCTTCAAATAAGGCGCCCAAAACATGCCGCCATCAAGCTAGATAACGACATAACGGTCCTACAAGAAGCCTGTGCTAACGGCAACACTTAACATAACCTACCGATGTTCGTCTTCACCGATGAGGGTCGACGCTCGGAAGTCGAGATTCGCCCTGTGCCAAGCCTGTAGCATTAAACCAGCTCTAGTATTATTTAAATAATATCCCCGCGATCCGCAACGCCCAAAGACAAGGTTCGAACCCCACAGATGTGTGTGTAAGTGCATGACAGGCCTTTTGGCCAGCCATTGTTCGGTTAAATAGCAAAAGTTAATTCGGTACTCACGCTACGACTGAAAATAAAAAAATACTCTCAATTTGTTTAATTTAGTTATACATATAAAGCCGTGGTGGCCGAGTGGTTCGAGCAGTTGCCTGCGACACAAAGATCGCAAGTTCAAATCCCGACTGTACAAATGAGTTTTTCTTAACTTAAGTACAGTGATTAGTCACACCACGAGCTTTACGGTGAAGGAAAACATCGTGAGGAAACCTGCATACGTCTGAGAAGAAATGCAAAGGCGTATGTATAGACGTGCTTGAGTCACGGCGATGGACTCGCCATCTGTCACGTTAGCACCTAATATACCTCTGGCGGAAAGTGGGTGTGTGGGTATTACCCATACATCTCTGCCTACCCCTTCGGGGACCCTTGTGGGAAGGCGTGAGGATATATTATATTATATTATTTATAGTTATACATCTGTTCGCTTCTAAACACAAAAGCAGACTATAAAAAAAACGATTAAAAGACTAGTTTGCATGTCAAGAAGAAATTTAAACAACATTGGGCGGATCCAATCTAAAATGTATTTTCTTGACCAATGGGACACCTCCAGGCGTGCATGCAGTGTAAAAATGTCTCCGCTTGTGTATTAGTATTGCTGAATACTTTCGCTTTATTTTAACAAACCAAACGCGGGTGTACTCGCTACTAGATTATACTAAACTTAATATTTTATAGTGTTCTTTGACTTCCAAGCATCCAACACAGGTACGCCTATTTTATTGGTGATCACTTTCTTCGCTCGTGACTTCAATGACAGATGATACTCTATTAGTGTTTTTTGTATTTGTAAATAAAAACAAAGCAGGTTTACCAAATACATTAAACGAATACGTTTGCACAAATAAAATAGAACGTTGACGTAATCATATCGTTTTGGCTTAGCGTCGTAATTATCAGATTCGCATTTGAAGTGCTCATTGTAAATTGGGACGTCTGTTTGTTCTGTGATTACAAGTACTTGAAAGTTAGTGCAACTTTTTTGTGCAGATATGGCCGACGAAATGGATCCTTGCGAGTGCCTGTGGAATCATGAGCTGGCGATGCGTCGGCTCATCTCACTGGTAAGTGCTCATCTAAATATTTAAAATGACCTTGTTTTATATTTATACATTCGGATATTTACACGTATACAATGAAGTCGTCTCGTTATGCCCAATCTTGTTAAAAAGCAGGCTATTTAATAATTTTTTGCTCTCATAACTAACCAGTTGTACTTTGTATTCTTTGTATACAACCATTTGTAACATAATCTTGCTGTGGTTGCTTAATTAAAAATCATAAAATAATAAAAAAGCAACTGGCTAATTTCAATTTTTATTTTTGATGTTACAATGGAACCTTTAGAATAAATCATTATCAAGTTTATAAACTAAAACATTTTACATATTACCACTATTTAACTCTTCCATAATTTTTTAAAAGATTGAACATCATTTATATTACAATCAATATTTTGTTCAATAATACCTCTTTACTAAAGAAATAGTCTTTATAAATCATTGCATAGGACTGTAAGTATGTGTGCATTCCAAACAGGAAATTGATATTCAAATAGTGCCAACACAACACAATGTCTCATTGTATTGTCTCTGTTTCAAGTTGTTGGAGAAATTGTAAAATACTAAGCTATGGCTTAGAGCTCATCTGGTTGTCTATGTACAACATGCCCAGCATTTACCCATGCAGTAAACTTTCATGATTTAATAATCTAATTGTCTTGACTTACATACTTCCTCACTATTTGGTATAATATTTATACCCATCATTAATTGAAGATCTCCACTGTATCTTTTTCTAGATATAAATGTATGGACAAAGCTTGGCTTTACTAAAACTACGGATTTCAATAATAAAAAACGATTACTTAACAGACCGATTTAGATGGAGTAATGAGTAGACTTACAGACCCAGGTTGAAAAAGCTAGTATTTATGTGATACTAAATGGATTTTCATACATAGATATCATTCAGATATAGATAGTGCCATCCACGAAGACGCACCCCACTATTCTTCCTCACAGTTTAGTGTAAGTGTGCAAACTTCCATTAATATTTGAGTATTACACACTGATTACCACACTCACACTCCCTGCATCCCGGAACCCCCTTGCTAGAAATTGGTGGGGCGCGTCTCTGTGGATGGCACTATCTATACCAAAGGCATTGTAACTACTTTATAATTACAATGAGATACATAATACAATTAAATTTTTTAAATAAAATTGGTGTTCTACTCTCTCTGACTATTCTGTGAGGGACTTGGCATTATAATGTATGTGTGTACTTTAAGTTGTCCTTTATTGTATTGGTCAATGAAACAACAATTCTGTTGTTGGCTTTGAAATTCCAATTATTTTAACTAATTGAATGTACATTGTTAAGCACAACATACCACTTTTAGCTGTTATCAAACCTTCAATTACTAGTAGTTTAAGAGCCTTTTCTTACATAGAAATGAACTATGTACCTCTCTTATTACAGTACAGTCTCATTGATCGGTATTCTTGCAAAAAACTTTACATTATATTTCTTCAAAACATACCAGAAAAAGTTTTTATTCAATTACTATGACTTGAAGGGCATTATAGGATTTTATGATTAACTAGCTGTGCCGGCCACTACGTCCGCGAGGGATAAAAAAAACAAATGTATCTTAAGTTACTCCTTTTTACATCGGCTATCTGCTAGTGAAAGTCCCGTCAAAATCGGTCCAGTCGTTTCAGAGATTAGCCGGAACAGACAGACAGACAGACAAAATAAAAAATAAATGATATTTTGGTATATGTACCGTGTACATACATCCATATACAGTTAGTACAAAGTGGTTATTTCAATATTACAAACAGACACTCCAATTTTATTTATATGTATAGATTACTTATTAAAATTATGTGTTTCATATGAGTACAAATATATACATCTATATATATATATATGTAAATGTTTTGTTGGTTTGTGTACGCTTCAAAAACTCAAAAAGTTCTGCACCAATCCTGCTGAAATTTTTGCATGATATTTAATCCGCATCAAGGATTGTTTTTATCTATCTTTTGCATCAGTCACATATCCACAGCGAAGCGTAGCAGGGTACAGCTATTCTTTATATAAATTCCTTTATTTTATACTAGCTGTCCCGCCCAGCTTCGCTTGGGTGAGAAAGTAAAATTTCCTGAAATACGGTCGCAGCGCCACCTATCGGGGCTAATTTTGAACCTAAACCATTCTCGAATCCACCTGAAGACATACAGAAAATTTCATTAAAATCAGCCTGGCCGTTTAGGAGGAGTTCAGCGACATACACACGCACAGATTAAAAATTATATATACTTTTTTAATATTTTTTTTCATACAAACCTTCTTCTGACAATAAAGGATACATAAAAGAAATATTTATCCAATTTGGTGTAGTCGTTTGGAAGTTATGCGCGTACAAACATTTCGGTGATTCATTTTTATATATATAGATTTTTTATATATATAGACCTGACAGCCCCTAATTTTTAATAGAGTAACATTAGTGAGATAGAACTGCAATTAATTGGCTAGAAATAGATGCATCATATGCTATTATACTTCTAGAAATTAATTGGATAGGTATTGATGATACCCAATCAGTAACCAAATAAATTTATCTGAATTATACTTTTTAATAAAGTGAACCTAAAGGCTTCTAAAAATGCGATTTAAACGTATTACTGCATGGTTATGGATATTGCTAAGAATCTAATGTCATTATAAGAGCATATAAATTTCATTTGGTCTAAGATTTTAATGAGGTTTTATTTCTATGTCTATTTGAACTAAACTGCATTTTAGCTTACTGCTATTAGAAGGTTATCCGTTTGAAAACTGGAGCAGATTTCAACATAGTTTAAATTATCTTATCTTATTCTGCTGTGCTGCTACCATAAAGCATTATGAAGTAGGAACAAGGAACTTTTTTTATTAGCCATTGTAATGATGGGCATAAAAAAGAGAGAAAGAGAAGTTTCAGTTGGAAGATCATACATAAAGATTGATGTCTTTTGTCTTCTCATTTTTATGTATATCACTAAGGTGGCAGACATGCATGCAGGTTGTTTGATGGTAAGTTGTTACCGCCGTCTATAGATGCTTGCAACGCTAAGTGTATCGCGCGCGTTGCCTACCCGACAGGTTTCACAACCTTCTTGGAGAAATCCATGCTGTTCTCACTAGAGAAAACCTCAAACTCCAAGAACCAGTCCAGTGATGTTATACTAAAAACCGCAGTAGTGAAATATATATTGCGCATTTTAATGTCTTTCTAATTGGTTTATTCATCGCGTTGTCGTTGCTGTAAAATTCAAACAATAAATTGTTTACAAATGCTAATGATCTACACCAGTCTCGTATTGTTTCAAGTGTTCGTGCATACTGTTGATATTAATAAATTACCACAATTGACGATTCCGACTTATCAATATGGTTAATAAAGTGAATTAAAAGTTGTAGCAATTTAAGAAGTTATTTCTTTTTTAGTATTCGAGTGGCAGCATAATACCTTATTTAATAAAAAGCTTTTCTATCCTAACCGGATTACCATATGTGTGAATGAATACGTAGTAAATCCAAGACTAAAACTCGTGTTCGTTATCACTCGGCTATCAGGCCATGTCTCAGAAAGCCGTTTTTCCGCACAGCCTCCCGCCGGACGTTCAACTAATAATATTTTCAAGACGTTTGTCATTATGTGTAGTCCACATTATTTGATTAGTACGTCACTACGGACGTACCTATTTCGAATTCTAACGAAATGAGTGAACGAGAAATACGAACATTCTAATTGCCTTTCTCCTCCTCCCTCCTCACGATATTATCTTCACCATAATGCTAGTATTGTTTTAATACCTAGTTACACATAACACATAGTGTAAGGTACTATTTTCCAAGCAGAAGCATATTTTGTATACGGCAATGTTTCAAGTTTGAAATATGAATGGTACCCTTGCAGCTGAGACAAGGCCAGTCGTACTGCACGGACAGCGAATGCCTGGAGCAGTTGCCGGGGATGCCGGCGGGCTCGTCGGCTGGCAACAGCTTCATCACCATGTTCCTGGTGATGGCGCTTGCAGTGGCCATGTACATGCTGCGCCCGCGCCGCAACCAGATACAGGACGCCGCCAAGCCCCCGCGCAACACACAGGTAACACACCATCATTAATATCATATCATATATCATTCATAATAATCTGCCCCTACGATAAAGTTATAGATGTAGAATCTGTCTACGTTTTCGCATTTTTATGTTGTTTGTGGTTTCTGAAAAAACACAAAATTAATATTTCTTACCCCCGTTAATAATGTTGTCATTTTGTTGTTTTTAGGGCGTCTTGCGAATATATTCATGATACCCGACAAGTTCCTGAAGATAAATGTAATATTTTCTTAGTGCCTGTAAGAACAGGACTTCTTTATCACACTTGTAACATAGTAACATTGTTCACAAGGGGTAGGCAGAAGTGTGTAGGAACTACACATCCACTTTCCGCCGGAGATATATGTTAAAGTGCCAATTAGATAAATGGCGAGTCCATCGCCTTTCTAAAGCACGACCATTCATACTTCTTAAACGTATGTAGGCTTCCTCTTGATGTTTTCCTTCACCGTTAAAAACTTGGTGTGGCTAATCCCTGTAGGTACTAAGTTTAGAAAAGATAATTGGTACAGTCGGGATACGAACTTGCAATCTTTGTGTTGCAGGCAACTAGTCGAACCACTCGGCTACCACGACTCTTGAAATTGAGTGTTAAATAATTACGACACGTTATTTATATTAAACCTACGGTTCTAATTGATAATGTTTTATATCTACACGCCTACTCAGCGGCCGTTGTGATAAAATACGAGATGAGACGGCTTGGGCTGACCCGTACCTACATACATACATCTAGCTACTCATGATACGCATTAAAATTCTCTTCTGGCCAGTGATGAAAGTCGTGATTCATGCAGTTTGCTATTCTTCACAGTTTATTCTTCCTCATAGTTTAAAGTGTAAGTGTGCAACCTTCCACCAATGTGGGAGGAGTATTATCGGTACACACTGATTACCTGTGAGTGCACACGCACACTGCAATGAATAGACTAGGGTTATACTGCTCTCTCTATGACTCTCTCGACTACAAATTGGTGGGGCGCATCTTCGTGGATGGAACTATCTATGATTAGGTATATCTACATATATTATCGCAGTGTTAAGATAAAAAACAAAAACATATCGTCATAATCTTACCTGCTTTGAAGTATCATAACAAGTAAACTAAAAATTACAGCCAAATAGCACTGCATCTAGGTTTGTATTGTTCCTGCTAATTCTATAGTATGTTGAATGTCTGTAATGCCGCGGGAGTAGTATGCCTGCGTTTCATGCTGGTGATAAGGTTGGCGACGAGTGAGTCATGCCACTGATAGAGCCGGAAGTATGGCAGTTTGTCACGTGTATTATGATGCACGTAAAACTGAAATGCCTGCTATTGTGCAGTACTGAAAGGTGAGTAAGGTTTCCAGCGCCTCCTAAAGAGCTTTTGTTGCTTATACATACATATCGTCACGCCGAGTCCCCAACGGGGTAGGCAGAAATTATAGAGCGCCAGTTCTCTCTAGACTTACATACCTTGCTTATAAAATTGGTATAATAACAAATACATACATATTCCCTCTGAAAGAATTAGTAAAGCGCTAGGATAATCCTGCAAGCATCGATAAGCTACGATAGCCGCTCGATGTGTTTGCCACCCTTAATGGAGCTCATAGTGCGTGGTCTCTGCACTTAAAGATTAGAATAGAATACAAACGCTTTATAGACAACTGCGATGTGCTCTGGAGTGAATGAAGGTACTTTCCTACTGTCCTGGACACTGTTCGAGAGGTTTCGTTGTGCGCTACCTCGGAAACTGCACTTATCTGTGCTAGCTGATATTCTGCAGTCCTGGAAGCTCAACTGTTATAGAGTATATACTAAAATGGCTTTATTTTAGCGCGAGCGATCGACCGTATGGTACAATACTAATATATAGCGCTATATCTAGGTTAGATTAGAAATTTGTCTGGCTGACTTAACGCTGCCAGTACGGATTTCTTTGTCCAGCGGCCCTAGCGGTTTGCATGTATATATCCTGCTTTCTAATTGGCTGTCGAAACTTTTCTTTCGACCAATATCCTTTTTGATTGCGACAAGATTGTAGCAGCCCATAACCCGTATTCCGTATGCGATGCAAAAATGAACGATTGTGTATCGAAATGTTCGTGTACTATTTCCAGATCCAAGTTTGAGTCTTTTATCAAGTTGCTACTAAATCTCCGGCAGTGTTTTGCTTGCTGTGTAGCATGCAAAACACTGCAAGCGAAGCTCTGCCTTCCCATTCGGGGACCCTTATGGGAAGGCGTATATACATTTACGTACGTACGGCGTACGTAATACAGTGTAGCCTTAATATAACGAGCCTCAATACAGTGAATTTCACGATATAACTATTGTTTTAATCGCCTAAGACTTCTCATAGGAGCTAGTGTAAAATATAACTTCACATTACGAATACATCAATTAAAAACCTGTTTATAATAAATTTTTAATCCGTGCAGAATATAGATAGAAAGTATTAATGACCTCTATTTAACTCATTGTTTCAAATTATAACGTTTACATAACGTTTTTACCTTGATAAAAGGAATCTTAATCCAAATTAACCTCTATATAACAAACCTCATTGTAAAAAACTACTTGGTATCACGAATATTTTGTAGTTGCCTTCAGTTTCGTTATATCGAGCTTGCACTGTATGATAATTGAAAAATATTCATGTTTATAGGTACCTACTTTGGTCCACGTTCACGTTGAATCGCTGAACGCATTTCAATACAATAGTTTTTATTATGTTGTATTATGTAATCGATAGCCTTCACGCACTTTCTGAATCGATTTCCTGGGTTAAAAGTTTATTATAAATGTGTGACGTATATGCAGGACTGAATATCATTTCGGTTTAACCAGTCAGGAGTTGGAAACTACTATGCGTTGCTTAAGTAATCACATGTGGAGCGAGAACAGGAAACGTTTATTATAGAAGTGTTCGTGGCACGTTAACCATTGTAAACGGCTAACTTTATAACTAGTATGTACGAACACGCCTAACACATGTATGAAATGTAATGCAATCGTACCAGCAGTCGACTGTAGGGTTCCGATAACAAACATGAGTGAGGGAGAACGAATGTTGATATAACGGATTATTTCTATCGGATTTTTACATAGTATAGTAGGTACCTACGTAAAATTGTAGAGACAGTTCCAGCGAGGTTTTATTACATCTTGCCGTCCGCTCTGGGGATTTGTTAGAGGAAAGGAATAGGTATCATTAAGTACTCAGACTTTGAATGAATCTAAGCAAGCGGAAAGTCTGTGTCACATTGGTTGTAACAGTGACCAGAGTACACTCTTCGTATCCTCGCGCCTTCCCACAAGGGTCTCCGAAGGGGTAGGCAGAGGTGTACACCCACTTTTCGCCAGAGATATTTTATGATGTCCGTAGCCAAATAACACAATTTTTTGTGTTTTGTTCCTACGCGGTGAATAAGGTTTCCAGTAATGAGCTCCTTGGGGAGGGGGGAGGATTGTTACATTGTGTTGGAAGCAGAGGGATTAAACCCATTATGCTGCCAACACACTATAACTCTCCGAACACAGAGTGGCAACACGCAAGTGATACTTCAGTATCGTGAGCGTAAATAGGCTGCGGTAACCGTTTCCCATCAGATGGGCCGTGTGCTTGTTTGCCACTCTTGTTGAATAAAAAAAAAAAAAGATGAAGAAAAATGATATTTAACTGTACAAACTATGTGATATGTCCAGATTGTGACTATGCTGCCATGGTCAAAATTATTCTTAAAGCTAATTACTTTTTCTACGCTTGAAGGTTATTGTAAAATAAAACTCAGCCAAGCTCGAAATATCGAGAGAGCCAGGCTATATTATGAAACTAGCTTTATAACTGCACCCAATCAATATTTGTCAATTGGATGTCGTAACAATTACAGTTGCAATGTTGCGGTTGAACTACTTTGTTACGTGACTGCGGCATTTTGCGTTTTCTTTTTCTTTCTCTTAAATTAACAAAACATTACATTTATTGATACCTATCCGATATCTGTTATCTAAATTCATTTAGTTTATTTAATAACTGACGTAATAAAGAAATTACAGTTAAATGTTCGACTATGTATAATTAGCTGTTCGGGTTCTAGTTACAGCTCCTTAGCTCGTGAAACGGCCACGCTTTAAAAGAAGGTCCTAGCCCCAAGCTAAAGTTACTCTACCTTTACTTTTGTACTAAACAGTAGCGTAACTATACCATCTGAAAAGCTCGTGCCAAAGTAAATACACTTCTCATCAGAAAAATCGAAACACCTTGCAAGTTTATGTTTTGTACGAATAATATGAGGTATTATTCACCACTATACGACATTCGACATATTCCTAAATATACACATTATGTGTTCTCCAAAACACACAGCGTTGGTTGAAGAAGCTGTCTCTAGATCTCGCCATTTTGCCAAATTAAATGGAATAACTTACCAAGTTTCCATGTTTTTATACTTCTCTCTCTTTCACTCGCAGTAGCGCGCGCCAAATTTGCTCTATCCTGGAGCGCGGTGTCAACTGTCACTCATAGCGTCTTTAGATTTTGCCGCCAATGGATGCAAAATCTTGTTTTGTAAACTAAATTTATGTTATTATAAGTGTTATACACTTAAAACTACAGGAAATGTTTAAATAATAGTCGTGGAAGTTCGATTGAATTATTTTTTTTTAAGTTGAGTGCGCGTAATTCTTGTTCGGTACTAATGTTTGTACCAATACCAAAACCGAGGCTTCCGCGATTGCAGTGCTCAGGTAAATGATCGACCAGCGGTATTCCGTGATAGTCACTGACCGTGGTGATCCCTCTCTCAGTCTGAGTGAAGAGGATGAGAAGAGTTTTTTATCCTCGGAGGATGAGGTAGCGGCTTCAACAGCCAAGAAAAGAAAGCGAACTACGCATAAGGATTCTGATTCCGATTATTGCAGTGAAAACTGAAGGTACCAGGTAAACTTTATATCAGGATATATGTTACAGTTGCCACAGTATTGTCAACTTCATCATAGGCTACAATAAAAGTCGGAGTTCCCTGACTCTGCCAGTGCTGGTAACTCCTAAGTCAACCTTAGCATTTTAACACCACTCATTCCGGCACGCAAAAATTGCATACGTTATGGCAAATAAGATTGCTATCTTATTTTGGCTTATTAAAATTAATCAATCTTAAAATAAATTAAGATTCATGTTAGTTCAAGATACTTCGGATTAGTTAGCATCTGCAGAAGCAGTGTTAACTCCGGCCAAGAAGGTCTATATACTACTAGAGTAAAGGATTTATTATAGCAGGGCTTGTAAGATTTATAAGTAGTAGTAGGGCAGCAACAAATTTACAAGAATTATCCCTAAGTAAATATTTGTGAGAAAGCTGCCACATTCTTTTGTCCAGGTGTCCTTACTGTATTATGATAATAACATGGTGGTAATTTGTGGTACAAGTTAAAGGGAAAGTATATATTGAAAATGAAAGTCGTGTCGGCAGAATGGTTCAAGTAGTTGCCTGCAACAATGATTGCAAGTTTAAATCCTGACTGTCCCGATTAGCTTGTCCACGCTTAAGTACAGTGATTCATCAATCAGTCGATTTATGGTGAAGGGAAATATTGAGAGGATCCTTCATATGTTTGAGAAGAAATTGAAAGGTGTATATATAATTGTGGTTTAAGTAATGACAATGTACTTGCCATCTGTCACATTGGCACCTAAAGTAGAAAATACATGTCTGTAGGAAAGAGGGTGAGCAGGTTTTTGCTACACACTTCTGCCTACCCCTTTTGGGACGGAGTGAAGATAAAAAAAGAAGTTAAAATGTTCTTTAATGATATTTATGTATGAATTTACTGTAAGAAGGTTAGAGCATCCCTGTCAGACATAAGCTCCAAACTTAACTTAGCTTAACCAAGGAGAGATAGACAGAAGGGGATAAAATCCTTAATCAATAAATGTAAAGGCGATGGACTCGCCATCTGTCACGTTGGCACCTAATATACCTCTGGCGGAAAGTGGGTGTGTGGGTATTACCTATACACCTCTGCCTACCCCTTCGGGGACCCTTGTGGGAAGGCGTGAGGATATATTATATATTATTTACAATAATTGTATACACATGTACATGCATAAATGCACCAGAATACCTAAGATCCAGAAGGAATCCCAGAGATCAGAACTGAGATTTGAATAGAGGTGAGAGATGACTTTTTAAGTGGGCTTAGAGGTTGTAAGTCAAGGGGAAAATTTCCCAATAACACTAGAGCTTACATGCTTACATGAGAACTTCAGGGAGGTTGCGCTTCTTAAGCCAACCAAAGAGCTACAGTATGAATTCATTCTGAAATTCAGAATAGCAAGTATTATACCCTTCACGAAGACTCTTATACAATATTGTAACAAAGTTTGTTTGGAAAGATATAAAGTAGAGAAACAAGTTTATTTTTAAATAGAGCTGTACTCTGAAATGACAAAAACAATATTAAAGAAGCAAAGATCTTACAGAGACATGAAACCTGTCCAAGTTTAAGTTATTCATAGTTAAGAACGCAGGTAGCATTCAAGGTCCATATTCAACCTATGGGAAGTATAATGGTGAGAGTATAATATACAGTCAGGCTGCGGACTTCATAGCAGTAGAAACTAACTACCTGGCAGCAGAATTGTACTGTAAAGGTAGCAGGGTACATGCTAACTTAGATAATGTTTTACTTGGCTACTAGAGCAAGTCAATTTAGTTTCCCAGTTTTCAGAAACTGCAGCCTTTGGCAGCCCATGGCTGGCACATAGATGTCCAGAAAGTCTCTAAGTAACTCAGTTACAGAATTGATAAAGCCGGACTTTACCAATCTGTTTACTACAAAATGAAGTAGTAGGGTGAGCACTTTGTCACCAAAGGTAAACCTGGACAAATACTATTACTACCCTATCTTGTGTACCAGAAGCTGAGATGCTGGCAAGATGCCATAGATCACAATGCTATTGCACCATACAAGTCACCAATAACTCGCTTTCATACCACATATGCAGCAGATGTGGGCTGGAGTGCTCAGCTGAATGAATATTACCTTTCATTAGCCTGGCAAGATCAGTTTTATTGGCATTTAAGCCAGTGGGAGAAGTTGGCTATGTCTGGAGCAATAAGACAAGCATATACATAGCCTTCTCTTGAATACTCAGATTGTGGTGGGCAACAAAATGTTATTAGAGTGTTGTAGGGTTAATGCGGTACTCAATCTAGTGTCCTCCTAAACCTAACTACCAGACTATTGGAGTTAACAGATCACTTAGGCACCACTCTCTGACTATCTCACTGATGAGATTAAGTGTCAGAGCCGACCGCCTCTCAAGAAACGGATCCGTCCCTGAATGACAACTGTTTTACCTGGCCTCGGGGGCCATGTTAAAAAGATAAAGGAGTCTCAGAATCAAGCCGTGTCGGAATGGCACCTGGGTTACTAGGCCTCGAAGGCCATACTTCTAAGAAAGGGAGGTCCCAGACGGACTTAAGAGCTTTCCCAACCTATCGCCTCTTACAAGAAACACACCCGTGTCGGAATGACACCTGTTGCCCCAGGCCTCGGGGGCCAAATTTCAAAAGTGGGGCGTCCCGGACGTAGTCGGCCGTTGTGCGACGTAACGTCATTGGGACTCGGATGGTTTGGCATGATTTTGCGATGCGTACCGTCCAAGGCGACAGTTTCAATTGGGCTAGTTATTTTCCTCCGCCAAACTTAAGTCCATGCCGTTTCATTACGGCAGGTAGAATATCGATTGCCCCTCATTGGATTCGGTTTACACTGCCCGAGGAAAGCAAGAGCTTACGAGGAATCGGTATCAAAAGCGGACCTATGCAGGAAGCTATGTATGTATCTATATATTATGTATATAGTCAGGTCTATACCGACCAGAATGTATCCCAGGGCTAGTAACAATTACCCAAGGGACTATTGAGGATGATGTACAAAATAGTAATAAGTTGAATTAAGAAAATGGGTGTCAAGGTGTCACATAAGATAAATCATAGAGCCTTGACACTATCTAGGTAACTAGATTACTTGCTAAATTATATCTTAAGAATAACTTTGCCTGCAATATGATAATTCTTCATAGATCAGTAATTTGATTTACTGTGCCACTTTAAGTGTAGATAATATATCAGATACATATTTCATGTATTATTTTCACTAAGCAAATATTAAGACCATATAATTGGTACTGGTATAACACCAGTTCCTTGCGTTAGAATACAACAAGTTTAATATTCCAGATAGTAAGGATCTGGAAGGCACATTCTTACTCTTTAACATAATTCGGAATATAATATGTAATATGATTAAAGGAAAGGGAGGGATAATATATGCCCCACATTAAAGATGGGAGGGAACTGACTCACCCTGACCATAATGTATGCCCTGTAAAGCATATCAGATGTCTTAGACGTGCCACACAAGAAAGACTAGGTCCAGTCAGGCTGCTGACTAGCTGGATAATCTCTATAATAAGTGTGGGTAAACCAACCGCTACAGGGACTACAATAACTGGCTGTATTAAAATGATATTCGAGGAGCTTAATATTGATGCTCCCTCGAGAAGTATCAGGGCTGCAGTCACTTCTAGAAGTTACCTAGAAGGCAGCTTTTGGTTAAATAAAGAAAAAAATTATATACAAAGCCATGAAGCTTTTATACTGACCCCAGGTAGATCTGATCATTCTCAGGAATGAATGAAGAAATTTCATGTTTTTTAATTATAATATTGTTATTGTTGTACTGCTATTTTTACAATATTGATATCATTTAAGATTTTAATGATAACCTAGTATTATTACTTTTACTTCTATCTCAATAGGAGCAGTTTGGCTCAGATTATCGTTTCTTTTGTTGAAAAGATATTAATTTCATCAAAGCATTATTCCATAAAATAAGTAAGAAGTTTTGCAAATAGCACAATACTTCAAGAGATCCTCTCTTGGTTGTTCTGTTTAACAGAGGATTTGAGTTTATCTCAATTTATTAATTTATCACATAGCGTCTACAATCAGATACTGATTCTCTTTCACCAGCAGATAACAAACAGGTCTTCAACCAACGCTGTGTGTTTTGGAGAACACATAATAGAACTGTTTTGCATTCCAACAAAACAGATATTATGTGTGCGAAGAAACACACAGCGTTGCAGCAAGGGCTTGCTGGTGGATATTGAAGACTTCTATGAGTGACAGTTGACACCGCGCTCCAGGATAGAGCAAATTTGGCGCGCGCTACTGCGAGTGAAAGAGAGAGAAGTATAAAAACATGGAAACTTGGTAAGTTATTCCATTTAATTTGGCAAAATGGCGAGATCTAGAGACAGCTTCTTCAACCAACGCTGTGTGTTTCTTCGCACACATAATATCTGTTTTGTTGGAATGCAAAACAGTTCTATTTTTATGATAATCCTTACAAAACATAAACTTGAAACGTAACGTAAACTAAACGTTCCCGGAACTCAGGCTACGATAGACATAGTAAAAACGTTTCTAGCGACATAGTTAATCTACAGTCAGAGTGTGGACTATAACAATAATTACATTGTTAATATTAGCTTTGTTCCCAGGATCATGACGGAGCCCCGCCCACGCCGCCAAGAATTTAATGGTCTACGCTTGTTCATCGCCAGGGATCGTTACTAATTTGAATTCCAGTAATTGTAACATAACGATGTGACACAGTCGAACGTATAAATGTTAAATTGTGATCTCGATAGCCGATATCACAAATTGTGCGTAGCTGTGTAATATATTGTGTATAGGTATACAATAATATAAATAATTATACTACTTACAATAATCGAATTGTTGGGCCGAAGGTTTCAACATTCCATGGCTATAGCCCGGTTTGTAGTTATCCTAAGGAACTCTAAAGTTTAACTATTGTGATTTGTGATTTCTGTATCGTTAAATAATGCTGTCATTAAAACTGATTCCCGCGATTAACGCAAAGTGATTGTCTATGGTTCCATATTTGTTTATCGTTTTGATATTTGGTGCTATAATTTATTTATTGGACAGAAGCGCAAATTCTCAAGAGGACAACGTGACTTACTTGTTCAAGTCACAAGCGAAAATACTAAAGTTATATCAATTGCAGGTGGAAACATCACATAGGTTTGTGTGCAATATCTCAAAATCTTCGAAATATTATGTATTGTAGATCTGATGTATGTGGGGTAAATAGCAACGCTCGTACTGTAGGACCATGTCGTGATGTAAAAAAATATTAAAATTTTGAAATAATTATAGACGTTCTCTGGGTAATCCTTAAAGCTATGTCGATAACCTGCCTTCAGCACGGATTTGTTGTAATTACTCATAACACGCCCGGACTTGACTCTACGTCTACTTACTATACAAGCATCCATTAAATATATGTTTAATTATTGTTTTATTATGCACTTTGATTTTGCTTGTTACACTTAGTTAATAATAATAATAATCAAGTTTAGTAGCATATATTATTAAGACTTAATACCTAAGAGCCTGTCCAGAAAGCGCGATTTACGCGCGCGTCTACTCGCGCGTTTTCATTTGCTTTGCGTCCAGATGCGGCGAAATCACGCGCGCATGTGATGAGACGGATTTGGTCAGTTATAAACATGAACTCGGATACAGCGGTTGTGTTGTGGCTTGCATACCGTCGATGGAGACGTCGTAAACGAAGAGTAAGTCGACGATTTAACGTGCATCCCATTCTACGTGACAGAATGACGCGTATGTTTATAACTTTATATCCAAAACTCAGAGAATATAGTGAAAAGTTTTTCAACTACTTTCGGATGTACTTATTCGGACTTTTCTCAATTTCGTCAATAAAAAGTTCCGTGTCTCAGTTTTCACGCTCCATTTTTAACCGAATACGTCCACTCGCCACGGACACGCGCGTAGTGTTGGACGCTGCAATGGCGCCGGAGTATCTCGACTCGCGCGGCGCACGCGCGTAAAACGAGCGAGTCGAGAGTCCCGCTCATTGCAATCGTTTTACGCGCGTGTGAGGTAACGCGCGAGAGCATCTGGACGGAAGGTATGTAGCTCTAGTAACTCGAGAACGCGCGAGTGCCTACGCGCGTAAATCGCGCTTTCTGGACAGGCTCTAACTCATTACCCTAAATGGAGCACTGAGAATTTGAAATAATTGAAACAGTTCGTGATCGCTTAAAAACAATCGGGTTTTGACATGGCACACGTCATTGGCACATTCCGATATAACTTGAATAACACTTGATACTAGCCACTATGGACTACAGAAAAAAATTAAAAAATGAACTAATTATGGGGATAAAAGACGTGAATTCACAAAATTCTGCCCCTTTGTAAGTCTTGATCGTGTCATGTGGTCCAATATTACCTTTCTGGACGAATTGTAATTCCATTAGTTTAAGTCTTCACGCGTTTGGACTTGGGTTTGGTGTATTTATCAATAATTTTATATTTATATGATTACAATTGCTGTATATTGAAAAACCACTCGAGATTATATTTATCATGAGCAGAGAAATAATAAATTATGTCTATGAAAGTCCATGGTTTTATTGCTTTTGCGTTATGTAAATGTCATCAACAAATTAATCCGCCGCTTTTCAACTAATTATTGTTACTGAGAAAAATATGATTGTTTATCTGAAAGAATGCATTGTTTATTAAGTAACGAATAATTATTATGAAGATGCCCATGATAGCAGTATTAATGAACGACTTAATTTTAAACTTCCAAATGCCACCCCTACTCTGGAGGTGGGGAGGTGTTATCATGAGTCCTGTATCCTATCGACCTCACTCTTCACTTTCTTCAGCAGTGTTTTGATCTGTTCGTACTTTCCTGTTGAATTTGGAAGATTCTCGAAGTTTATGACGTCACATATGTCTTTGGCGAACTTGTCGTCACTAGGCAGCTTCAAGTAAGATGAGGCAATGTTCATGACGGGCGTGCCGTACAAGGTAGTTTTAACATTACCGGCTTTCTGTTCGGGCGTCTTTAACACATCACTTGGATATTGTGCAATCGGGCTGTTTTTCCCTTGCACAAGTAGTTCTTCAGAAATGTTTAAGTTACTAGCTCCATTTTCCAATTCATTGGTTTCATAACCCTTAGAAACATCAATCAATTCACTTTGTACAATGGCACTTTCATCTGCTGCATCAGTCACACTGTTATTTGCTGCATTAGTCACACTGGTGTCAATGAGGCTAGCCTCTGGGACAATATCGGGAGCCTCTTGTAAAGTGTTGTCACCCTCTAGAGCGTCTAATAACAGCTGCTTCTTCCGTTCGAGGTCGTCCAGAGACGGGCTTGTACGGCCAGTGTTGGGCTGTGAAAGATTGTCATTTGAAAATGTAACTTATTCTCACACCATACAGAAGATAATAAATGGCACTGTTTGTATGTAGTCTTGTGTTCCTGCGGTACGCTTTACAGAAGTATAAATTAAATTGATATGGGTCAATATTTGAATGGACCTTTTATGTCTTTGTTTGTTTGCATATTTAATATTAACAAAACAATAAGAGATGCCCGAATGGTTTAAGTAGTAACAACCCCGTCTGGACTAGTGAGATTTTCCGAACTTAACAGTGATTTATCATATCACGATTAGTATGGTTAAAGAAATCTTAATCTTATTTGGAATGGATTCAACAACGTATACATAGTCATGCTGGAAAAACACTCGCCATCTGTCACAGGGTGTAACACCTCTGCCCTACCCCATTGACAACCCTTACATAAGGCGTGAAGAGAGATATAAATAGGCTGAGGCTACAGCCAACTGACCTCATCCCCATCAATACTGATCACCTCCGCTGGCACAGGTATGTCCACAACCTTGGTGACTTCAATGATTTCGATGTCATCTATAGTCTTGTCTTGAGGCAAATCTTTGAGCTTGCTGTCTGGTGTTGTTGTGTCCTTGAGAGGTGATGGGGCTGGCGGAGTGGTTGGTGGAAGAGGTGGGGAAGCTGGTGTAGGGGGTGGACAGGTCGGTTGGGGCGGTAAAGGGGGAGGAGAAGTCGGTGGAGGAGGAGGAGGAGGAGAGGCTGGTGGAGGTGGTGGCGGCGGCGGAGCTTCATCCGGTAGAGGTGGAATAGAAGGAAACACTGCTACTTCTGGGAATCATAAGCAACATATATTATATAGACTAAACTAACGATGACGATAACGCATCTTTGAACTCCAAGCACACTCATCCTCCTCTATTTTACAGAAGATGGCCAAATAGCACTAACTTGGGCAGTGTTGGTTCCTGCTGTTTCCAGAACTCTACATGGCTTTGCTAGATAGAATAGGGACCTTCAAAGACCCAAAAAACATTATACCTAATGAGGTTGGCTACACACAAATGAACCACACCTATACCCACCCACACATAATTGCTTACCACCAGTTGGGTACCATATGTCACTTTTTTAAATGTATTTTGTATACAATAAAAAGTACCACAATATGGTATGGAGATGAGAGGGGCAACTTTTAACATTGAATAGTAACAATAATTATTTAAAAAAACACATACAAAAGGAACACTTCAGACATAATCAATAGGATTGTTGGCACATGTGAATGCTGTCTTGCTGTTAGTCAGACTAAATATGTCAATTATCTATTTTACTATATACTTCTCACCAGAAATATCTAAACCCTGTGAAAGTTGCAAGGTGATTCAATATTTCTGATAAAAAGTGTATTTTATTATCAAATTGTGTATATTAATTTAATGTAGCATCTCTCAATGGTAATAATAGAATAAATGTAAATTTTGCTTTACCGTCTCCACTATCAAGCTCCATCTCAGCCTGGCCCTCTTGCTGCTGCGCAGTAGCAGCGGAGGGGAAGAAGGTCAGCTTCTTGCGCTTATAAGCTTTCATGGCATTAGGAGCCAGCACTTGTAGCATTAGCATCTTGCTATCCTGCTCTGACATGGCGGGGAGGCCGTACAGATGTGCTTGCTGTAAATGAAACATCACAATTTTCAGCAGATTTAACAATTAACACTGACTTATAAATCTGTTAAATTTGCCCCTCGTAAAATTTGATTTCAACAAAAAATACTAATTTAGTTCAGCCATTCTGCCATGATTGAGTAACAAATAATCATAAATACATACTCACAATTTAACAACATTTAACATATTAGTAGAAATTCGTCATATGTATGTACCTCTTTATATCTTGAACTGGCAGGTACATTGAACCCAGGGAAATCAAGTATCTTCTTAATATCAAACTTATCCTTAGAGCCTGGTTGACATATTTCACCATCCTCGTCTTCAGGGTCTTGAGTTGCATTACCCTGGAATTTAAAGAATACACTGGTCAATCTGTTCAACATAGAAATATAATTATTTGGGCCCTTGTGGCTGAGTGATTTGAGCTTAAGTACAGTGATTAGTGACACCACAAGCTTTACAATGAAGGAAAACATTGAGTGGTAACTTGCATATGTCTGAGAAGATATTCAAAGGCATTTGTAGTCTTGCTTGAGTAATGGCGATGGCCACTCACCATGTCACATTGCCACCTTAAATATATTATATGTAACTAGATATAGGATACTAGCTATACATCTCTGCCTACCCCTTGGAGGACCTTCGCGGGAAGGAGTAAGAATATCTTATGATTATTATATTTAAAATTTAATATTCTGGAGGTACATATGTAAGTCTAGACAAAACTGGTGCTCTAATATCTGCCTACCCCGTGAGGGATAGGCGTGATAATATGTATGTATGCACATGTAATTAATATGTTTGAACCCATGGTAGCTGAGTAGCTCAAGTAGTCCTCTGCAATGCAAAAATTGCAAGTTTAAAGCCTAATTGCACTGAAAAAGCTTTACAATTAAAATAATGAAAATATGGAAAGGATGAAATAATATGTATAGTGCTGCCTAAGAAACAGCGATCATATAGTCTCCATTAAAACAGAAAAAATGTGAAAATATCTAATTCAATAGGTTTTGTACCAAATAAGATTAATAAGTAAAATAATCAAATATTTACAGATGAGTCAAACATAGTGATCCCAGAATGTGAGATCCTGGCCTCTTCCAACCATCCTGGGGGGTACCCGAGGAGTCTCATTCGGTAGATATGCATTGGTAGCTCGTGCCTTTTCAGTCCTAGAGCATAGCGCAGGTTGCTTGATATCCTGCCTGGCACCAGGTGCCCAAACTTCTGTTCATCCTCAACATGATACCGGCTGAAACATGTGAACAGATATTGTCAATAGTTAAGAGCCATATTACATTCCCATGATGGCTCAGGTGTGGCGTAGATGGCATATATACTCTCCTATATACGACATTATGGTACCAGCCTCTCATGCTCATATTACCAATGTTTTGGCTCATGTCGAACACTGGGGTGCAGTGGGTATGACACTATCAGACCAATGTTGCCACACTCCATTTCTGTCTCATATATTATAGGAGGCCATTACGTGGTTCTCATTTTCATTCATTACTTGGAGAAATTTTATATCTATGGTAGATGGATTTTAAACCTATATATAAATATACTTACCCAACTCGGACAGTCATGTTTTTCCTATTCTCAGCAATTTTGGCATTATTTCTTGGTAATGGGCAGTCCCGCAGAGCATGGTTGCTTTCACAGTTGAAACAAGTAGGCCCCCTACGAACCACTTGAGGCGGGGATGGCCCACATTCAGGTGCATTTGATATTATGGCTGATACCTACAAGCACAAACTCAATCAAATTATAATAGACATTAAAAGTTGAAAAAATAAATAAATTTGTACAAAGTATTTTTTTTGTTTGAGAAATATTAAACAGAACTCTTTGAAAAACTTAAGATGAAAGATAACAGTTAATAGTAAGGGATAATGATACTTATGCAACATATATGTATTTGTTGTTGTTAGCAGTCAAAAATTATGGAAACTACATCTAAGTCAACCTAGATTCCTTTAAAGGATCTAGGTTGCCATAAACTGTAACTCTATTAATAACTAAACTGTAGTATTTAATTTTGTATTCTAAGTAGATAATATTAAAAAACAAACCTGGCTATAGGCTGGGATGTCAGCCACATCATCCTCAGCAGGAGCAGTGTCTACAAAGAACAGGTTCTCCTCTGGTTCTACTACTGTCTCCATTTCTTTCTCCTGCAAGTCTTCAGGCCAGATGTCCAGCTCCAGGTCAGTGTCATTATCCGAACCTATTGTAAGTTCTTCGTCATGCAACTTGATTAGTGTCAACATAAATGCTTTAACTTTCTCTTTATAATTATGGGCTAATATATTGTCCCTAAATCGCACTGTTACTAATGGTGTCCTATTTTCACAACCCACAACATCCAGGTCACTGAACGAAGCAGGGGAGTCAATTTCTATATCCTCATTCAATATTGTTGCTTTGGGGCAATTGCTTATTTGTTTACTACAGGTCAGCTCGACCGTGGTCTGACAACTGTCATCGACATCTATTGAAATTTCCCCCCCATTCTGTAGAATTAATTCGGTATTAATTTCTGGTAATCCTTCACACGAACTATCTATATTTATAACTTCCGCACAACTGCTATCTGATATAGTTTCGTTTTGAATTGTTGAACTTGTGTTTTCGTCCAGTCTATACATTTTAGGTTCTTTAACCTCGTCTTCGCTACTGATTTCGACGTCGTCATTGTCCAATTCATAAATGATATCGTTTACTGCTGCTTTCCTCTTAGCCATGGTTTTAATTGAACTTCACTTGGGACATGTATTATTTATGAACATTCTTATTTCTAATTCCTAACAGCCTATTTTTTTCTACAGCTAGATGTTAACAATCAGTTATCACAACACACACAACACATACTTGTATGTTGTCAGTTGTCACAACTACCACAGGATCCTAATACTCTATACTCTAGTCTATACTCCTCCATAGTCTATACCTAGTATATTAATAGTAGTCTATGGTCTATACGT
This sequence comes from Drepana falcataria, assembly GCA_945859725.1. Lineage (NCBI taxonomy): Eukaryota > Metazoa > Arthropoda > Insecta > Lepidoptera > Drepanidae > Drepana > Drepana falcataria. The sequence goes on from OX243925.1 coordinate 2,910,923, forward strand.
AAAGCAACTTCTTGTATGGACCATAGATTGTTAATGACAATTTGACTTTAAAGACAATTTGTCGATGTTTATATAGATACAGCCGTGGTGGCCGTGTGACTGTACCAACGAGCTTTTTTAACATAAGTACCGAGATTAGTCACCCCACGACGTTACGGTAAAAGAAAACCTCTAGAGAAAACTTGTATACGTTTGAAAAGGAATCCATGACGTATTTTCATGTGTGGGCCAGTATTACCTATATATCTCTGCCTATCCTTTCGGGGACCCTAGTGAAGGGGATGGGGATGATATATTATTCCGTATAGTCGTGCTTGGGTAACGACGATCGACTCACCATATGTCACGTGGGACCTAAAATACATCTTCGGCGGAAAGCGAGTGTGTGGGTACCACCGACACACCTCTGCCTACCCCTTGGGAACCCTTGTAGGAAGGTGCGAAGACATGGATACCGGTCCAATTGTGTACATATATATACAACTTTTGTTACACAATCCCAGTACAGCCTAGTTAGCGAAATAAGAACGCCCTAAGCCGATAATCCGAACCACTGAGAATACTTCTTAGGTGCTCACACCTAAAAAGTCTGGCTGGAGACTTTTTGGTCTCGCCATACTTATGCCACAGATCACACGCTACGAGATACAATAATAAAAATGGTGCATAATCTTATTCCGGAATAGAAGCTGACTTATTTATTCATCCAGAAGTGCTTGGCAGAGAGAATATAACATCAAGCAGCTTATAGTCATTCCACTTACCGTTAAGATGGGTATTAAATAAAATACAAAAGTAGAAGAAAAAAGAAGCAATAAAAAAAATGGGTATTACAAAAAGACTTGTTTCTGTACAAGAAAACCTGAAATGAAGCAAAAACATCTATTATTAGGGTTAAGATTTATATTGAGGTTAGAGATATTCAAAACACAAATTAATCATAATAACAGTACTTTTAAATGAGACAATGTCGTTATTAAGAAAATTAGCGCAGAAAAATGGAAGGCACTTATTCGCAAAACAAAATGAAATCCAAATATTAATTTCCTTCAGAAAATTGAGCATCGTTCCAACACTGTATGGTATGGAAAATATCTTTATTAATTAAATTTGACTATGTTATCCTTGATAAAAAATAACTTTTTCTGTTTCCATTTATAGATGGCCCTCAAGATCCTGCTCCTAAGTTTTTCTCGCCTGCTGTTCAAGTTTTGTTGAAGCGTCTTACTCGACCAGATTATGAAAAAGTTTTCCGAAAACGTACAAATAGTGGGTTTTCAGTCCTTAAAACACCTACTTACAAGTTCTTGACGAACGAGGAGCTGGAAGTCGAAAGAGAGAAGGCCAATAGAAAAGCTGATAGATTGCTTCAAATGCCTCCTATTGTGAAGGTGAGCTGAACTTGATTTACATATCAAAGTTACAGAGTATATACCATTTATACTACCACTGGTAATTTCAATAGGCGCTCTGAACATTTCCTTTAATTGATTTATTGCACAAAGTATATATTATAACTATTATAATGTTACACAATAATATAATTACTATTTTCTGGAGTATTTTAGACGGATCAATAACCTTCTTTATCAAATCAAAAATCTTTATGAATTCATACTTTTAAATGAGAGAAGTAAGAGTCTGAGAGAGAAGAGTAGAGAGAGTCTATGTCTCTACTCCTCAGATAAATCAAAAGAATCTATTTATGACTATTGGTTTGTTAGGATTTTTTTTTTATTCCTTATTTTGATTCCTTAAAATATCCTGTGCTTTCATAATCTTGATTGGTGTTTAAAGATTATATATATTTATTTCTATGTATTACTGTATTTGCAGATCCAACAGCCAATAAATGATGTGTTATCCAAAGACCCAGCCCTGGTTGGATTTGATACTGCAACATATTTATTTACTGACATAACTTTTGGTGTTCAAAATGCGAATAGAATCAATGTACAAAGGTATCAATTATCACTGTTAATTTAATATTAAAACTACTCTCAAAGTTTTCCTTCCCTCAAAAAATAGTTATGTGACTAATCACTGTACTTCAGTTCAGAAAAACTATTTGGTATTCAACTTGCAATATTTTGCTGTGGCCCATATTCCTTTTAAATAGTGTTATACTTCTAGAAGCAAGATAGTTTCATATTTTGCCACAATGACTAGGATTAAATATTTTTCAGAGATCCTGATGGCACTCTCCAAAGTTGTGACCATGATACAAGGAAAAGATTAAATCAGGTATGATAATATTCCTTTTTCATACATCATGGTGTGATGACACCAAGTCCCTAACGGGGTAGGCAGAGAGTATAGAGTGCCAGTTCTCTCTAGACTTACATCTCTCTAGACTAATATTCCTTTTTCCCTTTTTCAATTCTCACAATGTATAGGGGCAAAGAGATTAAGCTGGAGACAAGGAAATGGAAGGAATTGCATCAGATTGCTGACAAGAGCCCAGCATTTAAATGTATAATGATGTTGATGATGATCCAATTTACCTTCTACACATATAATTATGATATTTATTTAGGAATTGAAAACAGTGTTGTAATTTACAAGTACATACATTCACCCATATAATCATGCTGAGTCCCTAGCATGGTATTTACAAATAGTTGTGCAATAATGACAGCAGTAGTATAAAACTGCCACAACTGCAACACCTCTGCTTATCCCTTCAGGGCATCTTATGGATGTGAAGATGAGTAACATATTATTTCCAGGTGTATTTCCCAATGGCTGGCCGTAAATTGAGAGAGCCCATAATGTTTACCAACGAAGAGAGGTTTAACAGTCTTCTAGACAGTGGGAAATATGAATTTGTCCTCGACCGAGCTTGTGTCCAGTATGAACCTGATGAGCCTTCATTCCAGAGGATCACCAGTGTTACCTACCAACATGTTGATGCAAACAACAAGTATGACTTACTTAGGTGAGAACATTTTATTAGTATTTTTGGGATTTTTTTTTCTTTTAACATTGTATTGGTAATTAGACTGTAAGGATGTTAATAACACTGGGGATAAATATATTTTTTTTTATAATCCAGAATTAGATCTCTATTATCACATGGCACCATCAATCACTAATTAGAGATTGATGCATGGCACTTATTTAGCTAGAAGCTGTCTATAAACTACTAGCATATAAAAAAAAATTTTTTTTTCTTCTTATATGTAAGTAATATATATATCATCACGCCGAATCCCTAACGGGGTAGGCAGATAGTATAGAGCGCCTGTTCTCTCTTGACTTACATACCTCGTACGCTTCGTCCACATTCATCAGTCTTCTCATACATGCTCGTCGGTTTCGAGTAATAGATATGAAGATATATAACTCTTATAAAACATTATTTCAGATCTACAAGACACTTTGGCCCTCTTGCCTTTTACCTCACTTGGCACCAGAGTATGGACAAATTGATGCTGGAATTGCTACAGAGCGGCGTCATCCGGGAAGCGGTACTGCTGACGGCTTTACGGCAGGCCTTACACGGGGATGTGGCCAATGGGGATTTGGCCGAGGGTATTGCCAAACAGGTAATCATGAGATCTTACGTATTGTAAGGCACGTTACATGACGCTATCATGCACCATATAGTGTAAATGCCAAGTTTACTCGAAACCGACGAGTATGAGGGAAGAGACTGATGAATGTTGATGAAGTAAATGAAAGTCTAGAGTGAACTGGTGCTCTACTTTTTGCCTACTCTATAAATAAATAAATAATAAGTACCTTGGCACAATTCCACACAAATTGACCTAGTCCCAAATTAGGCAAAGCTGGTGACTAGACAACAATATATTTACTTATATATATATATATAGACTAGTGGTCCCGCCCAGCTTCGCTCGGGTGGAAAAAAAAAGATGGTGGCGCCACCTATCGGGTCCAATTGTGAATCTAAACCATTCCCAGATCCCCTTGAACACACACAAAAAATTTCATCAAAATCGGTCCAGTCGTTTGAGAGGAGTTCAGTGACATACACACTCACAGAAGAATTATATATATAAAGATACATAGGACATCCAAGACTAAGGTACAAATACTCGTGTTCATCACACAAATATCTGCCCTCAGCAGAACTCGAACCCGCGACCTCAAGTTTCGCAGTCAGGAGCTCTAACCACTAGGCCTTCTAAAGCGACGTCACTCTGTGACAGGTACATATGCTTGTGTAAAATTCTCAGATCTTCCCCACCCCGGTCCAGCTAACGAAGCAGGAACTGCTGACAGAGGAGGACATTTCCTTGGACCAGAAATGCATGGAATGTGTCGAGAACTATGTCGTCAAGAACTCTACCATGAGGAGTCAGCAGGAACTGGCGCTACAGGGCTTCAGAGAGAACTACCAGCAAATGATTGAGCTTAGTAGAGGCTTACAGAAGGCCCACGGAAAAGTGTAATTAATATTGAAGAAATGTAATATTGTAGTTAAGTAACGTGTGTTTCATTTCCATTGCTCGTTTGGGTCGTTGTAAATCTGCAATGAGTGTTTAAGGTCCCCGGTTCCATTCTTGCTCTAAATCATATTATAACACTAGCTGTACCGCCCAGCTTCGCTTGGGGGAAAAAGAATCCTGAAACGCGATCGCAGCGCTCCTATCCAATTGTGAATCTAACCCATTCTCGACTACACTTGAACAAAAAAAACATTAAAATCGGTCCAGCCGTTTAGGAGTTCAAACACTAACACGGGTACAAGAAATATATTTAATAGATATTATGCCTACCCCTTCGGGAACCCTTGTGGGAAGGCGTGAGGATATATATATATATATATATTATATAAAATCTACACACCCACTTTCCGCCAGAGGTATATTAGGTGTGTGGGTATTACCTATACACCTCTGCCTACCCCTTCGGGGACCCTTGTGGGAAGGCGTGAGGATATATTATTATTATTTATATAAAATCTATTCTTAAAAGATTACTCCTTTATGAAATGTACGCGAATGTGCCCTTTACGAATACCACTGTAGTAGTGTAGTACCATAGTACCTATATCATCACGCCGAATCCCTCACGGAATTGGCATTGATAATGGAGCATCAGTTTTACCTAAAATTACTGACCTCTTTCGCTTTATCCACATTCATCAGTCATTTTTTTTATATGTCAAGAGAAAAAAAAATTGCTATATTATTATTAGTTAAATTACAATTTATGCATATTTTTTATACGGTTTATGTGTGACTAAAACTACTTTTGTGTTTTATCGATGTTTAAATTATGCCATTTTATCGTAAGCCGCGAAATTTCACGCCACTACTGATAGCTGCAGAGAAGAAAGCGGTCAAGAACGGCTTACACCACGCGGTATTCACATCCAGGTTCGATAAATACGTTGGGGATTGGAAAAGCGATTTTAAAGAAGGTAGATACACCGAATATAACCACAGATAGCTTATTAAGAACATTTATATACATATGTACATACATAGTATCATCTTGATGAGTCCCTAGCGGGGTAGGCAGAGAGAATAGAGCACCTAGACAATAAAGACCCAACAGTCGCTTTTAAAAAAGAGTTTAACTCTGATGCAAATAATTTGTAGGTTTCGTTTTTCCACAGTTAAAATGTTTGCAATATTTGAATTAAATACATACTTACCTACTCTGATTTACATATTTAAATTATGTATCTACCCATGTATGTTGGTAATAATAACTACCGGTTATAGCGTCCGTACGATATGGTCCCTTCAATGTCGTTATATCCGGTTTCGACGTTATATTCGTGAGAATATAAGAGAGAAGATATAAAGTCGCTTTTCACGACACGAAAAGCGACTTTATAAGTACATGGGCCACGGCCAAGGCAGGTATCAAAGATTACAATGTATACTGTAAGCAGGTATTATGGCGGGAAAAATAGTGAGAAAATAAGTCTTTTATTTCCTCTTTATTAAAGGAGTTCTGTCACACAACGCTTATGCCACTCCGTTAGGTCACCTGAATGTATAAGTCGCACTTGAGAAGTTGTTACTTGCCATCTTTACCGTTGGCACGAAAGTATATGAACGGCAAAATGCATTGATGTATTAAATCACAAATTACGACTCTGGGTAGTCTTTTTCCCCCGTTATCTTCACGTTCCTTTCCCCTTTATCGTCACGGGAAGATAATGGAGGCACATTTATCGGGCTTTATGTACCTACTTACGTTGTTTTAAAAATGATTTATACCTCAGTATTAGGACTTGTTTTTTTTTAGGGAAGGGTCTGTTCTTAACAATTACTGGAAAACTGTACGAGGGAGATTGGTATCAAGGCTTCAGGTATGTAATTTTCACACGCGTTTTTTTATCTAATGCTTAACTTGAAACTTCTGCTATATCTGCCTTGAATTTCCTTCAGCTTACAGAAACCGCATCCAAATGATTCTTTCGAATAAAAGTTTTTTGTGTAATGAACACGAATATTTTGTACTTTAGCTTTGGATGTTCTGCTAATTTATAAATTTAGGTAAATATGTATATCGTTGTCCAGTTTCGCACAAAACGTTTGTTAGGACAAAAAGAGAGTTTAGTTTGTTATAAATGTAGCCAGGACGTGGGTCTGTGTAACAGTATCCTGGCGAACCATAGTTCTGATGATATAAAAGATTTAGTGAAATTATATAAGTGTAGATTTTATATATTCAGGTGTCCTCAAGGAGTGTCATAGTCGCTGTGCGACAAAACTCCTTAAATAAAGAGAAAAAAAGTTGTTAGAGTATTTATAAATTCCTACTCAAAGCTACACATTGGCTAGGTAAAATATTTCCTTTCCTCTTGTAGCTATTGTTTTTATTAAAAGATCGTGTGTATGGTAACGTGTCTGGTTTCCCTGAGCTCAGGCATGGGCACGGTGCTCTTAGCAATCGGCGGTCAAACGGCACATTTAGCCTCGAGTACAAAGGAGACTGGGTACGCGGCAAGCCGGACGGCATCGGCTGGAGATACTACCAAAACGGAGACACATACTTTGGCTTCTGGAAGCAAGGTCATCGGCACGGCTACGGCAAGATGTGGTACCCTGACGGGACCCTGTATGTTGGATATTGGAATAAGAGCAAAAGGGAAGGTTTGGGCATGTTTGTTCAAGGTTAGTATGTTCGGCATATCACCATTGTTTATACACCAATTACAAAGTAGGTATAGGATAGAAATACTACGAGCCCCTCATTTAGACTTAAAACCTTAATGCTCGCTTCATAAATTTCGAGTGGGTACTATTTTGCTATTATCCTTGAGTGGTCGATTTGATTGGAGTACTGTAGTGAATGTCTTCTTCTGCGTTCTCTTTTAGACTAAAAAGTAACAAAGAAAAATAACCAATTAATTGCTTAAATATACCTAAAGCTGCAATCTGTGATATACCTGTCAATCTAGTCAAGACATTCAGTGAGCACCGAGCCCGTATGGCTCAGTGATCGTGTTACTGCGGTCAATGCGGCCGACTGGCTTTACGTTATTGATCGATTGTTTAATTGCCGCCGGGTGGCGGGCTTCTAACTATCCGTCAACTTATCTATCTATGGATCTGACCTTTATGTATTTATCTATGGGCACCTGATACAAATATGACCTTGTCTAATGGCCGTAGACAAAGTGCCTTTCTGCTAGCGGTCATGCTATTCGATAGGTATCTATTATTTTTATGGCAATGATATTGGCTGCGGGGAACTTTTGCCGCGGGTTTTTTTTTTTTTTTTTTTTATACCACTTGGGTGGCAAACAAGCATGCGGTCCGCCTGATGGTAAGCGGTTACCGCCGCCTATGGACGCTTGCAACACCAGGGGTATCACTCGCGCGTTGCCGACCCTGCAGGAATCTTTTCACACCCTTCTTGAAGAACTCCATGCTGTACTCTCCAGGGAAAACCTCAACGGGGAGCTCATTCCACAGCCTGAGCGTTCGCGGAAGAAAACTTCTTTGGAAGCGCACAGTGCGAGACCTTTGTGGTTCCAAGGTATGGGGATGAATTCCCCGTCGATGGCGAGAGGTGCGGTGGTAGAAGGTGGAAGTGGGCATCATATCGAACAATTCTGCAGAACACTCCCCGTTATACAAGCGGTAGAACACACACAGGGAGGCAAAGTCTCTCCTCAGACTTAGTGATTCCAAGCCGCTTGTGAGCATGGGATCGTCGACAATTCTAGCGGCGCGTTTCTGAACCGCGTCAAAAGGCCCAAGCTGGTATCCAGGGGCTCCAGCCCACAGGTGGCAGCAGTACTCCATATGTGGCCGAACTTGCGACTTATAAAGTTGCAGCCTTTGTTGCGGTGTGAAGTACTGCTTAGCTCTGTTGAGCACACCGAGCTTCCTCGACGCCAGCTTAGCCTTGTCCTCTAAATGACCACGGAACTGAACGTCGCTAGAAATATCGACCCCAAGGATCCTAATGCTCTCCGAGATGTTCAGGGGAGTGTTCTGGAATTGTGGAGCCACAGCGAATGGAGTTTTTTTTGCGGTGAACGCGCAAACTTGTGTCTTAGTGGGGTTGAAGTGAACTAGGTTTAGTCGACCCCAATCGGAGACACTGCGAAGTGTACTCTCGATTTCAGACACAAGTCGTTCGCGACTTTCCTCCACAGTGGAACGAGGGAGATTAGCACGGCCCGTGTAGTAAGTGTCCCCAGTGCTGTCGTCTGCATAGCAATGAATGCCTTCAATAGAAAGCATGTCATTAATATGCAGAAGAAACAGAGTCGGGGACAACACAGAGCCTTGCGGGACGCCAGCATTAATTTCCATGCTTTCGGAGCAGCTACCGTCAACGACGGCTCTTATGCATCTGCTGGACAGAAAGCTGGCGACCCATTTGCATAATCCCTCTGGCAGTCCGTAGGATGGAAGCTTCGATAGAAGACCGCGATGCCAGACCCGATCGAACGCTTTCGCCACATCCAAGCTAACAGCTAATGCCTCACCTTGACTCTCAATGGCGAGTGACCAACGGTGCGTGAGATATACTAGAAGGTCACCCGTTGAGCGACTGTGGCGGAAGCCATACTGTTGGTCACTCAACAAACCGTGACCCTCTAGATATCGCAGGAGTTGCGTGTTAATCACTCGCTCCATAATTTTGGAGAGGAGGGAGGTGATGGCGATCGGCCTGTAATTCGATGGGTCTGATCTATCGCCCTTTTTGGGCACTGGGTGCACGTGGGCGGTCTTCCACGAAGTTGGGACTTTTTGGGTGGAGTAGGAAAGCGCGAATAGGCGCGTCAAAACAGGACACAGTTCAGGAGCACACTGCTTAAGCACCACTGCCGGACTACCGTCTGGCCCGCTCGACTTATGGACGTCTAGAGACAGCATCTCCCGCCGGACCTCCCGTTGGGTTATGCTTATCTCCGGCATAGAGTTCTCACACCGCAGGATAGTGGGCGGTGTGGCGCCTCCGTCATCCATAGTCGAGTTCGAGGCAAAGAGAGAGCCCAATAGATCCGCTTTCTCTTTGGCACTGTGGGCCAAGTTACCATCCGGCTTACGGAGTGGTGGTAGGGACGACTGGCAAAAGTTTCCCTCAGCAGCCTTGGCAAGGGACCAAAAAGCACGGCTGCCAGAAGGGTAGCTAGCGAGTCTCTTACCAATTCTGCCGACGAAATCGAATTTCGCTCTGGCAATCGCTCGCTTACAGTGCCTCGAGGCAGCATTAAGTTTCCGCTTTGCATCAGATATGTTGGGGTCCAGATTGGATCGAGCCGTGGTCCACGCCTCATACAAGGCTTGCTTGGATAATTTAGCTTCCTTGCAGGGCTTATTAAACCACGGCTGTTTCTTTACCCCTGTAGCTACTAGCGAGTTTGGGATGTAGCATTCCATTCCCGCCAGTATCGTCTCAGCGACGGCTGCTGCACAGGGGTCTGGATCTTCTGATGCAAAGCAGATCTGCCTCCACGGGTACGATGCGTAAAACTCACGCAATCCATCCCAGTCTGCTGCCTTGTAGTGCCACATGCGCCGCCGCCCCGGGGGTCGGGGCACTTCGGCCTTTGCGCACGGCACTTGCGTCCGGACCAGACAGTGGTCGGATGTGCCAAGCGGCGCACCCACCGAGATGGAATAGCTGTCCGGTCGCGTGGTCAGCAGAAGGTCCAGTAAAGAGCTTGTATGGCCCTCGATATCAGGTATTCTGGTTGGTTCGTGTACCAGCTGCGAGAAGCCATAAGCCAGGGCAAGCTCGTAAGCAGCCCTCCCCGCGCAGTCAGTGGACCGAGAGCCAAGCCACTCAACATGGTGAGCGTTAAAATCTCCTAAAACCACCAACTCCGCGGAGGGGTACTGCTCAAGTACTTTGTCCGTTGTCGATTGCAGGTGCTCAAATAGGCGAACTGTGTCTGTGTCACCGCTATGGGACCTGTAAAGGCACGCGTAGATTCGGGTGTTGCCACCATAGTCTACGCGCACCCACAAAATTGACAGGTCTCTGTCTTCAAGGCCGTGGAGACGTCGACAGCAAATATCCTCCCGGAAGTACATACATACCCCAGCGCGGCGCACAAAATTGTGTTCCATCTTGTGATGATATATCCTCACGCCCTCCCACAAGGGTCCCCGAAGCAGTAGGCAGAGTTATATAGTTAGTACGCACACGCCCACTTTCCGCCAGAGATATATTTTAGGTGCTAACGTGATAGATGGCGAGTCCATCGATGTTACTCGCGCAGGTCTATACATACTTTGAATGCCTTTGAATTCCTTCTCAAGCGTATGCTTATTTGCTTGTTGGTTTGGTTTCCTCTCGTTGTTTTCCTTCACCGTAAATCTCGTGGTGTGACTAATCGCTGTAATTAAGATCAGAAAAACTCATTATTACAGTCGGAATTCGAACTTGCAATCTTTGTGTCGCAGGCAACTACTCGAATCACTCGGCCATCACGGCTCTTCAATTTCTAGACCTATATAAAATATACATACATACGCGGGGTAGGCAGAGAGTATAGAGCGCCAGTTCTCTCTAGACGTAGTTACAAACCTCTTTCGCTTCGTCCACATTCATCAGTCTCTTCATACATGCTCTCGAGTACTCTTAACGTTCCCGTCCTTGAGAGTCCGATCGATTTGATCCAGGTAGTTGGAACGTGGCCTTCCTCTGCCTCTTCTTGTACACACTTTTGCTTTGTATATCTGTTTCGTCAATCTTTCTTCACTCATCCTTTCTATGTGTCCAAACCAACGTAACATGCCTTTCTTCATCTTTACAATCACGCCCTCATTTACGCCAGTTGATTTGCGAATCTTTTCATTGCGGATTCGATCTAAAATCGTTACTTCGCACATTTTTCGAAGAGATCGCATCTCAACTGCATTCAAGCTATTTTCATACTTCCTCTGACATACCCAGGATTCGCTGCCATACAATAAGGTAGGTACCAATATCGCGTTGTGGACAGCAACTAGAGCATTCTTGCTCAGACTTTTACTGCCCATCAACGCCGACATGGCTCCATTCACCTTATTTCCGGCAGTTATCCTTCTTTCAATATCTTTTTCATACTTTCCATCTCGTGTGAACATGCTTCCTAGATATACAAATTCATTCACTTGCTCTAGAATTTGCCCATTTACCGATATTGCACACTCGGTCACTTGTTCATCTCTTTCGAATACCAGAACCTTAGTCTTGCCAGCGTTTAGGCGCAGCCCCTTCTTTTCACATTCTTCTTTCTTTATGGTAACTAGTGACTGCAGTTCGCCCTCTGATGACGCCAGTAAAACCGCGTCATCGGCGTATAGTAGGCAGTTGACCATTAAGTTTCCCATTTTCACTCCACATGTATAAAATATAGTTGTTGTATATTCAATGTATCTGTGTAGAAAATGGTAACCGCTACGAAGGTAACTGGGAGAATAATGTGAAGAATGGCCTAGGGCGGTTCTACCACATGCACACGGGGCAACTGCAGGAAGGTTGCTGGGTGGACGACATTTGCGTCAAATCCAAGATGACCGATATCATCATCAGGCAGTTCTGCGACTTGCCTACTGAATATCCGATATTACCGGTTAGTTTAGTAACATAAACACTTACCTACCAGCATACTATATCCGACCGATAGAGAGAAAGCAAAAAAATTTGTTATTTGGCTACGGACTTCTATAAGGTGGAGGTCCTGCCCCAGTCGGGCATCTCCGAATTCGAACGGATAACACGTTATGCCCTACCTCTCTTATATTATGTTTTTCCTCTCTTATATTAGGTTGATGGCACAAGGGTCATCGAAGGGGTACGCAGAGGTGTATAGATAGTACCCACACACCCACTTTCCGCCAGAGATATATTTTCGGTGTTAACGTGACAGATCCGTCGAGTCACGACTATACATTAGCCTTTGAATTTCTTCTCAAGCGTATGCAGGTTTCCTCTAGATGTTTTCCTTCACCGTAAAGCTCGTGGTGTGACTAATCACTGTACTTAAGTTCAGAAAATATCATTGGTACTATCGGGATTCGAACTTGCAATCATTGTGTTTCAGGCAACTAATCGAACCCCTCTGCCATCATGGCTCTTTGATATAGCAATAAAGGAGAATTATTAGACTTAGAGTTAATTGCAGGAACAATGTAACCTAAATCAAAAACATATACATATGTATAAGCAGTCACAAACGTTTATTCAATTATGCCGATATGTGTACAAAATTGCAAACTTATATATTTTTTCCTGTTGCCATAACTACTATAATAAATAATAATAAATACCTAGGACAATTCCACACAAATTGACCTAGTCCCAAATTAAGCAAAGCTTGTGTTATGGTAACTAGACAACGATATATTTACTAATATAGATAGATATACTTAAATACATAGGACATCCAAGACTAAGGTACAAATACTCGTGTTCATCACACAAATATTTGTCCTCAGCGGGATTCGAACCCGCGACCTCAAGTTTCGCAGTCAGGAGCTCTAACCACTAGACCAGACGGTCGTCAACCATAAAATATGATGTCGTCATATTAAACATAAAATAATAAACATTAAACATTAAATATTAAACATTTTTGTCATATTTTTCGAAAGTTTTCGCAGCATCCATGATACCCAAACTGCCTGAGTCACGTGAGAGAACCAGTCGCCTTACCCTTAATATGACCTTTGATCTTATTGCCCCTCACAAATTAGTTTTGTAATTAATCTAATTAATGCTCTTAAGTCCGTTAAGGTCCGGCCTGGACAGACTAACGCATAGGTACCCACATTAAACATATCATTTGTACGTAGTAGTATCAAAATGTACGTCTAAAGAGTTTTATACTTTATTTTAGTTCTTTCAGTTTCCTGTAAATTGCTACTTTAGGTTAGTCCTATGTAAGTTTAATATCAATATTGCTTCTATTCCTTAAATTTAATGTTATTTACATTAAATAAAAGGAAAACTGCATACGTCTGAGAAGAAATTCAAAGGCCTATACATGTATAGTCGTGCTTGAGTAACGGCGATGGATTCGCCATCTATCATAATATACCTCTGACGGAAAGTGGGAGTGTGGGTACCTATACACCTCTGCCTACCCCTTCGGGGATCCTTGTGGGAAGGCGTGAGGATATATATTTACATTATCAGATGCCTACTTTATTGAAGTACCTATGTATGTACAGTCGTCTTTAGTAGCTACCTTCTGCTAATTACTTTTGTAATATTAAGGTATAAACATCTAGAACAGTAACTACTAAGCCAAAATGATCCCCCTAATATGCAGTTAGATATTGTTTGCATTTTATTCGAGAAATAAAGCATGAACATAGGGCCTATTAACTGAATTAGTCGTTCGCGTTACTGAGATAACGCGTATTTACATATGTACTTAGCGATAAGCGTTTGCAATACACAATCGTGTTATACAACCTTTGTACCTACTCTGTGGAAACATAGTGGAAACTTGTCTGCCGCGCATTGTTCCCGCCTAATTGCTTCATGGTCTTGCTTAATTGGTTCGTGGGTTTATTTAAATCTAATATGGGGTGCAAATGATCAAATGATATATCTAGGTATAACATTTGATTTGAATATCTTTTACATATTCATTAATAATATCTTTTTGTTTGAATCACAAATGTGTCAGCATTTGTGATCGTCGTAGAGTTACTTATAAGCATACTTTCAATAGGTAACCTTTTATTATTTTCTAATAAGAATCAAATTGCAATCTTCTAACTGTGATATAGATATAAGAACTGTCATTTTGTATAAAATTTTAGTTAAATTAGGGTACGCGTAGTACCTATTACGTTTAGGTGTTCCATGAAATAATACATTATAATTGATCATTTGATGCATAGACTATGATTTGTACAGAGCCGATGGTATGTAGTTATGTACACCAGCATACCATAGATAAAAAGGAAAACTGGTGCGTACCATGATCAAGTTTAGCGCGAAATTAAAACATGTCTTGGATAGAGCACCATGAATACTATTGAATAGTTAACGTGTTTAACGAATTTACTTTTAATATATATATGTATATATATATATATATATATATATATATATATCCTCACGCCTTCCCACAAGGGTCCCCGAAGCGGTAGGCAGAGGTGTATAGTTTTAATATTTTCTTTCAATTATAAATTCCAGAACTGGTTGATAAATTCGAGGGAAATCCTAGAGGAGAGCGAGCTCTGGCTTCAACAGAAGATCGGCGATATCGACAGACAGCTAAAATATTGCATTGATCAGATGCGGGTTTGACTGAAACATGTTTAGGTTCAATACAATTTATATAAAACAGATTACAATGAATAAAATATTCTAATTACATACGTCACACATTTTATTACAATGTCATTCAATTTTATATCACAGAGTACTTATTGATTTAACATTTTAAAACAGTCGATAACAAATTATTGCCGCGGTACTAATGTTTGCTGAGCACATTGAGCAATTGAACACTGATTTTGGAAGATATCCTTATTCCACCACAAGAATCAATTAAATTTTGTATTATCTTTCAATAATCGGCTAAGAAAGTGTGCGAAATTATTCCAAGGTATGGGACACATACCAATATTGGATAGCTCGAAAAAACAAGTTTATATGAAAACCAACAAATGTTTGTCATGATTAAGTTTTTACTCATTAAACATTGAAATAAATAAATAATATATATATATATATATATATATATATATATATATATGTGTATATATTTATTTATTTCAATGCAGCAATGCAAATATATATATATATATATATTTGCCGACATTAAGTCATTATTCCCATAGTTATAAATTTGGACTGCACTGTTATAAAAACCTAATAACTTAAGTAATGTGCTTCTGCAAAGCAGTAGGTACTTTACACATGAGATTCCTTAAAAGATTTTCGTCTCGTAAGGATGTGACCTCCGCAAGTGCCTTATAAGGTCTTCAACCACAAAATGATTCAAATTATTTTACAGTTTCATATCAGTCGGTATAGATAGTGCCGACAACGGAGACGCGCCCCACCAACTACTAGTCGAGGGGGTCGCAGGAGTATGACCCGAATCTATTAATTGTAGTGTGTGTGTGCACTCATAGGTAATCAGTGTGTACCGATAATACTCAAACATTAGTGGAAGGTTGCACACTTACACTATAAGCTGTAAGGAAGAATAGTGGGGCACGTCTTCGTGAATGACATTATCTATATAATGTTTCTTTCGCCACTTATGTGCAATAACATGCAAGAGTTAGGTAATGTATGACACCATCACTTATCAATTTGTACATAGGTATATTAAGTTATTTATTACAGTATAGCGCGTGTACATAATTATACCGATTAGTAACCTATGATCTAGATCTTTAAAGTCTTCATTTATTTTGAGCTTTATTTTTTATATGATGAAACTTTATTTAAGTATAGTATTGTTGCTAATGATGAACCACTAGGAAGGCGGATATACCCTTAAATAACCTTTACGGGAGGTGTGACATTGTGAATATATATTAAACTAGCTGTCCTGCCCAGCTTCGCCCGGGTGAAAAAGTAAAACCTCCTGAAACACGATCGCATAAGCGCGATAAGCGATAAGCGCCACCTATCGGGTCCAATTGTGGTGTAAGCTATTCTATCTTTTAAGTTGGATCAAACTGCACACGGTGTGCAAATTTGATTGAAATCGGTTAAGTAATTTAAAAGCCCATCGCGGACAAACAACGTGACACGTAGGTAATTTAGATATATTAAGATTTTACTAAATAAACTTTAACGGAATCATACATTCGAGAATCTGAGTTACCCAAGTGCTCAGGACCAAGTGGTATCGGAGAAAATAGACACAGACTGTTGCAGGTAAATTAAAAGTATTGCGCATAACTCACATGTCTTATATCACACGCACCCGTGTTTGTTATTGTAACAACTGAACGCTTTGAATACGTTCACTTTAACTTTGCCTCTCTGTCATCCATTTAGAATACAGAGATCTGAATTGTCATGCTAACGTTTAGTTTTCTGGCCCTACCGGTATCCTAATTGAGATTTTTAATTAACTCCCTTAAAATAACTACAATGTAGTAATAGGAAATACAAATCACACCCATGTTTATATAAATGACCTAACAAGTGTAAAATATAAGATATCAATAGTCAAAAGTGGCACTTAAGTACAACCTTATCTAAGTACGTAAACTAAAGTAAAATGAATCAACATTCCTGATGGGTCACAAAAACACGAAGGAGGATCACACGATCCGGCTCTGGTCTAGGAGGGTGAGGTTGTTCATGCGCGCGTCATGGTCACCCAACTCGATCTGCTCCTTGAGCAACTCCAGCTCCTTAATGCCTGTCACTGTCACTTCATACTTGTGTGTCGCGAGCGACATGTAGAAGTGTATTGCAAACGCCAGGAACACAATTAATACGGGAATGAGCACTACGCAAGCAGACCACGCCGCAGTCGCGCTTAGGTCGTAGAACTTCACCCAGCAGAGAATAGCTATCTCTATTAGGAATAAAATGAGCCCCAGTAGGGTGGAGAAGGCCCAGGCTATTTCGATGTACCAGTGAAGTCGTTCATGCGGCGATTCGTGTACGAGGGCTATGCTGTGCAAGTTGCCCACCGCTTCGATGTTGGGCAGTATACAGGTGCTGATCATTAGGGCCAGCATGTGGACAGCTACTAGCAGGGTGGTACACACGGTGAAGGCGACGAGCATCTCAGTGGGGACTTTAGTCGATTCGGGCGGGTTCAGTTGCACCTCAACCATGGCTACCTGTTGCGACAAGAATTTCGTAACCGTCAAACAAATTGTACTTTAGGAATAGACTAACGTCTCCTCGCGGTTGCGCGAGTTTAAGTCATATGAACATTTTATAGTACATAAATGTGGACTCAGCGAAAGAGGTCTGTAACTCTGTAAGGCTAGAGAGAACTGGCGCTCTACTCTCTCTGCCAACCCCGTGAGAGACTCGACTCAGATCTATGTAAAAGCGTAGCAGCCTTAGTACTTACTCGTCAAAATCAGTCCAGCTATTTGGGATTCCTGATTAGCCGGAGCAAACAGCCGGAAGGAAATAATTTTATATACTTAGCTCTCATATGCATAGAAAACTCTTATATTTTTAGTACAAACGGACCCATTTCATTGATTAGTTTACATAAACTAATAAAACAAAGAATTGTAGATAATACAATAAGACTTCATTAATTGTGGCAATAAATAAACAATCAGTTAATTCAACATTAGTTAACATGAGAGTACCTTGAACAGAGGACATGTTAAACATTACTAAGACGGAAATGCTTACGCGATTGTAATCTAACGACAAAGGAAACGTTTGAACTTGGATTAAAGGTCCTTAATCCAGCCTAGAGAGCAAATACTTTGTGAAAAGTTTCCCGTTTAGATAAAGCGACAGTAGGTACGTACAAAAAAATAAGTTTCCAACAGAGACTATTAGAACAAATGGTGGAGTCGAGCTCGGTTAATTAGATGTACGTTACTGCTATTTCTACCTACCATCAACTATCAACCATCCGTATTCGTTACTCGATAGCGAGTATTCTGACCAATATACTTTTAAATGTATCAAACAAGCCTTCCTTCCCAGGGTATGGGATAGGATATGGGACAGACCTCTTCTTGCGCTTAATTTCATGAAAAACAACAAAACGCAAACATGCTACCTGTTTCGTGTACCTACAAGTTCCACCCAATTAAAATTATTTTGATAGTTTAAATGCCATTGCTTCACTGTAGCAACTAATAGCATCTGTAGCACTGTAGCAAGGCCATATAATAAAACAAAACAAAATGGTTTTGGTTTGGCAGTAGGGGTAGGCAGAGGGAATAGAACGCCACTGCTCTAGACTTACAGATCTCGTAAAAATGCGAATATTCCATACTTACCATAGCAAACCCGGAGAGCAGTGCGGAAGTTTTGCTGGAAGCCTTGAGCTTGGCTCGACTGAGCTGCAATTTCCGCCATGACAGGTAGGCAGGTGTGTGCAGCCCATCTGCCGATTGTATTGGAGTCTCTCCAGACATCGTACACTTATGCTGTGAAAACAACGCGTTGTAGACTTGTGGCCTGTGTACTTGGCTTTATTTTATTATCTTCCAACTGAACGGAACTTAAGCGTGCAATCAGCATTGTGTGTAAATAGCGTTAAATGTGTTTACATTTGTCAGGATATTATAACTTTGATTAATATGTTAAATGGTATAGATGAAGTATGAGTTGCCACAGTCCAAATATATATAACCTGTCCTTTTACTTGTTCATTAACTGAAGGCCCTATGAATAATATATATACATACATTCATATCATCACGCCGAGTCCCTAACGGGGTAGGTAGAGAGTATAGAGCACCAGTTCTCTCTAGACTTACTAGAATAATGTTCACTGTTCGGATCATTTGTCAACAGGATAGAGTTCTCTAGTGGCAAATATAACCTTGTCCTCGGTCTAGATATATTTTTAGAATAACATATATTAAAATACACATATTGCATGTGTTAATATAGCTAAAAATCTATCTCAGCGAAAGAGGAACAAATGTTCAAAACATTTGCATTTCTAATATTATACAATGGAGTAGACTCCCTATAATCTGAATATATTCTGAGAACAGTACCTTCTAATTTGAGAAATTACACATTAGTTACCTGATCAAGCATGAATTAGTGAAAATATAACACAATAATTTTATACACTGTGATAGACATGTCTAATAACATAGGGCAATGGGCTAGAGACAGGGGCTGGAGACTATCAGGATAGTAAGTACATATTTGAAATAGCACATTACGTGCAGCTTAGATCCAATATGAAGCTTATTTTCAATAGTTACTAGATTCTCCAGACGTCACAGACCACAACCAAGAATGATTAATATGAAGAACATAGTTTAAGATAAAATATACAGGAATTAATTATCATTAATATCCAAATAGATTCAAGTAAATTATTTTATTTGAACACAAAAAGAGTATTTAGTAAAATAGGATAAATAAATAAATAATGAAAAAAAATTATAAGCCATTGTTTAGTAGAATATCGAAAATTAAGCTGCAAAGTTAAGTCAGACAGATCAAAAATATTATAGCAGAGCTGTCTGTTGACATAAGTTGCAGTACTGGCAACTTGCAGTAATGGAACTAGACAACAAATAAAAAAATATACTGACAGTAAGTTCAGTAAGTTACTGGCCACTAATAGACAGCTCAATCAACTTCAATCTTAAAACCTTATGATGTATATTTAACCTGGTTACAGGGCTCATTGCTCATTACTTAAGCAAACCTACTAGTGTTAGTTAATTTTATACCTTAACAAAACACTGCACTTCTCTAGCAACATGTTACATGACATCATGGTGTGATAGAAGCTTGTAATAATACACAGATGGCCCCCAACATTTACTACAAATCCCTCAAACCAATTCTGACTAACAGCCAGTTTTAAACTCACTGTGTTAGATAGGAATAGTTGTGAAATCTGCCTCCGTGTACACAAAACCAAATGTGAGGCCTTGCAAAACACCTGCTGTATATTCCTTTAAATGAATATAAAAAAATATATGTCAAAAAATATTATACACAAAAATATAAATTACAATGCAAATTAGATACATGCATACAAATTGATTTAGCCATAAAACATTGCACAAACAATTAAAAAAGCATCTTTACTAAAAAAACATGAATTTGTTAATAAATTATCATCTTTGAATTTAATATAGACCGATTATTTCCCATTAAGTAAAAAAGAAAAAGATTAATAAGTACCTAACTTGAGAATACCTAGTTGGAATTAATTTTTTTTACAAACTTAACTTTTATTAAATAGATCATGTGCATTAACTAAAACAAAAAAAAAACTAATAGGCAAAAATTCTATTTGCAAAAATAACAGATATCTAAAATTTACTATGACTAGATCCTAATACGATACAACAAACCAATTAGAATGATCAAGTTATGTCATACCTTGCTGTGTTTTGGGCACCAATTATTTGAGGCACCGTGACCACCGTCTGGGTACACGCTTCGGTAATTATTCCCAGCTGTACTGGCTGACCAAACCGACATACCTAAATAAATTGCACGTCAGTCCTTCAGTTTCATGTGATGAGGTCACAAATTATTCTACTTTGGTTCACTATTCCTACTCACAATTTTAAGCATCAATGCTATGGTTTCCTCTCAATAAATGAAATGTTTATTACAACGTATGAATTTCGTATTTATACTTCCGTACTTTTAGTAAAATCGTTTAATTTTGGATTTTAGAGGTCTACAAAACAATCCACAACATTGTCACAAATTCCATAACTGTCATTGAGACAGTATTGATATGAACAGATGCAAAATATATTGAAAATTAGTAAGTTTATCGAGCGTATCATCTGACTCTTTATGGTTAGTATATGTTTCATTTCAGTTACAATATGTGAAGCATAAAGCCCTTCGTATTTCTTTTATTTGAAATTATTATAAAATATCCCACCCATTAAAATGCAATTCGCTTGAAATTAAGTTAGCAGTTATTTTAATACTATACAAACAGGTCACTATCTACCCTAATAGGACTACAAATATCTAGATACGAACGTTTAGACAAGGAAAGAATGATAAATGTTGTAGTACTCAACTCATTTTATGGAACACATTCATAGTGTTGTAAAAAATCGAGTTCATTTCATTTTTGTAACGGTACTGCATCGAAACGGGAGTGTCCACGATAAGTCGGACGGAGTAAATAACGGGTTCGAGCGAGAATGATAAGCGAGTGACAAGTGGACGTCTTGTTCAGAGGATAATGTAGGTCGGCCACAATTTGTTTTGGTTAATTGATGTGAATTTGTTAACTTACGCATCGCTAGTCGGGTGTCCCCTGTGAGGAATTTATGCCGAACTGCATATTTTTGGTGCCGTAAACAGTTGTTTGGTTAAGTGTGTTTGGAGTGCGTCGCGATGGCCGAGGCAGCGGTTGCCGTGAGCACTAACCCCAATGCTGAGATAATCCGATGCCAGGTCTTCGAAGTAGGCCCACGATACACTGGCCTGCAGTACATTGGCGAAGGCGCCTATGGCATGGTTGTGTAAGTATGCGACATTCCTTTATTCAACTATTACTTGTAAGTAGTATGCAGATTTGAGATGGGAAGATTGTATCATTTACTTTTATAATAGAAGTTAATAATACTTACATCCAACTTTGTTTCAGCCATAATATACAAACTTTCTGTCATGTTTTATCATGCATCACTTTCATTGGAGTTGGAAAATGTCTCATGTGTTGAACTTCACTGATAAGCAATGCAGGATTACTATTTAACTGTGACATACAAATACAGCATTATCTAGGATTATGCCTATGAGTATGACATATACTCAATTTGAAAGAGTTCTCAAGTTGTACTGTGCAAAGTTTTGATGAAAATAAGTTTCATTTCACTAGGTTTCATATTAATATCACATACATTTATGTAGGTATAAATTTACTTATAATTTTAGTTTGAAGTTTTAGCACTGAAATTGTAATAATATAATGCTCTTAAGATGGATGCTGTTTAGTGAAGAACTTATCATTTAGTTAAGTGTCTAATAGGAAGCGGTCTTATTCTTCTGTAGAGACTAGTGACGGGCTGGTAAAGAAACTTCTGGAACTCCTTAGAGAAAATATGTGTACACTAAATAAAAGTTTAAAAGTACTTCCTTACACTTTATAAAATTAGTTTAATTTCATGTATGTAATAACCAGATAAAATAAAAACTATTGATTTGAAGACTATTGACAGGTGGTGACAACCTGTGGATGACAGGTTTATTAGTAAGGTAATTGAACTTCAGAATAACAACAAATAAGTAATACCTTTTCAGACTCTGAACTACCCCATGAGGACATGCTGTGAAGGCATGTACTTAATATTATGAATTACTTACCTTAAAACTTGTGTTTTAAAAGTATTTATTTATTTGAGCAACCTTACTTTTAATAATACAGGATAACAATAATAATGTCACTAGCATCAAGGTAGTCTGCACTCAACTAAATACAATTCTTAACTAATTTAAAAAAGGAAACATATGCATCTGTTTTTGTCTGTCCATATATTGAACCGAGTTAATGGGTCTTTCAAACCTAAGAATCATTATAGCATTGTCAGTTGGCACATCTATTATGCTTTGTCTAAAACCAAACCAAATTTAACAAAAGAGAGATGTTCGGTTGCCATATATCTGCAGTGCCTGTTCTTGTATGAAAAATTACACCACTTACGCTAAGAGGAACAGACTTTTTTCCAGAAAATACTGTGCGTGACAAATCAGTACCCACTTAGAAAAACTAATTGAACAACTCACTGGCCAGTTAACTGATTGCATTTATCCTGTTATAATGACAGTGTTATCTGTATATGCTTAGAGAAGCAATAGTTACAGCAACAAAATACTTGATGATTGAAAGGAAGACCTTTAAGTCTCATTATATATCTGAGTTTTATCACAGTTATTATACTTGAGTTTGATAAAGTTATATTACTAATAACTCTATTATTGACCTAAAAATAGTGTATATTATACTTATTACTATGATACAATGCTCAGATATCAAAGAAGCACATGCTTACAATTTTATTTTTATATTAACTAAATGCTTGTTTGTTTATTGCCTCCTAGATATAATCCATTTACTAGCAGGATTTATAAGAAATAGACAAATCAATTTAAATAATACTCTTATTTTTAGTAAATTCAAACTAATTTCTTGTGATATATCATCATAATTATCCAGTTTTATGAATTTTAATTGTGGTATGTATATTTATATAATAATAATATATCATCACTCCTTCCCACAAAGGTCCCTGAAGGGGTAGGCAGATATATTATAGGTGCCAATGTGATAGATGTCGAGTCCATCGCCGTTACTCAAGCATGACTATACATACGCCACTGAATTACTTCTCAGGCGTATGCTGGTTTCCTCTCGATGTTTTTCCTTCACCGTAAAGCTCATAGTATCATAATCAAATCATAAACGCTGTTGTCGGCGGCGCCGGTGATGCAACTTCTTCCATTTCCCTCTGTCAGCGTCATATCTGCCTTTTCTTTATTCTGAATCATGTGTTAACTTGGTCTTCAGCGTCTTCCATGTCACAGCATTTATAGCCTTTTCATTATTATAGTTATTTCTGAACTGAAACTGTTCGTACTTATGCTAGTCTACAGACACGGACCACAGGCGAACAGAGGCTATAAGGCTTCCTATTAGTACTTTAGATACGTAACTTAAAAAAAAACTTTGTTGATCGTAACAGGCCATAGACTGGCTTAACCCAGGTAACCGGTTCTCCCTGTACTAAAGGTTGCGGATGTCACGCTCGATGTTAAGATCGAGATAATGGGGATTAAAATGTTTGGGATAAGGCCACGGCGATCATGCTTCGTGCCGTGATGACAACTTCCTTCTATTCTGTGCTGCCCTCAGCCATGTAGAGCTCAGTTATCAAAGGACCTGTGACCAACTTAACTTTTTAGCTTGATTATATACATAGGATATGTTTTGTTCCGAAATCTAGATACAATTATATGCAGGTGAAACCGCGGGGAATGTCTAGTATCTAATATAGCTTTGTAGTTTGTTGGTAATATCTCCGCACACTTGAAACCTACCACAGTAAATATATTGGGCGTATGGCGAGCAATATTACGTTTAATATCTGGTGAATATAATTGATTCCAAATGTAGCTAAATAGTTATAATGTTCTAATAAGAATGATAAAATCGCAAATTTTCATACAACGCAAATTTTCACACGTATGTGAAAAACACGTTTACGACCCGCCTAATGCGGTGATTGTAGCCTATGGATACTTGATATACCACGTTTTATGATCAAAGCGCATAATTGCTTATTTACACAGAGCAATGTCATTAATAAAGGTCATTGTCATGTATGCTCATCAAATGGCATACAAATAGCCTCTATAGCCTCAGGCGGGGATCGAACACGCCACTGCAGCCCGAGTCAGATGTTTGTTTGTTTACTTGGAAAAAATCCTAACTTGAACGCTTAAATCAAGTGTTAAAAATAGCTTTTAATTGCAATTATGTTACATTTCTTCTGAAATCCTATTGAAAGCCGTCCCGCGTTGGGGTCGTCATCTTACAGTACATTTACGGTAACTTCTTGACATGAAAAATACTCACTTTGAAGGTAATCTCTTTGTAGAGTCACGCGAGCTGGTATTTTCCTGTTACTCAATTAATTATGTAACCGTAAACTCTTTACAAAGAAGTCGTAGTTTTCCTTGATTGCTCTTTTGTTTCTGGAGTGTAACCAACTTTTATCGTTGCCTAGATTCATATTTCAGACTAGCTGTTAGCTCGCGACTTCGTCCGCATAGAATTTAACAAAAAACATATTGTTCCGGTTCTAAAATAAAAGTAGCCTGAGGTACCTACTCCTTTTTACATCAGCTATCGGTCAGCTATAATCGGTCCAGCCGTTTCAGAGATAAGCCGGAACAAACAGACGGACAAAAATATATTTTGGTATATATACCTATGCATATAGTAAAAAGCGGTTATTTTAATAAGCAGAAGCCGTGGTGGCCGAGTGGTTCGAGCAGTTGCCTGCGACGCAAAGGTCGCAAGATCGAATCCCGACTGTACCAATGAGTTTTTTCTGAACTTAAGTACAGTGATTAGTCACACCACGAGCTTTACGGTGAAGGAAAACATCGAGAGGAAACCTGCATACGTCTGAGAAGAAATTCAAAGGCGTATGTATAGTCGTGCTTGAGTAACGGCGATGGACTCGCCATCTGTCACGTTGGCACCTAATATACCTCTGGCGGAAAGTGGGTGTGTGGGTATTACCTATACACCTCTGCCTACCCCTTCGGGGACCCTTGTGGGAAGGCGTGAGGATATATTATTATGAGGTTATTTTAATATTACAAACAGACTCTCCAATTTCATTTATTTCTGTACATATATAGGTATATCAGGTTTCAGCGTTCACTTTACTAAACGACAGCGAATCCTGAGTGTGCTATAGGAACATTAGGAACCATGAATGTATGTAGACTAGGGGAAAGTCGAGATGCGATTCCCGCGTAACAATTTCATTAGATCAAATCCGCACTGATGAGATTCGCAAATCAAGTGGCGTGACCCAGAGTATGATGATGTATAGATGAAGAAAGGCAGTTACGTTGCTTTGGACATATAGAAATGATGAGTGAAGAAAGATTGACGACTCGGCGTGACGATACGTCTATATGTAATAATTAGTATGTAGACTTGAAAGTACAAAAAATATTTATCAGCTATTTAACATAAAAGATAAAATTGTACGAACCTACCGCTGTGTTTCGAAGTTACGGTTTGAAGGTCACTATCGCTAGTTAAATTGCCGTGAAATCATAGCATTCGTTAGAGTATTGACAAAATGTCCGGTCTTACATTACAGAATTATAAATAACCTTTATTATCTGTGTAGTTATGAGACTTGATATTAAACAAAAGTTTTTTTTGTTTTTCCATGGGTCTCCCAATACGTAGACAAATGCGTGTAGGTAGTACCCACACACCCACTTCCCATCCGAGATATATTTTAGGTCCTAACGTGACAAATGGCGAGTCCATCGCCGTTTCTCAAGCACGAGTATACATACATCTTTGAAATTTCTTATCAAACGTATGCAGGAAACTATAGCTTTCCATCACTGTAAAGCTCGTGGTGTGAAATATCACTGTATTTAAGTTCAGAAAAACTCATTGGTACAGTTGGGATTCGAACTTGCAATCTTTATGCGGCGGGCAACTACTCGAACCACTCGGCCACCACTGCTTTATTGTGTTGTCATTGTAAATATTCAAAGAGCGAACATACTAGCATAAATAATAAATATGTATAAAGCTTTAAGTAGTGTAAAGGGAAGCGAACTACTGAAGCGACTACATATATATGAAGCGAATGGGATATTTAAGTCTAGAGTGAACTATATCTACTCTCACCATGTACTCCGTGAAGGGCTCAACGTGTATGCATGTTTATATTACGTATCGCGTGCACACTCCTCTATACCTCGTACTCTCACTGCACTCAATGCCAACCCTGTGACTGTGACGTGTTTGCGGACGGATCCAACCCTGTGACTGTGACGTGTTTGCGGACGGATGGAAGGCTATCATGGCGGCATGTATGGAGTATTGTGAGATGAGTGTATGAATGAGGTTCTTATAATTACTATAATTAGTGTAATAGGTTTTTTAGCCGTAAAAGAGCCGTGGTGGCCGAGTGGTTCGAGCAGTTGCCTGCGACGCAAAGGTCGCAAGTTCGAATCCCGACTGTACCAATGAGTTTTTCTGAACTTAAGTACAGTGATTAGTCACACCACGAGCTTTACGGTGAAGGAAAACATCGAGAGTATAAACGTATGCAGGTTTCCTGCATACGTCTGAGAAGAAATTCAAAGGCGTATGTATAGTCGTGCTTGAGTAACGGCGATGGACTCGCCATCTGTCACGTTGGCACTTAATATACCTCTGGCGGAAAGTGGAAAATAATTTAATATAAATAAGACACGTAGGTAGACATTCTACATGGAGATTCATGACACGTATTGACGTATTCATATAAATAGCAACCTATTGACGTAGGCTCTTTACCGGGCTGACTTCAGTTGTCTACAGACTGGGGGTCTATTTAATTACCTACTATTACTATACTATAAAAAGTTCGTTCTTAACTAGCTCTGAAGACAAAGCACTATCAAATATATATCGACAACCCCGAGATAAAAAGACTAAAGGTTTTCACCTTACGTCAGAAATATAATTATTGAAGTGTCAACGTGACCGATGATGAATACCTATTTGTTCGTATTCACAAGTAATAAAAAATAATTTCTTTTTCTATTTTACATTTAAGCAGATATCACAATATTGTAAAAATACCCGCTGCTATTTATTGAACGCGGACATAATATCTATCGGATGTGGTTGTTCACGGGAGCCCGCGCCGTCGCCGCTGTCGCCACGGCCTACGTGGGTAATATTCTGGTCACGTATGAAGTCCCACTCACCCTCTATAATGATCATCGTCAAATAACGAATTCTATTGTTAGCGCGACGGCGCGCAATATTAAGCTAGCTATACCTACCCGTAATATTATAACATTGTCTATATAATTTAATTGAATGTGTTACAAGCTTCTAGTAATTGTACAATTTACTTGACACAAAGGCGATGATAATTGGTTTCTCGTAGCGCAGAATTGTAATCTACAAGGTTTGCTTACAGTTTTGAAACATTACGCTGAGATCAATCTAATTTTGCAATGTTAGATCTCCGTAGTGTCCGAACCAACAATATTGAGGCAAAAACATGATAAAAGATGAACAAAGACATGATATTGAATTCAAAATAGGACGAATCTCGACCCTCATTTGCAATTTCATAAAGGAAATTATTTTGCAGTGGTTTCTCTACCGCAGCTATTGCCTCTGCTACCCTAATACCGCAGTTACCTCATCCTATTGTGTTCATAAACAGATAATGACGTCACGACCTCTATCACTACTTTCTAAAAACGCCAATCGTCTTGTGACATTGTTCTTCAAATAATGAATACAAAGTCTAACTTAGGATTCTCTTTCTTAGGACTATTCGTGGTATTATCTTGAAATGTGTATTAATTCAAATCAAATCAAATCAAATCTAAATCTTTTTATTTCACATAGGCCCAGGTGGGCACTTATAACGTCGAAAAAGAAGCACGGTTCGGGTTGGTCGCTTCCATGGAGAAGAACCGGCAAGAAACTCCATGGTTACTCTTTTCAAATCATTAGGCATTTACAATATTTTTTTCGTTACAGCAATAGTACCCAAGTATGGGGGAACAACGTAGGCCCGACAATAAGTCGTTGCTTACTATACAAAGCATACATAAAACAAGATAATTATAACATTGTTAGCAAGATCTAAGAATCTACAAAGCCTACAATGTTCTCACATTCACAAATTAGACAAATTAAACAAGTGACACAAATATTGTCATCAGTACTGTAACTAATTCTGGTCAAGATATGGAATAAATTAAAATAAAAAAAAGTAAAATTATTATTGTAAAAAAAACCCGAATTGAGAAAAGAAAAAGATTCAGAATAGTTAGAGACATCCACAAATTTGTGCCGTTTATGAGCTACCAAGGAAGCCGCATGCGCAGAAGGAACTAGAGCCAAACTTCTTTATCTTCAACGTAGTTCAATTCAAACTTAATTAAGTCAGACTGAACGTTGAGTCACAATTACCGAGTTACAAACTTTACATAGTAATGTGCGTGGTCTTGTAAGCTTTATTGGATTTATTTATATGCTTCTCATGCAAAAGCAAAATATTTGCTAAACAAGCCTATTTCATTTAACAAGATAAAAAGTTAAGCCTAAATGAAATACGTGAACGTGCCCTGAATTCAGTAACTAAATATTTCCCTATGTTTTGTATTCAAACAAACCGTGGTGCTCTATTAATGTTTAATAAATTGTTCTCGACTGTTTTGTGTTCGACTTAGTTTTATGGAAATCAATAACGTCGCTGGCCTCTGTCGAAATTGATAAATGTAATGGTCTCAATTCAAGTTAAGCGTTCTGTTTTGAATGCTCGTCGAAATGGTCTCATGAAGAAGTAGACGTTTTATATTCATCCTCGTAGGTTTCACAAAATAGGTCTTGTAAATTTGATTACTTACTTGACGTAATTGTCAATTTTATAGAGTTGTTCTGGACGCTGACATATGATCCAAGGATTATCGGCATTGCTGTTTATTTGGTAAATATTTAAGGTCATAACGTCATGTCTAAAATACAGGTTGGTGACTCAGGTTGGTGCCTAAGACGAGTATTCCTCTCGCACGTCCCGCATTAACAATTCAGAAATTATTCGTTCTTGTTTCATTCTGCTTGTCTCTGCGCGAGTGATATTGTTGCAGGCATCCAAATTTTCGGTTACCTCTACTATGAAGCTTAGAAATTATTGATTGCACCTTTTATATGCACTTTGAAGGATTGTAATAAGATTTTAATTCAGTTTTCAGGACTCTGGAGCAAATAGCACCCTTAAAAACCCTTTCCAAAGAATTTACATAAAATTTTCTCCTACGCCTATGTTATTAATACATACATACATACATATAATCACGCCTCTTTCTACATCTTAACCGGAAAATAAACACGAAGTTACTTAAAATACTGACGGCAGAAGTTTTACTTCTTTGAGAAAATAATCGAATGAGGTAATTTAAGTTAAACAAGTTATATTGGTATACCTATTGGTATATCATATTGGTATACCTACTGTAAGGATGTTAAAGTGTGTGTAAATAAATAAATAAATAAAAGTTGAGATTGGGATGTAAAGATAGACATTTCAGCAATTACAGGAAAAACTGGTCAAATTTCTTACAGCATTGGTGTCAAGCAGATATGATTGATATTATGCTGTTACCATAGCCAATGGGCTCTTGCATTTATTACTAGCGCACTAGCGCGGTGCCGACCTTGTTATTGGATTGAACAGAAATTGTAATTTTGTATTTGTATCAAATATAGCTTGTGCTTTAACTGACATATTAAATTTATAGGTGCCATACAAACATATGACAGCTAATATCATTCTTCCGCACACACGCACACAATAGCATCTGTTTGACCGTCACTGATTTAACTTGGTTGGGTGACTGGTCTTACTAATACTGTCCTGACCAGCTTTTAAATAAACTCGGATTTAAAATGCTATAAGGTTACTAGGTTACGTATTATTAACGTTTCATCGTTCAGTAGTCAGATTTCATCGATACTGTTGAAGTATTTAAAGAAAATTGCCAACTCGCTAATTGGCCTAACGTTAATTTTTCAGTCTGACGACCCTAATTTACTTTTGGCGTGTTCCAGTTTTTTTTCTCTACGTCTAAAAGCAATTAATTATTAGAGAACAATCACGAGCGTGACACTCCTGACATTGCGTTAATGTCTTAAGAAAATTGTTTGTTATTTCGCTCGATTTTCGGATGACGCAAACTTGCAAAGACTATCCTGTAAAGGAATTAGAATGAACAGGTACCAAAAAGCTTAAATGGTTTTAAACGTTAATATACATGTATTGAGTCGTGGCTGAGTGGTTACAGTAGTTGCCTGCAACACTAAAGATGGCAAGTTCGAATTCCGACAGTACCAAGTAGTTTTTCTGAATTTAAGTACAGTGGTTAGTCACACCACGAGCATTATGGTGAAGGAAAACATCGCGAGGAAACCTGCATACCTATGTTTGAGAAGAAATTCAAAGGCGTATGTATAGTCGTGCTTGAGTTAGAGTCGAGCTGTCACGTTAGCACCTAAAATATATCTCGCGGAAAGTGGCTGTGCGCATATTTACTACAGACCTCTGTCTACCCCTTCGGGAACCCTTGTTGTTGAGGATATATGTTGAATCGACTTGCTTGATGGGGATTGTAGGAGTGCGGATTACTTCGCGAGGAATCATTATTAATACTTAATTTTGTCGTGCTCAATAAGCGTATTCGCTCGCATGTTGGCCTATATTTACGCCATTATGGGGAGAGGCAAGATCGTTTTTCAGGCGTATCGGTAAAAGTAAACCTTTGAACACCTCGTGACTTCTGGAGTAAGTATCTAAGCCTCTATCGACCCGACAGGCAACTATGGTCTTTTTACTACTCTCCCCTCTTTCCGCGACAGTGCTCCACGCAGATGGTATCAGATCACCGCTTAGTGCGTCCCTTCATTATGCCAAGCGAGGCATGAACATTATTAATAATTTGACACTTCGTTAATTCTGTTATAACCTGAGTTAAGATATAATCTAATAGTATTCCACTTAGCATAATTGGATGCAAACTAGTACTACGGTGAATGTTTAGTGTTCGCGAGAACTCGAATGTATAATACTCTTTTATGTATAACCCA
This sequence comes from Drepana falcataria, assembly GCA_945859725.1. NCBI lineage: Eukaryota > Metazoa > Arthropoda > Insecta > Lepidoptera > Drepanidae > Drepana > Drepana falcataria. Next base: position 2,942,373 of record OX243925.1, read on the forward strand.
TAAATTTACATATAAGTGGTTGCACAAGTGTATTTACTTAATACATTCATGTCCTCTGGAGGTGGGTGTTGTCATCCGCGACACAGTTTTTAACTTCTGCGGACGTCATAGTTACGTTTATTTCTGTGCCAAAACAATGTTACCAAATAAAAAATTATTATTTTGTTGTTATTATTTATTATTTTATTTTATATAAAGCATTACCGGATTGTTTCTTGACGCGTTAAAACTGTTATTATGTATGCAACTTGAATGATAATGCAAGGATCATATCCAGAGATGTAAATGACTGCGAATGGATTCTGTAAATGGAACAAAACGTCGCTTGCATAGCTTACTTGAAAGCTCTAATGAAAAGTATCAAGAGTCAATAGGAATGTCACTAGTGATTATAAGTATTAAGTCAAATTCAAGAGAATCTTGATTCATACCCTTGGTTTTGCAAAACATAAGCGTACATAGGTTACCGCTTACCATCTGCTGGGGTGTTTAAGGCTTATTTGCCACTTCTGTAGTTGCTCTAAGGAGGATGGGAGTGATTTTATGACACGTTTTCCGGAGATATATATAGGTATGAGTTTGCTTCTTTCGGTCGTCTCCAGATTCGTAGAGTCATATTTATGTGGATTCATTTCACACTATTGTCCTTTAATATTTTAAAACTCGTGGTGTTTTCACTGAAATTCATTTTACTAAATGCAACCCTCAGGGTGTAATGAAACCAATCAGCGACGGCTTTATGATACAGTTCCAGGGAATGTATTCACAATGCAATAACATGTTGTTGTCCCAATCTGTCAACGTTCTCTGTTCGTTCAATTACTCGTGGCTTTATCGATATTGTGTAAGTGTCGCGTTACATTTTGCCGGTCGCGAAGGGATCACGGGGTCTCACGCCAGCGTTAGTTAACACGCCTCGATTATGGATGGCAATGATTGTAGCCAGGTAGGTGAATGCCGTGTGAACCAACCGCCAACTTACTCGTGATACTGATGATGTCTATGTAGCATACAAGAAACGTAAGAGATTTTGTTTGTATTTGATCTGTAATTTTATTAGCTGTAACATTAAAATGATTCTAAAACACCCACGGGGAAGTTAGAATTTTTTTATTCTCTTGACGATGCTTTCATTTGCTATATGCCATAAGACAACCTACATATAATATTGTTTTCATTCTGATATAAACATAGCGCTCATTTAAGAAAAACATACACCATATGAATATATGATTGAAGAACTTAACTTTGGACACAGCAATCAATCTAGTCAATAATTAAGTCGTCTGGTCGTCGTTATTTTTTTTAATTTAGTACAGGATTTATTTAACTACTCAATTAGGCGACATGACCGCAGTCCGTTCATCTCAATGGTAATGTCAAAATGTCTACCCAGGGACGCTGACGAGTTGTTTTAAGCCTATGAAAGGCTTGCCGCGTGTCGCATTGAGGCCTTCCTTTTGACCGACCGTAATTGACGCGCCCCTCGTAATAATTAACTACCCGACAGACACAACGCACAGCGGTGATATTAAATTAATAGCCTTTCGTATAAACAGCTAGTACTTCTCTTAAAAAATGATGATAGAAGTTACACAACGGGCGCGAGGTCACGTTTACTACATTACTGTATCTACTAAACAGTTTACACGTGGGCGTTGACAAAATACTTGGTCGTCAATATGCCGGTTACGGAAGCAGTGCATTTGATTTGACCGTAACCATGTACAGTGAGTCATGCAATGCGGAGTGTTCGAGTGTCGCGTGGCTGGTGACGTCAGCGCTAGCTGCGACTCCTCACTTTGATTTTCCTGTTCGGAATCTGCGGATGCAAAGTACGTGCCTAAAAAGATGGCTGTGTAATACATGGCGTACATACGAATAATAGATGAAGATTTATATCTATTACGTGTCTAAAAAATTTTTTTAAATCGCATTGTAAATGTTTTTTGTTACTTTGAGAAGGACAAAATGAACAGCTGTTTCCTCCTTATAGAAGTGCTTTCCTTGACAGGTTATTTTATTCATCTTCACACCTTCCCATAAGTTTTGACAGTCTTAAAACACTCCGCCGGACATATATTAAGACTCTATCACGTCAGATGCCGAGTTGGCCTGTTTACTTATAATTAATTAGGTGCATGAAATATTACACCTCCCTGCCAAATGTACTGAAATATTATAACATGTTTGAGGTACACACGAGTAACGCCAGCTGAAACCACCGGGCGGGATTCGACCCTAATCTGATGCGGGTACTTTGAAAGTAAACACTTTCTAAACAACACAGCGCTAGTTCATTTTTATGTATATTTTAGTTATTTTATTCGTTTATAATTTTCATATTTTGAAAATAAGAGATGGAAAGTGGGAGAGTGATATTGAAAGAAGAGTGAATGTATGGGCAGTCGGAAGGTGTCTTTCAAGGCTCGTTTGGCTGTGCATGGGGGAGTGTTGGTTCCGACACTCATGTACGGAAGTGAAAGTTGGGTATGGCAGAAGAAACATGAAAGCCGAATAAATGCAGTTGAGATGAGAGCGATAAGAAGTATGATAGGAGTAAAACTGAGTGACAGGATTAGAAATAGTGGGATAAGGAAACGTTGTGGTCTGAAAGAAAATGTAGTGACAAAAATTGAGAAAGGTATGCTAAGATGGTTTGGACATGTCGAGAGAATGAATGAAGAACGATTGACGAAAAAAGTGTATAAGGCGAGTGTGGATGAAAGTGTTGGAAGGGGTAGACCTAGGCGGACGTTTCTAGACCAAATTAGGGACGTCTTGAAAAAAGGCCAGGTCAAGAGTACCTTAAACCGAAGAGCATGTATGAAGAGAATAATGAAAGTGGACGAAGCGAAAGAAGTATGTAAGGATCGTAGCAAGTGGAAAGAAGTGGTCTCTGCCTACGGGAAAGAGGCGTGATTATATGTATGTATGTATAATTTTAAATGTATGTTTAAAGGAACCCATGTTACGATATTAAACAAAAAAAAAAGGTTTTACGCAATCCATTATTTGACAGTAACGTAACTTTTTACGTTTTTCTATAGCACATAAACCGAATTGTTTGAATTTTTGAAAACCGAATTGAAAACATTGTTTGTTGACTAGATGTGATTTAGTTGTGACATTCATACATGTAATTAAAGTTGTAGTCAACATTGCCTGTGCCTTCTCCCTCGCTCTCTTGCAGTATTTTTCAGTAATCTTATCAAAGACTCGCTGCCTGTACGGTAATAAATACGAATATTAGGAAAATGCACATGTAGTCTAGTTTATCGATAGCCGTTTTATCGGTTGTCGGATGAATGCAGGGTACACTAGCGGAATCTAAGCCAATAAGCGACTGGGGTCGGCTCAATTTATCGTATTAACATCGATACAAGAGTACTACGTACGACTATATGTTCTATACCACCTGCAAGTACAATAGAGAGGAAGCATATAGTGCGTGCTCTCTGACTGTGTCCTGTTGAATTTTTTTACTCCGCGGGAGGAGTGGCAAGAATATATCTTAATATATATATAAATTACGTGTCACGTTGTTTGTCCGCTATGGGCTCCTAAATTACTTAACCGATTACAGTCAAATTTGCACACCGTGTGCAGTTTGATCCAACTTAAAAGATAGGATAGCTTACATCACAATTGGACCCGATAGGTGGCGCTGTGATCGTGTTTCAGGAAGCTTCACTTTTTCACCCGGGCGAAGCCTGGTGGGACGGCTAGTGAACTATTGTTTATCTATTGAATATTATATAACTTATTTTAAAGATGGCGACGAGGAGTGGGGGTGGGAGTAGGCCCATAATACTGTGTAATGGTTTGTCTGTTTTTATGGACATTGAGGTCTCTGTCGCTAAGTGGCCGAATTTAGTTTTTCTTCTGCCAGTGTAATTATACCTTCTCACAGAGGTCGCCGAAGGGCTTGGCAAAGGGTATAGCAACGCCCTATATTCGCCGGCAATATATTTAGATGAATCTTATGGTTTAAGTAAAATAAAAACTATTGTCGCGTTTATAAACACTATATACAGTATATTATTCTTAAAATAATGTTGAGTACTTTCAATTCTGTCATGAAAGAAAATCTTTTAATTTGAAGAAACTGTGGATAGAGCATAAAGGTATCTTACTAATTAATATGTTTCGGTCCATGTTCAATACAGCATAATAATATTTTGTAGGTATATTTTGGTTACTTTACTTGACTCTTCTTTCAGTCCTCAAACAGTGTTCGTAAAGTATCTACTGGGCGGTTTTCTTTTCATGTGCTTATCGGATCCCTTACGCTTCAATAATGTTCAAACCGGAGGGTATGTTTTAGACAGGGATGTTGCGGATGCCGATTTTTTCACATCCGCGGATGCGGATGCGGATATATGAACTATGAAGCCTCACATTCGCGGATGCAAATGCGGATGCGGATGTTTAAGATCTGATATAAATCTATACAAATAAATACAATTTTACTTAATACATATGGATGTAACACGGTAACTATACACATTTTTTTTTTTACTTTTGTCTGTTTGTCGGTCTGTCTGTTTTTCCGGCTAATCTCTGAAACGGCTGGACCGATTTTGATGGGACTTTCACTGGCTGGTAGTTGATGTAAAAAGGAGAAAACTTAGGCTAATTTTATTTTAGAAATCAATCAAACATTTTTTTGTTAAATTCCTCGCGGTCGAAGTAGCGGGCACATATAGTATTACATATGAATGAAGAATTATAACAATCATAATTAAAATTGCTATTAAACAAAATAGTAATGTAAAGTCCTCCTATTTTTTAACTTCACTTACTAAGTTTCATATTAGTAAGTAAAGTGAAAAATAGGCGCATTTTACTAAATAAACAGTACCTAATATTGCTGCCTTTTCTAATTCAAGGCGGTTACATTACAATGGACGTGACAAAACGTAAAATTTTTAAGCGGAAAATGCGTATTAAATGTAGTTAAAAATTGATTTCTTTTTAATTTTAATGTTGATTTAATTTAAAAAAATTATAATTAATCAGCCTTTTTGACTGAAACACCAATCACAGCGCATGACGTCATACCTACGAGCTGCTTTCGCGCACTATTGAAAAAGTAATTAAAAAACGGCTTTAAAGTACGCTAAACCTTAATTTATTACGGAAAAAGAGGCTTTTTTTCGTAAATAGTAATTTGTATTACTTCATTATTGGTTCAAAATCTTTCGTCATGCTTATTCCATATATTACTTTATGTCGGTGGTGACATTGTTAATAAACTTGTTAGATAATCAATAACGGAAAACTCGCTGAAAAAATAAAGGATATTGTTATAAAACAATAAAGTTTACCTACAATAAAACGTATTACCGGTGTAACATGCTAACATGTAAGCATGGCTAGACGACCATAATCTTGAAATAAACCTTAATAAAACTAAAGTAATAACATTCCACCCACATCAAAAGCAACCCCTAAAGCTAACCATTCACTTCGAAAATGTACTTCTAGAACACGTTAATGAATTCCCACTCTTAGGTATAATAATAGATACCCATATCAAATGGAAACAACACATCCAAAAAATTAAATTGAAAATATCTCAATTTGTATATGCTCTCCGTGAAATAAAAAAATCAACCAACTTTCAAACTGCACTCAATTTATACTACGCATACGCTTACTCGTGGTTTAACTATGGGATTATACTATGGGGAAATAGTACCGATGCGTCATCATTATTTACCTCACAAAAGAAACTTATTCGCATTCTAGTCAATATTAATAACACAGAAAGTTGTAAACCTATCTTCATAAAGTATAAAATACTAACCTTGACATGCATATATATTTTGGAAATATGTAAATTCGTTCGTAAATACCCAAGCTTTTTTACTAAAAATGAAAATATTCAAAGAAAATATACTCTAAGACGCGAAAACCATCTCTTACTACCTCCCTCACAATTAACTTTACATTCAACAAGTCCTCAAATAATGTCTATCAAAATATATAACAAGCTACCTGATAATATTAAGAAAGAAAACGATATAAGTAAATATATAAAACTAGTAAAAACATTATTGAACAAAAAAGCCTACTACACTATACAAGAATATTTAGATGATAAAATTAAACAATAAACAATACTTAGGTATTGTTTATAACTTATTCACCATGTATTATAAGATAGATATATACTTTATTATTAAACATTAAGTTGTTGTCATTAGTTATAGGGATTACATTATAACATTAAATTCTAACTAGCCTTGATCTCAAAACATTTCAAATTATAAATGTTATCATAATTTTAAGTAAACTTAATTATTTTAAGTATGTATTATTTTAAGAAATAGGAAAATTATTGTGTTGCTACGCCCATCAGGGTATACTATCAGTTTATAAAAATTGTAAGCTGTTGCAAAATATTAAATAAATAAATAAATAAATAAACATAATGGCATTTACCTGGCGATTTTAAAGTAATAAGCTGAGCTAAGGCTAATATAAAGATTTCCCAATAAACAATTATTTACACTCAATGATCACTGTATCACAATAACACTCAAAATATATGTCTATACGATAAGTAATCCACAGCGCAAACAAACACGTAATGATTTATTTACAAGAAAAACGCGTCGGATCTCGTCAACCATTTTTAACGCTCCTATTGGTCATTTTCACATGCGAACGGCACGCGCCATTCGCCGGCCCCGGTCAATTTCTTTATTGTCGCAACTTGTATAACATCCGCATCCGCATGAAAATCCGCATTGATTATTGCGGATGCGGATGCGAATGTCAAAATTGATGCGGAAGCTCCGCATTTGCGGATGCGGATGCGTGTACCAACGTTCTACTTTTATGTGGAGCTAAAATTATTTTGCTTTGAATATAGTTCTTAATATATCAACATTAGGAAATTACTTATGTCGGAATAATACGGGAAATAGAGAGTTTTTTAAGGATGATACAAAAGCTTTTCAAAATCAAAATCTTTTTATTTCACATAGGCCCAGGTGGGCACTTATAAAACGTCGAAAATGAAGCACTTTCGGAAACATTTTCGGAAATAAAGACCAATAATGGTTTCAATATTCAAGACATGACGAATCGTAATATTGGTGTAAGAACCGTGATGGTAGTACATGTGTATATCTGTGATTATAATAATTCTATAGGGGTATAATAATATTCCAGAGGGAATTGAACAACTCATGTTAATCACCAAACTTGTAAAATAATTTCTTTAGCGTGCTGATCTGACTTAATAAAAAATGTAGTATTCAGAACTATTAGTTTGAGTTAGAGCCATCCCTACAGGGTTCACACTTTGAACTAGGAAGAATAAAATATTACTATCATATCATCAAGAAGTCGTATAAAGTAGAAAAACTATCCTTGTGATCGTGGCGCGTCTCGTAATTCAATACAATATAACGCATATTCTAGTAAAAACCCTCACAAAGGCCGGTCTTATAATATATCTACTTTCATTATTTTATATCGTGACACAGCTCTGCAAAAGCTGTAAGCTTTTAAACCTGTGTACATAAGAAGTGGACTTCATGTTTGAGCCGCTCCAAACACTGAACGTTGAGTGGATTGGATTGCTTTTGAAGAAATATCACATCGCGATGGATTTTTTGTGAAGATACAACTGGACTTATTGAATTTTAGCGCTCAAATGTTTCTTTCCGACTATACTATGCCATACGAATTAACATTTTTATCACTGACGCCTACTAGCACAAAATTATATGTCCTAATTAACATACTGAAATTATGGAAAACTATTAGCGCCCTAAGACTTGGTTGGTGCTAATTTGTAGGCGAAATAATCCAAGTTTACCAACTAGAACCCACTGACCCAATCAAACATACTCATAAAACACCGAACCCGGGGTAATGGGTGCTTTCAGGTAATCAGTGGCGGTACATTCTAATGTGAACAAGGGCAGATAGCGGCGAGTGGATATAATTAAACACGTAACTTGAGAGTTGGGATCGTCGATTTTGAAACAGAGTTAGCAAGGGGAGGGGGGGTGTAATGTGGTAGCCGTTCTAGTTTCGAGACTCTGCTTCACAATGATTATGAAGAAAACCTGTAGAATTATTCACGGGACGCTGATTCTATAGAAGCGCACAAAAGGTTGAGTATTCCACTTTGTTGTTCTTGTATTAGTAATTCATCGTACGCCGTTCTTTCATTTTTATATTCGACTTAAAATTTTCTTCAAACCTTGTCGAAAAAGAAAAAAATACGTCTTTTCTCAGCAACTTTTCCATTGCTTCTATGATTCATTTTATGATTGAATACAATTGTCTTTCAGGCATGCCATGTTTACAATGTCCACTTAAAGTCTATTACATAACACGCGGTCCTTGTAATTGTGATAGTTATTTATTGAAACATCAGTAGTAGGTATGCTATAAGGTCATATAGGATTATCATTATGTGACAATGAGCTCTTGGAATTATATGATCTGTCATGTTTCATTGATAAAAAAAAAAATTATGTGGTTATGACCCATGACATACACCCATGGTATATAGTGATACTTTGATATACACCTTGTACAGTTAATAAAATCGAATCAAATAGCTTGAACTGTTGCAGTAGTATAATAAGTACAGTATATACAATATATTATATAATACCTGTGTTGAGAAGGTACATAATCACATATTATAGACAATAAATAATTCTAAAACAAAGTGAGTGAAGTATAAAGAAAAACAGCAGCTACTTTTATTTTTAAATGATTATTTATTAATAAACGTGAAGATAATATATAAATATTTCAAGTTTTACTTGTTAGGGACTTAACTCGATGGCTGTCGTCACAATGGTTCAATCAGGGACCATCATACAGCATTAAAAATCTAAAAATAACATGAAAGTGGGCACGTTTCAGTTATCATGAAGAATCGGTTTTTGTATAAAAGCTTCACATCCAGTGAATGCGTCCTTTTAGAGTAGATGGTGCTATTCAAATTTATACGATTCTATCCCACTCGTATTTACCAAATACTAAATGTAACCTAACCTTCTGGTTATTTTTACGAGTTTGATATATTTATCTAGTCTGAAATTATGTGGGACTCGGATTATATAATTACCTACATATTAATTTTCATATTTTGAGTCGAATTTGTGAATATCGTAATTTTTCCATTAATAATTTTTGTTTGGTCTGTAGTTACAGAAAAATATATTGATGCATGCCACCCCACGCCATGTCTCCCCCCCCCCCCCCAGTTAACTTGTCTTTTGATGTACTAATTTCTAAAAATATATTCATTTATTCGTTTTCCCGTGTCTTTAAAATGTATTTATCAGGTGTTCAGGACATTTACTTTGTTAATACTGTACGTTGCGAAGTTAGATAGCGTTAAACGACCGGTCGCCGTGTCATACCGGTGACCGCCATTATTGACTTTCTTTCGTCTTCACGTTAGCTGCCAATCTTTGCGATCGTTGAAAGTCTGTCGAGACCCATAGAATGTGTGACGATCCTTTACCGTTACCTCCACCTAGGAAGTCGATCTTCCCCGTAGAAGTTGTTAAAAAAGTCAGATAGCAGTCGCTCTGTACAGAGATCTGTTGGTCCGTCACAAGTGTCTAGATCGAGTGCCTTTTTTGGACTAAAGCCAGAGAGCTGAAGACGTAAAATTATTTATTAATCATAACTACGCTATAAAATATATTTTTTGGCACCCTGCGTGAATCCTTTAAGTTCTGCGAGATAATATTCTGTCTGTACACGGCAAGCTAGCTTATTTCATTAAATATTCTGAGAGTAAAACGGTAATCCATTCATTCTGAACAGATAGCCCAATTAACCGTTTAATATTTTCGCTACAATATCTGAAGCTTATCTTATCATGTTTATATTAAGTGTGAGTTCCCGAAATTATATTTGGATATAATATAAATTGGATAATTTTCTTTTAGATATAAATAAAAGCCTTAATAACAAACCAGTTTCTCGTCAGCAACTTCAACGCTCTTATGACTTACTGTCAAAATGTCTAGCTTTTTCCTGCTTTCACTGTATTAACGGGGTTTGAAAAAGCCGTTTCCAAATTTTGAAAGTGTACGACGTGAATGAATCGCATTAAAGAACATCCCAGGAGCTTTATAGAGTTTTCGCGTCGCATTCGCCTGGCTCGCAATATTTTCTCTCTTATTTTCGAGTAAATGTTTCCCACCTCATTGCCGCTAATAAGCTATTTTCCGGCATTACAGATTGTATCTCACGCCAAATATGTGAGCTCGTTCATGTGGCCCTTGTTTGGGGAGATGCTAAGGATGATTACTTAGCGGTTGATTTATTCCATAGCTCTTACTAATATAAACAAGAGTAATAGAATGTACTGTTTGTTCAAGGTTTTCGTTCCAATAATAGGTATAGCAAACATTATTCTGATTTATCGTCGCGTGGTTGGTTGCTTCGGTGACTGTCTAGACTAGTAAAGTCTAGCTGTCCAGCCAAATTATAATTTATTTATACAATCAACGTTATGTTCGTTATAATGTTATTAAAGTATCCATGGAAATAAATAGTTGTAAAGTAAATTATTGGCATAACAGCTACTTCGTTGTAGCGTAGTAAATTCATTGTAGGCCGGCAAATTGTAGGTACAAACCCCGAAGGTATATCTATACCAATGAGTTTATGAACTTAAGTACCTACAGTGATTCACCATATCACAAGCTTAAGCGCTTAAGAGAAAATCGTCAGGAAATCTACATACGTTTAGGAACAAATTCAAAGGCGTCAGAATAATCTAGACGTGCTTGAGAAACGACGACGGACTCTATCTGTCGTGTTGTTACCTAAATATCTCCGTCGCAAAGAGGGTGTTTGACATCTCTGCTTTCGGGGACACTTTGGAAAGGTGTGAAGATATACGACTCATAGTTAAAATGTGTAAGATTTTGAACCAAAAGTGGGTTTGTGTCTCCGTGTCATCTCAAACTTTTTTGATGTTTAAACTTCCACTCATTTAAAAAAAAATAACAAAGCCAGTAATCAGATAACCAGTTGTATAAATAAAGGTTTAAGTTTGGAGTGTATTTGTAAGCACGTACTTGTAATAGATTCGTATTCCGCCCACGCTACTGTCTCCGATAGCAAGTTTTGAGTTCTTTATTCCGCTCAGCTGCGGCAAACGAGCGTATTTTATCTGAAGTGTGAGATGATACTCAAGTTTATTCACAAAGTTTCACTAAGAAGTAGGAACAAACCGGCGGTTGCTACTTTACTAAACGCTTTAATTAAACTCTTCTAACAGTTCGGAACAGGATATCTGGTAACAACACATGGTTGCAAAATATGTGTATTACACATGTACATAGGCACGTTGATTTGTTGCGGTCGCGGTAACTTTGACTTGTGGACGTTTAAATAGAATATTTAATTATTAAAGTATACCTAAATCACGTTACTCCGGAATAATGTTAAAATAGTAATGTTGTTAAAATTTTAAAAAGTTAAAATTGCAAGTTCTCATCCCGACTGTACCAATGAGTTTTTCTGAACTTTAGTGCAGTGATTAGTCACACCACGAGCTTTACAGTGAAGGAAAACATCGAGAGGAAACCTGCATACGTCTGAGAAGCTTGAGTAACGGCGATGGACTCGTCATCTGTCACGTTGGCACCTAAAATATATCTTGCGATAAGTGGGTGGGTACTACATATACACCCCTGCCTACCCCTTCGGGGACCCTTTTGGGAAGGCGTGAGGGTATATTATATTTAGAAAAAAATCAAAGGGTTAGGCGCAAATAATTGAGAACACGGGTGAAATTGCGTGTCATAGCTAGTTCTAACTATAAGTATTACGGAAAGTTTTGGGTGTGCTAGGCACAAAGCGCGTCAGGCAATGATTTATGAGCCTTACATTTATGTTCCCAGGTCCGCTATCGACAACGTGAAGAAAACGAAAGTAGCCATTAAGAAAATATCGCCGTTCGAACATCAGACTTATTGTCAGAGGACGCTGCGGGAAATCAAAATTCTAACTCGGTTTAAGCATGAAAACGTTAGTCACAATTCGTTATTTCTATTTATATGCCACAAAGATCGAGTGCTTATAAAACATTTTCGTTTGCAGATTATCGATATTCGTGATATTTTAAGGGCGGAGACAATTGATCAAATGAAAGACGTGTACATCGTGCAGTGTCTAATGGAGACGGACCTCTACAAACTATTAAAAACACAAGTAAGTCATTGCTAACGATTTATTGGGAACATATCTTACCTAAGGATTTTTTGTATTTCCATGTACAACTTCTAAAATGTCAAAGTATATGGAAAACTACATTCATATAAAAGTTAAGTTATCAATTGGTATAATAGACTAAATCATAAAAAAAACCTTTTTAAAAATAAGAAAAAAAAACTGTAATTCTTAAATACAATTAAATTCACCAAATTTATTTATCAAGCAATTTTTTATGGATGCAAGCCTTTTGTGTTTTCATTTCATTATTTTTTAAATATAATACTATTTATTTATAAAATAAACATGAAAATAGTATTGTGATAATGCCCGCAGTGGTTGCAAACTGTGTCACTTAATCGATAAATATTGAACAAGAACGTGTGCTCAACCTTTGGTAAACCTAAAATTGTTTGTTTGTAGAAATTAAGTAACGACCACATCTGCTACTTCCTGTACCAAATCCTCCGAGGGCTCAAGTACATCCACTCGGCGAACGTCCTGCACCGGGACCTAAAGCCATCCAACCTACTCCTCAACACTACCTGTGATTTGAAGGTACGTCAGTTTATAAATAAACGTGACCCATTTACGACAGATAAAAAATATCGAATGACACATAATACCGCTTATCTAGGATCCTTCCCTTGTAAATGTAAATTCAATGCTGCCAACATCAAATCATTGGCATGGTGATTTAACCGAAAGTCCAAGTACAGCTGGTGTTGGTTTTAATATTGATTCAATCTTGCGATATCGCTTAAGTACCCAATGTTATCATCTTAGTTTAATGAAGCAGATATTACTGCTCAACCGCAAGTTTACCAAGAGCCGGCTTGTCATTAAATGGCAACTGCTGAATTATTAGCAGTTAAGCGTATATTAGTTACGTATACCGTTATATTAATAGGTTTTAGATATATCCGAGTGGTCGTTAGGTCTACTTATTGGATCCTGGTACAATTTCGGTGGATTTTCAACTACATAATGTACGACCCAAGCAATTACACGATTGAAAAAAGATATGGAACCTACACAAAGACAGCGTCTGATTTCGTAGTCAGAGCTCATGACAGCGTAGAGGTTCGTTTTCTTCAGGATACAAGTAAATGTGTGTCATAGATAGAGATCAAGACCAAAAATATGTCTCTTAGTTCTTGGATGTCATATGTATTTGTGTATATCTTATGTTTATCTGTTTAAATAAGTATGGTGGTACATTTCTAGTCCCTACTAGCCTTGCTCTATTTGGAACTAGGTCCATTAGTGTGGTATTGTCCCGAGAGATTATTACATATTATTATATACATTATCGGGAATATTAGTTATCCTCTTTAGACGTATTAAGTGCTATCCGACTGCACGTACATTTTATTTGCGACAAGACGGTCCCCCTCTAACTTTTGGTCGTGGTCAACAGGCATGGATAATCTGTACCACGTGCCTCTTTGGTACCAAGTCGTGACCGTCCTTGACAAGCGCTTTCTTCGTGAAAAGGGTCGCACAAACATTTTTCTCGTACTTAAGTTCACGAGGGTCCTCTTGTCAAGATAATACATTGATCATTATCGCAAGGACGTTACGCTAAGGTATCCAAGAGCTCTATACTCTCTTGGATAATGTTTTTTCTCTAAAATCATATATATATATATGACTTTAGTTTTAGTTTATGTTTTTCCATGACAATTGACAAAGAACCCTTCATATGAAGTTAAAATCTTATTTATATTCATGCCTTCCCACAGGGGTAGACAGAGTTGGCGGTAGTACCCACACACTCACTTTTAATTTTTTAGGTGCCAACGTGTCAGATGGCCTGTATTGCCGTTTTTCAATCATAATTTTTTTTTACATTCATACGTCACCATAACGTATGTAGGTTTCTCGATGTTTTCCTTCATCGTAAAGCTCGTGGTGTGACTAAACACTGTAGATACTTAAGAGAACTTAAGAGTACCATTAAGATTTCTGAAGAAAAACTAATTGGTATAGTCTGGTTTCGAACTTGTAATTTTTGTGTTGCAGGAAACCGCTCGAGTCACTCAGCCCTATTGGCTATAAAAATTAAAAAAATTAAGTACCTTAATAATAAAGTTATTCAAATATGTCAAAAAAGTCGATATGATTTCAAAATGATCATGTTTGGCAGCGGTCGAGTAAATATACAGGACTTACGCTATACATGCTTACTATAAAAGTGAACGCAGTTAGCAATGTAGTTCGTCTAAAATTCCAACACAGCGAGTTGCGACTGCATAGTATTGAGAGAATCCAACGTCAAAGTAAGATCTGGGTAAATTAGCGAAACTACGAAGTGAAGAATCTAGAGATGCATACAACTCCCGCCTTTGTCATAGCGCTTTGTTCTGAACGATCCTTTCAAAACCATTCAGTACTATAGAAACAAAAGCTGCAAGTGATAATTATTTCGTGTGAATCAGATTTGCGACTTCGGTCTGGCGCGAGTGGCGGACCCGGACCACGATCACACAGGCTTCCTCACGGAGTACGTCGCCACGCGCTGGTACCGTGCACCAGAGATCATGCTGAACTCAAAGGTACCAAAATCCTCAATTTACTCTTGTAAGATATTCGGCCCTCGCGTGCTACGCGCAGGTATGTCTAAGTGTCACGCCAAGGCCATTTGGTTGGTAAACTTTTGTTGTATCTCTGAATTTCACTCTCTTACTGCCGTGGCACCCGTTTGTCTACATTTAGAGTATTCAAATTCCTTGAGCGTTATTCAAATTAGAAGCTTGTATAGTAAACTATAAAGGAGCGTGCTTCTGCAATATTCTTCAAGAGATAAGCCACGGTGTGTAAATATTTTGTAGAGGTAAAGGATTTTTCTTATGAAAACTCAGTACATTATCGTGAACGGATGCCAAGCATTACATTAAATGTAAAAGAGGCAATATCCTGTAATTTCAGTTATCGCAGGCATTCAATGGCGTGTCGCCGTTTGCGGTATTTTGGCAATATTCGCCTCTTTGAGACAATGAAAGCCTACAATTTACCGAGGAATCTTTCCTCAACCATACTTCTCGTTGAAAGTGGGGCTTTGGTATTTTAGACTGACGCACAAACGAATCCGTGCTTTATTGAATTTTCTCGTCCTTCAGATGTTTTTCATTAACTCTGTTATATTTAATTTCTGACGACGCACGAAAGTTAAAACGAGAAGCCAATAATACAATAATTATAGTGAATTTGCCTAGAGCAGTAACTGGCGCGTTGCTGTGGCGATAAGGTCTCTTCTTCTAACTTGTACATGAGTCCTTGCTCAGAAATCATAAGGATAGGAATTTGTTTGTTTTTTAGGAGTAAATAATTTTATGTGTTCTTATCAATTTGGTGTGTAGAAGTACTCATTACGTTCTACTGACTCTAAGCCGGCGAGCGTGGAATAGACTAATGAATTTAGATGTTAAAATGGTCCGTAAGTCTAAAAAACTGACACTTTCTCTCTCTGCCAAATCCGTACCGTCCCGGGGAAAATTAAATCATATCAAAAATTACATACAAGAATGCATCACGCGGAGGCCTGCTCAGTGTGATGTATGTATTTATGTATGTATGTAAAATGTTCGATTGATAAGAAATTAAAAATCGGTGAAAAATAAGTAAAAGTTGTGATAACTGTTCAGGGCTACACCAAATCAATAGACATTTGGTCCGTGGGCTGCATCCTCGCCGAGATGTTGTCCAACCGGCCCATCTTCCCGGGGAAGCACTACCTCGACCAGTTGAACCACATCCTCGGCGTGCTCGGCTCGCCCAGCCAAGAAGACCTGGACTGCATTATTAACGAGAAGGTATGTGTCAAAATTTATACACACACACATAAAAATGTAAACTCGCTTAAAAACAATTAGCTAAACATATTATTACCTCTCATAATGAATAATACTTTATCAAATAAATATATTATACTCTATTATTGATAAAAACAATACGTGAAATGAGTCAGTTACCTAGTTATTAGTGGATACGGCGACGAAAATTTTTAATTTAGGTGAAATTATGTTATTGCATAAGTGACAAACTGTCTTTGCTGATAATAAATTCTTTTAACCTTAAACCACAAACAGTTGTAAATGAAAACAGAAATGTCATTTCATGAAAATAATAGTTATCGGAATGTTGAAAATTAAGGCTCTGTTTTCATTCTACATATTAGAATAAAAAAAGGAATGATATTTCATTTCCGAACGAACTATGTGACGGTAAATTGGTTGCTATAATTTTGTTGTAAAATAAAAATGGCGTCATGCGTGGTCTTGGATAAACTTAATTTCGCTAGGGTGCGATAGATTGGTTCGTGTTAAAACTTTTCGGGCGTGTTTACTTAGGATCTCCTGACTGACCTATGAGTGTCTCCAAAGAGATTTAGTTTAGATTAGTTTGTAATTACTTTTATAAAGATTCCAGAAGTATTTATGGAATTTTTTAGTACTAAAAGGGTTTATACGAGGGCTTCTATTTAGACTTATCTTCTTACTACCAGGGTCCCTGAAGGGGTAGGTAGAGCTGTGTGTTATATCCAGACATCCACTTTTCGCCGGATATATATTAGATGCCGACGTGACAGATTGCGAGTCCATCGTGGTTTCTCAAACACGACTATACATACGTATTTGAATTTTTTCTCAAACGTATGCAGGTTACCTCTCGATGTTTTCCTTCACCTTCAAGCTCGTGGTTTGATAAAACAGTACAGTGATCTCACTGTACTTAAGTTTTAAAAAACTTACTGAAACTTAAACTGAAAAACAGGCGACTACTCGTACTAATGCGACCACATTTTTACATATGGGCAATAATAGTCGAACAAAGGTCAATGTGCCTTAATACCTAAACGCTGGCTTAGGAATTACATATTGTATTAAGACTTATTGAATTTCACATAATCGCTGGCGTGGTCTGGAAACGATTCCTACTTATAAGGCCTCTGTCGGAACATCTAATAATTTTACGAAAAAGCTATGACAAAAAATAAATGCTAAATGCTGAGTATGTTTGTGCGTTACACTTTTACGTCAAATGTACGCGACTGATCATCTTGAAATTATGCATTTACATTCTCACGTGTACAGTCAGTTTATCCCCGAAACAAAATACTGTTCCTGGATAATATAACTATTGCCGTTTAACTGCGGGTAATACCGCGCCAAGCCACTAGACCATAATATGCGTGGTACATACTATGTTATACTATCTTGCCGTTCCCGATGTTTCATATGACCGATTATTTGAATGACGGCTTGATAGCTAGTCCCCGCCGAGAGTAGATCATTGTTTGATGAATACGAGAACATTGTGAACGATCGATACATATGTACATCTGTAAGTCTAGAGAGACTGGCGCTCCACTCTATCTACCCACCTCGTTAGGGACTCGGCGTGATGATATTTATGTACATATAGTAAGCTTTGTGTACTTGTACTTTGGGACAGGTCAATCTGTGTGGAGTTGTCGCTAAAAATGTACTATACGATACATTGATTTTTTACACACTATAGTTCCAAACAAATAAAGATATAGGACAATCGTTGTTAATTCATAGTAGAGAGTTAAATTTACCGTGACATGGGTTGAGGAAAATAGTTAGCACGGATGCGTACGCTCCACTTAGTACCCAGCGGATATTAATGTCCCGCAACTGGCTCCTAATGTTCTTAACAACTGAAACATTCGGCCTCATCTTAATGTAGCCATGAATATTAGACGAACTTTTTAAGATCAATTAGTACATTTATTTGGTATAGTCTTTGCGCCGTTAAAGAATATCATTACGCATTATTCGTCCTTGGTGAAGCAACAACCCTGATGAAGATTCGTTTATATTTTTGAATTATTATGCAGCTCGTAATAATGAGGGGATCATAAATTTAATCAGTAATACCTTACGTACTTGATATGATCACTCGAGAGTTCCGTAAGCAATAGGCAGAGGGAAAAGACCGACATTTAAATCAGTTTTACACTTACTTACCATAAAATGCTTACAATGCGAGTGGATAGTCTTCGCTTTTGTATATAATGGTATTTTCTAAAAATTTGTTCAATCAAAGCCACATCTCGGAAGCTGAATAGCCTTAAATCAGTCAAAACAAATAGAAAACCAGAAGTGACTTGACAATGACTTTCAATAGTGAGTCTGAATAAGAACTACAAGATCAAATCTAACGACAATAACCAGATCATTTTGCTCCACGTAGATCAAACGAAGGCTTATATCAGTCTTCGTGATTGAGAGCTTGGTACATTCATTTATCAAAAATTTCGAATAGCACTTTCTGAAGTGGCATGATACAACAGTTTTTCGAGAACATTGATCACAGTTGTTTTCCATTTGAGATGAGAACGGACGTTTAGGTATAATCAAGTGCCAGCCCTATTTTGAAAAGGGTTCTTGGTCTGCCCAATATGTTAGGGTTGACGGTATACGCCAGAAAAATGATGTAATAACCAAAAATAAAGAATCGAAATGGGGTATATTGAATACTCGCATCTATTACAAAGGAAAAACCATCTGGTCGTTGGGTTGTTTCCCTATTCCAAATTGCATTTAAATTTAATTTCAGTACAAATTTGAATAGACTCGATTCTTGATTGACAATCAAGCCGAATCAATGGCAGACTCGAGTGTTTGTTCATCTCATGAATATACCATTTGGTTTCTTGCCATAACAACTGTAAAGATTCCGTCCCTATCAAGTTAACTAGTTCAGCATTTAAAGTCCTTATCTAACCAGGACCTTTAATAATAGACTAGTAACGGTGAGTTTTCAATTTGGATTCGAATCAAAGACAGAGAATTAAGTTTGTCATATTTATGTAAAATTTATGAACATCGAGAATCTAGAGATGTAATTTTCAATGTTATTTGGTTGTTTTGGGGATACAGATAAAATTGCAAATTCAATTTACATGCATACATAAGAGATCTTACTGAGTGGGCAGAGAGATTAAAGTACCCGTTCTCCTCAGATTTATATACCTCTACCGCTTCATCCACATTTATCGACCTCTTCATACATGCTCCCCGGTTTCAAGTACTCTTTACGTTTGTATCCTTAAGTGTTCGATCTATTGTATCCAAGTTGTTGGAGCTTCCTCTGCCTCTTCTCCCAGATACTTTCGAATTGTAAATATCTTTCATCAACCTTTTCAAATATCAAAGATACAAATCAACTTGTATATCAAATTTGTTTATGTTTTTTCTTGTCTTTGGAAGTATTGAAGCGTTGATCCATATGGTTAGTTTTCTTGAGCAGTATTAAGAACTATTGGACATATTGTAGTATACAATTGAATAACCTATGTAATTAACCTTTGTAGTCATTAGCAACTGCCCCTGCGCCGGATCATGAACCTTTTCCGGTCAAAGAAGATTCCCCTTTTTTAATCGACTTTAAAAAAGAAGGATTCTCAATTCGGCTGAATATATATACATATATTTTTTTTTATGTGTGTTCCCGGATAACTTCGTCGTTTATGAATGATTTTGATGTTTTTTTTTTGTTAGAAAGGAGATATTTAAACTTCTGATCTATTTTGTTAGTATTTAGTTTACAAGTTATTTGTTGATTTTATATGATTATATTTAATGTTTTGCACCGAATTGAAAGAGATTTGAAGATAATAAATTCCATTGTTTTTACCGAAAGCTAAATTCAGCCAACATCAGTATCAAGCTTCAGGGCCAAGCAGCCGGTCTAAGAGAACTCGGTGAGAAATTTTCAGTCAACATTGTTTGGTTCAGGCCCGCGGATACCTGGAGTCGCTACCGTTCAAGCCGCGTGTGCCTTGGACAGACCTGTTCCCGGGAGCGGACGCGCGTGCTCTAGATCTCCTGCACCGCATGCTCACGTTCAACCCCCACAAGAGGATCACCGTCGAGGAAGCCCTAGCACACCCCTACCTCGAGCAGTACTACGATCCCAACGATGAGGTACTGTACATATTTTGTAAGGCCACTAACATAACTTGATAACACTACACAAGTAAAATATGATCACGTTTGATACAAAATAATTCATACCAAATGCCTCTCCATACCACTCGGCTCTTATATCACAACTCTCATCATTCAACCGCACAACTTTCATCATTTAGTTGAGAGTGTTCGTTTGGTGCGAAGTTCAGTTCAACATGTCTGATATAGTTTATTCAACTTTTTCGTCATGAAAAAGTTCAAGCTACGTTCGTGTCATATATGGCCGTAAATTATGTACGGTTTAGCACCCAGTGGGGAAATCAGCCACGAAAGTGCTCGCGTCTAAAAGATGACTCACATTATTGTTTTGTGTTAACAATATTTCGGGTAATATACGGTTATTTCTATTCGGTAAAAGTCGATTTATGCTATGCTCGTTTAATGTAAACAAACATTCATATGTCAGAACAGCGTGTTCTCAAGACCCACATACATTATTCGGTTCAGTCAACATGCGAGAGCCACTAGAATGTCCAGTTTGTCCTTTTTGCTTTAATATTTCAATATAAGCAAGCTCTGACCGAATAACCTTTTTACGTACACTAAATTAGAATATAATTTTCTTTCTCAATTTACATTAATGAATAAATTGCTTTCATTTACATTTTATTCATAATTTGTGCGTTTACTAAGGACGCTTAAAAATACTGATAACGGAAAAGATTTCTGGAAATTTCCGCTGTGGATGGGAAAACTACCAGGTGCGTTATATACATAGCCACATATATACATAAAAACATATAATATATACATAAAAAATTTACTATAATAAAATTAGGATATGCGTTGAAAATTTAACACAGCGTTTGTTTGTTTTTATTAAATAAAATTATATAATTTGATTAATAAAAACGCTGTTGTATACTTATTCAAATAAATAATGCTCGTCTGTTCAAAATCGCAAATCTAAATTTGCCGTGCGTTAATTTCGCAAAAACACGAGAATAACTCGACTAATTTCAACGTAAAAAATATGTTACCTGTGTCTCTAGATGATTTAGGTTTAACACTATTACACATTTTTATTTCATGGCAAGTCTGTAAACTGTTTATCCGCTATAGAGCGGAGGAGGACTTCGATTAAAAATTTTTCGCTTCAAACTTTTTCTAATAGCCTTGTCTGAATACTTCAGCGCAGCGTAAAAGTGTGCTCAGACACGCGTATAAATATTTACAAATAACACTTCAAAAAGGGACAGTTTGTTGATTGCCTTTCACCAAATACGCAATCATCGAGGTATATTTTCATTAGAAAAATCATAAAACTTTTTACACGCGTAGCTTACCATCGCCGCTTCGCGGACACCTCCGGGCAGCCCTTCTGCACGTCCCCACCGAATTTCAGCTCGATACCTGAAACAAAACAAAAGTTAAAATTTTCTAACAAAATAATTAAATTCGCGGCTCTCCTTACGGTAATGCCGTGAGGCACTTAAGGTTTGCATATTTTCGATACAAATTGACTTCGATTAAAAATTTTTTCGCTTCAAACTTTTTCTAATAGCCTTGTCTGAATACTTCATCGCAGCGTAAAAGTGTGCTCAGACACGCGTATAAATATTTACAAATAACACTTCAAAAAGGGACAGTTTGTTGATTGCCTTTCACCAAATACGCAATCATCGAGGTATATTTTCATTAGAAAAATCATAAAACTTTTTACACGCGTAGCTTACCATCACCGCTTCGCGGACACCTCCGGGCAGCCCTTCTGCACGTCCCCACCGAATTTCAGCTCGATACCTGAAACAAAACAAAAGTTAAAAACTTTTCATAAAGTACCCACCCACCCTCCCATAGTTTGAATGGCGCCGACCACAACTTTCCAAATTTAATTTTTACACATTTTTTGTTATTACTCAGCCCCCTCTTGTCCAATTCGCGTCATTCTTTTTTCTACTCGTTCCTTATTTAATTCCCCATCCCGTAGTATACCTTGCATCCTATTTCCCTCAAATTTGAATATTTTAGCGTGTAAAAACTGTTTTTGTAGGCCTAATTTTAAGAGATTTATTGACTATATTGTGTGAAATTTTTATTTAGTCGAAGTCCGACCCCGCCAGTTTACGGCATTAGTTTTTAGAGACCAGGGCCTTATTGGGCCCTGTAAACGACACATATTTTGTATAAAAAAATTATTTTACTGACTTTATATTACTGACCTTTTAAATTTTTATTATTTTGTTCGACTATATTATAATTGATATCGTACATTTTTGGACTTGAGTGTCCTATTGGGCACTCAACACATTGTTTTTTGACGAATTTTAATATAAATTATTTGACTTGTCATTTACACCCCAGCAGTCTCTTTACAACTGCTGGATTTTAATCTGATTGTATATTTTTGGTTAGCGTTTCGTTTGTGTTGTCCCCTTTTTTATAAACTATAAAATGTTTGGCTTCCGCACCCCCGCTAAAGCCCCCCGCAGGAGCACGGAGCTCCCAAGAACCCCGGAGAAGGCCGCAAAGGCAGGCACCTCCAAGACCTCGCTGGTGCGACGCAGCATCGGGGAATGGGAGTCGGGAATGGTGGACAAGACGCCAACATCCCCGACCCCAGCCCCGGTGGTCGCTCCGACGGGCCCTCCGAAGCCGAAGCCGAAGGCGGCTAGTGCCGCCTCGGCAGCGGTGACGGAGAGCTCGCCGGAGAGGCCAGTGTACGCCAGCAGGGTGGCGGAGGCGAGAGCCTGTCTAAACAAGGCGAAACTTCACCTTAGTAACTCCCGCAATCTGAAGACAGACATAAAGGCGGGTGTTATTCAGGCGTTGGATCGCCTTTATCAGCTAGTGAAGGAGGCAGAGGCGGCAGTAGGAAAGGAGGAGAGGGACGAAGAGAGAAAGGAGGTTCCGGTGGTGGCCTCTCTTCCTCCCCCAAGGAGTGTGGCTGCGGAGCAGGTGCGGAGTCACAAAAGGCCCAGGAGGACCTCGCCAGGAGGATCCTGGAGCACGGCGTACTGTTGAAGGAGTCAAACGAAAGGATGGCCGTGCTCCAGGATTCTATGGACAAACAAACCGTGGCCGTGTCGTCCTTGGAGAGGGCGTCTTACGCGGGTGTAGCAGCAGCGGGCCCCAAGAAGGTCGTCGTCCCGCAGCAGGCCACGCTGCACTCCGTAGTCGTCACCTCCAGGGACGACATGGACACGGGTGAGGAGGTCCTCAAGCAAGTGAGAGAGGCGATAGACGCCAAGGAGGGCTGGGTCAAGGTGGACCGAGTCCGTAAAGCCAGGGACCGCAAGGTGATACTGGGATGCGGCTCCGAAGAAGAACGCAGGAAGGTGAAGGAGCGTCTCAAGACCGCAGGCGATCGGCTCCTTGTCGAGGACATACGAAACAAGGACCCGCTTCTGATGCTGAAGGACGTGCTGTCCTACAACAGCGACGACGACATAGTCGGCGCCCTTCAGCGTCAGAATCGGGAACTGTTCGATGGCCTCGGCAAAGAGGACGTCCGGCTGGAGGTCCGCTTTCGGAGGAAAGCTAGGAACCCCCACGCCGGCCACGTGGTAATGCGGGTGTCCCCCCAACTGTGGCGGAGAGTGGTCGAGGCGGAGGCGGTGCACATAGACCTGCAGAGGGTCCGAGTGGCGGACTACTCGCCACTCGTCCAGTGCTCCCTCTGCCTCGGCTACGGGCACGGGCGGCGGTTCTGTGAGGAATCCGTCGTCAAGTGTAGCCACTGCGGGGGGCCCCACATGAAGCCCGAGTGCACTAGCTGGCTCGCCAATGCGCCCCCAGCGTGCTGCAACTGCAGCGCGGCCAAGCTGGACAGGACTGACCACAACGCGTTCAGTGCAGACTGTCCAGTGAGGCGGAAGTGGGACGCATTGGCTCGGGCCAGCATAGCGTACTGCTAAGGGCACCACGTGGAGTCATAGGGCCGATCGTCAAGTGGACATGATGGCCGGCGGTCTCGAGGCGCCGCGCTGGCGAAAGTACTCGGAGCCGCACCCCAGGGAACCACTCGTTCCGGAACGTCAGGGATGTCTCGGGATATCTGACCAAAGCGGCACAAGCTCGGTGGCAAAAGTTGGTGTCGGTTTCATGCGAAACCGGCCCACCTTAAATCGCAGAAAACCGTCGTGCCGTGGAGGCCAAGGGAACCGGACACCAACCGGACGAGTGATGCTCGGGGGCGTAAGGGTGCAAAGCCTTCTACTGCAGACAGAAGCGGGACCCGTAAATGGCAGCAGCATAATGTATTATGAAGCACCATTTGCGGGGCCCAGGCAGAACTCTGCAGTGGAAGGTCGTGTGCCCGGAGCCCTCTTTGAGAGAGGAAGGATGTTCACCTTGCGGTCGAAATTAGGGTATTCAAACAAATGGCATATTGTATACAACTTATTGTTATTATTAGTATAAAATTACTGTGTAAAATATTGTTAAAAATTTAAAGAAAAAGATTTATAAAAAATGTTGTATTAATAGAGATATGTAAAAAAAAAACAAACAGAAAAGATTAAGAAAAGGAAATAAAAAAATGAGAAATAAAAAGAAATATATATGCAAAAAAAAAAAATGAAATGAAAAGAAATATTATACAAACATTTAATACCCAAATTAATTGGAAAAAAAAACTGAAAACTGGTTACAAAAGGACTCTGGCCACCATGCCAGAGGGACAACATGCCCACAAAAAAAAAAAAAAAAAAAAAACGTAAACGTATTATCAGATTTTGTTTTTATTGATATAATTTTAATTTCTCTCCCGCAGCCGGTCGCCGAGGAACCGTTCAGGTTCGCGATGGAGCTCGACGACCTTCCGAAAGAAACTCTCAAGAAGTTCATCTTCGAGGAAACATTACTGTTCAAACAGTTGAACGAAGACGCGTAGATGCGAGCGTTGTGCCGGCGTGCTAGCTCCGTGCTTACACCATATTAAGTGTAAGCCCCGCTTATATTGAAGGTTATCCCTGTGCACTAACTAGATACCGGCAGTACTCGTGAACGTTTACAAATACTCAACTTTTAAAAATACATCATTGTCTGAACCAGACTCCAGGACGGTGCGAGCGAGTGGAGCGACCGTACGTACCGCCGAGAGCTCAAACTTTATGGTAGAAAAGATTTTTTAAAGCGTCAAGTACATATTTTGCCTTTAAATTACTGAAATACAACTAATAAACGAATATACATTGGATAACTAGCTTGTTGTAGTCGGGTTTGACAGCACTAGCTTTACGGACATATGCTACAAACATATATAAGTTCTTAGATAGAGCGGTATCTAGTTGGGGCGTAGACTAATGATTTGTCTATATCTCGTTTGTCAAATACATACATCCATTTAAACAGTAGATATTGTATACACGTGCGATTCCCGCCGGCTCGTCCCACCCTCATCCTCGTTAGTTCACACGGAGACCTAGCGTGCAAGGCGGCGTGCCTAAGTGTCACATCTGCCGATGACGTCATCGTGATATCCACTATCTCATCGATGTTTTATCTAATCAATTCAACAGTGCTTCGTTATTAGCAGAATACTTTGAGTAATTTTCAAATGTTTGTTGAATGTTGTAATTTTAAGGATAAAGTATTTAGATTTAAATAACAGGAAAGTTATGAACACTGCGTCACAAGTTAACTATGATGTTGAACATTCATTAGTTATTCGATGTTTCCCACTGCTGGGCTCAGAGTGTTTTGGCATTTGTAATTTGTATTTTATGCTAAGTGGATTTAAGTTGATAAGTCATTGTCACTTTCAAGACGGGTTAATGTAAACAAAATTAAATTTCCTTCGACTTAATAGCCGCTGGGATCGCTAAGTACTGCGGCCAGGCGCCCGTTATGCGGCGTTTTGCTATATCGGCGTTTAATGCATAATAATGATTTATTGTCAAAAAACATTGCCGAAACGAAATATAATTATATTCATTGCTTTATATTTTATGCATTCAGACTATTATTATGTATTAATATCCTTATTATTATGTATGTTAAAGTTTGATTTTCATTAACGTTATCGTGTGACTGGATCAGAGCATAGATACAAACGCAGTATAGGTTATAGAGGAGTATAGAGTAAACGTAGGCGAGTTACAAAAAATCATAGATAGGAACTTTTCTGAAATTTATAAACGTTAATAACATAACTAGTCGTACAATTTCTAAAATGATAATACGTTTTATGGAAGTGTTCATGTACGTTCATAAAGATATCTTCGTAGGTATTCTACAGTATTACGACGTGACGAATTGATTTCGTGGAATGTAGAGATCTCGAAGGTGGCAAGGGGTCCATTCGAGTTGGCAAGTAATCCGTGTTTTTATGAATAGGCTGGCTTTGAGAGGAAGGGGTTGGGTGCAATCGATAGCAGTGTTCATCTAGCTAGAGGGGTGCACTGACGCATCCCGGTAAATGAACACTTATCGACCGACATTAAGGACGTAGATCACGAGCGAATAATGTAAATATTATTACATTTCGAATTAATGTATTTTGAAGTGTCACAGAATAATACATTGTTGCACTTACGAGTACGTACTTTATTAATAACTCTGGTGTGATCTGCTTTCAAATATATGTATTGTACTCTCTTGTTGGCGGGTGATGTGTTCGTTGAAAAACTTGAGTGTTTCAAGTTTCGATGTTAAAATTATTAATATATCTCGTCTTCCTTGTATTTGCATGTTAGCGCACAAGACAAGTTTAGAAGTAGTCGATTCTTCATATCAAATGTTTTAATGGGATGTTCGTTAGATCTTTTAAAGTGAGTTGTTTGTGCGCCAAGCGGCGGGGAGGAGTTTTTCAACGAACGGGAGGGATGTCTGTTGTTACACTTGATATGTCTATGGCATGTTGTTGAGCTTCGGGGCGCGCGCCGCCCTGTTCCTCTACTAAGACTTGAATAACGTTGTTTGTTGAAAAATATTTAGGTGGCGTTTTAGACAATTTTTGAATCATTCATACCTTTGTTATTATAAATATTTAATTAGGTATACATTTTAAAGTTCAGTTCACAACTTGCGACATATCCTCTTTTATTATATATATTTTATTATTTTCTCGAATTTGTCGATTAGGGTACAGGTACACTCGCCTTTAGATTTTAGAACCGTTTGTTTGATATAACATTTTTAGGCTAATGGCTAAGGTCATGCAATCGAACGTGACGTTGCACGAAGAATCCACAAAGCGTGTCGGTCAGTCGATATTTTGATAACGTGTGCCCACGAACATCGGACAGTTTCGGGTCCAATTTATCTTCGGTTTCATCGAACCTTTGACCGCAAAAGTTATTAGGCCGATTGTACCTGTGCAGCTTTTTGTTACACAAATATTTCATACATGCCTACGTATTGATGTGTGGGATATTCACTAAACAAAACAGAATGTAGCGTATTTGCTCGCGAACTAACAATGAATTTTAGCCTATTTGTACATTATTTCTTATTTCTTAAGTCTTAAGGTTTACATTGCTTGGAATGTGTAATTTCAACTGTATTTTTAGACTATAATCGGCGACTTAATAAAAAGACAAGCAAGCTTATTTATTGTGATTAGTGTTACTAATGGTACTCATCAACCAACAATCACTCACCGAGATCGAGGTAACTGCAATGAGTTGTCTGTTCTTTGTACTAAGTATTTCTGAGGTTAATTCTTGCATCACCGAGAAAATCTCACTTGATGTCTCTCGAATCTCACCTAAGGCCTTCCCTCGGGGATCTCGTGCGATTATTATTCAACAGTGCGAATGGGAGCAATAAATTGGTCATGCATATTTGACAATAAGTTTTTCAGAACTAGAGTTCCGTGGGTAATCACAAAACGAGCTTTACGATGAAATAAAACATCGACAGGAAAACTGTCGATATTTGTGGTTGAGAAACGGCTTAGGACTAGTCATTTGTCACGTTGGCATCTAAATATCTCAAGCGAAAATAGGGTTCTCTGTTTCACCTCTACCTGCCAATACGGCACGCCATAGTAAGACCCTGAATTGTATAGACTTGTTCCCCGTTCTACGAATGCAACGATAATAGATATAATTGTGTATTACCGCTCTGACGTATGCAGTGCAATCTTCGTACCAAATGCCGCATCCAAAATTCAGTTCACAACAACTAAATTCGGCATTATGTCAAAGCACTTGAGATACCTATATTTTAGGGACTTTTCGTCACACAGTCTGCATGTACTCTGGAGTTATATCAAGAGAGCATATATCAAGTGTAGAGTTTATCTCATTGGTGAGTGAGAATTGACCGCCATTGAAACGAGTGGCTATAAAGCAATGGCTTTAAGGAAACAAAGCAACAAGTCGTACTTGACTTATTTAAGCTTCTGTCTCCCTGAATGACAACTGACGGATGCCGAAACATTTACTCGAGACGAGTATTTTTAGCGCCCTGTTGGATTACGGGTGGGGGGGGGGGGGGAGGGGGTAATCTGCTATACGTTAGTAAAACAAACTGTGTTAGATTGTTTTTGTTTCGCTGTGATGAACATTTTGAGCTGCTATACGACGGTGTGATCAGAATTATGAGACTTGTAGTGTAGAACGCACAGTGATTTGGTTCCTGATGCGAATTGTAATGCATCGAACTCCTCTTTAAATTATGCTATATATTAACCCCATAAAAAATACATATATAGCATGCTTAACTTCTTCAATGTATAAGTATTGGAACGTATTGTGATGGGCGCTGTACGGCCGCTCTATAGCCACTTGTTTCCACGCTATTACAAGTTCATATTGTCTACACTACAGTAGAACGTATCGGAAATCACAAAACAGTGACTGAAATTGATGCCCTTAAAATAAATACTTCCGTTAATGTTTTCTTCTACTATACTTGCATAACGTGTTTTTTCCTCCTAATCTGGACTTAGAAAACCCTTAACACGCATGAGGTAGCTCAGATGGTCAAACGGCACTACTGAAGATCTGGGTTCAAATCCAGCATTGTAATTGTAATTATCCTTAAGTTCTGTTAGTCCACTCGATAGCCTCAAAACCTCAGTATCTGATACCAGACCATCACGCATCTGTTGTTAAAACATGAGTTGCCATATTTTCTTAAGTCATTATGTACAAATGGATATTGTAAAAACAATTGTTATCTGTCAACAGTTGAATATTACCAAAATAAAGAAATCAAATGATATATTGTTTAATTTGTAGTTACCAAACCCAGCGCTAATAAAATGTATTACGTAATTATTCTTCATGTTTTATTATCTACAAGCGCTTTTCAAAGGATCGTAGCCAATTCGAAACGAGGCAAACTGGTGATTCTGTATATTGATTTGTAGCTACTTCAATTAAAATAGATCTACCTGGAGGTGGTCACAGTCGAGTACGTCGAATAACGATCAGTTTTATTAGGGGAGTAAAATGTTCATTTGGAGCTGCGTAGTGCTCTCAAATTAATTAGGAGTCTTGTAGCGCCGGGAGCACATCGCCCCACGAGTCGATCTATCGAGCTTTGCAAAGGCGGTACCCACATACCTGACAGGTAATTATAAACACTGCTATAAAGAAATTTCTTACCTCACTAGGATTCTGCATATGAAAACCCTAAAACTTAAATAGTTTATTTTTGGTTTGTGTATGGGCAACGACTGCGACTTTATATTTGTGTGATGAACACGAGTACCTATATTTACCTTAGTCTTGGATGTATAAATCTATCTATATAAGTAAATATATCGTTGTCTAGTTACCATAACAGAGCTTTGCTTAATTTGGGACAAAAAATTGGGTGGAATTGTCGCTTTGTTTGAACACTAATCTCGGGAACTATCCATTTATTTATTTATTTACAATTAGCACGACAACGTGGTCATTTACGCTAATGTGGAGGTATAAGTAAAAACATACATATGAGTAACAATAAATAAGGTTAATATAAATCCATATATGTGTAAGTATGGCGTATCGTATCGTAGTCTATTCCCTTAATGCCTACAACCACTTCCTACTTTGTTACTAGGAAAATGTGGATTTGTATATGCATATATATGGTAAGTATGTTGACCCTTATTCAGCTAAAAATAAAATGCTTATGCTAGAAAATATACCTCAAGGCCTTATCTGTTTCACGCGTTAACTTGCTGCCAGTATTCTCTCCTGAACATATTTCAGGATCTCGTATTGCGATTCGGTTAAGCGCTATAGTTAGATACTTGCCATCTTGAGTATTCACTATTTCATGTATTTCACTATACAGCGATTTGATACACCGGTCCATTAAATGGGATCCAATTATAGAGTATAAAGATTTATAGACGAAAACAGAGCGGCTCTGGACCACGTGAGCATTAAGGTGCATTTATTTGTCCTTTGCTAACGGGTTTATGACGACTCATAGTGGGTATCACATCTCAACCCATCCCTTCAATAATGGGCGTAGGACGTGGGGATATAAATGCACTGAATATTGAATCCCAAGGCGACGGGTGGTCATTGACCTCGTAGTACCACGCCTTATTCTTTCTTATAACTAAATTACATTCCAGGCAGCATATCTGTAAGGAAAATATATTCACGCCAGTGATATCATGCCATCTACATACATATCCTCACGCCGAGTCTTTCTCGGGGTAGGCAGAGACATTAGAGCTAGTTCCCTCTTGACTGACAGACCTCATTCGCTTCATTCGCATTCATCAGTCTTGACCTTAATTAGTCTGCTGGCGAGCATGTATGAGGAGACTGAATGTCAAGGGTTTGACGTTTCCATCCTTGACTGTTCGCCTCTGCAAAGAGACTGATGAATGTCAAGAGTTTGACGTTTTGCTTCCTCGTCTGTTTGACTCTCTTTCAGTCTTCTTCCAGGATATTGAATGCTGTTTATTGTTGTGTACTTTATAAAACAACCTTGAATAAACTAAGTAGAGTTTGGGTAAAATACCTCGAAATATTACCAAATTTTTAATCCATTTTGAAGAAGAAGAGCGGAGCTCTTCGATCCATTGCTCGCGGCATCAAATTTTGAACTGTGGGAGGCAGGAGTAATCATTTTCAAATGCAGGTACTTGCTTTAGATTCCAGTTCAATAATTTTTGAAATCTTGTAAAATTATAGAGGCTTCAGAGTCATCTGAAAATTACGTGCCCTTAATCCAGCCACCCATAAGCGATTCCTAATGGGAAAAGTTTATTTAATCGCTCCAAGCTTAGAGCGTAGATATAGACTTTATTATTACTTACAATATATGTCAAATTGGAACAACAATCTTATTTATGATAAGATTGTTATTAGGTAGCAATATTATATTGAAATATTTCATAATATTTGTGGATTTGTATATCCACTAAGGTCTCCGAGGGCGGAGCAGTAGAGAAAAATACTGATTCATCCCTCGGTGAAGGAAAGCATCGTGAGGAAACACGAATACATTTAGAGGGACGGAAACTGAAGCGCCTACTGCCACACTTTCACCATATTAGGTCTACAACGGAATGGTGCTTACGCGACTGCCTATCACTTTAGGGGCCTTGCGTGAAAATGTAAAATTAAATATTTTGTTGAAAATACTAGAGGTTTCCTAGTTAATTTAAGGTTAAAAATAATCCTCGACTCAAAACTTTACGGCGGCATTCACCTAGCTACTCTTATACTCTTATATGTACTTACCAGCTCCGGTAACTTAAAAGCTGCTTTAGTAACAATACTAACAATTTTTAATATTTCTTTTTTTAAAACGTTAGGACCTTTATTCTACTGCAACTTTTATTTCTACAGAATTAAATATAAAGATGAATATTCTAACCAATAGACGTGACGCTTGAAATAAGCCGTGGTGGCCGAGTGGTTCGAGCAGTTGCCTGCGACGCAAAGGTCGCAAGTTCGAATCCCGACTATACCAATGAGTTTTTCTGAACTTAAGTACAGTGATTAGTCACACCACGAGCTTTATGGTGAAGGAAAACATTGAGAGGAAACCTGCATACGTCTGAGAAGAAATTCAAAGGCGTATGTATAGTCGTGCTTGAGTAACGGCGATGCACTCGCCATCTGTCATGTTGGCGGAAAAGTGGGTGTGTGGGTATTACCTATACACCTCTGCCTACCCCTTCGGGGACCCTTGTGGGAAGGCGTGAGGATATATTATATATTATTATATTATATATTTATTATTATATTATTTATTATATATATAGTAATATATAGTAATCTTAACATAGTAATTATCGAGGTGCTCATTTTAATTCTACTAGGTTGGTAAACAAACATGACGTCGCTGCCGATCCTGGAAGAATCTTATCTCACCATTCTCGAAGAACTCCATGGAACTCTCCAGGGAACCTCACGGGGAGTTCATTTCACAGCGTTCGGAAAAAAGCTTTAAAACCGCGAGTTCGCGGTTTAAGAGTAAGCTAAGCTAAGTAAACTAAGTTTAAGAGTAAGGGAAATAAGAGAGGAGAGGGCATAAAGGGTTTCCCATTCTAATTTGGAGCTGCTCGTGTGGGGCAAGACCTCTACCCTATAGAAGTCCGTAGCCAGATAACACTATCCTAGTGTAGCGATCCTGCGCGATGAATAAGGTTTCCAATAATGAGCTCCTTAGGGAGAGGAAAGGATTGTTATACTATGTTGGCAGCAGAGGGATTAGTCCCATTATGCTACCACAGTATAATCCTCCGAACACAGAGTGACAACGCGCAAGTGATACTTCGGTATCGTGAGCGTAAATAGGCTACGGTAAGCAGGTGCGCCATATGCTTGTATGCCGCTCATCTATACATATAAATAGAATTGGAGTGTCTGTTTGTAATATTGACATACTTTTAACTACATGCATATGAATATACATACGGTACATACACCAAACTAGTAATTTTTAAATTTTTGTCAGTCTGTCTGTCTGTTTGTATGTTCCGGCTAATCTCTGAAACGGCTGGACTGATTTTAACGGGACTTTCACTGGCAGATAGCTGATGTAACCTAATGTAACTTAGGCTACTTTTATTTTATAAACTAAACATTTTTTTTTGCTAAATTCCACGCGGTCGGATTTGCGGGTACAGCTAGTGTTAGATAAAGTGTGAAGTATATATTCGCGATCCAAAAGATACATAAATAGGTTAACGAGGATAGCTGGCAAGGCGATCGAGGCGACGTGATTAATAGGCTTTTCATCCGCTCCCACGTGACCTTCTCGTTCCAAATCCGAAGAGCGCCGCTCGCAAGAATACATTTTCCATTTAAAAATAATTGTTTCTGCGAATTAAATATTTGTTTCTGCGAACTCGTGCCTGTTAAGGCTTGCATTTAGCTATTTTTAACTTCGTGGAAACAGTCGTCTTTCTATACTTATATTATAAAGAGGAAAGATTTGTATTGTAAGTATGTTTGTGTGTAACTTTGTTTGTAAAAGGAATTGGCTCAAAAAGTACTGGACCGATTTTAAAAATTCTTGCACCATTTGAATGCTTCATTATCACTGATTAATATATAGGCTATTTTAATTATGCCAAATATAAAAAAAAAATTATAATAATAAAAAAAAAAAAGTTATGCCAAAATGTTTAAAAAATTAATGTACACCCGTGCGAAGCCGGGACGGGCCACTAGTCTAAGATACAAATAGCCTTAAGTACAAATGTACATCTAGCGTTTGTATGCCACGTCTCTTTCAACCTTTCTATTGATTCAAAACATCGGGTTGTTTTCATTGGTAAACGATCCGATTGTTGTGCAATACTCACGGTATTTATAACTGTGCCAGGTTTCGCCCGTTTTAAACGACATTTGATTGGTTAGTTTTTATTTCGGGATTAAACCAAGCCCTTTGTCTCAATCCTGAGTTTGCTGGCGAGTAGGTTTGATCTTCAGTATGTGAACCATTGCTCAATGATTCACATGTTGAAAATCACTAAATAATTAATTGTTTTTATGTGTCGGTATGTGTCCACGTCTCTGTTTTGCTACTAACATTAGTATTTTAAGTCATAATGATAATAGTTTACTAACCCATGATGATCCTTGTCGGTCGAAATAAATGAATTTTAATTTAATTAGTACCCAAACTACTACATGTATGAAGAGATTGATGAATGTGGATGAAGCGAAAAAGGTCTGTAAGTCTAGAGAGAACTTGCGCTCTATTCTGTTTGCCTACCCCGTGAAGGACTTGGCGTGATATTATAATCGTATACCATCCGATATTGTGTATGTGTGGGTGTGTGTATGCGAAAATACACAGCATACATACAAGAATACGTTTAGTACAAAAAATTCAATATGTAACATTTTTCGCTGCAATGTAACATGCATTTTCACACTCTGCTAGCGAATCCAATATCGATATAATCCGTAGCACCGCTACGCGACTGCTACGAGCGTAGGCACGTAGCGATGCGGGCTACGTCTACAGAAATAGAAAGCAAATGGATGGCTTCATTGATGCGACAAGAAATAACCGACTAGTTTTCAGTTGGAGCATAAACTTGTTTTATTTTCAGTTTCATGTTTCATTTTAAAGTTAATCTGAATGTTATTCCTTATACGAGTAAAATGGCTCGCAATCGTATGGAAAAAAATATTTATACTTTTTTTGTATTACTATTATTAAAATAACTACTTATAAGTAATTATTTTGACGGCCTGGTCTAGTGGTTAGAGCTCCTAACTGCGAAACTTGAGGTCGCGGGTTCGAATCCCGCTGAGGGCAGATATTTGTGCGATGAACGCGAGTATTTGTACCTTAGTCTTGGTTGTCCTATGTATTTATGTATATATCTATCTATATAAGTAAATATATCGTTGTCTAGTTACCATAACACAAGCTTAAGCAAAGCTTTATTATTATAATACAATCAATATACAGAAAGAGTTAAGAGAGAGCTGGAGCTCTACTCTCTTTGCTCAGCCTTTGAGGAGCTCGACGTAATTATATGTATTTATGTACATCGATTTATTCAAAATTCTTATTGACAGCTTAGTACCTATTATATAAAAAGAAAAATATTTATAAACATTGTTAAGATATAAAATCACGTCCAAGATCAACAAACACAGGACACGACACGCACCAGACATTAAATAACCAAGTAAACACATTTAATATTCGTGTGAAAATGAGATTTTTCATATCGTAAGTTGTCTTGATCCGCTACACACGCCAGCATTACGCTCGCGGTTAAAGGGAACTTATAAATATAAGTCGACGGGGTTGCAGAGTATTTTATATTCATATGTATTAATATTATGAATAACACAAATAGAATTTTAGAAATATTTACGCTACATATCTCTATCTGTACTAATATTATAAGGAGGAAAGATTTGTATGTAAGGAATTGGCTCACAAAGTACTGAACCGATTTTTTAAATTCTTTCACCATTTGAATGCTACATTATCACTGATTAATATAGGCTATTTTAATTGCAAGAATGAAATAAGTTTATGCTAAAATTTTTAAATAATAAATGTCCACCCGTGCGAAGCCGGGGCGGGCCGCTAGTAGTATAAAAACTTTAAGTTGCAAGCTCGAACCACTCGGGGACCCGGGGACCCGGGGTCTATGCTTTATGCGTCAGGTTTATGCTTTCAAAAACACATTATCCTACAAATATAACAAATGAAGCTTGTCGATCAACCACACCAAAGAAGCTGAACGGAAGTAGATGTCTTTTTGTTATAAAATTACTACTAATGTAATACAATTTTACGCGAGGGAAACCGCGAGGCACCGCTAGCTACTGAAAATAATATAGTGTCTTGCGACTTTTATCTTTGAATGAAAGCTTTATAATACATTTTCCAGTGGCGCATTCGTTTGTTGACGAGAAGATTTTCCTACCACGTTTCCTTATTATTACGTCAATTTAAAAATAAGCAATGAAAGATAAGGAGCGTCAGAAAACTGGAAATATTACCCGAAGGTTTCGCTCGACAAAACGTTCTTGGCAACGTTTGAGGAAAAAATTTTATGCATTTTTAGGGTGCCGCACCAATAATGTGGAAAAGTCTCTACTTTGTCAATTGACTCAGACTTTAAATAGAGGATAGTTCTCCGGTCATGTATTCTATGTAGACTACACTTCATTTATGAAATGTCAAAATAAAACTATGAAACTATTTTTGTATAAATAATAGTAACTTTACCACAATTTTATACAAAAACGCAAATATAAATAAAATATCAATTACAATCAAATACTAAATTCATAATTTTTAGGTACTCGGCGACTAGCCATCTGTCACATCGTCACAAATATATCTCCAGCGAATGGAGAAGGGTATTGCTACACTCCTGCCTCTTCCTCCGGGGGTCCTTGTGGGACGGGCTAGCATATATATAGGATATATAAACCGACGCCAAATTTCCTTCATCAAGCTTCCCTTTAAAGCAAATAATAAATTATGAGCATTAAGAGTTTTCCACCCTCAAATTTATACGACATACAGTTTCATTAAGGAAAATCGTATTATATTACGGGGTCTCTTTATATGATGTGTTTCGGGAGGGATGATTGTTTGATGAGGCTGGGGCAATGCCAGTGAACTCTTAAGAGAACTGCAAAAAATGGGAATAATAGAGTTATAACAATATAATAAATAATATATCCTCACGCCTTTGCCCACAAGGTTCCCCGAAGGGGTAGGCAGAGGTTTATAGGTAATACCCACACACCCACTTTTCGCCAGAGGTATATTAGGTGCCAACGTGACAGATGGCGAGTCCATCGCCGTTACTCAAGCACGACTATACATACGCCTTTGAATTTCTTCTCAGACGTATGCAGGTTTCTTCTCAATGTTTTCCTTCACCGTAAAGCTCGTGGTGTGACTAATCACTTGTACTTAAGTTCAGAAAAACTCATTGGTACAGTAGGGATTCGAACTTGCGACCTTTGCGTCGCAGGCAACTGCTCAAACCATTCGGCCACCACGCCTATACAATAATAGAGTTACTCGTAGAATAAAAAATCGTTATAAGTATACTTAATCGTTTATAAGAAATCGTTTTTTTTTATACTATAGGAGTGTGAAACAAGGACGGAAAGAGCATGGAGCGATTACCGTAGCCTACTTACGCTCACGATACCGAAGTATCACTTGCGCGTTGCTACTGTGTTCGGATAGTTGTACTCTGTTGGCAGCATAATGGAACTAATCCTTCTGCTGCCAACGCCATATAACAACCTCCCCCAAGGAGCTCATTGTTGGCAACCCTATTCATAGCGCTAGAACACAACACAAAAATAGTGTTATTTGGCTACGGACTTCAATAAGGTGGAGGACCTGCCGCAGTCGGGCAGCTTCACATTCGAATCCGTTATGCCCTGCCTCTATTATGTCTTGGAAATCCCATTTTGTATTCTATATCCTTCTCCATACAGCTCGTGGATATCTCTTTAGCTCGTATGAATCACTGTATATTATTTCAGAATAACCTCAATTTACTGACCGCCGAGGACTAAACCTGCGATTTGTTTTGTAAGCGAATTTTACCACACATACATACGTCGTATATACATACGAAGAATACTAGGTTAGTTAGCAACGAAACCAATTCACGTTAAAAATAAATTTCTTCCGATTCTTCCGTTTTCATTTGGTCACAATCAAATGACCCTCGTTTTAGCCATATTATTTTTTACGTACCTTTTAATTTACGTTAAATGGACAATAAAAGTTACTGAACAACGCTATTAAAGGTAAACTCATTTACGATTCAGGATTCAACCCTTTATCGAAGCCCGACACATATATCTACATATATATACGGATGGTTCGATAGCTACGTTGTCCGCAGAGGCTGCACATTCGTTGAAAGCATATATAATACTCTAATCTATGGTTGAAAGCTTAAACGTTTTATTATATTGCATTAATGCGTTTCAACTATAAACGGTTTATAGTTGAAACGCATTAATGCATACATTGAAATATTTTTTTCCTTCACGGTGCAATTGTAAATTGTACGCACGTAATTATCATGTACATAGTTACGCCGAGTCCCTCTAAGCACAGAGAGTAAATTCTTTCTACACTTATCGACGTTTATTTATTACCAATAGCAACTTATTATGAAAGGTTCATATGTTCTAGAACTCTTAGTCATTCAGTGGAAGGGGCGTTATTATGTAAAATTCTTTCAAAAAGGCGCTACTTGAATGTGTCCAAATTGTAAGACAAAAACTCTTTGAGATTTGCGAGAACGAACGTACGAATTATGTCTTTTTTCATGCCGTGTAGATAGCTCGTAAAGTATTAAGATTCTGGCAATTTACCCGCTTAAGCTTTAATGAAAATAAAGCTTTGTATTTTTTAGTCTACTTTACAAAACTTTACAGAAACATTATTTAAAATACTGCTTTGGAATGGGATGAGGCGGCTATCCCGGGTAATTGTCGACATTAGGCTGACCTGCGGCCCATTCTAACCTTTTGTTACTCAAATGGGGGCAGACAGAAGGCTTTCAGGGACCAGTGTTTGCATATTGAACAGTCGGTCATGGGTAAATGGTGCTTATGGATTGGTTTAAGGCTTTGTCGCCACTCTCAAAGTGATCCAAGCTTTGCGTATCTACCTACGCTAAAATTTACGAATTAATAGGTTGACCACTGGT
Organism: Drepana falcataria; assembly: GCA_945859725.1. Taxonomy (NCBI): domain Eukaryota; kingdom Metazoa; phylum Arthropoda; class Insecta; order Lepidoptera; family Drepanidae; genus Drepana; species Drepana falcataria. The sequence goes on from OX243925.1 coordinate 2,981,133, forward strand.
ACTTATTATGTAATTCTCCAAGCGCATAGCAGTGTTATGGTCGACTTTTTTTTAACCTACCCGTCAAACTAGAGATTTATATTAGAATAAAAAGAAGAAAATCATTTATTTGTAAAGGAAAACATCGAGAGGAAAACCTGCATACGTCTGAGAAGCAATTCAAAGGCGCATGTATAGTTGTGCTTGAGTAACGGCGATGGACTCGCCATCTGTCACGTTGGCACCTAAAATATATCTCTGGCGGAAAGTGGGTGTGTGGGTACTACCTACACCTCTACCTACCCCTTCGGGGACCTTTTTGAGATAACCCTAATACAGAAAAATACGATGTCAAGGCGGCTCGCAGGTTATTTTATATACGTTATCTAGCTGATCTGAAATTTTACGGTAAATTCATAGTTAATATTTTCGCACGGCAAAGTGGCTCCTAAATTAAAGGTTTGTTAACCTTCAGCAGGTTTTGTAATAAAGCCATTATTACAGCGCAAAATAATTAATAGCTTGTACATTGTCCCTTAGCTAATAAACGAGCTTCAAACACAAAGTCTTGTCGTATCGCGGGTACCTGTATTTACCCTAATGTGCTTGTATAATTCGCTTTGTATGATTATACGTGGTCACACCCAATGTCGAGTTTGTTAGAATTTTATCTGAAAGCTTAAAATATGCTTTACAAAGCATCGTTTGAAAATCTAAATACATAGAAGACATTCAAAGACCAAAAAACGATATCTGAGTATTGAGGACTTTTTTTTGTGTTGTCTCTCGTAGCTGGAGTTCCAGGAACTTTTGCTACTTAACCGGCCAATGGGGCGACCTAGCCCTCCAGCCAAGGTATTGGTGACAGACTCGTCGCCTATTATATACATGCAATGCTGATACACTGCCCATCCCTTCAGATACGTGAGTATCCGAATATGTGAGTACTCAACATTTTGTTGGTCTGTAACTGGAGGACATCTATGTATTTGATTCTAAGAATTAAGCGAACAAATAGTACGTATAATTAGACTTAATAAGACCGGTACATAGCCGTTTTATTCTTCGTAATTGTAACACTTCGCTCTCAACAAATGTATATTTCTGCACTAAGTCCAGGTTTACAAACTTGTCTTATCAACTGGGTCCGTGTAAAGACTATGAATGGATACCATACATATGTGTTTGCCACCTTTATTTATGTAATTGAGTTTGAACAAATGCTCTAGCTTTACGTCGGAGGAAAACATCCTGCGGAGATCTGGATGTTTTTCAGGACGAAATTCTAAGAATATCTAAGGAGAAAGATAGGGCATAACGGGCTTCCCATTCGACAAACGACATTTTCACATTCTAAAAACGACAGACTCGTCATTTATCACGTTGGCATCTAAATATCGTCTGCCTACCCGTCCGGGCAAGATTATATATTATCACAAGTTCTCTAATCTACAAGTGTTTGAGTACGAGTAGTTTACAATAAGTATATCCGGGATAATATTTTCTGTCTCAAAAATAGCACTGCTTATTATTAGAAAGTAGGCGCTTATTGAATTAACATCGCTACTTTTGAGGTACAGTGTGTAAGGGGCTAATGACTCCATAAGACTTTTTGGCTATTATTATATATATAATACTAGCTGTCCCGCCCAGCTTCGCTCGGGTGAAAAAGTTAAATTGCCCGTAACACGATCGCAGCGCCACCTATTGGGTCCAATTGTAAATCTAAACCATTCTCGAATCTAGCTTAAGACACACAGAAACACACAGAAAGCTTCGCCCGGGTAAAAAGGTAAAATTCTTGAAACTCGATCGCAGCGCCACCTATCGGGTCCAATTTAATAAAGCCTATGTTACTCGGGGATAATGTAGCTTTCCAAAGGTGAAAGAATTTTTGAAATCGGTCCAGTAGTTTCGGAGCCTATTCATTACAAACAAACAAACAAACAAACAAACAAATCTTTCCTCTTTATAATATTAGTATAGATATATCACTAACATACTCTAATTCAAATTATTCGAGATACTAAACGTACTTGGAATTATTAAGTTCTAACACACGGCCCGGCATAATTAATATCCCGCCATCAACATAACATCAAATGCTTAATTTTATCAAATGCTTAAATTTCTCTATCCCGCCTTGTAAAATATGATTTAGAGCAATAAAGTTTGGTAAAGCGGGCTTATGTCAGCTTTAAAATAGGTAAAGTGTGTAATCTGCTCCACAGAGTAACATAGGCGCTGAAAGCTTGCCATATTGGAATTCCGAATTATTTGGTGAATAGCCTATATATTTGTATCACATTTTGTGCATAGTACACGTACTCATTAATAAGAGATAGATTTGTTTATTTGGACGCGCAAATTTCAGTAAGTAATAAAATAAATATAGCAAAAAAACTAATCGATTTCAAAACAAGATCCAGGTACAAATCCTATGTGTCAATCTAATTAAATAAATAATAGTAATATTTCATTATTGTACACACACATCTACAAAACATAAAGTTAGACAATACAATACAATAGTATGACAGAACACAAAGAACAACATGTAATAGGTAGGCGGCCTTATCGCAAAAGCGATTTCTACCAAGCAACTCAAGTAAAGAGAGAGATAAGATATAAAAAAGGTAGGTGTGACAGTTGACTGGATGAAATATATTATATAAATATGAAATATATAATATATACAATTATTTATAAGATAACAATTACTATAATAAACAAAAACTATATATATTAAGCTGGACGCGTACATAGGATGTGTTTTATTCCAGAAAATAAAACAACCAATGAAGTCTAATAATACGCGGATGGAACTGCAGAGCGCAGCTAGTCAAAAATAAATTAGGTGTATCCTACTGCTAACAATGATTTAATTAATCAAAGACTTGTCCGCCGATGTAATAAATGCCAGCGGCGTTGGCTTTTTCCTTTCACAGCCAATATAGCGGAATCCATTATGAAAGAAACTCCTTGTTATTAAACAAATCATTGGAAACCATTTCAAGCAAATATACTTAACGACCTATTTAATATTCGAGAATTTGCTTATGCTAAATTAAATGTTGAAAACTTTGGTAATTTGCAAAATACGGGTATCAAAAACTTTTCAAGATGTATTAAGCTGTTATTACAATAAGTTGTTTGGAACAAGAACGTCATGACTAGGTGTCAATTCTAAGGTATATGATATGTTTAGAGTGTTTTTTGTTTTGATACACCTAATATAAAAAAATTAATAGAAAATTGATGTTAATATGATTGTAAATTCATAAATGATAAATAATATATTTGGTGGCGTATATAAACACAGATATATACACTTGTATATTGTATATAATATATATTCTTTGAACGTCATGATCTCAATTTGTTTCATCCTCCATTAATTTTGAAAAGTCGTATCATATTCATGGTTAGTCAGAATTCACCTTGTATTCTGACAACTCTTGGAGATATGTTTATATTTCAATAACCGTACCCAGCGGTTACTGCCGGGTTAAATTCATAAATATTGTATTACTCTACCCCCTCTCCCTCATATATATTGAATCATAAGAAAGAAGAAAAAAATATTTATCACGTGCGACACAGACAATATAGACGAAGTCTGTGATGAAGATAATTGTAATATGTGATTTGGTCTAATTTAATAACAAAATTGAAAATAAAAATCTAATATAAATTATTAAATTCTTAATAAAACAAATTTGAGGTAAAAAAAATAAAAATTGCCATATGAAAATGGCAATGCTTATGCGATTTTTCAATAGCAATGCCTTTAAAAATTTAGAGATTGCCAGAATGGTTGTCGCTCGGGAAAAGTTGTGTCTATGAATGATATCTCGTTGATAATTTATTGACAAAAACCATGAAGTAACAAGGCGGATAGGGAACCCTTGGTACGCTAGTCTCTAACCACACTTGGTTGGTTTTTAATTAAAATTTCAAAGCCGGTCTCGGAGGGTCCTAGGTACTCGGTAAATATTTATTTTTATTCCAGACCCTATAAAAATACTTTTGAATAACTTAATTGTAACTAAAGTAGAGCTTCCTGCTTTTCTGGGTTCTTGGTATCTTCCCGAGGGATAATTACTTGGAATAAATATATTTCCATAACTAAGGCTTTACATAGAAGTGTCAGATCAAAGCAATGGTTTCTGTCATGACGTACAGGGAGATCAAACAGATTGACATATTAAATTAAATTTCTTCAAATACCTAAGTATAGAAATCATTTACACAACATAGGTAACATAAAGACGTTAAGTCTTCTCAAACGTATGCAAATTTCACCCAGAGAGACATAATGCTTGAGAAATGGCTGACTCGCCAGCTGTTACGTCATCATCCGTGGTTACCGTGGTAATCACTTACCATCAAGCAGACCACGGGCTTGTTTGTCACTTTAAGGGTATATAAATATATAAAACTAATCAAATCTTACGGACACTTATGGACGGGAACGTCAACAGTACTCGAAACCGGCGAACATATAAGAAGAGACTGATGAATGTGGACGAAGCGAAAATGGTATGCAAAGCTAGAAAGACATGGTGCTCAATTCTCTCTGCCTACCCCGTTAGGGACTCGGCGTGATGATATGTATGTGTAAAAAACTGCCAAAAATCCGGGACAGAATTACATGTAAGCTTTAAAACTTTTTAATGTTATCATTTATTATTATATGCACTGAACAAGCGACGTTACTGGTACAGCCTCAAATGAACCCCTGAATATTAGTGTTTGCACAAGAATTTATCCGAGCAATTGTATTTACTAAGTCTTACTTAGACTTGCTAACTAGATCCAACAATATCAGCTAACTATTTGAACACAATTCTCCGAAGTTGATGTACCATTGCGCTAGACACCGCGAGATATTTCATAATAATATTCTAACTAAAGGATAATATTGTAATATTTTTCTAAAGCTCATTTAAATACATGGGACACGAGCCTTTGAGATAATGTAAAGCCAACAGCTCAGACTTTCAACGAAGCAGCGTAATTATTATCTACAAGCATCAATGGATATCACGGAATACAATTCGCAAAACCTAATGACAGGCGCTTAGATTTTATTAAACCTCCACGTTCACACAAATTTAAGCATCCAAGAATTTATGGCTATAGTATCTCCTGCGATGGTTACCAATTTTTTTTAGTAATAACAACGTTCCAAATTTAAAGTAGTGAAAAAAAATTGCCTGGCTCTGCAGTCAATAGTGTTTACTAATCGCTCGTCCTCTCTCTCTCTACTATAACACTCTCAGTCGAATAGTGCATGTATTAATTTCGTTTTTTTTAATAAGCTCCCGTTTCCTTATTTGATGCGTTTTTTAAAGTCCCCCCCCCCCCCGCATAACCCTTGCCTGAAAAGGACAACAACGTAAGTAAAGAGGACGGAAGATCAAAGTGGATTACAGCATTTGTCATAACAGCATCCACATAACACTCAAGAACTTAAAAGTATATACCGAATCCAATAGGGGATTGGAAAATAGAGTTGCCAGTCCAAGCTAGACGTACGGAACTCTTACGCTTCATCCACGTTCATCAATCTCCTATAATGCTCGCTTGTTTCTAGTACCTACAATTACTTAAATAAGAAATAAGTGGCAATTCTCGGGATATAACAGGCTGGACAGATACGACCTCGTTCTGAAATGGCGACAATACTGGCTGGTGTATTGCCCATTGGGTCCGTTCAAACATTTGTCATCGTAATTAGTACATAGATATATTCACCAAAATCATCAACAATAAATAGGTAAGATGAAATATGAGCCTCGCAATTAACACCGGTTGATTGATGAACAATTACTTACATCAAAAGCCCGACTAGATTCATTACAATTAAAATGAGATGAATCCACAATCCAGACTGTGTTAATTGCAATACTGAACAGCTCGCTTCAATAGCGCCCCTTCATTATATATTCTACCATTTTAATTGTGTTGTGTTCAATGAGAATTTCAATTATTATCTTTGGCGAAAGGTGGGTATGTGGGTACTATTTAAACATCTCTGCCTACGTTTTTGTGATAGCGTGTATAAATATTTTTAGTTATCAAACTATATACCACGTTAAATGATATGTTATTTATACCTGGGACTAATGTAATCAAAAGGTCATCCCCATTTCAGTATCAGACAAATTCAAGGTCAGCGAACTATTTCGGACGATGTTTTCAATACACTTCTTATAGTGCTAAGACTATTTCGCCTCGTATTATCTATTAAGTATGCAACCAACGACTACCTCTGGTATTGCCAGCGCCTAGAGGATACCATAATTACATCCCATCAAAAAGGCTGAATTAATTATTGCCATGTTAAAAAAATAATTAATGCGAGAAAAAAGCCCCTTCCCCGAGGGCGCAATCAAGGTCGCCGATCTATGAACCATGAGACCAAAAAGCAAATTTTACTCAATATCAATTTAAATTGGACTCTAACCGCTTTCAATGTACGTGTTCGATTTGGTATTGCGTATAATGTGAATTGAATTCCAATTCGACAAAATCCAATCACAGCTCGCCTGGTCTTATGTGATTAACGACCGAATTTAATATAGAAAGCTCTCGTTCATTTGTATTTTTTTTATTATTAAGTAATTATTAAGTTAGTATTATTAAGTATTTATGAAAATTAATCAGCGTCAGCGAAAGAGGTATGTAAGTCTAGAGAGGCCTGGTGCTCTACTCTCTCTGCCTACCCCGCGAGAGAGTCGTCGTGATGATATGTACAAGTGTATGTAATAAGAACGGGTGAATGTCTGAGAACTTAAAATTCAACTAAGTGAAATGAATTATAAACATACAACTGTTTAATCTTCTTCATTTACAAACATAACTTGTGAAGCTCAGGAAAAATATTTCCCCAGGGATTCAATTAACGTTAACAAGGAGCAATTTACTCTGACAAATTTAATTGTCAAATAAAACGATGGCTTGTTTTATTCCCAGTTGATTGATTGTTTTTTCAAGTTACTTCACTTTATCTTCACACCTCTAAAATCACCGACAAGGAAGACAAAGTGATTATAACAATCTCCTTTCGTCCTAAATATTTGGATGCCAGTGTGACGGTGAGTCTGAAATACTCGTATGCATGTCTGAATGCCAATGTGCCAGATGGTGAGTCTGAAGTTCAACTTAGTTCTTAGGCGAAAGCTTGGTGCTATCCTGTGCATACCCCATCGCTGACGTGTGCGTGGTATGGTTTATTTTAAGCTATTTATACTGATATGGGTGAATGTTTGTAACTCAATCACGCCAGAACGGTTTATCAGAATTGGTTGAAATTTGGAATAGAGATATATTCTAAAATAAAATGAAATATGTCTGGCGGAAAGTGTGTGTGTGGATACTACCTATATACATCTGCCTACCCTTTCGGGGACCCTTGTGGGAAGGTGTGATGATGAAGGGGTAGGCAGAAGTGTATAGGTATATTTATTAATACCCACACACCCACTTTCCGCCAGAGGTATATTAAGTGCCAACGTGAGAGATGGCCATCGCCGTAACTCCAGCACGACTATACATACGCCTTTGAATTTCTTCTCAGACGTATGCAGGTTTCCTCTCGATGTTTTCCTTCACCGTTAAGCTCGTGGTGTGATATAATGAGTTTTTCTGAACTTAAGTACAATGATTAGTCAATCATTGTACTTAAGTTCAGAAAAACTCATTGGTACACTAGGGATTCGAACTTGCGACCTTTGCGTCGCAGGCAACTGCTCGGCCACCACGGCTAGTATGTTAATAATCACAAAATATTTTTATTTGTAGACAGTATAATTGTAACTATTAATTCGGCCATGTCAAACATTGCGCGCCTGAGGTCTTCAGAACGGCATGTCAAAGGAGATAGTTTGGTTGGAGTTATGTAGAGCACGTGACATATTCCGTACGAGTAAAATGTATTGAAGGAGAGGCATAATATTGTATACTAAATGTTGGCCGTGACTCTGGCTCTGAAGATTCTTTGTATATAGCTGGTGCCCGCTACTTCGATTGTATAGAGTTATTTCGCATTGTTCGTTTGATTCGCATTCAAAGCCCTATTTCACGACCCCTTAAATTTTATTATATGTAGCATATATACATCTCTAAGGTCCTATATTCTTATAATTTTTTATACCACTTGGGTGGCAAACAAGCATGCGGCCCGCCTGATGGTAAGCGGTTACCGCCGCCTATGGACGCTTGCAACTTCCATTCCACTCGTGCGTTGCCAACCCTATCGATCTCTGTGCCAAAATTTGTTAGAATTTGTTAAGTATAAACAACTTAATTTTTATTAGTGTGAATATGTAGATGAATAGGCAAACAGGGCTACTTTTACAATTATAATATAAAAATTATATCTATACTAATATTATAAAGAGGAAAGATTTGTATGTATGTATGTTTTAAATAGGCTCCGAAACTACTGGACCGATTTGAAAATTCTTTCACCATTTGAAAGCGACATTCACCTTGAGTAACATAGGCTATATTTTCTTTTATAAAAAAAAAACTTATATCCACCCGTGCGAAGCCGGGACGGACCGCTAGTATCATATAGTATAAGTAAGTTTATAAGTATTTTATCTGTAAGTAGTTAGTTTCAACTGTTCTTTGTAAATATTGTTAATTGTTGTTATTGTAAATAAATCAAAGAAGTAGGTAACCCTTAATATGTGATCGGTATGACAAAGAATAGGGAAAGAGAATAATATACAGAAGAGAACATAAGATTGCTTTATATGCTTTCAAGTGGTGTATTTATTTTGCTATTAAGTACTATCAACAATTCATATCATAAAATCAAATCACGGAAATACTATGATATTATAAAAGCTAGAAGAACGAATAAATGTTCCAAAATTCTGTCACATTCAAAGTAGATAGTTTTGGCACGTTGTATGAGTAACAGAAATTGAAAGAACACGATTTTTTTCTTCGTTTCGATTAAAACACTTTCTATTCGTGATATTTTCTTATTACATTGGATTTAAAACAATTCGCATCTTGCCTGAACACCCCGTATGTAACAAATAACAATTGGGGGACGATAACAAATTCCACCGCTAAACATTCTGATCCGATCCTTGATTCCAGGCTTGCTCGCTTCGAAACATTTATCCCCTTTGACAATATAACATTATTTCGGTTTACCGAAGTGGAAACTAATTCTATCAAAACTAATTTGCTAATAAATATAAGAACGCCAGTATCTTCGGAACTTTGCCTTAAAATATATTATTAAAAGGGACTCCTTTGAATAATATATTTTAGTTATTATATTATATTTTATAAGAATTTTAGTTTTAGGTTCATAGTTATAGTTTAGGTATATGTTTATATAATATATAATGCTTTGAATGGATGCAAAAAAAGAACGCTATTGTGAAATATATGTGCCTGTGAAAGCAACAGTTCAGGGTATGTAATAACACGTTTTTTCTAAACTACAGTACGGTAATTCACCACACAACGACGTTTACGGTGAATTAAAGTGTAAGAGAAGTGAAATAATCGTGAGGCATTCTGCATTTTAGAAGATATATATATATATATTTTTTTTATACAACAAGAGTGGCAAACAAGCATACGGCCCACCCGATGAAAAACGGTTACCGCAGCCTATTTACGCTCACGAAGTATCACTTGCGCGTTGCTACTCTGTGTTCGCAGAGTTATAGTGTGTTGGCAGCATAATGGGTTTAATCCCTCTGCTTCCAACACAATGTAATAATCCTCCCCCCCCTCCCCAAGGAGCTCATTACTGGAAACCTTATTCACCGCATAGGAACCCAACACAAGAAATTGTGTTATTTGACTACGGACTTCTACATTAAATGGCATGTACGCACTTTCGTGCTTAAGAAATGGTGACGGACTTGCCATTTGTTATGTCGACACCTACGTTTAGGTACGTATGTTTCCAACGACAAGAACACTTTTGAAAAACCTTCAGCGATCCCTGTGGGAAAGCGTGAAGTTGGATTTCAAAACCTGTCATGACTAAGCTAAAGGAGAAGGCGGATAAGAATTCACAGCCTTATTTTTAAAGCTCACGCCACGTACACCCGTGTTTTTCATCGATTTTACCTTCCTTCAATGTGCCTCAGGGGTGCGCCTTTGCTTTATGCTAAAAAGATAGATAAAATGATATCAAGATAAGTTTAAGCAAGGGAAAGTAACTCGTGTTCATCACAGCAGGAATCGAACCCTGAAGTGCAGTGAGCAGCTGTGACCACTAGATCAGATGGTCATCATTCAAGTCGTGTGTATCTTATTTGTTTTATATAATATCCTCACGCCTTCCCACAAGGGTCCCCGAAGGGGTAGGCAGAGGTGAATAGGTAATACCCACAGCCCACTTTCCGCCAGAGGTATATTAGGTGCCAATTTATTTGTTTTAAACTTTGTAATTTATGTTTAAATTTGTTCCTAGTACATAATTTTAAGGTATGCACGTGTTGGCTTTTAGCTGTAAGTTCATATTATTGGCTGTAATAAGTAAATAATAAATAATAATAAGTATATAGAAGCGTATGTACACACAAGTCTCGGACAGAAGACAAAGAGGCTCACCTCATATCAAGGTCACCCATCACGAGGCCACCGTAGCATCATTAGTCATTGTTTTGCTCATTGAGGCGGGTCAATTGACATAATGATGAAGTGGCCAACTAAGACTTGTCAAGTTGATGCTGGCAATTTATCAGGAATAACCATACGGGTTACGTTACGAGACCTGAGATATATCTAAGAATAGTTAGATGAAAAATTGTGTTCACGCCTTCCCTTCAGGGGTCCCCGAACGGGTAGATAGAGGTGTGTAGGTAGTGCCCGATAGACATATATTTTAGGTGCCAACGTGACAAATGGCGAGCCCATCGCCGCGACTCAAGCATGACTATACCTACGCCTTAGAATTTCTCAAACGTTCAGGTTTCCTATAGGATATATTAAGATAAGAATTATTATCTTTCGAATGCCCAACTCACGTGCACAAAACAAAATGAGGTTTACATATTTTTGCGACTACGTAGTAACTACGTACTTTACATTTCTACAGTTCGTAACCATTAAGGCTGCAGTTATATGGCACTCCCGAGAGACTATGTAAAAGCCTCCATAAATAGATACAACCCCTAACAGACTCTCATTTTAATGGAACGCGTGCGTTTGAGAGCTTTTGTCCCAAAACTGCTATTATTCGTAGAGTGTGCAACTTTGATATTGTGGTTTTGACATTTAGTAACGGAATGTTTGAAATCTTATAATGTTACGTACGTTTAGTACGTTTGCGGCTTGTGTCTCTTGCGCTTTGTCGACCTTATAATGATCATCATTATACAGACTACGTTTTCATTTCTAAACCATTCAATAGAGTTTGAATAATATGGGTTTGAAATATTTGTTAGACTGGCGAGCATGTACATAAGAAGAGACTGATGAGAGAACTGGCGCTTTTTTGTCTGCCCACTCCGTGATGTGATGATATGTATGGAAGGTATGGTAGTTTGAACTTGAAATTCAAAATGTGAACGTTTTTCACCAAAATTTACCGACTTGTGACGCAAAAGGCATGATTAACAGTGTCTACGAAAGAATTCAAACCACTATTGATAATTAAGGGTGTTCGAGAGACATGTGTATTTAAGAGAGGTAGGGCATAACGGGTTTTCCGTTCTAATTTGGAGCTGCCCGACTGGGGCAGGACCTCCACCTTATAGAAGTCCGTAGCCAAATAACACAATTTTTTGTGTTGTGTTCCTACGCGGTGAATAAGGTTTCCAGTAATGAGCTCCTTGGGGAGGGGGGAGGATTGTTATATTGTGTTGGCAGCAGAGGGATTAGTCCCATTATGCTGCCAACACAGTATAACTCTCCAAGCACAGAGTGGCAACGCGCAAGTGATACTTCGGTATTGTAAGCGTAAATAGGCTGCGGTAACCGTTTTCTATCAGGTGGGCCGTATGCTTGTTTGCCACTCCTGTTGTATAAAAAAAAAAAAAAAAAATGTGTATAACATATTTAAATCTGCCTCTAGGTGCTCTTGAATAATGATCGTCAAGCCAGTAATGATAAGGCCAACGTACCATGGCGGGTAATACCAAGTGATACAGCTATTTAGCAATTGAATATCCACTTTAATTCTGTATATTGCGTACGTTAGTTAATATTACTGCTTTGCACTAATTGCAAACAACATGCATCCTTATTCGTTAATTATGTACTTATATAATGCTAGTATTCTTGCATAGTAAAAGCGAAATCCCAGGGCGAGCAAATCCGCTAGGATTCATTGGAGTTCTCTTTGCAGACTTAAGTAAGACTTGGCACAGGAAAATACCGCTACGCTACTATGGCTTATTATTGTATGCATAGTACTCGGCGTGATGATATTTAGGTATGTAGATATGTATTAATGAACGCTCAGACTGTGGAATGAACTCCCCGTTGAGTTCTACCAAGAGAGTACAGCATGTGGTTCTTCAAGAAGGGTATGAAGAGGGTCCTGCAGCGTCAGCAAGGTGCGGGTGGATACCCATGTTAGAAGCGTCCATAGGCGGCGGTAACCGCTTACCATCAGGCGACTCGCGTCTTTATTTGCCACCTTTATGGCTTAAAAAAAATGAATTGTTATCTTTACATAGTATAAAATGTAGTCGCTTCCGCAATCTGTTCGCCTAGATCCTTTAAAAATATGAGTGATTCACGATGAAGGTTTACATAAATATTTTAGTAGAGAAAAGTCGAAAAATTCAACGATTTGTAATGTGATGTAACAAACATGTTTTTGTGCGCTTAAATCGCTAACGCTGGCTAAACCTTACGAGATAGAAGAAATCAATGTACTACGGAATTGTATACCTTTCTTAAAAGATCGATAAAAAAGTCCGCGATGGTATAAACTTATCTCTAAAGGATAACTCACATTATCCATTATTATCTTTTGAACCCGTGTGAAGCCGGGGCGGGTCACTAGTACTCGATAAACAGTTCAATAGCTACAGTGATTAGTCATGACGTGAGTTTTACGGTGAAAGAAACAACCAAACGCGTGTACATAAGAAAGTTTATGAGATAAATATATCTCTAAATATATCTGCAGCGAAAAGAGGCTATGATTACTGCTACCTACTACTTCACAAAGACGTATATCTAAATATAGGTATGTATAGTTATGCTTGAAAAACGGCAAGGAAATCGCCATCTATCATGTTGGCTCCTTAATATATGAGTGAAAAGGGAATGCCGTCTGCCTATCTCTTAGTAACTTAGGACCCTTGAAGAAAATAAAACGACCTAAAAGTTTTATAGCGTTCTTAATAGGGAGATATATACATATATCTATATACTTATTAAGTATTACTAGTAGTAGTATATTTAGTATTACTAAATAAGGAAACGTTGTGGTCTGAAAGAAGATGTAGTGACAAAAATTGAGAAAGGTATGCTGAGATGGTTTGGCCATGTCGAGAGAATGAATGAAGAACGATTGACGAAAAAAGTGTATAGGGCGAGTGTGAATGAAAGTGTTGGAAGGGGTAGACCTAGGCGGACGTTTCTAGACCAAATTAGGGACGTCTTGAAAAAAGGTCAGGTCAAGAGTACCCTAAACCGAAGAGCATGTATGAAGAGAATAATGAAAGTGGACGAAGCGAAAGAAGTATGTAAGGATCGTAGCAAGTGGAAAGAAGTGGTCTCTGCCTACCCGTACGGGAAAGAGGCGTGATTATATGTATGTATGTTAATAGGGAGGAGTTCAATTAACCTGTTAGGTTGTTGGGCTCTGTTAGGCTCTGGTATTACGACCAGCATCGATGGTAAGGACATAAGTGCTATACACAAGGAAAACATGACTCTTGTGGTGAGGCATGAATATAAATTGACCGATGAACATATTGACCTCAATTTTGATTCTCTGGCACAATGGAAGCGACAAAATGTTGCTATGCTTATCTAAAACGGCCCGTATTTCAGTTCGGCCCACACAATTGTTAGCTTAATAGCAATTATCTAAAATTTCAAATTGTTTCACATCATATATTCCCATGAATGCTATATGTATTCACATTTGTTATGTATTATTGTAAAATTAATAAACATTTGCCTATGAACTGTTGGTGTGTCAATAAAGTAAAATAAAATAAAATATTGTGGGAAGAAAGTTGTAAGAAAATATGCCATCAATTTATTTTGTGCAAATTGACACCTCAAATCTTATAACTTGCAAAGGAGCCATTTTCGTATTTCTTAAGCAAAGTTTATCGTGTCATTGCCTTGACCGCCCTAGTTTCACGATCCAGTGACTCTGTAAGCCTGTTTTATGAAAGCCAATAAAGTTCAGGAAATTGCAAACCAAGCCTTATATCTAAACTAATAATAATGTAACAAATTTGAAAGTTTGGATGGATGGATAAATGTTTGCTACTCAATCACGGCAGATTGTTGGAAGGAATTTGATGTAATTTTGCACAAATATAGATTATCTGGAATAGAAAATATGATAATGTTTTACAGAACAAAACCTGAATACTGAAGCCTCTATAATATCTAGTTTACATAATTAAATTGCGATACATAATACATTTAGATATTCATATTCATCTGGGAGTTGGTTATTTAGGATTGAGACTCTCAAGATAATTACTAAATAAAAAAACATTTACGACTGACGGACGGACGTCCCCTCGGAAAAAAAGGTTTACACGATGCATCAAGACTATGCATGCAGTATAACTTTTGAGTGACAACGCGCAAGTGATACTTCAGTATCGTTGGCGTAAATAGGCTATGGTAGCCGTTTCCCATCAGGTGGACCGCATGCTTGTTTGGCACTCCGGTGGTATAAAAAAAATCAAGAACTTTTACAGATACCCATAACTACATGTGGTACTTAATATTATACACATAATCTAGTCAAGCCCATATAATTTTATATTGAGGTCAGACTCGAACTAAAGCGACCTCTAATATAGTATAAGTTCGGAATAAAACCTGCAAAAAGAAAAGGTTGTCAGTTGGGAAAATATCTCGAATAGCTAATAAAGCGGTCCTAAGTACTCTTCTCTCTCTAAACTTGATGCTAGTAAGATTTCCCGTGAGATTTTTCATTTTATATTTTCCGCAGCTCTTCATTTTGCTTTGAGAAGCCTGGGGGATGTATTTCAAAACTATTTCAAGTGATATAAACATGAAGGTGAAAACAAAATGGAGGAGATAAAATAATTATGGTGACAATCCATTTATTTCTATATAATTTCTTTAAACAAACCGGATACATTCACCCTGAGTGATATAGGCCATATTTTCTTTTATAAAAATAAACCTTATGTCCACCCGTGCGAAGCCGGGACGGACCGCTAGTTTAACAATATACAAGGATCGGCTCATGTTACAGATGTCTCGCGCGCAAGTGCTGGATCGTGACACCAATAAATAGGCATCATATATATCAAGGATCACGCGATTCCTCCCTAAAATTCATCTTGGTCGACCCGGCTGCTGACACTTCGTCTGAAAATGCCGAAATTAGCGGAAAATAAAATGAATTTTGAGCCGTTGTGACCGAGTGATTCGCGTAGTTGTCTGCAACACAAAGATTGCAAGTTCGAATCCCAACTGTATCAATGAATTTTTCTGAAGTTAAGTACAGTGATTAGTCACACCACGAGCTTTACAAAGCAAAATAAACAAAACATTGTATTATATGAAATACTAGCGTATCCGTCCCGGCTTCGCACGGGTGGACATTTATTTTTTATTTTTGCCTTAAATTTTTTTTTCTTGCAATTAAAATAGCTTATATTAATCAGTGATAATGTAGCATTAAAATGGAGAAAGAATTTTTTAAATCGGTCCAGTACTTTTTGAGCCAATTCCTTACAAACATACTTCCATACAAATCTTTCCTCTTTATAATATTAGTATAGATTTATTACAAACATTACTTTTGGTACCCCTAAAGCTCGTTCTCTCGCAGTTCACGCTCGTATCCTTTACACCAGGACGACACCTGATACACCACGACATAATTGTGAAGACAAGGGGAGCCAGGAACATGAGCCCCATTACTCCCGCTTATAAAGTACGAAATATGATAATATTGCGACACTAGGTAAAATATTCATCTGAGTGAGCATTTCCTGTATCATGTTGAACATTATTATCAAATTACATATTTATTTGAAAGTTTGGATGGATGGATAAATGTTTGCTACTCAATCACGGCAGATTGTTGGAAGGAATTTGATGTAATTTTGCACAAATATAGATTATCTGGAATAGAAAATATGATAATGTTTTACAGAACAAAACCTGAATACTGAAGCCTCTATAATATCTAGTTTACATAATTAAATTGCGATACATAATACATTTAGATATTCATATTCATCTGGGAGTTGGTTATTTAGGATTGAGACTCTCAAGATAATTACTAAATAAAAAAACATTTACGACAGACGGACGGACGTCCCTTCGGAAAAAAAGGTTTACACGATGCATCAAGACTATGCATGCAGTATAACTTTTGAGTGACAACGCGCAAGTGATACTTCAGTATCGTTGGCGTAAATAGGCTATGGTAGCCGTTTCCCATCAGGTGGACCGCATGCTTGTTTGGCACCGCCAACGTTTTGGCGACTTCTACTAACGCTACGCTAGTTCTCTCAGATTGCAACGTTTATTCAGATACAGATAGCAGTCGTTGCGGTTCGAGTAGTCGCCTACAACTTAAAGTTACATTACAGATTCAGTCGATTAAAAGATCGAATCGAATGTATGAATAGAGAAATGAATGTGAATGAAGGAAAATAGGTCCGTGAGTCTAGACAGGACTGGCATTCTACTCTCTCTACCTACTCCGTGAGCGTATGTGACAGATAAAATACAATTTGGATACATTTGAAAATGGTCTGTGGAATATAAATAGTAGGTATTTATTTAACTGAACTAGTTGTGTTGTAAAACATTTAATGGAGAGCTCGGTCTGTATTATCCCACGAGCAAATGAAAATAGCAGTTTCGAGCTTGAAATGAAAATCCCTTCCAAAAGGTACCCATTAACTAATGTAAAAATATGATGATGATTGAAAAACTTAACCAAATAGGTTATTTATAAAGGATGGGGTCGGAGCTCCCAGCAAAGTATATTTTATCTGTGAGAGAAAAACTGTGAAAAGAATAATTAAATTAAGTACTTCACTTTATAGTTTTTTACGAGTGAGGTGATGATTTGTGATTTTAATTGACATCTAGCCGATTTTCTCAATTCGGGTTTTTTTTACAATAATAATTTTACCTTTTTTTATTTTAATTTATTCCATATCTTGACCAGAATTAGTTACAGTACTGATGACAATATTTGTGTCACTTGTTTAATTTGTCTAATTTGTGAATGTGAGAACATTGTAGGCTTTGTAGATTCTTAGATCTTGCTAACATTGTTATAATTATCTTGTTTTATGTATGCTTTGTATAGTAAGCAACGACCTATTGTCGGGCCTACGTTGTTCCCCCATACTTGGGTACTATTGCTGTAACGAAAAAAAAATATTGTATATGCCTAATGATTTGAAAAGAGTAACCATGGCGTTTCTTGCCGGTTCTTCTCCATGGAAGCGACCAACCCGAACCGTGCTTAATTTTCGACGTTTTATAAGTGCCCACCTGGGCCTATGTGAAATAAAAAGATTTTGATTTGATTTGATTTGATTTGATGCCAGCGATTTAAAACGCAAGTCAGACTTTTCAGCGAAAGATGTGGGATTTACAGATTAAGTAGTTACCTTCGAACTCGAGCTTACTGATTTAACCCCATCTTTATATATATAATTCTTCTGTGAGTGTGTATGTCACTGAACTCCTCTCAAACGACTGGACCGATTTTCATGAAATTTTTTGTGTGTGTTCAAGGGGATCTGGGAATGGTTTAGATTCACAATTGGACCCGATAGGTGGCGCCACCATCTTTTTTTTCCCACCCGAGCGAAGCTGGGCGGGACCACTAGTAACTATAATTTTTTTTAAGTACAGAAATCATACTACGAGTACATATATATATATGCAATAAACGTGTATTTATTAATATTTTTTTTTCAACGTTACATTCGTGATGTGGCTAAGCACTATCTATAGCTAACTTCAGACTTATAGGTACAGACCACTGATGCTCGAGCTTGGAATATTTACTTAGCCACTCTGTCGCGACATGATTCTAAAGATTCCTGCAGTGCGGGAACCGCTTACCACAAGGCTAAACGCAAACTTTTAAAGTAAAAAAAAAGACAGTCATGAATAATGTATTAAAAGTTCGTAATAAAACAATATAAAACTCGAATAATACACGTATTTTCTTTCATTAAGTTATTCCTACATGAGTATTATTCCCGGGAACGATTTATTATTTTCGTAAGAAGCTGTTCTCTGCCCCGCCCTAGCGAGATTGCCGCAATAAGGGTAGGTACCCGCAATACAGGATGTCTCAGCAAATAGAACATATATCTTCTAAAAGTTATTGGGTGTTGTGAATATATCCTCATGACGTTGGAATAAAACAAATAGCAAAATAACAACATGACAACATTATTAAAGGGTGTAATATTTACCACGAAACATGGTTTTATAGGTTTTTTTGCAGAAAACACAAAAATACATTAATAACATATAAAAATGTACTGCATATTTTTTGGCAAAAATAATATTAGAATTTTGTCAACGTAGAATGTTGTTATTTTATTTATATATTGCCTAACTTTCATGGCGCCATGTTTAAAAACAACTGACCCGTTTTCTAAGACACTGTATACTTACACCCCAGTCGCGGTCGCAATTAATCGCCTTGGAGTGTGCATTAATTTAAATTAATTATTAACATTGTAATTAAAACATTCTAGGGAGCAACAACAATGTACCCTTTTCGTAATCACAATGTGAAAAGTTTCAGGGTTTCGACCGCACAATGAGTTTTCAAGCACTGCAGTGGTCTGAAACTGGGCGAAACAAATATCTGGAACTTAATAATCATAATTAATGCTACTGTGGTAATCGATGTCGAAAAGTGGGTGGTGTTAGCAACACCTTCGGTTCCTGAGGTGGTGTGGTGGTGTGGTGACCATGACGGGCTGTTATGCTGACGGACAATTATACTTCAAGAATTGTCTTTATAAAATACATTTTATTCTTAACAATTATACTAAAGAAATCTTCACGCCTTCCCACAAGGGTCCCCGAAGTAGTAAATGGACTCGCCATCTGTCACGTTAGCACCTTATTATATCTCTGGCGGAAAGTGGGTGGATACTACCTACACACAAGATAAGTATTAATTTTATCTTTACATACATATCGCCACGTAGAGCTACTAATGGGGTAGGCAGAAAGAGTAGAACTCGTTCTCTCTAAAATTAAACAACTCTATTGTTTTCCAAAAAAACGTTGGTAATATAGTTGCTCACAAGTGTACAATATCGAAAAAGAATTCCGAATGAGAATAGCAATGATGGATTGTATAAAACTGGGCTTATATTTATTTAGGTATTTTCTTTTTATGTGTCGCTCAAGGGTCATGAACCCATGAACATTGAGGGCGGGCAGTGTGTGACCACTACTCGAGAGGTACGAGTATGTACTTACGTAGTGTGTACTCTGTATGGGGGCCGCCCGCCCTGTGCCACCCCGTCGAATGGTCACGCCATTTGGTGGGAGAGCGTAGGTACAATTACGGGAATTTATGATTACTTACACTACACGCGTAATTAACTAACAGTAATTATTATCTCTTACATTAAAGGGAAAACTTGTTTTACACGGAGAAAGTCGTTTATCCTTAATGGGTATTTAATTGTACAAGTAATGGATCACGTCGCCGAAAATATATAACATTTTCGTGTTTCCGGAATCGTTTATACTTATTATAGATTAACAGACAAGTTTATCCACTCAATCTGTAGTAATTTCCCATTCCCACCTGTATTTATCTAGGCCTTTGGGGCTGCCAGTGGACAAAGCACATTTGAATTTGTAATTTACGCTCTCGCAATGCTGTGTTGAAACATCCATAAGTGAGTTGTATCTACATGGAACGAGCAAGCACACCAACGTTGTGGTAAAGGTTTTAAGCACGATATTTTGACACAAATTGTCTTTTGAGAGAGGTAAGGCATAACGGGTTTCCCGTTCGATTTTGGACCTAGTGCTCTGGGGCGACTGGGGCAGGACCTCTAGGTACTTAGTCCGTAGCCAAATAACACAATTTTTCTGTGCTCCTGCATGATGAATAAAGTCGCCAATAATCAGCTCCTTGGGGGGATGATAGTTAAATTGTGTTGGCAGCAGAGGGATTAGTCCCATTATGATGCCAAAATAATAAATATTTGATCACAAAGTGGCAACGCGTAGTTCGGTCTAGTGAGCGTAAATAGGCGTTATAGATAGATATATACATATATACAGAGCGTATATAGGTACCACAAGAGTGGCAAACAAGCATATGGCCCATGCTTGTTTGCCACTCTTGTGGATTAAAAAAAAATGCCGACAACTGTAAACTTTATTGGTTCAAAATGCTTGCACGACTTTGGACATCTGTACATCATGACAGCGTTACTTTCGTGGTTAGTGCACTGGCTCATAAAAGATTAAAGATATAAATAGATCGGCTATGAATATATACTTAATATGCCTGGAGTCAGGCCCTCTATTAATCTCAACCTTAAGCGCTTAAGGAACGAAAGTTCCCGGTACTCGTGCTGCGAGCTACAAAAAAAAAGGTACTCAGTTGCTAAACGATTCGGATAACATTGAATATTCATGGTGGTTTAATATTCATTCAACCTTACAGAATATCGCAGCCAAACGGCACTGCTTCTGGGTAGTATTGTTCATGCGATGAGTCAGGTTTCCAGAAGTCTACATGGATTGGCTGTGCTGGCAGAAGCGCGACCCGTCCTTTGTATATTCCAGGCGGCGGTGACGTGGTACCATTACGGTTTGCATGCATGTTTGCCACTTATATATACAGTCATTATATATACATATATATACATATACGTATCATCACGCCAAGTCCCTAACGGGGTAGGCAGAATATAGAGCGCCGATATATAATATTATATTCGATACCACGTTAGAGAGAGAACTGGCGCTATTTTAAACCTTTATATTTACGGCAACGCTTAAGAGATTGCTAGTACCCATATACTACGATCACCTCTTACCATTTGGCTGGACATATACTTATTTGCCACTTTGGCTGTATATATAAAAATATATCGACATGTGGTTTGCTCTGATCAAAATTATTTACACAATTCAGAAAAAAAAATTAGCATTACCCTTAGGCTTGCAGGCATACTAGGAATTTAATGTTCAGCTACTAACTACAACAACAGATGGCACTACAACAATTGTAGATCTTTATTTACAATAACAACATTTAACAATATTTACAAAGCACAGTTGGAACTAACTGCTTACAGATAAAATATTTGTCCCAAATCGGTATCCCGAGAAATCCCGATAGCAATGCTATCAATGCGATCTGACAGATCATGACAGATGTGATCCAAGTACGGCAATTGTCCTTCTTTCGACATTTATATTATAAGCCGCTTTAGAAAAAAAAGCAGTTAAGAGAAACAAAAAGCTTAGCTGAAATCTCTGGTGAGCTTACTTCCAATGATAAACTTTCTAGTTCTTATAAAGAGGAAAGATTTCATTCATAATATTAATTGGATAGATAGATAAACTCAAAACGCACATTTATGAGTACGAGTAACATGAGTTATATTTCAGTTTAAAATAATGTTATCGCGACATAATTGTCAGTAAATCCAATTTAACTCTGTTGATCGCACAGGGCACCTGCAGTACTTGCACTAACTTGCACAATATTTAGTGATATAACATTACATTGAATAAATAAAGCGCCCAGATCGACGCAAAAAAGCCTTTGTTAATTGACGCACAATGTTCATATTGGGCGTATTCTCGCATAAAATGGAAATTCCGACTGGAATATGTAGATTTGAATACATAGAGCCTTATTATATTCTGCATTTGACCTCTTAGTAAATCGCTTAGAATCATGTTCTCGAATATGAAATTGAAATTATATATAATAATATATCTTCTCGCCTATCCACAAGGGTCTCCGATGGGGTAGGCAAGGGTGTATAGGTTGTACCCACACATTGAATATACATATAATATAATGAAATTTAAAATAATATAGTATAACATGAAATTTGCCACAGATATAAGATTATTAACTGGATTAACACATAGAATATGTTTTGTTCCGAAAATAAATCTAGTAAAAAT
The DNA here is from genome assembly GCA_945859725.1 of Drepana falcataria. Lineage (NCBI taxonomy): Eukaryota > Metazoa > Arthropoda > Insecta > Lepidoptera > Drepanidae > Drepana > Drepana falcataria. The sequence continues at coordinate 3,003,459 of OX243925.1, forward strand.
TATACTTAGGAAATCGATTTTTATGCGGGTACACCGCGATTTTATAATATCATCATCAGAGTTTATAATACATATCATAATATCATCAATCACGACAGACCAGCATGGCGTAATAGGACGCCGGACGTTAGACTTAAATTAACGGGAACATGGATGAAAAAAAATTTGATCCAATTCTACGTGGCTGAAATCGCAAGGTACAGCTAGCGTATTTTATACGATAATGCCAAGAGCATCTTTGAGAGGCAATTTAGCAAAAATACTCGATTGGACACATACATTTACCAAGCGAGATTAAACTGTCAACTGATATATCATGGCTTCATTCTGTAGGCAGTTATAATCGACTTTGAAAACTCTCTATCTTCTATCAATAACTAAAGTTAGCCTTAAATTGTATTATTAGCCTTTAATTATACTTCCGAAATAAAGGAATTAATATCATCACATGTACCATCACATGTACACGAATGTATCATATGCATATCGCTACTACAATTTCACTCATGCATGATTTTAATAAACATCGCTTTTACACACATGCACATCACTATCCCATTAACACGTATGCACATCAGTCTTGCATTAGCTTTTAAGTACTTAACTCTAATATCTAATATATAATCACTCTTACAATTACACATAGCATGCATATCGCTACTACAATTATATTCATGTACTTACAGTGATTATTAAAATCGTTATTTAAACTTACTAGTGCAATTTTGTTGAAACACAAAAGACCGTACGCTAATGGTTATATGATATGAAGGTTATATACTAATTAATTAAATTAGGAGGTAAGTATGGGTTGACACGGATCCGACAACTTCCGTAGGTACATATCATAATAATGTGCTTCACCGTTTTCAATTAAAATTGTTTGGAACTTGTGACGCGAGGCGCGGTAGCAGAAAATGCCAATTATAATCTGTGGAAATTATTTCAGTTGCGTGTTTGTGGTGTGTGTCAATTACCTGTGTAGGTGATTTATCAATTCTCTGTCTGACATTCAGAGAACAGTTTATGTGCTACTCACGAGACTAAAGCATAGACTACTATTAATATACTAGACTAAAGCTTGCACTTATACGGTAGGTATGGACAAAACACATTCACAAGAATTTATTGTTATTTACACATTATTGTATCAAAAGACCAAACGGTACCTCTAACATATACTAAAGAAGAATTTCGGGTATTGTTTTTAATGGTGTGACTGGCATTATTATATTCTTGAGAGAACTGACGCTCTACTCTCTCTGCCTACCCCGTAAGGGACTTGGCGTGATGATGTGATATGATATAAGTATATCGTTATTATTTCATGAATATGGATATTAATTTTCTGTTTACCTATAAGTATATTTTCATTAGTTCAAAAGCAATTTTTACATATTCTGATATTGTATTATTCTTCCTGAACAAATGTATAAACGTTGAACGATGCTTAACACGCACATCTGCTGCGACGTCATTTGTCATAAAGTGGATCTAAATTTTTTCGAAGAAAATTTTGTCGTTTATTCTAACAATATATTTGTGACATAGAAAGGTGCAGGAGAGATTATTTATTAACAATGTTTATTATATTTTCTACCATCCAGTATTTGATAGAGCCTTAATATAACTTGTAGAGATTACAAATAAAATTATACAGGCAATTCATATTCGAAGAGCGAACTTGTAAGAGCCACAATCCGTACCCCGCGGCCATGTTGCCGGGCGCACACAGTCGAGGATTAATTATAATACATCGTCTTAACGTGCTTGAAACTTACTTAAGACATGATCCATCTTATAATAATATATAAATATAATATAATACCGCCCAATATACACCTTGAAACGCGATAATCTTGGAATGAACGTAAAATTAACAAAACCATAACTTAAACAATATAATGAACTAGTTATTTATTCTAATCTAAAAAATCTACGCTAATATATATAATATACACAGGAATTATTTATTGTTTCTCTTGAGTATTCTTTTTTTGCTATGGATAACCTCTAAAACTACTTAATCGATTCTAAAATGTATTTCACCTATGGAAGTTATAATAATAAATAATAAAAAAAGTTGGATGGAAGTTATATTTTTATTTTATTCTATTCTATTAATGAATAGATTCCATGGAATGTTACGTTACTATGTTATTTCGCACTAACATGAACTATATTTTAAACAAAAATAAATCGCTACAAAAATTGCAATAATTTAATCAAGCAAGTAAAATGTAGGTCCAATTAGATGTAACGAAGACCAAACCGCGCGACACAACTAGGTTTTTAACATCAACAATAAATATTGCCATACAACGTGTCAGCGCCCATCCGCGTAACAGGGATTTAGGACAGGTATTTTGTTGATGCATTATGTACTGCTTTTTTAGCGGCATGTAAATATTTTAATTGGACACTATTGTTGAATGAAAGGCACAAAAACAGAGCAAAATAACTCCCAATTTCGTTATTAAACATAAGTTCCAGTGTTTCCAGTAACGAAGGTCTATGTACAAACTATGAGTCGCCCGAGGGTAGTCAACTCCTAACTGCCAACAATCATAGCAAACAAGCTCCATAAATTGGATACCAAAACTTGTTGAATAATAGATAACAAGAAATGGCCATCTTCGTTTTGAACTTTTTGTTCTGCACAGAAAAATATCTTATAAAATTATTTTGAGAAATACTCTCACACCTTCCCACAAGGCTCCCCCAAGGGGGTAGGCAGAGGAGTACAGGTAGTACCCACACACCTCAGTAGCCATGATTATTAAAGTATTAATAAATCTTCTGATTATCCCTTAGTTTGATATTTCAGTCATTTATTTAACAGATTTTCTGTGAAAAAAATAATTCAGTAGAAAGCTATTTTGTAAATACCCTTCCTTTTGTAACAAGTCCCTATATAATTCAATCTTCTTTTTTGTGTTCCTAAAGGATGAATGAGCAGATTAAATTGACGCCTAATTTCATTTTCAGATAAACGAGGGCCGGATTTTCAGTACAGGGGACACAGTACTCCACGGCCCGCCGGCGAGATATCATCTGGTACCCTAACGACCAGAACTAGATTTCCAGTGTTGTAAATATTTTACACACTTTGTTTATCTACAGTGTCTATCAGATAAATTATATACCTATGTCTCTGAGGCTATGAGTTAAAAAAGTCAGGCATTGATATCGTTGTCTTTTCCTACACTAAATATTATAAAATGAAATTTGGATGACCAATAAAAAAATCGTATCAAAATCCTTCCTTCCGAGAAAGGTCTAGAAGGTGTATAACACCATAGACAAAGGTTTTTTTTTGGCGCCATTTGGACGCGCCCTGACACACGATTCTGCTACCGTCTCTCAAGCACGAGATACACCTTTCTTGTCTGACGTATGCAGATTTACTCATGATGTTTTCCAAACTCGTGTAGTTACAAATCAAGGTACTTACTTACATTTCAAAATCACATACCACCTGGGTTTGAATTTGTTACCTTAACTTTACGGGTGACTACTAAACCACTTGGTACACACACAGGGCTCACTAATTTAATCAATGGAGTGCTACATAAAACATATGCGCCCCCGGCACATGTCGTTAAATAAGATAATATCTCACAGAGTAATGATATCTCGAAGAGGCCGTGGTAGTTTTATGTTCTTCGTATTCAAAGCTATAAATTATTTATATTAACTCCATTCCTATTTTATAACGCGCTATCGAATGTGTTTGCTCTAAAAGTAGGTATACACAATTTTTTTTTAAGTCGGCGGTTTCATGTTTTTTTAATGTTTTGCTTTTTAGAATATATTGTACTAGCTGTGTCCGCGACTTCGTCCGCGGGGAAAAGTGATATTAAGCAGCATTTTTTTTTACCCCCTTAAGGGTAACATTTTTACAAACTTTGAATGTAATATTAATTTATATGTAATCAAGAGCCTAAGAAATAAGTTTCAAGCTTCTAGTTTCAAAAATGACGAAACTTCCATACGAACTTTCATCCCCTGCTTCAACCCCTTACAACCCTTTTTCGCATTAAAAAGTAGTCTATGTCCTTCCTCAAGCTCTAGGCTATATCTATACCAAATTTCATTTAAATCGGTTCAGTAGTTTACGCGTGAAAAGGTAACTGACAGACAGACAGAGTTACTTTCGCATTTATAATATTGGTAGGGATTCAGGTGTTCCGAACAAATGCGAGTTAGCCAAGCTATACAGAGGTTATTTTTTTTTAGAAAGTGAATATATAGATTTTTAATAGGTTAGTTTAAATAATCTTTGAATCATCAGTACGCTACAATTATTAAGTGACGATGGTCTCTTGAAACATTTCTTATAAAAAAAGGCACGTAGACCCGTAGAGGCTCGCCATTCAGGCTCTAGAATCTAGAAATGATTCATACTTATTTCAGCTCTTCTAAATTACCATATTAATCTATATGGTTTTACGCTATCCACATCGCAGGTTTCGTCGGTTGAACATAAAACGCATTCGCCACAGGCTTCGTCATACAAAAAGAAAAGCTATCAGCACATGCTTCGTCATAAAATACTACTAACTATACTAACTAAATATTAGATCGGACACGTACCCGGCTCAAACGTTCCCATGATGCCCGCCGCATTTCCACGTTGTATCGCTAATAAAATACGCTGAACCAGGTACGAGCCCGATCTTAGGTCGCATCCCCTTTCGCGCAACCGTGTGCGCACAGCCTTCACAAATTGTTTTACCTCCGAGCACCAGGGTCCCGCCGTTTCAACAGCCAGAGGTACGAAATCGTACACTGGCTTTAGGTTGTCGTATTTGGTGGGCTTGTATCTGGCTGCCGCCTCGGCAGCACCCCCCGCCACACGTGTCGTCTGGCCTAGATGTGACGCAGCGAAGGTGCTGACACAAGTAGCGTCCCATATCAAGCTGCGACCTTTCGCCCATGGAACCAGTGTAAGGCCATCGGGCCTCTTGCCGTCAACACGACTAAGACCCTGGGGCTCCAGAACGCAAGTCACGCTTGCTGCTAGCAGTGCCCGACGTACAATGTCATTTAATGCGTGATGTCTGGGGAACCTACCCGCGCACCTGCTGCAACTTAGTCCATGGTGTCCATTTTCCTCAACCGTTGCCCCACAAACGCCTACGTACACTACGCCTACTACCCAAGCCTTAGAGCTGCTGCTATTCTAAGCGTGTCGTTTTCTAGCACCGTTCCTAAATGTGAGGAGGGCAGCGCATGCAACCAAGCTCCCGACTCTGGTTCGGCTAAAGCCTTAAGTCGCGCTAAGTTGGTTCCAGACACTCCGTCCAATAAGACACTGACCTTTTTTCGGCATAAAATTTCATCCCAAGATCTTTGTGACTCTGGATTATCTGGTTGCTCGTTACTTGTGCAGCGTAGAGACCAATCTGTACACGCTTCTTCCATGCAAGGCATTACCAACCTGGTACCTTCAAACCCCAGAATACGAGCTACGAGACACGACGATGCATACGAAGAAGCAAGAAAAACCACAAACCCAACATCCTGGACACAACGATCCCCCAAACCCCCGTGACGTATCGGTAACGTAGCCTGACACCACTGAGCATCATCTAAACTTACATTGAGAACAGTCTCAAGTCCCTCTTGGAGCACCTGGTCGAATTCATGCAATTCTTGTGGGAACCTCCATGTAGGCGCTGTCCTTAAGGTGTATGTTATGCGTGGCAGAGAAAAGCAGTTACGTAACAAAACCAAAGATACATGCGCTGAGAGATTTTGCAGATGTTCTATAGATGTCTTTAAAGCTTTGGTCTTATTCTGAAGGGCACCGCTAACTCCTTCTGAGAATATTGGTACGCCGAGTAGTGCGAAGGAAACCCTGTCGACCACTTTCAAGCCTGGAAGAAGGGCCTCAAAGCTAGCAATATGTGCCGTGGCTGCGGAACCAATGGGATGCAATTCGCATTTGCTAGCGTTTATTTCTAAGCCTTGAGCTGAAAAGGCGGATAATAATTTGGAGACGTCGCCAAGCACCACGTCTGAGCTCCCTCCTATCGTTCCGCCATCTAGGTACCAAATATCTGTATCTATATGGTTGAATGTTGAGAAAATATATGTCTAAAACTGGAAACATGACATGAGAAATTAATTTTTACGAACCAGTATTTGTTTTTACTAAATAGGTACACTAATTTATACTGTATGATATTTTAATCCCTTTTGCGACCGCTCATCAATTTTCCCATAATCCCTAGTCACGATTACCAGCGTTTACAAAAAGGATGTCTTTGAAGTACATACATATCTAAACACGCCTCTAGCGATACTGGACACAGTCAATAGTAGTCTTTGGACACAGTACACACAGCGGAGTACAGTCTATTCAATAGAATACAGGCTATTCAATAGAATACAGACTGTGAAAACTATTTATATATTAATGTAAAAGATTTGTTAAACCCAATAAAAGAGCCAATGAAGCCAAATTAGTAACTAAGCAGAGTGTACGGCATACCGGACAAACCTCAATGGTTTTTGGTGTGCTTCAGTGTAATAATTTTTATGTGTTTCATTAAATAAAAAAACAAAAATAAAATTAAGTAAAATCTAGCTTCTTGGCAACCTTGCATTCCTTGCATTCCAATTAATCCAACCTATTGATTACTAGCGCTGCAATTTCACCTGTGTAGATCTGGATTTTTCGGGGAATAAATATTTATTCATAATATTTATGTGTAACGTAACATTTTTCGATGCTCCGCTCATATTTAACGTAAAAATATTTTTTAAATCGGATTGGTAGTGTCCTTGAGATTAGCGCGTATATTTCCTATAGATAGATATGTACTGTGTTCTTGCTGACACATATCCAGTTCGTGCTGTTGAATAATGATGACCATTGCGCATAGCAAGGCCCCAGACAGTATTTACCAGGACCAGTATGGTCTAACTAGGTAGGCTAAGGCTACTAATAACTATCTTCATTTCTATTAACCCCCACTGGAGCTGAATCTGCCTCACGCTCCGCAGTCAAGATCTTCGACCACTAAGCCATACAGTCTTTATACCTACTTGACTCACTGAAAACGAAAATAATTCTCTCATTTCATACCACCCTGTTTGGGAAATACTTCTAAGGAGAACCGACCAGAAATTTTGTAAGGAATTTCTTTTGTGCAAAGTAGGGACCCTACCTACCCTACCTACCTACATGGCAAAATTCTGTACCATAACAATAGATACGCAACAGTCGTGTTCTCCTACTAATACATGTTATAAATGCGAAAGTTTATGAGGATTTTTGTCACGTGACATACTAATTGCCGTGATTATTCAAAAGTGCAAAGGAATAGATGTATATTCTACTAATATTATACCAGAGGAACACGAATGCTAAGGCTCGAGCAGAAACCTCTTCCGGGTGAAACCGCGGATCATAGATAGTTCCCAAATATACGTGTGACATAAGAAAATAAATTTATATGTTTATCGAAAGATATTTATTTTAAACCTACTTAATACAATGACGAGATTATGTGTACCAATAGTCTTGTTATGGATACCAGTCAATAATAATGAGTAAAACTGGCACGTACCATAGATTGATTATGGCGCGAAATTGAAATGTCATTAGTTAATACACACGATGATATTATTTATTCAATAGACGAGTTCTCTTACGGGACGAAAACTTGTTTTCTTTTTCTTGCAACCTATAGACTTCGCAGAGATCTACCCCAATCGCTACCCGGCTGGGATTTCCCTCTGCCTTCGTTTCTGCTGAGTATTCTTGACAGATATTCTCCAGGAGATGTTTAGCTGGCAGTAAAAAAGTTTATTTGTCTATTATCGTGCTGGTTTTGCGATCTTTGTAACTCCTTTTACTCCATGTCATGATTATGGTGAAGGAAATATCGTAAAGGAAACCGGAATACGTTTAAAATGTAATTCAAAGTCGTTTGATAAAGGCTTCCGGTAACAAGAAGGCTGATACTTTTTTGAGTCAGCATTGTCATGCAGCGTGGCAATCAAAGATTACAATGTATACTGGTGGCAATACTGTCAAATTTTTTAGCAGCGACCAATTGGGACAGGTATTTTATTTAATTTTGTATTTTAATTTATTTATATTTATATTTATTTATTATATTTATATTTATAGTAACGGCGATGGACTCGCCATCTGTCACGTTGGCACCTAATATATCTCTGGCGGAAAGTGGGTGTGTGGGTATTACCTATACACCTCTGCCTACCCCTTCGGGGACCCTTGTGGGAAGGCGTGAGGATATATTATTATTATTATTTATATTACTAGCTGCCGTGACTTCGTTTGCGTTGTTGTCGAAAACTAAAACGCGTCGCTTAGATAATAGTGCAGTCAATATCCATGTTATATCGTATTTCAACGAGTATAGTAGTAGTTGTATAACATAATAAATAATAATAATAAATACCTGGGACAATTCCACACAAATTGACCTAGTCCCAAGTTAAGGAAAGCTTGGGTTATGGTAACTAGACAACGATATATTTACTTATATAGATAGATATATACATAAATACATAGGACATCCAAGACTAAGGTACAAATAATCGTGTTCATCACACAAATATCTGCCCTCAGCGGGATTCGAACCCGCAACCTCAAGTTTCGCAGTCAGGAGACTCTAACCACTAGACCAGACGGTCGTACAAATATACATACAACATTCAAAACGCATTATTTTATTACGTATTGAAAGTTGTATGTATATTTGGACTCGCAATCTAAATGTGCTGAAAAAAAAAAGAACTAAATATATATGCCTAAGGATTTGAAAAGAGTAACCAATAACCATGGAGTTTCTTGCCGGTTCTTCGAAGCGACCAACCCGAACCGTGCTTCTGCTTCTTTTTCGACGTTTTATAAGCTTATGTGAAATAAAAATATTTTGATTTTGATTTTGAAAATATGCCTTTTTGCACCTACCCTTTCGGGGACCATTCTAGGAAGATGTGTCGTTATGAATGTTGTTTCATCAAGTAGAAAATTTCCAAGGGAAATAATAATATGCCATATTATATCGCGTTTACGCTATAAAGCCTGCCATAAACTTTTCTCGTAAGCCAGTGTATATTTTCATCTTCGGATAAAGTTACCTACGCGTCCACAAATTGGTTGCTCGCCTTTGTTGCTACGCCAAGTAAGATAGTCGAATAGATTCGTATTTCGTTTCTATACATTTTGCTTCATACCAAAATATACCTTATAACTTTCTACCTGTGACCTATTGCGTTCACAATTAAAGATTGCTAAGGGTTGGCAACATAGGTATCACGCACATAAGTAGCATTTATTGTAAAACTAGATAATCGATAAAGTACCTAGGTATAGTACTGTTTTTTATATTGTCATTACATGTACGTTCAAAGACAACAGAGCATCTCTTCTATTTTGACTTACACACCTCAGTTTCAGTTCATTTACATCATCATCAACATGCATGCTTGCCAGTTTTGAATACTCTTGACATTCCTATGCCCTGATTGCTGGATCGATTGGAAAATATTAATACATAAGACATTCTCATCAGACAAAAAACATTAATTAGTCTCATTGTATTTTTGGGAAGATTCGAGAATATGGAGAATATTACCTAACCTAAAACGCCAAATGTTGTATGAAAACAGTTGACCATAAGCGTCGTTCTCATTACGTCTACAACTTCTCTAACGTCTGTCTCTTTCACTCCTGCACTGTTCTGTACCATCATTTACTATCTCTTTAAATACCACGTCATGATAAGGTCCTTAATGTAAACGATGCCTTTAAATTGCTAATAAGCGCTCCCAACATTCAAACAAAAATACACTTACTTAAATTGCATTTTTGTTTGAATGAAATGAACAAAACTATGTAGGCAAGTTTGCTTATGGTTGAACAAAGACTTAATTGGATCCGTCAGAAACTGTTACAGTTGCCATCATCTTGTGTTGTCCCTCCCTCGCGGGTAGATGACGGTGTCACTTTATTACAATTACAATTTATAATTTCCGATGTTGCCAGTGGACTTGGCTTTAACAAAGACATTTCAATCGTAATATAACCGAGCGATCAACGTACCTCCAAATTACATTTTCATTTCGTCCCGCCAAATTGAAATAAAAGCGCCGCCCAACTTGGAGCCCTAATATATAGTTACGAGGAAACCTATTTAATGTACCTAAAAATACTTAGCCTTTCAATGTCGGGTGGAACAATGCCTTGTCGAATAAAAGCAAAAATCTACCTTGAATATATATTGTACACCCTAATTTCTAGCGCGTGCTAGAGATGACATATCCATGTGCCAATGTGACAGATACTAATCGCTCCCCGTTTTTCAAGCACGATTATAATATATGTAGGTTCATATATCGCCTTGCCTTTGAATTTATTTTATACTCGTATTGCCTAAAGATAATTTGGTTTGTTTGTCCGATCTTATAGGCTCGCGAGTCACGAGTGCCCCCGCCCTCTGAGGACACATAGATTGTGTGCCTTTGCCCTTATTGCTGTACAGGCACACTTAAGTAGAATTAACGACCTTTGGTTCCATTTTATAAATAAACGCCGTGGTACCGAAACCATAGGAAGGCAGAAATAGGACAAAATAGAAAATCTAGTGGAAAGTTCCATAAGAGTGTAGGGCGGCTGTCAATCTGCCTACATACACAACAATTAGCACTGGCCACTTGAAAGTTCGCTCTATAGAACGAAAAAAGAAGAAAGAGTGACGGATGAGATGGAGGGAATTACGAGACAAATTGAACTTCGGATGTATTATATTAATTGGAAACAGAAATATTATTAGATAGATGGATTAATCACACCACCAGTTCGACACAAGACATCGAGAGAGAACCTGCATAAGTTTGAGGAGTAATTTAAATAGTTATGTACAGACGAACATGTGGGGATTGCCGCGGTATCTGTCAAGTTGGCACCAAAATGTATCCGGTAAAAATATTAACTGTATTGTAAAACTAGTTATGCCCTGCGGTTACGCCCGCGTAAAATTGTATCTATTTGAATTATTTTTCTTCTGGAATACATATACTACGTCTTATTGCAGCTAAAAATCAAACTATGTGCTCTGCACTCAAGTCAAAAGTATTGCCTTCCGAATAGCTACCAGCAATATTTTTACATAAAATTATTCCTGGGCCGGCAGGGGTACTTACTTATCATTTATATCAATATTACCCCGGCAATAAAGCGACACGAGACTGCTCATAAAATGTATAATGCTTTTGTGCTATACTGTGCCTATTACGCGCTTATATTTTTACATTCCAATGGACTGCCGATGCTTCAATGCTTATACAATTATTGTCACTTTAATGTATATTGATCCATGCGTCTAATAATGTCTTACCCCTCGCCGCCTCCTATTGTTGAATTGCTAGCACAAATATTATCCCAAAATGTATTAATAATTCACAATATTTTCAGTTCCCTTGAATCTTTGTACCTACATACATACGTGTATCTTGAACGTCATATGGAATGGTAAAATGTGGTAATTATTAAAATAATATAGTATAAATCTTAATAAATATAAATTACGCGTCACGTTGTTTGTTCGTAATGGACTCATAGACTAGAATTTTAAGGCGCAATATTATTTTATTGCAAATTATATATTTGACAGTCACAATTCTCCAAACGATTCGTACAGATGGCGATATCTGTTTTCTGGATTGAGTAAGTATTTATTTACAATGTAATACCTATAACAAAATCCCTAGCCACAGTGACGCGTGGCCAGGTCTGCTGGTATCTTACTAATATTATAATCTTACTTCTTACTAATATTATAAATGTGAAAGTTTGTAAGTCTGGATGCGGTTCTTTCACGGCCAAACGGCTGAACCGATTTGGCTGAAAGTTGAAATGGTGATAGCTTATACCTGGGAATAGGACATAGGCTAATTTTTTTTTTAATCCTGAAAAATTCAAAGTTCTTATATTACAATACATGATACTCTTTCACGCCATAGCGGCTGAACCGATTCTAGCAGGAAATTTCCAAAGCTACTTTTTCGAACTCCACCCGGGCAAAGCCGCGGGCATAAGCTAGTAATATATAAAAGTGTTTTAGGAATCAAAGTTCTCGGCCTGAATCAAGCAAAGCTAATTGGATTTATTTCTTAAGTACATATCTAGCTATGTTGGGATGTAATCTCAGTGCTTTATTCTAATGCTAACGTTTTATAATGATGAATTAAGCTCTTACTTAGACACCTACCAGATCTATTATGTGCCTGTAATGTGATATTAGAAAAAAAAAGTAGCAATATAAAAATATAAGGGAAAAAGTACTAGTATCAATGTCTTGAATATATTTTACATACAAAAAAGCATTATCGTTCGAAATTTCAAAATAAAAACAAATAATGAGCTTGATGAAGGTGGAAACATCAAGAATCCGTTATTCGTACCGTGTATATCAATTCCAGGACAAGTAGCCATCGAGTTGCAAACAATAAAGTTAACACAAACAAAACAGATAGGCTCCATTACGAATCCCCAGCAATTATATACAATCAACCGACCCAGATATATTTACCTACACAGTCAAGATTCTTTTTCGAGGGATTTGGGGCTCTGAATGAAAAGTAGTGAAGTTATATGTTCCTTTTATTAATATTGTTTAGAGTTTTTTTTACTTTTATCACGTAGACAGTGGCAGATTAGCCACGTAGCAAGAGTAGCAAAGGAAGGCCCCAAGCACCAACGCTTACTGTCCGTAAAAAAGTAAATAGTTAGATAGTTATGTATGTCGAAGACACTAATAAATATGAATGAAACGAAATATGTCTTTAAGTAAAAAGAAAGCGCTCTCTCCTTGTCTACCCTCTAGGTGAGGTGATGTGATAATATAATGATGTTGATTTACGTCGTAATTTTTTGGTCGTAGATTCATTGATAAAATTTACTCCCGGCCCTACTCTAATAATCGGCTAAATTAAATATCTACATGCAGTGAGCATTATAAATATATGCTGCCATCGTAAGAAATTATTTTAAACTAATCCGCGGAGAAGGTTTGTTCCGTGCATCGCCTTCTCTCTCAGTCAGAGTAAAAACAATGCACCGTTAGAATTATTAAGCCTTGACGAGCTAGTCAATTTTCATCGGGACGATGAAGATGGATATGACGTAGGGTGCGGAATAGCCAGATACGCAAACGTATACGTACGCATATTACTGTAAACATCGTTAAATTTCAATTCTAAAATGTTCAAGCGTAGAAGTACCGCGCCAGTGCGGACATACAGCCTTTTTAGGTCAAGGCTAAAGTGGGACAATGTTGGGTTGGGGCGTACGATTACCGTGCTTCAACATGATACTGTGGCCTAATTTGCCCAACTAGTTGGCAATGCCCATCCTTCTTGAGTTGGCATTGACATGGCCTTTTTTCTTATAATTGTAACTTGATACTCAGAATAGGTACATATTTAGCCTGATATGAATACCAAAGTGTTGCCATGTAATCTTTTTATCAGCCATGAAATCTTGGATACCCAATATGGCTGCCATATTCACCGTTTATTAACTACAGAGGACCTACTATCCCAAACGAACTTCTCCAACTCAGGCACCTCCAACTTTGAGCGGATGTCCTAAACGGAATCCAAATTGAAGATTTCTGACTTTTTTTTTCACATAAGATGAGACTGCCCGCTGGAAATATATGGATATAAATATCTATTTATATCTAAGTATATATTTTCTCTTTCGACATCATCAATGTAACGCACCTGCGTCATAGGATCGTGCAAATATTGACGAACGATGGGTTGCCCAACTGTCACTCTGACACAAAGCCATACAACACTATCATGCACAATGAAGGTACATACAATATAAAGTTTATATACACGCTACTGTTTAAGAAATCTCAATTGTGCCATTTTAATTTAACTCTTTAGGTACATTATACATAATACTATTATGTATGTCAATAATCGTGGTAATGGCTTTGTGTAACGCAGATAAATTAAAAAGCATAAAATAGAGCCGTACTTCCGTACCGCCGCTACTTTTACTACCGCCATCTCGTGTTGCTAACTTAAACTATTAATTATGTTGTAACTTACTTTTATTTATTTATTTCTCTATTACCATGATATGATACCTACTATGAAATTATACAACATCAAAAAAATCGAATAACAGATACCGCAACGGAGTTCATGTCCCTAGATAATTATATAAATTGAAATGTTTTCAAACGGGGAATCCCCGCATATAGACAAGAGCTCTAGCTCTCCCTTCATTGATTTGCTTTTTCCATCAAGGCTATATTTGTTTATCTTCTTCATTGAGATGAAGGCGCGCTATATTAGAAGTTTGTAGTGTTTTCGTGCGTCTTGATTGAGCAAGGCATACAACCTCAACATAGGCAAGCATGCAGTCTCCGATAGAACAGTGTCGAGTGGAGTGTGATAATTTAATTCATAATATCGGCATTAATTTTGAAACTATAAGACAAATAGAAGCGGAACTAAAGGAACATCCTGGTGATATAATTTCCCTAGTGTTCTTGCTAAGTAGCACTCCCGATATTGCCTTGCATCGTCTCTCTGCGTACCAAGCGCCATCCTACCAATCTACAACAAGTCCGTTTCTTGAGTGGTATCACAGCGCCAAGTCAAGAAGTACGTGGAAGCAAGAGCTCCTAGAGTGCCTGCTAATATGCCAACTGTACAGTGTCGTGAGGAAGATAGGCTTCCACGTGACGACCATGAAGAAATATATTCAGCCCGACAACCTCGAATTCAGTATGTATGTAGATCCCATTAAGAAGATTTTGTACAAGTTATGTGAAGATATGAACAAAGACAATTTAATTAAATTAATAAAGTCTCTAGAGACTTACGAAATTCATGTAGCCACAGAGAAATGCGAATTGATACTTCTCCAACTTATGACGAAAAACTTTATAACAATTCAGGAATACCATTATGACAGAAATATGTCAGGTTGCAGTTATCAACTTCAAAATCTTGTGCGAATTATTGAGAAGCTGCCTGGATTGCAGACATTCGCAAGTACACTGATAAGAGTACAGAATAGGATGAACGTAGACCTAAACCTAGATAGTTTGGTCGTAACGAGCACCCCTAAGCATGATCCTCCCAAGGTAGACGTATCCACACAAAAATCTAGCAGTTCTATGGACGAGGTATTTGAATTACTCAATCAACTGAGTATCGAGGACAACTCATCAGATAAATTGAAGACAGACAGAAATGATAGTAAATAACTACTTCAGAAAAGATTTATACTAGTGTCGTAGTTAATGTAGGGAACTTAAATATATTATAATAGGTAATTATTATTACCTATTATAATAGTAGTAAATGTAGTGCCGTGGTGGCCGAGTGGTTCGCGCAGTCGCCTGCGACGCAAAGGTCGCAAGTTCGAATCCCGACTGTACCAATGAGTTTTTCTGAACTTAAGTACATTGATTAGTCACACCACGAGCTTTACGGTGAAGGAAAACATCGAGAGGAAACCTGCATACGTCTGAGAAGAAATTCAAAGGCGTATGTATAGTCGTGCTTGAGTAACGGCGATGGACTCGCCATCTGTCACGTTGGCACCTAATATACCTCTGGCGGAAAGTGGGTGTGTGGGTATTACCTATACACCTCTGCCTACCCCTTCGGGGACCTTTGTGGGAAGGCGTGAGGATATTATTATTATTTTCCGTTTGATTACAAATGTATACCTCCGCACCTAGGCAGTCCCTGGCCTGTGGGGGAGACTATACTATTGTACAGTGTGTTAAATGGTCATGTATACTTACCTATATAGATAGCGCCATCCTCGAAGACGCGCCCCACCAACTTCTAGTCGAGGGGGTCGCGGGATGCGGGGAGTATGACCAGAGTATATTAATTGTAGTGTGCGTGTACACTCATAGGTAATCAGTATACGTAAAATTTATTATGAAACTGTCTATTGTAATGGCGATGTAGTCCTTATGTCTGTTACGATGTGGGCTTCAACAATGTATCTCAATATTTATTTAGGTTTATCTACGTACGATTTTCATTTACAAACTTAACACTTATAGTGTAAGCAAACAATTGTAGCGACTTCTAATAAAATTGTAACTACCTAAGCACGACATGCGCGAAAAATAGGAGTATATGCGTAAGCAAATATATAATAAGTAGTCTTTGGAGTAGACTTAGGTAATGAGTGATGTGGGTACCTAATAATAATATAAATCCTATAGACATACCTATATTTATCATAATATTTTAATCAAACTATTATATTGTCTATATGACTTCTGTATAATACTTATTTTGCATATAAATAGGTATATAAATTGCGCATAATATTGTATTCTCAAAATATTACATTTATTCTTGTGTGGTTTTGTTTCTACATGAATATGACTGTATGTTGTTAACAGTAGATTCGTTAGATACTGCTGTAGGTAACAACTAAGAAGTTTGTCTATACTTATGCGTAATATCTTTTGTTTCTCTATCGTGTTCTACACAGAAATTTAATAAACTCTTCTTCTACTTAACCGGTTTTATTACATACATCTTTTCTTGATCCTTATCGACGGAGAACGCCAGAACATTGAAATTCAACTGCACTGCGGACTGTTAAAGAAACTTCCATCCTCTGTTGCACAGGCTGTGGAATGAACTACCGATTAAAGCTTTCCCTACGGACCGTAGTTTCTTTAAATGGGTGCCAAAAAGTTTTAGGGTCCCCAAATGGGCAGATGAGTTACAACACTCTTTTTGCTGACGATTGTGCGGCTGAATTTCTTCTTAAACAAATGCAGATGTCCTCTCTATGATTCCCTTCGTCGTTAAGATGATTAATCACTGCAAGTTCAGGAACTGACGAGCATGTATGAAGAGACTGATGAATGTGGACGAAGCGAAAGAGGTATGTAAATCCAGAGAGAACTGGCGCTCTATACTCTCTGCCTACCCCGTTAGGGACTCGGCGTGATGATATGATGATGATGAAGTTCAGGAAAATGCAATGGTTCAGTGAAGATTCGAAACCTTTGCGGAGCAAGAGCTTAGCCACCATGTCTCTGAGGATTTTCTATTTAATATATTTTATCATGATAAACAAACTTCAAGATATGCTAATAAATGTTCTTTATTTTTGTAATCTTATTTCACTACACACATTTTGTAATAAAAAAAAATATCCTAGTCCAGCCCCTCCCGTTTCTTCCATTCATCTTTCAATCTTGCTAATTTCTTTTTCTTATATTCATTTTTCTTAACTTTTTGATCCTCAAACCTTTTCTTTTGTGATGCCACACTGTTGTCACCGTTTAACATTTCATCTAACTTTGCTACCAACATCTCCCTCGCAAGCTTCCTGTTGTCATCTTGACATCTGCTGATGTGACATTTAATAACTGTACCTATAATAAAAATATACCAGCACCTCAGAAATTGGTCAAAGGTAGCTTAATCGCAGGGAGTGGAAAGACAGGAGGGAGGCCTCTGCCCAGCAGATATAGGACATGGATATAGAAGCAAGCAGAGGTGTATAGGCAATACCCATACACCCACTTACCGCCAGAGATGTATTAGGTGCCAATGTGGCAGATGGCGAGTCCATCGCCGTTATCCAAGCTCAACTATACATACGCCTTTGAATTGCTTCTCAGACATATGCAGGTTTCCTCTCGATGTTTTCCTTCACCGTAAAGCTCGTGGTGTGACTAATCACTGTACTTAAGTTCAGAAAAACTCATTGGTACAGTCAGGATTCGAACTTGTGTGCCGTGACCCTTACTTGATGATAGTCTGGTAATTATCTTGTGTAGGTGTGCCATGTAAACAGACAAACTGCAAATTGTTTACAACCTCTTCAATCATGTATAAGTGAAATATTTGAAATAACGATTACCAGACATCCACCGAAAATAGTGTATAATAACTTTTACCTGTAGGTTTGTGTGTGACAACTACACAATTTGCATTTTTGTTGACAGCAGAGCCTCCAGGTCCTCCGCCTCTGACAAACTGCTCTGATAAATCATTCTCATATATTTTTGGGACCTTAGAATAATCTATTGAGTGTTTGAAGGCACATATTTTTGGAAATTGTTTTAGGGCTATAGGCTTGAAGGCTTTATATAAATTTAACATCTTAGACCACAGCTCCTCGTCTCAAAAGTGCCTCTCCTTTCTGAAAAATAAATTAACACCTATAAGAAATAGGACATCTTGCGATATTGGCTCATAAAAAAATTTATAACTTAATTAGTAGTATAGTTACTTAGTAATATTGGTTAAATTTGTCTATATTTTCAATACACACAATAGATACGAGTAGCATTATCAAGATTGTAGTTAACCACCAACCTTATATGCAAACGCAATATCTTCGGGGCTAGATAAGTCTTTGTTTTTCCTAAATTCCGCGGCTATTTTCCCTTTAAAGTAATGCTTATCGGTAAAATTTAACGAACGGGAGTACAGCACTAAATGCTTATATAATCTAAGAATTTCTGTTCTCGTCACATTCGAACACATAGCGAAGTCCTCTACGTACACCAGATATATATTGCTAAGTATATTACAATCTAAGAATATTTATTTAACGGCGTTTAAAATAATAATAAAGAAAGACCAATACATCTAAATTAAAAAATATGTTGTTTTTTGTAGTAACATTGTAGTCAGTGTTGTCACGTTCCAAGTTAAATATAATATTTATGAAAACTTTGAACTAGTTTCCATCAAAAACAGAGCTAATTAATAATACCAATGTATAAATAAAATAAGCGATAACCTCAAAAAAGACGACATAGACAATCGTGAAATCTATGACCGTGAAGAAAATTAAAGTTTTGGGAAATTGTTCGCACTCTGTTAACACTAGCCAGTGCTACCAACCCGAACTTTGCAATGCAGCTAGTCTTCATATTGAATTTATTCAAATATATCATGTTATAAAATGTGTTCTTTGTGCTCCACTATTACATCTGGACCTACCTGTATTAATAGATGTAACCATGGAAATAAATCTAAATGTGGGCTACATATGACATATGTTAGTAATATAATTATAGTTAGTGCCATCCACGAAGACGCGCCCAACTATTATTCTCTATAGTTTAAAGTGTATGTGCAACCTTCAACTAATGTTAAGTATTAGGTACTCACTGAAGTCACTGATTACCAATGAGTGTACACGCACACTAATATATATTTTTTTTGTATTTTCTCGTAGCGTGAGTTCCGGGAACTTTTTCTACTTAACCGGTCAATGGCGAGACCTAGGCCTCCAGCCAGGCACTTTAGTACTAAGCAATACAGCTAAGGGCACCCCCTGTGGGGTACGAACCTCGGCTTAGGGCGTTGCTGGATCGCGAGCAAGGGAGCTGGGCTGGACTGTTAATTTAATTTGAATATTAATTGGGGGCGGGATTTGCGCGTCTGGCTCGGTGCGGGCCGGCGTTTGCGGCGGGGGTCGGGGTCACACTACAATTAATAGACTTACTCTTCTACGTCTTACTCCCGGCATCCCGCGATCCCCGATCTAGAAATTGGTGGGGCACGTCTTCGTGGGTGGCACTATCTGTACTACGTATGTAGTACAGATAGTGCGTACAGATAGTCTTCACTTCATGTTAATAATTTAATTAAGAATAACACGTGATTCCTTATTACTCATTATTTTGCATACATTTCATCACACCGAATCTCAAACGGGGTAGGCAGAGAGAATAGAGCGCCATTTTTGTATTATTTAATTAATTTGTCAGTGTATTAATCCAGTTAATAATTTGTCACTGTGCCATATTTCATCCAAATCAGCCGGTCTATCGAGTAAAATACAGATGGACCATATTTCGCATTTATAACAGGATTGTATTGAATATTATATATTATTATTATTTGTATTGAATAATTGATCTGTGGCTTCTTAACGTATTAGCATGGAAGTAATATGTAATTATGCGTATTAGTCAAGTGTTCAATAGTAGTCTGCTTCTTTGGTAATTGGTTATATTGTCATATTAATAGTAGTCTATGGTAGTGCCTCTCTACCTGTAGTCTAGCTAGTCTAGTCTAGTGTACTCTTAATAGTAGTCTATGTATGTAGTGTACAGTGCATATTTATTTGTTTGTGTAGTGTTTCTCTCTATGTCTAGACTTAGGTAATTTACCGTATTATTTAGTGACTTTGTATTTGAAAAAGAAAAAGTCACAGATAAGATAACCATTGTACTGAGTGAAGACCGTGAAGTGATTATTTCATTTGGTTCACCTTTAGAATTAGGTTGAAACTTACACATAAAGAATATATAACGCCGACCCCTCACGGGGTAGAAATCTAGAATTTGGTAGCAAAGAAAATAAAAAAAATAGTACGCATCCAGGATGTTCCAATTCGACGCTTCTATCCGGCAAGATGACTCATTGGACTATACAAACATTCTTAATGTAGATGTGATATCGAAAATTGAGAAGGAATTATTACACAGCCCGCATGACATGTCTTCACTAGTGTTCCTACTTTACGATGTACCCGACACTGCACTACAGCATCTTACTGTTTATCAACGTGTATATCAGAATGCAGGCTCTATGAATATGAATTTATTACATGAGTGGTGGCAATATGCTAAGTCGAAACCAAATTGGCAACATGAGTTTATTGAGGCACTCCTAATCTGCCAATTGTATAGCATTGTCAGGAAACTGGGTCTTGATCAGTACACCATTAAGAAACATTACCAACCTGACAATGTTCATGTTTGCATGTATATTAACCCCCTGAAGAAAGCATTATTTAAACTATGTGATAACATCAACTGTGATAATCTGCTCAAATTAAAAGAAGCACTACTATCCTACAACATTGATACATCACAATATGAATTATGTGAGCTGGTATTTCTGAAACTGATGTGTGTAAAGTTTATTACAATGAAACAGTACCAGTATGATTGCAAAGTGTTGCGCTATCAGTTTGAAATTGATAAATTATTGAAAATAATTGAATGTTTACCTGGCTTACAGACATTAAGTTTAGAGCTAAGAGGTGTACAAAACATTGCTAATACTTCATCATCACCACCCATGACTACGGAGGGTACAGTGGCAGTCCAACCCGAGATTGAGGTAAATAGTAATGATTTATACAAGAGCCTGTTTCAGATGCTCAATGAGTTATCAGTTGAAGATGAGGAAGTACATTATAAAACTGATTGTAAGGAATTGGGCTCAGATTTTTATCCAATAAAAAACCCTAAGAAAATAGGTGTATGTATTATTATAAATCAAGAAAAATTCCATCCTTCAAAAGAAAGTATTCGGAATGGGGATGTGATCTTTGACAGAAAGGGATCTAATGCAGACAAGGAAAATTTGTCTCGAACTATGAAATTACTCAACTTTGATGTACATTCCAGATCAAACTTGAATAATATGGAAATATTTACTTTTATAAAATCTGTAATAAAGGAACATGTTCATAGTGACACTAGTATTATCATGGTTTGTATTCTATCTCATGGAGTAAAAGGTCATATTTATGCATCTAACTCTGTTAAAGTTAAAGTTTCGAGTATACAAGACTACTTTGATTCAGATGAGCTGAAGCAAGCACGTGGAATACCTAAGGTGTTTGTCATTCAAGCATGCCAAGTTGTTGACACACCTTTACCAGAATGTACCTTTGTTCCTGATAGTCCAGATCCTCAATTCTATTTAGCAAAAACTGATTTCCTTGTCTATTGGGCAACAGCTGCAGAATATGAAGCATTCAGGAATGAAGTTCATGGATCCATATTTATTCATTGTCTATGTAAAATAATCACTCAATTTTCAAAATCGGAGACTATTAATGACATGTTTACTAGAGTTACAGACATAGTTACTTCTCTATGTACAAAATTGCGTTTGGCACAAGTACCAACATTTGGCACAACATTGCGAAAAAAGCTCTACCTACAACTACCACATTAGCTGTTGTGTACAAAACAAAAACGCATTGTTATTTTATTCTTGATATTGTGTTAATTGAAGCATACTGGTTGCTTTTAAGTAAGATACTCATTGAAATAAGTAGCTTATACCTGGTTTTCATCCATACTTTGCCAACCTTATATTAGGTGGAGGGGCTGTGTTAGCAACTTGAGGGCCAAATAACCCCTCTACCAAATAATAATTCTGGACACCCTATGCACCTTAGGAACAGTGTATGTTCCCATTATTGACTAGGGTATATTAGTGGTGGACTGTAGATCCATAGGTTGTTGGTTCAGGTCTGGCTCTCAGGGCCAATGTTTAAAGTGCAGTGTTGGCTAGATTGTATTAGTGGACTGTAGTTTAATGAAAGTAAATACATGCATGCATGCCTATACAAGCATGAAATTAGTATGAAAGCTGTTGAGGATGTGATCTTCGAAAAATGTGTGGCTTAAAAATCTTGATCGAATCCACAATGGAGAGATTCGAAAAACAATGCCTGAAGGAGGGTGACATTGTAAAGATGAAGAAAGGCATGTTACGTTGGTAACATACAGAAAATACATGATATATAGAAAAGATGAGTAAAGAAAGATTGACAAAACACACAAAGCAAAGTGTGTGCAACAATCAAATTGAACAGACACTCAAAAGGCTGAAGTGGCAAGAGTATTCGAAACCGGCGATTATGTATGAAGAGACTGATGAATGTGGACGAAGCGAAAGAGGTATGCAAGTCTAGAGAGTACTGGTGCTCAATTCTCTCTTGTCTACCCTGTTAGGGACTCTGGGTGATGATATGTATGTAAATACATGAACCGGTGTACAGGGTTAGGGCAGGAGAATCAAATAACCCGAACCGGTTTTACTGGTATAATAAAATTTTATGTTTCTATTTGAAGCAATGTCTTTTGGCATTATTCTTTTCTTATGAAGGTACATACAGCCCCTGTCAGGTCAATTCCAATTTTGAATGGGAGATCTGTTGTGTCAGTTAAATAAACTAGTATTTTAATGACAGTGCCATAATTACATATTTATAATATAATGTGCAATATTTTAGTCTTCGGGAATGTTTTTATAATATTTTTTTTTATCATCAGGACCAAACTTCTGATTAAGGGCAGATATTTTTTATTGCTATGTTACAATGTTTTACAATACCCTCTATTCTTCTTAAATTTAAGAGTATAACTCTTGTCAGTGCAACTGATGGAGCATCAGTTACTAAAAAAAAATTTTTATTTTATTATATACATTTCTTGCAGTGTTGTTTTTTCTTGTGTCATTATCATGTCAACTACCTTAAAAAAGGTTCAGTGAAATATAATGAATAATAATAATATTGCTTACATATTGATTACTGTTGTTTTATAATATCACACTATGTTGTATAGATCTTGTTGTGATGCTACAAATCATATATGTTTTATTGTAGGAATTTATTGCTAGAATCATAGATTTGAGTATGTTGAAATTTTTTGATTCTTACCTTGTTACCAATTTTTATAACTATCACTTTACAAGGGGATAAATTAAATATAACATTTATGAAATATTATCTATATTAATTAATACATCTGTTTTTGAGAAGTCCATTACAGCCACCTCTAACCTTTTCCTTTCCTCCTCAGTTTTCAACCTGGACCACATTTTGTCTAAATATGCTCTTTGATATTTTCTGATAAACATAAAGCTATGTTTTAATGTAGCACCAACATGTAGAGTCTTTAGTTGGACATCCAACTTTCCTATTTTATTAATAAATGGTAGACTACTGGTTACAAATTTATGAGGTCCATGTCTTGATCTGAGAATGGCTATTCTTGTGATTTCGTTACAGTATTTGGTTAAGAATCCAGTTCTAACAGATGCAACTCCAAAGTCTCCATGTAATTGTTGAATTTTGTCCACTATGGTGTCATGAAATATCCTAGATTTTAAGTGGAGTGGTTTATTATCGGGAACAATTTCAGAAGAGATTTCTACAGTTATATATCTGAAACCAGAATGGAGATAAATAGTTAATAACTTTACTAAGAAACGGCGTATGATACGAAATTATAATTAAAGTAGAGTTTCCGAGCTCACCGATTTTTAAATCGGACCATATTGTTGATGTTTTTATTTATGCATTAACCTCAACTGTACTTGATAGTTCGTCTGACTGACTGACAATTGAATTGATTGACTGTTATGTTGTCAAATTGGGTTTTTTATTTTTTTCTCATTATGGATTCCTCATCTAGTCTACTAGTCTTTTTAGTTACATATCTTCCGTACGTTTTTTTTTATAAAAGAACGGTGATTACACATATCAAGCTTCAGTGCATAGCGTGAGTGATGTTATGAATTCGACAATGCAAAGGTTAAGGGGAAAAAAAACAAAGATATCAAACAATGTTATGAAACCCCAAATTAATTTCTGAGAATAGAATGACTGACAGTTGTCACAACTTCAAGCGCGAAAGTTAAACACTTGATTGAAGTTTGAACAGTGCGTGCAGTTGATTGTTGTCGGTGAGTAGGTATGTATATAAATAATATTATTAAAATCTTCTTAATAGAATTGCTAGCTCTTAGTTTAGGAACGTTATAGTAACATACGTATATGTATGTAATAGCTTATTTCCGTTCAGATCCGATTTTTTATGTTTATATTTCACAGATTTTATAAACTTTTTTGTAATGCTATATTGCTATATTAAATTATATTATTATTATTATATTATATATTATTATTAAATTATTTTTTGATAAAAGATAAAATATTTTCATAATAGGTATTTTCCTACCACGACATGTAATTTGTTTTTGAACTGAATAGACATTTATTTTATTATTTAGTTGATGTCATTATCTGGTTTTCAGACAGGCAGAAAGGTTATCTTCATAGATAATACACTATATAATAAAGAGTTATCTTAAAGTTTGATTATTCTGTTATCTTTACGTATGATATGATGATTCCCCTTCCAAGGTCCCAAATTGAATACTTTGTTTATGCTTTATGAGATCATTCATAGTAGGGATGTCGGTAATGCAATAAAGTATCGATATATATCGTATCGATGGTTTTTGAAAATATCAATATCGATATTGATATTTTTATTAAAAAATATCGATATATCGGTTTTGTTTGTCTATTTTTTTGAAAAAGTTCCATACAACACTAGACATG
This sequence comes from Drepana falcataria, assembly GCA_945859725.1. Classification (NCBI taxonomy): domain Eukaryota; kingdom Metazoa; phylum Arthropoda; class Insecta; order Lepidoptera; family Drepanidae; genus Drepana; species Drepana falcataria. Next base: position 3,028,642 of record OX243925.1, read on the forward strand.
ACATATAAAACAGAAATCTACTGCAATGTTCAAATTATTTTCTTTCTATCAATTGATTATTGATTGATTGTTTGGGAACTAGGTGGGTACTCAAGTACAGAAATACGCGCGTTTTGAGGTTATAATATATAAGTCAGTCGTGGTAATAATACGGACGGGCAGTTGAAATTGAAATTGACTAACAGAGTTGCCAACTTAAGAACCAAATTATAAAACAGCAAATCAAGTCGACCAAAAACAAAAAATACATAAAATATAATTTGTTAAAAGATGTTAGTATAAAAAAAGTATTTTCTTTTTGGGATTTTTTAATCTTAAAACTTATAAATGTTTATTGGTCTGAAAAAAAAATCGATTTTTATACCTTTTCGATACTTAGAATTTTATATCGATACATCGATATATCGAACTATTAAATATCGCTCAAAAATATCGATATATTGAAAAAATTATATCGATATATCGATGTATCGATATTTTTTCAACAAGCCTAATTCATAGCACATTTTACATGTAGTAGTCGTTTTCAAGAAGCAATATTTTTTTATAAAATAAAATTGAAATGCACAACTGGCTATGATAACTTTTTACATGTGTATTGGTTTCAGAGTTTCCTAGTGTACTAAAGATAGTACAAATGAGTGAGGAAGTATATTTTATTGGTGTTGATGTGGGTTCAAGCAGTGTCCGCGCTGCACTGGTTGACAACAAGGGTCAAGTTCGAAAGTCCTCCGTCAAAGAAATCAAGATATGGAAACCTAAAGTTGACTATTATGAGCAGTCATCTAATGATATATGGGCTTGCTGTATTTTTGTTATAAAGGTATGTTGAAAGCGATGAAATATCTCAGATGTTACTTTTCTATAACTAATCTCCATGTTCATTATTAATTTCAGAATGTGATAGAACACATAAACCCTGACAATATTAAAGGTATTGGTTTTGATGCCACCTGCTCTCTGGTAGCACTTGACAAGCACGGAAACCCCATAGCAGTCAGTACAACTGGAGAAAATGAACAAAATATTATCATGTGGATGGACCACAGAGCCCAAGCTGAAGCAGAATTCATTAACAAAACAAATCATGAAATGCTGAAATATGTAGGAGGAAAAGTAAGTTTGGAAATGGAGATGCCCAAACTCCTTTGGCTTAAGAAACACCTTCCAGACAAATGGAATGAATTTGGCTTTTTCTTTGACCTCCCAGATTTCCTTACATGGAAGGCTACCAACTCGATGAGCAGGTCTTTATGCTCATTGGTGTGTAAATGGAACTTTGAATGTTCTACTAATGGTACCAGGAAATGGAATTTAAGCTTTCTTCATGATATTGGTTTGGAAGACTTAGCCAATGATGATTTTAAGAAAATTGGAAGCAAAGTTTTAATGCCAGGTGAATACTGTGGAGGTCTGACCAATACTGTTGCTAAAATATTAGGACTCTTACCGAATACAGCAGTAGCAGCTTCCATAATTGATGCTCATGCTGGGGGACTGGGCATGATTGGTGCATTCGGTGAAAATATTGATACGGATATGTCCAGTCGTCTTGGCCTCATTTGTGGCACATCAACATGCCATATGGCTGTTAATGAAAAATCAATCTCAGTTGACGGAGTGTGGGGGCCATATTTCAGCGCTATGGTTCCTAATATGTGGTTGAATGAAGCTGGTCAGAGTGCGTCGGGACTATTACTTGATTATGTTATATCAAGTCATCCTGCTGGTATTGAATTATTGAAGCAGCAATCAACTGGGGAGTAGGTATCGTAATCAATCACTATATAAACAACCTTAATCTTGCATATCATGTTCAAGTTTGCTACAATTTAAATTTATTTTAGGGTGCGGACTCATTTGCGAATGTTGCTCTCAAAAATGGCTACATCACAAGGACTTACTGACATAAGTTTCTTGACTAGAGATTTCCATGTATGGCCTGATTTCCATGGCAATAGGTCTCCTCTTGCCGATCCTTCAATGAGAGGAATGATTACTGGCTTGTCTTTAAATTGCAGCGAGGAAAATTTGGCATTATATTACCTTGCAACCTTACAAGGTCTTTCTGTGAGTAAACAATACAAATAATTATATCTATAATTAAATATCAGATTTCTAACACAATTGCTTTACATTCCAGTATGGCACCAGGCACATAATTGACGCATTGGTGGAGTCAGGGTACCAGCCCTTCAAGTCACTATTAATCTGTGGTGGACTCGCAAAAGACCCACTCTATGTACAAATACAATCAGATGCAACATACCTACCGATACTCAAGCCCAATGAACAAGAGTCAGTACTTGTTGGCTCTGCCATTCTGGGGGCCTGTGCTTCAAAATACTTCAACAATATGCATGATGCTGTACAGACAATGGGAGGGACTGCAGATGTTATACGGCCAAATATTGTCACAAAATCATTCCATGACAAAAAATACAGGGTCTTCCTAAGAATGTTTCAAGATCAGCTTAAATACAGAACAATCATGAATTATCAAATATTGTAATAAAAGGATTTTATGTGTACATTTAATTTCTACGTAAGGATATTAAGTTTTATCTATGTAAGCCACTCTGGAGTCTTGATACTGTAGTGGTCTGTAATCGGAAAGATTCGAGCTTATTGCTGAGGGCAAGAATGGTCCCTTTTGGGTCTTCATTTATTTGTTACTAGCCGTGCCCGCCACTTCTTCCGAGTGGAATTTAACAAAAAATTATTGTTCAATTACTTACGTGAAAGTAGCCTAAGTTACACCTTAAGTACTACTTTTACGTTTACTCCCTAAGTCGGAACAAACAGACATACAGAAAATTTTGCTATATGTACCGTGTATACATCCATTATGCATTTAGAAATAAAGCGGTAATTTTAATATTACAAACGTACACTTCAATTTTACTGACATGAGACAGCCTTCGCTATGCGATGTCGACGATACACGCCGATAAAAACGCGGTAGGCGACGTTCGATGATCAGGGTACCGAAGTGCATATTAACGACGAGCCTCTGCAGCGTCGCCATCAGCGAACCCGTATCACAACATGATATCAGCGTATTCTTCATTGGAATACGGGGTCTGTCAGTAGCCCTCGCTGTTGAAGGACAGTGATGACTCTTGCCAAGGTATCAGGAGCAATCAACCACAAAGTCAATTAAATAAGACTAGTCGTAGATAGAGTAGTCAATATCAGAATCCAGTACACAATCCGGGACACAGTAAATCAAAGTTAAGCCCAGCAAATGCCTCTGCACGATCTTGGGACTCTTCCTACGATCGTCTGCTAAGTACGAGTTGTACAAACAGACTGTTAACCTTTAAGTGTCGGTAATCGTTTAATTATTGTTTACCTAATTGTAAAAATAGCTCTAACAAATTTATTGCCCTTAGGTCCGTCTTATCTCTAAGCAGGTGTTATACAACAATAAAGATAATTTATTGTTGTGTTTAAAATATTACAAGCGCCATTACATAGATATGTTTTGGTGCTAACGTGACAGATGGCGAGGCGAGACAATCGCCGTTACTCAAGCACGACTATACAGACCTACGCTCTTCGATTTGTTCTCAAGTGTATGCAGGTCCCCTCTCGATGTTATCCTTCACCGTGATGCTCGTGGTGTGGCTAATCACTGTACTTACGTTTATAAAAACTCATTGGTACAGTCGGTATTCCAGCTTGCAATCTTTGTGTTATGGGCAACTCCGTCATTAGACATAGTATGTTTCAATCCACTGTAATGTAGCGTGAAACACAATTTAAAATAAAAATCTTATAACAATTGGTAGGTTTTTGCCCCCTCCTACCTGAACTGATGGCAATTTCGCCACCAAAGCAGTATCCGTTTAAATTAGATTCGTAATAATGAAATAATTACGGAAATTATACATTGGCGGCACAGGTATTTTCTACCCAATCATTCAGAATTTGAGTACATGCATTGGATATCAGTAGGCTGAACATTTTTATTCAAGCTATTTAATAACTGTTGGCATTGTAGTTCTGGCAGCCCGTTTTCTATGTAAATATAGAGATTAAAAAAAAAGATTTGTTAGGTACCCTCTTAATTTAATTTTCTCAACAATAAAAGCCTTTTTTTTTATACAACAAGAGTGGCAAACAAGCATACGGCCCACCTGATGGGAAACGGTTACCGTAGCCTATTTACGCTCACGATACCGAAGTACCACTTGCGCGTTGCCACTCTGTGTTCGGAGAGTTATAGTGTGTTGGCAGCATAATGGGTTTAATCCCTCTGCTTCCAACACAATGTAACAATCCCCCCCCCCCCCTACCCAAGGAGCTCATTACTGGAAACCTTATTCACCGCGTAGGAACACAACACAAAAAATATTGTGGCGTCACGGGACGCCTGACAGATGTGAAACATCGCAATTATATTGTACAGGTAATATGCATACAGGAACAGATTACGACAGGAAGTTAATATGACTTAATGTAGAAATAAAATATAACGATATTTTTCCACAACATGATAACAGTTTATTAAATAATTTACTTTCATAAACTACAAAAATTATTTCAAATTGTGACAACTCAATTAGTTTAATCACTGATTAAAATAATTGAGTTGGTTAGAATAGCTAATAGCTTGGCGACGCGTCGCCATGACATGCGTCGCCACGCCACCAATCGGTTTTACGTGCGTCTATAGATGTTTAACATCAAAAATTGTGTTATTTGGCTACGGACTTCTGTAACGTGGAGGTCCTGCCCCAGTCGGGCAGCTCCGAATTCGAACGGGAAACCCGTTATGCCCTACCTCTCTTGAAAAAATAGTAAAAATAGTAGTCTATGGCAACAGCCATTGAAGGGATGCCTTGGCCGAGGGAGGGAGCCAAGCAAGAGTGGCTAGAGTAGAAATCGTTTATTAGGTTATCTTTATTTTTTTTTATAAAATGCATTTATACTTACAATGTTAATGCAAATTTACATACATACATACATATCATCACGCCAAGTCCCTAACGGGGTAGGCAGAGAGTATAGAGCGCCAGTTCTCTCTAGACTTACATATCTCTTTCGCTTCGTCCACATTCATCAGTCTCTTCATACATGCTCGTCGGTTTCGAGTACTCTTACGTAGTACGTTCCCGTCCTTGAGAGTTTATTTATAACAACTTAAATTTAATTTCTTCTTACAATATATATATATATATATATATATATATATATATATATATATATATATATATATATCCTCACGCCTTCCCACAAGGTTCCCCGAAGGGGTAGGCAGAGGTGTATAGGTAATACCCACACACCCACTTTCCGCCAGAATAAACTCAGGATAATATATTGAGTACCTACCTACTAAACGAGTCTAGTTTCTACTAACAAGCAAAATTTATTGAAGAATAAATAAAAACTTACAGCTTTTAGAACTTCCGAAGACTGTAGTACAAGTTAACAAAACGATCGTGACTCAAAGACTTGTATCTTAGACATGAATTTATTAAAAAAAAAAGTATGTTAACTCCAAACTCAGTCAGTCGGGCGGGGTTAATGTCTAGTTGGTAATTTAATAATATCTTTTAAACTGATTTTAAGCAAACAAAATGATTTATTTTCTATGTACCAGTAGGCACATGGTTCCTAGCTGCATGAAATCCTTTTAAAAATAAAGAATTTCTAAATTGTCAATATTGACAAGCAGGTATGTATATAACCCGACTAAACAAAAACGTTTCGTAATTAACATAACGTTTCGACAAAGTAGAGTTTTTTTAATTTATACGCATTATGGATCGATAGCATTTTAGAAACTTTTCGTAATCTAAAAGTGTTGAATCTAACTAAAATTATTCAATTTTCGTTTTCTTTTTTGTTCTCTATAGCAATATGTCGAAGCGTACTGCCGACGAAGGTGGCAATGGCAGCAACCAGCCGCCTATCAAGAAAGTTCACTTCGAACCTCATCTTATTGGCCCTGTGTCGACTTTAGAAGAAATGGACATCAAAGTTCTACAATTTCAGAACAAAAAATTGGCTCAGGTATATTTATATTCGTTGTTATAACATTAACACTCACTTTATATAGCTTACCTGGCAGTATTGGCACTATGTCACAATCAGCTGTTTCTAATGAATAGCAGTAGTTTTCAATGCATTGATGTAAATCAGATTTTTTCTGTTACATTGATGTCCTTGTCTGGTTGGCCCAGTGACTTCGTGCCCTAACACTTCATAATTTTTATTTGAAATCCTTGAGAATGTAGCACTTTTTCAAAGTAAAGTTGTATGAAATAAAATTTGGGTTTGCAGAAACATGTCAATAATTACTTAGACTTACTGGATCATTTGATGATTGATAAGAAGTCATTCCTTCTCTTTAATGATGGAATGTTATTTAGAGAAACATAACCTGATTTCAATTTGCATTTGATACTTAAAATTTTTACAGAGAATAGAACAACGTCACAGATGTGAAGCTGAACTGCGAGCCCGCATAGAACAGCTAGAAAAACGCCAGACACAAGATGATGCTGTGCTTTGTGTTGTCAACCGTTACTGGAACTTGTTAAATGAGGATATCAGGGTGCTTCTTCAAAGATTTGATGCTGAAACTGCTGATGAGTCAGAGAATAAGAGTAAGCTACTTAAATACAATTGTATGGGTCTTAGTCTTAGTTAAATATAGTTATTGCTAGTGTTAAATTTATACAATCACGCAAGTCCTGCATAGTCCTGCATAGGCAGGAACATTAAATCATCATTAAACCACCCCCTATATGGATTTAGAAATCTCTGTCGCTTCTACCATATTTATAATGATTTGGATTCTATATCCTCCTCCTTCCCACAAGGGTCCCCGAAGGGGTAGGCAGTGGATATAGAACCAAGAGTATCCTAGTAACCTTTGATTTAACAATCAATTTTATCTAAGTAGTTGGAATGTGGTGTCTCAATATGTCTTCTATATGTATCGGTTTTATATCTGTCTATCTGTCTTTTTCAACTCCACTTCAGTTGTGTGAAATATCACCGGACTTCATTTTACATATATTGATATTCAGATAAAATTTTTGACTGTCAACTCTTATTTATATGCATTATTATTATGAAAGCCCATGTCTGACTGCCATAGTTGAGGATATACTTGGCTTGTTTAAGCCTTAAGTCTATATAAATTCTGCCCATTACAAGGTAGACATGGCTCAATTTCATATATTACTTGTGTTTATAGGCAACAGTAATCACTTATCATCTAGTGGGTCACATAAATGTTTAGTACCTTTGTAGTAAAGGAACCTTCCCATATGAGGCCATTATGACAGTTGGCAAATCCTACTTCTTTGAATTATATATTTATTTATTCACAATCACATTAACATCCTTACAGTATAATATTAATGAACTACTTTACAATATAACAAAATACAATTTAAAAACTTACATATTATTATTATATAGATTCTAAAAAATTTCTAACCTTTCTGCAAGTTTTGGCAGGGTCTGGTGATAAATTCATTGTATGTAATTGCATTGAGGTTTGGATGTGCTACCTATTTATTGAATTAAATTGACATCAAGAATGACTAACAAGATAATTTCCCAACCAACAAACCACAATAGAGGGCAAGTGCAAATTGACTGGCTTTGTTGATGATACATATTTATAGGTCCAATGGCAGTTAGCACTACTGCTACCTGGAGAAGTACCCATTGAAGAGTTCCTTCTAACTTGTTTGGTTACATATTATTGGTTTTGTGTTAATTGACCAGCTGGGCTATGTGCAGACATGCTCCTATTGATACTTTTTAAAGAGAAATCTCGTATTCAGTAAATCAGCATTGCCTTCCAATTTGGAAATCCAGAAGACTTCACCTGTGGGTTATGGATTTGGACTTAGCGCCACCAAATTCAACAATTTAAGTTAAGAGAATATGTCAGTTCTATATTGACGCCCAATGCGGCTAAATAAGTGGTGTGCTAGAGAAAATATTGCTCAGACCCTGACGTAAAAAGAAGCGATAATGTTGATCAATGTCTTTTATGTATAAAAATCATTCGCCGTTTGTATGTCCCGCGTTGTACCGTTGTTTCTCTCTAGTGTTACAGATCTTGACAGAGTTACATAAAAAGGCAAATTCGAACCGTGTTGTAATATTACAGACGAAAATGAAGCAACCACATCATTTCTGATGCAACTGTCAACATGGGACAAGGAAGAGTTGGATGCCCAACTTGCAAATCGTGTGCAAGTGAGCAAACGCGCTGTTGCTAAGGTGCTGCAAGCATTCGACCGACTGCAGCAGAGGAATGACAAGATCTGGCGGGCTATTAAAGGCGAGGGGGAGGGTATGTATAAAATATATTTCTAATTATTGGGTATTACCTATACACCTCTACCTACCCCTTCGGGGACCCTTGTGGGAAGGCGTGAGGATAAAGTAAATATTTCTAATATGTGAAGTTTTGTATGTATTCAATACATTATTCAAAGTAAGGGACATTAAGTTCAATAAAATATTTTTAATTACTGTTATCTTTTTCATCTTATCTTCACGCCTTCGCACAGGGATCCTTTGCCGAAAATATTTTTAAGAGCCAATGGGACAAATGGCGCGTACATACGTCTCTGAAATTCTCAAACATATTATGCTGGTTTTCCCACGCTTTCGCCACACACCACGTCACGTGGTGTGTGATCATTTGAAGTTTTTAAAGATACATCTTTAAAAATAACCCATTGAAAACCTTTAGCAAAGACAGTAAAGCTAACTGTGCGCCAAGAGATAGTTTGATGGACCTGTTATCTCATATTAGGATATTATTGAATAAAATTTGGCGTTAAAATTATTGCGCACATCATTATGGAGAAAATTATGTGTTATAATTATTTCGCACACTTCAGCACCACAACAGGTAATGCAGCATGAAGTTTTACAATTTACAAATAAAAGATTATATTTTCACGATTCTCCACAACGTATGCAATGGAGATATAAGCATGGTTAGTTGTGCCAATGACTTGAAATTGTGTTCTCGTTGTCTCCCGCTTAGAAGGTGCCCCGGCTCCGTCTCTGGACGAGGTGATCCGAGCGACCAATGAAGAGGTTACGGCGGAGAATCGCCGCCTCCAGGCGTTGTGTACCACTCTCCACGAGGGACACCACGCCATGACCCTGCGCGTTGCACAGCTCCAGGACGCGGTCAACAGTCGCGACACTGAAAATGCCGAACTGAAGAACCAAATCGATGATTTACAGTATGAGTTACTGAAGGTCAGTTTATCAGCTCGTAAAATGAAATTTTAAAACATTAGTGTTGGGATTCGTTTCGCTTTATTGAAGACTAGGTACGATTTTTGTTATTAAAGAACAAAACCAATAAGTAAAGTAACCATGTGCTTTCGTGGAAACTGTATTAATTAACTTTTGTGTGATCGTGAGAAATAGCTTGGCTCTGATGTCAGGGTCTGCAAAAATTATAAATACGAATATAAAGTTGTTCCTTTTTCACGCTAACACTTTGAAAAGTTTCCAGTTTTCAGCCATAGAGAATTCCAATATTCCATAGAATTGGTTGAAATTAAGCAAACAGATAGATTACTGACCTTAACGTGGTAATTATACATGTTTTATTCCAGAAAAAATTACCACTTAATTAATTATTTTTGAGAGTGAAACCGTTGGGCCTTTATGCTGGGCAGTGAAGCCGCATAACTAGTAATAGTGAGAGAACTAGAGAGCGACTATACGTGACGTGATTGTCCCACAGGTTCGGTCACGAAATGACAAACTGGAGAACCATTTGGCTGAGGCCATCGAGAAGCTGAAGAGCTACCACCAAGCGGGGGCAGTACCGGGCGCGGCGGGCGCGGGCGCTGGCCCCCCGGCGGCGCCGCACTCGGCGGGCGCGGCCGCCAAGCTGGAGGACGTGGCCGCCGAGCTAGAGGAGCAGCGCGAGCTGGCCAACAACCGCCTGGCCGAGCTGGACCGCCTGCACCGGCAGCACCGCGACACGCTCAAGGAGGTCGAGAAGCTCAAGATGGACGTGAGTATTGCACGCAGGGCGCCCTCTCGCGTTGAAAGTATTGCGCTGTAGTGACTACGGCGTTAACTAGATGGCGCTACATAAATGTACAAAAACGATAAAACAGTGTATATATGTATAAATGTAAAAAACAGTGATCGTTGGTAACAGTAATTTTGTATTAAAAAATAATACGATAATAATAATACGTTACGATAGCTTTGCTTTATTTGGGACTATGACAATTTGTGTAATTGTCCAAAGTATTTATTTATTTAATATATGTTCAAAATTTCTTCTTAAGCATACGCAGGTTTTCTCTCGATGTTTTCCTTCACCATAAAGCTCGTGGTGTGACTAATCACTGTACTTTAGTTCTGAAAAACTCATTGGTACAGTCGGGATTCAACTTGTAATGTGTTGCAGGCAACTCGAACCACTCGGCCACCACGGCTGTTTGCTCATTTGAAATATTTGGTATATTTATACGACATGTCTAATGTCAACAGATCAGACAGCTGCCAGAGTCAGTGATAGTGGAGACAACGGAGTACAAATGCCTCCAGAGCCAGTTCTCAGTCCTCTACAACGAGTCTATGCAGATGAAGACAGCACTCGACGAGACGCGGATGCAGCTGCAAAATGCCAAGAACCTTCACATGAGGCAGATTGAGATGATGGAGGTATTCCCACTTGCTTTTCTTAGCCCGTTTCTCTTCTAAGAGTTTTGTATTCGTTAGTGTGGGCACGGAACATAACCTGTCAAAATTGAGAGAGAATTTAGTTCCTCTTACTTACTACTTGGAGCACCTCAGCGTCAATTGTTGATCAGTCCTGTGTCGTAATTCTCCAACTTTTCAGGAGTCAGTTGTCGAGGCCTGAGCTTTACTTAAGGGTAAGCTTAGCTGTGCTATTTTGCAGTTAACTAAGTGACTCGTTTGGCTATTTTTGTGCCTCGTCCTTTACTGGATATGAAGCTCTCTTTCGTTTTAATTATCCCTCGTTGCTTTAATTCCTGGGACCGGACCGCTTCTTAGTTTGTGTAATTATTTGTTCTGAATAAGCTCAAGCACTCCTCAACCAATTGTAAACATTCACTTTCACCTATGTAAAGCTACATTATCCCGGACTAACGTAAGATAGCAGTATCGTTTATAAAATAAAAACAAGTATAATGAGGTACGTACTAGTCTTCTATATTTGTAATTTAAAAGTGCGCATTGTTGATAGAGCGAAGAGTTGGGTCGTCAGAAAGCCCTGCGCGCGGAGATGATCCAACTGGAGGACGTGCTCGGCCAGCTGCGCAAGGAGTACGAAATGCTGCGCATAGAGTTCGAGCAGAACCTCGCGGCCAACGAGCAGACGGGGCCCATCAACCGCGAGATGCGCCACCTCATCACCTCGCTGCAGAACCACAACCACCAGCTCAAGGGGGAGGTGCACCGCTACAAGCGCAAGTACAAGGACTCCACACAGGAACTCAACAAGGTGCGGTCACAGATATTCACTCCATATCCACTGTATCAAAATCGGTCCAGCAATTTCATTGCGTAAGAGTAACAAATGTTACCAAAACACAAGTCTTATTAAGGTAGTAAGCTATCAACGTTCCAAATTTCATATAGCTTGTCTCAATAAAGTATTTATAATAGTTGTGTGATTTCAGGTTCGTAAGGAGTTGGAAGAGGCAACTGCGCGAGGATGTTCCGGCGCTGGAGGGGAACAGCCCGATGAGAAACCACTCGCGGTTAAAAAGGAGGAGCCTGACCCGGAGGTACGAGAGCTCTGGGATTTTTAAATACCGTTAAAGTTTGAAAAAACATACGCCCGGCCTGATGGTAAGTGGCTACTGCCGCTTATAGACGCTTGCAACCACAAAGTTATCACTCGTGCCAACCCACGACGAAGGGACGAAGAGTCACCTTTCCGCCGACAAGACCAGCCCAAGTTCTTCTTATACTTACACGGTATTTAACAGCGATGTTCTATAAGGTCTGTCGGTCTGGTAACCTCAATTCTCAATGGGAATCCGTTGTGATCTTTCACTCAGCTGCTCGGTAAACACCATCGACGGACCACGTGTTGGGGGTCAAGGGTCAAGTCCCTTACGGGCGCGAGTAGAATGAATCCCCCAAAAGGTAGCCCTGTGGTCACGTGACGGTGTGTGGTGCAGGCGGAGGAGGGCGGGGGGGAGAGCCGCGCGCCGGCCCGCGAGCACGCGCGCGTCAAGCTGCAGGACCAGGACCTCGCCATCAAGGACCTGCGCCAGCAGCTCAAGTAACTAGCGACATCTACACTCACACATTGGACACTCCATATAGTTTTGTGTTCTGTTCTTAAGAGTTAAGTTTGTGCCCAACAAGAATACACGTTTTATTTATATAAAACCTAACATTTTAGCTAATTGGTAATAATTTTGTTTTGGGACTTTAAATGACACTATCAGAGATTGAAATAGTTATCTATGAAGTGGGTGTGTGGGTATCACCTATACACACCTTTGTCTACCCCTTCGGGGACCCTTGTGGGAAGGCGTGAGGATATATTTTTTATCTATGAAGAGTATCTTTTTTCTCTGAAGTTATGTACGCATAGATAAGCAATAAAAGTTGTTATTTTCCCTAAAGCGGGAAGTTAAATTGTTACAATTATAATAATTACATTTAATTCAGCGTGCGTTAAATACATAATCCCAACTTAGACACCGCGATACATAATAATACCTGAAGCGCTTTGTAAGCATGTGATATGTTTCGGCGAATGTGGTGCGGTGTGATATGGACGTGTAGTACGTAATGTGTCGGGGCTGCGGTCAGGAAGGCGGTGAACGAGCAGAAGGAGCTCAAGCTGCTGCTGGACATGTACAAGGGCGTCAGCAAGGAGCAGCGCGACAAGGTGCAGCTCATGGCCGCCGAGCGCAAGGCGCGCCAGGAGCTCGACGACCATCGCCAGAAGGCCAAGATGGCGCAGGTATGACAATACTGCAATGTACTTACACACGCGAAACTAAACGTATTACTTGTGTAAGTAACGTATTACTAGTAAGATTCCCCGCCGTGCACAGTTTGAAAAATAAACAATTTAAAAATGGTGCAGCCTGATGACCACTGACCTTTTTACAGAGATCAATAAATACTAATATACCTCTGGCGGAAAGTGGGTGTGTGGGTATTACCTATACACCTCTGCCTGACTGAATGAATGTGGACAAAGCGAAAGAGTTATGTAAGTCTAGAGAGAACTGGCGCTCTATACTCTCTGCCTACCCCTGTGATGATATGTATGTACGTATTACAATTCTATCTTACCGAGGGCGGATTCATTCGTTGGAAGAGGTCAATCGTTTACATAATCGTTAATTTAGTGTGTATATATAAATTAAGGAGAGCAAGCGGGAGCGGCGGCTGGCGGACGAGGACGCGTTGCGCAAGATCAAGCAGCTGGAGGAGCAGAAGTACGAGCTGCAGAAGCAGCTGTCGTGCGCCCGCCCGGCTGACCCTCTGCATGCCTTCTCCAGGCCTTTCGCTGGCTCACAGGTATGCGCCTGCGCGCGCACACACACACACACACACACACACACACACACACACACACACACACACACACACACACACACACACACACACACACACACACACAATGCACACAATTCACACGCACATATTAACGTTCAAAGGAGACATAAAGTTATGAGCATCATTTTGTTGCGCATACATGTACAAGCAAGCTCGCACACAGACGTATACACACACATACACACTATTCACACGCACATATTAAAGTAAAAAGGAGACAAAGTAAGGAGCATAATTTTGTTATTTCAACAACGGATTTCCCGTTTAAAATTGGGAGTTCCCTACTGTGGCAGTACCTACACATGCGAACTGCGAAATGCGAACAATAGTATACTACGATATACTAGACTGTGTAAAACAATGGCGTAATATGTTGGCAGGTATTTTTTCTTGGAAACGGTGGTAACTTTAGTTCATATTAGATATGTGACGTTCAATAAGTGTTCCCTGTTCCCTTATGTTGAATAAAATGTTTTGACTTTTGTATGTCCCAGGAAGAGGAAGCCCTACTGAACGAGATGGAGGTGACGGGGCAGGCGTTCGAGGACATGCAGGAGCAGAACTCCCGGCTGATCCAGCAGCTGCGCGAGAAGGACGACGCCAACTTCAAGCTCATGTCGGAGCGCATCAAGGCCAACTCGCTGCACAAGCTGTTGCGCGAGGAGAAGCAGCTGCTGCAGGAACAGGTACAACATACCCAGCTGACATGCCCACGGATGTTCCATCTAACACAGCGTCGTATCATATATTTAGTTGGCGATTTAATTTGGTTAGCATAATTCTTAACCTTATAACCATCAAATGTAATTGTTAATCTTGTTTCAATTATTCTGAACGCAAAGTACGTCGCGGCATAATGTCTTCCTCTGTCTGTCTGCCTAGCCCGAAAGGGAACGCACGGGGGTTTAATCCGTTCATGATTTGTTGGGAATAATTCATCAATACACGAGATATCTAATACAAAAATATTTCGAACCGGATTGGTAGGTACTGACATTAGCGCGTAAAAAAAATGAACTGCCTCGTCGTTGACACTTGAATATGATGAGTACCGAAGTTGTGTTGAGAGGGTACGTGGTGTGCAGGTGGTGACCCGCGACCAGCAGATAGAGTCCATGGGCGGCGTGGCGCGGCGGCTGGAGGAGAAGGAGCGCCTGCTGCAGGCCACGCTGGCCGCCGTGGAGAAGGAGCTGCTGCTGCGCCAGCAGGCCATGGAGATGCACAAGCGCAAGGCCATCGAGTCCGCGCAGTCCGCCGCAGACCTCAAGCTGCATCTGGGTACGCTGACAAAAATAAATCAAAATATTTTATTCAACGTAAGGAACACAGGGAACACTTATTGAACGTCACATCAATACAAATAAATAAAATTTAAGTGTCTGTTTGTAATATTAAAATAATCGCTTTTTACTAACTGCATGGATGTAAACGTATAATATACCAAATGTAACGTTAAATATACCAAAACATATTTTTTTTAAATTTTTATCTGTCTGTCTGTTTGTTCCGGCTAATCTCTGAAACGGCTGAACCGATTTTGACGGGACTTTCACTGGCCGCTGACTTTCAGCCGATGTAAAAAGGAGTAACTTAGGCTACTTCCATTTTAGAAACAGATTTTTTATTATTCCCCGCGGATCAAGTCGCGGACACAGCTAGTATTTAATATAAACTAAAGTTACCACCGTTTCCAAGAAAAATACCTGCCAGGAGAAGAAACGGCGAAACAAACTCCCCGGTTTCCTTTTTTAACAATTTGCTCCCTTTTAAGTAGGGGTAGGAAAGATTAAAATAACACTGCCATAGCATAGGCCGGGCCTGGGCTGACGGGGGAGTTGAACTTTCCTAGACATAACATCCCGCTTACTTCCAACTTAGTATAACTAACATTTGTTTGCGAAGTCATCTGATGTCTATTGAAGAGGCCTATTTTCGGTGGACAGAGATGGGTTGAAATGTTGAGTGGTATTGGTTACAGAGAAGTACCACGCGCAGATGAAGGAAGCGCAGCAGGTGGTCGCCGAGAAGACGAGTGCGCTAGAAGCGGAGGCGTACAAAACAAAAAGATTACATGTAAGTTATGATCCTCATCACACATACTACAAGGGTCCCCCAGGGCGAAGGTGTGTAATACCCACACACCTACTTTTCGCCGGAGATATATTTTAGGTGCCAACGTGACAGATGGCGAGACCATCGCCGCTACTCAAGCACATACACCTTTGAATTACTTCTCGGACGTATGCAGGTTTCTTCTCGATATTTTCCTTCACCGTATAGCTGGTCGTGTGACTGATCACTGTACTTAAATTTAGAGAAACTCATTGGTACAGTCGGGATTCTTACTTGCATGCAACATTTGCGTTGCAGGCTTCAGCTCAATCCACTCGACCACTTGGACCGCTTTCAATTATTTTTACAAATGTGATCGAATATGTTTAAAGTGAGAACGTTGTATCAAATAGGAGGAGTTGGCGATCCTCCGCCGTAAAGCGGAGCGGATGAAGAAAATGGAGCAGGCGGGCAGCAGCATGGACGAGGTGCTGCTCGAGGAGATCCGCGAGTACAAGGAGACCCTCACCTGCCCCTCATGCAAGGTAAAATGCACCTTCATACACCTGTGCGGCAGTTGCATGAGTTCGAGTGAGCTTGCCACACGAACACATTACCCGAAAGCAGTGCCATTTGGCTGCGATTTGCTTACTGCTCCAGTCGGATAAGTTACATTTTAAATGATTGATAAAAATAATACGTGGAATGAGTCAGTTCCGTTTGCTACGAATGAACTGAGCAAATTAAGTATTTATGTACCTACTAGAAGTACTATAATCTATTGTATAACTTACTTGTATATAGATAATGTCATCCACCAGCACGTGCCCCACTATTCTTCCTTACAGCTTATAGTGTAAGTGTGCAACCTTCCACTTATGTTTGAGTATTGTCGGTACACACTGATTACCTATGACAAACTGTCTTTGCTGATAATAAATGATTTAAACCACAAACTTAAGACCACGTGTAGCGACTAAAGGGCCTCCCATGGACGCGAATGGCATTAATCTCTAATATCGATATCTCAGACATTTTCTTCATGTTCTTGGTCTAACTGAGGGTGGTGGATGTATTTATGTGTCTATATAAGTGTACATTGTACACTTTGTACATTGTTGTCCAGTTCCCATAGTACAAGCTTTGTTTAATTTGGGACTAGGTCAAATTGTGTGGTATTGTCTTAATATTGATGTATTAATATCGAATCAGACATGAGAATCCGTCAGCCAGATCTTAGTGGAAGTGGATCTTAGGGAATCGATCAAGCCGTCTATGGACGCGAACGGCATCCATGTCGAATATCAAACATTTTATTAATGTGAATTATTATGAATTGTCCGTGTGTTATGTTTGTCCCGCGCAGGTGAAGCGCAAGGACGCCGTGCTGACGAAGTGCTTCCACGTGTTCTGCTGGGATTGCCTGCGCACGCGCTACGAGACGCGCCAGCGCAAGTGCCCCAAGTGCAACGCGGCCTTCGGCGCCAACGACTACCACCGCCTCTACCTCTCCACCTAGGCGGGCGGCGCCTGCTGAGCGAGCTCCCCTTGCCCGGGCCCGCCAACGTTGGCCCCGCGCCCGCCCAACGTCCGCCCAACGTTGGACCAAGCTGGCCACGGACACGGCGCCCAGTTCTACACTGTACAGTTCAATCGCAAGCGTGTCGGTACCGAGTCGGGTTACGGACAGAGTTAGTAATTAGATTATTATAATTTTGTGAACTTGTGCAATAGTTTGTGAAGCTATTGGTCGCTCATTTCGCCATATTCTTCATACTGTAGTTGCAGAATACATGACTTGATCGGAGTTCTATTTACTTGACACTATTTATTTGTTTTTTTTTATGTTATTACAATTATGTAGTTAATATTCAACTGTTGACACTTGGTATATATTGTGACAATCTGTACAAAGCGAATTAGAACATGATCTCAGATATGATACATTTATCCCGCAAGGAATGTGGCGTGGTGCGTGCAGTGAGAGGTAAACAGTATTGATCAAATGTGCGTTATTTTAACGTTTGTCGGGTTGTGATCGTGTAGTATTATGGTAGTTTTGACATACAGACAGAGAATCAATATATACAATTCCGTAATAGGGTAGAAAGATATGATTTTGACAAGTCTGCAATTTTATTTGGTAAATTTTAGTTACCAAATTGATAATACACTAAAACCTCTTTTCAAACTGCTTACAGCTGTTTGATGCTATGTCCGGTTCCTGTTATTATCGAATTTGGTGTCGATAAGGTTCAATAATTTTGCGTCAATTGTTAAATTCATATTTTTTTATACCTTTATCTCAAGCATCTCAATGTTTAAACATCCGTTCGATGACGAATTAAAAAACGTAGATGTTCTACTACCCTCATAAATTCAGACTTTATGGTTTGTTTGTTACCAAGAACTAGACGAATCGTGGACAATACCCACACAAATTATAATAATTCATATTGAAAACTAGAATACGTAAACACGATACGGATAGAAAATAAGTCCATTTAAACGCCTCGTCGTCACTATACTAAACTATATAGCTAATAACTATAGCGAAATGACATCACACAACAAAGAGCCAAGTCAATTATTGAGTGCACGGAAAACGAATTCGCTATTGATTAATTTTCAATGAATTTTTTAGCCACTCTAGTAGACTATAGGGCTTAAAATCGCTAGAAAGGGTCCACGGTGTTGGCGTTTCGAATAAACCATAGCAAAGAACCGAACAATCCTCAAACACAGCCGTAAATTGAACTTTCGTACATAGTATATTTCTAATTCAGTATGGCTTTGACAAGTATTTAAAAGCTGTTGTATAAACGCTATCAGATTGTATCGCTGTAGATACAGCTTGCTGTTACTGTTGGCAAACGATTAAATGTTCATTCCTTATTAAATAATACTATTTAAAGGGTAATTTAAGCTTTCCATGTATTTTTTTTGGGTTTAAAGCGTTCACGTATTATTTTAAATGCATTTCGCAGCCTTGTATATTGAATATACGTTTTGATCGGTGTTGTATATTAATTAGAAATACGATAGCGTATGTAGACGTACGTGTAACAGCGACGGACTTGCCATCCGTCACTTTGGCACGTGTTGAGGGTGGAATGGTGACGTGATATATGTATATTAATATCATGAAATCGAACAAGTGGATGTAGTTATAATATAATGTTTAAGGTAGTTAAGTATTATATATATATATATATATATTATTAAGTATGTGTTATGTATAGGGAGTAGGAGACTCGTGTGACTCTGTATGTAAGCTAGTAAATGGTTTGCAGCCCACTGACTGACATAATTTATATATTTAAGGTATTTCATTGGGCTCGCCGCTACTGCGACAGTCACATGACGTGACGCATTCCTGAACGCTAACCAGGCGTTAATATTGACAAGCCAGATGACGTGCTACTTAAGTCATGTCATACAACTGAATCTCGAATCGAAAAGCTTTTATTGCCATGAGAATCAGTCATTTTATATTTTGTTCTAATACCAGACTTACTTTAACATGTTAAAGACTAAAATATACGATATAAGAATGACAAGAACTATAAAGATGACATTTTGCAGAAAGCCTTTAAAATCCTTGTTATCATGAGCCGTGGCCGAGTGGCGGAGTGGTTTGAGTAGTCGCCTAGAAAGCAAAGATTGTAGGTGCGTAACCCGGCAGTTGGCATTGGTACAGACCAATGAGTTTTAACTAAACTTGTGTGCAGAGAGTTATCACACCACGAGCTTCTTGTAAAGAAACATCCTTGTTATCTTATCTTACTAATATTATAAATGTGAATGTTTGTAACTTTGCGGTTCTTACAAGGCCAAACGGCTGAACCGATTTGGCTGGAAGTTAAAATGGTGATAGCTTATACCTAGGAATAGGACTTAGGCTACTTTTTTTTATTATCCTGACAAATTCAAAGTTCTTATATTAAAATGTTTGATGCTATTTCACGGCAAAGCGGCTGAACCGATTCTAGCAGGAAAATTTTCAAAGTTACTTTTTCGAACTCCACGCGGGCGAAGCCGCGGGCATAAGCTAGTTGAAAATAAATTCAATGTAGGTATAGTCTTGATTGACAAACGGAAAACATAATTTAGCTGTACACAATATAGTTGTATTTATTATATGAAATTTGTTAATTATGGTAAAGTTATATTAACAAGTTTCAAACCATTGTATATAGATGTCATATTTATATTATTCTGGTTAGTGTTTCAGGAACTAGGTGTAGCGGTGTTATACAGCAAAAGGTGACTTGGATTAAGTAGGTAATTGTTTTTTAAACACGGATCATATTGGCAGACACTCGACTTCACGACGTAATGATACGTAGTTGTTTGAGTTTTTGAATGGAGGAGAAAATGAATGGCATGTTTGTGCGTTGTATGTATCTAAGAAAGTATATCGACATTCCCCACCGTAAATGTAACAATGGTTATGTCCAAGACTAGATCAAGTCTCAGGTCGATTGTCTGGTCACGTGCTAATGTTTGGAGTGTTGCTGACTCCTATTGTTATAATTGTTCCATTCAATATCTAATAAAATTATTTTAAAACGTCTGTATTATTTAGTTGTTATACAGGTAAACTGATATTTTCACATACGAATAGATGTATTTTATGAGTATTGAAATAACATCTTAACGGATCTTATTGGATAGTGAACAGCCCTGAAATATAGTTTCGATTTCATCCTGAATTTCATGTAAAATTTTAACGACTGTGACTATCAGTAATATGGACCAGAGTTGTAATGGTAGCGAATAAGTTGAGGGGAATATAGAGCGGATACATAAAACTTGCTTATTTTTGCGTGATATATTGCACTGTTATTACATTTAACCAATTATCCAATATATTTTTGTTCAACATGTATTCGCTATACATACTTATATGAATATTCACGTATTTAACTGAACCCAAACAAGCTACCAGACTTCGCTTTTACTGAATTCTTGTTGAAATTATAAATGTTATCAAAACTTTATAAATTATTCAAGATTTAATTCCTTTGAGGACTATGCATTACCTGTTTCGAACCTTAATTAAGATCTGTGAATGTCACATACATAATATTGGTATAATTCTAATTCGAAATGTTAACTTAAAAACTCTGTACGGATGTAGTAAATCAAAATTAAATATATTGAATTAGTATCGAAATGTAAAATACCGATGACTTGTTTAAATTCAAATTCATTTAAACTTATTTAAGATGTAATACATATTATTTTTAATGTCAAATAAAAGTCTCAAAGAAGTCTTGATGTGTCCTTTTTTTAATAAAAAGTTGTGGCTGTACAGGCCTGCAACGTGTTTGGTGTGAACTGGATTTCAGAGATTTGTCGGCCCCTAAGCCGAGGTCCGAACCCCAGAGGCCTCGCAGATACGAGCATATGGCCAAAAGCCTGCCTTTTTTCTGCCGCTTCTTACTAAATGCTTAAGAAGTATACACGGTACATATACCAAATATATATATTATCTCTCTGTTCTTTGTTCCGGCTAATCTCTGAAACGGCTAGACCGATCTTGACGGGACTTACGTAAAAAGGAGTAACTTAGGTTACTTTTAATTTAAAAACCAAATAAAACTTTTTATTAAATTCTACGCGGATGAAGTCGCGGGCACAGTTAGTATATTATAAATTCTGGGAGCATTGAAGGCTACGTCCGTAAAGGTTACGTTTAGGTTAAGGTGAAGTAGGTCCAAAAAACGAAGAAATATTTCAATATATTTTATTTACATTCATACTTTTATGTATTTACATCACATGATTTTATGATAATAATTAATGCAAACACTAGACATGTATTACCACCGTCGGGTAGTTTGGCCTTTCAGTTCAATAGGAATGGTGTACTGGTTACTATATGTCGTGAGTGGAGCACCTGCAGCAAGCGACACTATTGGACGAAGCGATGCATATCATTTGTATATATAGTTATATTATAGTTTATATAAACGAATGCACGAGATTACAACTAGATAATGCTGTGATCTTCTCAATATACCAAACATCAACCAATCAATACTAATACAAAATCAGTCTCATTTTTATAATTCCATCCAAACTTGCAACATTTGATACATCAATGCATACTACGTATATTTTTTATTTTGGAAATAATCTTGATTTAAAATAAATTTGACCAAACATGTACAGCCATGCTTGAGAAACGGCGATGGACTATCTGTGAATTGGCACCTAATATCTATGACGAAGAGAGGTGTTGTTACACCTTTTGCGTGAAGAAATATATATACATGGACGCATTGGTCGAACTTTGAAAATGGCTTTTTGGTGTTACCATCGTTTTTTAAATGGGATTAATGTTGGAAGAAAATCTAATGTTCATTTATTGACTAGACCACCCATACATATAATTATAACGATCTCTAAACAGAGATAGGGAGATAGAAGATCAGTGATGTCAAAAAACATTTTAAAAATGGAACATGATGTACTTTTCGATACGAGTCTACGTATACATACGATACTAATGGCACTTAAATTACGTTTGTCACAAGACAAATTGTGATACTTAATTATTGTTCTGTCGAGTTGGTAAAATACATTTACCTCTATACATATTGCTATGTATATATAGTAGTCTTATTAAGAAGAAAAAAGTATACAAACACGAATAAATTCATTTGTCGTTTTAGAGCTTCAATTCGTTAAATGCAATTAGGAATGAAAACATTAATACTTATTACTAGCAATGAAATAAAGTTAGAAATTAGGAATATTGTTAAATTATTGCGCCCTTAATCTATTGTAATTAAGGTTCAAAATATAAAATCCATTTGTGTACCATTTTCATGTAGTTGCCTACGATAATTGCACATTTATAACAGCCACAGTAACCTCAATATCAGTTCAAAACCAACTATGTGATATTATTAATTGATGTATTACAATATTTTAATAA
Organism: Drepana falcataria; assembly: GCA_945859725.1. Classification (NCBI taxonomy): domain Eukaryota; kingdom Metazoa; phylum Arthropoda; class Insecta; order Lepidoptera; family Drepanidae; genus Drepana; species Drepana falcataria. The sequence continues at coordinate 3,051,224 of OX243925.1, forward strand.
ATATATTCATATGTCGTATTGAATACGTAATTCAGTAGTGCATTTTATAAAGATCGTATTTTCTTACATAAAATACATTAAGCGTTTCCATGGCGTGCGCAGGACGGACATAGGTTAAGGCAGGCAATTATAAACATTCACTAGCGGTACTTCAACTACTGATGGTGTAATAGGCTTTGCAACTAAACGTGAAAAAAAAGTTTGCCTCGACCCATGGTAGCCGATAGCCTACCTATTGTAATGCATTTCAGCTTTGTGACTTCTTACGTGTCGTCGATACAGAGGCGTGAACTGTTTGTAGAATTGTAGTTTAGTTGTAGTAACAAAACGTCTCTAACTTGGGGCTCCAGTATACTGCACCGTCTAGCCCTTCGTTACCCACACCACTGTGTCGATGGCATAAAATTACACTTATATCAGTAACATAGCTGGTACGAGACTTAATGGGTCGTCAGTTGCCTGGAAACTAAAAGCCCGAAGTTGCGGGTCCAAAAAGGGCGAAGCAAGAAGCGGCGATGCGTTCGCCCCCCCTCCCAGATTAGCGACCGGCGGAACCCAGTCTGTCATAACCCCGTGTTTGTCTGGGCGTAGGCGTAGAGGCTCCATGAGGGTGGTCTATGAGGGGAGGAGGTAGGGCGAGCTACGCCGTGGAGAGTGCGGCGAGCGCGAAGGCCAGCCGCTCGATGCGCGCGCGCAGCGGCGCCAGGCGCGGGGCGGCCCCCAGCGCGGCGCCGGCCGCGTCCAGCGCCAGGTACAGGGCGCGCCGCTCGGGCTCACTGCGCGCACACATCTCCTGACGGACGGAAACATCGCTCTCAATATTATATTTACCGAATTCACCAAAAATTTGGTTCTCAATTCGGTTGTGCCTTAATATCCTCTAATTACATGCCACAAGGGTCCCTGAAGGGATATATTTTAGGTGCTGTTGGGGGTGCTATGTATGAGGTTGCGGTTTAGGAGAAGCCAAGGAATGTTCTTATAAATGTTTATTAATGTTACACAGTATTTTATGTTTTAATGTTAAATATTAGTAGAACGTTGATGAATGCACGCAATCGCCGTGGCTGTGTTAATTGCACTGATATTAAAATGGCGATTACTTAGATCGGTGCGTGTCATTGAGGTGTTCGGTTACAATACACCGAACAGGTGCCAATGCGACTGATGGCGAGTCTAGCGATAACTATATGGGCTACCTCTCTAATATCTGACAACGTAAAGCTTGTAGCGTAATTTATCGCGTTTTTCAGATTTAGTATAAATCTGAAAAACGCAATTTTAGTTTGATTTTGCGTTTCAGACGACTAGGACCACACGGCCACAGGAGCTCGTTGATTTTTTTTATAATTGCAAATCCATTTCTATCAAGTTGTGACACGATCGCATCCAGATACTAACTATATATTTTAAACAGAGAACTGATTTCACCAACAGATACTTATAAATATAAATATGAGGTTTTTCCTTACCCTCTCAATGCAGTCCAAGTCCTCCTCCTCAGCGGCCTGTGCCGGTTGCTTTTTGAGCGTCTGAAAACAAAACGGTGTCTATTGCAACTTTTGACAACTTAATAGTAAAGAAAGAAAGTAATGTTCATAACATACAGGATGTCTAACCTCACATAACACTAACAATAACTATATGACAAATAAACTTTGAATTACTAAGAAATACAATAAGAAACCTATTATTTAATTTATTCACATAAAGTGAGTAATTATGAGATTACATCCGAGAATTTGAGATATTAATATAATTATCACTTGATCACTCGATTGATTAATGAATTCGTTTGATAAGAAACTGTATGAAGATTTAATAAATTTCAAAATTAATGTTTTAACTATATAAGGAGCCATCATACATTCATATATGCATGACTGAATGAACTCAATAAAACGTAAAAAATATTCAATATAATGTAGGCAGTGTTATATTTGGTCGGACATCTTGTATATATGAACGAACTGCCGGTTGCAAATTAGTTGCCTATACATTTTTACAGCGTCAGGCATACCATAACAAGGTCACTAGAAACACGGGACAGTCTGTCGAGTGATTATATACAAATTGTGCTCGCATCCACGAGACAATGCCGGAAGCGTTGGAAGCCAACTGATGGACAATTATGTTCTCTCCTCATATTTGTAGCTATTAACTCAATATATAAGTAAATGAAAATCATTGATCTTCATTAAATAGTAATCTATGGGTTAAAGGTTTTCATAAGCATAGGGACAAAAGAGTCGTGGTGGCCGAGTGGTTCGAGCAGTTGCCTGCGACGCAAAGGTCGCAAGTTCGAATCCCGACTGTACCAATGAGTTTTTCTGAACTTAAGTACAGTGATTAGTCACACCACGAGCGGTTACGGTGAAGGAAAACATCGAGAGGAAACCTGCATACGTCAGAGAAGAAATTCAAAGGCATATGTATAGTCGTGCTTGAGTAACGGCGATGGACTCGCCATCTGTCACGTTGGCACCTAATATACCTCTGGCGGAAAGTGGGTGTGTGGGTATTACCTATACACCTCTGCCTACCCCTTCGGGGACCCTTGTGGGAAGGCGTGAGGAATTAGAGGCTTTAAATGTAGTTTCTCATATGTATTGTTGTTGTTGTTGATCAGTTATAAACACAGAGATAGATTAGGAACTGGAGAACACAGGACGATGAGATATACGGTGAAACGAAGTATTGTTTATTTAGTGCATGTTTGTGTCAGAGAGAACATAAGAACCAGTGCATCTAGAAGCTGTGAGAGGCTCAGCGTAGGAACATTATTAACCTTGGCTCTTTATTCTTGACTCGAGATCGCCAAGCAGGGCCTGAATGGTGTAAATACCTGTTTCATATCAAACCAGTTAACGGCACTAACGGTACTTGCAAATTTAGGGAGCTATTCCATTGATAAATATTTCATGTACATATGTAATAATAATTATTATTAATTATAAAATAATAGGAGTCTTAAACATAAATACATACATATCAACACGCCGAGTCCATCGCGGTGTAGTAAGCGAGGGTAGTGCGGCAGTTAAATGAATAAATATACATAGCTGTTTATAAAATACTGTATGAAATAAACTCTACCCTTTTATAAAGTTTTTAATATTTATATTTCTTTTACATCAATAGGCAATTTGAATATGTATATAGGTATATTAATCATCATTATAGAACCTGCAATCATGACTAGGCGGGAGACTTAATCACTCGGCCACAACGGCCTTCGATAATGAATATACAAGCATAGATAGTTAAAAGTTTAATATAGAGCTAGTTTATGGTCTTACTTCAACTGATTGCCGGTACTGGTCTATCATCGCTTTGCTGGCGTCTATTTCAGCAATTTTCTTCACGACCACGTCGGCCGCGTTTTTTTCAGTTACATCTATTTGCTCCCTGCAAGTAACACATATGTGTTTAATTACATGGCCACATTATACAGTACGAAGTCGTAAATGTACCAAATTATAAAGCTGTAGGGGCATGAGTAATGATGAGAATCGGCCACGGACTCGCCTCGTCTAAATCGATTTCCAGCGAACAGCTACAGTGCCCCTATGTAGGGGGCGCGTGCAGCAGGTGGGTGTACCTGAGCGCGGCGGCGGCGGCCAGGCGCAGCGCGTGCAGCAGGCGGGTGTGCGTGTGCGAGTGTACCTGAGTGCGGCGGCGGCGGCCAGGCGCAGCGCGTGCAGCAGGCGGGTGTGCGTGTGCGAGTGTACCTGAGTGCGGCGGCGGCGGCCAGGCGCAGCGCGTGCAGCAGGCGGGTGTGCGTGTGCGAGTGTACCTGAGTGCGGCGGCGGCGGCCAGGCGCAGCGCGTGCAGCAGGCGGGTGTGCGTGTGCGAGTGTACCTGAGTGCGGCGGCGGCGGCCAGGCGCAGCGCGTGCAGCAGGCGGGTGTGCGTGTGCGAGTGTACCTGAGTGCGGCGGCGGCGGCCAGGCGCAGCGCGTGCAGCAGGCGGGTGTGCGTGTGCGAGTGTACCTGAGTGCGGCGGCGGCGGCCAGGCGCAGCGCGTGCAGCAGGCGGGTGTGCGTGTGCGAGTGTACCTGAGTGCGGCGGCGGCGGCCAGGCGCAGCGCGTGCAGCAGGCGGGTGTGCGTGTGCGAGTGTACCTGAGTGCGGTGGCGGCGGCCAGGCGCAGCGCGTGCAGCAGGCGGGGGTGCGTGTGCGAGTGTACCTGAGTGCGGCGGCGGCGGCCAGGCGCAGCGCGTGCAGCAGGCGGGTGTGCGTGTGCGAGTGTACCTGAGCGCGGCGGCCAGCGCCAGGCCGGGCGCGTCCCTGGCGGCGGCGGCGGCCAGGCGCAGCGCGTGCAGCAGGCGGGTGTGCGTGTGCGAGTGTACCTGAGTGCGGCGGCGGCGGCCAGGCGCAGCGCGTGCAGCAGGCGGGTGTGCGTGTGCGAGTGTACCTGAGTGCGGCGGCGGCGGCCAGGCGCAGCGCGTGCAGCAGGCGGGGGTGCGTGTGCGAGTGTACCTGAGTGCGGCGGCGGCGGCCAGGCGCAGCGCGTGCAGCAGGCGGGGGTGCGTGTGCGAGTGTACCTGAGTGCGGCGGCGGCGGCCAGGCGCAGCGCGTGCAGCAGGCGGGGGTGCGTGTGCGAGTGTACCTGAGTGCGGCGGCGGCGGCCAGGCGCAGCGCGTGCAGCAGGCGGGGGTGCGTGTGCGAGTGTACCTGAGCGCGGCGGCCAGCGCCAGGCCGGGCGCGTCCCTGGCGGCGGCGGCGGCCAGGCGCAGCGCGTGCAGCAGGCGGGGGTGCGTGTGCGAGTGTACCTGAGCGCGGCGGCCAGCGCCAGGCCGGGCGCGTCCCTGGCGGCGGCGGCGGCCAGGCGCAGCGCGTGCAGCAGGCGGGGGTGCGTGTGCGAGTGTACCTGAGCGCGGCGGCCAGCGCCAGGCCGGGCGCGTCCCTGGCGGCGGCGGCGGCCAGGCGCAGCGCGTGCAGCAGGCGGGGGTGCGTGTGCGAGTGTACCTGAGTGCGGCGGCGGCGGCCAGGCGCAGCGCGTGCAGCAGGCGGGTGTGCGTGTGCGAGTGTACCTGAGCGCGGCGGCCAGCGCCAGGCCGGGCGCGTCCCTGGCGGCGGCGGCGGCCAGGCGCAGCGCGTGCAGCAGGCGGGTGTGCGTGTGCGAGTGTACCTGAGTGCGGCGGCGGCGGCCAGGCGCAGCGCGTGCAGCAGGCGGGTGTGCGTGTGCGAGTGTACCTGAGTGCGGCGGCGGCGGCCAGGCGCAGCGCGTGCAGCAGGCGGGGGTGCGTGTGCGAGTGTACCTGAGTGCGGCGGCGGCGGCCAGGCGCAGCGCGTGCAGCAGGCGGGGGTGCGTGTGCGAGTGTACCTGAGTGCGGCGGCGGCGGCCAGGCGCAGCGCGTGCAGCAGGCGGGGGTGCGTGTGCGAGTGTACCTGAGTGCGGCGGCGGCGGCCAGGCGCAGCGCGTGCAGCAGGCGGGGGTGCGTGTGCGAGTGTACCTGAGCGCGGCGGCCAGCGCCAGGCCGGGCGCGTCCCTGGCGGCGGCGGCGGCCAGGCGCAGCGCGTGCAGCAGGCGGGGGTGCGTGTGCGAGTGTACCTGAGCGCGGCGGCCAGCGCCAGGCCGGGCGCGTCCCTGGCGGCGGCGGCGGCCAGGCGCAGCGCGTGCAGCAGGCGGGGGTGCGTGTGCGAGTGTACCTGAGCGCGGCGGCCAGCGCCAGGCCGGGCGCGTCCCTGGCGGCGGCGGCGGCCAGGCGCAGCGCGTGCAGCAGGCGGGGGTGCGTGTGCGAGTGTACCTGAGCGCGGCGGCCAGCGCCAGGCCGGGCGCGTCCCTGGCGGCGGCGGCGGCCAGGCGCAGCGCGTGCAGCAGGCGGGGGTGCGTGTGCGAGTGTACCTGAGCGCGGCGGCCAGCGCCAGGCCGGGCGCGTCCCTGGCGGCGGCGGCGGCCAGGCGCAGCGCGTGCAGCAGGCGGGGGTGCGTGTGCGAGTGTACCTGAGCGCGGCGGCCAGCGCCAGGCCGGGCGCGTCCCTGGCGGCGGCGGCGGCCAGGCGCAGCGCGTGCAGCAGGCGGGGGTGCGTGTGCGAGTGTACCTGAGCGCGGCGGCCAGCGCCAGGCCGGGCGCGTCCCTGGCGGCGGCGGCGGCCAGGCGCAGCGCGTGCAGCAGGCGGGGGTGCGTGTGCGAGTGTACCTGAGCGCGGCGGCCAGCGCCAGGCCGGGCGCGTCCCTGGCGGCGGCGGCGGCCAGGCGCAGCGCGTGCAGCAGGTCGCTGAGGCGCGCGTCCAGGCGCAGCGCGCGCTCCAGCAGCGAGCCCCGCGTCGCGCGCGCCGCCTCCGAGCGCTGCCGCAGCGCGATGGCCGCCGACAGCGTGCGCAGCGACTCGCGCTCCGACGCCGACCCCGACCCCCCCTCCGGGCCCTCCAAGCCCTCGCCTGCGACGCGCAACCATTACTCGTCACGTGCTATACGCTATATACTCTTGGTACCAAATGTTTCGGTCAAAGTGTATACGAGCAAAATATTTGATAACCATGTTTCGGTACACCAGCTGTTACGGTTTCGGTTTTATACGCTGTTAAACGGAAACAGGATTTCCTTCCTCTATCTCTTATATATAATTATATTAAGATTTGTTACACGGACCTTCCCCGTCGGGCTCCCCGGGCCAGTCGCGCTCGGGCGAGCCGGACTCGGCGCTCCAAGCACCAGCGCCCTCCCCACCCTCCCCACCCTCTGCACCCGACCACCACTCCTCCAGGCACTCTGCAAAATAATATACGTATTACAAGTATCACAGAAGGGTTTGATATGCTAAATATCGATTCAATAAGTGTTTTAAAATCAATTACACTTCATAATCAAACCAATTCAAAATACTTATATTAATTCGTTGAATTATCCACCATTTAGATAGTAAGCTTTATTACGTTTCCCGAAGGAGTAAGCAAGGATATTGAAACATATGATCACGCCGATACCCTCACGGGGTGGGCAATGAGAGTTGAGCGCCAGTTATCTTATGGATGAAATAGATAGTTGTATTGTGTTGTTTATCATGACCAAAACATACCAGGATCGGTGACAAAGCAAGGTTCTGTTTCAGAGTCGAGCAGGTCTGCGGAGTTATCATTGTCGTCGGAGAGGTGCGAGGGGTCGTCGTCGAGGGCCTGGGGGCCGATGGCGGGGGCCTGGGGACCGAGTGCGGGGGCCTGCGGGCAAGGACCGGGGCCGGCGGCTCGCAAGGCCCGCGCCACGCTGGCCAGTAGTCCCCTCGGCTCGTCCTCCGGAGTCAAGGCCTCGCCGCTGTCGCTGCGACTAGAAAACCATTTATTGCCAACATACGAGTAGCACTAGCATTTTTATTGTATCGTTCAAGCCACCAAAATAATACATTTGCGGAAAATAAGCACGTTATATAATGTTAATATTAATATAAAAAAACATGTGTTTTATTTGCAATTTTTTTAGGTATCGTATGTTACTCAAATAATAAATAAATAAATATTAGAATTTGATAGTGATATTTAGGTATTCTGTTCAATTGAGCCACTAACCAATAAGACAGAGATGTATGAACAGCTGGCGGGAGTTTATGACTACAAGTTATCAATGTCTTGGAAACTATTAGTTTTGACATAAAAGAGAGAGCTACTTCAAGTTTAGGTATTTTGTATTGCAATTTGTACAAAAAATACAGGATGTGTTGAATTAAAACGTTACTAAGTACCTGTAAGCATCGTTGTGGTAGACGGTGGGCTGCAGGTCGCGCGGCAGGCGGTAGGCGCGGGCGACGGCGCGCGTGAGGCGCTGCAGACGGCGCGCGAGCCCGTCTAGCGCACGCGCCGCGCCGTCTGCGCCGCCGCCCTTCGCTCGCGCCGCTAGCGCCTCCTGGCGGCGCTGCTCGCACATGCGCACCAACTGCCGGCACTCCGCCCGCCTGTGCCACAATCGCACACATATCTACTTAAAAACGTACGCTATTTCTAGTTGCTCTATTGGTAAGCTATTTCAATTAATCAGGTAATTAATTCGTTGTATATCTACACATTTTCATGACAAGAAGATCAGAGTTCTCAGTTTTCGAAAAACGTTTGAATGTGGATGAAGCGATAGAGATTTGGAAGTCTCCAGAGGTCTCCTGTCTCTCTCTCTCTCTCTATCTACCCCGTGAGGAATCCACCGTCCGGCCAGCGAGCGCGGCGTACTGACCTCTTGTCCAAGTCGTGGTGGGCGCGCGCCAGCTCGGCCTCGGCGTCGCGTAGCGAGTCCGTGAGCGCGCCAGTCTCGGCGGCCAGGAACTCGTGCATCTCCTGCGCCTCGCGCTCGGCCTCGCCGCGCCGCGCCTCGGACACGCGGGCTGCCTCGCGCGCGGCGCATGCCTCCTGCGCAACACCACACTTCTTACTACAAACGATATACGACGGTAAGTACTATCAGAGGCACCACTGGCGCCTGCCGACCTAAAATTAGGTGGAGTTGGTGTTCTATCAACATTGGAGACCTGCATTCACGTATTAAATGTAATGTGTTTCTTCATGTTATCCTTCACCGTAAAGCTCATGGTTAGATAACTGCATGTTATGAGAATGATGAAGTATAGTTATGAGTGTCTCTCGGTTCTTACCACGTGCAGTCTATTGCAGTGTTCCCGAAGCGCGTCGATCTCGGCCTGTTGCCTCGCGGCCAGCCCGCCAGCGGCGCGCAGCTGCTCGTCCAGCGCACGCAAGCAGCCTTCGGCACCGGCACCCGCGCCTGCAAACAAGAGAAAGTTCAAGGGATACATATTCACACACTCGACGGCAAAAGCAAGTCATGGTACTGCCCTTGATAAAATCCTACTAATAAAGACATGTAACATAGCACACTCGTACTATAATTCCGAAGGTGATCAGTCGTGGTGTCCGAGTGCTTCGGGCAGTCGCCTGCAATACAAGAATTGCAAGTTTGAAACACTTGAAATACCAATGGCTTTTTATGAACTTAAGTACAGTGATAAGCGACACCACGAGTGATACGATCATGAAAAAAATATAGGGGAACCCTGCATACGTTTGAGAAGAAATTCAAAGTCGTGGTGCTTGAGAAACGGCGATGGCTCGTCACGTTGGCACCTATTTATCTTCAGCGAAAAGTGGGTGTGTGGGCACTACACACTTTTGCCTACCCTTTGGGGACGCTTGTTGGAAGGCGTGTAGATGTATGTATAACAGCTGTATGTAAGTTTCCAGTTACCAGCTCCGGCCAGCTCGAGCAGCCTCTGCGTGTTCCTCTCGAGTTCGGCAATGGCTGCCAGCCGGGCAGCCCTTTCGGCCTGCGCCTGCGCCTCGGCCACGGTGCGCCGCTCGCGCTCCTCCGCGACGGCCGCCTGCGCCGCCGCCAGCGAGGCCGTCAGACGCGCCATCTCCGCATCGCGCGCGCTCACTTGCACGCCGCGGTGACATCGCGACACCTCCACGCGACTGCGGGCGTAACAACACTACTTTTAACTCGTATTTGTAGGTCCTGAGAGCCCTCAACTGATAGACACTTACGGTACTTCAGTATAGTTCTTGAAAACAGTCTTTCTACATGACTGAGCCACCGTGCACAACTAACAAAACTTCACAAATAATAGTTATTTTCTGTTTACATAACCGCAGTGAGTGTGTGGTATACGGAAATGGAAACGCTTACAAATTAATGATAAAATATACCCATTAAGAGTTCTTTAAGAAAATACGCAGACAGCAACAGATAAATGATAATATCGTACCTATTATGGATATTAGAAACTTCTGCAGGTTTTTTCTAACGGTAACTAGGAAGGAATATTAACAAACAATGCCAGTTGCCACGCGACTTACTTGTCTATATTAGGCATGACCCCAGCCAGCGCCGATTCGATATCGTCGCCAACAAGCACGGTCTGCGAGATCTTTTCCGCGTATATCCGCACTCGAACCTTAGTCGCTGACCGTGAGGACATGGACCGTGCTACCGTGGGTCGCCTCGAGGAAGGCGGAGTCCCCTCGTGCTTCGGGGAACTCTCTTGCTCGTCCCTCCGCCGGCGCGGCAGTGTTCCATATTTGTCTGCAGCAACTCGTGTCGCGCTCGCATCCGACACCGGCGTCAACCGTGGTCCGTTCGTTGGCCACTTCTTTTCGTCGCTCGGCGAGTTCGGCGTTCGGCATCTAGCTGTCGAGGTCTTAGTTGGCTTCGCACGTAGAGCAGGACTTTCGCGAACTAGATTGGGCAGGTCGCCGGTCGGTCGGATGCGCGGTTTAGGTGTCAATGGTCGCGGCTTCTCGGGCAGAGTGGGTTTCTCTCTACTTCTTGCGCGTTCACGAGTTGCTAAATTCGGGCCACGGGGGGCGGTTACAGGACGCGGCGTGGAAGAGCCAACGGGAGAGCTTCTCTTCGTTTCAGCGACTGAGACATTCACTCGTCGACGAGGCCGAGGAGGGGCACCGGCGAGCGAAGAACTCTCTGAACCGCAGCCCGAACCACAGGAGACTACGCTAGAAGCGCAGGAACGCGAGCCACCTCCGCTACTTAGCGCTCGGCCGCATCCCTCCACACCACTGTCGCTGCCCGCAGCGCCCAGGGCTAGCTCGTCTCCCGCCGGCAAGCTGTCTAGGTCTCCCAGCGACCTAGCGTCATCATTTACTTCACATGGCTCATGACTAATCAAGTTTTCTACCGAGTTCTTACACTCATCTACAACGTCTAATATAATTCCATTCTCCAGAGTATTGGGACTGTCATCTATTTTCTTATCACTTTCAGCTTTACCGTCCACAATAGCGCATTCGCTACCGGCAATGATTTCGCATTCAGATTTAGCTTCAATAGTGGATACATCGCCGTTAATTTGAGGGGTCAGGTCAGCCGGAGGCGGATTCGCCTCACTAACACAGGGGGTGTTATTTTCGTCCATGTCGAGTGTAAATCACATGTTCTGAAACAAAACAAACGTTGATGTATAAACGTATGGTTGGCTAGAGTCACTGCTATCAAGTGCAGCAGTGGCACAGCGGGTATCCATTGCGGGTTAACCCTCGGGGGAAGCACAACATCATTCTCGGGGGAGCTGTAGAGCTCCCCGATATTGCTATAGAGCGAAACGATGTGGTGCTTCGCTAGTAACTATTTACTACTCTATTGTTTAAAACGTAATACTTATTATTGTACCATTTCCCCACCTATAAGAACTGTGCATGTAAAATATTCTACCTACTACTACATTTTTGTGAATATGTGTTTGTTACTAAGCGTGTCAGTTGATCACGACATGATGTCAACAGCTTAATGGACTGAGATTGACCGTAACACATAGGATAGCTATAACCCATCTATACCCGGAAACTGTGTGCGATGTGAACCAAGTATTAAATACTTAAGTAAGACGAAGTTCGTATTTGTAGGTTCATAAAAATAAACGAAACAAGGAAAATTACATGAGATAAGAAGCTTTACGACATCCGCTGCACAAGTACCATCCATCAGATAGCATTGAAAATGTAATAAAAAACATACATCAGAGCAACCGTTTAATATTGGCACAAGGTGTTCCACATTATAAAAGCTGTTTAGAAGTGGTTTGCACGGCAAAAAGTTCCACTTAGAATGGCAAGCGTGTAACAATGAACGAACCCCACCGACGCATTGAAATGCAATGTTCCTACGATAGAGTTTCAATGAACCGTTCTCATGACACGCAGTCACGGCCTTGCCTAGAATATTTATAAAAAAAAACTTATTAAGTTTTACTCTAAAGAACTATAACAATGTAGGAATCTATGTACGCAGATAACATCCAGCTTATATGTGAAGATAAGAATTAGCTTTAAAAGCACTTGAATATCTTTTGACAATCGTAACAACTCTTGGAAGTCTCTTACTACTAACCCAAGATATTCTCACTAAACAGTGTTCCAGCATTAACTTTGTGATAATGATAGTAAACCAGCTTATCCGTTCCTAAGACTTTTGAGAAGAAGAGCCTTACCTATCTACCCATAAAAACACTAAATGCCTTAACAGCAAAGTCAGCAAGGACACGATAAGAACACGGTTGTATTAAACAATAAGTGTTAAGATATAGATTACTTAAAGGTGGTAAAGTTAACAATAAAATCATACGATATTTGATAACCAATCGCTGATTACTGAAGTATTTGCCTATATAGGAATGGGTGAATAAACTCACATTGTATTGAGGTTGTGTTACGGAATGCATTTGAAACAATGCCTTATTATGAGCAACGAGAGTGATCCTCAAAGGGTGTTATATTAAAACGAAATCAATTAAAATAAGGAAAAAAGGTTGTTGCATTGCGAACATATCTCAATTACAATATCCTGAATGTGAAATCGAGCTATTGCAATCATCCACTTTTTAAATCGAAACGTATAGATCCGCAGAGCAACTATAAGGGAGTGATCCAAAATTAAAAACGTTGGTTTGAACATGGAAGAGTTCACAAAACGGGTATACACTGCGAATGTGGCTGTAAGAGGCAGAGGAAGAGAGTGGTGTACCTATATTAAACTGTACTCGAAGCCGCAAGCATGAATAGTGTCTATTGAAAGGTTTAGTAAATCTAGAAAACAAATGGGATTACCCTTATCTCTCTGCGTTATAGTTTATATGTAATTCAAGCATATAGTCGGAACCAAGAAGGAACATGTAATTGCAATAGTAAAGAAATAACATCGGGCGTGTTCGCTCAATCACCACCTGTAACTGCAATCAAGTTTGTTTATCTTTACAAGTTGCTCGATTGGGAATTGGTTTTCCATCGGACTAATGCTACACGTTGCCGATAAATAAATGGGGCCACCAAACAATACAAGGTAGGGCATATTTATTTCGATTGACGTCCAAGCAGGAAATCGCCGTGTACTGTGATCGTCAGGTCATCATCCTCTGATTTCTCGGGAGTAGCAGCCGTTTATTGGATCAGCCTTTTAAAATTTCAACCGTTTGCACGTCAATTTAGAGTGACTATTCAATTTGTCACGGCTGTAGTCGCGTCGCACCGTCTGCACACCCGCCGTCGGACATACATGGGTTATTTTTACCACAGACCCGTATTGGTAGCCGGTCATTAATTAAACTTGTTAGAAAGGCCACGGCGAAGGCCTCGAGTTCCAACCATAAAAAATATACTTCCTTTATCGATATTGACTTCCCTACATCCCTACTACACTAACAATACATGCATAAAGTTTAGGAAAAATGCGGCATTAATTTTGAATAACCTAAAATGTATTGCCTGAAAAACGGTCATATAATCCGAAATATTTTTATATCAAACAATGTACTGAACGTAACATTACAATATAAAGTTTCTTCGAGTCTCACTTTCCTCAGCCACGTCGATAATACAAATAAGCTATACAATAGATTAAATGCTTTATTTAACATTCTAGATAAGGCTCAATTGCGAAACAGGCTATGAAAGAACCGAAGCACGTTCTTCGAGAAAACTCGAATTTCTTAGTATAATGTTTTATGTAAACGCTTTGTACGCGTTGTACGCTTCATAGCATAAAGTCATCAAAGGGAAAATAATCTTTAAAGCAACATGGCCGAAATATATAGTTATTTTATATATCCTCACGCCTTCCCACGAGGGTCCCCGAAGGGGTAGGCAGAGGTGTTTAGGTAATACCCACACACCCACTTTCCGCCAGAGGTATATTAGGTGCCAACGTGACAGATGGCGAGTCCATCGCCGTTACTCAAGCACGACTATACATACGCCTTTGAATTTCTTCTCAGACGTATGTAGGTTTCCTCTCGATGTTTTCCTTCACCGTAAAGCTCGTGGTGTGACTAATCACTGTACTTAAGTTCAGAAAAACTCATTGGTACAGGCGGGATTCGAACTCGCGACCTTTGCGTCGCAGGCAACTGCTCGAACCACTCGGCCACCACGGCTTTTAAGTTAAGTTATTTTAAGGTTCCACAAAATAATAAATTTGGCGCATTACACTGTCCTACTTATTGTATTAGTTGTGCTTTTAGATTGATTAAAATCTCACGACATACGAAGTCATTTAATTAGGCATATTACCAAGAGTTTTTTTATATAGGTACATATACCTAGCTGTCCGGCTTAGGTTCGCTTGCGTGAAAAATAAACATCAAAATCGGTTAAGCCGCTTAGTAGGACTTCCGAGACAGAAGCATGCAGATGGATTATATATATATCTTTATATATATAATTCTTCTGTGAGTGTGTATGTCACTGAACTCCTAAACGCCTAGACCGATTTTAATGAAATTTTTCGTGTGTGTTCAAGGGGATCTGGGAATGGTTTAGATTCACAATTGGACCCGATAGGTGGCGCCACCATCTTTTTTTTTCCACCCGAGCGAAGCTGGGCGGGACAACTAGTATATATACATATAAAACCATGATTGCATTCGTATTTAGTTAGGTACATAGTGTTCCCAACAAATTTGCGATTCAGGGTTCAAGTATTTGGCGAGGTTCCATCCATCTGATTCAATTTGCAGGCACATAGTTAACTAGTGGTCTGTATGCTGGGTTAATATTAAATAGCTTTAGTATACTCCATACACTATACAGATATGTTAGCTTTAAATATTAGGAACGGCATTCACTTATTTGCGGATAACTATGCGGATGCGGATGCGGATGGATGCGGCTCTTTCTTCAGCTCAAAAAACCGAAATCCTTATATATAATATTATAAATGTGAATGTAAGTTTGTTTGTTACGCTTTCACGTAAAAACTACTTAACCGATCGTCATAAAACTTTGTACACATATTCTTGGAGGTATTAGAAGTAACATAGGATACTTTTTATTGAAAAAAGAAAACATTTTTACGAAAGGTAAAAAAGCCGTCCACGCCGACGAAGTCGCGGGCACAGCTAGTTATCAAATAAAAATTATAAAATATCTGCGCTTATATAAATAAACTTAATTATCTTTGTTACTCAAGTCAAGGCTTAGATAAGTTTATATAATTCAGAAAAATATTATAGAAGAGAGCATAATTATATTCCTAGAACCTACAGGTATAATTCTCAAATTTTATAAATCTTTAATACTCCTTGTATTAAAGATACGTATAAGCGCAGATAGATATTTTTTTTATAAAGTTTGTGAATTTTGAGCTGAAGAAAGAGCCACGTCCAGTAGTTATCAGTAAATAAGATTTAAAAGAGAAAAGATTGGCTATAATTCTATTCGTTGAAATTACGAAACGAAAACTACGGAACGAAAATACAGTCTCATTATTGTTGCTGTTTTGCAAGCTCTGGTACAGGTTCGAATGTCCAGACACTATTGGCCAGACTTCCCAACTTCCAGCGCTATCTTAGCTTGGTATAAAACTTAAAATAGAAACGAAACGGCTCATAAGACCTCAATTTTTAATGCCTGTCTCGTAAATCTTCCGAAATAGCTTAATGTTAAGTCATAACCGTGAGATAGAAACATGTCCCGTTTCGAAAATTTTTTAGGCTGTTGTCCGACGAATATTTTCTATAGTTGGTTCATTGGGCAGGCAAGTTAAAAATATATATACGTTTTGTTTGAACGGACTGGAAACAGTAAAACACTGAAGCTGCGTTCAAATAAATATTTGTAGCTTTTTTTAGACTACGTAAACTTAGTGTAGATTCTGTTCACCTCAGAAATAAATAAAAAAACAATGGCACGTGGGCCTGAATCATAAAAATACGTCGGTATTTATATTTATGCACAGAAACACATTTGCTATTTTGCGAAGCGAATATAGAGATTTTAGCACATACATTTCATTGTGATAAAGAAAACATGACGTCGTTAGGCAATTTACATCTCGTGATACAGGATTGAACGCTCGTAAATAAATCGTTGTTTCCACTTCTTTGCGCTTAGATCTTGAGTGATCGAAGTTGAAACGTATTCTATTTAGGCTCCTGAAATTTCTTAGTTCAGGGTTCCAAGTTAGAGATATGTACTATCTCCTATATCACGTAAAAATTGCAAAGAATCTGCGTTATAATTTAAAGTTCAATAATAATAAACATAGGAACACTCCTGTTTTAGTTGAACTAATGTACTCAAGACATTACAATCGCGTTATCATGTAGAGCTTGTGTGTGCCCCGATAAATAGTTGGAGAAAAGTTAATCTAATATTTCCTTGGTCAATTATCTTTCTGAAATGCTTCTTTTTACTTTTTAATTAGTATCATCATGATAAAACGGATAGATAATTCATTCAGTACCTCAAAGCTACATACAATTTGCAAAAGCGTAATTATGGCCACAAAAAATATAACGCTTGATTGCGTCAGCACCCGGTTTTATAACTATTTTTTTTATAGTGATTAAGCTTTTTCGCGTCCTACATACAATTTGATATCTTCAAATGAAATACTTTTGATGGTTATGTAGAAGTTTTAGTTTCTTGGCCCAGGCTTCAAATTCACCACTGTGACTGTTTAAGATTTAAGATATAAGTTTGTGTCACGGATACGTAGTAAGTACTTCATGGAACTATGTATGGTAGATGCATAGTTAGTACTTGGGAATTTGTACATTTTATTGACTTGTTTGTTCACGAGCAAACATTACGAGGATAACGTACTCGTTCCGCTACGTGCCAGATGTGATTCAAACACGCACAAATAATTTTGAAATAACGTGACTGAATGTTTATTTGCCGTAGGGCAGTTTGCCTCTCGGGTCAGTTATGAAAACGTCGTGCAATATATAATATGAGAAGAAAATTCATAGGAAACACAACCTTCAAACTAGTTCAAGCTAAGTAATTAAGATAATGATTCGTCTAAGGCGATTATGTTTTAAATATACTGGTCGACCATGGAATAATAGTAGTTCTCATAAAACAGATATGGTTATTATGTAGGTGGTAGAAAACATAAACAAATTACTTAACTGTTGTGGTGGCAACCATAGGCCATAAACTCTGTAAAAGCTAATGTTATTGATTCGTTTAATAGACTAGTAAACGCCCAGAAAGCTATGGGTGGTACTCGCCACGAAATGTATACAATATGAAAATTTTCATCTACACGGAGATGTAATAACACCCTCGTTTCGCCGGGACTGTTGAGGTGGCAGCGTGACGGATGATAAAGTCATCGGCGTCACTCAGAGACAAATTTATGATTTTGAAGGTTGATAACAATAGAAAGGCTGGGTGGAAGCCACCTAATAGACGGAGGAAATTTCGTACAGGATAAATATGATGAAGTGAAAATATACATATCATCACGCCGAATCCCTCACGGAGTAGGCAGAGAAAGCAAAGCGTCAGTTCTTTCCAGACCCCTTTTGCTTTCACATAAATTTTTTTCTTCATACATAGGTTCGCTTATGAAGCATTTCGAACCAGCTCAACTTGTGTTTTTATTTTTGTCACATTAGTGGGGGGAAACAAGCCTACGGTCCATCTGATGGTAATCGGTTACTGTTGACACTGCAGAAATCTTTTCCCACCCTTCTTGGAGAACTCCATGCTATACTCTCGAGGGAAAAACCTCAATAGGGAGCTCATCCCACAGCCTGAGCGTGCTTTCTCAAATCAGACACAACTTTTATGGTTCTAGAACAAGTGTAATAAATATTGTTTGAAGGACAATCAACGGCTATTGTTGGCAACAATGAAATGGTTTGTCGCGGTAACCCTTTTGCTTGGCCATTAGCGGAACAGACAGGGCGGGACCGGATGTAGAGGGCTCGGTGTTGGCTGTACACGAATTAAATCTCCATGCACTGTTTACAGAATTGAACTTTTCACAGAAATCCTCGAAATAAATGGAACCGAGATAAAAATGGTTAAATTAAAAATAAGCACTGAAATATATTTTTTTCTGATTATAAAGGAATTAAAAATATTTTGGTCAGCTGTTTGTCAGCGGATATAAGAGATTACGAGATAGTACAAATAATAATCAATCGATTGATATTTTATCTATAATTGCTTGATGGTTTTATAATTCAGTGACGTAACTCAATGAACAAATATTAGTGATTATTAATAGCTTTTTTTTAACACTATTCAAGTATGCTATAGGGACAGATTTACTTAAGCATGCTTGAATTATGATTGCAAATCACAACATGGCCCCTGCCCGGTAAAGAAACACTCATGACTACATACATACTTATTTATTTATTACTAGCTGTGCCCGCGACTTCGTCGGCGTGGGCGGCATTTTTATCTTCCGTAATTTTTTTTTTCCAAAAAAAAATTTCTATGTTACTTCTAATACCTCCAAGAATATGAGTACAAAGTTTTATGAAGATCGGTTAGGTAGTTTTTACGTGAAAGGGTAACAAACAAACTTACATTCACATTTATAATATTAGTAAGGATATAGTTAAGCTAGATATTCCTTAAATAGGGTCTCATTACAGTTTACAAAGCATTACACATTTTATTACAGTACGTATGTACATACTACATGTATAAATAAGTACTCGAAGCTCACGTGACTCCGACACGCACTTGGCCAATTTCATTTCTACTTAAAAGCAATTCTGTATTTCCCTTAAGGCCGACTAGCCTTTACGGTGACCATAAACCATATAGTAGGGGCTACTAATCGAGGCAAAAAATAAAATATTTTATTCAATATTCCTCGTCACGTCTCATCTAACTTCTGAACCGATTTCGACAAAGTTTACCAGAAAGTAAATTTATATTAAGCGTCTCAGTAAACGATGAGCCGAGGCAGCCGAGACTGGAAGTCCTTCTCTGCCAACAAGTTAACACGCATGCATAAATCTACTGAATTTATGTTGCTGTACTTAAAGTTATTATTTCAGTCCGAATTTATTCCCAACTGCTCCGGCGAACTTCGTACCACCTAAAAGTCAAGAATTTTTTTGTTTTTTCTTATTACCTTGTATTTTTTATTTTTTTCTGTCCATATGAACCTTCCTCAGACTTCATCAAACACAACAAAAAATAAATCATCCAAATCGGTTCAGCCCTTTACGAGTTTTGAGCTTAGCAACACATTTAGAATATAGATAATAATATGAGAGAAGAATTTATTCCCACTAAATATGACACGCAGCGATTGTATTTTGTAAATTGGCAACACAAGTCTGTCCTATATTTATTTGAGGTCCGCCCTAGAAAGTACACCGCGCCCCTGCAAACGCGTCGAGCCTAATTTTAACGATCCCGGTGACTTGGTTACACAAATTCAATCTAACAGATCATGAATATTATATTATATTCATCTTAATATTATAAATGCGAAAGTTTTTAAGGATGTTTGTTATTCAATCACACCAGAACAGCTGATCGGAATTTCTTCACAGACATAGATTAGGTGGATTAACATATTGTATAGAGAAAAAATCTACAAGTTAAATACAATTTTGAGCGGGTAAAACCGCAGGGCACAGCTAGTAGTAAATAAAGCGTCTTGAATTAGATGCTGAAAGAAAGGTCAAGAGCCAAGATAGTGTTACCTTAGAGGCGAGGTGAAGGCTGTGTCAGTAAAACGATACCGTGACTTGCTTTAATATTGGCTATTCGAGTAAGACGGTGTTGTCAAAGTCAATAGTTAAATTACTCCAATAAATGCTGTCTCCCCCACAGTTGCAACCCTCGTATTTGTTAACGAATTGCGGGACAGGAATGTTAAGTTGCATTGATTTTTGCTTCACCTCTGTGTAAATGAAGACACGATACATTTCATTGGTCAATGCAACTGTAAAACTGGTTCTCAAGTATTTTATGTATTTTGATTTATAAAGTTTCGCTGGCATTGCAAGACATTCAATTCATAAGAATAACGGAATCTTGACTGGAACTATCAACAGATATATCTTTGATCAGACCTCTAAATTGCAATTTCTCTTGTCAATAAAATAAACAGTTTCAATCTAGAATGAGAAATAATAGTCAGGTGTTATTCACACATATATATTATGTATGGTGACGCGGAAAGGCAGTAAATACCAGGCATAAATACGTATTACTGAAATATATGTACTGTTAAGAGTAATCTAACTTTAAACCAGTCTCAAGATTATGGCCTTATGCTATATTTTATAATAATATATCCTCACGCCTTCCCACAAGGGTCCCCGAAGGGGTAGGCAGAGGTGTATAGGTAATAAATACCCACACACCCACTTTCCGCCAGAGGTATATTTGGTGCCAACGTGACAGATGGCGAGTCCATCGCCGTTACTCAAACACGACTATACATACGCCTTTGTATTTCTTCTCAGACGTATGCAGGTTTCCTCTCGATGTTTTCCTTCACCGTAAAGCTCGTGGTGTGACTAATCACTGTACTTAAGTTCAGAAAAACTCATTGGTACAGGGATTCGAACTTGCGATCTTTGTGTCGCAGGCAACTGCTCGAACCACTCGGCCACCACGGCTTTTTTTATACCCATTGCTATATAAATATTCAGGGAAAGCGATATCTATATGATATGAATCATAAATATTAATACAATCAAATAAACTACAGGTAATCATCCTTCAAAGTGCATACATCAATAACCTCTTCGGATTAATTGAAAAGTTTTGATAAAATGGCAATTTATCTGATAATTCAAGCAGAAATAGATTTGTAATCAAGAACAAGGAGACTTACATTTAACATTTTAGATACAAGCATTAATACGTTCCAATACATATATGTACATTGAAAGATAATGTATTTTATAAATGAAGCGATTACTGAGATCATCAGTCGTAAAATCACACGAGGAAATTTTCTGCACTGTATTCGAAAGAGATTAAAAACCAAATTTACCTCAAAGTTTATAGAACTTTAACGAATACTTTTTGCAATAAACTTATTTACAAATTCAGCACTGTTCATGCACTGATCACTCTTAACTTTTCCAATAAACTATTTAAGCATATTAGGCTGTTTGTATAAGTCTATAAAAATATCCAAAACGGCGACACGTCAATATCCGATGGAGTCGCGGATGGTACTACCGCTGACGAATTAAAAGGCCCAGGGACCGATGGCGACGACCGGAGGGGCGCGCAGTCACCATATGTGTCGGAGTACACCAACAATTCACATGTGCGTTTGCCCAACACAAGTGCAAGTCAGAAACAACATCTAAAGTTTATGAACGAAGAACTTCTATACAAGTTCGAAATAAGTTTTGTTGGTTCCGCTCTATTCTCTCTACAACGTGAGGGACTGCATGGCGTATGATATGTATAAGTGTCCCACATATGATTGTCCGTCCAGCTGCAGATGCAAAAGGCTAAACATATGTCCTTTTGAATTGCCCACTAGAATTTCAAATATTATGTTGAAATATGCAGTTGAAGCATGTAGTACTTTTTGGACATCCAACAATAATCGAGCCTTCTTTGTAAAATAAGTACCTACTAAATATATTTCTGTACAAACAAGGGACTCCTAAAGTAATGCTCAATATTCTTTATACGAGCGTGCGCGTGCGTGTTTCTCTAACCTTGTTTTTTAAATTGTACAAAGAGTAATCCTATTCAACCTATAATCATCTTAAATTGGCAATCCGTTTCGCCTGATCGATTCAATTGCGTGCAATGGATAGATTGATCGGATGCGCCAGGGTTGGCTACGTTAACGATCTGGCAGCAGATGCAATAACAGATTTGCCGCTAGAACTCTAGTTAGCATAATACATATACACTTTCGGCATAATCCGCTGCAAAATTCCGTAGTTCGTTTGTTTCAACGAGAAACAAAATTATGCATTATTTTGAGCCAGATCGTGCGCGCAACAACTTCGAACTGACTAATTATGATGAAAGTAACAGTGAATTGTTATATATAATTAAACTGAAACTTTGTGACAAACAGCTTGACCGTGGGAATTTAATCCGCAACAGAACAAAGAAGCTACAGTATGAATGAATAGACTAACTTTAAATTCAGCAACTAAAATGAAAAATATCTTTATTAAGCTGAATAGAAAGTTTGCTAGTCTTTGTAATGTGTCAAAACTTCTAGAAAATATCAATATCTTTAATGTATTTAATATGAATTCCGTTTCCATATTCGAAATAGATTTTACAGCAGCAAAACTATTAACGAGCATTACATTTTCCAGACATCAATATCCGGTCCCGTCGATCGGGGTGGATGGCCGTGGGATATTAAATGTTCCTAGATCACGATGACCAAAAAGCTATCGTTATTGGATTTTAATCCAATCGCCGTTATTTTGTGTATATCTTATAGGAGGGGATCAAATGCTGTGTGAATATAACAGCTGGCATTGTTGATGCAATCAATCGATACAATTAGAAGCACACTGAGAAAAATTTTAAAATTTTTATTACGTTTCCTACACATATGTATTTTTTATAAGTGGATGATTAATCTTCGGAACAACTTATCCAGTAGGTACTGATTACATTTACTGAGATCAAAACCATATCACAAACAAACCACTCAAGGTGAATGTAGGCCAGAGCACTTATCAGAAATATTTGTAAACAGTTTTCCTTTGAACCTCTCGAGAAGATTGATAATGTTGGCCTTGACCAGCGGACCAGCCATATGGTGCTTTATGCGCTTTGAATCAAGCAATACCCGTGAGACCAGCGCCATAAATGGTATTGCATCGCCATCCAGCCTGACCTTGCACGAATCGGACCAAAATGGAACAAGAATAGACTTGTGAAGTTTCTCATAACCTACAAACAAGTATAGAGTAACAAAGAAATAAAAAGGTTTTATGTAGCCAAATCCTCCAATCAAACCTATGGTTTATGAAGTACTTCGATGAAGAGCTCAATAAGGTAAAGGAGAATAAGAGAGCCTGGCGTGCCGGAGATACAACACCAAACTCGGATTATTTCCGGATTACATCAGCGGATATAATACATAAACACTATTATAAATTTTATTCCGAGCGTGAATTCAAACCGTGACGAATTTCCATAAACATATAGTACAGTAGTTTGGCTGCCATCTAGATATTAAAAAAAAATTAGCATCGGAACTTTGATTAACATATATTTTTTATACGCAAGTGAAGCTTTTTAATAAAGTTTATAACAGATTAGTCACACCACGAACTTTACGGTGAAGGAAAACATCGAGAGGAAACCTGCATACGTCTGAGAAGAAATTCAAAGGAGTATGTACAGTCGTGCTTGAGTAACGGCGATGGACTTGCCATCTGTCACGTTGGCACCTAAAATATATGTCTGGCGGAAACTGGGTGTGTGGGTACTACTTATGCACCTCTGCCTACCCTACTCTTGTGGGATGGCGTGTGGATATATTATTGTTATTATTTTATAAGATACCAAAGTTGGTTCGGTCGGAGTGCTCGATCCAATTTACAAATTGAAACCACTATTAACAGTCAATTCGATAATTATTAAGCCTCCGATTAAATCGTTACCCAAATAACACACAAACAAGCAAACTGCGTAAGTGAAATGCACACATTGTAGTATTGAAGCGGTTTTATAGAAAAACTGCAGTTGCACATAGTTACAATGGCGCAAGTGAGACACGTTTAATAATGGTTATAACAAAAGCTAATTTGCCGTCTTACCTTACGTAACAATGAACATCTGTGTTAATAGAACGTTTTGTAGCACGAATTTTACTTACGGCCTTTGTGAATCGACATCGAGAGGAATACAAATTACAAATTGACATGTAAAAGGTATAGTGACTGACACAATTAATAACAGACAAGTTGGACAATTGAGAGAGCTGTATGGATGTCAAACAAACCGCATGTGATCCAAAGACGAAATCAGAGCGAGATATCTGTATAGGAATTGCGTTTTTTTTGCTTAATGGCAATAAATAGTAGACGATAGGTAAGATACACGGATTTATACTAAACGAAAAACATTAAAGAGAGAGGAGTTTCACACACCGGTGAGCTAAGATGCAGTGAAGCTGATAATGATGATGACAATATAATGGTCTTGGTATATATATAACGAGCATTGTTCGCACGTTGTTTGTTTGATTGATCGATAATATTAATGTAAACCAATTTAGATATATTATATAGTTAAGTTAAATTAATACCATAATGTATTTATATTATGTTTGAACGTTCTTAGGGAGATTAGAAAGAAGTTTTATCATAATTGTGACATTTGTGTATTTTTGAAATTCGGTAAGACTATAGAAAATAATATTACAGAACAATATAACAATTATATATATGATAGTTTTTGTATTTATTTACAATATCCTCGCGCCTTCCCACAAGGGTTTACATACGTCATTCCGCCAGAGGTATATCTTAGGCCCTAGGCCATCTGTCACGTTGGCACCTAATATACCTCTGGCGGAAAGTGGGTGTGTGGGTATTACCTATACACCTCTGCCTACCCCTTCGGGGACCCTTTTGGGAAGGCGTGAGGATATAAAAACATTAGCTTCATATACTCCTTCGTCGGCGTCATTTTTGCAAAAGGGCGTAAACAGTTCACGTAATAATATTATGATGACTACAAGCATATTTAATTAGATTTCAATTAGAATCTAGTGTGATTATGAACTACTGAAATCAATCGACGCAATTCCAATAAACTTAATTTTTAATTAAATAATCGCAACGACATCAGGACGAAATTTCCAACAACTTGTTTCAAATTAAAGTTTCGCCACAGTCTAGCAAACTCGACAATGAGTCACCGAAGCGGCTACGCAACCGTGACTGCATCGAATCAGCGCCACTCATGTATACCTAGCTTTATGAACATGATATGTGTGCCAATGGAGTTCCAATAATACTGCATCCGTGTCATTGCAACTGACCTGCAGCCAGCGAACCAGCAACGAGATCCACGAGTATCAAGTTGAACTCACGCAAAACTATGTATTTACACCAAGCTACTAAGAAGGAATATCCTAACAAAGAAACTACATTATGTCTCTGCAAGAATAAGGAGACTTTTTGCGGAAATCAAGCAGAGGTTTGCATTTTTTCCTTACATGTGGATTGATAATGTCTATTATTCATTTGCTTTTTTGGTTGAAAAGTTCTCTATTTGAGGTGTCTGGAGCATCACTTTAACAGCTTGGATGCGTCATTATGTTTCGTTATATGTATATTTTGATAGCAGGATAATAAAAGAAACCAATTGCAGAGTTTATAAAACTGTACAAACTAAATTGAACGGTTAAGTATTTCAAGTGATGGCAGCTTGAAAACGGACGTTTATTATAATATAAGCCCGAGCTTATACGAGCTTGTACGTCTGACTGAATGAGAATCCACGCAGAGCTACGTTCCTTTGTTTAATCAAACTTAACATTTATATATATCCAAATAACAACGAACTGTAATATTCTATTTTGAACAGTGAGATACAAATGAATTCGAAATTATCCTTGTATAAATATACAATTTTCATTCGTTTAATTCTCTTCTCTCTATTCAAATCTCTTTTGACTTTGACTGTACCTCATAAAAACAATAATCGTGAACGGGAATCAATTTATGCTATCAGATAATCGTTACCGATCGAAACTTAAGTATACATAGTATGCGTTTTATGAAAGGGGAAAGTTACCAAACGGTGAGTAGTCAATTGTTTCAATGCATTCGAATTATGGTTTAGAACGGCATAAGCTAACTTTTTTATGGTATGCAAGTAGAGGATGGTAGGTTATTGTTGACTTAACAATTTTAAACAGCTTCCATAAGTTAGTTGCTTTTAAATAGCTAGCTTACACGGAACCGCCAGCTCCTGAGCTTTCACGAACAAATAAATACGATAACTAATAAAATATGAACATTACGTAATGGGCACGGATATGATTACATTTCTCAGACGCAAATTCTTAACTCATTTCTATTCAGGTTGTTTTTCGGAGTAGTGTGTGCAATTGTGCGCCATGCTCGATCAAAAAGAGCCTGCAGCCGTGTGGCACTATTAGTCAGTTGAAAATATGATATGCTAGATTCAGAAACAAAGGTTTTCAGTAATGAGCTCTTTGGGGAGGGGGGAGGTTGTTATACTATGTTGGCAGCAGAGGGTTAGTCCCATTATGCTACCAACACATTATAACTCTCCGAGCACAGAATGGCAACGCGCACGTGAAACTTCAGTATTGTTAGCGTAAATAGGCTGCGGTAACCGTTTTCCATCGGGTTGGCCGTATGCTTTTAGCCACTCTAGTTGTATAAAAAAATTTAAAAAATGTAATGTGGGAATTTATCCCATGTTTAATTCCTGAGCTATATCCAGAAGACCGTGCTATCACATCATAGAACATTTCGATATATCCTACTAGCTAACATACCTATTCCTAAGTCTCTAGAGACCAATCGTTAGTATTGTGTCGCTATATGGTACAGTGACACAACGACTAGTGTAGTTTGAGTGATGATTGGATCGTTAAGGCTAGGCTAGATGGATCTTAACAAGATAATAGACATTGGCCGCGGTCGGGTGAAGGCCGCTCTCCCAGGCTTCGTGAACATAAATATAGTTGTCTCATAGCAACGTGGTCCGCTAAATAACTGACTTCCGTCGCTCGACGCCGCGCCATCGGCGCAGGCGCAGCCGATATAGCTCGACCACATGCGAATGATTTGTTATGCGAATACTTGCAATAGCCATATGTGAATACAACTGTAACTATACAAAAATCGGCTTTTGCTAGATCACCACCAAATTCGACAAACAATTATGTGTATACGTACTTGGTACAAATTCAGCATAATGAGTTAACTTCATGTTGATAATAAATTGATAACAGTATTATATTTTCGAACGTTATTATAAATATGCATTCCTGTAAAAAAACAAACTATATAAAATAAGCGAGTAGAGGAAACTTCCTTTTAATAATGGTTTCTGATAACACGCACGCACCTACAATAATTCCCATAGATTTTAAAATTTAACCATGAAGTGCTCTTGCCATCATTATACACTGTATGAAATAGTGATTAAACTAACAAAATTATTTGTTAGATATCATATTTATCTGCCATAATCAGGGATTTTTGGAATACCAGTAGATGCGTTAAATTATTCCTCACATTAAAAATATTCACATCACCCACAGATTCATATAACATTTTCTGTACCTCATATTCCGAGATTGTCTGCGTTTTATTTCAATCATAATACAGGAGTGCGAGTGAGATAGATTTATAGACGTTATATGCGTTTGTCGCTTTTGTACGTCAAACGCCATTGTGTGGTAAAGCCTGAGCCGTGTCAAGAGCACGTGTGTTTTGCATACAAAATCAAAACGAACCCAGCACGTGGCTGGCTTGAGATAATACACACGAACTGCCAACCGGCCCAGTTTGCTGCGACCTTTTTGAGGTCATTTAGCTTTCTCTTTCATACATTGAATAATTTGGATGTCCCTACGTTTGTCTATTTTATAAAATCAATAGAATTTAAAGAAAGGTAATTAATTTCATGCTTAAAATAGAATATCCGACACGTGAATCACTATCCAATGCTCCAAATATGGGTCTGGAGAATCGTTTATGGCAAGGACTCTTCCTTTGAGTTCGTTGCTCCGCTGTTTTGCATTGTATCGTTGCACTGTCTGCATATTGATGGAACACTAACATACATATACCGTTAAATCTATACTAATATTATAAAGAGGAAAGATTTGTTTGTTTGTTTGTTTGTTTGTAATGAATAGGCTCCGAAACTACTGGACCGATTTCAAAAATTCTTTCACCTTTGGAAAGCTACATTATCCCCGAGTAACATAGGCTATATTAAATTGGACCCGATAGGTGGCGCTGCGATCGAGTTTTAGGAATTTTAACTTTTTCACCCGTGCGAAGCTATCCCTTTCTGTGTGTCTTAAGGTGGATTCGAGAATGGTTTAGATTTACAATTGGACCCGATAGGTGGCGCTACGATCGTGTTACGGGCAATTTAACTTTTTCACCCGAGCAAAGCTGGGCGGGACAGCTAGTCTATCTATAAATTACTACTCAAACGATTTTCTCGAATGACATCTGAAAGATATTGACATTCTAAATTTATAAATAACCATAATCAGTTGATTTCAATTAGACAGTATTTGAAGTCTCAAATATAATTGATTTTAAAGTCTTATAAAGCGAAAAATTATCTCTATTCATTCTATTTACATTTAATATCTGCTAAGAGATTTTCGGGCTGAGGTAATGGCTGGACAAAATGATATTTGCTCAGAGACCGATCAGCTTTATATAAATCTAATAGAGAGCACTATTAAGTTAGGCATGTTTTTTATTTATTGTAGAGTACAATAACAGCTTCCACTCACCTAACTCGTTAAATATTACATCACCGCGACGCTGTGATCGATGTAACGGACTGCATACAATGGATTGCTGAAGGCAATGTCGTCGGCAACATCCGGGAAAGTGGCGGAGAAATAATTCTCTCCTCTGCTACCATTACCAAAATAACTCCAATTCTCCTAAAAATCTCAGTCTAGATTGCAAGATCAAACCACTGTAAAAATGAGTTTTTCTGTGACGAATAAAAAAAAACTGAAATCTCCGTACGTCTAAGGGAAATTCAAAGGATAGCGATCTGTCACGTTGACACCTAGATCTCTGCGGCGATATTCCACCACTGCCTACCCTTTTTGGGAAGGCGAGAAATATATAGAGTCCATCTCTTACTGTAGCGCAATTCGAAATATAACAATTCGAGTACTATGTCGATGCCGATTAAGAGACAAGATAACAAGTATTCAACAATATATTACAAGTTATTAAATTAAGAAGGAAATTACAAGAAATTTTAAATAATAAATATACATCAAAAGATCTAAATCCTTACATTTATATAAGTGCTATACAAGGGCAAGTTTTCACAACGCACCAGTCGCGACAATCCGGCGCCTTTGGCAAGGTAAATAAATGCATACTCCGACTAATTAGTACATTATAACAATACTACTGACATATACTGACTTGACATAGAAAAAACATAAAAATTAAAGGCTTATTTAAAAGTACCTTCATTGACAAATAGATATATTTGATAGAGAAAGCCGTATCCGTTTAGACACTAGACATTGACGTAGAGTTTATCGCCTTAACACAGTCGGGGCGTCTTTGTTTTAGAATTAAATTAAGAAATTGTAGACTGCAGTTTACAGTTCATGCCTAAACTTAAAGTGTCGTAGCGTCATTAGAGAATAAGAATTTACACGTGTTTAATCCTGACACAATAAGATTATTATTTTTAATTCACGTAGAAATTTAAACGGCACTCAGAAATCAAAGAAGAAAAACTAACTGATAGTATATTATTGTGAATACTATCTAATCATATATCAATTGGCAAGATTCCAGCGCCTACAGATAGCGGCATTAATCGCCTGAACGGACCAAGAAGCATCATTCAACGTTTGAACATTGACATTTATTTAAGTGGGTGAGACTAAGAGGCTGTAGAACACATTATAGCTCCACAATTGATTAATATTCCAACAACGTGTAACTCTCTCCGAAATAGACAATGGACAAACATACTAGTACAATAGCATAACATAACATACATATGTAAGCCTCAATAAATTATCATTAATAACGGTAAACCATAGAGCCCGTGTGGTTCGAGTAGACAGACGCCTTCAACACAAATATTACATGTTCGAATTCAGACTGTACTGAAATTAAAGTCATTAATCACACCACGAGCTTTAGGGTAAAGGAAAACATCGTGAGAAACCCTGCATATAATAGAAAATAAACTTAAAGACGTATGTATAGTCGTGATTTAGAAACGGTGATATACACAAAATATACATGACTACTATACTGGTGGTGTGAATACCGTTATTATACATAAGTGGCGAAGAAAATAATACTCTAACGAACTTTGGCTCATTGATTCTATAACGGAAGCTGTAAAGGGCAATCGAATAGTCTATTGAATAGAGATAACTGCAACGATAGTGATGTGATTGCTGTGTGTAGAGTATCGTAAGTGAATAGACTTTTACAATACAGATGTGTCGTTGACGCAAAGATTGTAGAACAAGCCGCAGACTCTCTGGCGACTCAGTTGTGTGGTGTGTCGCCTGACACTCCAATGGAAATAGGCCGCTACGAACCGCGACAAAAACACTTCACTACAGGAAATTGTAAGGTCTTGGAAACTATGAAAACCAAGCGAATATACACTATTTGGAAACTGATTATTATTACTCCTTTAGTAGGACGTTCGAGTCTACCCGAACAAATTTGCCTAAATTAATAAATTTTTCCATTAGGGGTTGTATTTCGAAAATAGTTCTTGAAGTGCAAATGTTTCTTCAAAATCCCATTGCGGAATGAACGTAAAAACGCATCAGTCAGACAGAAATATATTCGCATCTATAATATGTATTAGCATAGATTAATAGCCTTAGCGAATGGAACGTGCAAAAAACTGTAGATTTAAATCTAGGTATTGTCCGCGGCACTGGGATGGCGTCATCGCTTATTGCGGTTGATTTTTTATACCTAATGTGTCTTATATTTTGACATTGAAGAGAGCAATACGAAAAACATTATGGTCTCATTTGAAATACGTACACAGTTAATAATAATTATACTACAAAATAATCATCCCAGGAGTTGAACGGTGAAGGAAAAACCGGCATACGATCAAGAAGAAATTCAAATATATAAGTATGTATAGTCGTAATTGATAATCATCGACGGACTCACCATTTGTCACAAGAGTGTTGACACACCATTGCATACCCCTTTGAGGATCCTTAAGGGAAGGCCTGAAGTTATAGAAATCTTTATACAAATCTTGTCGATGGTTAATTGTTTAAGCCGTCTATGTCTTGAGCATTGCAAGGTCGTCGCTCTAAAAACGACGTAACGGGTTCGATGGCCGATGGTCAGATGTGTTGTACTCTTTAGGGTTCCGTCCGTATTATATAGACCAAACAAAAAGGTTCTTAGCATTTAGATTCGGTTACTGTCTGTTTATCAACAAACATGTTTCGTTGCCTCATAATCCAAAATCAAAAACCGAAATATAAATCCATTATTTCACATAGGCCTCGATGGGCATTCATAAAACGTCCAAAT
The DNA here is from genome assembly GCA_945859725.1 of Drepana falcataria. NCBI lineage: Eukaryota > Metazoa > Arthropoda > Insecta > Lepidoptera > Drepanidae > Drepana > Drepana falcataria. The sequence continues at coordinate 3,082,194 of OX243925.1, forward strand.
AGGTGCACAGTTCGGGTTACTCGTTTCCATGGAGAAAAACCGGCAAGAAACGCCATGGTTACTCTTTTCAATCAAAAAATCCAAAAAATACATTGATTTTTGAATGATGAATTGTTTTTTAAATAAGAAAATTATAGATAGACATCACTAAAGGTTTTGAAAATATTAATAAGCACGATTGCGGCCTAACTTTATACAATCATCAAGGCATGAAAAATGCTTCAATCTCCTCCATGAAACCCTCTCGCCAGTCAGCCTCGAACTTGACCAGTTTTTCATTAAATCAGCACGATAGATTAAAATAAAACAAGTAAACTGAGTTACGCTTACGGCATACGCTTACGAATTACGCTTTGTTGATGGAAATAAAAAATAAAATTAGATCGTTGTTATAGCTAACATTGAAATTTAGGGTTGTTTTGGTAGACCAGGTGTTGCACTTATTGCCAATTATTCGTCCAATACCCAGGTATGGTGATAAAGGAGATACTTTTCAGGAAGAGGTGTTATATATTGAGCGTATTTCATATAAGCTACTAGCTGTCCCGCCCAGCTTCGCCCGGGTGAAAAGTTAAAAAAACACGTGTTTCGAAAAAACGTGCCTTTTCAGGCGAAAAACGTGATTTTTTATTTAACGCCCTTGCGTTTCAGGCTTGCGGGTGGAGTTTCATAAAATCCGTTCTTAGCTGACCTCTACACCGCGTAAGGACCACTACTCCTACCAAATTTCAAGTCAATCGGCCTTATAGTTCCTGAGATTTCGTGATGAGTGAATTCACAAATGGGATCTCCTATATATATATAGATTTAATTTGACATTCACGCTTATTTATTGTAAGCTTACTAATAATAAAAAAGCAAACATGTTTTGTCCGTATTTAATACGGTTGCGACAACAAAACACTTTCGAACCGGTCCCAAAACTGAACCAGATTCGCTTATTACTTCTTCTGAGATTGAATTCACTATCACGGTACATATCCGTACCAAATAGTGAATTCGGTAGAAGTGTACTAAAATGCAAAGCAAATCATAAAAATAAGCACTTACATGTTAACACAACGAAATAACACCTTTCGAGGGCGAGTAAAATCCTGTTTACACACTAATGTTCCACACAACAGTTGCAATAAAATTTCGCGGTAAACAAAATTATCCGGGCTACTAAAGTACACTGTAAAAGTAAAGTATTAAAACCACACCTAACGCGTGCGATGGCTACGCAGGGGTGAACGTGACTGTCGGTGAGTGTACCCAGAGCGATGCAACCAAAACAGAACAAAATAGAACAATCTTGACTTGCGAATACCATGTCTTATTAAAATTAAAAGCTACGCGGATGCAAGTGCACGTTGGTTGTGTGAATTCAATTTGACTAAGACTGACATGTATATATGGTATTCAATAGTACTAGAATAGCTTTCCATAGGTGAAATAATTTTAAAAATCGTTAAATTAAGTTTATCTGTCACAAAACAATTTGACAAGCAGAAAAAACTATTCTTTTTTTTTATATATTTATTATATATATATTTTTTTTCAATAGAAGAGTGCCAAACAAGCATACGGCCCACCTGATAAAAAACGGTTACCGTAGCCTATTTACGCAAATGATACCGAAGTATCACTTGCGCGCTGCCACTCTATGTTTGGAGAGTTATACTGTATTGGCAGGATAATAGAACTAATCCCTCTGCTGCCAACACAATATAACAATCCTCCCCCCTCCCCAAAGAGCTCACTTGCCTCTTCATAATATTATTCTAGTTAAACTGGCGGACAATAACTTGTGCCTTGACAGCATTAAGCACGTTACACCATGTATGAGATAGATCTATTGCTTCACTTTGGGTCCATTAACATCTCGACTTGTGGCAGCATGACTCGTGCACAATATATAATTTTAATTTATTGAATATGATTAATCATTAATCTGTAGTGAATGATCAGTCTAAGGTGTTTTCAGACACAATCCTACTAATATTACCAATATAAAAGTTTGTGAGGATGTTTGTAACTCAATCACGCCGGAACGGCTGGATGGAATTAAATGAAATTTGGCACAGATACAGATTATATTAGCTGGATTAACACATATGTGTGTTTTATCTCAGGAAAAAACTACTGAAATAAATTTTACGCGGGTGGAACCGCGGGACATTCTTCTTGCGGTGCTTCTCCACTATTGAAGGCTGGCTGACAGCTCCGCATATCGTCCTTTATTCATCACCAAGCGAAGCAGGTGCTCTACGTTAGAGATTCCGGCCCATTATCTAGTGTTTTGGAGCCCCGCCTTTTTCCTTCTGCTAACGCGTAGCTTCTCCTCAATCTTGTCCACCATGATGAGCTGAAGAAGTTTGTACCGGTCGAGCATATGCCAGAAGTACATAACATTCCTTCTCTTGCAGGTTTTCATGAGTCCTCGGGATGTTTTGACGCGCCACATCTAGTATCTATCATAATATTGGTTCGCGGCACACCATCGATTCAAATTACATGACGAAAGAACAAAACGAGCAAGTTTGCGGCAAATTTTATCCGGATGTGTGATGGACCAATCAAGATTGGACGTCGCGTCGGTCTGTGCACTTGTAGATAAAATTTCACACTCCTGTGAATGTATACCTAAGCATTTGATCGCTGAACATGTTCTAACCGAATAAAAACATTCTAAATCATAAGACTTATTGTGTACAATATTTGATTGAAACCAATTATGTATGTAAATCGCGTTAAAGGTGCTAAACGTGCTTCGATAGATGTAATTCTTCTGTAAATAGAATTCTGTCTTTAAGTACAACTTGGACCCGTTTAACGCAAATTCAACAAAATGTATAAATTGGTATTTTTTATATGCAATCACGTAGGCTATCCGAGGGCAATCGGTTACCGCCACCTATGGACACTTGGAACACCAGGGGTCTCGCTAGCGCGTTGCCGACCCTTCAGAAATATTCCAGAAACAAACTGTAGAACACTGAGCTGAATTAGGAATGGCCTGAAAAAGCGCGATATACGATACGCAGTCTACGATGGAACAAAAAAGCGCCGAAGCAATGGATAAGGATAACCAAGAGCAAACACGTGGTGCAGTGCATGACAGGAAATTGTTAAAGCGTTTTAGCTCGGATAAATTGGCACATTGTGTTGGACTGTGACGTGGCTTGGGAACCGGCATTGTCGCAATTTGATTATATGATTGACGTTGAATGTTAAAACTTTTTTTATTGATGCAGTATTTACAGTATTACATGTTAAACACAATATAGGTTAATCTAACTCATTTAACGATATAGCTGCTATTTTGTATTGATTCAGTTTCAAATATATCCCAAACAGACCATTAGACATATGCATTGCAATATATATTCATGTAAATACACCACAAAGCTCAGAACTTTAGACGAAGTGATTTAGTTAATCCACTTTATAACTGTTATACCTTTGCAAATGTAGCGCCAAAGTATCAACAGCTTATATTTGAATGATTTTTTTATCATTATTCTCACGCCTTCCCATAAGGGTCCCCGAAGGGGTAGGCAGAGGTGTATAGGTAATACCCACACAACCCACTTTCCGCCAGAGGTATATTAGGTGCCAACGTGATAGATGGCGAGTCCATCGCCGTTACTCAAGCACGTCTATACATACGCCTTTGAATTTCTTCTCAGACGTATGCAGGTTTCCTCTCGATGTTTTCCTTCACCGTAAAGCTCGTGGTGTGACTAATCACTGTACTTAAATTCAGAAAAACTCATTGGTACAGTCGGGATTCGAACTTGCGACTGCGATTATTCAAATACGATAAAATCGTCGCCGATACTTTTCCTACGTAGCAGGGATAAATGGTAAAGTGTCAGTTTCGGGTGGCGCCGCGGGCCGGGTGGGTGACCCAGATTTTAAGCTGCGGCGGAGTCTGCGTACATGGAGAGGTCACTTGTGCACGCTGCGGTGTGCAGTCACAGACCGTGACACCGAAACAACATACTGCTTGTAATCATATCGGAATACTTGCACACTGCCCAAATAGGGAACACGCTGTGAATACTACTAGAGCACGCAACGATACGACCAACATTTTTTACATTCACTAGACAATGCACCGCGTATAATCCCATGGGCGTTTGATTCCACTGAAACGTGAAGTCAGTATGACATAATTGATCATTCCCACGTGAGAGCTAAAATCAATACATGGAACTATCTATTATCTGGTTTGCTACACAGTTTCTATTGTGCAGGTGAAAGTTCAGATCTAATAGTTCTTGCGCTGTGTAAGTAAGTACGGGTTAATGGTGCCGCGATACGTTATAATGTTGTGTCATAGCTCATAAGTGTATCAAGTCATATTTTTTCTATTAGTAAACATCTATGTACATTCAGAATTTACCTCTCACAAATATGTCGCTGTTATCGAAAACAATAACATGTCCGTAGATGATACCTAAATATTGAACCTGTGCAATAAAGGAAACGGCTATAATGCGGTGTACCTTTCACTTTTAATGCCAAACTTTGATATTTTATTTTAATTCCTTATTTAATTCTACATATTCAAGTATACAAGTGACGCATTTAGCAGCATAGCAATTGAAATATCAACTAAGTAATATACAAATATTTTTATAGCACGGTTATTACAAGTCTCATATCTGAAATATATTAGACTGCTGCCACAGTGATCCAGATCTTTCGATACCGTACTGTGGAAGATGAACAGGCAAGTCATTGATTAAATTGGTGCTTTTTGCGATACTTTCTCATGTTATGGTGCAATTTGACGAGCAATGAGCACGGTGCGAGAGGCGGAGCAATTACAATTAACGTGTGCGGATGTTCGACGCATGCGCATCTTCCTGCACTTCAGGAAACGAGCTCTATACACTCAGACGATACAAACAAAGCTCTATTTTTCCTGCGTACACTCCTCTACAGCAAGTATGATTTCTTAGAGATACATATATTTTCATATGACCACACCGGCACCCTCACAGGGTAGGCACGGAGAGTAGAGCGTCAGTTTTTTGTACTTTTTGTACTCCTTCATTCTCAGTCATCGATCTCTTCATACATGCTTGTAGATACGGTAAATAATTTCCTTATCCGGACTATTCTTCAAGAAGGGTGTGAAAGGATTCCTGCAGGGTCGGCAGCGCGCGAGCAATACCCCTGGTGTTACAAGCGCCCAAAGGCGGCGGTAACCGCTTACCATCAGGCGGACCGCATGCTTGTTTGCCACCCGTGTGGTATGAAAAAAAATAGATTGGTCGGTCCTAATATATTACGGTCTGTACGTTATAATGTTATTCAAATGAACATACAACATTTCCATAGTATGTCTATCTTTAAAGAGAATTCCAAAGAGTTTGGCAACGTCGGGTATTTAACTAAGACTCCAAATTACGGTCCAAAAGGTACTAAAATCTGTTGCAAATCGAGTGGTTACGTCAAAACGATCTATTGCATCTGTAGGTACGTATGTATTACGTATCGTGCGTGTGGAAAACTGCGTTATTGGACAATAATTGTATACGCAGGTGTATACGCAATCATATTAAACAACGTGGAAATTTGCCTCCAGATCTCTTCACTGATACCAAGATCGCAGTGTGATAGCAACGCAAGTTCGGTGGAAAGTGTTTAATCGAATTTATCATGGCCTTTTCCCCTTCGGTTGCTAGCTGTTGGGTTGCCAGACAAAGCAGTGACGAAATAGAAAGTGATTTCTAAACATTTTACGTAGATGTTTTTATAAATAGAATTCACACAAAATGTAGATTTCTCAAAGTCCAAAAAATAAGATCATCCATTTGTCTAACCTAGGATATCTTCCAATTTTGGCCGCTTAACTTTTTAATATTATATGTAAGTGTGCTGACATATTATATGGTATACTAGCTGTCCCGCCCAGCTTCGCTCGGGTGAAAAAGTTAAATTGCCCGTAACACGATCGCAGCGCCACCTATTGGGTCCAATTGTAAATCTAAACCATTCTCGAATCTAGCTTAAGACACACAGAAACACACAGAAAGCTTCGCCCGGGTAAAAAGGTAAAATTCTTGAAACTCGATCGCAGCGCCACCTATCGGGTCCAATTTAATATAGCCTATGTTACTCGGGGATAATGTAGCTTTCCAAAGGTGAAAGAATTTTTGAAATCGGTCCAGTAGTTTCGGAGCCTATTCATTACAAACAAACAAACAAACAAACAAATCTTTCCTCTTTATAATATTATAGTATAGATGAGCCTACATAGTTAAAAAAAAGGACAAAGATATTAGACCGTATACGTCAACAGTTAGCAAACAAGTATTTGGTTTTTTTTCTGTTAACACTCGAGAACTATTCAGTGTTGACATATCTAGTCCGTTCAACTCATGTTTTCATCTCACTTTAGTAAAGCAAATATATCGAGTATAATAAGTACTAATTAATAATCACGTATTGCATAGGTATGTGAAGAGGCCGATTTGTGTAAACAAATGCATACATACATATCATCACGCCGAATCCCTAACGACAGAGATAATAGAGCGCCAGTTCCCTCTTGACTTGCAACAAATCTAAACGAATAAAATAAGATATATACATTTTCATATTACACGTGATCTATTGGCGTTCCGAGAAGAGCCGTAGAAAGCTCTGGTAGCATAAAGGACAGCTTTGCTAATTATAACTGCGGCGGACATCTCCGCGTGCCTGGCATGCCTTCACCCAGCCGCCCCGCCGACATCTCTGCCCATAACAAAACATCAACACTCTTATACACACAAGACTCGCCCCCATTTGCCAGAAGCATAACCACGTCTGTAGATTCAAGCGGTTAAAAAATTGCCGCTGCCTCGCACTCTAATAATCAACGTATCGTTATAGTCTGCTAAGGTATTGATCGCTGTGTTGATTTTGTTCTGAGCCACTTTAATGTACAATTCATCAAGACAATAATTTTAACTGCGATCATTGAATAGCACTACACAACATCAACTACAGCTGTAGTTCGATCGGATACATAAATCTATTTGAGTTAGCGTGATTTCTTTCTTTCATTACATTTAAATTCCTTCATGCTATATTTACTTTGGTTGCAATATTTGTGTAAATATTGTTATTAGTATTACATTTAGACAAAAATGGTACGTATATTCAAATGCTTTTGATAGAAAAAAAAATTCTGGATAAAATATGCTCAGGTCACGTTCGAATTAGCGAGCTCGCGTTACATACAATATGCATCTGAAGCCACATCAACATTCTTATGTGGAAATGCCAGAGTTCGCGATCTTAGCATAGGGTGACGACCCTATAAAATGACTGTTTCTAACAATGCCCTATAAATCCAGGTCGAAGCGGCATTACGCTCGGCGACAGCCAGGCTGCTAATATAACAAAGGTTACATTTTCCCCATGGTATACCAGATATACGAAAGGTTGAACTTTCTTTTACCTAAAAGATATAACTATTAATAAACGTAACCTAACTTTTGTATCAAAAACTACAGGATAACAGCCAATTCCAAACTTTTCTTGAATGACACTGATGACTGCTAGTCACGGAATGGATCGCAAGCAAATTTATTAAGCAAAGCGACGCGCTGAACCCTTGACGTAACGTGTATGTATCTTCTCTATTGAAAAGCAATGCTTGCCAACATGTTGTCAACAACCACCCATGGTTTAATAGAATAAAAAAACGAGAATTGTAATCTGGTGCTCACTGAGCGACATTTTAAAATGAGATAATATCAATTTCGTGATTTAAAACGGCGTTCATGTAGAAAGTGCGCCCGTCGTCGTGACGCCTTGCCTTTAGGAGTCGAGTCATTCAAAACACTATACACAGTTACATTGCGCCCACACACCCGGTTGAGTAAGAGGCAATCAAGCCAAATTAAGATACAATAGAAAGGATACAATCTGCAGGCAGTACACAAGCTATACCAACTCTTTCCGTTGCCCATACGCTTCAACTAAGACGGAAGATACAAAGCTGGCGAAGGCCCCTGTTCTAAGGATAGAACATTAATTGCATATAGCATAAAGGTCGACTTGCAGTTTTAACAATAAAATAAATACTCTTAGACTGAGACCTCGAAATTTGCTGCGCTACATCAATAGAAGCAAACGCTGCGAATTGCAAAGGTTAAATGAATACCACCAACAAAATGAATGCTATGAATCTAGAAAATGCAGGATATTATTCTTTCAAGGTAAGTTCTTTGAAAAAGAAAGGATTAATTTAACATAGTAAGTTGGTTACCATATTCAGAAGATTTAAGAGTGTCCTAAAAACATGCGTGTTGTGGATATCCTCATTTTGAAACACATGCAAACGTAACCTATCCACTTTACTACCATCACGTAACGCCTTAGTTTTGTCAGGGGAGCCTGACATTGCGTGTAATTGGTGTTGCTACCGCCATTTGGGTGATACCGCGTAGGTAAGTACGCTCACTTTTCTCCACGCACGAATAGAAAAAGTTACTTTGTGTATGTGTTTACCATATTCTATCGTTCATTTCCTATCATCGAGTGATGTTCTATAATATAATAAAGCCGTAAATTTAAAGAAGAGGGGTTTATCCAGTAATAAGTTATCTAAGCGTAGGTACGGTAGAGCGACCCCCAACTAGCGCCGATATATGGCTACCGAAATTGGATCATCTTACAAAGTTATTTTTTTACTTTCAAAGTTCTTCTATATCCACGTAACCCTTCAAGGACTGAGTAGGTACGAATGGTAGACGAGCACTATCAACCCTCAAAACAATAGATAACAACAGTTAGTGTTTAGTAAAGTAAAGAGGCTAAGGTTGTATAGTACAATTTTAAGCTTATTTAGGTACATATGTTGATACGGTGGTCGGATGTGTCAAAAGGTTTAATTTCTTCATGTTATAAAAGCTGCAGGTATTTCTGTAAAATATACCGTTTTAAAGGAAAATATGAGAGGTTGATATAGACCTCATCTTCAAGACAAAGTTCCAGTTATTTTACCCAACGTACACGTGTGTGTAGTACGCGATATTATGACCCTAGTGAGTGCATCGGCACTTTTCCTAGAGTTGTTATATAAATAGAACGTTAACACGGAAGTTCCTTGTTTGATACCCGCACCGGTCCCGGCTGCCGCCTAGTGGGTTACGTTAAGGTTACCAAGAACCCTAGTAAAATTTTTAACAGTGAATATTCTAAACGAAATATGTACAGTTCGTCTGCAATAAATATCAACGACCAAAGGTTGAAAGCATCAAATTTTGAACAATTATATTATATCTTGGATAAGTTTTTACCACCACAATTCCCGTTGGATCATATCGCGGTTAGCACCATAGGTTGATAACATATCAGATTATGCAAGTCTTTTATAATTTAAGAATTTTATTCCCACGATTGGCATGATACAGGCGCTACGATACTGATCACCAACACGCTGCACGTGGGCTAATCGATACGTAAATAAACCCTCATGGTAACAATACCCGAACGCCCTCCGTACAGGGCGTTGATAGACTGTCAAAAGTACATTTGTACGTAAATGAACCGAGCTATAAGCTGCGTCAGCCAATTTCACAGCGGTAGTGAAAGAAAAATGTGTGCTGACAAAAATACGTGCGTTGCGTCACGGAGCAGACTATTGCCCTTAATCACGCGCTACTAATATTACTACAAACACGTAGTTTTAACATAAACATTTTAACCACAATATTTACAACTTGTTTCTATGTATACATATCGCCACGCCTTCAGTGGAAAGTCCTTCATGGGGTAGTATGGAGATAAGAGCGTTAATTCCTTCTAGAGTTACACTGTTTACTAAAAATATTGCAAACAAGCGTACGTCCCTAATTGATTTGGTCCGTGGAAATTGTAGCCTACGGGTATATTATTCTTGATAACTATAATGTTTTTTAGCATCTAATGAAACAAATGAAAATAATATATTATTAGAGGAATACTATTTACACACTAAATGAAATAAAACCTAAATAAATAATAGCCGTGGTGGCCGAGTGGTTCGAGTGGTTGCCAGCAAAACAAAGATCGCAAGTTTGAATCCCGACTGTACCAATGAGTTTTTCTGATCTAAAGTACAGTGATTAGTCACACCACAAGCTTTACGGTGAAGGAAAACATTGAGATGAAACCTGCATACGTCTGAGAAGCAATTCAATGGCGTATGTTTAGTCGTGCTTGAGTAACGGCGATGAACTCGCCATCCGTCACGTTGGCACCTAAAATATATCTCTGGCGAAAAGCACAAAAATGTGTAAAAATTTTAATCAATAAGGCGTGATAATATCAGTGTGATATATCCTCATTACCATGAATAACTCAGAAATATAAGGTGCGTAAGTAAGCATCTGCTAAACAGTTACATAACTTTCTTATTGTAAATACAAGATTAAATTACATGTTTCTAAACAAATTAACATTACTTGTGGTGATTATACTAAGTACTCTCTAGTATAATATACTCTAGCACATTAGTTGTGAGTCTAATTATAGAACCCGCAAGAGACTTATTTACATGTTTGAAATCATGTTCTTTTCCAATAGGTCTGCAGAAGATTAGATATTTATTACTAAATGTTTCTAATAATGAGTTTATACTTTTGGAGGATTGACGATTTATAATTCACATTCAGGGCTATAAAAGTATATGTATAAATTTATATACTACCTTCTTAATTTATATGTAACTAATATAAACTTTCCAAACAGATACATTAAATAGGTGAAGTTGTATGATAACTTTGTAAATGCAAGAAAATATAGCATGGGTTTCTAAAAGAAGTGTGTGTGGAGATTTGATTAATGTGTAAATGGTATCCCTGATGATGCAAACATCCATAGTGGTGGTTACCAATTACCATTGGGCCAGCTGCATTATTGTTTCCCATTGTTTTTGAAAATCAATGTATTATCCATCAGTGGTAGTATCCATTAGTGCAAATATCACACAAGCTATTAAGCTAATTTGTTGTAGTAATTATACATACTCGATAAGAATAATATTGATTCACGGAAATCATAAACATTTATTTAGTGTTTACTACTTAGCCAATAAAGTTAGTTTCTTTTTAACTATGGTTACAAGCATATTACCCGTCTAATGGTAAATGGTAAATAAAGGTCATGGACAATTTCAATATATCAACATGTGGTTTTAGTTAAATAATTGCACATAGGAAGCGAAGCGAGCTAAAACCAGACTAGAAAATTACGCTACTCTAATCCAAATGTTGAGTGTTGAAAAGAGTTCGTACTTACATGTTACGAGAATAAATCAGGCCCGGTGCACTTTAGCTTAATTTTGCTATAATTGGTCACCAATCATTCAGAAAGTAAACAAAAAAATATGTTTTTTGCGAAAACACAAAGTTAACTACTATCTAATCAAGCAAGCATCTGAAAAAACTGACTGGCTGACTGACTGACGAAATGAGTGACTGAATAGGAAGAGTGAGTGAATGGCCTACCATTGTTTTTCGTTACAATATATATTCTTTTAGTCAACTACGTATAGATTTGAAATTGTTACATTTAGTTGAAGCACTAATAAAAGATCTATACAAATACTCCGTATCCGAGAAACGTTGGAAATAACCTTTAATCTTAGTATATATGTACGATCACGAAAACCCAAAGAACAAAAGCTGGATTGTTCTTGTTATTTATTCTCTATTTAATCAGTGATATGTATTCTATCGCTTATCCTCAGATAAATCCGCTTATTTTTGGTGATTCTGTAAAGTAAAGATGACAAGACTGTTTGACTGAGTAACTGTTTACTGATCTGTGGAAAAATTAACCATAATAAATAGATGTGAAATGTCAATATAAGATTTTATTTTGTTTGTTATTAAAATTTATTAATGCATTAATAATACATATAAATGGATATAAGTATTGTAAATAAGCGTCAGATCTAGAATTATAATAATAAAGCTTACGTAAATTGGACGGAAAATGTCTTCAACTTCATATCAACTTAAGTTCCATTGAAAGCATTGAGTAACATCCATATTTAAGGCCAAACTAATTTATTTCCACAATGGAACCAGATTCTACCACATACGAAAGTAACACAAAAACTTTATTAAATGAATCCTGTTTACCTTTTGCCACTTGTCCAGGGTAAGATTTATATAACTCAATAGTCTGTTTTTCGGTAAAAAATTGGTAATAATAAGTAATAAAAAATATATAAGGTGACTTTTATAACGGCAAGAGCTAAAATTTTATTATTATTCAAAGCTAAGCAAAAAACTATATAGCAAAGCAAACAGCCAGAAAGCACACAATTTTTTATACTCCAAAGTTTGTAAGCAAATATTAATCATCTAATGGAAAGGTTAGCATAGAGGTACACATTGGCAAGCTCATGTTATCTAGAAATACTGCATGAGGGGTTTACGGGACAAACTATTTTTCATCATTTAGATGTTCAGTCTGGATGTAGATCAAACAACTTTTAGCCAGTAGGTTAGACTGCTACAAAGAGGCTTCTATTGCATTAAATGTACTGTATATTTTAATTTCAGGAATTTCAAACTGTACCAGGAGTTGGTGCACAATGACGGTGAAAAAAATTTGGAAAGCCAAATAGTTGAGAGGTTGCAAAAGTTTGGTTTGCTCCAAAGCAGTGTTAAGTGTCCCAGTAACAAACCTGATTGCCAGGTTGTGTGCAAAAGTGCCAGAGTCATTGACAAGTAAGTTTTATATATAGTACATAAAATTTCCAATAGAATATGATATGAAACATGGCTAATTCATACCTTCATGCCTTTCTACAAGGGTTCCCCGAAGGGGTAGGCCGAGGTGTATAGGTAATACCCACACATCCACTTTCCGCCAGAGGTATATTAGGTTCCAATGTGACAGATGGCGAGCCCATCGCCGTTACTCAAGCATGACTTTACATACGCCTTTGAATTTCTTCTCAGACATATGCAGCTTCCCTCTCGATGTTTTCCTTCACCGTAAAGCTCGTGGTGTGACTAATCACTGTACTTAAGTTCAGAAAAACTCATTGGTACAGTCGGGATTCGAACTTGCGACCTTTGCGTCGCAGGCAACTGCTCGAACCACTCTGCCACCACGGCTCTATCTGTCGGCTGCTGTGAAAAATCACTACAAAAGTTCTGAAAAAACTTATTGGTACAGACTGCCAAGTTTCACCCTGCAATCTCTATTTGGCTGGTCACTACTTGAAGCGACTGTAACTCACAAACTACATTTTTTTTTTCAGAGTACAATGGGTGTGTTCCGGATGTCAGAAGAAGCAGCCAATCAGAGTACAATCTTTTTTCTTCAGACTGCCATGTTCCCTGCTCCAAGCACTCCAAGTCATCCTGGCTTGGGCTGAGGATGCTGACTGCTACTCTGTTGCAGATTTTTTTGGTAAATTTATGTTGGTACTGGTTTCTGAAAAACTCATTGGTACAGTCGGGATTCGAACTTGCGATCTTTGTGTCGCAGGCAACTGCTCGAACCACTCGGCCACCACGGCTCTTCAAGTTCATATATTCTTATTCATCTAAATTAATTCGAGATACGGTTTCAGACAATACAACGCTTGCTTGGGAACAGCTGCTGATTTTTCCATATTCAGTACTACATGTCGTGAAAAATACTTCATCATCATCATCATCCCTCACCTCAAATATAAAGATGAATTGTCGAAATCCTCTTGACCCAGCCGTTCTAAATTACAAAAAATTTGAGATGAGTGACAATAAGTATCGACATGTAGAGTCTAAATTAAGTGATGGCGATGTAAAGGGTGCAGCTCGCCTTCTTTTTTCCAACGATACGCTAGCTGCAAATGATGCGGACACGTTGGATGCGTTGCGCAGTAAGCACCCGCTGCCAGCTTTCACCTCCAACCTCCCTGACTCGCCCCAACCATCCGACGTTTCACTCCAAGTATCATCTGGAGACGTTCTTGACGCTGTTTTGTCCTTCCGCAGTGGCTCGGCCGGTGGTTTAGATGGTCTGTCGCCACAACACCTAAAGGACTTGCTTGTTGGAACACCAGGCGAGTCCTCCGAGGCACTGTTGAAGGCCTTGACAGACCTGATCAACTTAATGTTGTCAGGTAAGGTCCCCGGGGACGTCCTTGATGTGCTGTATGGAGCCAACCTGTGTGCTTTGGCTAAGAAGGATGGTGGTATTAGACCAATTGCCGTCGGTACGACGTATCGCAGACTCGCAGCTAAATTATGCTGCAAGTCTGCGGTTCTTGATCTGACCACCTATTTCCGGCCTAAGCAGTTAGGTTTTGGTTCGAAGGGTGGTTGCGAGGCTGCTGTTCACTCTCTTAGAACTCTTCTGTATAACCGAGGAGCTGAGGTAGTGTTGAAGGTGGATGTTAAAAACGCTTTCAACAGTGTAGATAGGGGTACCTTGTTGACGCAGGTGAAACAAAAAATCCCTTCGGCTTTTAATTTTATGTGGCAATGCTACAGCTCTCCGACTAAATTGATGTATCAGGACAATCTCATTAACTCATCTGTAGGTTGTCAGCAGGGTGACCCTCTTGGGCCGGCCATATTTAGCCTTGCGATACACCCTATAATTTCAAAACTAAATTCTAAATTCAATATTTGGTATTTGGACGATGGGACCCTGGGCGGTGACGTGAATTCGGTACTGTCAGACCTCCAATTGATTATTTCCGAATTCAAGTCAATCGGACTTGAATTAAATTTTTCGAAGTGCGAACTTTTTATCTCCGATCTCACTTCGGAGATTGAACGTTCCACTATTTCAAAATTTAACTCCCTGGCTCCAAATATAAATATTTTAGACAAAAATTCACTTCGCCTTTTAGGATCTCCTATCTTCGACGAGGCTTTCCCCTCATTTGCGGACGAACAAATTAAAAATTTCCAAAAATCATCAGACCACTTAGTCAAAATTAAGAGCCACATGGCTTATTTCATTATTAGGCACTGTCTATTTGTACCCAAATTTACCTACGTTTTACGTAGTAGCCATATGTGGAAAGACCGTAAAATTTTACACAGTTTAGATGATACAATTAGGTCTACCCTCTCATCAGTTTTAAATATATCTTTTGACGACCGCTCGTGGTCTCAGGCCTCCCTTCCTATTAGGTTCGGAGGTCTGGGAATACGCAAAATTTCCGATGTGGCTTTACCGGCTTTTCTGGCTTCAGTACATGGTGTGCATGACCTCATAGGAAATATTCTTATTACGTCACTTAGTGGCTGTGAGGTTTCGCACTTGGCTGAGGCCAGAGATGCCTGGATTATGGCATGCCCAAACACAGACGTTCCCCTTAGTCCGCACATACAAAAACAATGGGATGAGCCTATCAGTAGGTTGGCCTATAATGCACTTCTCGATAGTGCATTCAACTCTGCTGATAGAGCCCGTCTCCTGGCAATCGCTAGATGGGAGTCCGGACTCTGGCTTCATGCATTGCCCTCTTTTAATATCGGTACGCTGTTAGATGATGCAACCTTCAGATTGTGTGCGAGCCTACGTTTAGGCGCTAAATGTATTGTCCCACATCGGTGTCACTGCGGGGATATTGTCAATGACTCCGGACACCATGGTCTATCCTGCATCAGCAGTGCCGGCCGGATATCACGTCATTCCTCCATAAATGACTTGATACGCCGGGCTCTGGTCAGCGCCGGCGTGCCTGCTGTGCTGGAACCAGTCGGTCTCGCTCGCGGCGATGGCCGGAGGCCGGACGGTATGTCTCTGATGCCATGGAGGATGGGTCGGCCCTTAGTGTGGGACGCTACGTGTGTCGATACACTGGCTCCTTCCCATCTTCCTGACACATCGGTGGCGGCCGGCGCCGCTGCTGCTCAGCAGGAGTGCCTCAAGCGCCGCAAGTATGCCTGTCTCGGGTCAGGTTACATATTTGCTGCATTTGCGGTTGAAACTCTGGGGCCTTGGAGTCCTGAGGCTCACCATCTTTTTAAAGAGGTCTCGCGCCGTCTAGTCGAGGCCTCTCGTGACAGGCGGGCTGGAACATATCTCGCTCAGAGAATCAGCATTGCTATCCAGCGTGGCAATGCTGCTAGTCTTCTTGGCACGTTGCCTCGGGATACCGATTTGGGACAAATATTTTATCTGTAAGTAGTTAGTTTCAACTGTTCTTTGTAAATATTGTTAATTGTTGTTATTGTAAATAAATTAATCAAAATTCTTATTCACATAGATAGTTGAATAAAAAAAAATACAATGTTAAGATGAGGGATCTTTTTCATATTAAAGTTCTGTGCAGAATATTGACATATGTTAATTATATCACTCAGAGACCAGCTTGCCTTTAATTTTTTTACATTTATTTTGTGTGAGTTGGTGAGTGTGTATGGATGTTTATTCCTCAATCACACCAGAACGGCTGAACGGAATTGAATGAAATTTGGCACAGAGATAGATTATTAGCTGGACTAACACATTTTTGTAAATAAATCCCGAAAATAAATCTAGATAAAATCATACAAATGAAATTGGTTTTTACGCGGGTAAAACCGAAGCAAAGCGAAGTAGGTGAAGAGTAGTTTGACTGAGTTCAGACTATATACATACATATTTTACCACAATTATTAAGTTACTATTAAAACATATATTTTTGAAATAACATGTGTTTTGTATTTTACATGCTAGCATTAAAGCCCCAGGTAAGTGTGTAATAAACTGAGATAATTTATGTTATAAAAGTGCACCATGACTACGAGAAAATACTTCAATCAGGAAGCAATAAACAATGAAACTGCTTTAAAATTTTTACAATAAATACTTTTTTATTTTTATTAATATGTATGCTAGCAGCAGATGTTTATCGCATTAACGGCCTGGTTGTCGCCCGAAACAACCACATCCAGCGCCTTGTCCTCCAAGCGTGACATTTAGAATGAAACCAATTTTTAACCAAATTAAAAAAGAGGAAGTTCTCAAATCGACCACATTTGTTTTATGGCAGGTGTCAAACCTAAAACAGCAATTCAGATTTACGACCGCCTTGACGACCTGATAGTGAAGGAGTACGACCAATGCAAGCTGGGTGGGGAGAACAGTGTAGTACTGGCTGAAATGTACCCGGACTGTTTGAACAGACTTTCACCGGATACAACCGACCAGTCTCATGTGCACAGGATTCTGATGTTGGCTGATACTAATGTAAGTAAATTTATCTTAACTAGCTCTTACCAGCGACTTTGCTCGCGAATTTTATTTTTGTAATATTTACTTTCAGATCCCTTGTGCTGTACTCCAGGCAACACATTGCAAATGTTTTCCATCTCTGAGAAACAGCACTTTATTCTGGATTAGTTGTGCCCATATTTATATAAAATCTGATTAATTGTATCTATATACGAAAAAATTCTGCCCACAAATCGTGACTCCTGTTCGAAACTTTTAAATATTAATTTTGATATATATTGATGTGTTAAAATATTTTCAATGTAGTCGTAAGAGAGGTAGGGCATAACGGGGGTTTCCGTTCGATTTTAGAGCTGCCCGATTGGGCAGGACCTGCAACTTATAGAAAGAAGTCTGTAGCCAAATAACATAATTTATTGTGTTGTGTTCCTACGCGGTGAATAAGGTCTCCAGTAATGAGCTTTAGGGGAGGGGGAGGATTGTTATATTGTGTTGGCAGCAGAGGGATTAGTCCTATTATGCTGCTAACACTGTATAACTCTCCGAACATAGAGTGGCAGCGCGCAAGTGATACTCCGGTATCATTAGCGTAAATAGGCTACGGTAACCGTTTCCCATCAGGTGGGCCGTATGCTTGTTTGGCACACTTCTATTATAAAAAAAAGTAATCCTCCTTCATCTTTTACAGCATATCCCAACACTATTCAAACTTCACGTCATAAGGGAAGATGTCAAGAAGACTTTCAATGACAGCGCTATCGATGACAGCGAGGTAACTGTGTCACCTGCCGAGCTAAAGCTGCGTGTATACTAGCCGAGCCAAGTCTTATAGTGCACCCGTTAAGTGGATTAAGAACATGTGTGTGCGAGTGACAGATGCTCGCCCAGTGTAAACTCAGCCTATGCTTTTTGACAACTTGCATGTTTTACTGTTATTGTCTCAAATGACCCAAAAGTAAATACTTTTATATCCTTGAATTAAGTTAATGATGTAATGAAATTGTATGCTTCTTTTTTTTTCAAACCATTATAATGTTATCTCCTTATAAATAAGTGAGCTTTATATAGCTCACGTGGAATACAGCTTTGAAATAATGCTTTTTAGTCAAAGTGACCGAAGCCCGAAGAGCGAAAGTGACATCATCGGACTCCTCAGGCTTCGACATCTTCATCCTTTACTTTTTACTTGTAATAAATTGATATCTAATTGCAGCTCAAGAAGTTTAATAAATATACAATGTATACAGATGCTGAAAACAGAAGTAGAAGAAGCAATATCAAGATGTGTGAAGCCGAACTCCACCATAGTGCTGGGGAGCAGCTTGCCGGCCGTGAGCGGCGCCACCTCCATCCAGCACCTCCTGCAGTACTGCGACGCTGACATGCAGCATTTCTGTGAGTTACTAGCATTGGGGACGAATGGGGCCCCTTAAACTGCTAAACCTTTTCTTGTGTAGCTGCTGGGAATTATCGCTCCACTTTCTGTTAGTCTCACATTCCTTGTGGAGTTCTGGAAACACAGAACACAGCACTAACCAGACGCAGCGCTTTTTCCAGCAATATTCCGTATAGTTCCGTGGCGGTTACCAAAGATAGTCGAGAATAGAAGAGGAAAGATGATAGGCCACCATATGTGACATGATAGCTTCTTTAACAAAAACTTTTAAAGAGGGCAAGAGTTAGACCAAGATTAACATATATGAGTCAGATTAAAACAGTGTGTCTCATAACGCATAAGACGGTCGACGGTTCACTGGTAGTAAACGGAAGGGATGGAGCTGAATTTATTATGATCATTGTTGCAGTCGAGCAATCGAGCAAAAATGTTGAACTGAGATACCTCTATATTGTATGCGATGTATGTATGCGAGTGGCGGTACCCTGGTGATATTGAGCGAGCGTGTGTCCGCAGTGACGGGCGGCGTGTGGCGCCAGGCGCTGTGCGTGTGCGGCGCGGCGCACGAGGTGTGCGCGGCGGGCGGCGCGTGCGGCGTGCGCGTGCGCCGCTACCTGCGCGCCGCGCCGCCGCGCCTGCGCCCGCCCGCGCTCTTCCCGCGCATACTGCGCGCGCTCGCCAAGGACCTGCCCACCGCCGCACCTGCCGAACTATAAACTATAAACCACAGCCTTAGCATTACGCACATTAGACATAGACGACCGTCTGGTCTAGTGGTTAGAGCTCCTGACTGCGAAACTTGAGGTCGCGGGTTCGAATCCCGCTAAGGGCAGATATTTGTGTGATGAACACGAATATTTGTACCTTAGTCTTGTCCTATGATTTTAAGTATATATCTATCTATATAAGTAAATATATCGTTGTCTAGTTACCATAACACAAGCTTTGCTTAATTTGGGACTAGGTCAATTTGTGTGGAATTGTCCCAGGTATTTATTATTATTATTATTATTATTACAGAATAATCCTACAAATTGTATAAATCAAATCGATCGGACGCTCAAAGAAAGGAGCATTAAGAGTACTCGAAACCGGGTAGCATGTATGAAGAGACTGGTGAATGTGGACAAAGTGAAGGAGGTTTGTAAGAGGTTGGTTAGACTGAACCAGAGCGAAAAGGCGGTATGTGTCACCTTGTGACCTTTGTGAGTAAAGATAGAATAATAGCACGTTAAATGCGACTGAGGGTGACTTGTAGTGTATCCGTTATCGATCAGCGGTCGCATGCATGTGAGGTCCAAATAGTTTTTTTTTCATTCTACGAAGGTGGCAAGCGTGTAGTTCGCCCAAAAGTCTATGTTTATGCTGCCTATGGACGCGTTCACCAGGAGCGCCAACACTACAAAATTTGTTTCTGACGATTTTTAAATCGAATACCATCCGGAGTGACTGGCAAGAAACGAATTGACAGTTTACACACGATGTTGACAGTGTATTTAGATAGCTAAGTGTGCATGCATTTTTATATGAAATGCCTTCATGTGTCTTCCTAAGTGCCTTGTGAAGATATTATGTTTGTGATATTATTCTTCCTTTTCGTTACACTTTTTTATATAAAAACAAGATAACTGTTAGATATATATGTATAAGTTCTCGTTACATGTGACATGATATTAAGTATGCAGATATTACTTTGTTATTTTTAGTAGTGTAGTGTAGTGTAGTGTAGTGTTTAGTGGTAGTATTTTTTAGAATAAGCGTGTTTTATGATGTGTGATTCAGTGATCCATGGACTGAAGATGAGCGTGAAGTGAGCAGTTGAATGTTTTTCAGGATTAATTTCATTTAAAAAAATATATAAATAGTCCTACAATATATTTCCCCACAAATTTCTAGCATAACGTAAAAAAAATATATTGGAGTATTTTTTTTATGTAAATTCAATAACACAAATATGTTTAATTACACAAAAACAATTGCGTTGATATAGTTTAAAGTGAATAATACAATAGTACATACATAATATTATGTACATTAAAGATAAATAAACTTTACTATCCGATGTAATAAAATATGTTTCGGAGCATTCAAAGTAGTCTTATTGCCATCCTCCATCACACATCTCTTTGGCTGTTATCATCTGTTGGGATTATTTAATTAATATTATGAATATTTATGAAACATTTTAGTTGTGTGTCTTATTGACAATTGTTTTATTAATATTTTCATAAACATATCCATCATAAATTAATACATATATATATAATAACAATAATAAATTATTACACATATCATGAATTGGATAATTTACGGTTTAAGCCAAAGAGGCTTGACATCTGATTACACGCAATATTACACGCATTTAATCCCAGCTGTCGAGGTGAGGCGTAATGGATTTTCCAGTATACAATTGTAGTCTTTGTAATGGATCTTCCGTTCAGAATTGCAATTGCACCCGAATGCAGTACCTACCTACCTAAGATCTGTCTCCCATACACATTCTTGAAATTGCAAAAGAACATCACGTTTATGCCTTTGAACAATAGATATAACTATTGTTCAAAGGCTAGGTCTGTAAAAATAATTTCTTTATAAGTCAGTTGCAAGATTTGACGCGAACAAACACACTTACATACAAACATTGGAAGTGAAATAAATGCTTGTATGCCAGGCAGAGATTAAAATATATACTGTGATGATGCCAGTGCAATGTAGTGGACGTGAGACAGGCGTTTCCTGTCATAAATACACAAGAACTAAACTATTCCATCTGACAAGTTACTTGTGGTGACCAAACCGGGGCAGACTGTATACAGGTGACTGCAACGAGAAAGGCAACTTGGCTATACAGTTACTAGGGAACTCACACAAACACTTCCTACTTTATGCGGAACTAGTTATAGCCCTCGGTTTCACCCGGGATATAATAAAACTGGTCTACTTTAATCTAATTAAAAATACAATAAAAAATATAATTTCATTCCGATTTTAACCAGCTATAATAAAACTAATATACATACCTACATATTAATATTTACGTCTGAGCTCGGATGGCCCGCTTGGAAGTGTGTTTTGGATACTTAGCAATTATTATGTAGGCCAACTAGCCAATAATCGACAGATAAGGGCAAATAAAGCAGAGTTTTTACCGTTTATCGACTCGACAAGTAGGTGGTACAGTTAGTCGAAAGCTGCGCGCCGTCGCATCGCAACTTGTATTTTAACAGGTTACCTTGAAGGCTCTGCTCTCACAGACTTGTATCAGACCGGCGCTGCAGGCTATCGAATGTATTACACTCAAATAAGTACATAGACAAGATCTTATACTAACTGGGAAAGCATGAAACTGAACAGGTGGTAAAAACAGAACAATACTCATTTGAGAACAACAGATTCCTTCCTCTTTCTGGTCCTGATCCTTCCTACTAATATTAGAAATGCGAAAGTTTATAAGGTACAAATAGTAAAGCTTATTATGCATATTTTACTTTTTATATACCACTTAGGTGTCAAACAAGCATGCGGCCCGTCTGATGGTAAACGGTTACCGCCGCCTATGGACGCTTGTAACACCAGGGGTAGGTATAACTCGCGCGATGCCGACCCTGTAGACTTTTTTTTCGTAGGTACATTTCAACCACTTGATGCAAATCCTTAACATTTTTTAAATACATTTATACACTAAAACATTTTCCATGAATCAATCTGTATATTGGTGAAGACCGCATGAAAACCTGTTAAGTAGTTTTTGAGTTTATCCCGAACAGATAGACGCGGCGGGGGTCTTTGTTTTATAATACGTAGTGATTTTCAACGTCTTAATTAATGAATTTGTAAAAAAGTATCGCAAAACAACACAATGTGTGTAGGTACATGAATAATTTATTGCGTAGAAGGCAAAGGTTACCGGGTCACTGAATCAGACCGACTCGAGGACGAGGCTATCTTTTTTTAATACATTATGCTAAAAATACAACAATTATCTTTGTTATGATATGATGGGTTTCAGGTCATCGTTTGCGTGTTCCGTTACGATAACAGCTTTAAAGCAGCTTAGCTTACTTAGTATCATGGTTTAACAAACTCAGCGTTTATTGCACGATTGGATGCATCAATTCCAGTTAAGTCGGGACTAGTGTGGTCGGTGCCGCGGTGGCTGTACCGCTATCTGGGCGAATAAATAAAAGATGCAGCGGTGAGTGGGTACATAGCTGGTCCCACGGTGCGGCGGATCAGTGCGCTGCCGAACACCTTCCGCGATGGTCAACTACCGACGAGTGTGTGTAGTGGCCCTGGGCCTGCTGGTCGCCGCAACTGCCGCGCCTCTTGCCGACTGTGACAAAGACAAAGCGACGCACTACGACCAGAGACAAAACGGCACCGAAAACTACAGACTCAACATTGACGGAGTTGTTATAGCGGTTGCGCCTGCGGAGTCCTTCATCGAAGCGGCGTCCGAGATCGACCTCAGCGACCTTCTCGACTTCGACTACTTCAGCGAAGGCAATAAGCCCGAGCCCCATAAGCCGCATAACAAGCCTAAGCCTGAAGCGGAGGTGCAAAGGCCTGAAGAGAATCCACAGGGTGATATAGTGAAGCCCGAGGTCCTGGAGACGGCTGAAAAGCCCGTGGAGCCTCTTAGTGAGGTCAAGTCTACGAGACCTCACGGCAAAGGTCAGAAAAAAGACGCCTCTATGAAGAAGCAAAGTAGGTAATGTCAATATTTTATTAATGGAACACTATCTCAACTTTAGCTTAACGTAATATTTACACAATATTAAACGTAGGTATCAACAACTCTTGTACTGGGACTTTGATAATATAATTTACAAAAATACTAATTTAAAAAAATCGTATATCTACATTTTAAGAGAGGTAGGGCATAACGGGTTTCCCGTTCGAATTCGGAGCTGCCCGACTGGGGCAGGACTCCACCTTACAGAAGTCCGTAGCCAAATAACACAATTTTTTTGTGTTGTGTTCCTACGCGGTGAATAAGGTTTCCAGTAATGAGCTCCTTGGGGAGGGTGGAGGATTGTTACATTGTGTTGGAAGCAGAGGGATTAAACCCATTATGCTGCCAACACACTATAACTCTCCGAACACAGAGTGACAACGCGCAAGTTAGGTATACTTCGGTATCGTGAGCGTAAATAGGCTACGGCGGTAACCGTTTCCCATCAGGTGGGTCGTATGCTTGTTTGCCACTCTTGTTGTATAAAAATTACCATAATAACTTACGATTACGTGTCCTTTAATTGTTTTGGTAAATATATTTAATTAAAGCGTAAATGACGTGACGTATGTACAAATAGTTAAGGATCTGTCACGCAATTTTGAGTCCTTTCATTGGTCTTTTTTAATATCTGCGATTTATTACGATTATTTACAATTATTTTATTTATTTCCAGATTGAGAAACTACATGTACAATATCTTGGGATCACTGCTGAGGAATCGTCATCATCAGGCCGCTAACCAATAATCTGATACAAAATTTAAACTTCAAGTACTTATTGATCACCGTGACTGTGTAGTGTTTTAGATTATAATATGATGATGATGGTCATAATGATATATGATGTATAGATGTAGATCTTAATGATCAAATTATAACAGTGAACGTATGAATGAGTGATAACATGCATTTATTAATAGTAAGATTTAGTTTTAAGTATAGTATTGTAAATTGTTTTGTTGAAAATAAATAATAATTCTTATTGAAAAATTCCCAAAATGTCGCATTTTATTGATATTTTATTATTTTATTGATATTACATACATATTACCTTATACATTTTTATATGTTGATTAGGATTTTCATGATTCGTTTTTATAACATCTTTGCAAAAAATGTAATGCGATATATATTCGGCATTCAATTAAGCATCGATTTTACGGTGAATAGCTTACTTACTTTAGATACTGAAATAAAAATCAGTCTTTCAATTATTGATTGTATTCATAGTAGGGGTATTAAGAACACTTTCCGATATAGGGTCCCTCTAACAAAATATTAAGCTTTAAAGCTGTCATTTTAGTTAGACCTATGCCCCCCCCCTCACTCAAAAATTACGTTAGTAGTATTTAATGAATTTAAAATGAAAACTATCACGGTTAAGTTGGCTTTACAGGATAACGAGTAATAGTCGGCCAAGTTATAAGATGTCCTTGGAACTATGGAACCCTACCCTGCGCGTGGCCTGTAACGCTATTGACCGGTTTAAATTTTAATTAGGAATCCTTAATACCAGATAACATTTTCACCATTCTAAACAGATCTACTCTTAATAAGGTAAAAAATATAGCGGAACTAGTTAATTATTATACGGTAAATAAAAGCTCTGATGTAGGTATGCTTTCAATTTTATCAACAGTTCCATCGTCCTCTACAAGCGCGAGCTGCAGGTGTCTGCAGTGGGCTAATTGACTCGTAAAATTAAACTGGTCTCTCTGGTTTTAGCACGAAATTAAGACTAATGGAACTTGTCGAGTAAATAAGAAAAATATTTTAGTGTTGAATATTAAAGCAGATTAGAAAGTATGCGTCATTTCAGGATTTCCGATTGAACGGGCAATTCTAATTCAGTTCAATCATGAGACGGAATTCTACATTGCTATTGTGCTCCTCGGCTAAGATCGAAACACGATATTTTTTCGATGCCAATTGCTCTTAAATTAGAAAGATTTCAAACGTTCCTATAAATATCAAGTAATATAATTTTGCCCTTGCAAATACATATCTGAATTTTAAATAGTTAAACACAAATGCTATATGAATCGATGTAGCTCGTGTCTTAATGCTACAACTTTAATAAAATTAGAGCATTGTGAAATCGCCTTTTCATCATTGACTGGCGCAGGACCTACACGCAAGTGTAGTGTGGATGAACAAATAAATTACTTAGGTACCTATTACCTTACACTTCACGAAAATTACTGTGCTGAGAGATGGTATAAAGGCTTTGGTCTACTATAACTGGACCAGTTTTTTTTTTCTCAGAAGTCAACGTTAAGCGAGTTACGGATTAGCGGTTAAGGGCGACAGTCGCCAAGCGGGTATTTAAATATGTTTAAGCGCAGAATTTATGTTTGAACCTTACTGAAGAAAGAATATAAAGAAATATCTTCATACAAAGATTAAACTAAACGTATACCTACACTACTATACCCACCATAGGTACATCATCTACCACCTACCATGCATCTCTCCTTTGCCATGCGTAAATACTATTTGTATACTTTTGAACCGTGCACCTTTTTCGACGTTTTATAAGTGCCCGTCTAGGCCAATGTGAAATAAAAATATTTTGATTTTGATTTATATTTCTTCAGGTAACAATATGACATTGGTCCAGAAGCGAAAGGCGGCCTTAACGACTATGTATTCCAACATTGCAATTGTTAAGTGTTACCTTCCTTTAGGCAGATAAATTGAGTCAAATATTAAACTAATGACTGAAATGTCATACGAGTATGAATGATTAGTTTTAAAATTGAACTATGCCTTATATTACCCATTGGGCGATTTCTAATTGTCGTATGTGAAGTGGTGTGGCGTGGCGGCTTGAGCTTTGCGGTGATTAGTCTCCGAGGCTAAGCAAATTGCCTCAATGAAGCTAAATGTGAGTTTGCTTTCTTTTAATCTTATGGTGACCCTATTTTTTTTACTTAAGCTAAATATGCTTAGAAGCTAGACGAGACTTTTAAGGTAGTGAAAGTATTTAAATTATTGCATTAACATCGGGTTAGGTCAATAATACTTTGGAACGATTCCTCACAATTTGACCTAGTCCCAAATTAAGCAAAGATCTGGGGCTAGTCCACGACACCCAAAAGTAAGGAAAAATATGAACGAACTTGCGACCTTAACTTCCTTTTGACTGACCATTATACCATAACTGACCATTGGACCAGACAGCCGTCTAGTAAATTGGATGATCCGTATTGCTTGCCCTGCCTATATAGGCAGTGATAGTGGACTTGAAGAGGAGGCCATTCGACTTTCGAAGTTCGTCTACCTAGCGATGTCACCTTTCATGGACAAAGACACGGAAGACTCAAAATAAGATGGCTAGATGTAATCCTGAAAGGCATATGAATACGTGCAGTCTAACAGTTCCATAGCATGAAAGAATGAGACAAAAAATTCTTCATCTCATTTCAATAAAGGATCTATTGTATCACTACCTCATAAGCTTATAGAGAAATAATGTGGAGACACATGTGCAAGCGGCCTGCCTAAAGCATACCACTTCACGCAAAATGACGAGTTTCGGTCGCATCTCACCTCGCATGGCATGCTTTTGTGTATTGTTTTTATTTTAACTGTGCAATTCAATTTAAGTTACTTAAAACGCCGTTATTAGTTGTCACGATTATGCAAAAACTGTTTACTGTACAAGTTAACGGGAAATCTGTAAGACTCCTGTTACGAAGCAAAGTAACTGCATCCTACATACTGTGAATATCGAGAGAAGAAGCGAATGTCTGTTTTTAAATAGTATACGTTACATTGCAGGTAAAAACAAATGCAGTTCTGTAATAACATTATATGTTTTGGTAATTAAAAAATATTTACAATGAAGGTTTCTTTACCTATTTATATTCATGCCTAGTCCCTCGCGGTAAAGGTTGATGAAATTGAATCCTCTAGACTTACAAATCTCTGTCGCTAAATTCACAATCATCAGTCCATTCATACCAGCACACCTTTTAAATCTAGTACGGGATATTTGCATTTATATAGGAACGCGTTTTAGTAACGACTGTTTTGGTCATTAACGAATAAGTACACACTTCCTTTCCAAGTCGCACACCAACAAGCAATATCCTTATGAAGTGCGTTCCTCGCACCGAATGCTTATAACCGACTTTCAATGTAGCAAACGGGCATGTGAGTCCGTCAGTGTGCGTTTCTCGCGAAACTCGGTTATCGTATCGATGACCCGCGGTCACTGTCAGCCGCCATGCGACAAGAACCCGGCTCCATCTCTCACCACGACACGGGGATAATTATATAAAAATTTAATCTCTATTTTTCCTTCATGATTTTTTCACAACAACTAAGAATTACATTGACACACTGAAACGCTACGAGGGTAGATATATGTTCCACTGACCATGATTGGACGACTCGAGAAACTCTTTGAAGATTCTGGAGAGACCATTAACTGAATATAGTTAGAAATAATAGTCAGCTTATGGTCTCTCCAGAATTCTTATAGAAATATAAGTTCTCCATACGAGAAAGATAATGAGCGTTGAAGTGTTGAGAAGAAGGTTTTTAGAGTCAAGTAGAGCTCCTCCGTCTCAGTGTCCAACTCACCGTTAAAGGGATAAGTATGGCGATGTAATAAATACCTATGGTAGTCGATCTAGCTCAACTTATAATATTATCGTTTCACGCAGTTTAAAAGCATTTCTACTTAGAAGTAGAATTGCTTTTGAAGAATTGTGAAAAGTGCACCGCCGGTAAGATCCAAGCTTTTGCCATTACAGGTTACTATTCCTCTTAATGTATATTGGCAAAGCGTGAGATTTTTGTTATTGAACGGTATATAGGCGCTTAACGTATGTAGTTGAATAGCCACAGCTCTATTAGATGAGCGCAAAATATTCTCACGCACACCTTCAGATCACCCATTGTATTTATAATACACATGATATCCCAAACATGCCTGCGGCTGGCGACCAATAACGAATGTCAATATTTGACGTTAGATAATTACTGTTCCATTACAGCTCTGGGAGCAAGTGGTTCGAGCTCACTTATAAGAGGTTCAAGTGATTTAAGTCCCGCTTATTAAGGTTCGAGATCATTCGTGATATTCGTGTCGTGTTAACCGTTACAGTGTACTCGATTCGAGCGGCGACTGGTTCGGTGTCGGTTGGTAAAAGCGCGGCGGGAGTAGCGCGCGCAGTCAGCGCACCGGAGACCGTCCATACACACGCACCATGCATCGCGGGGTTCTTGCGTGGTTCTTCGCCATCGCGGCCACAGCCGCAGCCGTGCCGCTATCCTACGACCAGCGACAGGATGGAGACTTGAATATGCGCGCTGATGTCCAGAACGTAGTACTCCTTTTCGCACTGCCTTCCAAGATGTCCAGCATGCTTTCAAACTTCATGCGGCACAACAAGCCGGTCAAACACAACCAGGCACAGGAGAGGGCTGATACCCACTCGATGGAAGCGTTCGTAGAGCCAAACACGCCGTATCGGGTGGAGATTGGTACCGAGGGATTGGTAGGTGATGGTCGTGCCGTCGAGGTAGTGATTGCGGGCCGACGGAACTTCGATCCTGATTCCTTGGAGCACACGGAGCGTGATGAAATTAAGCTGCTGGGTGCCACAGAGCAGTGCGGCCCGGACCGGGAGCGCGACCCCGTCACGCTCATGTGTCGAGCTCGGGCCGACTCCGTCGAGGCCAATACTGACTCCAGCCCTGGCCCTGAACCTCTAAAACAGGACACTCCACAAACAGACGCCGCCCCGACCTCTGAAGTACAGCCTGAAGTTATTTCATCGTAAGGAGTGATCTCTCCCATAAATGTATAGCATAAGTTAAGTTAATTTATTTGTAAACATTAAGCCATATAATTATTTATGTGTACAATAAGTAAATTGTATATTATTATAAATTTAAAAAGAGTTATTATTATTCCCCCAATTCCCAACACTGTAATGTTTATGATAATTTGCAACAGCGTTCTATCTATGGGACTACATTCGCTCCATATTTTTGTAAAATCAAAATCAAAAAGTCGTGCTAATTTAGGGAACTTATATTTAATTCTATTCTAAAAATGTTTTTGCATTAGAGAGCCCGATTCTTAAAGGATACTTATTATCATGATTTTTTAATATTCTTTGCCTATTAAATTCTATAAGAGCGGTAATTAATACAAATGTTTTGTACATAAAAAGCTGAACATATCTAAATTAAAGAGAGCGCCGACTGGTTTTTTTTATACACTATAATATATCCTCACGCCTTCCCACAAGGATCCCCGAAGGGGTAGGCAGAGGTGTATAGGTAATACCCACACACCCACTTTCCGCCAGAGGTATATTACGTGCCAACGTGACAGATGGCGAGTCCATCGCCGTTACTCAAGCACGACTACACATACGCCTTTGAATTTCTTCTCAGACGTATGCAGGTTTCCTCTCGATGTTTTCCTTCACCGTAAAGCTCGTGGTGTGACTAATCACTGTACTTAAGTTCAGAAAAAACTCATTGGTACAGTCGGGATTCGAACTTGCGACCTTTGCGTCGCAGGCAACTGCTCGAACCACTCGGCCACCACGGCTTCATACACTAAGTTGGTTAAAACAATACATAATAAATACCGACTGGTTTACGAAGTGGCTTATAAACCCAGGATTAAAGGTTTGAACCCCAACGGTCTGTACCAATTAGTTTTTCAGAACCTTATTACTTTCAGTGATCTAACTCACCACGAGCTTTACGGTCAAAAAATCATTGTAAGAATATGGCTTATTCCATTCCGAAATGAAATTCAACAGAATATATAATGCGTTGTTTGAGAAACGGCGCCGGACTGGCCAACTTGACAGTTACTGACACTGGCTACAGAATATAACTTCGGCAAAAAGAGGATTCTGTGAGATGCTGTGCCCTTCCGGACGCGCTATATATACAAGAACAGACTTAGTCGGGTAATCGTTCTTAATTTATGACTGAAATAGGGTCAGTAGACTTCTGTAACGTATCCGGAAGATAATAATAAAAGTAGAAGTAATAAAATTGTAATAAAAACATTTTTGGGCGACAGAGGCAGACTACGTTTCTAGATCAAACTGTTTTCACTCACGGATGGGGACGTTAAGAGTCCTCGAAATCCAAGCATGTACAAGACTGATGAATGTGGATGAAGCAGAACAGATCGCTATATCTAAAGAGAATGCCGCTTTTCTCCCTTTGCCTACCACGCGAGGGGACTCGTGGTGATAATATATATGATAATTAGTAATTAATAGTTCAGACGTATCTAGTTGTAGGAACCGTTGGTTCGTGTCCATCAAGTATCAGCCATCCACAACTCGGCTTGCTGCTCCCAAGTAATCATCCATCGTTATCCTTACACATCATTGCCTAACACCGCCTACTTAAGTAAATACTCAATTGAATTATTATACATGAAATTGCTATTCACATATCGTCAATAATATACAACATCGGTTTCTAAGCAGGCGTTAAAGTATAAGTAAACTATTTGGGCCAGAATTACTATTCTACTATTATTATAAATAGGAAAGTTTGTAGGATCTATGTTCCCCTTTCACACAAAAATTACTCAACGGAATTGGTTTAAATTTGGCATGGATATACAGATTTAAAGAATATGTTATAATCTAGAAAAAAGTATGTTTATCCAACGAAATTAAATTTTATCCGGGTGATTCCACGGGGCAAACTTCGCAATTTATATTTCTGTTAGAATGGAATTTAACACTGCTGTGCATATAATACGACACTGTTCCGTTTTCCATTTATAAATGTTTATTGATTTACACATTAAACGATCATTAACACGTTAGTAGGTTATTTAATTATAAGGAAAATATCACGTGGAAAAACTACAATGAAAAATGCGCCTTATATATAAGATGATCATTACAATTCGATTTCGTCGTTTGACATCCACTAAAATTGTCGTTCCTCAGTCGCATTGCAGGACTAATTTTATTGGTTACCCTTTGAACGCTGGATGCTTTCAAGGCAGCTTGGGTGACACGTCTTTCACATCCTCATACAGTGCAACGGTTGGTATTTTACCTGCCATTTAGACCACGATTTAAACGACAGACGCTATACCGAAAATATAAGCTTAATATACGATACGAAATGGCTAATGAAACAAAGGAAAACTTCCCTTACTCCATTGTGGATTTGAATCCTGAACAGAACGAGGAGCTGGTGAAATATTTCCATGGTAAGCCCGTATTTTTTTATTGGAAGCAAGGTTTGGAATCAAAGGCATAGTAATTTGAGCTGAAGAGACACAACTTTGGACTCTCCGTTAACTTCTCGTCCAAACACCTTGGAGTGAGTGTCTGGACATTTCTATTATAATAACGTAATGCAGTAAGACTTGACTGCTAATAATGATTATTTGTCGTTGAAAGTCTGTATTAATTACACACAACCGGTGAACTCAAAACCCTCCTTGTTATTCGTTTCCGTAGGAGACGTCTCTCATCCAGTATTTGGTGGGGTTGAACAGGCACAGTAACCGGTCACCATCTGGCAAGGCTATGTCTGTTTGCTTCTGAGAAAGAAAAAAAAGGAACAGAAGAATGTAGGAAAGAGGTTCTCTATTTAAAAATCTACTTGTTTTTGTCAGGGGAAACGACAGGCTTTGTCCGCGTGGGTCCAAAGGGCTACCTGATGCAGCACAAGTACCGCCAGGAGGCGAGTAAGATCTATAACATGGATATCCGGGAGGGAGACACCTTCGTGGCTAGCTACCCCCGATCAGGTATCATTCAGCACCGTATGATGAAATACGAGAATAGTTAGTGAAACATCACATTTCCTACAGGTACCACTTGGACACAAGAATTAGTTTGGATGGTTTTAAATGATATGGACTACGCCACCGCAAAAACAATCGCTTTGACTATTCGGTATACGTTTTTGGAGTAAGTATTGAATTTCAATTTTATTTTTAAGTATTCAAAAGAGCTTCCTGCTCTTTAATAAGAATCAATAGACACTCTTTTCGCTTAAGTTATATCTAAATGTCAACGTGACAGATGGCAGCATCGCCTCTGTATTTCTTCAGAAACGTTTAATAAGATGGGAACGCCAAGAGTAGGTACGCGTAACCGGCGATCATGTATGGCTTATTGTCATATTGCAGGGTTTCTGCATACTTCCATCCAAAACTGCAAAAAGAATTACGGGACAAGTATGGCCAAAGCGAACACAAATTAGCCCTTCTGGACACGATCACTAAATCAGGTGTGGCCAAAATGGCAGTTGAAAAGTCCCCACGGTTTTGTAAAACCCACTTACTGTTATCTCTGCTTCCACCCACCGTCCTTGACACCGCAAAAGTGGTGTACGTAGCGCGGGACCCGAGGGATGTCGCCGTGTCGTACTATCACCTGAACCGAACATGTTATTTGTACGAATACGTTGGCGACTTTAAAACATTTTGGCACTTCTTTATCCATGATCGGGGTAAGTTATACATAATTATTTATATATTAAATTTTTTTTATTCATAATATTTATTATAATATAGATATAGAGAAAAATTAAGAAAATTTTATACGAACCTTATTTTTAGTAGAATATTAGCTTCTACATGCAACTACCAAAAATATTCTACTACTTGACGTCACTCCAATGACGTTTTAATTTTTTAAATCTTAGGTATGTTTCGGAGTGAAAATGATTCCGCATAATGATGTCGTTTTGTTGTCTTTGAAGCTATTATTATTATTGAATATCTTGTAATCCTGTAACCTCTAGAAGACAACTGTTCTATTTTCTACACATAGAGACTAGCACGAAAATAATAGTTTAGTTAATAATAGTTTTTTTTTTAAATAAAATATTTTTTTTATGCACACTATACAATTTTCAGTAATATGCTCACCGTACTTTGAACACCTGAAAGAATTCTGGCAGATGAGAAATCATCCGAACATGCTATTCCTATTTTATGAAGATCTTACCAAGGTACATACATATTGTATGCATTAATTGAATAGAATAGAATA
Organism: Drepana falcataria; assembly: GCA_945859725.1. Taxonomy (NCBI): domain Eukaryota; kingdom Metazoa; phylum Arthropoda; class Insecta; order Lepidoptera; family Drepanidae; genus Drepana; species Drepana falcataria. Next base: position 3,115,503 of record OX243925.1, read on the forward strand.
GAATATTGTTTCATTGTATAACATATGTAAAAGTGCTGTCTTTGCTTTTGCAACACACAGTCTATCAGTATCACGCCGGCTTCGATTACTGTTTGACATTTCTGATAAACACTTAAATTTGTTTGGGTTTGTTTTCACAAAAATACTAACCTCGTATATATAAAAGCATGGAAGCATTAGTAAATAATATTTTTTAAAATATGACACAACTTTCTATAGATCTTAAGCCGAACATTGCTCTCAAACATCCTTTTTGTGCCATAAATATAACGTCTTTGTCCGTGGAGTTGCCCCAAAAGATTATGCCATACCTAAGGTTGGAGACAACTATGTGACTAACTAGATTGAATAAGACTAAACTTACTTGGTGTATAGGTAATACCCACACACCCACTTTCCGCCAGAGGTATATTAGGTGCCAACGTGACAGATGGCGAGTCCATCGCCGTTACTCAAGCACGACTATACATTGAATTTCTTCTCAGACGTATGCAGGTTTCCTCTCGATGTTTTCCTTCACCGTAAAGCTCGTGGTGTGACTAGTCACTGTACTTAAGTTTAGAAAAACTCATTGGTACAGTCGGGATTCGAACTTGCGACCTTTCCGTCGCAGACAACTGCTCGAAACACTTGGCCACCACGGCTCTTTCTCACGTGATAATGTAATATCCAAAGTACCTAAATACGTCTTTTTAAAACCGGAATTTAATAAATTTAAAGTTTGGATTATAAAACTGACTGAAGTTCAGAAAGTCCAGAATTAAGAGATTTAGGGGGCAGGTCAGAATAATTGCAAATAATAAGATTTTAGTTTATTTTAAATTACTTAATAATTACAATTACAATTCAAACTTCAAAAAATCAACTGTTTTTTAATTATTCAATTTGTTTTATTTTTCAATTACTACTACTGACATTTAAATACGGTATCTCGATATCAGTCGTCTTGTTTATAATCTCATGTGCGTTTGCGATCACTAGGCAACCCGCCGCCTCACCCCGTCCCCACCTAAGGCGCGGCCAACTAGTTCCGCGCAGACTATTAGCTCTTTAACTTTATAGGTATATCTTTTAAGATAAAGAGCTAAGTATTTTAGTTATTAGTCTACTCACGTCTCAGGGCCTCTGACGACAAGGCTGGTACGAATCCTTCGCAAAGAATCGGCATTGCCATACAGCGTGGCAATGCTGCCAGCCTTCTGGCATCCTTCCGCGGGAGGAGCTGAGTTAATATAGTAATGTAGTTTAATTACATACATACCTATAATCATGGGTAGCCTCTCATGGGATAGGGAGAAAGAGTAGTTTCCTAATTCTCTCTAGACTTAGAGACCTCTTTCGCTTAAACCACATTCTTTATCTTCATAGTTTAATTCTATTTCAATATTAAAAAACTATTAATCAAAGATTACGAATACGAATACAAATCTAGGTCGAGATAGAAAGTTAGTAAAGTATATTTTGATGTTATTTGTATATAATATGTTTTAGGATCTCTCGGCAGCGGTTCATCGGGTAGCAGAGTTCTTCAACAAGAAATTCACAGCTGAACAAGTTGCTAAGCTCTGTGACCACCTGAGTTTTGAAAACTTTAAGAAAAACGAGTCCGTTAATTTGGACATCTTGTTTGATCTTCAATTATTCGTTGCTGGGGAGCAGCCCTTCATTAGAAAAGGTAATCCCGTTACAGTGTAAAGAAAACCAAGTGACCAATAGATATGGTAACAAAAGGTGATAGACAGGGAAAAATGCCCCGGGTACACTATTGTTTAGACGCATTTACGAGTAGGTGTAGTCGTGCTTTTGGCTATAGACTCAACATCTGTCACGTTAGCACTTTAATATATCCACGGAGAATAACCGGTATTGGTTCACCTCTGTCTACCCCTTCGTGTACACTTATGTGTAGGCGTTAATTATCATAAAACTATATTCCACGCGGATTAAGTCGGGGAACACTAGTTTATACTCAAGGTAAAGAATATAATAGAATAGACGCCAAAAGTTTTAAACGCAAGGCGTTTCAGTTATTTTTGTATTTAGGCAAAGCGGGCGGATGGCGGGCTTATTTTGACGAGGAGATGGAGCAGCAAGCGGTCCGATGGATGGCCGACAACCTGCGCGACACAGACCTACGGTTCCCGCATACAGAACTCTAAAAATGTACTCTAATCACTGGGCTTAGTGGTCGGAGCTCTCACAGTGAAACTTGAAGTCTCGGCTCCTATTTCCGTTAGACCTGAGACGAGTTGGATATATATGATAGTCTGAAATGTCAGACATATACGTGTAAAATTAAATGTAAACACTTAGTTAAAATATGTAAGTATGTAAAGTTACCTTAGCTACATATATGTTGTTGAAATAGTAAAGCTTAGCTTAGTTTTAATCTAGTTAATTATAGTTAATTCCATATGTGAAATTTATTCTAAATTGTTACAATTTTAATATAGTTTTATTCTTGTTGGAAAACGGTAACGGTAACGGTGACAAAATACTGTTTGTTTGACTGATGATCAATTGTGAACTATCATTATTTATCTACCCCTTCCTGCCCTCACCCGGGGGTCAGTGGAGGTAGCAGGGTGCAAAGGGTGCGCCGTAAACCACTTATCGCTAAAGACAACGCTTATTGCGTTGAAAGATTTTATTTAATTACTTTTCGAATAAAATCGTTCAATTACCACATGCCCAACGATTTCATACTTTGATTAAAGCGATAGTTTTAACTCTTCAAACTATCGCTTTAGTTCCTTACCGTGTTGGTCGCAGGTGTTGGTGCTTGTATCCTAATAACGCGCATAGGTGTAGGACATCGAGGACCCCTACAGACGTGAGCAGAATCAAGCATAGGACTGCATCGATAAGATAAATGTTCTCAGCGGTAATCTAATCTAGGCCTGAAGCCTGTTACCTGCCTATTAAACCATCGATGAAGCACTTACTTACCTCGCGATACGATAAAGCTGGGAGATTGCTAATGTAATCTTTGCTAAAAAATAATGTAATCTTGAATGTCCGCTTGATTTATCGTCACCTGTATCCAACTGCAACATATCAACAAGTGATAAAAAGCCGTGGTGGTCGAGATATCCGAGTAGTCCCGCAGTCCCGCAGTCCCGCAGTGCAGATTTTAACTTAAGTACCTACAGTGAGTGATAAGTCACACCACGAGCTTCATGTTTTTTTTTGTACCACAAGAGTGGCAAACATGTATATGGCCCACCTGATGGGTAGCGGTTACCGTGTACCGCACGCGATACCGAAGAATCACTTGCGCGTTGCCACTCTGTGTTCGGAGAGTTATATGTTATGTGTTGGCAACATAATGGGATTAATCCCTCTGCTGCCAACATAGTATAACAATCCTTCCCCCTCCCCAAGGAGCTCATTATTGGAAACCTTATTAATCGTGCAGGAATATAACACAAAAAATCAAGTACTCACGCCTTCCCACAAGGGGGAAGGCAGAGGTGTATAGGTAATACCCACACACCCACTTTCCACCAGAGATATAGTTTAGGTGCCAAGTGACAGATGGCGAGTTGATGCTGCGAGTTGATGGCGAGTGAGCGGCATCGCCGTTACTCAAGCACGACGATCAAGTTTTTCCCATTTATAATAGAATCAGCATTGCTATCCAGCAATAGCAACATTGTCTTCTTGACACGCTGCGTCAGTTTTTAATAATTTCGTATAAGTATTTTCGTTGTTGATATGAATAAAAAATGTTAGTCGTGATAGCGTAACAGACTGACCTTCGTATTTAGAATGTTAGTAAGGATTGTACTCTTCCTAAGGATAACACAATAATACCTACTTTCGCCAAGTCCATCGTTGCAATATTATCATTATATATCTAAATACCATTTCTTATCTGGTGTTTACGTGAAATTGTATTTTTCAACTTTATACAATCACATATCAAGTCGTCACGGAGACAGTTGGACGAGTTGGCTTACCTACCCCTTGCTGAGAGAGATGACCACCAAAATGGATAACAAAAATCAACCGTTCCCATACCAGTTTCAGGAGCTATTCCCGCACGAAACTGCAAAAGTTCAGAAACATTTAATAGGTAAGCATTGACATTAATATTAAATTTTTTCTAGTCGGCTATTTATATAAATTTTAACAGGAAAAGACCGCCGCGTCGCAACTACAACGAAAGGCCAAGAAACCTACCTGAGAAGGCGACACAAAATACATATCTATATTTATTTATTTATTCAAAACCTTATTCGACCTTATTTCGACATATGTTCGCAACAAATTTCTTGAAAACTACATAACAAAAATAATAAATAACTAAGTATCTACCTATGCAAAAATAAAAAAATAAGCGTTTATAAAAAAATACGCGTTTAACTTCACGCCTTACCTCTTATGGTCGCGGTAAGGTTAGGTGTATTTACCAACTTTTTGCCGGATTTATTTCTTATTATTATTTATTGCGTACCAGGAATAATTAAGAACTTCGTGCGGGTGGGCCCAAAGGGATACTTGTGCCCGATCGCGTACAAGGAGCATGCAGCCACCATATACAATATGCCATTGAGGCCCAGCGATGTGGTTGTGGCCTCCTACCAGAGATCAGGTTCGTAACAACTTCAATCACTGCATATTATAAATAGATTAGAAATAAAACCTCAAGTCCCAACCTGTTAAACTATATACAATCTAGTAAATCAACAAAAACTAAATGAAAAAAATATTCGCCAGTGGTAAATTAGGCAGGAGAGTAGAGCGCCAATCATCTCTAAACTTAAAGCCATCTTCCGCTTATTCCATATTCATCAGTCTCTCCATTAATGCTTGCAGGTTTCAAGTACTCTTGAGATTCCTATCCTTGAGTGTTTAACCGATACTACGGTATTAAAAAAATAATGTGTGTTATAATTAACTCTAGGCACCACTTGGACACAGGAGCTCGTGTGGTTGGTAGCGAAGGATTTAGACTATGAACAAGCAAATAAGATTCCTCTCACGCAGAGGTTTCCGTTTTTGGAGTAAGTACCTTAGTACAATTCTTGAAATAGTTCTTGTATTAGCTATTTATACTCTACCTACACTTATGCATTTTAGTAAATCGTTGAGCTACACCTTAATGCCTGACAGTTATGTAGAGACAAAGTTCGAAAGTGCTGACAAGATTCGAGCTCTCTCAAAATGAATAGGTATATATATAGATAAGTTCTCTTCTATGCTACAGTGACAAACTATTTAATATAAGTGATCTTTAATCGTATGTAAAAAAATATCCAGTAAATGATCCGGCTACGAGTGGTTTATACTCGGTATCTAAACATAAGTTCACAACTTTGGAGAAGTTTATTAAGATATAAGAACATTAACAGAATGACAATGTTCCTGGACGAGGATGCGAAGAATGTAATGCGGCAGGGTACTGCGGGGGATGCAGAAACGAGTAAGATGATAGAAGCCTTCCTGCAGCCGGCGTGCGAGGTTCTAGCGACGTCTGCAAACCCTCGATTCATCAAAACCCACCTGCCACTGTCGCTCCTACCACCTCAGCTAGTAGACGCCACAAAAGTCGTCTACGTGGCGAGAGACCCTCGAGATGTCGCCGTCTCGTGCTATCACCACGCCAAACTTTTCCAATTCATGGGCTTCGAGGGAGACTTCAAGGATTTCTGGAATTTGTTTATTCAAGACTTGTGTAAGTATATAGTTTAGTTAGACAAGAATCAGATATAGGGACCCATGAGGGATCAAATTGTATCGATTATAAATCTGATTATTTGTGTTCCTTTTGCACTCCTGAATAATTATGACCATAGGATGTGACTTTGTACAGCCTCAGATTTGTTTTAAACTGTATAAACATACATACGTGCATATCATTAAGCCGGGTCCTTCACGGAGTAGGCAGAGAGGGTAGAGCGCCTGTTCACTCTATAACAGATTAAAGTTACTTCCATCCTAGTGGAAACAGTTCACTTTAACCGTTTCAGATGTCATGACACCGTATTTTGCGCACGTCCAAGAATCATGGGACAAACGCAACCATGCCAATATGCTGTTTCTGTTCTATGAGGAACTTAAAAAGGTTGGTTTTGTTTTTTATTGGGCCATCGTATATTTTTATTCATAAAACAGGCTCGGAATGTGAAATTGAATGCCTAAAATTGCGCATGTTTTAGGATTTGCCAGCGACAGTGCGTCGTGTCGCAAACTTCCTGGATAAACAGCTTACTGAGGAGCAGATTAGCAAACTATGTGTCCACCTGAGCTTCGACAACTTCAAGAACAACAAGTCTGTAAATTTCGAAGATTTGAGGATGACCGGCACACTTGCATCTGGCGAATCGTTTGTAAGGCAAGGTTAGCATACCCTCACTAAGCTCGGTTGCTATGGATCAAGAACCAATGTACATTGTTAGCTAAATATTTCACGAGATATAGAACAAACAAATTTTTTACATCATTAAATTGTTACTGTGGGCTGAATCCTTGACAATTTACAAGGAAGGCAGAGCTATTATCATTTCAGACTTTATAAAATCAGATAATGTGGCATGGGTAGCAGCGAAAGCTATCGATTTTCTTAATTAGGATTATTGTTTGTTAGCACTAATGGCCCACATTCTGACGATCTGACGACACTTTTTTTTTTAATAAGTATGACAAGCATAACTGTTTGTTAATTATCTTGATATTACAATGTTACTATTTCAAAGGCCTATTGATATTGATTCAAATATATTTTTAAACAGCTGTGCTCCGCAGTACCGCCCGCTAAAACTTATTTCATCTGTAGCTTTTTTCTTCTGAAACAGAACATAAATTATGTTAATCCATCTCTATGCCAAATGTTATCCAATTCCATAAAGCCGTTGTCGCATCACGGTAACAAATATCCTTACAAAATTTCGCATTTATAATATTAGTCAGATTCATATGAAATCTGTTCGTTGGCTTTGTTAGAGATGTTGGGAATACAATATTATAGATAAGTTAATGTTGCAGGCAAAGCGGGCGGATGGCGGGATTATTTCGACAAGGAGATGGAGCTGCAAGCGGAGCGATGGATGGCCGACAACCTGAAGGGCACTGACCTTCGGTTCCCGCACTAAGGGACTTCACTTAAAACATATCGTATTCAATCAATTCAATTGTAATATAATGGCTGATAAATAAATGCAATATGAAGCGGTTGACATTGCTTTTGCTCTAGGCGATGTAAGCACATTAGTATTTCCCAACTTCATCATTGGTGTTCGTTTGAACAATCAGTTTCCATCACGTTTATTCTTTACTATTAAAAAGGAAGAAAACAATTATTAACGAGAAAATAAAATGAGATAAAACTATTCTCGTGAAGTAATTATTATAAGTAGGAGCTATTGCAGATTAACCATGGATAATAATAAATTACTTATTAATTAATATTACCTTATATAATAAATCCTAGTACTTTTCATCTGCCTATATACTTACGAGAGGTACCCCACGGGTAAATCTAAGTTAAAATTGATTATTAATAGCTAGAGGTTTAACATTCTATGCCTATATAATAAATATCTATCTCTGTGCCAAATTTCATCCATTTTCATTCAGCCGATTGAGTAAATATATTCATACATCCTCATATACCTTCGCATTTAAGTATAATATTACTGGGATTTGTAATGCCATTCCTAGTTTGCTCAGCCTTAGAGGAAGAAAGTCTCATTAAAACTGCTCAGAGGGTTTTAAAGCTATTATTTTTAACAGGCGCTTTGAGTTAATACTCATTTATTTTTAATCTAATATATACGTCACTAGCTGTGCTCGCGCCTTCGTCCGCGTGGGATAGTGACATTGCGCAGTATTTTTTTATTTATTTTGGATGTGTGTATAGGGGATGCCTACGTCATAGTAGCTTTATGCATGCAAAGTCTCAGCCCGATCAGTTTAAAATTGACAAAGTTTCATACAAACTTTCATCCCCTATTTAACCCCTTGGGGGTAGAATTAATAAAAAAAAACTTTCTTAGCGGATGCCTACGTCTTAACAGCTACCTGATATGTATGTACATATATGGTTAATATGATGCATGTAAGCTCGTCATAAAATCCATAAAAACTAACAATATTTACGCGCGCATGTAATTGTTGCTATTATACTTTGTACATAACACTGACAAATCCACAATAAATTCTAGGTGGACTTAGATGAGACAACGTCAAGAACTCTCTATAGAACTTAACGAGGCACACTGTCTTTGTTAATTAAGTTATTAAACACATCAAACAAATGCCTGATAAGATTGTATTATTGAAATAAATGCAAATAGGAAAAGCACACTGCACTTAGATCCTACGTAGGTAGGTATGCTGTGTGCGTTCCAAACAGGCGTGCTGACTGCGCGGGCCGTTGCTTGCAATACCCGTTCTGACAGCACCTCGAGCTGACGCACTTTCACCTGCTATCACATTTGACTAAATCAAAATATACATTTAAATTTTGTGTCGTGATGGACGCAGAGAACAATAACTTCCCTCTAGCGATTGAGGAGGTGGAGGCTGAACTGGCTGAGAAGTTAATGAAGTATTTCACAGGTAAGTTTGCTATAATAAAATGTTGTCTAAACTACACTAAAATGTTGTATAACTCTGTAATAGTGGACCCTTTGTTGTCTAAGTTCAATCTAGTGCAAATTATTGAAAGCAAGTGTATGCTTCAAACTACGTTTTTATTTATATTACAAAGCTGAGATTTATTTAGGTTAGTAATTAGTATTATACCCTGTTTTAGTAATATTGTTTATTGAAATAAATTCTAAATATTTAATCTTAATTATGTTTTTAAACTGTTTCAAAATTATATTGTTGAGAGCCTCCAGAGGCTTCCAATCTTCTAATGATGATTATATGTAATTTTAAATCATTAGAACGGAATATTATATGCATTAAACTATGTACAAGCATAATAAAATATTTACAAATATAAGATAAGTTTAAGATAAATTTAACTAAATAAAACACCTGACCTAACCCGCTGTCCCGTGGAAGGGCGCCTAGAATGCTTGCTACTCTGAACCTTTTTACTGTTAATAGTATCAACGTATAGAGGCGTAAAGGCGAGGCAGAGGTATAATAACACCCTCATTTCGCCGGAGATATATTATACAGTTAATCACTTATCAGTCAACAGCACTGCGAGAACAGGAGTGAAAACTTACTTTCGAATTAGCGAAAGTGTCTTATAGGCATTTGTGTTTTCTTTTTAGAATTTAAAGTCCAAATGATAACATACATAAACTGTATTAGATCAACGTTAATGAGGACAAAGATAATTTTTATCACGCAATAAACTTTACATATTCTTAGTAGGCATCAGCAATTAGTTAAAATGTGTTTAACAATAGATGTAAATAGTAACTTAACGGGAATTAAAATTCAATATAAAAATTGTTCAGGCACATGGTTAATTCTACTAGTGGGTCAAACTATCATGCGACCTGCATGATGGACGCATGTAACACCAGAGGTATATCTACATATCTGCGGCGCGTTACACTTGGTTACCTTTTGCTCACTTCTGCGAGAGTCCAACAGTATAATTACCGAGTTGTTTTTCTCTCTACTTAGTATCACAATATAATTGAGATTACGATATAAATGTCATACATTTAGTCCCCTTGTAGATCCTTTATTCTCACATATTCTACTTGTAGTTTCACGGTACATGAATAAAGATGAAGTGGGAACATTTGTCATTTAGTGTGGTAGTGTTGACAAAATTTGAACCAATACAATATGCGTTATTTTGGTTATCTATCGGTCAATGACTTTCGGCATCGTTTTGCAAGGCACACAAAAGGTACAAAAATGTAGGCCACTCGACATTATCGAATGTTTGATTAATTTTTTAAATGTTTGTATTTATCTTGTACAATCGAACGAATATTCTATACATAAATAAACTGACTGACGCAATGTTATGCGTTTGTTTTTTAAAATATTATAAAGAGTAAAGATTTGATTGTTTGTTTGTTTGCATTGAACAGGCTCCGAAACTACAGGACCGATTTGAAAAAATCTTTCACCATTTGGAAAGCTACATTCACCCCGACTGACATATATTTTCTTTTATAAATAAATCTTATGTGCACCCGTGCGAAGCTTGGACGGGCCGCTAGTCTGTAAATAAGTAGGTATAATGTATTTGAGGTATTTAAGGCGTGTTTCGTTTATTCCACATACATATGATACATTTATGATTGAATAAAAGATGATGTTTCCTAAAATCAATACATATTGATTACTTGTTGTTCTAGTATTTTTGTTTGTTCCGCTCACAATGTAGTTTGTACACTATGGTAGTAAATTTTACCTACTTATAATAATAAATTTCGATACGTGTTTTCTGCCATAGTTCACTCCATTTAATATTTTCAAAATAATTCCTTAAGGACGCTAATTAAATAGCACCAAATTCTTCCATATTGCGACATACTTCGCTTCAAACTAGATGACAGTGTATAGTGGCCTTCTCATGGCAAGCGGGCGGCCTCATACATAATTATTTTTTTTGCGGTTTTAATGAAATGAATGAAAATTCAATTACTATGGTCTCTCAAGAGTACGTTGGATATGTGAACGGGGCGATCCGTAGCTTACTGGTTCGTCTGGATCGAAGGAACAAATCTGTAATGCCAACCTCATTCATGAAAAATTCCGCACTGAGTTCTTAATTCTTCCCCTGCTATAGAGCTTGACAGATTTTAATAATGTTTTTTTGTGTTTCATGTGTCCACTTGTAGTTTAGAAACTGAGCTATATTAGGCCAGGCAGGTGGCATTGTTGCCGAGATAGAGGAACTACAGGATAAAAGGATTTAAGAACATACACATCCGGAGACGAATTAAACTTACCGAAGCAAAGGCTTGCACAATATGGGCGGGTTACGTATGATATGCCGCACAAATCAGATGGGGGAAAGCTATACTTGAATACCCAGAACTGACAGAAATGTGGGTAACTGATGACAAAGAGAACGACCAAGTAAAGAAAATTTCCTTTCGCAAACAATCATTTGCCTTCATTACGGAGTGGCGAAACTATTTAAATAAAGAAAAAATAGATCAGCGAGCATTTGTTTTTACTGTTAAATAAATTGTTAGCAAAAAAGTTTCGATTGTTGAAGAATATCTTCAAGGTTCATTATCAGGAAATTGATTTCCCTCACGTTCCAAACCTCCGTTCTCTAATAACAGAACTGAGAACGCAATTACTCGACCAAGGTTCCCAATCTAGCATCGAACAATAATCAGAGTACAATTAATTTGTGGCCAGACATAACATTGAGCTATTGACTTATGTAGGAACTGAAGAATCGGAGTTCGTAACCTTGCTGCTATGCTATAAGCGCTGCACGAGAAGGCATGAGGATATATATACCTATACATACATATCATCACGCCGAGTACCTAACGGGGTAGGCAGAGAGTATAGAGCGCCAGTTCTCTCTAGACTTACATACTCTTTCGCTTCGTGCACATTCATCATATATTTCAAAGTTTATACCTCGTAAGTATATGTATTTTGTAGGAGAAATGACGGGCTTCGTCCGCGTGGGTCCCAAGGGCTACCTCATGCCGCATAAGTACCGGCAGGAGGCGAGCAACATCTACAACATGAAGCTCCGGGAGGGAGACACCTTCGTGGCCAGCTACCCCCGATCAGGTAACGACAAGACAAGTTTAGCGTTCATACTCAGCGTCAGTGGTATTATTCGCGGTGATGCGATGTATGGGACAGATAAAAAAATTCAAGCACAATATACACAAGTCAGAAATTACAAAATTGCTTATGAACTAATTGGTATATATTTATAGCTAAACAGAAAATAGTAACAAAGCAATAATTCAAGTTTAGAGTGAAAATGTGAAACATGGTTGTAATAAAAAAAATGAGATACTCTCCTTCTCGCTTTCTACATTAGGTAATGATGACAATAAAATATAATATATTATTTTCATCAGTAGTAATAAGGTCCTGTATACGTTTGAGAAGAAATTCAAATATGTAAGTACAGTTGCGCTTGCGAAACGCAACGATATCTCTTTCTTTCGAAAAGTGGATGTTACACACTGAATACGAAGGGGTATATATATAAGTCGCCCCTAAGTCTACCTTACTATGATGTTAATTGGGCGCATAAAAAAAAACATATTTTATCTAGTATCGAATATTGAAAGGTGACATAATGTATGTTTTCATAACAAAAGCATCGAGAGGAAACCTACATACGTCTTAGAAGAAATTCAAAAGGCGTATGTACAGTCGTGTAGTCGTCAGTTTGAGTAATGGCGATGGACTCGCCATCTGTCACGTTGGCACCTAATATACCTCTGGCGGAAAGTGGGTGTGTGGGTATTACCTATACACCTCTGCCTACCCCTTCGGGGACCCTTGTGGGAAGGCGTGAGGATATATTATTATTATAATTATAATGTATGTTTGGTAGGTACCACGTGGACACAGGAACTGGTATGGATGGTAGCAAACGACTTGGACTACGCTACTTCGGACGCGATTCCATTGGTTGAACGATATCCATTTTTAGAGTAAGTACGGGACTTACGTAATGATAGATTCTTTAAAAATATTTTAGATTAAATGGTACAGAGAAAAGGACAAAGTAAGATTAGCATACACTGGTAAAAAAAATTTACGTTGTGACTAATTACGCTAGCTATATATGATAGAATAGATATAGCTCTAAGGTGGCAGTTCCATAACAGCGACTCCTTTTAGAAAATATGGTTCTCCTAAATATATTCATCTTTTCAGGTTTTCTGTGTTTGTCCACCCAAAGTTGAAAGCAAAAGTGCGCGAGGAAAACAGCTACAGCAACCACAAACTAGATCTCCTAGAGTTAGTTACTCAGTCTGGCGTCGGACAGTTGGAAATTGCTAAGTCGCCGCGCTTTGTGAAAACTCACCTACCCTTATCGTTACTTCCGCCCGCCGTTCTCGACACTGCCAAGGTTGTGTACGTGGCGCGGGACCCAAGAGACGTTGCAGTGTCATTCTATCATCTGAACCGACTGATAAGGACACAAGGATACATCGGCGACTTCAAAACATATTGGAACTTCTTCATTAAAGATCTGCGTAAGTGGAACATTCTTCTTGACATAACAATACAGATTAAACAAACACCCCCGCTGAGGCTGATGAAAATCTCAAAAACTATTAGTGAACAGATTTTTATGCGGTCACCAACAGACGTAAAGATTAATGTCGAATGGCTAGATGTAGTGTGGTAAGATTTTGGGTACATTCTTCGAAATGAGGTGATGTGACTACGACAGGGGGTGGGGGCGGGTACCTACAATAAATAATTAATACCCTGCCGCATCTGAACAAAAACTCATATTATTATTAATGAATCAACGGATTTTGATAAGGTTTCACTGTCGGGTACATATACATATATATTTGTTGAAAAAAACGCCATTAACGCACACACCATGAACCTAGTTGCAGAGAATATTGATGTGTTGTCCTGTCCTCTGAGCCAGTTCACTTGCTTATTACGTAGCTTAATATTTGATTAAGGTCTTCAGAGAAACCAAAATCAAGTTTTAATGCATACTTGTAGTAAATATTATTAAATTGGTAGCGCAGGAATATACCTACTCTTAGTGTAACTCATTTAAGTCAATGGAATTTAAAGCAATGGACTTGTCTTAATCTTTGTCAAACCGGTTTTTTTATGAAATTAAAAAAAGATTGATAGTCACTGGATGCTTTAAACGTAAACATTTAAGTTCGTCTAAGGTCGCTGTCAAAAGTTGAAGGTTCATGTCATGGGAAGAGCCTTCAGTGTTTATATTTGTTATTAAATAATGATTTACTTGCGCATTTGTTCTTAAAATTAGTATTGCGATGTATTTTTATAACACTAATGCTTTAAACACGTATTAAGATCGCTTCAACTCTGAAGCTATACTCAACCTGCAGTCTGCGAGCCGCATGCGGCATTCGCGTTGAGCAATATAGGTCCTACACAAGTATACATTGTAATCTTTGGTCCTACATATTATGTAGTTAATATTACCACGCCTCGGGAGTATGCAGTTCTATTATTAATACGATGATTTGACATCATATACGGTAATTAATTTATTTGTATTTAAATTTCCTTTAGACGTCTGGTATCACACAACAAATTATATTTGTATTTTACGTGAATATGGCAAATCAAGTGACTGGATTCGGGTGCTTATATGTAGTCCTGAACCGCGCAATCCTTCCATTACTTTGTACGTGTTGTTTTGTTTGCCACCCGTGACTAGTTTTATGTAAATGATCAAAATAATTTCTTCATATTTTTGGTTTTGGTCGGCCCGCGACATGTTCGTACATGTTTGTGGCCTCTATGGAAGAAAGGTTGAGTACCGCTGCTTCAAAGGTTTTATATCTCCTGAACTAAAACAAAAGTGATTTTTATAATCAATATGACAAAAGGTTCCTATATTGTGGTGCCGATATTTTTAAGGGATTGACATAAGTCAAAAACAAATCATTTGCTTTGGAATAACCAAACAGGCAGAAAGAAAAAGGATATCTTTTATCGCGAAGTAAAACTGTTCCTGTAAGATCGTCTTTAATTTTAATAATGGGTCGATTCTTTGGAATAATAACTAGCTACATGAATATAATGAATATAAGTACAGATACATATACCATTTCAGATCACTGGACACCTTACTTCGAGCACCTGAAGGAATCCTGGGCCAAGAGACATCACCCAAACATGTTGTTCTTGTTTTATGAAGAACTTTCCAAGGTTGGTATTCACCGAATAAAGTCTGCAGTCAATGACACCAATTTTAATGTCAACTGTTTTTATCTCATCCATTCGATGAAGAAACAAAAGAAACTGTCATAACTGACACGATTTATTTCTGCCAATAGTCATATATCCTGTTACTAGCTGTCTCGCCCAGCTTCGCCCGGGTGAAGAAGTAAAAACAAAACACGTTTTTTAACTATTGCTTCCCCTATGGAGGAGAGTTAAAAACGTGTTTTAAAAAAAAAATTGAGTTTCTAAAAATCCTGACCTCTACACCGCGTAAGGAATACTCCTACCAAATTTCAAGTCAATCGGCCTTATAGTTCCTGAGATTTCGTGATGACTGAGTTCACAAATGGGATCTATATATATATAGATATATATATATAGATTAGGACACAAAGACAACGAGTTCCTTTAAGTTATAATATATATAATAAATAATATAATATAATGGAAATAGGTAAGATATTAATTAAGATCTGTAATAACGTACATAAAATAAATTGGATTGAATTGGACACAGAAGTAGATTATTAGTTAGCTGGATTAACACAAACGATATGCTTTATTTCAGAAGATAAATCTACTGATGAAATAAATTTTTTCGCAGATAAAACCTAGCATAGCCATATAAAAACAAATAAATAATGAATGAATCCACACCTTTTTTATCATTGTAGGACCTCCCGGCTGCCGTCCGCCGTGTAGCAAAGTTCTACGGCAAGCAATTCACAGACAGCCAAGTGGCTCGCCTGTGCAACCACCTCAGCATTGACAACTTCAAGAAAAACAAGTCTGTCAACTATGACGTCATGAAGGAGCTACAGATATTGATACCTGGAGAGCAGGCTTTTATTAGAAACGGTCAGTATCTACCAGTCAATTATTTTGACCATAATATTATTATTGTCTTAATATTCTCACGCCTTCCCACAAGAGTCCACGAAGGGATAGGCAGAGGTGTATAGGTAATACCCATACACCCACTTTCCGCCAGATATATTGCCAACGTGACAGATGGCGAGTCCATCGCAGTTCTTTAAGCAGGACTACGACGACGTACTATGTAGTACAGAAATATGCAGGTTTCCTCTCGATGTTTTCCTTCGCCGTAAAGCTCGTGGTGTGACTAATCACTGTACTGTACTGTTCAGAAAAATCACTGGTACAGTCGGGATTCGAATCCCGACTTGCGATCTTTGTGTCGCAGGCAACTACTCGAACCACTCGGCCTCCACGGCATTATTATCATTGTCGTGTGACTTTCCAGGAACATCAAATGTAATCACAGCTAGTAATGGTCTTACAGTTAAAGATTTTGGCAATGAGCACCTGATAATATATTTTTGGTGGTTCATATGTATGTATGTGTATACAGGGTAATGTCTCATATGTAACATCGGTACTATCATTTGCAGGCAAAGCGGGCGGATGGCGGGCTTACTTTGACGAGGAGATGGAACAGCAAGCGGACCGATGGATGGCCGACAACCTGCGGGACACAGACCTACGGTTCCCGCATCTAGAAGACTACTAAACCATAGACTACATATAAGACACGAAAGAAAAAACACAAAATAGGGATGGTGATAATCATTTATTCGAATAAAATGTAATATTTTAGTATTTCTTTGTAATACCATAATTTAAGTGAATGTCGATACAGTGAGAACTTTAATATAAATAACTAGCGATTAAGTAAACATTTGTTATATAATCTCGTAACGCGTTTTAATTCCCTGCTACCTGGCTCATAAATAAAACAATGTCTCAGTCCTTCCTCACATTTTATTTAAATAATACGGTTATACAAAGAAAATAAATTAGAAGCCAGATTTAATCAATCATTCGTTGGTAATATAAAATTCTAAAACAGACTTATAATCATAATAATGGATAATAACCGTCGAGAGGCAGACGGGCGGCGGCGGGCCAGCCGCGCGGCCCGGCCGCCGCCGCCGCCTGGCGCTCGTCTATAAAAGCGATCTATAATATAAAACTGGGAGAGGCTCCCGCACCTAACGAATCGCCGCTACGCGCGACGTTACAACTATCATACATACACTTATAGAAAATCACAAAATTCAAGCGGAAATAATAGGAATCGTGTTGGAACGGCGGCGCCTACGCGATGACGTCAGGCAGCAGCGCGCCCTCCGCCGGGCTGGGCGGCGCCTTGGCCGGCCCGCCCGCCCTCACGGCGCTCTGCAACAGAACGGTACATTGACTAACCAATCCAGTTATCAAATCCAGGTACCAAATATATTTTCACAAAGCGTATACCATCACTCTCCGATACTGCACGTAAGAGCAACACGTACATAATATACAATAGGGTATTAAGGGTGGCCTCTGTGGTCTCGGTGATCTACCTTAGTGGAGAGTGTTCGCGGTGGCGCGGTCTTTGCGGTGATGCGTTTGTTGGCGAGGTCCTTGCTCTGCTTGTCCAGAGCCGCGCGGGGGGCCGCCCGGGGAGCCGCACTCCTGGAACACCAGAAGGGGTTAGTGGGCAGAGGGGTCGGGGGAGGCGACAGGGGCCGGGGGAGGCGGTAGGGGCCGGGGGAAGCGGCAGGGGCCGGGGGGAGAGGCGGGTAGGGAGGTCACTCACTTGGCGGGCGGTGCGGCGGGCGCTGCGGGCGCGCGGGGCGCCGCAGGCCTTGTGGGCGCGCGGATGGGCGCCGGCCGGGGCGCCGGCTTGGCAGCCGCGGGCTTCGCATCCTTCACATCGCCGTTTGTCAACGGTTTCTTCTCGGGAGCCTTCGGGCGAGGCTTAGCGGCAGCAGCGGTCACGGCAGGACGCGGGGCCGGTCTCGCGGGTGCCGATTTTGGCCCCGCGGGGGCTGCTGAAGTCTTGGGCGCTGCGGGGGCTGCAGCGGATTTGGGTGCCGCGGCGGTAGTCTTCGGCACCGACCTGGGAGCCGCGGGAGCGGGAGGCTTGGGAGCAGCGCGGGGGGCGGGGGCGGCACGCGTCAGGGCGGCGGCGGGGCGGGCGGCGGCGGGCCGGCTGGGGGCGGCGGCGGGCTTGGCGGCGGGCGAGCGGGTGGCGGGCGCGGGGCGCGGCACTGCGGGCTTGGGGGCGGAGGCGGCGGGGCGCGCGGCAGGGGCGCGGGGGGCGACGGGCGAGGGCCGCGCGGCCGCGGGGGGTGTGGGGGCGGTGCGCCGGGGGGTCGCGGCGCTCGGGGTCTTTTGAGTCGCCGGTGTCTTCGCGGCGGATTTGGGAGTGCGCGACTCCAGTTTCGCGGTCGGCGTCGTCGGGGATTTCTTCGCGGGCGTTTTCGATTTGGTCGCAGCGGTCGCTACGGCGGCGGTGGCTACTGCAGCGGCGGCGGCGACGGCGACTGCGGGCGCCACGTCCGCGGGGGCGGCGGCGAGCGGGGCGTCCTGGGCGGGCGGCGCCTGGGCGGGCGGGACATCGGCTGGAATCTCGCAGGACACGGGGACGCAGATCTCCTGAGCGCGAGATTCGGGGAGGTCAATGTCGGTGACGAGCTCGGCTCGTCCCTCAGGTACTATGTCGGGGGTGGGGCCGCCCATTAATTCGGTTGCCTCGTCCGCTACAAAAAAATAATAATATTAATAATCATAATTTTTCAATATATATAATATCAAAGACACGCTTAACAAAAATCGTCTATCAGACACTCACCACATTCAATTTCTCCATTTTGCTCGGGTGTTAGTCTAGATTCGGACAGGCCTGTGTTTGTAAGCAGCTCCGCTTCGACAGGAATGTGCACTCGAGACTCCACAGGCGCCTCCAGGGGCTCCACAGGCTGTAGGTCCAAGGCCAAGGCCTGGGGCGCCGGGGGGCTGGCCAGCTCGGGCAGCGGGGACTCGCGCGGCAGCGGCACTTCGGCCGGCAGAGGCGACGCCCTCGGCAGCGGAGACTCGCTAGGTAGTGGCGATTCCCTTGGTAAGAGCGAAGCGCTCGCCAATTTTTCGCTGGCGAAATGAGAATCGCTAGGCAGAGGAGATTCACTAGGCTCCATGTTTTCGGTCGGCAACGGCGACCGCGTCGGCAGTGAGGACTCACTTGGTAATAAGCCTTCTTTCGGCAACAGCGATTCTCTTGGCAGCGATGGTTCTCTAAGTGCAGGAGATTGCGCAGGTAGTGGGGACTCAGGTGGAAGTAAGTCTTCTTGCGGTAAGGGCGATTCGCTGGGGAGCGACGCTTCTCGAAGTGCAGGAGAGTGCGCAGGCAGCGGGGACTCGGATGTTAATATGTTTTCTTGCAGCAGTGGAGATTCCCTGGGGAGCGGAGACTCAGATGGTAGGAGGCGTTCTTGCGGTAATGGCGATTCCTCGGATTGCGGGGGCTCACATGGCAATGGACTTTCTTGCGGCAATGGAGATTCACTGGGGAGTGATGGTTCTCTAAGCGCAGGAGAACGTGCAGGTAGAGGGGACTCAGACGGTAATGAACTTTCTTGCGGCAAAGGAGACTCCCTGGGGAGTGATGGTTCTTTAAGCGCAGGAGATTGCGCTGGGAGAGGGGACTCAGACGGTAATGAGCTTTCTTGCGGCAAAGGCGATTCCCTGGGAAGTGATGGTTCTCTTAGCGCAGGAGATTGCGCTGGGAGAGGGGACTCAGACGGTAATGAGCTTTCTTGTGGCAAAAGCGATTCCCTAGGGAGTGATCGTTCTCTAGGCATGGGAGATCGTGCATGAAGAGGGGACTCAGATGGTAATGTGCTTTCTTCCAGTAACGGCGATTCCCTGGGAAGTGACGCTTCTCTAAGCGCAGGAGATTGCGCAGGCATTGGGGACTCGGATGGAAGCGGAGATTCACTCGGGAAAGAAGCTTCCGTCGGCAGCGGAGAGCGGGCTGGCAGCGGGGACTCGGTAGGCAGAGGTGATTCTGCCGCTGATATTTCAATAGCTGCGACCTCCGGCGTCAGTCGATCTCCATCCAGCTGAATTTCAGGGGGTTCCATAGTTTCCATTAGATCGCCATCATCATAGTTGGTTTGTATATCATCACAGAGGTTATCGTGATTGAACTCTGAATGTTCATGAACATCCACAACAATGTTCTCTTGCACGTCATGAACAGGCTCAGGAGACGTAACTTCCAATGTATTATGTTCTGAAGGAACAGGTGATACTGGCAGTTGCTCAATAGTAGGTACTTGCTCATTTTCTGGTAAGCCAGAATCCGGTGAGAATACAAATTCTTTGCTCTCTACAGATTCAATAGGTTCCAATGAACCTGCTTCAATTTGTGAATCCTCTACTTTGTTTTCATCATCAATCTCTTGTGCTCCCAGTTCAGGTGTGATGGCTGAGATATCCTTTTCATTTTCTGAAGGAGCTAGCACATCATCATTAGCAAACCCTAATTCGGAACTTTTACCATCTGGAATTTCAGGTATTTGTTCAAATAATAATTTATGAGATTCAGGAGTGTCTGTCTGTAAAACTGCATCCTGTGGAACACCACATGTTTCAAATTCTAAATTCGAATAGTTCTGCAAATTGTTTATGTTGGTAGCATTGTAATCAACAAAGTTGTCTCCCTGCCCAAAGTGTGGATTATTAGCTGTTAGTGGATCTGTTGACCTATCATCAAACCTCATAACATCATTATTTGGTTCCTGAATGTCTCTTTCAATGCCAAATATGTCTGTGTGTACTGGATTGACATTTTCTTTGTCATTCTCTTCACAGATTCCATTGGTTTGACCATCCTCATCATCACTGTCAGGCAGGGGCTGGACAGCATTGAGATCTACATGGGTGTTCTTAGGCAGCCTCTCACAGGTGTCATCATCTTTTTCTTGATAGAAGCTCATGCTCATAGGATCTCTCTCTTTGTTTTTCAGCCTTTCAAACAGCTCATCATCACCTTCAACTGAGAAAGGATTTGTTTCTGTGTGTGACTGAAATACCTGAAACAATTAAATTATTGCTATCAAATGTAGATAAGTAATATATGGTATATAGGTATGTCTAGTCACTTTCCACATTTATAAACAACAGTTTTAAATTCAGAATAATGAGAATAGACTCTTCTAAAAACTACATTTTAATTTATTTGACAAAAATTTACTGATGAAGGATCAGAATAGACCAAATTATATAGGCATCTCTCATAGACATTGGTCAACCACAATGCAATAGTACCAATAAACTTATTATATTTTTTAAGCCAAACGTACAATGCTATATACTAACCTGAATGTTACAGAAGTCTGTTGTGTCTTTTTGTATTCTCTCAAAGTCTTGTATAAAACCAGTATCCTTGACTTTTTCAGGTTCAATGCCCACATTGAATCCAAAGCCCAAACTATCCATATCACACTTGTCATTCCCGTTGAGGTGCTCTTTAACTGTGTCATCAATTGAAACATTCTGAAAAATATAACATTCACATAGTAACTAAAATATTATACATCAATTTACCATAAGGACAAGCTCAATAATTAAGATGTAGTAAAATTTAGTTCACATCAAACAATCGCTTTTATGAGCAGGAAAAAGTAATAATTATATCATGCCAATGCTTAGAAGTGCATGGCAATTGGTTTTAAGTAAAATTGGTGCCTATTAAAATTTCAATGATAATAGATGCTAATGCAAATACTTTTAAATATTTGTATTAGTTATATTTTTATCCTTAGTAAGTATTCATAACTAAGGATAAAAATATAATTGTAGTCAGCCATTTGACATAGTACATTACTTGCGTCATGTGGTGGTTTTAAATAGAGGTAAAGCAATAGTTCCCAGATTATTATATTAACATAATCTTTTGAATACCTTATTAAAGGTTGTGTTAGGTGAGTCATGTAAATGAATAAATAAATAAATCTCAAATTATTCATGACTAGCGGCCCGTCCCGGCTTCACATGGTGGACATTTTGGCATAAAATGTATTTTTTTTCTCGCAATTATGATAGTCTATATTAATCAGTGATAAAGTAGCATTCAAATGGTGAAAGAATTTTTTAAATTGGTCTAGTACTTTTTGAGCCAATTTCTTACAAACATACTTACATACTAATCTTTCCTCTTTATAATATTAGTATAGATATGACATCATGAAGAAACATCTCTCCCTCTCCATATAGCTCAAATGTAGACTCACATGATGTCCATTCAACTGATCACAATTATCCAAGTCGAGCAGCTCTGCGGGGCGAACAGTGGCCCCAGTTTGGAACTGAGCGTCGTCGGGCATCTCGATGTCGTCCATAGGCAGCGGCTTACGCGGAGACTCTGCCAGCAGCAGGTCGGAGCCGGCCACCGTGCCAGGCACGAACACGGGCGCGTCCGGGTTTAATGGGGAGCTGTTCATATCTACTGAGCTGCTCTCCCACGCTGACTGCAATCCAATAATACACTCATCAGTATTAAGTTTGAAAAAGAAAATACTAACATAAACAACCCAAGCTATGGTAAGAATTACTAATGGCTGCATAGAAATTGACACTTTATAGCACAAGAATAATATCATATTACTAGCTGTGGAATTTAACAAAAAGTTATTATTTATTATCTAAAGTAAAAGAAGCCTAATTTACTCCTATTTACATTAGCTATCTGTCAATGAGAGTCCAGCAGCTTCGGAGATTAGCCAGAACAAACACATATACATACAGATAAAAAGTTTAAAAAACAATATTTCAGTATATGTACTGTGTATACATCCATATGCATTTAGACACTCCAATTTTATTTATTTGTATAGATTTGATATGTTACTGTTTATATTTAAACATTCATTATTTCTATCCATGGATAAGCAAAAATTTATATAATTATATATTTAGAACAATTATCATAATTGGTACAGAAGTGGTAATACTAACAAATACAATGTAAATATTGATTTTTAACAAGATAGAACAGGTTTGTGGTAAGATATTATGGTTTGTTGAAGCTAATAGGGCCACTTAGGCATACAGTGGATTAAATAGGGTCATGTTCCTTCCTATATATATATATAATAATAATATAATATATCCTTACGCCTTCCCACAAGGGTCCACGAAGGGGTAGGCAGAGGTGTATAGGTAATAAATACCCACACACCCACTTTCTGCCAGAGGTATATTTGGTGCCAATGTGACAGATGGAGAGTCCATCGCCGTTACTCAAGCACGACTATACAATACGCCTTTGAATTTCTTCTCAGACGTATGCAGGTTTCCTCTCGATGTTTTCCTTCACCGTAAAGCTCGTGGTGTGACTAATCACTGTACTTAAGTTCAGAAAAGTTTATATATATATTATATTATTATTATGTTCCTTCCTATTACACAGAAAGTTCTAGACCTAGGGCATACTTTTGCATGGGGAATGAACTTATATTATAAATACTAAGGATGCTCAAAACCAAAAAAGAAAGTTAGGATAATGAATGAGTTAGGTGTGAGACTTGTTTCAATTAAATGTGTTAATGATAAATAATGGCTATTATATATTGCAAGATAGGTGTAAAACAGCTGTTACTAACTATATTATTTATTACATAATAACATAAGTAAGTCGTGGTGGCCGAGTGGTTCGAGCAGTTGCCTGCGACGCAAAGGTCACAAGTTCGAATCTCGACTGTACCAATGAGTTTTTCTGAACTTAAGTACAGTGATTAGTCACACCACGAGCTTTACGGTGAAGGAAAACATCGAGAGGAAACCTGCATACGTCTGAGAAGAAATTCAAAGGCGTATGTATAGTCGTGCTTGAGTAACGGCGATGGACTCGCCATCTGTCACGTTGGCACCTAATATACCTCTGGCGGAGAGTGGGTGTGTGGGTTTTACCTATACATCTCTGCCTACCCCTTCGGGGACCCTTGTGGGAAGGCGTGAGGATATATATATAACAATACCTAATATTACCTTGAAAATATATACTACTGGATTTCTCTAATTTATTGCAAATAACTACCAGTCTGTATGCCCAAGTTATAAGGTATGTAAGTCAATTGTTTTCAAGTTAAACAAAGAGACCCTTTTGAACATGTTAAATAAACATTAAGTAACACTGAAACAATGACTGTATTAATACTGTCACTACAGTGAACTTTCTTTTGTTTGGAACCTGTATGGTAGTTTCTTAGCTACAAAATATGGTCTGTCAATTATGAATGAGCCAATGAATATTAGCTGCAACAAATGAAGTGTAGCATTTAGTTCATCTTCTTAAAGGTACAATGTGAAAGTTGTAAACCAAAACACTTAGTTATATAATTATTAGTTCTTATCATACTTAGTTCTTATTGAAATTGTTATCAGCATTCTGCATAGAGTGAGATTCAAACCTTCTATGCAATTATGTTAATTTATATGGCTTATGATATTTAAAACCTAGCAGCCAACTTCAAGACCACTAATGTTGAGCATGACCAGATTCAAATTGTGACAGCTGCAGAATTTCTTTCTGGGCACACTTGATGAATATACGTGGGTTAGAACAATGTCACATTTGCATTTTTATGTTTTGTATGTTTTGAACATTTGTATGTTCAAGACTAAAATTTAACAACAAAACTGAATGACAACTCACATTATCCTGGCAGGGTGTCTCCGAGCGCGGGGGCTCGTCTTGCTCTTCACTAGGGTTTTGATCTTCACGCTCTCCCTCACCCTTGAAGTAATTCCACTCGTCTTCAGAGTCGTCGCCACTCTCAGCTACATTATCCACCAGTGCACCATCGACTTGACCTTCTTCCACTGTTGGAAACACCATAAATACGCTGTATTTATTTATTTACACGAATGTCGTACATTGGTATAAATTATGGTTATCAATCAGGGAACATTCATCATAATGCTCGCAACCACCAAAATATCAACAGGTGACACACCCTTACTAGCAACGTACCTTCTTAGTTGTAAATTAGGATTGAAATAAAAAAAACAGCGTTCGTATCAACGTAATTAATAACGCCGGTGGATAACGTGCGCACCGGTAACGATTTACCGGTCGCGAATTTAAACTTGCGAGACATTCGCGGACGCCATTTCGAGAATAGGGTATGAGACTGAGACACGCCCGAGATCCTAGTCGTGCTGAGGCAGCTCTAAATAAATACGCGTGCACCTGCGGGAATCCTGTGCGTTCTTCCACGTTGGAGGGATGCGCCTTTGGGTGTTCTATTTCCAGAACACCGCTCCGCATGAATCAACACAGAAATAACCTTTCACAAACTGTTTGGTATGTGAAAATAATCAACAACATTCGCTAAAAACCACGTACCGTGAACGGTAATTTCACTGCACTGATTATTATCTTCACTGTCGGTGTAATATTCGAGTCGTAAATATGTAGACAAAAGGCCTGATTACAATAGCAGAGCGGCTATAAAGAGTAGTACAGATCCGTCGGACGTTCAATGAGCGACTGCGAGGGAGACGGGGCTAGTGGGGCGAACGAGAGGGCGCGAGCGGCGCGGGCCGCGGCGGGGTCGACCATGCACACCCAGATAGGGATGCCATGTTATTTCATAATAATAACCAACTCCGATGAAAAAATAATTCACCCTGGGACAGCAACGACAGAGCGAAGCTTACAATTTGTACGAAAAAATTTACTGTAAATATTACGAATTATTTGGAAACCTAAAATTTTTGGATTTTTTAAGACTTGGATTTAGAAAGTCTAGCCCAAAAAGACAAAAATAAAGGTCACAACAATACATTAGTAGATTGTTATACCTACATAAATAAATACCTACAGATTGGTAGGTATTCCAAATAGAATCTAAATTAAATATTGAAAACTTATAAATGTATGTGTACCTTGACAAACTGACTTCTTTTCTAATGTCTAATTAATGTATAAATTATTTTAATACTTAATACTTCTATATGAACATTGGAATTTGGTTTTGAATGGTGTAATACTTTATATTAGGCAACACTCGGTCGGCCGAGATGAGCGATCAGTCACCCCTTGTGTAGGTAATGACATACACAGCTGATAAGCCACAATCACTTCATCATCAACATACAATCATCAGATATTATTATATTCCCATACCTAATCCACATACTGAGACGTGAACGTGGGTGAATGTAACAATCAATAATGCGTGACACACACGATTCATACTTTTTCTTTTGCTCTCATTGAAATGTGGTTCAGTCTAGTGAAGTGAGATTTTTCTTACTACCTACATAAATATCATATAATAATAAAGTTTGACTAATAATTTCATCCAAGCTTACGTTAAGCTCTACATTGGTTACTACCAATTTGGTACTAACATTTACAGCAGTCATATAATACACCACAAATTTACATCTTTCATCATCATCATCAGCGATTTAAAAAACGCTGAAGGCTACAATCTTTTGTGTCAACAATTTTCTATGTATCATCCAAAAGTCAATAATATGATCTATGCCATCCAAAAGTGCGACTGAAAATTATAGCAACTCAAATTTGCAAACAAATATTCACAAACTTATTGCAAATAACTCATTCCAATTTCCCAAGTGTCAATTATCTAATCTACCCCTATGTTCGGCGATTCAATACAATCAACGAAATTGACCATAAAAGTATATTACTATATACAATATGCACGTACTTAATGCCATGCATCTCGTCAATGTTTGGCTAATATCTAATCGTACTCGCGTCTCAAACTCACCAGAAGTGATATATTTACGACTACGACCCGAGTGGTCAAAGTATCACTCACTGGAGTAAATTTTCGCCACTATTGGACATCCTAGCTAGTAAATATTTCACAAATCAACCGAAGGTTGGTAAATTTGTTACATACATTTGAGAACGGTATTGTACATCGGCCTTAAGGATAGTAAGTTGAAGCATTCCGGTGAAAACTGTAATGACTTCAACGTAACGGTAAGTCATTAAGTATGTTACATACCGACGGCATGAGCGGGCGGCGTTGGAGGGGCAGGTTCATGTTTGTCGGCGTCTACATCATCGGCGTCGACCGCGGTCTCTGGTCCGAGGTCTTCGCTGTCGCTGTCTGAATTATCAAGGCCATTGTCGACGCCATTGCCGGCGGGCTCGGTTTCGGCGTCGGGTTCGGCACACTCGCCGACCTCGGCTGCGGGGCCCTCCACTGGCCGCTTGCACGCTTCCGTCTCCATTGCGAACGGAGGCGCGTTCGCCAATGCGTTATCCAGCCTGGACATCATTACACAATAAAAAACTGTTGCATCATTACAACTGTATACTATTTAATCTGTAGTTAATTCCGAGGCATAGAACTTGACTGAAATAGCGCTCTTGGCCATTCCGTGACCATTAGGGTTCATAATATCTGTAATGGCAGTGTATAGTGTTTTATAATAAATAAATAAATAAACTTTAATAACGCGTACTGTAGTAATAAATATTTATGATAGATGCAGATATCATAGAGACGGTACATTAAGTTTTATCTAATGTTATGAACATTGATTGTTAAACAATAAAACATACTAAGGTTGTACAGTGAAAGTAATACTTTCAATTTTTGGCAGTTAGTAGAGTGACGAGTCAGCATCCAAGGCCATCTGCTACATATGAATGTCACGGTTGTACCACAAAACTATACCATACCATCCGAACCGGTTAACGTTATCGCCTCCAGCCGGTGAGGTAACTTGATAAAAATATGCAAGGAATCGACATCTAATGATTAACGTTTTCTTTCATTATCAACAACATTCTTATTCAAGTATTTATGTAGGTTTTGTACAGATATTACATCATGAGAAGATAGTGAGTTTTATTATGGACTTTATATAATATCCGGCCACAGCAACCCGTGACGTACGTACTCAGAGTTGTATAAACATTCGGAGATAATCGGAAAATGACAGCATTCAATGCAGAGGGGCAGTTTCAACTGTGATGGAAGCGGGAATTCGCGAACTTCCCGTTTTATTATAGCACCGACTGACCCTGACGCATTCTTCAAGAGTGTCTAGAGCGACAAAATGTATTTTATGTATCCAGTTCATATTTATATTTGGCAAAACAACGACGCATGTAGAATTTGTGTAGAAAGGAAACTAAATATAAACCTAAATATACTTTGACGTGCGTTGTGATATTGTAGCTTACCCAAGCTCCATGGGCGGGCAGTTGTCTGCGGCGATGTCGCGCGGGTCCTTCAGGAACACCACGATGATGGAGATATTGTCGGCGGAGCCCTGCCGCTTGGCCTGCACGATCAGACGCTTTGTCACCGCTTTCAAGTCATCTGCACACACAAGACATAACCTCATTAAGATTTTATCCTACACCATCAATTGAAATCTATGCAGCCGCTGCATTCACACCTACAGATATTTCCTAATGTCGTTATTATCTTTAAAATTTCAGTGTGTCATCTAGCACAAAGTAAGTGTTGCGAAGTGTATTATGTT
Source organism: Drepana falcataria (assembly GCA_945859725.1). Taxonomy (NCBI): domain Eukaryota; kingdom Metazoa; phylum Arthropoda; class Insecta; order Lepidoptera; family Drepanidae; genus Drepana; species Drepana falcataria. Next base: position 3,143,661 of record OX243925.1, read on the forward strand.
TGCAATTTGTTGCGGCACAATGGTGAATAGCTCCGACGGATATGGAGCAATGATGTTTATGTTTCCATTTGCCACAGCAGCGGCTGTATGTAAGGATGTCCTTGTTCTGTCTCAAGCCTGCTGAGCGTGAGTCACTGCCCACCGCACAGCTATTGTACCCACAATATCGAGTACGTGATGCGCCTATAGTCAACCCGATATCAGCCTCATTTTTTCACAAGCTCGTTATGCATGTCCTATAAAGGTATGTTGAATAAAAGTATTCAGCTTGAATAATTTTATCCAAGTTAGGTGCTGATGTCCCGAAACCTTCGTCAGCCCTCGTTGACATCATGACAATTAGGCGTGACAGACACTTTCATCGACCGATAATTCGCGTGTGATATAGCACGCAAATAATTAACGAGTATACTTCAGCTATTTTTAATTTATTTGGCACTGTGTCATTTGGCCTCAGAAGGGTGCCGAATTAGCTAATTGAATTAGACTAAATATGGCAATGTTTTCATCGTGCGATCAGTCCCAGTCGTCAGACCTGACACGCCTAGTTATGTAGGGTGTGTCGTTAAATAGGTGGTATGACCGGTATTAAAGCGTGCATGCCGGCACTTCGACAGCAGTAACTTGCTTCTAACAGACTGTTGCCACGTTGTCTAAGTACACACCTTAACATTGCTCGCTATTTCGGGGCGCGGTTGCCGCCGCCCTGACTTTTTACCCTGTTTGGTCTGGCTCCCGGCCAGCCGCGCCCCGATTAGGTACATACATACTTTTGATCCAACCTAAGTAAATCGCTAGAAAGTTATTATTTTGATTTATTACTACATGTTCTTGCAGAAAACGTGGAACATACATATATGAAAGTTTAAGTTATCTTCGTGTAGAGACCTAAGCTAATGCATTACACATTCACATAAAATGTTTTAGAAAGCGAAGTTTTAGAGAAAAGTAGCGCTGATATTACCATAAGATGAATCTTTATTATCTCTTTTAATTAGATGGTTTAGTGAGATACAGTACGTAACTACGTAATGGGTTTATGTGTGCTAAAGATGATTGCAGAGCACATTTTCATCTTAAAATATAATTTATTATTAATCACGTACGTATTATGGGGTTGTTACGCTGTATTGTGCGAGAGAAAGATGTTGCGGAAGTGGTGACCGTTTAGGTTTATCAGGTCGACGCTAGGTGATCATCGTGGCGATTACCGCCGGCGGCGCGGCTAACGGTGATGCGAGCGGAATGCACGCAGGCCATTGTTCGCTGCCTCCACAAAAACGGAGCACAATCCACCGGCGCATACTAAGCTCGAAGAACTAATATACTATGCCTCGCACCTGTCCCCTCAGCCGTACACCCCAGTTATAGGCTAAACCTAGAGGAATTCCGGAATGTTATCATAACAAGCGATACTCGATAAATGGGGCAGTACCTACCATGAGGTGCTATTGCAACCATTATCCAAGTGTGTGCGAAAGGGACAGAATTATAAGTGTCAAATACATCTGTCACTTAAATAATGCCAAGTCGGAAGGTATGCAAATTTGGTTTGGGTGGGTGGATAAGTTTATTTGACTCGTATGCCAAGAAGTTTTCCTTCACCGTAAAGCTTATGGTGTGATTAATCACTGAACTTAAGTTCCTAAAACAATCGTGGGGACAGTACAGACCGCCGGGATCGAACTTGCAATGTTGATTAAATAAGCAACTACTCAACCAACTACAATAATACAAATACAAAAATTACTTTGTTCTTTTATTCAACATATAGTTAACGCATGTTGAAAATTCAACGTGAGACACACACAGTTAGGTAAATCATTTACATATTATTTGCAAAATGTTCAAAGTACTTTATAAGAAGACGTGAAATACAAATACATACATATAACAAAATACAGCCTTTATAATTTTTATTGCCTGGCAAAAGGTTTATACACAGAACTGCATAGTATTAACGATGCTATGATGGAATAAAAAGGGTGCGCCACCCCCACCCTTACTGTCTGCTCGCTAGCAGACATAATGATCTATACTTAACTTCCCAACTTTACATCGTACATGCGCTACACCTATACATTTATTTATATTCGAAGCAGTGTTAAATTTCAATGGTAAAATGGTAGAGATAATAAAAACATCTCTTCCATACATACATACACGCCGGGTTCCAAACGGGGTAGACAGCAACACTCTTCTCTCAAAACCGCTTTCGCTTCGTCCACATTCACATCTCGTCTCTTGATACATGCTCGCCGGTTTCGAGTACCATTGACAACCCTTCCGAAGTTAAAGAAATGTTCTTTCAATAATATAGTCTTTAATTGCCATTAACTGTTTCATTGGGAATCGTAACAGCTGCGTCGTTTGTATCATTGTATTTACAATGTATCTGCAGTGCTAACAAGTTCAGATTGCTTTGCCAAAGATAACCGATATATAGAACCAATCAGTTTAGTCCAGTTTATCAACACACGACATTAGAATCCACTCAGGCACTGAAGTGTAAACACTTACGCCGATAACTTGAGTCTAAGACTATCTAGTCTAAATACTAAATCGAGTTCCGTTGGATTATAAAAAAAGGGAATGGTTTATGTTGTGTGGAGTTTACACGAGTAAGCGCCCGTCACATCAATTGACTCGTATGCCATCAGTAAGACGTAACATACGACACATACACTTGATACCACTAAAAGCTTTTCTCTGATGCGACCACTTCAATCCCAACTGAACTAAAGTTCTAATCGCATTCCGATATAATTCTAGAAAATAAATTCTTGATTCTTCACTGGAAATTTTTAGGTCACGGGTTCAATTCTCACCGAGGGCAAATCTCTGTGTTATGCACGAATATACGTATCTTAGTCATATTAAACTTACTATACTACTTCTTTTTATAAATTGTTCAATTGCGTATATTGCATTGAACAAAATGAGCTGAGTTTCGGACCAGTTCAATTTGTATCGCATCAATTCCGAGTCCCAATTCCAAACTACATATTATTATTTTTAAAAGATATACATATACAATTTTCGTAGATAATCTAACCAATCGTGCTTTGTTAGCTTTTTGGTCACTCCGCTACCGCCCGGTTAATCAATAAATTAATTGCAGCTTCATAGAAACCTCTCTAATTGTTAGTACGCACAGCGAAGCGTAATGAAATTGAGTGGGAACTTTCGTGCACGCTCGGCGTTCATCAGTTGGCCGGTAATTGGTTTGCGAGAGCGCTAACACGGCTCGGAAGATGCGAATATGTGTAGGTAGCTGTGAGCCCGACGGGAAGCCTTCTAATTAACGCTGGGAACAGTTGATCCCATTGCTGCCGTAATTGGAAGTCTACTGCGGACTGTCCATGTCGCGCCAGCACCTCTGCAGCCTCGCGTCGCAAATTATATAAAAAGTCTACTTTCTGTACCCTTTCACATATGGATATTATTTGCTTTTCTCTTTGCTGTGGGCGCATTGCCAGCATATGCAACATGCATTGTTTTCTCCTCGTTTTATTATCCAGTGGTTTGAAGCTTCTATCACAATGCGGTATGAATTTAAGCGCTTTAGTAGCCAAAAAGAAGACGTGACTGTGTGGTTTACATAATCATCTGCAAAGCATCTACAGGTTCAAAAGGCCGGTATTTTGTCCTTGTACCAATTTTTCTTAACTTGAGTATAGCGATTGGTCACACCTTCAGCTTTATATAAAATTAAAAAGTCTTGAAGTCTGCATATACCGGAGAAATTTGAATGTGATCACTTCTCAACCTACCACTTCGAAAACCTTCGTGGGAAGGCGTGAAGGATTGCATTTAAATAGACACTAAGAAGAAATATGGACAAACAGAGTTTATCCATCCATTACGTCACATAACGACCTAATTTCAACATTGTTACATGGATGTAGACTATTGTGGCGTGTGAATTGTGAAAGATGAGAATCGCCAATTGCTGTATACAATTCCGGGAAGCGTCACTTTTACTGTATACATTAATATAAGGGGCCACATTGCTACATTAGGGTTATTTAGTTGATATTTGTTACTCTAGTTATATTTCAATCTTTGTTTTCAGTTTGAACGTTTAATTTTCCTAGGTTCCATCGAGGTCTGATCAATATTTACAATGCAGTAAAATGTAAATTCATATTTTAAAAGTAAACCCTTAGTTCTACGCTCGATGTGTTATGGGGATTTGTTCATCTGGTTGGCGATTTAACTTACGCTTCTAAAACCATTCGCCCGATACGGACGATAAATTCTATTTGAATACAGAACGACTGACCAACTGACAGGTGTACTTATTAACCGTCAGTGGTGGCCGAGTGGTTCGAGCAGTTGCCTGCGACGCAAAGGTCGCAAGTTCGAATCCCGACTGTACCAATGAGTTTTTCTGAACTTAAGTACAGTGATTAGTCACACCACGAGCTTAACGGTGAAGGAAAACATCGAGAGGAAACCTGCATACGTCTGAGAAGAAATTCAAAGGCATATTTATAGTCGTGCTGGAGTAACGGCGATGGACTCGCCATCTGTCACGTTGGCACCTAATATACCTCTGGCGGAAAGTGGGTGTGTGGGTATTACCTATACACCTCTGCCTACCCCTTCGGGGACCCTTGTTGGAAGGCGTGAGAGTGAAATATGTAATCGTGCAAATGGAAAGCATTCAAGTACTATGAACATCAATAGGTATATATATATACTGGTTAATTGTACCTGTACTACTGTTTTATCATAACAATGTATTTTCATCATCAATTAGTTCACCGATGACATAAAATTCAAGGAAATAATAAATAAAAAGATAGCAACTACGATAACAAGCTAAGCTCGTTCCGTGAAAGATGGAAAAACATATGTTATCAGCCATTATCTTTGTTGCACGCGCACAATGCATACAAAAATAGCCTCAAGTATTTTCAGCGTATATTCACAGCACTTACCTTCTTAGCGTAGTCATTGTCCATTACAAAGAAGTTCCCTAAAGAATAGGGTAGGTGCAGGATAAAGGTATAATAATCATACTTTTCATAGATAATCACGATATGTTGCGAGTCTAAAGAAAATTATGTTATAATATCAAAGCTAGTACATACATATTGACCTATATATAAAGCGACAATTATATCAGATTCAAAACCGCAAACCAAAATAGAAGGCTTGTGTGTGATGACTAACTCAGACGACCGACCTATATTTAAATACTTATTTTCAATAATATTGTGATTAAGTTTTAAATTTAATTGTGCGGCTGGTTAAAATACAAGAACGTCACAAACGCCAAGTGTTGAGGCTAATATAACATCTACATCCAACTGCAGTAAGTATCATTAAACTATTAGACATGACTGGTAACAATGCCCATGATTGTTAAGTTCAGTTACGATTTAATTATCTGATAGTGTATAAATCCGTTCGTCCATCGACAAATTTATGATACACAAAATATTCGTGTGCTGACTGAGCAGCCTAAGAGAGATGTAGACGGATCTCACGTTCGTAATTGGAGTTGCCCGGCACCTCCTTGGAGGTACATAATATTAATCGAACTACAGGCTAGAGATGGGTAAGAAATAAATAATTAACTTTGTAACTAACACAATACGAGGCAATCGCTCTAACGTCAGACTGGTGTCAATGATCTCTTTGCTCAAAGCATTATCAGACCACTTCAGTTAACACTCGCGCATTGCAAATTAATGTGGACACTTTTAAATTCAGAACGTTGAAATTTGAAATTCGATTTTGCCGCCCAAATACGAACCAATCAGAGCATCCGAGATTGTTCAGAGCATGATTAAATCAATTCGTTAGTAACAACACAAGTTTAATCAAAATCACGAGCGCAGACGCTGGGCCGCCGACCTCACCGTCCAGTCATACTATCTCTATGTACTTATCATACTAGACTAATTAATAAATCTGCCAGCAGCATTATAATAGACTTTTTAATTATTATGGATTACAATAAATAACGTATAACAATTAATCAATGCGGTATATTATTACAGAAATTTTAAAAATGCTACTAACCTACTTAGCATTTTCCTCCATGACGTGCAAAAGTAAGTCAATTTTCTTGAAATTATTTGACGAAGAACTTTAATAGCTTTTTAAAAATGCATAACAACAGTCAAAATTGCAAGTGCAAAATTCAATACAGAGAATCCAAGAACTTTTTTTCAAATAAATTCGTTATGATAAGCGAGTATGAAGAAAGCAATATTTAAAAGAAAGTTTAAAAACAGTAACAAGCAAGAGAAATCACCATGGAAGTTAGACAGTGGCCAACCACACAAAAACAAGATAATTGCACTAAGCGAGGCCACTGCCTATTTGTCATGCATTACGTATGAATCATCTTTGCTGTAGCACGGCATCGTCGGCATCAAACGTGTGTGAAGTCGAATGTGCTAGTTTTTAGCAATCCCAATTAAGCTTTGATAAGTACTTAAATCGGTGTTAGTAAGTTAACGCTAGAAGCGAATATGCTGATAGATTAAATGCACTTCTATAGACGATACGTACAAGCGGTCAGTCCGGTAGGGGCTAATGCAAAACTCTTGTAGCGCCGCAAATATTTGCGAGGGCGGGACTGGTTGGGGGATGAGGTACTAGCGAGAGGTGGGAGGCGAATCAAGAGAAAACTACTTCTAAATAACACTTTGGAAAATTCATTAGGGATATTTATTTCGATTATATATGTGATCCGTTCCTCTTTAAAAAATACGCTCTAGTTAAAATTTTTGAAACTGTAAATAAATGCAATTACAGTTATTAAGTCCACTGCGAATAACACCAATCTGTTCTTTGCATCCGATCCAGTACGGAATACGATTAATGCATCAGCTAGCCAATTTAACGAAGCAATCACGTCAATTTCCGCGAGTAGGAGCATATTGGTTATCGGATTATCTGGATTTAGCTCTAGGACCACCCGTCCGACGGAGCACATACGAGGCATAGCTAACTAGAACCCAACAAGAACGTACATATGTAGGGCCTAGATGTAGATATAAATAGAGGACGCGGATATGGAAACGCAAACGCGGATATTGATAGTTTAATTCTGATAATGTTTTATGCGTAAAACACAGATTACTACACGATTCAAGTTATTTCGATGATGTATAAGAAACACTAGTAAAACATAAACAATTTAAAAATAGACATTTGAAGCTCAAACTTGGAAATGTTTTAAATTATTTGGGTACTTAGTGTTAGATAATTCAGGGTATTTACTCTAATCACATCGAAAAGGCAATCGGGGGCGACAGGCACGCCATACAAGTCCTGTTATATGTCGACATCTGGTCGATATGGTCGATATTAGGCGCCCATTCTGAAATACACCAACAGCTGGGTAAACACAGAACTATTTGTATAGTAAAACGCTATGTACTGTACATAGAGTTACAGAATAAATATGTACGTTAGTAATTGTTACATATTTACCCTGAATATATAATGCTTTACAAATATTTTGGCACAAGGAAATTATGTGATCGGACATCTACAAATGCAACTTTCAAGACTTGGAACAGCGGTTAATGACCTGTCCAGTTAAAAATACGCTCGCGTCTCCCTCCCACGCCGGGTCAAGGGTATTATGCTATTTTATTATGCATCTTTATACCCTGCCCGTACCTAGAATAGAATGAAGAGACAGTGACTTGTGCCCCGTGACGAGTCGCAATTACAATTCATCACATCTCAACGATGCAATCCATCAAATCAACAGTCACGACATCCATCACTACGGCAAAGTATGTTGCTAAATAAAATCAGCCTTACGAATTCTCTATTTAGAGTTTAAAATTATAAGAAATAAATTATGTTTATAATCCAATAAGGTCGTCTCGATTTCCTGGATATAAGATATAATAAGGGAATAATTTTGCCGTGCTTCGATTCTTAATTGAACATCGGCACACGAACGGAGGAAAGTTATCACTTCGTGAATCTGCTAGACTCTTCATCGCGACTTAAATCGTGAGAGAAAGACCTACGGATAGATAAACAGACTATAATAATAACTGTTTGCACGTCGGCATGAAACCCAGAACAAATGGAACGTCAAATTAATAACACAAACAATGAATGTAGTTTTGTCAGAGTGGACTTAACGACTGTAGTTATATCAAATGATGAGTTACAGCCGGTGAACACGTTTATTTATTTGTTTAAGGCCATTAACATAGTAAACCCTAAACACAAGTACAAATACAATGATATTTGATGCAAGATAAGTAAGCGTAAGCACAATTATAATATAAATACATATTTAATATTTTGGCACACAAATCTTTTCTGTACTTATCGCAGAAAATATCAATCAAGCAAGAGGTTGAAATAAATTAAGGTTAGATATTTTGTCAAATGAAAAGGTAGTCTCAAGTAATTCTGGTGCATCCAGTGCATTCACAAGTTTGTTTAGAAGAAGGCTGTTCCCAGCATTTGTCTGCGAATCGAGAGTGAGATTATTTTGGTCAATATTTCTGGCGAATCAAGTTGAAGAGAAGATTCTACCTACGATAGTGACATATGAAATAAATGTGATGTTGCTGATTTTGGGTTATCGCCACAGGCCATTGAGTGGTTAGCGGAGGATAGCTTTCTCGACTGTAAGCGCCGCTTGGTGGGCGCCCGCCTTCGCCTTCTTTACATACAATCGTACATACAGCACCCCGCAGCCTAACACAATCCCCGCGTCCTCCCACATCGCAATTGTCTGACTCACCGACGCGACGGCGCCTGCGACGCATACGGGTTTGTTTACACTCGATACGATTAATAACACTCGCTCAAGACAATTTCAAAAAGGATTTGAAACAATTCATTCCCAGCATTGCATTAATTTACTTAGCATTCTGGCGAGAATCAAGTTTCTTATATGCCAAATGTATTTTGCACACTCCTAGTTCATTAAAGTGACAAGTCATAACAAAGTAGGTCTTATGTATACAAACTGTGCATTTAAATTAATGTCTCAATGAGTAGAGCCGTTTCGTCACGGCCCAGTGGAGCACACATGAATCTAATGAAGCGAAGCAAGATTAAAGTGCCTTCATAGACACCACGTATAAAATAGCTAGCATCTGAACTAATATTGCCTAGTCCGTTGGATGAACTACCGGTGACCTGTACCTGAGCACTTAAGGATCAAATGTACTATAGCTTGAAAACTCAATATACTAACATAGACGAGTCCAATTTAGTCATTGTAAATAATATTTAATGGATGCAAATTATCAGTTGAAGAATTAAGAGTTGAACTTTGGTTCCAAACTCTCGAATACAACATTATTTGGTTTGTACATGTGGAGACGTCCAAGCTATAAAATAAAGCTAAAATAATGAATTCGACCAAGAATAATCTTTTAGAATATGTATTTATAGTAAGTACCCAAAATAATCTTTATTTTTTTTATACAACAAGCAAAGGCAAACAAGCATATGGCCCATCTGATGGGAAACGGTTACCGCAGCCGATTTACGCTCACGATACTGAAGTATCACTGGCGTGTTGCTACTCTGTGTTGGGAGAGTTATAGTGTGTTGGCAGCATAATGGGTTTAATCCCTCTGCTTCCAACACAATGTAACAATCCTCCCCCCTCCCCAAGGAGCTTATTACTGGAAACCTTATTCACCGCGTAGGAACACAACACAAAAAATTGCGGCCAAGGAGGTGTTAAGAAGTCGACGCGGACAGCCAAGACGCCAGAAATGTATGTATCCGTCTATTGTCATGCGGTGGGTCAGCGACAGGTGCATTAGTCACTGCTTGAAGGTCAAAATAAATGTTTTACTCATAACGCTCAATTGGAAAAACGGTCAATGAATTTATACGGGTTCGTGTTTAAACGGCGTCTAAATAAGATGTGCCAAATTTCCTATAGATGCTTTTGCCCTTAGAAGCGTAAGAGAGAGACACCGTAAGAGAAAGAGATTCTAGAAAGCACGTCATTAAATCAATCATCCGTCCGTCCGACCGTCTTCATAAATATTGAATACCACCTAGTACATTGTATTATCGATGTAGTGATATAGAGGCAATCTTCACTGTACGGTCGATTAAGACAAGCGTGATATACGGAATGATAACGTACTGCCTCAGGTGCATCCACGGATGAAATACTTTTTACTCTGCTGAGTACTCTCTTACTTACAGTTAAAATTCACATGTTCTGTTTGTTATATAAATATAGGAATATAGGGTATAGGTATTTACAGTACGTGTTTGCAAACTACTGGTTACTGTACTGGTACTAACCCCAAAGGTTAACGTTTTTTACCAACAGAACCTGCCGGTCCCTTTTTAAAAGCTGTACTATTAGTATGATTAAGTACCTTAAATTGATAAAATTAGTTGCAAGCTGGAATCTTCATTAATGTTCAAAGCAAGTCTGTATTTTTATAATGTTGACTTGCCACATTTAAATTAACATTTTTATCAAAACAAAATTTTCAAAACTTTTTTCAATCTGGAAGGGCTTCCAACGGATCTTCAGTAAATATAAATGGGATCAACTCTAGGGTATCATCAATGCAATAAAATTGATCGTCAATAAATTCTCAGTTACTAGAACCCATAAAAAATTATGAAAACATACATCTCTATTCTTGTAAGGACTAAACTTAAAATCAGGTAAAGGTACTCCTAGCGGTCTCTATAGTATTCTAAACTTGGCTGACTATATTTTTCGTGTATCGCAAGTACATAGCCCATTATTTTTGGCATGCCTAGTCTTATTAAGATAAAATAAAACAGCACACGATAGAATATATATTAGTCATGCAACGTTTTTGGCAAAAGTAGAGTTGGCCTTCAGCTGTAAACTAAGCCTTGGTGTTGGTAAAGAGGTAGGTAAAATATTAAATTTAAACGTACACGGTTCACAGAATGCATGTGCGTGTGCAATATGTATTGGAGGACGAGGACGGGCTAAGAGAAATCGAAACCTCGCTTTATTCTTATTGGGTCAGTTAAGAAATATTCACATACTTCAATGTTACTTTTAGATCGATGGCTTGATTTCAGCTATTGCTCTATGTAAATGTAATAATAATAATATTATAATAATATCCTTTATTGTACACACACATCTACAAAAACAAATATGATGCCAAAAAAAAACAGAGAACAACATGTAGTACGCACAAATACTTATCGCAAAAGAGATTTCTTCCAGGCAACCAAGATAGAGAGAAAAGAAATAGAGAAATAAAAAACAATAGAGTTTGATCCGAATAACTTGTAACTAACTCGAAATCATGTGTTAAAGTGGAACTGCCAGTATAGATAGTGCCATCCACCAAGACCACCAATTTCTAGTCGAAGGTCGCGGGATGCTGGGAATATGACCCGAATCTATTAATTGTAGTATGCGTGTGCAGTCATAGGCAATCAGTGTGTACCGACAATACTCAAACATTAGTGGAAGGTTGCACATTTACACTGTAAACTATGAGGAAGAATAGTGGAGAACGTCTTCGTGGAAGGCACTATCTATAACTACAATTTGATCGCAGATATTCCCTTTGTTTTATATGAGAACGCACAGGTACACTTAAGGCGAGAGCACAAATCTCCAATCGGCTTGGACTATTTTACTTGCTAAGGTTTGTTACGTATTTACAGATATATCCTTATTTTGGAAGTCATTTCGACTGTTCTTTTTTCATGACAAGCCAAAGCTATGGTAAAGCTAGTTCGATACTGTCACGATCTTTCCACGATAATATTAACAACTGCGTTCTAAATTGCTAGAACTTAATTCATCGCAAGTTAGATACAAAAACAGAGGAACCGTTCAGACAGCAACGAGCAAAGCTAATCTCCAAATTCTAGGCACTGATTTCTCGATTATCCCATAAGATACTACATTTATCGATTGAACTAGTAAAAAAATTGCCAATTTATAAAGCTATGACTATTAAACAGCAATTTTGGTTTGCATAGTGTGATAACGATATTAATATTATTGTCCCGTTTCCAATATAGCTTTATTTGGAATCGGCGCAATGGGTAGGTGCGTATAGAGAATTGGCGCCCTAGCCTCCCGATCTATCTCGTGATGGATTAGGCGTGATTTATGATGATAATGTACGTTTCTTCCAGTTTTTTGTATACCTAGTCTAATAAAATTACAAAAAAACCTAATCATGAAAATATATAAGTAATTACTCAGTGAACCCAACTCGGGTACAGTAAGCATCCAAAAAATTATTGCCACAACAGTGCTTATAAACGACTCATGATTGAATTGTCCCGGCAAACATAATACTGAATTTAGCACCATACAGTAGACATACATATATCTAAAAGCTGTTTTACGACGAAATATAACCAATATTTAATGTTATTCTGAAAATACTTTCAGTAGTCAATAAAAGAAAAAATAAGGAAGTAAACAGACATACATTTTACTAGTTATGTAGTCTAACAAGCTGCTCTCTCGCCTCTAAGCCACAATAGTACCGCTATAGTGGTGCCTACATTTTCATTAGGTCCAAATATTGAATCGCATGAGATGTTTTAATAAATTGCAATCGAAAGTCAGATAGAAATAGAAACTGGTATGAATGTAAGTTGATATGAAAAGCAATGATCAAATTACTAAAGAAAGTCTCTCTCATCTAAAGACATGGACACATTATTCAGAATCTAGTATCAATATTTAGAAGCAGAGCGCGTAAGCCTTACACCATAAGTAAAATTGAATTCACATTTCCAGTTGCGAACTGCATTGGTAGTCCACTGACGGAATTATCTGTTCTCTCAGTGTGGGGAGTGGGTTATTTCTGTACGTTTTGCGAAAATCGTCGTTAAAATCGAGCAATATTATGGCCGACATAACTTGCGGAACATCGGCCGCGCACTGGCCACAGGACATCGGACGCGACACTATTTTTTATTTGTGATTTATTGTTTGTATTTTAAATACTTTACAACTCACCAAGATCTCGATCGAGTCAACTCAATTCCAACCAAACATAAGGTAGTTTTCCTTTCTAAATAATGGATTTGATTAAGTCATTTCAGTTATAGTTAAACATTTATTTTATTTTCTTTTGTTCTGCTTATGATATGTTCTACTGAATATGACATTTATTTATTCAACACGTAATCGAAACGTGATGCAAATTTTCAAGATATTAACCCATTTAGCAAAATAAAGATTTAACGAAACAGGACGCTATAAAAAAGGGAATTAAACAGCAGGTGAAGCAATTTGGAAAATGACAATCTCGGGCGCCTCGATGAGGTGATAACTTTTGGCACTTAAACAACCACATATTAGTTAAGAATATGGACGTCATAATATTTAATGCAACCGGAAAAAGGACAAGATAAAATGGACTAATGGATCCGTGCTCTTATGGATTGTTATCAGATGTACATATAAGAGATGGCGTGCTGTGGGCTTACATACAGATGCTACGATAAATTTAATTACTCCTAAATAAAATCCGTGCATGTTGCTATGCATGCACGCTCTATCCGACAATGTTTACCTACCCACTAAGAACTCTTATATTATTGTATTTAAGTCTTTAGAGAAAAATAAATGTCTCACGCCTGAAAAAGCGGTATTCTAAGAGTACGTGTGCAAGAGAAAGAAATCTCCCTAACGATAAAAATCACCAAATTAACGGACCATCCGCTGACTGACAATAAGAAGTAATCGGCGAGTAGGGAGAATAGAAGATGTGAAGGCCTAACTCTGCATGCGCCGGAGGGAGTGTGAGTAGGAGTAAAGAGGTAACAAATCGTTCATCGTCTAATTTCATACAAGATTGCTATAAATGTAATATTCAAAGAACTGTTGATATCTATTTGTTAAAGACACATAGTTGAGGAACAATACGTTCAATTTGTTGGATGTTTGAATACATCTTAATAAGACGGTCGATAGCTTTCGGTAAGTTACTTTTACATCAGAAGGGTTGATGTATTTTTTAAGTGAATAACGAATTGAGATCTTAATGACAGGGACCAGTTGAGCACTTCAAAGCACCAGTTTATAGCTTACTTTGAAAGTATAGAAATAGATCCCCTTGTCATAAACCGTTTAATGGCTTTTGCACTTTGTTCCAAAAATCTACCAGTTTCCTGTCGCCGAAGGAAACGCACTAAATTAAATACTTCAATTAATGTAGGTACAATATTTGTGAACACTACGTATAAGTAGGCTGTCATAATATAACTTACTCATTGACCGGATACTTTCACAATAAATTCGCATATACATAATTCGAAATCCTCTTTGTCCAGACTCGATTTTTCTGATTTGCCTGAGCGATAATGCTGATAATGTAATTACATAAATGCCAAGTTATCATACTTGCAAAAGTGCTTTAAGCAGTACACCACGTTGGTAGATATAGTTACATTACGAAACCTGTGCGGTCTCAGTCTCACAAAAACTTTCTGCCGAAAGCTGCCGGACTGGTCATGTACAATCTGAGAAATCAGCGCCTTCTTGGGAACATCAGGTTGAAATTGTAGTGAGAAAGTATTTGGTAAAACCAAAATGTATAGCTTGTCGTGCACTGTCAACACAGACATTGCGTATTTATACGCCGGCTGTGTACAGGAGGGCGGCGCAAATGGAGCGTGGCTCAATGCTCGCTTCCACTCGTGTATAAATACGAGGAATGCAAAAAGACCGCAAGAATCACGGAAGAATGCGTCGCCGCCGATTCGACGCCGTGCACATCCTATGTAGATGGATCATTACGTATAAAATATGATTAGTGATCGATATATAACTATGTAGTATTCTAGATACAACAATTACCCTTTATTCATAATGACTAAAAAGGCTTTGTTTAAAAGGCCATGTCTTTTTTAAGGTAACACTAGATGTTTATTTGCCTGATAAAGGGATCCCTTTTCTAATTACCCTTCTTCAACAAAAATTGGAAAACAGATTTAAGGATTAATCCGATCGAAAATGTGTGTACGAAAATTATTGGAAAATTACGAGATTTAGGTCAACCACGAGACTAGGTATGACTAATATGCGTAATATATAAATAAAAACTTATTTTGTATTCTCTTATATGATGAATGAGTACCACCAACAGAATTCCCTTTACATTTAATAGCTTTTAGGCTATTGTGAATGATGTCACGGTTTAATTAAACTCAGTTTATACTTTATAGTAAGAGGCAACAATGGGTTGCGTCGGGAATTAACACTCATAAGTTTTTATATATTTAATGATGCCTGAAATAATACTAAACGGCTAGATAGCGCTAAAAGTGCGATATTTACAATAACGCTGTATTTATGAGTTATCCGGATATCCTCTGATCAAGACAAATTTGTATTTTACACATTTATAAATATGTATTTATATGATATAGACATAAGACGCAGCGCACTTAAGAAACACAGGAAAGTAGGTACTAACGACAGTCTCCAATATTCTGCAATAAAAAAATAGCATGAAATTTATTTTAATGGATTAATGATTATTTTCCTCAACCTCCCGCTCTGCACGTAGATGCAATGAGTCAGTGGATACACCTCGGGTCAGGAGGATGGCGAACGTGGGCGTGGAACAACTTCAAACAGGAACCTGTTTAGGTCATGCAACTCATGCAGTGCTATTTAAATCCCAACCCATTTTCTGCAATATCCCTAATGTAGGCATAAGACGTATATGTCAGATACCAGGCGGCCTTCGACTATTTATAGAGCAGATTGAACACCTTTCTGTTTAGTAACCCGTATAGTATTATATAAAGACTAATCCCCGTATAGGTATCAGAAGGGAGAGCGGATGCGATAGCTCCCGACGAGCGAAGATAATTGTAAATGTAGATAAAAGTCAATGTAAGATTCTGTTAACGAGCAGAAATTCATGGCACGCAGTTAAATCGTTAACTAAAATACAACCTATCGTTGTTATAATTAACAAGAGGCAGTAAACGCGAATTGGTGCAAAATATCGGGTATGCTGCCCACACGCTGCATTTCTGCGAGGGCCGCACGCCGTGGGCGGACAACCTGAATTATCCAACACAGGTCCTAGTTACGACTTGTTCGATAACATTTCCATCCCTCGCAATAACGTATAACAGTTCAACGAGTATTTTAAATCACTATATTAATTACCATCATTCAAAATACTTCACGGTATCTAACTTACGACAGTTAATGAACGAGCTATAATCCACGTGGGCAGTATGTAGGAGTACCCGAATTGATGCATTCTGAAATAATGTGGTTCCATCGCGATAGACAATGAACAACATTTAGAAACCTATTGTTTGACGAAAAAGTTCCATTGTTGTTTGTTGAAATTTTAATATAACAACTTGAAAGTGTATTGATTAATTTTCAAATACATACAAGGATCCTATCTGAATTAGTTTGTTTATATCCATACGATACGATACGAGGTTTATATAAATCCTAATTATCGAATTTAAGACAAGATCGTTTTAGGATCAAATTTTCGAACAATATTAAGAAAGTAAACTGTACAATGCCTGATTTTGTATTGCATTGGAATTTT
The DNA here is from genome assembly GCA_945859725.1 of Drepana falcataria. Classification (NCBI taxonomy): domain Eukaryota; kingdom Metazoa; phylum Arthropoda; class Insecta; order Lepidoptera; family Drepanidae; genus Drepana; species Drepana falcataria. The sequence continues at coordinate 3,160,199 of OX243925.1, forward strand.
ACCACGAGCGTTTACTGACACAAATACGATCTTCACAATATTTTTAGAACATGACACGGAAATACCAATGCACACGCTCAATAACTAGTAATTTCTAAAAGACATACATATCCCTATCTACAACGCAGTGTCAAATAATTATACTTATACTTATGCTACCTTGGAAATAACTGTTAATTCCTTCCGGTCCTTGCGGGATAATATACGCGTGGGTTTTATTATGACGAATTAGCGGTGGTGAAGCGGCGCGACCACGAGCAGAGAAAGTAGGAAATGGGCCGTGAGGGCAGATCGTGTGTGTACTACCATACTTGGTGTCGTCATTATGACTCATCGAACGTAAAATTAAATGTATATACATGAAAATGTACTCTATATTCAAACTGGGTCTTAGTTTTTACACAATCCAAATTGAGATCGTGACGGCATTTACAGCTGACTCTACAGGACCTTTCTGAGACGAAGCGCGTGACATTTAAACCCCAGACAGCATGATTCACGAACACGACTCCTCTCTCTTAGCATAGACTATCTTGAGCGGATACGGTTATAAATATTACAGGCAAATAGAAATAGCTCGTTAAAAAGTCTGATACAACGGTTCCAAAAAACATCTTCAAATATTGATCGTGGAATGGGATTTTAAGATGAATACTTTCTCTAGAACGATAAGTAAAAGAACCCCGTTTGCAAGTCACTAATGACCTCGTCCATTCATCATTACTTGATCACAATACTTTTCGGCAGTAACTAGTAATTCAAACGGTAGGTGTGATCTACACTTACCAATTTTACAAAATTGTATTTAGCGTCATAGCTTTAGACATCCTGCGAAATTTTACCATAATTATTTAACATAATACGTTTGCATTTTCACGCAATTAGCGGTTAGTCAGTCGTACAGATAATGGGCTTTTTGTCTTAGTTCTTACGATACTGTCCGACCTCATTAGGTAGCCGATTGAAAAAGCAACGATTTCCTTTATGCGGTCGCAAATCTAGACGTGCAACTGCATCGAAATGACAATCGCTGTTTGACCTTCAAAGTGCTGTAAAAAAAAATCTGTTATTCGGTTTCGGCTACTTAGCTACAAATACTATATTTAGTATTCTGCTACTTGTCGTTGTTGAAAGCGTGGTAAAGGTTTCATAATTTGGAGGATATATATGCAATAATATTCCAACGAGACCACCGCGGCACGTGACACGACACTTCGGAACCGGCATCTGCTGCCCGCCTCCTACCATAATTGCAGCCATTAAGATGAGTCACGCTTAACGACGCGCCTGCGCTCCGCCTGCCTTATCAATTGCAATCTTTGAATCTGATGTCTCTTTACCAATTTTTTTAACTTTCCAGCATGGAAGCCGGCCTATTACTTTTGTCGCCGAATTTAGATGAAGTCCCGATTTGCTAGAATGTAGCTGTGACCTTGAAGGACACCAGGTAACGGGACGGTGTTGTAGACTTGGTGGTCGGCAGAGAAAGCGTCGGTCGTTGTCGTTTCCGCGCCAGGGCCCAGGGTAATGGCGAGCCGACTCCCGCAGTGACGTCAGCATAGCTAATTAGATGGCACGCTCACCGCGCTGTATGCCGTGAACGTATGCGTGAGCAGCCCACAGGATATCGTCGCTTACATCATCATCATACGTGATCCATCTATATGTATTGGATTACCTTTGGCTGGGCAACGTTAATGGCTATGAATTAATGAATAAGACAACATTTTTGGCTAGTAATTACGGTGGAATAACAATACCAGATTGTTCCTGAGTTTTTTCGCTTCAGCAGATTATTGTTGCATCTGTCAAAGAGCTATTATGAAAATTTTCACATTAAAGTCGTCTGCGTTGTATCTTATTTAGGATTAGCGAAGATTTCAGGGACATTTGATAATCCACCGACATGGTAAATCTCATAGTGTGACACATTGAGTTCAGTAGAGGAGACCAATCTCCAGGCCTGTGTTTTATCAGAGGTTATACAGATGCATAAACAACTCTACTCTTTGAAGATCGACTTGCGCTCTCATTGACCTTACTTTTAGATAGTATTGATCTTGTCACTTCTCTTTTCAAAACATCTTTAATGTGTATCTGCTTGAATAACTAAAAATGTATGTAACCAAATAACAAGAGTCGATAGTTTATTAGTAGTATAAAACATACTGAATAGCTTGATTTTTACGCAGCAATTAATAGAATTGTAAAAATGTTTTTTCATCTGCTGTGTGTTTGAGTGGTATGGAACATGCCTAAATAAGGCCGGTTTATAAATAGCGGGTGACGCGATGGGAATGGTGATTTCAAACCGAATAAGCTAACAGACGCAGAGGACGAGAGGAGCAAAATAAAATATCGTGTGACATATGACAGGAGAGCTAATTTAAGCCCCCAGCTAAAGTAACAGGAGCGTAAATCAAGGCGCTCCCTTGCACGCAATGTAAATATGGCTTTGGCCGAGCACGCCTAGCATGCGACGACACCTCTGCTGGTGTTAATAAACCCGACATGAATATTCATCGCATCCATACTGTAGTCAACACGTAACCTGCGAACTAGTGCGGTCTAGAAAAAAAGTAATTAACTACTTTTGAACAAATTGATGGCATGAAAGTATTTGTTGAAAATTACAAACACTCATGATATCATTTGTCGTACTTAATATGCATTATAATGAATTTTACGCGCTAATAAAACGCTATTTCATCTTTTAAACGTTTGTTTTCATTTAACTCCAACATAAAATAAAACCTTATTTATAGCATAAAATAGAGTGAACGTGTCAATTAGATCCATAACTTAAACATACGAATGTTGATATAACACGTCGTCTCAACGAGACGCCATTAGACGCAAGTTTAATGAAGAGCCGTCCGCCGAAGGGCCGAGAGCATGCCGTGCTCGTTTCGGCGCGTGCATAACGCCAAATTACTTTTGAGTCAGCCACTTTGATAACAATTGCTTTCGAACCGATTTCGAAATGCACATAGTTTCGGACTCTCACTCCATCAAAACACGAACACCGGAAACCACGTTACAGGTAACGGTATCACCAGAGGCCGGGGATTATTAAACGTTCTCCTTTATTGCTGAGATTGCGATGCACTTCAAATGGCATTAAAACATTTCATTCAGATTTTATAATACATATTTTCCGATAACTATACTTTAACGATATAATATCGTTATATGAACAAGCGAATGAGGTACCTATGTAAGTTTAGTGAGAACTGGCGCTCTATTCACTCTGCCTACCCCTTTAGGCTTGGCGATGTATATGTATGCATATCATTATAGGAAAGTATGTTGTGCTTAAACGAAATACGTTTCAAGAGAATTATATATATTGTAATTAATATAATTAATATATTTAAAAAAAAATATTATTTAACGTAAGGGACACAAGGAACACTTATTGAACGTCACATACTACATATAAATCTATAGTTACCACCGCTTCCAAGAAAAAATCCTTTCAGGAAAAGGAACAGAAGTGCAGATATATATACATACTAGTTGTCCCGCCCAGCTTCGCTCGGGTGAAAAAAAAAAAGATGGTGGCGCCACCTATCGGGTCCAATTGTGAATCTAAACCATTCCCAGATCCCCTTGAACACACACACACAATTTCATTAAAATCGGTCCAGGCGTTTAGGAGGAGTTCAGTGACATACACACTCACAGAAGAATTATATATATAAAGATATACAGTTGAGTTTAAGAAACGGCGACGGACTCGGAATCTGTCACGTTGGCACATTAATATCTTCGACAAAAAGAGGGATTTTGACGCTTCTGTCTTAATTAGTTAATCGTCAGGGAAAAGTAATAAAGGACATCCACAGAAAAACAACGCTCATACATAAATCATGTGTTATAATAATAACATGAGACCACGAGAGTCACATTTTGCACGCTGTTGGGTATTAAGCTCAAAAACGGTGCTTTAACACAGTAAATAAAATTTACTGTCCGCTATTCTGGACTCATGGCAGTCACGATCCGGATCCAACGTGGACCATTATTCACACGTTTACTTTACTAGCGGTGTGGGGTGAGCTTTAAATATAATGGCCAAAAAAGGATTCCACATTACAACATTAGAGTTTGTAACCTTGTCCAACATGGAGTTGGAGAAGGTTACAGACTTGTCCCAAGACAGTTGGCTACCTCCGCAAGGATCAATATTCTTAAAATTTCTATACGGAGTTTGACTGTAATATATCAATGATCAGCTTTCAAATAAAAATTATCTTGTAAAATTGCTAGCTATATTAAATCGTGTGATAAAGGTATGCTATTCAAATGTGTGTGCAAGCTCCCTGAAATATTATGAGGTGGCACGCCGCCGAAGCCCGCTCGACCATAGCAATCAACTTTTCTATGGTCTACTTGAAAACACTACAATTAAAACGAGCAATTCGTGTCCTTTTGCGTGCACTTTTTTAATAAAGTATCAAATAATTAATCCAGTCCATGTTAAAGATTGAAATATTGTGCATACATACCTACCTCTTGAAAGACTTGGCGTGAGGATATGTACATATGTATGTACGTATTGTAACTTTGTGTAGCGTAGATATTATAAAGTTATATTATTGTTAATGACAATTTTAACCACACAGCGAGCACACATTAGAACAAAAGTAAATGATATCACTCGTCACTCCCGGTACATAATCGATTGAAATAGGTGCTCGCCTTCACACCACGCCCAATGGGGGACATTTCCTCACGTAGTCGATCGCCAGCCCTCATTCAAGAAACGGGAGCTACGTGCATGCAAACAACACTGTCACATGTCAACAACACTGGATAGTTTAGACTCTAATGCTGGTATCGAATCAATATCAAATGATATGTCATTGCGGTAAAACAAAACAGTTCATATGGATATAGAGACAGTTAATTTAGATTAAAATACCATATTAATCTTATTATATATAAGATCTAATATATCTATAATCTTATTACATTTGTGACTCAGCTTCACATCTAAGTTCAATCTTTTATTCTATTTAAGGATGAGAAATCGCAGGATCTCGTTCCTCATAGACATAGAATCGAAACAAACTACGCAGGAATCAACTCATCACTAAACCAACTCAACACAATACATGCTCGTATATTAGCCACGAGTCATGTAATAATCTGGCTTACGCCCGTGTATTGGCAAGCGATTACCATAAGCTCAACAATACTTGTACTATCTGTACGGCTAACCTACTGACAGCACAATCCCAGGGTGTTCTTTTTAACAAATTCGATCGCCGAGCAGAAGTACAGTCAGCTTCAGTTTGCGCCCTAAATAGTTTAAAAACGTGTGAGTAATGCCTTGCCTTTAACCTTGAAACTGTTCACAGGCTCAATGGCCTGCTCACAATAGGTACCATAATGGTATTTTAGAAACTCACAAACTAGAGCGTTTTGTTATGTTTCCGTAATTCTGAGTTACAAGTTTTTTTCCCCAAGTATAGGTTTCTTTGGATATCTAAAAAAGCTAAACCATCTAGTTAAAAATATTACAACTGGGTAATACCCAATATATGCGCTTATTGTTATACAAAGAGCAAACTAGCTTTAAGGTACAACGTTAAATACCTCTATAAATGTACATGTAAATGCTGCCTTTTTTACTTGGACAGTCCAAAACATATAAAAAACTCAATTGAAATGTTAAATGTAATCTCATAATTCGCGCGTATATTAATTAAGTTCCGTTCCTTGTTAGTGAACTTCTTTTTAGAAATTTTGAAGAATTTTAATTCAACGTAAATTAATGCGCATAATGCAATAATTAGCTAAATATATAAGATTATGATCATAGTCCCAGACAATATTTTAAAAATATTAAAAATAAAATTTTGGATTCTTTAAATAAAATATTATAATAAATTCTATACGTTAATCAAGTATTTGGGATAAACGAAACGGCAACAGGATCGAACGAACACTTCTTAATACATATCTATTTAGCATTATGCTACTTATCGGAAACTTTTAAGCATGTTCTATTTAGTCATCACTTATTTCTCTTACAGTCAATCTTATTTTGACTGTATAAGTCACCTCTATCCCAATAAGACGTCTGAAGTTTGAGGTTTATTCTAGTGAAACTTATAAATGCTCTCGGGTTCTTACACTGAACTTTCTAACGAGATGAAAGTAAGTTAAGTAAATGGTAAAATATAATATTAAAGTAATTAACACGCGGTAATACGTGATCAATGTACCAAAGCAACAAATTTAACATCTCTTTATAAGTTAGTCATTGGAATACATTAAATTAGAGGAAAGGCATGGCGATGTTTAGCTCGCGTGACGCTGAATGAATATAAGAGTGTGCTGGAAAAGTAAGAAGAAATCTTCATTTTATCATGACTAGTAAAGTAATTTAAATAAAAACGATAGGTAATGGCATGCGCAATAAACACTGCAAATTTAATACGATAGTGATACATGGAGAAATTGAGATAATACTATACTACGATGTATCTTATCAATTATATGATGCAGTTTAAAATCGATTATAGTGTAATGGTAGAGGCCATGAATTTGTAATTGTATCAACAACTGGTATGAATACTACACTAGCCCGTCCCAGAGGCTTCACTCGCTTTTATATAGATTTTATCAATGAATTCAAGTTGTACTACTTTTTTCTAGTACTTTATCATTTTCAATATCCATATAGAATGCAAAGTTGATTAGTTGAAGAGTTTTCGTGAAAACTTCACAAATAAACGAACGAAAAGCACAGTTTATCATTTATAACATCAGTTAGGATAAAAATGAAGGCCGAATGGTATAAGTAAAAAAAAACAAGCAAGATGGGGGATATCATTGTCGTACCAGCGAGATTATTAACGACACTACTCCCACGGGATATGTTGGATTCAGGTAGGGTGTGGCAGGGGTCGTGATGTTACACCGCTAGGATTCAAACTCGTTACATTGAGGGGATCACACACGTATACGCGGATAGTAAGAAAATAATACCATATACATAGGTTAAAACAATACTGACACCCGTAATGTAGGTACTACTATCCAAGCCAAATCTAAATTCCATTAAGTTTTACCTTTAACTAAAACATCCTTAATCATCCTTATTCAGGATATGTATGTAAATATAGAGATGCGGAAAACGTCGTGGTGGCGTAGTGGTTTAAGTGGTCGCTTGCAAAATCCAGATCATGGGTTCATACCCGTCCGCCAGTCTGTACCAACCGATGTTGTGCGTGTTCCTCAAATTAACTACAGTGAGAGTTACCACGAACTTCACGATGAAGACAAACAACGTGAGGAAACCTGCATACATTGAATGAGCTCCGTCAAAAACACATGCCTACCTCCTTTTAACGCTTGTAGAAACACGTGAAGGTAAACGTATAAAATACTTACATCACTTAGTATAAGTTAATAAGTGAAAGATCTGGGAAGTCAGAAAGTGAAACACAAGTTTTAAACAGCAATATACATCATCAATCCAACACCACGCCAACGCCAAGATTGCAAGTCATAGTTAAAAAGAGTTCAACGAGCTTATCATTTTCTTTAATGTTAAAATGCTTAGAATGCATTTAGTTTTCAATAGCAATGGGTCAGTGTCATTAGAAACCTCTCTATGTCCAATTCTCATGCCACTTAGCTTCACATCTACTCTCATTTCGACGTCACTTGTACCTATATACCATCATGCAGTGCTACATGGAGGTAGGCCAAGAGACAAGAGTGCTAGATCTCTCTTTACACACATACCTCTTTCATCAGTCACTTCGTACATGCTATTGACGTTCTCATCCTTGAGAGTCCGAATTGATCAAGGTAGTTGGAACAATTGTTATCGTTATATGTGAAAGTTATCCAATACTTTAGATACGTTGTTTGAATTAGGCATATTTGGTATATTGTTTGAATTGATATATTATTTTGACGATCTCGTCGGTGTGTTTGGCGCAGTAAATGGGACCAGCATTCCGGGTTTGATTCCCACATGGAATAAATAAGTGTATTGCAAAACTTGCAAAGCGTAGTTATATTTCTACCGCAACCAAGAGATATACCCATAATATTAAGGAAATATGTTAAAGCATAGATAACTTCAACTTTTTAACAAGCCGTACGTTCCATGTTTGCATAAAAAATCAAAGGTGCATAACGAGGCGCGCATTGAATGTGTAAAAGTACTTACGTACAACTATCTTGTTAGTAGGAGCAAAAAAACTATTTTAATCCCTTTGCAAAGCGACGAGGAAATGCAATTTCAGAATATTTCAGGCAGGTTGCCCCAGGTCGGGCGTCGGCGAGCAGGTCGTATAATATAATAACTTATTCATAGTAGCTACTATCTATACGAGCAGGCGCGGCGAGCGGCGCACATTGGGGGGTTGAAACCAAAGGGGGTCGTCGACCGCGCCGAGACGTGACGTCACCCGCCCTACAGCTGTCTATGACGTCACCATGTCGCCCTCACGGCGATGAACGCGACAAAACAAAACGCCCTCTAATCCAAAAACGTTAAGATCCAATCTCTCGCCAAACACAAAAGTGTGGTTACCACATGTCCTCGTGTTTGATATTAACACTCGATATCGTGCGGTTAGTCATATGACGTAAGTCAACACTCGAGTCCCGATGAGAACTTCATTAGGTTCATCGCTGACAAAACAAACCTAGTGACTGGTATACCTAATATATTAATATCATACTATATGATAAGCTGTTGAGAAGTAAACACAGTTACGGTACCCACAGAAACTGCAATACCACGAAGGTTGTTCAAGTTATCGGATAAGGAAATACTATTTTACTAATGGCAAACAAAGAAATAATATATATAAAAAAACACTGAATGTATATCAGTACAACGCTCAACTAGTGTGTTCAAATAATTAATTGACCGCATTGGCAAGACGAGACATTAAGAAGAAATCAAAAGGCATAGAAAGTACCGTAGCAATGGGTAGCGGGATCGCCATGACTTCTCATCAGACTGCTGCCGGCCGGCGACCGCGCAGTGCCCGCATTACTCTCAAAATTGTACTCTCGAATAGCACAAGAATATTTCACTAGCAACTGTACTTAATGATAGTACAGATTGTAATAGTCTGGGAATCTAGCGAACAAAGTATTTAGCGTGCAAATACTAGATTACCGCCAAAAGATAGTCTACACAATGAATGCACGAGCCACAATATGCAAATATCGCAGTGTTCTGATCAGACAATAAAAGAGTACAAGTACTAGTTGGTACTTAGAAGAGTGACCGCCGAGTTGCTTTATTCATTTCCCAGTATAGCCCCCTAAAATGAACGGAGCTTTACATCACTTTGATTCATAGATGACTAAGACGATGTTTTTGTAATAGCGCTGAAACGAGGCCCACGCAAATCATGAGCCATCTTTGGAATTTGTAATACAGACGCTGTGTCATAAAAAAATACGTTAACATACCTACCAACTGAATTTCAAAGTACTGAGTGTACGTTCAAACTATTAACTGGAAAAGGTTGTTAAATTTTTAAAGATTATACATATCATCACGCCAAGTCCCCAACGGGGTAGGCAGAGAGTATAGAGCGCCAGTTCTCTCTAGACTTACATACCTCTTTCGCTTCGTCCACATTCATCAGTCTCTTCATACATGCTCGTCGGTTTCGAGTACTCTTAACGTTTCAGTCCTTGAGAGTCCGATCGATTTGATCCAGGTAGTTGGACACACTTTTGCTTTGTATATCTGTTTCGTCAATCTTTCTTCACTCATCCTTTCTATGTGCCCAAACCAACGTAACATGCCTTTCTTTACAATCACGCCCTCATTCACGCCAGTTGATATGCGAATCTCTTCATCGCGGATTCGATCTAATACCGTTACTCCGCACATTTTTCGAAGAGATCGCATCTCAACTGATTTTAAAGATTATCACCTAGCTAGATGCTATCAATACAGTTTATCCTAAACTACTTACAAAAAACAAGAGACAAGTTAAGTGCAAGTCCTGACAAATCAGTTGTCCTACACACAATACAACATGATGTAAAAACCATTGAGTGATTGGCAAAGAGCGTTCCGCAAGCGATGGAAGACAAGCCTCGACACATATCGGCTGCTAACGACCACATTAACACGGCAATCGCTCAGGTGGTCCTTTGTATAACGACAGCTCAATAGTACATCTGTCTTGTCTAGACTCGCTGCGCCACAATGAGGGCAATTGCACCAACTTGCGGATTACAAAGCTGCAACGGACCACAGATCCAATTAATTAAGAGCACAGATGAAAAGAGTTTTCATTCATTCCTCTCACACTCAACAAATATATATATATATATATATATATATATATATACATACTCGTTGTGCCCAGCAGTTTCAGCCGAGTTAAATTCATTTTTATGATTACTGCTGCGCTCCCTCGGGTAGTGGCATGATGATCGTATATATTGCCAAAAACCTTCGTCAGTAAACGGGCTATTTAGATACGGGTTTAAGATATTACTTCCTACAAATTAGACTCACACCTTACCTCTTTACAATAGTCGTGTAGATATTTCGCAACACGATAACTTTAAAATGCATAACCCATCCTATTGGTGGTCTCATAAGATTTTTAAAACCTCGTATGGCAGCAACGCACAAATCAGTTTGGTCCGTTATTATAATGAATTTATGAGCAATTGTCGTCGATGACAGGTTATCGATACCATCTGTTGGTTGCGCATTTCTCCTAACATATGGCGGGGACGCAAAACCGATGCGAGTATTGAGCACGATCCATTTGTAGCAAACCAAGGCACATAAGATACTTACTCGTTTTGGAGATAGGAGTAAATATCCTACAGTCTATGTGAGTATTATTAATACTATATTATTGTTTAAATACATAACGTAAACGTACGGGTGTTTATGAACAACGTAGGATACCTTTTTCAATTTACTTATGTATATACTATAACATTATACTAAAATTAGCATGAATATAAAAAGTTTTAAATTCTTCGTATGGTCATGCGGCGCTAGAACCGGCGTAAGCTTACAACACACATTCCGCCTTTCTCATCTCTGATCTACCAAGATCATCGTAGACAGATCTTATTTTAGATGTTAGGTAGCAGTGATGTCCAAGTAGTTTCAGGATAAAATCTTTTGCATTTCGTAACACATATCACCAATTCTAATGCCGAACCTTTGTGTAACGCATTGATTGCTATATATGGGCGATGAAATAGGTAACCACAAATACTTCGAATGAAACAGCATGTAGAATGTAAGTTACATGTTCGAGAAAGTTGTAATGATACCACCTAATCATATGGTTACAAAATAATAAGAAAAACTGTTACAACTACAGTAGTGGTTAGTATTGGCTATGGCTTAATTACATAGGCGGCAACATCAAGAATAGCGCAATATGACCGACAGCGACCATTATGAGAAACTATGTACATAGTTGTATGTTTGGCGACGCCATTTCACATGAAGTCCAGTATTTGATTTAAGTAAAGATATAAAGACTGCAACGGTCGTCAAGTGAGTTATTTATTACACAGTAAAACGCTTAAAATAGCATTTAAGAGCATCGTGCAATAATCCCATTTCCACGGTAGGTTCGTAGACCTCAGCGGACGGTGTGGCGAATGTAACGCGCCGCTGTCGGGTCTCGCGGCACCTCGCGTGCACATCCGCCCATTGGGGATCGTCTTTATTAATTGGAAACATTGTGACCACCTATTTACTAAATAAAAGATACAGCTCCAATGTATTTATATAGTAATAAAGTCATGTAGGGATTAACTTCATTCATTAATTGGTCTCACCGCCTTGGATAGTTTCTCATCATGCTAGAGTTTTGACCGTATGCAACCTAATAAGGATCAATATAAAGTCATAGAGTTGGTAATAGTTTATAAATCCAATAAGAAACGCATCGTACTTCAATAATGTGAAATGGATCGTTTACTATACTTCAAATAGTGATACAATGTGGTGCATTTCAGAATTCACTAAATCCAAAGGCAATAATAAATAATTCATCCATCAATTCACCATCGATTCACAAAATTGTATTGATTGCAGAAATACACCACAATGAGGTTAGGTAGAAAGCCGGCCGGCAACCGGTGCATAGAGACAGACGGCAATCGAACGAGGGCGCGAGCCGGCCGGCGACGCATCGTTGTGTTCGTATACACTCACATGTATGCAGCACGCAGGGGTGCGAGCGCCGCTGGTGCTGGGCGGGCGGCGGAGTCACTCACTAGATAGAGCGCGAATTGCGTGATGCAGAGATATCGCGATGGCCGTACGCGCGGCCGGTGTCTCGGGGACTGGCGAGTGGAATCGTCGCGGGCCCGGTGCAGCGCCCGAGCGCACCCCTCCGCCCCCCCGAACATCCGCGCAACGCGCCCTCCACATGTTGCCGCCTCTACGCCTCGCACCTTCTGCCTGTCACCGCTCGTAGAAATCACCAGAATGCACTGCCTCATGGCTGCACCACTAGGCTTGACAGACTAACTGATTTTTTTTTCAACCACGCGCGAATTTAAATTTCATTATAAGAATTAGAAAGATAAATCAACGAAACCTTCATAAAGCGTTGATATATGTATTGACATTTCCGAATAGACATTTTTGGAGCTGCAGGAGTATTGGCTTCATCACAAATTCTCATTGTTGTTAGATAGGATCCGGTTTCCGTAGAGCCAGAAGGTAAGAAGATATTATAGTGAATAGCGCTAGCACTATTAATATTAATATATCTAATACTAATCTAATAGAATCCTAGATCAATTTGATCGGACACTCAAAGACGGGAACGTCAAGAGTACTCGAAACCGGCGAGCATGTATAAAGAGGCTGATGAATGTAGACGAAGCGAAAGAGTGATGCAAGTCAGGAGAGAACTGGCGCTCTTTTCTCTATACCTAGCCCGTTAGGGACTCGACGTGAGGATATGTATGTTACAATTTTACTTACCTTGACACTTTACACTTTGTCTAGCTTTTCACACCCAGATGACCTGGTTGGAGCTTATTTAGTACAGGTTTTCGGTTTCATAGTACTTATGTTTAAAACAACAAGAAATGGAATAGGAATACTCTAAAAATTTATTAGAATACTCAACTCGCAGACGTTCCAGTTCAATTATAATAAGTCTTATACAAAACGAAAATTTAATAATTAAAGAAAAATATTCCAGATACTGCTTGAATTAAGCTAAGTCCCAATTTTCCGTGGAAACAATGAAAGGGAGTGATTAAGCACAGAGTGGCAGCGAGCCTACGGCGGGCACGCTTCACCACGCTTTGCCGAAACTTCGCACTTCGCATTTCTACTAGGAACAATTCATAGGCCCACAAGCCGTGAAATTGCCCAAAAACTGACGTCACTTCATTGCTAGTAAAAAGTCTGAGAGTTCCATAATCATTATATTTTCTGTTCACGTTATATAAGGTATAAAATCATTAGAAAGCGTCTTTGTCTCGCGGTATGTGCTTATGATTGTATATTTCATCTATTTCATTCTAATTGAACTTACAACAGTGTATGATGTTAAAGTCATCACGTAAATACATAGTATATTCATGATGGTGACAAGCTATTTAACATCCTATAATGCTACGAGAGCATATATGACATGGAATATATACTGAATTAAATGAAGTAGAAAATATATAGCAACAATATTGCACTTTACGCAATACCAGATAGTAGAGTAGTAGACAGTAGAGATAACAGATAGTGCATTAATTAAGCTTGAGCTAACCACACACAATGTTGGAAACATTGGGTTGTGTGTTCGTACAACGTAAACGTTCTTACAGTGTTGTAAGTTCCATTAAATATAATTGCCGGCAGTTCTCATCGTACGGTAAGCCTTTCTAGCAACAGCCTTGCTTTCGCCAAACTTAGAAATATTTTGTTATTACAATTGTTACTTGCACACGCGAGTACTACCAAAATCTATTTGCTTGAAGAGCCAAAATTTTATCGTGGCATGCTATCTAAAATACCGAGCGCCAGATGCTTGGAGCACTGTATTGAATGACGATATGAAATATTATTGTGTTAACCGAACTGATGAACAATAGAGACATTACAAGGTAGCCGGATAAGGCAAACTTTGGCTAATATAACTTCGTGAGGAATCTCAATGAGCTGGCGTTGTCGCGGACCCGCACTTCTCTAGACTCATGCCTCATAAAACTCCACTAGATGCTATTGTACTCTAGACGAGTCGTGAGTCATGCCCGCTAATTCATAGTAGGTATATTTCTATAAAACACGTTATTATAAATATCTTGACGAATTGAATGAAAGCACTGAAAACATTATAGAAGAGCAATTTTCGGTTAAAATGTACTGCATCATCAGGTTGTTTATAAAAGGCTAAACGAATATCTGATAAATATTGATAACAAGAACAGTTAGTCAGCGGATGTCACGATGTCTTCATTTAAAAGGCGATAGCCTCTGTCGCCAATTACGGGCTATTATTCATTCGTGTGATATTTATTAATAAGTATTATAAGGTACCTGAAAGTCATTCAAATCAAGAGCTTATAAAGTGATAATTATTACTCAAAAATTAAATTAATAAGCGTGTAGTATTTTTCAGAATTCAAAATAGGCGATAAACAAACAAATTATAAATTTGCTAGCTAGCTTACCACTCCCCATCCAACAAGAGCAGACTGTTGAATCTTAATAATTTGGAGGCCGGGTGTACAAAAATTGCGCGGTCATTGAACCAACGTCCGCAAAAACAACAGTCTATTATGCAAGTGCGTCCCGCGAACCGTCCGCGACGCGGTCGCGTGCGTACACGTGCCTATCATCTCTATCATCTCAACCCAATTACATATCCACAACAACGACCCCATCATCACCGTGTATAAACACCATCACCACCTCTAAAGCCTGTATCAATATGTTATGTTCTCATACACTCATATCTAATGACCTCATACACACAGTCGCCAGTCAGTTATACAGAGCCGTGTCAGCTGGTTCGAGTAGGTACCTGCGAAAAAAGATCCAAGTTCGAATCCCGACTATATCAATGAGTTTTTCAGACATTAAGTAGGTATTTTCGTGCATATCATATTCTACATCACTTGGTGACAATTTTTTTGATACCGAGCATAGTCATGGCTGTGCACAAATATTGGGCAAGCTAAACAGAGTACGACAAACATCACTATATACTTCGCGGTACTCAAAACATAAAAGTCAAAATATTTCACAAAAAATAAACCTACTGCGAACTGGATTTCACGATCGAAAAGTTTGCCCAATAAGGAGGCGCATTATACGAAGCCTTTTGGGAGAGCCTTATTTTTTTTGGTGTAACGAGTTCTCACCAGTACAGGACGCTGAAAAGTATTTTCACAACTTGCCGACTTGTTGGTAAAATTTAGACTCGATATGGGTATGTGTAACAGCATCCTGGCGAACCCTAATTGTGATGAAATAAGGTGAAGAGGTTTATCCAAGTTATATTAGTGTAGATTTGAAAAACGTTAACACTAAGGTGACCTCACGAGTGGCATAGTCGGCGTGCGACAAAACTCGTTAAATAAAGAAAAAAAAAAACTAGTATAACTGAGTAAATTTTAGGCAATTTAATGCTGTTGTCTCAGGGCGACATCGACACCAGAAAAATATTATACCCTTATAGACCCTGAACTTAAGACTTAACTTAAGGAGTGATTAATCACACCAAGAACACGGTGCAGGAATACATCGTGAGGAAATCTGCATACAAATGAGAAGAAATTCAAAGACACATTCTAGTCGTATTTGAGGAACGACGATGGACTTCCTATCACGCACGTTGGCACCCAAAATATATCCGGCAAAAGTGGGTGATGTTAAACCTCTGCCCACCTCTTCCTTGTGGGATTGCTTGAAGAAAAATGATTGCCTTATGTGAATAAAGACATGTTTTTAGTGAGTTTATTGTTTATTTATAACACTGTAATAACAGCGTGGCAGAGATTGCACAGGTCTAGTGGATTTAGTAATATGTTTAGAAAGATATATATAATACTAGCTGTCCGCCCCGGCTTCGCACGGGTGCAATATTGATACTAATAATAATGTAAAAGATAAAAATGGTTATGGTGGTATATCCGTTAGAGATAATTAAATACAATCGCGTACTTTTATATCGATTATTTGAAGATATACTACTCCGTAGTACATTCATTTGATCTATCTCGTAAGGTTTACCCAGCGTTTGCGATTTAAACGCACAAAAATATGTGCCTATGATCATATTACAAATCTTTGAATATTTCGTTATTAAAATAAGAGAAAAAGAATTTGGAATTGTCTTGGTTTCCGATTTTCATTAATATTGTTTGATATTTGAGCGTTTTTATCTACATCGTGTAAGGAATACTACCAAATTTCAAGGCAATCGGCCTTAATTTCTGAGATATCCTAATGAGTGAGTTCACAAATGAGATCTCCCTGCACTCCACCTTGCGGATGGAGTTTCATAAAATCCGTTCTTAGCTGACCTCTACATCGCGTAAGGAATACTCCTACCAAATTTCAAGTCCATCGACCTTATAGTTTCTGAGATACCCTAATGAGTGAGTTCACAAATGAGATCTCCCTGCACTCCACTTTGCGGATGGAGTTTCACAAAATCCGTTCTTAGCTGACCTCTACATCGCGTAAGGAATACTCCTACCAAATTTCAAGTCAATCGGCCTTATAGTTCCGGAGATATCCTAATGAGTGAGTTCACAAATGAGATCTCCCTGCACTCCACCTTGCGGATGGAGTTTCACAAAATCCGTTCTTAGCTGACCTCTACATCGCGTAAGGAATACTCCTACCAAATTTCAAGTCAATCGACCTTATAGATTCTGAGATATCCTAATGAGTGAGTTCACAAATGAGATCTCCCTGCACTCCACCTTGCGGATGGAGTTTCACAAAATCCGTTCTTAGCTGACCTGTACATCGCGTAACGAATACTCCTACCAAATTTCAAGTCAATCGACCTTATAATTCCGGAGATATCCTAATGAGTGAGTTCACAAATGAGATCTCCCTGCACTCCACCTTGCGGATGGAGTTTCACAAAATCCGTTCTTAGCTGACCTCTACATCGCGTAAGGAATACTCCTACCAAATTTCAAGTCCATCGACCTTATAGTTTCTGAGATATCCTAATGAGTGAGTTCACAAATGAGATCTCCCTGCACTCCACCTTGCGGATGGAGTTTCATAAAATCCGTTCTTAGCTGACCTCTACATCGCGTAAGGAATACTCCTACCAAATTTCAAGTCCATCGACCTTATAGTTTCTGAGATACCCTAATGAGTGAGTTCACAAATGAGATCTCCCTGCACTCCACTTTGCGGATGGAGTTTCACAAAATCCGTTCTTAGCTGACCTCTACATCGCGTAAGGAATACTCCTACCAAATTTCAAGTCAATCGGCCTTATAGTTCCGGAGATATCCTAATGAGTGAGTTCACAAATGAGATCTCCCTGCACTCCACCTTGCGGATGGAGTTTCACAAAATCCGTTCTTAGCTGACCTCTACATCGCGTAAGGAATACTCCTACCAAATTTCAAGTCAATCGACCTTATAGATTCTGAGATATCCTAATGAGTGAGTTCACAAATGAGATCTCCCTGCACTCCACCTTGCGGATGGAGTTTCACAAAATCCGTTCTTAGCTGACCTGTACATCGCGTAACGAATACTCCTACCAAATTTCAAGTCAATCGACCTTATAATTCCGGAGATATCCTAATGAGTGAGTTCACAAATGAGATCTCCCTGCACTCCACCTTGCGGATGGAGTTTCACAAAATCCGTTCTTAGCTGACCTCTACATCGCGTAAGGAATACTCCTACCAAATTTCAAGTCCATCGACCTTATAGTTTCTGAGATATCCTAATGAGTGAGTTCACAAATGAGATCTCCCTGCACTCCACCTTGCGGATGGAGTTTCATAAAATCCGTTCTTAGCTGACCTCTACATCGCGTAAGGAATACTCCTACCAAATTTCAAGTCCATCGACCTTATAGTTTCTGAGATACCCTAATGAGTGAGTTCACAAATGAGATCTCCCTGCACTCCACTTTGCGGATGGAGTTTCACAAAATCCGTTCTTAGCTGACCTCTACATCGCGTAAGGAATACTCCTACCAAATTTCAAGTCAATCGGCCTTATAGTTCCGGAGATATCCTAATGAGTGAGTTCACAAATGAGATCTCCCTGCACTCCACCTTGCGGATGGAGTTTCACAAAATCCGTTCTTAGCTGACCTCTACATCGCGTAAGGAATACTCCTACCAAATTTCAAGTCAATCGACCTTATAGTTTCTGAGATATCCTAATGAGTGAGTTCACAAATGAGATCTCCCTGCACTCCACCTTGCGGATGGAGTTTCACAAAATCCGTTCTTAGCTGACCTCTACACCACGTAAGGAATACTCCTACCAAATTTCAAGTCAATCGGCCTTACAGTTCCTGAGATTTCGTGATGAGTCAGTTCAAAAATGGGATCTCCTATATATATATATATATAGATAGATAATTAAGAAGTTTAAGAGCCTTGGAACCTATACATAGTTTAAGTAATCAAGTAAGTCAAGATTGCAGACGCAAACCCCGGTCTATACCAATAAGTACTTATGAGCTTAATAATAGATATTTGTTAGACTCGCACTATTATGAAGGAACGCCTGAGTGAAAATTCAAGAGATATTATTTACTCCATATTTCTTTCGCATTAGCACCAAAGTATGTCTTCGGCACAGACTATAAGCATTTAGCATTACTGCTTACCCCTTCATTGACCCTTGGAAGGTTGAAGGTTGAATCTTTGAAGGTCAATGCACGACTATACTTTTTTTTTAATTTCTTCTCAAACGTTTTTTCGCGGGGTCCCTCTAGATGCTTTTCTTCACCATAAAGCTCGTAGCGTGACTAATCACTGAATCAGGTTCAGAAAAACTCATTGGTAACGTCGAGATTGGAACTTGCAATATTTGTGTTTTATTATACTAAAAGGAAACTCAATGATTAACACACAAATAAAAAAGGGTAATTCGCACACTTTACGCTCACGATTGATTCCAAGCTTTGTAAACATGAATAAGAATAATGTTATCATGTGCCTTCTTTATTTAACGATCGAGACGTCCCGTTTAGAATGCATAGTAGATGTTCGAGCGAAGCGTGAATGCTATGAATTCTTCAATACTGTTCATGTGTAAACTCAATTAAATAGATTGGATGTCGTGACAGAAGGAGGCATGTCCGCAATTTGTACCCATCTCGGGTACGATGGCAAGATTAGCCTACGAACAGTTGACGTAGGTAGTTGCGATTTGCGATAACATCGACATCGCCACCGCGCGAATCGCCGCAACGCCAGACGCCCGCCCACTTTCTCCCACAACATGTGAAGAGCTTACATGACATTTCAACAGGTGTCGTTAACCTTTACACAAATCAGTTTACATTACATAGTACCTAGTTGTATTTAAAGCAGCAACGTGCTAATCAACGCTGTGCAGCGCTGCACAATGCAGGTGTAAGCGCATGCATAAACAAAACTTTCACTAGCTATATTAAGCCACTTGATTTATTTAAAACATCAAAGTTCCGTTAAGGCAACAACTTTGGGAAACGTATTCTACAGTGTGGATTATTCTTATGCTATGTGGATAATCATCATAATATGCATACCCAAGTCTAAATTTAGATGAAGCGAAAGAGGTCCGAAAGTCTAGAGGGAGCTGGCGCTCTACCCTCTCTATCTACCTCGTAAGAGACGTATGTATGTCGGACTCTATGTATCCTGCTGGAACTGTTTTTGTTTTTTTTTAGTATGTTGAACAAACAACGTTATATTTTCGAAATGAGGTTACTGCAAGCTATGGACATTTACAACACTAGAAGTATTCATATCAACCTTAAAACACTGTCTTTTCCTTTTATTACAAACATGTTATTGCACTTTGAGATCCAAGCCGGTGGTTAAATGGAGGAACATTAATTGCAACAATGTTATGAATAGTCCCAAAGCTTGTGAATAATTCATGACAACGTGAACAGAGGGCATTCAAGTCAAACTAAATGCCATCGAGCGGGACACACGTCAGGATAAATGCGAATTGGAGAGGACCCGTCAGGTCAACCTTATTTGTAAAGATGAGCCGAACAGACAATGCTGAAAAGATATATATGGAGATTAGAGCTGAGCTTGTAGTTACTTGGGGAAGCCCATGCCACTGAACACCAACGTTCGAAACTTAGCCCAATGCAAATAATATTATTGAATTCAATATTAGCATAATGAACTGCGGTTTTAAATTTATAAGCATACATATTCAAATCAAACACCACGATGTAGTGCCACCAAATATTTGCTATTTATAGTCATATGATATGCTATCTGACACATACCTATCAAAACTCTACAGGACGACAAACCGCAAACTGGTTTTTGGTCTTCTTATTATAATGTACACAATATAAGCACCTACATTAATTTCGATACCGCGCTCTCTATATCAAATTTCCTTACGACTATATAGGGCGTGTAATCATACATTTTTGAACCTGCTTTCGTGTCAACGTCTCTAATGCAATTCCTTTCATATGCTCCTTTCCAGCGCAATCTCTTGAAACACACTATACGTTATGAGTAGTATTCGGCGTACCTATATATAGACTTAATACATACAAGAATTGCTGACAAGATTTTTTCTTATACAGAGCCCTTACAAAGGCCGATCAAGTGTAGCACAACAGTTTTTCAGTATAATACAATATATGTGCAATCTTGTTGTTATTGTTAGAGCTAATAAAGGAGTGGCCGACCTCCCACGTGGTACCGGAACCGCACCATGATACAGAAAATGTTTTTCTGGACGCGATCCAATAGACAATTTACAACAAGTTAAAATTAAATGTGCAGTGTACGAGTACGCGCCATCGATACCAAATACAATATTATTTGCACATGAAAGATGGAAATGTAGAGGTGTATCAATACTCTTCCATCTTTAATGTGGGTTATTATACTATGTATATGATACAAAGTTACTTACTACATCCCATCATATGTACGTTAAGGTATTTTAAACTACACAACGGATTGGTATGGGTATTTTCATCACAAGATTTGAACCGTGGTAGCCGAGTGGTTCGAGAAATTGCCTGCAGTAAAAACATTGCAAGATCGACTCCAGACTCATTTCTTTCTCATTATTATAGTCGGGATTACTGTGATTAGTCACCACGAGCGAGAGGAAACCTGAATAATAGGAAGGCGTCAAGATATACATTATAAAAAATGAGACGTCGCTAGTGAAATGTAAATTTATCGCGAAATTCAATTTCAAGCCCAGGTTACCGCATTACTCGCGAAACTGAACTCGGATAAAATACAGGTTATAAGTTACCATTGTTCCAAATATTCAAATCAGACATTGGCGCAAGCGCGTCAATAATATCAATCGTAGAAACCAACGTTTTAATTTGAAATATGAACGCGGCGGCAGACGGCGAATTACTAAACGTGAATTCATTGAGGCCCGCATAAATTGCGCTCCCGTTATCCCACGTTATTCGATTAAAAGGATTACGGTGTTCTTTATCAGCCCTTCGGAGGGGATTGCAGCATACCACAAAAGTTGCAAATTTGACGTCATTTAAGTATTTATTTTCCCAAATTCCAGTAGAATCTTTTCAGTAGGGATCAGAATCCCTCAGATCTAACCTTCGTTAGAGTAATCAAAATCAAAATATTTTATTCAACGTAAGGGATATTGGGAACACTTATTAAACGTCACATATTAATGTACCTAACTGAGCGAAGAACAATGAAGTAACTAAATTCGTCTTACCAATACAACTGTTAAACCAAGGTATTCTGAAGCGAATTATCGATCATTTAATCATCATTATTCATCTTAATTTACTACAAATTGGTATGATACAAAAAACTTACTTCAGTATTCACAGCGACCGTCATGTTTTGTGTCACAATTGCAAATCGAAATCTAAACAATGATATTCCAGTCATTGTTAATCTTTTCGAGGGCATCAAAATTTCAATGATTTAGGATACAATGAAGGCCATTCGTTCGTGTCACAAACTGGTAATGAAACTCCTGAACTTTCGCATTCTGAATCTGGCTAAATTGGAATCATCATAACTTTCTTTTCTACTATAGGAATATCAGGAGTGTCAATTTCAGATAATATACGTGCAATTTTAAGATGGTTTAGGGGAGCCTGTGGGTAAGAGGGAGGCACAATGGGTGTAACGATGTCAAAACGGCGAAGGCAAGGCTTTGTGCGGGTAGCCCTATTCCACCGTACACTTTTATTGTTTCCCCTCGCGACAGACGAGCCGGGCTCCAAAAAGCGCGCCAGACGCGCTAAAAAGAAGGAGGCTTCAACCTCACCTTCTCCCCCCACTAAAGCCCCCAAGACCGTGCCCGTGCCCTCCGCACAGTCCTCCCCGGTAGCCCCCTCCCCGGCACCCCCCTCCCCCGCCCCCCTCGCCTCTCCGGAAGCCGAAGCCCCTCAGGCTAGCCGGCTCTCCCCCGTCCCGCGACCTACGCGGCCTTCCTCGACGAAGGAGCGCTCTTGCCCCCCCGTTTTCGTCCACACTAAGTCCAAGTGGACGGAAATCTCCGGTTGGTGTAAAACCAACCGAATCACCTTCACCCGTGCCACGGCCACAGCCGAAGGCATTAAGGTGCACCTCCCGAATTCGACCGAATTCAGAGCCTTCACGAGGCTCCTGCAGGCCAGAAGTGTGGAATACCACACTTATGATCTGCCGGAGGACCGTTTACTCCGGGTCGTCATCCGCGGCGTCCCACGCGAAATCGATACCGAGTCGATCAAAGATGATCTGAAGGCTCAGAATGTCGCGGTGAAGGAGGTGCACCGCATGCACCGACAAAATGCCGGAGAGGCATTCAACATGGTTCTCGCCATCTGCGAGAACTCCCCCGACGGCAAAGCCGTCTTTAAGATAAAAACCTTATGCCACCTGTCTGGCATAAGGGTTGAAACCCCCCACAAGGGCGGCCCTATAGGGCAGTGTCACAACTGCCAACTATACGGGCACGCTTCGCGTAACTGCAACGCGAAACCCAGGTGCGTCAAGTGCCTGGGCGATCATGGGACGAGTGACTGCTCGCGCCCTAAGGACCGCACACTCGCCGACTCGCCCCCTAGTTGCGTGCTGTGCCGCCAAGAAGGCCACCCGGCCAATTACAGGGGATGCCCCAAAGCCCCCAAACCCAGACCGGTCGTGGTCAAGAGGGCAGCGGCCCGCGAATGGCGTAACGCCCCCCCCGCGCAACCCACCCCACCCCGACCTTCCCCGTGGAGGGCCCTCCCTCCGAGGGACTTTCCACCCCTCCCACAAGCGTCACCCCCTGTCCCCTCAGCGGCCCCGAGCCCGCAGATTACACCTCTGCCGTCGCTCTCCACCGCCAAACCTCAACAGCCCCAGCCCCAGGCTGCTACTCCCCCGCGTAGACCCCAGGCGGTCCAGCCCACTTCCTCCCCCTCTGAAACTTCCGCCAACATGGCATTCCTGGCGGATCTTTTCTCCACCGTCAACCTCTCAAGGGTTAACGAGATGGCACGAAGCCTCAGGGCCGTCCGGAAGGACCCTCTGGCCCTCCTCAAAGTGCTCGGCGACTACGCCGATGTATCAGAGTCCCTGGCTACCTTCTCGTCCAACCAATAATGGACTCAAACGTAAACAGCAGAATCAAACCCCGATCACTTTCAATTGGCTACTTTAATGCCAACGGCATTCACAGCCAAAAGGAAGAGATCGCCGCGTTCCTCCGCGACAACAATATCGACGTTTTCTTAGTGCAGGAAACCTTCTTGAAACCATCACACCGAGACCCTAGAATTGCAAACTACTGCGTGGTTCGCAATGATAGATCTCGATCCGCCCTCGGCGGTACTTTGATCTATTACAAGAGGTCCCTGCACTGTATTCCGATCCAACCACCAACCCTCTCCCACATAGAGACCTCGATCTGTCGATTAGGAATGACCGGCCATCAGCCGATCACGATAGTCTCTGCATACTGTTCCCCTGTTAACTCGACGGCCGATATCAAAGCTGATATCAAAGTCCTCATCAACCTCAGTAGCTCAGTTATTATCGCGGGTGACCTGAATGCCAAGAGCGATGCTTGGAACAGCCACTCACGAAATAACAGAGGACGCCAATTGGAGGACCTCAGTGGGCTCCTCCAATTCGACGTCATTGCGCCTATGCACCCCACCCACTACCCCGAGAATATCAACCACCGACCGGACGTACTAGACATTGTGATCATCAAGAATGTAAACCTCCGTTTGCACTCGTTGAGGTCGCACGACGAATTAGATTCCGACCACCGACCTGTTACCTTAGCGCTCTCCCCCCGACTAGGCCCCCCGGACTCAGGTCAGCCCCCACCTCAGAAAAAGATAACAGACTGGAGAAAACTGGAGGAACTCCTCAGGTCCTCTTCATCTGTTCACTTAGATAGTATCCCGCCCCTCATAGAGTCGGCAGCCGACACTCAAAAGGCGGTCGATTCCCTCACAGCTCACGTACAGTCAGCCGTGGACGCCTGTTCACGACAAGTTCCGGTGATGGAAGACCATCGCTGGAAACTTCCCGATGACGTGCGTGAACTGGTGACGGAAAAGAACGCCGCCCTCCGAGCGCATAGAGCTCACCCGACTGAAGCGAACCGCACCTTTCTGAGGTCACTCCAGCGCAATCTGAGATACCGCATGAAAGACCTGCGAGACGCTCGCTGGAACAAGTTCCTAGGGGAACTTGAACCGAGTCACTTGGCCTTTTGGCATCTCCAACGGAAACTTAAATCAGACAAAATCTCGTCAATGCCTCCACTCACTCGTCCAAATCAAGGGCCCGCCTTTGATGACGACGAGAAGTCCGAGTGCCTGGCCGACAGTCTCGAGGCTCAATGTACGCCCAGCACCTTGCCAGTAGACCAGCGCCACCTCAAGAAGGTGGACGCCGAGGTCGAAAGCAAACTATCCCACCCACCCTCCGAACACCCAGACCACCCTATCGCCCCAATCACGGTGGACGAAGTCCGGAAAGTGATCAAGGATCTTCACCCCAGGAAAGCCCCAGGTCCCGACGGGATCGCTAATAGAGTTATCAAACTCTTCTCTCCTTATCTCATAGTTTTGCTCACTGCCATCTTCAATGCAGCACTGAGCAACAACTTTTTCCCCCAATCCTGGAAAAGTGCAACGGTCATAGGTATTCCCAAGCCAGGGAAACCCAAGACCGAAGCCTCCAGTTATCGCCCCATCAGTCTCCTCAACGTCCTTGGCAAGATTTACGAGAGACTTATCTACAATAGATTAAAGAGTTTTGCAGACTCTAAGAAAGTCATACCTGACCAACAGTTCGGTTTTCGAACCAAACACTCTTGTGTCCAACAAGTCCACCGTATAGTGGAAGACGTCAGTAGCGGCTTCCAACTCGGTTATACCACGGGTATGCTCCTCTTCGACGTGGCGAAGGCATTCGACAAGGTCTGGCACAACGGCTTAATATACAAGCTGTACCAGTTGGGCGTGCCGGACCGTCTAGTACGCATAGTACGGGACTTTTTGTCGAACCGCTCCTTCCGCTACAGAGTCGAGGGCACACTCTCTTCCCCCCATCCCATACGAGCAGGAGTCCCGCAAGGCTCAGTGCTCTCGCCACTCCTATTCACGCTTTATACTAGCGACATTCCCCTCCATAGACGAGTTAAAAGCGCTCTATTCGCCGATGATACGGCTATCTACTACAAAGGTAGAACTCCCGAGGGAATTCACGACAACCTCCAATCCGCGGTCACAGCCCTGGGGCGGTGGTTCCGGAAATGGAGAATTGAAGTGAACCCCACTAAAAGCGCAGCCATTCTATTCTGGAAAGGCCTCGAACGCCCACGGGTAGCCCCCATCACCCTCTTCGGCAAACCCATTCCATGGGAAGAAAAAGCCAAATACCTGGGTGTGATCCTCGATCAACGCCTTTCTTTCCGTCACCACGTAAAGGCGGTACGCGCGCGAGCCGCCTTCGCGCTCGGTAGACTTCACAGCATGTTGAATGCGCGAAGTAAACTCTCATTGAAATCCAAGGTGAGGATTTACACGACGTGCATTCGACCAATCATGACATACGCGGGTGTAGTGTTCGCACACACTAGCAAGTCAACACTTAACCCCTTGCAAGTGCTCCAAAGCCGGTTTCTCCGGAGAGCCACAGATGCCCCGTGGTACATGCGTAATAGTCAACTCCACGTTGACCTCAAAGTCCCCACTATAAAACAGTTTTTGAAAAAACTGTCCAAACGTCATTTCGATTCTGCTGTAAATCACCCCAACCCCCTCGTGGTATCGGCCGCCCGATACACTCCTTCCCTTATCTCGAAGATAAGGCGTCCAAGACATGCCGTCATCGAACCGGATGACGACATAACGGTCCTCCAGGACGCCCGACAAAAACATACCAACACTACACAAAACCGACCACTGTTCCGTCCTCGCCGACGAGGCTCGACGCGAATAAGCCGTAATGTTCCCCCCCGACCCCCGCCGCAAACGCCGGCCCGCGCCGAGCCTGACGCGCAAATCCCGCCCCCAAATAATATTTAAATAAAATTACCAGTCCAGCCCAGCTCCCTTGCTCGCGATCCAGCAACGCCCTAAGCCGAGGTTCGTACCCCACAGGGGGTGCCCTTAGCTGTGTTGCTTAGAAATAAAGTGCCTGGCTGGAGGCCTAGGTCTCGCCATTGACCGGTTAAGTAGCAAAAGTTCCCGGAACTCACGCTACGAGAGACAATACAAAAAAAAAAAAAAAAAAAAAAAAACAGACGAGCGGCGAAACTACTCGAATGCGAAATGTATTTATTACGGGATCATTACTGACACATCATTTTGTAAACAAAGTGGGGCTTTATCCCAATAAATTATGGCTGTTTTAATAACTTTATCATCAGAAAAAGAAACTGGTCTTCGATATAGACTGTACTATGAAGTTGAATATTTTAATTGTTGTCATATTAAAAACAGCAGGAATTAACAAATAAAAGTATTTGGTTGTAGGCCAAACGATTTCATGACAATCTCAAGTAACACTTAAAGAAAACTCTGTATTTGTATTCCGTATTCGAATTTGTATTTTAGTAGTGTAAAAATTTGTAGATGCGTGGTAGCCCAACCCAGTGGTTTATATAATAGTCCCCAAACAAAATTATAGGTTCAAGCCAGGAGTTTTTCAGAAGAACAAGTTCTTTACGGTGAACGAATACCTCGTCAGAATGAGTTACGTTTACGTATACGTTACGTCAGTATACGTTTGAGAACCAATTCAATTATGTTTAGTACAGTCGCGCCCGAGAGACGGCGGCTGCCTCGGCATCTCACGTTAGCATGTGATGTATCTCTGGTGGAAAGAGTTATTTTACCTCTACACCACCCTTAACCTTGCAGGAAGATCCGAAGACATTTTTATGACAGCTAATCGTCTGATGGGTGTAGTGGACACAAGTTGGATGGAACAGAACATTAGTCAGGCGAGCCTTGCTTCTAGACGCGACGGTCTCCGTGTTTACAATGCAAATTCAGCTAGCTATACGCCTGCGCTGCACGACGACTGCGCGTCCAGTATGTCATATGGAGCGAGACACTATACTTTCGCAACAAATAAAGTCATTAAAATATACACTCAATAAAATTACATTAACGGCCACGGCATTGGTAAGCATAGGCATATAAACAGTTTAATTTAACAAGTTTTGGAATAAAAATATGATATAAGATTCGGATTGATTTTGAGAAATTTTATCAGCTGTAACTACCTGAGTTACTTGCAATGTAATATCGTTAACGATCTCCGGAAGCTAATACAATCAGAGTAGTCATACCGACAATCATACCTTAACCAATATTCTGATATTACTAATAAGAGTTGATTGAATGATTTGGAATTCTGTAATTAGCAAAATTTAAATTAGAATCAACTGTAAATTCGTAATGCCGTTTTGCCAGAATAATAATTTAAATATATCTCTGGCGGAAAGTGGGTGTTTGGGTACTGCCTACACCTCTGCCTACCAATTCCTTTATACCTACATCTATGGATAAAACAAATATTATCTTTACTACATCAATTAATTTTAAGTAGGTACGTTGCGTTTTATAGAAATAACTAAAACTAGTCGTAAGAAAGAAAGGGCCGACACGTGCAGATCTCTCTCACCACTTATGCTAATGGGCTCACAATAGTCCACGGGTTGTTTAGCAACTAGAGCTCCACTCTCATTTATCAATACATTGTCTTTTAAACGGTGCACTTGTTTCTTTAAACAATCATTTCGAACCTATTTTGTGCGCTAGTCTTCTCAATTAGATAATTGTCTAAATGCTCACTTATTTTAAAATTGTTTAGGACAACAATTCCACAATATTACTCATAGTTCTGAACTATCTATACAAGCTACCACATTACTTATATATAAATGACTTCATACAAGACGGAGCTATCAGGTTACAATAGTTAAATCAGGCAATAGATTGGAGCATATAGCTTTATTGTTGTACGGAATATGAGAGGACAGTCAAACATGTCAAAAGCTTCAGGCTCTAATAGCGCCGTCTTATTAACGTTGTGATAGGCAATAGAAGAAAGCAATTGGCAGATAGCAAGGTTACATGCAGTGTCAAGGTCGCTGCGTGTGTGTCGTGTTTTGAGCCCGCCGTGCCAACGGTGTCAAGGCGCCTGCGACACTTCTACTTGACATCGGACTATATGGACATATATGGGATTTTTACAAAGCTTTATAGTTTTAACAAATTTACCTCTAATTATCTATTATATAATAATCAAATGTCAATTTGGAAACACCGTAACCAAATTGAACATGAATAATTTATTTGCACCGTTTTATTACCATCCTGTAAAGTTGACCTTCCGCTTTAATTAGTTTCCTGAGCGCTCATCTCAGTGGGTGGTCGTTTAGGGTGCTTGATGAAGGAGGGAGAGGTGTAACAAAACTAACGCTCCTTTTGCCGGAGACATAATAAGGTGTCAACGTGACATATGACGCATCTGGCGCCGTCTCTCAGTTGCTCGCATACGCCTTTGTATTTCTTCTTAAACGTCTGCATGTTCCCTCACGAATTTTTCTTTTACGGTAAACTTTTAAATTTACGATAATAGACATCTGTTTGTATGAACACAATGGAATTGTATTATTATAGGAGTTCAAACTGCAACGGACCTGAATAAAGCCTTCGCAAAAACTCCAGACTCACGTTTGATCCATTACACGACAGACGCATTAGCGACAGGTTTTTCCATGAAATATCATAACATCTATTTTGATGATCGACGCGACCAAGCGCGGCCATTTACCTCGGGCATAAAGTGCCTATGTACCTGGCATTCAAGACACGTCTACTACACTATTTGCATCCGATGTCATCATCACTTGATCAGTGAAGTTTTATGTGCATCGTGAAATTAATAGCAAGTAGAGCCGAAGAAACGATTGAATTATCGATTTGAATGATTATGCTCGAAGGTCGCTGGCACAATCGTACAGGTATCAGTGCCAATCATACGTCTCTTAAATTGTATCCAACATCAATACTGCTCCAATAATTATCAACACGCAATTATAGGAAAATTATTTATCTATATACCTTCAGGTCTTAGGTACAAGGGTCCCCGACTAACCAGAGGTTAAACAACACCGTCTTTTAGCCGAAGATATATTTAGGTGACGAGTGTGGTTCGAGTAGTTAGTTACTTGCACCACAAAGATTGCAAGCTCGAATCCCGACTGTACCAATGAGTATTACTGAATTTATGTACAGAGATTAGTCACACCACAACCTTTACGGTGAAGGGAAATCGAGAAGAAACCTACATACGTTCGAGACGAAATTCTGTGCTGCCTAGTACTGAGACATTTTAGAAAAAAAAAGCCAAAAATAGTTTCGAAATTCGAAACGGTGTGTATTAACAATGGCATGTTGCAGTCAACATTATTCAGAATGCAGGAGAGAAAGATGTGTATCACGTCTGTAATTTAACAGACTTTTTGAATGTATAAACTTGAAAGTATTCTGCATAATCACAGCATTTAGTTTGTGTAACGAGCAGATAATACATTGTGACAACCAGCGTCAAATGCCCAAATGTCTTTATATCCAAGTATAAGTTTGGGTCCGCGCAGATTATTTATTCATTAAATTAATCCCTAATGAGATATATAAGACGGGCATATAATCTACCACCCGTTCGCAAAATGTTAGCCATAAAACCGACAAAAAAAGGAGTTTTTTTTTTTGTTTCTTTTGCTTCGTCATACATACTACAATTACGTGTACAACTTACTTTATATTCATTACTATGTACTTTAACATAGTCCCCCCCACGTTTTTCTGTGTTTGACCGAGATTAACTCGAAAACTGCTGCCCGGATTTTCACCATCATCGGTCAGATATCTTTTAATCATTTTTGTTTTACCCTAAAGCTTGGTTGAAGAAATATTTCCAATTAATTACTAACCATACCAAAAATACAGTTTGAATAGGTCAAATGTCAATCCCCGATTACTTAAATCAAGCTTATTGACACTAATAAAAACGCAATGCATATTCAAATGTATTCATTTAAATGCATATCCTTTTGCACTAGTGTATTATACACATTTGACCATGGCGTATTGCTTATCGTTTATCGCCCTATCAGCGCACAATGTTATCAGCGGTGGGATTGTCAGGCAACGTTAGACTGCGCGGGATTAGTCATTGTAGCACACACATATTAAAGGAGAGCATTGACATGGTTTAAATTATTATTATATAAATCCCATTCCTTACATAATAAATAATAATTATTATGCATTGGATGGAGAATTAAACGACGAGACGAGATGGAAAAGACAAGTCTGAGCAAATTTAACTTTATTCTCACACTAATACTTAGTGTAGGAGAACGTAGACTCGTTGTTACTACAACCTATTGGGCTTCTATAACAAGTAGGGAAAGTGTTATATGAGAGGACATACACCTGCCCGGGACACAAACTTTGTCCATAAAGAACTGGGCATTTTAATATGCGCCGTAACACTCAGCAGTATGATTTACGTTTGTATGGCCGCAGGATATAAATAAGTAATCCTTAGTAGCCCCCGACTGAATGAGTGCCGGCCACCCCTGTTCCAATACTGAATTCACAGTCAGTTTAAACTTTAAAATCGCATAATCCAATTGAATCGGCCCTCGTGTCCACCGGCGCGTTTCGTTGTAAGTCGTCACAGGGATTGGGGATTTTATAATGTAATGAATATTAAATTAACTCATTAACGAGGCCTATCAAATGTAGACAGGATCAGCTATCAAATGTACGGTTTATCCGTGTATTTAACTGCTGGTATTCCGCTGATACATCACACGATATTCGAGAGACGATTAGAAAGGCTTCACAATGGGCCAAGGGGAGCGAGGCCGAAGTGGCCTGTTGAGGGCAAAACAAAGTATCCAATTTCTCCACTTCCCCATTTCCGACGCAATTACGATACAATATTATGGGGCTGTGGCGACGGGCTGACCGCAGCCGTCTGAAATCTAGGCACAACGGCAATCTCGTTACGGTACATAAAATACAACTCTTATTGTTTGCCAGTTTTTTCGCAAGGCCTACACGAACAATGTAGCCTGTGCAAATACTCGTGTCTGGCGTCCATAATCTTACACCTGCTCTCTGTATTAAACATACGTTCTAAATTACATTGACTGCGGATGAGATTATGCGAACAATCAAACTCAAGATTAACTCTCATCGCCAAGTTGCAGTGTTGGAAAAGACAAATTACACTTGCAACCACTTCTTACACAACTAGTAAACTATTATGACACAAGCTATTTAGTAAATGGCTGTCCGTAAATCATGCGTAAGTGTTACCATTGTGTTAGACTGACGGCCCTCTGACAGGTCAGAGGGGGCCCATCCCTTTATAATGTCAACAAGTCGGATTACCGCGCCTACAGCTTCATTGTAAAATTATTGCTTTATTGTGTAATGTCTAATATTCGATTAATGAAAACATATATTTACAAGGGTTTTTTCGTACTATAATTAGCATCTGATTTAGTGTCAAACTCAAATAAATGGTTCACCCCAACACCCCACGCCACCAATTTTTATTTAAATTGCGCAACTGCGCAGGCAAATATTTACAAAAGTAGGAAAATATCTTGAACAATACAAAAGATCTTATCGCCCCAAGCGACGAGTTACATTAAAGACAATTCACAAAGTTTAAAGTACACAGACATTACTGTTACACCAAAATAAAATGAGCCACCCTGTATTTGAGTGCGATTCATCTAGGGGTAGTTTTCCGTGCAATTTAATACAGGTCAGAGATCAAACTCGACTGGTGGCACAAGAGCACTCAGATTTCGCATCAACAATTGTTGCATCATGATGTGTGACAAAACGTAATGTACTTGAGGCGTGTGCCAATCAATGTCGCGCAGCAAATAGCTTTAGCCATACACTTGACATTGAAGTATCTATTGTAAATAGAGCTCTTAAAACGGTTTTAAAATAACAGGTACATTGGACGGCAATTGTCAATTTGCTGCGCAAATAGAATGTTCGTTCATATTTCATTGGTGCTAATCATTGGTAAAACGTTAACCTTGTTTTGACTGCCCAATGCATTTCTACCGTCTACCGGCGGCGCTGACTCATGTGATTATTGAGTAAGTATTTGCCCCAAGGCCAGGTCACTTTGTAGAAAACCAGCGTTACACGTGTACGTACATTCACATTGGGAACCTGTACAAGAGCCCGCAGGTTTTAGCTTGGCTCCATGGGGTAGTAGGATGATCATTTATATCCCATCTAGTCTTCTTTAATAGACGGCCTATCCAATGCAAAAAAATACTCATCACAGATCTCTGAGTTTAGTTGCTGAGAAAAGCTCTAGGTACATAATATAGTGTGTGTCTATGCAAGAAGAGGAAGGCCACGTTCCAACACTTCCAACTACCTAGATCAAATCGATAAGACACTCAAGGACGGGAACGTCAAGAGAACTCGAAACCGACGAGCATGTATGAAGAGACTGATGAATGTGGACGAAGCGAAAGTGGTATGTAAGAGTCTAGAGAGAATTGGCGCTCTATACTATCTGCCTACCCCGTTAGCGACTCGACGTGGTGTTATGTATATATGTACATAATATAAGTATAGACAGAAGTAATACGCTATCTTCACTACCATAACTTAAAACTAATTATATCATAACTTACAAAAGAAACTTACTTTCAGGTGTGTTGCAACAGCCGTGGTCGAGTAAAAAGATTTATTTAAAGAATAATGTTACCAAAACGTGAAAGTTTACAAACTGCTTCACAAAGATAGCCCGACTAATGGTACATACCACGCGGCATAACCTTTTCGGTGTCGAAGTATACACTACCATTTAACTCTTGTCCATTGACGTACATAACTCTAGAGCTTCCTGAACACGTTAAACGCGGATACTAGTACCCTAATCATAGTTAAAACCGGATAAGTGCGAGTAGGATTGTCTTAGGGTTCCGTAATAGGAATATAATGGATGCAAATATCAATCAGTACCCACTTTAGTTTTATGATGAACTTTATTGCAATATATTTTTGGTGTACTTTATATTATATTTTTTTTATATATAAACTTGTGAAAGAGTTCTGTCAGTCTAGAGAGAACTGGTACTCTACTCTCTCTGTCTATCACGAGAGGGTCTCGATGTGATATGATGATAACTTGCTTCTTGTGGTCTTTCAAGGATTCACCACACGAGTGGCAAACAATCATACGGTCCGCCTGATGGTAAGCGGTTACGGCCTATGAACGCTTGAAAAACCAGGAGAATAGCTCGCGCGCTGCCGACTCTGCAAGAATCTTCTCACACCCTT
Source organism: Drepana falcataria (assembly GCA_945859725.1). Lineage (NCBI taxonomy): Eukaryota > Metazoa > Arthropoda > Insecta > Lepidoptera > Drepanidae > Drepana > Drepana falcataria. The sequence goes on from OX243925.1 coordinate 3,194,245, forward strand.
CTTGAAGAACTCCATGCTTTACCCCGGGGAAACCTCAACGGGGAGCTTATTCACACAGCCCGAGCGTTCGCGGAAGAAACTCTTCTGGAACCGCGTAGTACGTGACCTTAGAGGATCCTAACTATAGGGATGATTTCCCCGTGGCATAATGGCATGATGGGTAATAATTTTACTTCTGTAAGTACTGAACTCTAGGAATATAACTCACCGGGATCAGCAGCCAGTTGCCGGTAGACCGCTAACGCGACGTCATCTTCACTGACAAAGTCCCAAAGCCCATCGCACGCGACCACCACAAAGTCTTCGTCGCCGTCCAGATCTACGGTAGCAATCTCGGGTCGAGCTGTCACGTAAGGCTTGTATTGTGCGTCACCTGTGTACAATTCAGACAATTAGTATTTACTTCAGTTCAGGTTAAGCCTGAGAGCTGATCATCAATGCAGTACCTAAGAAAGCATAAAACACCACCAGTGTCAGATTATTATTATATCCTCACGTCTTCCCACAAGGGTCCCCGAAGGGGTAGGCAGGGGTGTATAGGTAATACCCACACACCCACTTTCCGCCAGAGGTATATTAGCGAGTCCATCGCCGTTACTCAAGCACGACTATTACATACGCCTTTTGAATTTCTTCTCAGACGTATGCAGGTTTCCTCTCGATGTTATCCTTCACCGTAAAGCTCGTGGTGTGACTAATCACTGTACTTAAGTACTAAGAAAAACTCATTGGTACAGTCGGGATTCGAACTTGCGACCTTTGCGTCGCAGGCAACTGCTCGAACCACTCGGCCACCACGGCTTTGTGTCACCACCAGTGTCAGATGTACGCAATAATCTATACAAATAAATAAAATTGAAGTGTGTGTTTGTAATTTTAGAATAACCGCTGTTTAGTAAATGCAAATGGATGTATACACGGTACATATACCAAAATGTAATATTTTTAAACTTTTGTCTGTCTGTCTGTTTGTTCCGGCTAATCTCTGAAACGACTGGACCGATTTTGACGGGACTTTCACTGGCAGATAGCTGATGTAAAAAGAAGTAACTTAAGTTTATTTAAGTTGATTTTAGAAACTGTACAAACTGTACTTTTTGTTGATTTCCACGCGGACGGAGACGCGGGCACAGCTAGTCTCAAATAAATGTAATAAAAACTCTTTGAAGGTTTGTCCTATAATTAATTAGACGAGTTATTTTAATGTACCAAATGTGGGAAACAAGCATCTGACTCGTTGATGGTAAGCTGCTCCTATCGCCTTTGGGCGCTTGCAACGCCAGGAGTACCTATAATTCGCCCGCTCTCTTGCCTATGAGAAACTAGGCGTTATAATATAATTTATATTACGTACATATGTATCATTATTCCTAAACTTCACTTTTATTTGAATATGAAAAGATCGATGATACAGCGATTTACGGTGCTTTATATTAACTCTTCGCAGAATACATTAGTTACATCGACGACGCATGAAAATCTCGAAATAACTTAAGCTCCGAAGGGGAATCATGGTAAACGTTCGCAACTTAATCTCCCGTGGAACGCGAATCGATGGGCATAGTCCCAATATCTGGTGGAGTTGCTGAGAGCTGTGAAGAAAATGTCAACATTATATTGTTACTAGCCGTGTCGTCGCCGATAAGTATACATTGCGATAGAGACGCGAAAACGTTTATCGATAGCTTATACTCACAATAGAATACGTATTGCGATTTTTTATTAGTATTTTCTGTACGTTTGCAGAGAGAGTAGAGCGACAGCTATCTCTAGGCTCATATAGTTCATCCACATTCATCAGTCCCTTTATACATGTTCGCTGGCTTCGAGTAGGTACTATTGAACCTTCCTTGTAACATATTTAACACTGATCGGCGGTCGTCGCCCTTTTTTAAAAGTAGCTTTAATATTCTTCTGTAACTGAGTTCGTCAACTAGCTCCTAAACGACTTGTTATTCCAAAAAATTCCCAAGATTTATTCCCAAAGATAATATTATTAACGATAAACAATTCTATCGAAATTTTCGATATGTCAGTTCAAATGTGTCCCATTACTATGGTACATGTCCGAAAGTGATCGATATCGCTTTGTGTACAACTTGGGGTTGTGAATGCAAGGGGAGTCAGCGCACGCGAGGGAGGCCATAACACGACTCGGCGGCGCCCGACGTACACTCACCACAATTTTGTAAATTGACTCATTCATTTGTTTTAAATTACCTATCAGCCCGGGCGCCATATACATTAGTAAACGTCTTTCATCTCATATGTCTAATAAAGAAACACGATAATATATCGTGCAATACACAATTTACGACCAAAATATAAGCTGAATCAGGAAGAATAATAATAGTCGATGATCTGAACATTTCGCATAGACCACGTCACCCGATCTTAAACAGGTTCTCACCCGAACTTAAGAGTCTGTTTTAGGTTTTGTTATACCACAAGGGTGGCAAACAAGCATGCGATCCGCCTTGCAACAGGCTTGCCCTGCAGGAAACTTAGCTACAACAGAGCGACTAATGAACCATCATCATCAACATATCATCACGCCGAGTCCCTAAAGGGGTAGGCAGAGAGTATAGAACTAATAGACTTATGAATAGAATATAATAGAATAGAATATTGTTTATTTGTATAACATGAGTGAACATATTGGTGTTGGGTTTCATATAAGTGGCTACATGTTTTGCCATGGAGGCGTACAAATTGAGAGAACATGGCGATTACATTATTATCCTAGAACTTATTCTACTTATTATGCAATTAACTTATTATTACATTAATAACCTTAAAAATTCACTTATATTGTAGTAACATTTAATAGGCTGTGGAATGAGCTCCCCGTTGAGGTTTTCCCTGGAGAGTACAGCATGGAGTTCTTCAAGAAGGGTGTGAAAAGATTCCTGCAGGGTCGGCAACGCGCGAGTGATACCCCTGGTGTTGCAAGCGTCCATAGGCGGCGGTAACCGCTTACCATCAGGCGGACCGCATGCTTGTTTGCCAACCAAGTGGTATAAAAAAAAAAAAAAGAAATAAAAAAAAGAAGAATTACTAAGAATTGGCGAAGTTGTTTCTTAAATAGGTTGACATTCAGTTTTTTTATTTCATTATATATTATAGGCGCCATACCTACTATGCTTTTATGTAAAAGTGCTGTCTTTGCTTTTGCAACACACAGTCTATCAGTATCACGCCGGCTTCGATTACTGTTTGACATTTCCGATAAACACTTAAATTTGTTTGGGTTTGTTTTCACAAAAATACTAACCTCGTAAATATATAGGCATATGAACCATTATGCGTAAATAACTTTGCACTAGGACACAACTACTAAATATGCATATAACATACCTACTAGCTGTGGCACTCCCTTTCACCCGCATAAAAAATCTAGTTAATATCGTGATTGGGTAACAAGCATCCTCAAAAGCTATCGTATTTTTAAAATGATTTGGATTCGTTACCGAAGGGAATCTAACCCACGAACAAGACTGGGCAACAAACGTCGTGCCTGCCCAATAGAAATCAGATTAAATTCCATATACATAGCATGGAAAGTTAATTAAAAACTCGCACCACATTTTCTGAATTTCACAGTCTACCTAATCTAGCCCCTAAAGCGTATTCAAATTTAGGGTGGTGTTATGAGAAAAATTGTAATCTTAATAATAACAAGCAGGGCCTTGCATTACGAGTACAGTTATTATTCCACATGCGAGCGGAAACAGGTGAGTTCTCGTTACTGAATAGAAATAGGGAAAGGATATAGTAATAACCGCAATGATAATAATAATTAACCTAAATAGAACGGTTAGGGCCGAGGAGTTTAAATAATTATATAAAATATAGGTTGCCGGTTCAAGTCTAGACCAATGATTAATCACACCACGGCCTTTGCGGTGAAGGAAAACATCGAGATGAAATCTGTATCTGTATAATAGGGCTTTAGAGAAGCGACGGACTCCCCATCTGTGACGTTGACTGCTGAATATATCTCCAGCGAGAAGAGACTTTTGTTACAGCGCTCCCTACCCTTTCTTGGATACATAAGGGACATTAAGAATATAATAAAAAAAAAATAACAAAATCTTTAATATTTATAACGGTCCTAGTATGAGTTCAATAACTGTCGCAAAATGACAAATAACAAAAATATTATGATAACTCGATTGATCACAACAAATTCACCCTTTCAATAGAATTTATTAAAAGCCCAAAAGCTGGATATTCATTGAGCAGCATGATAGGACAAAATGGTTGTTTATCCCTTGTAAGGTAAGGAGGGATGCTAACAGCTTAATGGCGGGCACACGTCGGTAATGATCGTCAGTTGTGAAAAATAATGCGCGCGATGCACTTGCAATAACAATAACACAAGCGATTAACTCGCACCACCTACATAAGTAGGGGCACGACTAAGGGGATAACACAACCCTTTTGTTGAGGTTTTTTAACACCCAATAATAGCATCGGACAAGTGTGTGACTCAACCATCCAGAGTACCGATATAACTGGTCGCAGGGTGGAATCTAAGCATAATTATTAGACGGCCGTCTGGTCTAGTGGTTAGTCTGACTGCGAAACTTGAGGTCGCGGGTTTGATTCCCGCTGATGGCAGATATTTGTGTGATGAACAAGAGTGTTAGTACCTTAGTCTTGGATGTCCTATTTATATATGTATGTATCTATAAATATATCGTTGTTTAGTTACCATAACACAAGCTTTACTTTATCTGGGGCTATGTACATTTTTGGAATTGTTAATAAAGGTATTTATTTATTGCATATTTTTTGTAGTACATTTAACATACCATTTATGACAAAGATACACTGATACTCGTTTACATTTTAATAGATTGTAAATTTTCTTGTACTGCTATTATCATTATTGTGCAAACGTTTGTGAGTATGGATGTATGAATATTTGTTTTGATTCACGGCTGCAGGGATTTGGAACCGATATAGCTAATAAGCTTTATAGAATAGAATAGCGTTTCATAAAAAAAATTGTTGTGTCAGCATATTTGTCCACTCTAATGCAATTTTTTATTTTAACCTAAAAAAAAATATATTACCATTTTTTTTTCTTAACTAGTAGATGTAGTTTACACGTGCTATACACGTAGTTAACGTAAGAAATAAAAAAAATGAGAATTATATACAATTATAAAAAAAATCGATATTATAAATTAAGTAAGTAAATAATGCTCTCTCTGACGTGGTTCATTGGTTTAGTGCCAATAATTTGGTACTTAATGCTAAGAAAACGAAATGTATTAAATTTACAATGCCTAATGTGAAAAAGGTTTTAACTACCCCTATAGTTATAAATACCGAGAAGTTGGATCTTGTGGATTCAACAGTCTTCCTTGGAGTCACATTGGATCACAAATTGCAATGGGGCCCCCACATTAATGGATTGGCGAATAGACTCAGCTCTGCAGTATTCGCGGTAAGAAAAATCAGACACTTGACTGATATCAACACAGCCCGTTTAGTTTATTTCGGCTATTTTCATAGTGTCTTGTCTTACAGCATTCTTTTATGGGGTAATGCTGTAGACATTGGATCTATTTTTGTGCTGCAGAAGCGGGCTATTCGTGCAATTTATAGCCTTAAGCCTCGGGATTCTCTCAGAGAATTATTCAAGGAAATTGACATATTGACCGTACCATGTCAATACATATTCCAAAATTTGTTATATGTTAGAAAGAATATTGTAAAATTTAAGAAAAATAGCGACTTGCATACTGTGAATACACGGAACAAAGATAAACTCCATGTTCCTACAGCTAGATTACACAAAACTAGGAACTCATTTGTCGGGCAAGGTATACGCTTTTTTAATAAGCTACCTCGGAAAATAATTGAATTACGTTTTGTAGAATTTAAAGCTGTCGTTAAAAGTAAATTAATTCAAAAGGCTTATTATAAAACATCAGATTATTTTAATGATGGCCATGCATGGCAATGAATTGCTCCTCTTATACAAAGTTTATATATGTAACTTTAATCTTTCCTACCCCTACGTAAAAGGGAACAAATGTTAAAAAAGCAAACCGGGGAGTTTGTTTCGCCGTTTCTTCTCCTGGCAGGTATTTTTTCTTGGAAACGGTGGTAACTTTAGTTTATATTAAACGTGACGTTCAATAAGTGTTCCCTGTGTCCCTTACGTTGAATAAAATATTTTGATTTTGATTTTGATTTTATAAAAGAGCCGTGGTGACCGAGTGGTTCGATCAGTTGCCCGCGACACTAAGATCGCAAGTTCGAATCCCGACTGTACCAATGAGTTTTTCTGAACTTACGTACAGTGATTAGTCACACCACGAGCTTTACGGTGAAGGAAAACATCGTGAGGAAACCTGCATACGTCTGAGAAGAAATTCAAAGGCGTATGTATAGTCGTGCTTGGGTAACGGCGATGGACTCGCCATCTATCACGTTGGCACCTAATATACCTCGGCGGAAAGTGGTTGTGTGGGTATTACCCATACACCTCTGCCTACCCCTTCGGGGACCCTTGTGGGAAGGCGTGAGGATATATTATTATTATTACTATTATATAATCCTATATCCTCACGCCTTCCCACAAGGGTCCCCGAAGGGGTAGGCAGAGGTGTATAGGTTTATATATTATTATATAAAATTATAAAAAATCTTTGATAAATAAGTGTGACAGACAGACATGTTCCATAACGCGGTTGTAACTTGCAACGCGTAAATGAAAGTCCAATTACCTACTTAGTCTTACCGATAAATTATTGTAACTAACTGACAGATTTTATGTATAGATATCACAATATGCTTGTTCATAACAAGTTGTGCAACGGTAAAAGTTTACTGTTCACATAAAATATTAAACTCGAGCGGATTTCTCGTGGAAATGTGTTTCGAAAGACTGTCTGAGGCGTATTTAATACATACATATAATTTCTATAAGAATGTGAGTCTCTTGCGAATTAGCCTTGTAGTTTTCCGAGTTAACCTAAACTGTTCCACTGGAATTACTAACACTTATACTTATATCAACAAGTTTTATCTCACCAATAAGGTTAATACTAGGGCAAGACCGAATACGCAACATAATAATAGTATTGTGTAGAAACCACGAAGAAGGCGCCCCACCAATTTCTGGTCGAGGAGGTCTCGGGATTCTGGGAGTATGACCCGAGTCTATTAATTGTAGTGTGCGTGTGCACTAATAGGTAATCAGTGTGTACCGACAATACACAAACATTAGTGGAAGGTTGCACACACTAAAAAGTATGTGAAAGAATAGTGGGGCGCGTCTTCGTGGATGGCACTATCTATACGAGAGGTCTCTAGAGAGATCTCTGGCCATCTACTATGTCTGCTTGCCTCGTGATATAATAAACACAGATTCGCATAAACTAGTGATAAATTAATTGTCTTTGTATGAGATGTGCAGATTATTAGATTACTACTTACCAATAGCTCGTGAAACCGCCAGTTGTCCGTTAACTCGCCAGGTTCCCCAGAATATGACTGAGCCTCCTGACGCCTCTATTCGTTCTCGTTCATCCTGCAAAAATATACATGTCAGAAATTTGTAATGTTAGGGTTTAGCCTTCATGAAGCTCTATCAGCTTTGCATAGATTGTCATTGCGCTCCGTAAGCCGCTTTGCAATAAATGGAGCATTTAGTTCTATAAACTCATATATAGATCACCGCAAACAATTTTATAGACTTTTATCTGAATTGAAATATAAAGAAGCCGTGGTGCCGAGTGGTTCGAGCAGTTGCCTGCGACACAAAGATCGCAAGTTTGAATCCCGACTGTACCAATGAGTTTTTCTGAAGTACAGTACAGTGATTAGTCACACCACGAGCTTTACGGTGAAGGAAAACATCTGAGGAAGCTTGCATACGTCTGAGAAGAAATTCAAAAGCGTATGTATAGTCGTGCTTGAGTAACGGCGACGGACTCGCCATCTGTCACGTTGGCACCTAATATACCTCTGGCGGAAAGTGGGTGTGTGGGTATTACCCCTCTGCCTACCCCTTCGGGGACCCTTGTGGGCAGGCGTGAGAATGATCTGAGATCTGACGACCAATTTAGAATAATTCTAATAGGTATAGCAGTTTCAGTTTATTAATTTATTAAAGATTTGTATTATAAAAACTAACCAGCGATATACATACTTGGATAGAAACACAGGACATCCAAGAATAAGTTGTGCATCACACAGATATCAAGAACGCGAACCGCAAGCATGCTCGCCACCCGTGAGGCATAAAAAGAATATCCACACTCAGAAGGAATCGAACCCGCGACCTTAAGTCTTTCGTAAGAATTTCAGACTGTGATATATTTAAAAAAATCTTAGACGAAAAACAGTCGATAAACGCGTACGGTGTAATCATATTACCATGGGCCGTACAATAGCTCATCACGTGATTGTTCCCTGGACGCAGTGTATGTGTATGTGTCTGGTAGGTACCTGCCGGCCAGGCTTGTGCGGCCTGACGAGCTGCATGAGCCGCATGCGCTTGGCGAGCAGCGCCAGAGAGTCCCCGGCCCACGCCGCCAGCAGCTTGCTGCCGCGCACCGCCACCGCCACCGCCGTACTGCCGCCGTTGGCGCGCTGCGTGCATAACAACGCATCCACATCAACACCGATCAATTTGGATTAATTGAAAGAGGTCTGTAGCTCTAGACGAAACTGACGGTCCACTCCTACTATCTGAGGGACTCGGCGTAATGCATATGTACGTATGGATATTCATATTATTAAACAAAGTACCCCCTACCGCGCCTGTCTGTTTCTCTTATCGCGTTAATCATAAAAACTACTTGTAGTTGGAGTTCGTTCGTCTAGAATGAATAACGATATAGCTTCCAGTGTCAGTTAGATATTTATTCAATAAGGGTGTACCCTTATTGTACAAAACTACATAAAATTGCCTGGTTCCTAAATGCCGGCAACAGGGATCATCTTTGCACTATGCTACCGGCGCCCATATGGAGGGGGGCATGAGTGAAACCGGCATTGGTCCTCAAGAACTGTTCACACAATGCGGGTTGGTACCGATCGATACCGGATTAACCAGCGGAGAGAAAGAGTAAAATAAATCCCTACACCTGAAGGCACCCCTCAGGTATGCCGCAAGTCGGGTTACAAAGTGGACCGTAGTCCATTGGCCCATCAGGCTGTGAATAGGTACTCATAGGTATGGCGTATGAGTGGCCTAGCTTGTTTACCTCCTGATTGCTCTTGCGTATGAAGTCGGCGTCGGTCCTGAGGAAGGCGTCCCGCATGGCGCGGCGCAGGTCAGAGGCGAAGTGGGGGCTCTCCACCAGATACTGGTGCAGGTGCGCCGCGCAGTACGTCGCCGCCGCCGACCCCGCGTGCCCGTCATACACGGCATAGAAGCTCGTCCGTTCGGTTGACTACAATTAATAGCCAACAAATTAGAATCATCCTTTGTTCTGCCCTCCCCCCTCCTCCCCTCTTTGTATAACATAACTTTTTCTTTAATCAACGCCAATTGCCATACAATGGATAGCGTTGAGCGTGAACCGAAAGTAATTTTGTCTAGGGGCATGTTCTGCCAGAAATCAGAACAAAATTTAATTAAATATGTTTCAGAAAAACTTATTGGTACAGTCGGGATTGGAACTTTCAATATTTGTGTTGCATGCAGTTACTCGAACCAGTCGACACCACCACGGCTCAATTAATAAATAAAACACCTATAACTGGTGTATATATTAAGGCCTATGTGTTTGGAAACAATAATAGTAAGTAATACATGCGCTGTAACATAATGCAGGTGACCTCAACAAATACATAACGATGTATGCGATCAAGAGACATTACCTCAATACCAAACAGAGCTTCCAAATGGCCAATCTCTGTATGTCTGTCCTCCATGACACGGCGTGAGTTCTTGGCCGCGCAGGAGACAGTCTTGAGTTCTCGCTGCGCCGGCGGCGGCGGCAGCGAGTCGAGTCGGGAGTTGTCCAGGTATCTGAGGCACACGGCGTTCACGCGCGCTGTCACTGCCTGCATTAGCCGTAGGGCTATATACACTGAAACGTAGAAAAGGAGACACTACTAAGCACCAGATTAAACAGTTACATTGAGTAATCTATTTATATAGTAGTATAGTTCAAGTAGTTGCATGCAACACAAAGGTTACAAGTTCGAATGCCGACTGTACCAATGAGTTTTTCTAAGTACAGTGATTAGTCCCAACACGACCTCTACGGTGAAGGAAAATATCGTGAAGAAGCCCCCATTTGAGAAGAAATTCAAAGTCGTTAGTATACTCTTTCGGGTAGAATAAAACCGAAAGGCGACGAACAAATTATTTCTGCGTCATCCAAATGTCTTATGTGCCATAGTTCCCAATGAGAGAGAGCATGTTAACTGACCGCAGATACTATTGATTGAATTACATAGTTGTAATAAACGAAGGCAAGACAAATTAATTGTGCGTCATATAGAAATCCTATGCATCATAGTTCCCACGCAAGCACGCAGTGCTTCTTCGTTGACTGTATAGATATTAGACTATTGATTAAATTATATACTAGCAGACCCGGCCACGCGTTGCTGTGGCTAAGATTTTTGTTATATTTCATTGTAAATTAACATCATGCCAAAAATAATATTTCCACCTTGCGGGTGGAGTTTCACAAAATCCGTTCTTAGCTGACCTCTACACCGTGTAAGGAATACTCCTACCAAATTTCAAGTCAATCGGCCTTACAGTTCCTGAGATTTCGTGATGAGTCAGTTCAAAAATGGGATCTCCTATATAAATAATAATAATATATCCTCACGCCTTCCCACAAGGGTCCCCGAAGGGGTAGGCAGAGGTGTATAGGTAATACCCACACCCCCACTTTCCGCCAGAGGTATATTAGGTTCCAACGTGACAGATGGCGAGTCCATCGCCGTTACTCAAGCACGAGCTTTACGGTGAAGGAAAACATCGAGAGGAAGCTTGCATACGTCTGAGAAGAAATTCAAAAGCGTATGTATAGTCGTGCTTGAGTAACGGCGACGGACTCGCCATCTGTCACGTTGGCACCTAAAATATATCTCTGGCGGAAAGTAGGTGTGTGGCTACTACCTATACACCTCTGCCTACCCCTTCGGGGACCCTTGTGGGAAGGCGTGAGGATATATATATGTATATAATAAAAAAATCTACAGTTAAACCACCTATTGTGGGATATTATTATGTGCGCAAACAGTATGCGTCAACCAGACAATTGACAATATCAACGATGATCGCTAAAAATAATGTGAATTGGTTGTTAATCGTTAATTGGATTTGCGATCGTTGACACTGTTACGTTACGCGAGTGAACACGTATTAACGTTCAAGATTACGAGTTTCAAACCATTGTAAACTGTGTCATAGTTTTGAATGAATGAAATATTATGGGAGCTATGTAAAACAAACTTTATTTAATATTCGCTACGCATGATTGCCAGTCTCTGTAAATTAAGGGGGACTCCCTCTCTCTCTATCTCGTTAGTCAAATTGCTTTTAAGGTCTAAGGAAAAATCAACTGGCTAGACTTCATTCAAAACTAATATTACTTTCTCTCAATTCGACGCACCTGATTCGTCAGATTTGTACCCAAACTCGTTGGGTTGTTTCTTGGATGCGACGCGCACCTCGTCAAGTATGATCCGCCTCAGCGGTGTCATCAGTGTCGGCGGACATTGTCTGAAAATAAAACGTATTGTTTATGGCAACTGCAAGATTAGATACCGCGATAATGAAGTTAGGACACCTGGCCCTTGGGAATTGCTAAAAGACCAATGAAAACAGGGTGTGGCACTCCTAATTAAGCGCTTTCCTGTCTGGCTGCGATAGTAAGAACTTAAAAGACCGTCGCAGCCACTGTAATACAACTACTGAGTAATTTGTAAATGTATGCTCTTGCAGAGATGAAGGGTATACGACACATCTCTAAGAGGCACTGTCCTACTTAATAATATAAATGTGAAAGATTGTCAGGATGGTTGTTCCTGTTTCACGCAAAAACTACTGAACAGAATTGGATACCATTTTGCACAAAGGTAGATTATTAGCTGGATTCACACATAGGATATTTTTTATACATGCTCGTCGGTTTCGAGTAGGAACTCTTGACGTTTCCGTCTTTAGCGTTCGACCGATTTGATGAATGTGGACGAAGCAAAAGAGGTATGTAAGTCTAGAGAGGACTGGCGCTCTATACTCTCTGCCTACCCCGTTAGGAACTCGGCGTGATGATATGTGAAATCACCAATGAAATATACGCGAGGAAAACCGAGGGCTATATGAATTCTTTTGTTTCTGTAGCTGTTCTCAACGACCTCTCCAGGGAAAAGGGGTCTCGGGTCGAGGACATAGCAAGCGTCACGAATGTTACACACCGGATCACAATAGCAATTACCATATAAATACACAACATGCACCCTGCATGTGCTAGAACATTTTCGGGCCAAAACAATAAGGTTCGTTATCCTTATCTTGACATAATCATCTAGATGTGACATTGTGGCAGTTCTTTAAACTCATTTTAATACGTATGGAAATAAAACATCGGTCATACGTCATCGTATCATTCGGTTCGAGGAACCAAAAGTAATATGCACTTGAAACGACCAAATGGCCTTACCGTGACGTGAATTTTTTGCAACTTATTCTTATTCGGGGGTAAGAAATTGACGGATATCTATGTAATCAAAACTGTATAAATAACTGGCTATAAGCCGCAACATCATCCGCTTAAATAAAACTTATTGTATTTGATAATAAGTACTTAATTTTTACCAACAGTCGAAATGTGAATTACGGACTAAAAACTTTCCACCCCTATTCCTCCCCTTTAATATATTGTTCGAGATAAGCAAAACTGTATGTCCATCGCCAGGATATAAACAATAACAAACGTGAAAATTACAAACTTACAAACAAACAGTTACTTTCTCATTTATAATAAGTAACAGCGTGTATGTGTGCATGTATGAAGCAGGGACAATACAATAGGACTTCACACTTGTGCTACAACCTAATAAGTGTATTCCAGTAAGGACTAAATCCTAACAGACAGGCAAAGACTGCTCTCAGAAAACTAGGCAATCTCTAGATAACAGAACCAATAACATAAGCGAGCGACGCTTTTATACGCTTATCACGATATGGCGTTGCTTTTCTCTTTAGAGTCCTATTTATATTTCACTGCAACGTCTAGAATATTATACGAGAAAATTTTAACATTACATGAATCAAATTTCGGGCACAATTCCAATGCCATCCCACATAAATCGGGCTCGATTCTAGACTTTTCTCATCTGCACGCGGAATTGAGAAAACAAGAGCAAACATAACAAAATAACTAGGAACTCCTGTCTACTAATCAATATCGATGGATACCACGTTACAACTTCTAATATTTATTGTACGCATCAAGTATGGCAAGCCAGTTTTATATCAGATCAATGAATACCGTAGAATAAGCAAACAAAGCGGGCGTTCACATAATCTTCAGCTGAAAAAGAACACGTGTTAGTTTCCCCTGGCTTCATAGTCGAGTAGTTGTAAAATAAAATCCGGACGTATACGTCTGTCTGTACAATACATAAAAAGGTCAGTGCTCCTGCTCTAAATGAATACCCAACTGGGAGAAATTGACATACAGTTTTGGGTGCATGTGTCGAGTGATTCACTTCCTCCCTATTAAGTAACGCGGTCCTACGAGTGTATATGTACATATGTTTATTAACAATCGATAAGTTATCGTAGACATAATATTTCATAACGCACAGGTTATTATGAAAGCCTGCCGCTTCCAGCGGTTACAGCCTCGGACCTCAGGCGGGCGAGACAACGAGACCCAACAAAAGCGCCAGTGCAATTAACTCGATTGTTGGTCGACCATTCGGTAACTACACGCGTAGTTTCTCTAATTATCTCACACACAAAAGTGAACAAATTACACTATTGCGACACGGATTCTGAACAGTTGAATCCTAAATTTGGCAGTCATGCAACCTCACCCACATACTTTACAATACTAGTGACAGAATGATGCATTTAATTAAATAGTACCCACTTAGTATCTAAATTGGCTTTCTATTTTTAATTACATGAGAAGACGGAAGAAGCAGTGAGTGTGTAGATTGTGCAGTCAACTGGAAATATTGAGGTTCAAATCTTAGGCATACATTTAATGAGAAAGTCTAGTATTACTACGGTTTGTTGGCTACATTAGTGTCTAAAAAGAGTAAATGTGGAGTGCGTTGACTCTGGTGCGCGTGCTATCAAGAGCATCCGCAACCAACCCACGCAATCTCACGCGCCAATTTATGCATCGCCAGCCTACGACCTCAGCCCACAGGCTCTAGTGTAGTCAATGATGCGATGTATCGAAACCATGGTTTACATGGTATATCGCGTAGCTTCGACTATCCAAAAGTGCATCAGTTGTCAATTGATGACCTCACATCGATCGAAGCTGCCAAGATTCTCACGTCTATTTCAAGTGTTTAGTGGGAGTAGTTATCGAGATGCCTAAATGCCGTAGCTTGTCGATTTATCCCTGCGTTATCATTATTGATAACGTGTATTACAAGACAATACCTCTTGTAAAAGCTACTGAAACAGGTTCCTGATGATCCAACCAGTTCGTGTTATATCTATAGCGATAAAATCAGGTTGCTGTATGGGAACTTTTAGAATATACCGTTACAAGGTAGTGTTTATTGTGTGCTTGTAAGTGCCAAGCAATCTGTTACTGGTTTGGTCTTACTTAGGATTTACCGGCCACCGCAATACGCAATATACTTATATAACAACACTTACAATAATGGTATGTGCTCATGCTGCTCACTACGCAACAAAACCATTCTCCACAATCCCCAAGTATTTCTTATCTTATTTCTTACGCGACTTTTAAGAACTAAAAGAAAATAGGTTTCTTGGCGTCACATCTAATTCATATATCACTGTTTTATCCTCACGCCACCCCACAGAGGTCCCCTGAGAAAGGACTGACAAACGTGTTACAAAACCTTTTCGTGAAGAGATAAAGTACAACGGATCTACCGTATACATTGATAGAGGTGTTGCCAATCAGGGACGGTACCTCAACTTTACATAAAATCAAAGTCCATTATCACTGTTCCTTAACACGTGGTACTGTTTTTTCCCACAAGAATTTATGGCACTGGTATAAAAGAAGCAGTTCGTCCCTTAAGGCTGCTTACCGTCAGACGGGCTGTATATTTGTTAAGCATTTTGTAACCCGAACCATTATATAGACATTGAGCATAGGATATGGACTTGACCACACAAACTGAGACTCTTTCGGCACAATTGATTAGGTAACTGGAGCAAGTTGCAATTTAAGCAGAAGATCTGTGTTTTTCGCTTTAGTGGCGACGGAGCCATGATGTTGAGTCAGGGGGAATAACTTCGCCTCGACCTGCTGGTCCATCAACCAGAAACTGAATTATTTAAAAAAATCGAAAATCTAGATTACACAACACGTAAGTAAATACAGGGTACAACTTCACGGCGAGTAAACTCGTCTATTACATCAATGACTGCTAAAAATTACGGTCCAGTTAGCTTGCATTATTACTCTATGTTACTTGCATAACTCGATACTATATAAATGTAGGCAATAAAATAAATAAGCCAGCAACATATGTATATAAGATGTCCTTGAATAGACCTCTACTACGATACCAATGTTGTGTATCTATCTTCGGAACCTATTCGAAAAATTCTTTCACCATTTCAAAGGCACATTCCGGAAGGAATAAGTAAATAAATATACCATCTAAATTTTTTATGATATTCGTCAAATGAGTCGCAAGGAATTGCGTCTCGAGAGCCCGGACGGCGTACTGCGTAAATAGATAAACTTACGAAAATTGTGTAGGTACGTCGGCGTACAGTGACACGGGAGAGGCTCATATGTGGGGGCGAGAGGAGTTATGTAATATTTATAGGGACTGAAATATAAACTACTTCTACAACGCGAACAAAGTTAGGGCGGGCCGCCGTCGTTATTACACCTCCTATGGCAATAGTATAAGGATACGAAAATTTGTGGGAGATTTTATGCACGTTAATACTTCAAGCTTCCTTCCTTCCTACCTTCAATCCATAATCCTTATATATCGAATTCAAAAACTTCTCCTAAAATCATATCGATTGTTTCTGCATTTTTTCGCGAGTAACGCAGTGAGACGCAGCTAGTGCTAGGCTAGTAAATACATACACCTAAGTGGGTACCAAACAATCGTATTGATAATGAGAAGCTTATCGTGTCTAAGCGTCCGCTCATAGGATTGTACCAATTAGTTAACGGCATAAATCCTAAACATAGAGGATGACACACGGCGTAGTTTTCCGCGTTACAAGACCGAGTACCTACCTAGGATTACGACTCACTCGCATCTCATGAGTGGGTAGATATAGTATGAGTAACAAATGGTAGCGCGCCCTGCTTTTCCGGTGACCGCAAAATATTTACGACATATATACATTCTCTTTAAAAATAATAACTTAAGGACTAGCATTATTTTAATCATATGTATTCAAATACAAATGGCACCAAGCCGAGTCCATCATAGAAAGAGTACTTGCTTTTCATCAGTCTTATATGTATAAGTGCACCTATAAGCAAATACTTGTACAATATGCACCTCATATTTTAATGTAATACAATGGTATGCATGTTTCAGTCAACTAACTCAAATTGAACACCTGTACAAATGTTTAACATTACAAATAAGGAAAGTAGTTGTTGAGCCCTTGCAAGCCATTTAAGGTTAACGCCCCACAGAGTTCAATGGTACACTGCAATTTAAACAATAATCTGGACATCTAACATAAAGCCTACTGATTTAATAGTACAGAGCCCGTTCTATGGGTGAGTTTAACAGTGGGTAGTGACTGAACATACATAAAGATATAGGTGATCCTTAAATAAATTATAAATTATTTATATACCAAAACAAATTTGCTTCCAGCTGGGATAGAATCCACAACAATTTGTAGTAGAGATATTTGACATCTTATGGCCTGATAATATTTAATGTATTTACCTATTGATATAAGAATAATATACAAGCTGACAGCTATATATCCATAGCAATTATTCACATATACAGAGTTTCTAATAAAATCATTTTCCTATTCTCAAACATTCTCTCAGCCATGCTTAGTACAAGTAAGTGACATGGAGGAGTGCTGGAGAACAGGCACTGGGCCATGCCCAGTTTGCAATAATAAAATCCAAAGATTCATAACAATTTCATATCAGTAGTAGATATTATGTAATAAATTATAGAAGGTAGCTTTTTAAATTATCTCATATTACTTATTAAAATGCAAATATTTTAACACTCTAAATTCATTCTATGTTTGAACAAGGTCACTACCTATTTTACATTTGTATTCTATAGCTGACCATGTGAATGTACAAATTAACTATGATCCAAGCCACCTTAAAAGGAAAAGATGGTTGCTATATGCTATACCCAGAATAACAATCAAAAATTAACAATTTAGTTCTGTTTATCTTTTACTTAAGTTATCACTGCTTTTATCTGTCAATAATGGGAATTAATATAGAAGAAATATTTATTCCAAACCTGCATTAGACTTATGGGAAGATGGTCTATCTTCCCATAAGTCTAATGCAGGTTACACATACATACTTATAAGTATGTATCATAATGAATATAACTAAACATACATGTGAATGTTGATACATGAACGGATTGATGTATTTTATAGGTGGAGGAGGTGGACAAAAAATGGTAGTGAACTGATAAAAAAAAATGAGCTAAGCAAAAAAGATAATTTTGTCAATTATTAATTATTTTAAATAGACAAAACAATTCATAACACTCGACTTTAAAAATATTTGTAAGGACATGGATAAATTTATTATTTCTTTTAATTAATAATAGTAAGATAAGACAATATATGTTTAACTTACTTTTCAGCTAAGTATTGAGTAGTCCAATAGAGGACTTCGCCCGGAAGCTCAGATTCGGTGATGGTATACCCAGCAATGTTTACTGGCAACTGGTCCTCAGGGTTCACAGTAGCCGCGAAATTCTCAAAAAACACACGATACGAAGTCAAATAGTCTTCTTTGTCACCCATTTTAGCAGTTAATTGATAAATCTAAGCTTATCAAGCAAATAACTTGTAAATAATCGATGAACAATTCTCTGTAAGCTTACGAGCTACGAAGTAGAACCCTAGTAAACCTTATTTAATACAACTTTTCAATTAATGTTTAGCACTTTTATTCTTAAACATAAGATAACATCACTTAATCACTACAATGGGTTTATTATATCTGTCTTGTATTGAAGTTTTTATAAATCAAAACACAAAAATCACATCTCGATCCTAGACGGTTCCCTTCTTGTCACAACGGCAACCGAAAAACTAGGGATGGGACATTTTAAATGATACTAGGTTTTAAAATCAGTCCACTCTTTATGTTCATGTTGTATAGTAGTAACATACATAGGGCTAGTATGTACATATGTATATATCTTCTGAATAGCTAGTTCTGAGTTTGGACTTGGAATCAAAGACTACTATTTAATACTTCTTGGAATCTCCGGGTATTTGGGCTCGAAGTCGTTGGAACTCTGGGCATTTAATGCTGCTCGCGCCCACTAGATCCTCACTGCAATAAGGTAATCTTTATTAAGTAAGTTGCATAGTAGATCTTCTTAAGCCCTATTTTTGAGTAAAATAGTGCTCGTATGAAAGTGTGAATAAGGTTTCCAAAACTTTAATGTGAATAATTGTGCTGACAGAAGGGGAACCTGCTTCCTTTGCCTGCTTCTACTATACGTCCAATACTAGCACCTTAATGCTTCTAATGATCATATGCAAGCAATGTTAGAGTTCGGTTGTTGTATTTTTTTATATATTACCTTGTATCCTAAAATCCGATACAAATGCTGAATTTATCGATATCATAGCAATCATACTCCCATATAAATATGGGATTTCATAGAACCTCGTATTTGATCCTCATATCTTTACGTACTCGTTTGTACAATATTTTTTTATTACTAGATGAAACCAAACCTAAGTACTAAACCAACTTCGTGAATAGACTTCTTTAACCAATACCTACCTGTCGTAGCGACATCTAATCTTACCAACAGTGACAGAACAAACAGCCAAACAAACGCCAACACCCATGAGCCAGAACTTTTTAATTATATTTAGTTTCCAACAAGCTTAATCAATCCCACCCAAGGCATATGAAATAGGTATGTATATAAACAACGGGATTTTATTTTCTTTAATATATTGAATTTTGAGAAAATGTTTCCCTCAATCTAGATTATAACAGCCAGTAATGTAGTAGAGTATTGATATGCGAGTATCGATACTAATCCATACATACATATTTGAAACAAAAAGAATAAGTACAACAGTCAAAAATTGAAGAACTGTACGATAGTGCGAAAAATAGTACTCAATTAATGTGTGGAGTCACTGAATGCTAAGATATTTCCATAGACTTGCTTCGTCTCTTACAAATTCGATTTGTTTGTGGCATGTTTATAGAAGTTGACCAACCAAGTTGTCAATGTTATCATCTTGTCAATCAAGTTAATTTGTATTGTATTGTATATTTATTTTCGCTCGGCAAAGTAACCATAGACTACTGTTAATATAAAAGTAACCTAACGTGAAGCATAGTAAATTAGTAAACAACATATTGCGAATTAATGTGAACACAATTAGTAACGGTTTTAAAATTACTAATCGTATTATCTTTTGTAAAAGTAATTTATCATAATTATCTCATGAGCTCTACAAATACGTGTTGATTTAATTATGTGATAAGATAAATATTCAGAATTGTGAACAACCACACTCCAGCATAATCCGCGCCCGATTTCGGTTCTAATACAGAGACCTCTACTTGGCTGTAAAATGGTTTCGATTGCCGGAAAATATCAACATTACAAAAATGAAAATGTTGAAGACTACTTCACAGCTGTTGGTACGTACCTCGAATCATATACTTACTTAAAACATCACGCCGAGTCCCTCACAGAGTAGGCAGAGAGCGCTAAGCGCCAGCGCTCTCTAGACTTACCAACCTCTTTCGCTTCGTACAAATCAGTCCCTTCATACATGCTGGTTTCTAGTACTATTGATATTCCATCCTTGAGTGTCCAATTGAGTGACCACATTCCAACTACCTAGTTCAAATCATATGCTTTGCTGATATTACCTATATCATGTGCAATGAGGTCACTCATATTTCTGTGTAGAACTATTACTCATATTTCACAGCTGTATAAGTGATAAATTATACTACTATATAGGTAACTTTTTTCATACTAGCCTTAACTGACTTAGGTTTTACTTTTCAATAACCTTTTATTAGGTAAAAAGATATAATAATAATAATATAATGTTTCTTTACAGGTGTTCCATTCATGGGCCGGAAAATGATGTCTATGTCTTCACCATTGATGGAAATTACACTAGATGGGGACAATATGACCATCAAGAATGTGTCTCTGCTAAGGACTGTAGAGTACAAATTTAAATTAGGAGTAGAGTATGAGGAAAACATGCCCAACCAAGTTATTAAGGTATGTAAGATTCATCCTTTAACAACCTATCAGTAAACACATTGATTAAACCTGTGGTGGCCTAGTGCTCATAGAAGTTGCCCACAGAGACCTGTAAGTCTGATCCTCTGATATGTGTCTTATTTCTTAACTAGTTGCACATACATGTACTAAGCAGGTGAATAACCCAAAAATATAAATAAGCCTGAAGGAAAGCTTTACTGCGATTCATATACACAATAACTGATCAGCTTAAATAGTGTAAACAATGAAATCCATCTGCAATATGTTACACCATTTGTCAATTTTGTTGAATTTAATTTTATAATAAATGTTGTTTCAGAGTGTCACAACTCGTATTAAGGATAATGAGCTGCAAACAGACTCGGTAATACCAGACTCTGGAGTGAAGTGTGGTCGCCATTATCTGTTTACTGAGGATGAGTGCATTATTGTAAGTTATTTCTGTATTTAATATATACTCATATGTTTCATTTTTACCACATAGTCTATCAATTATGAAAATATGAGGGTATATCCCTCATATTTTCATTATGTTTATTAAATCATATCAGGTTTGCAGACAAACATCTATAGTGAGCAGATACCATAGGCATCTATAGAAACATCTACCTGATGCTTTAGGGACCTTCTGTACACTAGAACTAAGAGCCTTTTAAGGTAGAAATAGGTGTAATCCAGGCTTCTAAAGGAGCTTTGAAAACCTACTGAACACAATGCTACATAAATATAATTTTATTTAGCTGTTGGTATTTTTTCCAGCCAGCCTGATGTTGTAATCATGATCTTTCAAAGTATAGTCATACACCAATTCATAGTTTATTCAATTTGCTTTTGCTAGAATCGAGTTGCTGCCCAGCTATCACCATACAGGGCTCATATACAATTTTTTTATTATACTTGATGTATGTATATTTTATTTCTAGACTTTAACTCATGAAAAGGCGAATCCAGGCAAGAGGTACTTTCGCCGAGTGAAGTAGAAGCTGTCAAGTTGGAATTTCTCCTACAATAAAATTTATTGTAACCAACACTTTTATTGTAACTTTAACAAAGTGATGTAGTTGGGGAAAATACTTTATTATTACTAATTAATGACTGTTGAGGAGTCTATTTTTATTAGTACTAAAAGTGCTGAAATCGAACATTCCAAAATAAATGTATTTAAGCTAAATATAGATTAGTTATGAAATCTATTTAATGTAATTTATTTTTGATATAACCGTGAAAAGATATCTGTAAATTGGTTATTTGGCAAGAACTAATTGAAAAAAGAAGTAATTGTCACGTTTTATATATTTATCTTATCTACAGACGACAAAATAAAAAATATACTGAAAGTTAATTGCATTTTTTTAATGGATTTAAATTTTATTTTGGAATTTAAAAATTATTTTAGTAAACCACCTCGTCAACATGAAATGGTAAGATTAACCTTATCACAGAATATACTTATTTTTAATGGATTTATACGTAAAATAACAAGGGAATCTCAATAGCCTCCACCTAATTCACAAGTAAAAATTTACAAGTATTTTCAGACAAAACAAAATTAATAATAAAATATATCCTCTTAGAATCAAATTTAAATACAAAATGAAAAAATGTAGTTTGCACAAAATAAAGGTACGTTTCATTATTTTCACTAAGTAGACATTTATTGAAAGATTTGTAAAATTTCAAAATCCATATGAATATCTGTGGTTGCCGTTTTATCTGTCCACTGGATTATATCAGTCTGTCACTTTAATCGATTGATTTTCTTGTTTTGCTGCTATTGCATTACTAGCGTTTTTGGAGTCTTCGCGCACTACTCAGTTCGCCCCTATCGTGTGTCCACTTAATTTGTATTAAAATTCACACATCGTAAGAAAAAGCAATAACTGTTGTAAAATGGCAGATTGCACTGTAATTTCGCAAGATCAGGTAACGTATCTTCGACATGTTTAAGGACATTTAGGGGAACGAATCTTTTATCGAAACATACTGTAGGTAGTCAGTACAAAAACATTTTAAGTCCATTTGTATATAAACTAATTATGTATACTCGGTTCCAGGAGCAGCAAGTAAAGAAATTAAAAAGGCTATTGGAAGGATGGCGGATGGCGCTCTTGCCCCTGAAATCTGTTATATTGTGGGAGCAACAATGGCATCCTTGTGCGATATTTGGATCCACTTCTATTGTCTTTCTACTAATTTGGCTTATGGATTTGAACTCCCTGACAACATTTGCTGTGGTTGGCCTTTTAATCAATTTAATTGATTTCACTGTGCCTGTGGTTTGCAACTCTCTAATTGGTCCAAGTGCCTGGACTGGTCAACATGAGAAGAAGTTTGAAGATATCTGCAAAGGCATTGTCATTAATTACACCAGAATTAAACACTCTTTTCAATCATTCTATACTCTGAGAGAGACAAGCCCCTGCATGGTAAGTACAGTACAAGTATCCACATTCAATACATTTGGTAAGATTGTAAGATAATTAGGCATTTGTTTTGTCTCCATTTCAGTATTACATCATTTCAATAAGCATGTTGTGTGTGCTGGCCTGGGTGGCATCTACTATAAACAACATATTCTTGGTGTATATCCTGTCAATTGTGATGCTGCTGTGGCCGGGCCTCCAGCATCGCGGCATGCTCAACACACTGTTTTCCCTCGTGAGCATGGGACCTAAAAAGAGCCTCAAGGCTGAATAGTGCATTATTTACTAGCTTTGTGGGTGTCACAATGCGTATGTTGCTAGTTGCTACTTAGCTTATTAGTGTGAGCTTTAAATTATTGTATGTGATATTATTTTTGATTCAAGAACCAAAACATAATTTGGTATTACTTTAGCAAGATGTGGGATATCCACTAGGAAGTTACTGGTTTAAAATATTATATTATTTTATAAGCAGCTAGACATAATGAGGTTACTTCCAAGTAGGAATGTATGGAGTATGTCAAAACTTTGCATTAAATTTGATCTCACTTGTTTAAGAACAATGAAATATGTGTTATTTTATACTTGTAAACATTATTGCTTGTGTAAAAATAGATTTACTGTTGTGTTATCATGCGCACTGCTAATAATGTGTGAAAATGGCTTATCAGATGACTGAACCTAGAAATATGTTTTTCCAAATGAGGTCTATAATAAATTGATAACCAATCTATCATTGCTGTTGCTTTCCTTCATGAAAGAGTGGCCCCACCTCAAATGCTTTTATTTTAGTTCAATATATTATGCCACAAATTATATATTTTAGTTAAGAACCATTGTTTGGTGGGTATGCTAATATTGCTATTAGGTAACTATGACAGTAATTTTCAATAATATTGTATTCACATGATCAGTAGAAAAAAAAGCATTGCAAATCTATCTCATGGATAAATAGTTATTGCCTGTGATTCATTGGTTATTGTCATTGTTTTGAGTTTTTATTAAATTTGTGAATTAAACTGTTCCAGCTTATATAAAAATGTTTTTTGTTCCAACACAGTATCTTTGTTAAAGGTGTGTATGGAGTTTTCCTTCAATAATCAAAATATTTAAAAAGATTTTGTTGCTACTAAGGCATTTCAGCTTCCTTCAGAAGATCTCTGAAGTGATCTCGTGTTCCAGCAGTAAGCTTGCTATGTATGTATGAAACAGAAGCTTAAACCTGTTGGTAGGTAGAATATGAAAAATGTTGCAAGCTGAAACTTGCCATATAAGCCAAATTTGCCATATATGTAATTATGCAATGGAGTCAAAATATTTAGTTGGGTGTAGGTACTCATCCCAATTCTGGGCCTAGCTGATAAATATATCCAGACCTGATAAGTAATAATATATTTCATACAGCACAGACTTACCTAACTTGAAATTACATAGGTAAGTAATTACAATAAAAACAATTAATTTCATAACTATTTATTTCCATAAATTCTTATTAATATATACTACTAACTTGTAATCAATCTCGTCGATTAGCAGTTTATGTATATTTAAATGATGGACTACAAAATGAATTATGTAAAATAAATATAATTATAGAACTGTACTGTTAGTACTATAAAGAAATATGTGTTGTCACACGACCGTCATTATCTAAAATTAGAATGATCAAAAAATATATCAAAACAAAATACATTCGTTACAATATGATTAAACAGAAATAAAAAATATTTGTATTATGGAGAATTCACGATTACAAATTCAAATCGAATATCACAATATACATATATAGGAACACTTAAATATTACTGAAAATGTGATACATTTTCCTAATTCACTTTACAAAAGGTGGTATCAAGCATAAAAAGTAGCCTCATACTGCCATAATGGCCAAAGCAAGAATATGCAATGGAAACAAACTATAATAAAATATTCGCAATTGACGCAAGTGGTTAGTGATAATATTTGATAGCAGTACAGATTTACGCTATTAAAAGCTAAATAAAAAACCGTCAAAACTACGTGTCTGCTATTTGGAAACCTGGTTTTACAATGGAGTGTCTGGCCTTCGTAATAGAGGGTAAGGCAGCTTCGCCTGAGGCTACATCAGTGCACCGACTGTCACCGGAAGTGGTGGGTCTCAAGCGATCGTCCGTAACCGGCGTGGTGGTGAACCTACTGGCTGAGACGTTCATTTGAGAATTGATGCTATTCTTCATTGCGCTACTGTCGCTATAACGGCGGCTCCCGTTATTCAACAAGTCGTTTCGTTTACTTTTACTTTTACCACTATTACCCTGCAAATTGAGCGAGTCCAGGTTGCTAATACACTGCGTTGACACCCCTTTGGTGAACTTATGTAGAGCATCGTTGTCAATGTTGTAGTTCTTACTGCTGGAGGGCAGATCCTTATGAAAAGTCTCTTTAGTTTGCTGTAAGTTGAGTCCGAAGAAGTCTGTAGGCGTTTTACTGGTGGAGGGCTGATTGGAGTCGGGTCGCAGTGTGTCTATCAAGGAGAGGACGTGAGGGCTCAGGTCGTTCTTTATGTGCATCACGGGAGAGCCGCACGGGTCCACAGACAGCGTCTCTTCGTCGTCCTCTCCTTCGGCACTCTGCACCAATATGGAAGTTAACAGATGATTATCTATATGTACTTATATAGTCTATATAGGAGGCAATTTGTTTCATTAAACGCGCTAATTCGATAAGAAAAAATATTTTGCATTTGATTTAGGAAGGCTGTAAATGATCACGCTACCCAAGAGAATGGAGCAATCATATGCATGAATTAAATATCGACGAATTAATATCGTAAATATAATTATGGATAACTGGTAAATATTGTTATGGATAACTGGTAAATATAATTGTGGATAACTGGTAAATATAATTATGGATAACTGGTAAATATAATTGTGGATAACTGGTAAATATAATTATGGATAACTGGTAAATATAATTATGGATAACTGGTAAATATAATTGTGGATAACTGGTAAATATAATTATGGATAACTGGTACATATGATTATGGATAACTGGTAAATATCA
The DNA here is from genome assembly GCA_945859725.1 of Drepana falcataria. Taxonomy (NCBI): domain Eukaryota; kingdom Metazoa; phylum Arthropoda; class Insecta; order Lepidoptera; family Drepanidae; genus Drepana; species Drepana falcataria. The sequence continues at coordinate 3,220,368 of OX243925.1, forward strand.
TTATGGATAACTGGTAAATATAAGTATGGATTTCCGGAAAATATTTTTGTAAAATAAACGTTTAACTGGGTAGGTTTCTTCAGCTATCTGCCAATGAAATTTCAGCCGGAACAAAAGGCATAAATAATGTTTATAATATTTGGCTATATGAATTCAAATGCAAAAAGAAAAAGGTTGTAGGTGTGAAGTAAAGTGTTAGCCACTACAAACAGACACCTAAATAGTATTTATTTGTACGTTGTAGATACGCACCAGCAGGTCATGGTCGGTGATGGAGCCGGCGGTGGCCTCGTTGCTGTTAAAATCTAGCTCAGATGCGATCGACACCGGGGTCACGTCACCACTAATAGAAGACCCTGCTAACAACACCACACTTATAGATCGCTACCATTGCAATTACTGCTTTTTTTTCTTTTTATACAGCAAGAGTGGCAAACAAGCATACGACCCACCTGATGGGAAACGGTTACCGTAGCCTATTTACGCTCACGATACCGAAGTATCACTTGCGCGTTGCCACTCTGTGTTCGGAGAGTTATAGTGTGTTGGCAGCATAATGGGTTTAATCCCTCTGCTTCCAACACAATGTAACAATCCTCCCCCCTCCCCAAGGAGCTCATTACTGGATACCTTATTCACCGGGTAGGAACACAACACAAAAAATTGTGTTATTTGGCTACGGACTTCTGTAAGGTGGAGGTCCTGCCCCAGTCGGGCAGCTCCGAATTCGAACGGGAAACCCGTTATGCCCTACCTCTCTTATATTATTTTGTTTTGACAACAACTTCGTATTGCTAGATATATAGAGAGTATAGAGCGCCAGTTTTCTCTAGACTTACATAACTCTTTCGTTTCGTCGACATTCATGAGTCCCTTCATACATACTCGCCGGTTTAGAGTAGGTATTCTTGATGTTCCCATCATTGAGTGTCCTATCGATTTGATCCAGGTAGTTAGAACATGGTCTTCCTCTGCCTCTTGCACACACTTTCGCAGTATATATCTGTTTCGTCAATATTTCTTCACTCGTCCATTCCATATGTCCAAACCAACGTAATATGCCTTTCTTCATCTTTACAATCACACCCTCGTTGTTTTGCGAATCTCTTCATTGCGGATTTGATCTAAAATCGTGACGCCGAATATTTTCGAAGGGAACGCATCTCAACTCCATTCATACTGTTTTCATGCTTCCTCCGACATATAGCTCCTAGCGATACTAAAGTGTAAAAAGATAGGTGTGAAATAAATGTGAAAGTTCGTGAGGATGTTCGTGCCTCTTTTACGCTAAAACTACTAATTAGAATTGAATGAAATGTAGCACAGAGATAGATAATTAGCTGGATTAAGTTATAGGATGTTTTATAAAAAAAAAATCAAATGAAATCAAATTTACGCCGGTGAAACCGCGGAGCACAGTTTGTACCATATGTATGTAAATCTAAACAGTTTTTCTTCAAGTGGCGTGGTATCACAGTAAATCTCATTGGTGCAAACAAATAGTTTGAAACTGCATCACGACTCTCCAGTACCTATTGAAAATTGTACACGGCCAAGAATAATGGTGTCAAATTGTACATTGATATTTAAATTTCCATATTAGAACATGCATTAAATCAAATCACGCGTAAACACATTCCATGCACATTTCCAACCAAATAATTGTATCTAGTTGCAAGGTCAATAGGTATAGCAATGTACGCGTACACATTGTGTTGCCATTAAAATGATCTGCATGCGTGCTGGATGTTTTACAGTTACAACAAATATATTTTCCTCTACCAAATTGTGTTTAACATAGAAACATTTTATCATTTTCACCCGACTGAGCAGATAGAGGGTTTTCAAGACAAAATATATTTACACAATGACTATTCTTAGTTATGGAAATGGTTCATACGCAAAGGTATACCAACATCCACATCATCTCCATCTTAATAAGGTATATTTTCAGGCCTTCCCACAAGGGTCCCCGAAGGGGTAGAATAGGTAGTACCCATACAACCACTTTCCGCCAGAGATATATTTAAGGTGCCAACGTGACAGATGGCGAGTCTGTCGCCGTTACTCAAGCACGACTATACATACGCCTTTGAATTGCTTCTTAGTATGTTGGTTTGTATTGTAATGTTACGTTTACGTTAATAGTTTGTAATCTAGTAATGTTACGTATGTAGATTTCCTCTCGATGTTTTTCTTCACCGTAAAGCTCGTGGTGTGACGTTAAATTTGAAATGATGAAAGGGACAGGCAAAAGTGTAACAACATCCTCCTTTGACGGGCCAACGTGTCAGATGGCTAGTCGGATGCACCAATTATATTTATTGAACAAGGAAATTTAGATTTATTTTTTATGGAAAATTGCCAACCACAGATGTTGATACTACTACTCAGAGTCTTAAGTTTGTTTAGTCAGTCTGTGGTCTAGAGCGCGTTTAGATGGCATAGCGTAGTACCTGCGAGGTTGGAGTGCGGCATGTAAGGATGCAGCGCGGGCTCGAGGCACAGCGTGGCCGCCTCGCCGTCCCACTGGGGGAGCTTGCTGACAACAACATTACTCCAATTGCTACTGGAATCCACACGTTTCATTTCAACAGCCTTTGCTACCGTACATCGGCTTGTACTGCCTTACCTTAACTATTCATATGATGGCAAATTCACGCGATCCGGTTATAAGCGGTTACAACCGGCTATAGACGATTTGCGACACCATGGATATCAACTAACCATTGATACATTACACATGACAAGCTCATGTTACGTATGGCAAAACATTATGTTTCAACGACGGTGCACGATTTTGTTTTATTCACAAGCACACATTATTTACAGTAAAAAAGAAAAACCAAGCACTAAATGTAAGCTCCACTTATAGCGGCAGTCTGAGCAGAGGCATGATTAGGTATTGGACTTGTTTTCCCATGAGAATTAAAATGTCCCATCGAAGTTTTAGCGAATTTTGTTAAACTGAAAACCCTGTGTATGGGGTTAATGGTAACACTTTAAAAAAAATGCAACTTTATTTCGAATCAAAATTTTGTGTTTCTTTTCTGTTGTTCTGTTACTTTTGTTACACCAGTGATAGTGATAAGATCTTCATTCATTCTCTATAATTTCTATTTATCTTAATTAGGAAAACAAATTTGAATTATAGCCACATATACCAGAGAACGTAAACGCAGGTAAGTTTACAGGCTGTGGTGAGCAGTCAAGTTACCTCTCAGTGGAGTTGGTTTTGTGTTCCGAATTGTAGTTGGAGTTTGGTGACGAGGGTCCGGAGGAGGAGCGCCCGCTGGGCAGCTCGCCCGACGACGACATCAGCGACGACGGCCCGCTCCAACCCACGCCTACGCAGTAAGTGTGGGGCTTGGTTTATATAAGAGATGTAGGGCATAGTAGGTTCTTCGGTTCTTAATTTGACGAGTAAGCCTTTCAGAACTCCTAAGGAGTGGCTGTGCTGGCAGAAGCGGACTCTCCATCGAACATGTTGTTAGCAACGAGGGAGCAATCTCTGAGAATGCTGGCGTCTATAGATTACCGTGACAGCAGGTGCGCCGTATGCGAGTTTCTCATTTTTATTGTAAAAAAGTACTGTATGTCTAGGCTGTATCAGGCGGTTTTTCAATTTGCAGCGACGAACTAGACAAGATTATGTATTCGATCAAGCTTCTAACGAATTGGTTAGTACGAATATTAAAATATATGTACTTATCTGAAATACTAATACAATAATCTAAATAAGTCCTGGCCCTAGTGTCTTGGAGATCCCAGAGAGAGGGAGAATCTCTAGAGTAACTTTCCTAACTAACCATCTACCAAGCACAATGCAATAAATGAATACGACTATGGGTTAATGTGTATAGTGAGTGTCCCGGAGCTGTAGTCATGGGGGTGGAGCACTGACTGTTGGTGGGCGACGGGTGTTTGGGCGGCGCGGTGGGCGGCGGGCGTGGCGCGGCGGCCACTCGCTCCAGGAAGGCGTCCAGCTGCCGCAGCGACAGCGCGTTGTGCAGCGTCTCCAGCGGACGGATCGCAGGCACGCCGCCGAAACCCTCGAGTGCCGCTGGGACCACACAATTTACTCACTATCATTATCTCTGTCGTGGTCGGTGTCTCGGCGTCGGTAACTTTAATAAACTTCATAAAAAGTGTTTTCAAATCGTCAATTTAGTACAATAGTCCGTCTGTGCACAGTCAAAGGTATATTTATACAACAATGTGGTATTTGTATGTGGCGTTTATTTGGTCATATCAGTATAGGTACTTACCGTTGGTGGCGGAGGTGGAGGGTATCATGACGCGCAGGTTGGGCGCGGAGCTGGAGCCGGAGATGACGGCGGTGCTGAAGAGGCCCGCGGCGCCGGGCAGCTTGCCGCGCGCCAGGCCCAGCATCTTGAGGTAGCTCATCTGGCCGGCGATGCTGTGCCGCTGGCGCCGGCCTGTGCCCCCCGCGGCGCCGCTACAGTGCGCGTCCCCCGCCCCCCGCGGCCACGAGCCGCCGCGCTCGAACGTCAGCGCCGACAGCGGCAGCTCGTTGGTGGCCGACTCCACCCCCTCCACGTCCACGGCGGGCGTGGGGGGTGTAGGGGGCGTGGGGGGGCACGTCACGGTTAGTGCGGGCGGTACGCAATACGCTGCCGCCCGCCGGCCGAATGGCGCGCGACCGTTAGTACGGGCGTTACGTGACGGGCCGGTGAACGAGGGTTAGAGACGGGGAGGTTATAAAGGAAAAAAATACATAAACATAAGTAAATAAGCGATAGATATATAAATATAATTGAATAAATAAATAGTAATAAGAGGTAGAGCGAGGAGTAATAAAATATACTGTGGTTATAATAAAGGTGATGCTTAGAAGCGTGCTCGGGGAGGCGATGACGGTGGCCTTGCACCAGGTCGCGATCGACATCAATAATGATTTTCCCATTACCCAGAGTGCGGCGGTTTGACGACTGTTCGCTTGCCTCTATCTCGCGTAATATTCGTCATCTCACCAAGTTACTCCAGCGCCCACATACCATGTGATCGATGGAGAAAAATCGTGACCAGAAAAATTACGCTTAACCTCGTATAAAGAGGCGACCTTACATCTAGTAATAATAATAAACATTAAAGTAAAGTTTTAGTCAAACACACGACATGCAAGCACCAAACGATAGTCAAACGCACACACGCGCCCGTGAGGAGCGACACAACGCAAACACACACAATATCGCCGGCCAGAATGAGCTCGTGAAGACGGCGCGGGCGCACGGCGACACTACGAACTCAAATCACGCACACAAATATCACATAGCCAATTTCTACCACAATCGTACCAATAGCTCCTGAAGGCTTTAGAATATCCAATGATTATGCCTCAGAAACTATCGATCGGAAGTGGATACACCGTTAATGACGACTATTGATGGTGATCGATCATATTGTACTAGCGATCGACCATTTGCAATGTTTGGTTGTGTTGCAAGTTGTATGTTGTAAGTCTAATAATGCAGGCATGCGGGCTTACCTTAGTCCCCGGAATATTGTATCAAAGCGAGGATCCAACGAAGCACGACTTGTGAGTATTTATTGGAATTATGTGTAATATATAGGGTATAAGGGAGACTACGGAAGGTCAAAACCGGACATCGTTCTAGTTCGGTTCATATTAGTCAAGAATACATTTTATGTTGCATTCCCAGATCGGGCAAATTAATCTTCTATACATCTTAAATGATAACTATAGCCGGGGATGAGCCCGTACAGTGGCGATTGGCTCGTCATTGTTCTCGTACGTTTGTCGTGGACTCCTTAGACGTACCCAAAACGATGTATGACGGATCAAGGATATCGCAGTTATGAATCCAGAAACTTGAAACTACAGTGCGTTCACGCTTAGACCCAAATATTGAATAGTACCAAGGTGACAAACAAGCATAATGACCTGCATAATAGCTAGCGGTTATCGCAGCCTATGGACGCTTGCAACACCAGAGGTTCATCACCGCGGCTTACATAAACGATAGTGCTGTTATGTGCGCCTTGGGATAGTGTTGTCTGGAGACGATGCAGCTATCCCGCACATGCCAGCACTACAGAACAGGGGGTGAACTGACCTGGGTTGTCGACGACAAGGCCGTGGTACCGCAGCGCTCCGGACGACAGCTCTGCCTCTGCCACGCGTTGTACGCGACTGAGTCAATGCTCACACGACACATTGCAAATATTGCCTCACTATATAGGCACTATAATATATAAATATTTAACTGAACAACGGCTGTTAGAATACAGCGTAGTATTGTCATATATTGCAATGTGTCGTAGAAAAAGCTCAGACATTCAATTAATTTGCAAAAAAAAATACCAAGACATTTAACAAAAATAGATAAACACAAATAATTATAAAACTAATCGTTAAGAAACGCCCCACAAGTTACATTTCATATAGTGAAAGTATATATACTTTACCATATATACTTTATATATGCCTATGTATATATTATATTTATATACATAGTGGGGTTCTCGCGTATTTATAATTATAACATTTATCGTGTCATTTAAGAACAATAACTCCAACACACGCATGCGCCAACAGCGAGTGCTTAAACACTGCAAATTTGCATATTAAAATCAAATCCAAAGGTTTAAGTTAATATCACATGTCAATGAGATACACAGCGGTTTCGAACCAAACACTTTCGGACCCAGTTGAGCACACTGCTTAAATAATACTAGCTAGCTATCTATCTAGCTAACTATCTATTTTTTAAACATTTTGGCATTACATTTTTATTTTTCCTTGCAATTAAATAAAAATTTAAATTTTTCCTTGCCTATATTAATCAGTGATAATGTAGCATTCAAATGGCGAAAGAATTTTTAAAATTGGTCCAGTACTTTTTGAGCCAATTCCTTACAAACATACTTACATACAAATCTTTCCTCTTTATAATATTAAGTATAGATATAAACAGATTGCGTTCTCGGGTGTTTTGTTTATATATTGTGCAATAGGAAGTGCTTCAGTTAAAGGTTTTTTTCTTGTAGCCTCTTGTAGCTTGTTGCCTCTCGTAGCGTGAGTTACGGGAACTTTTGCTACTCAACCGGCCAGTGGCGAGACCTAGGGCTACAGCCGGTATTCGGTTAAATGGCATGTTGCTCCTTTAAAAACATATGCCCTATATCTTCTCCAGTAAATAGCTACGCTATAGCTAAGCTACTGCTAGAAATATGTCTAGCTCTTAATAAATACGGCTGCTATGTTCAATGTGTAATCACAGACACATATCGGACTCAGTTAAAAGGTGAAATTAACAACCAGAGCACTCTCCGTTATATAAACCACATTCGAATTTAAAGTCTTCAATATATTTAACCGATTTTTGTTACTTCAAAATGTGTCGTGTCCGAAAGAGTTTTGTTCGGCCACCAAAGACTGGGTGGTAAAACATTTAGCGAGCGTGTTATAGTGTGTTGGTGGCCGCTTACCGTGGTCGTTCTGCTTGTGCTGGTCGTAGCTGCGGGCGCGTGGAGGCGGCTCCTCCGGCTCCTTGGCTTCTTTCTCATCGATCTAAATAACATTTTACTACCTATTTTACTCTCGCTCTCCAAGATAAGCTCAAAAGCAAAATATTCATAAAAAATCGCGGACATACAAAGATATAAATAAAAGGGTCTACCATAATAGAACCGCCAATTTATTAAGTCTGTTAGAAATAACTGTAACTAGAACATTAAGATGGACGAGACACGCCGCCGAGAGCTTGTCATTGTACACAAAAATATTGGTCTGTGAGGGGAATGAGGAATCCAAAAAACTACAAAAATATAGGCTTGCATTTATCAACAAGCAAACAAACTAACATATACTCGTAAATCTCAAGTTGCAGTATGTAACTATGAATAGCAATCTGTGACTTAGAGCCAACAAGCTTATGCCTGCCGTGACGCATTCGTGGTGTTCATATTGCAGCTCAGTTCAGCGACCGGACAAATATATTTAAATGGAGATGTAAGGATGCATACCAGTCAGTGAAAAATATGACGCTCTTATCTAAATACAATAGACAGATATAATAATAATAATAAATAATAAATACCTGGGACAATTCCACACAAATTGACCTAGTCCCAAATTAAGCAAAGCTTGTGTTATGGTAACTACACAACGATATATTTACTTATATAGATAGATATATACTTAAATACATAGGACATCCAAGACTAAGGTACAAATATCCGTGTTCATCACACAAATATTTGCCCTCAGCGGGATTCGAACCCGCGACCTCAAGTTTCGCAGTCAGGAGCTCTAACCACTAGACCAGGCGGTCGTCAAAGATATGGAGTGAGAACCTCGGCGTGTCAACATGAACACACAAACAGACAAGCATAATTAAACGGTGACCTGTTCGTGCGGCGCGTGGAGCGTGCGCGCCCGCAGCTCTGCGTTCAATCGCGCCGCCAGCGACGACGCCTCGTGCCCGCTCACTGTATAGTGCAGGTTACTGCCAGCAGACAACACCCTCTCACCACCACGAAACGGGGATATCTTTCACGGGGGTAAGTATCGACACAGTCCACGGAAAGATATAGTGAAAGTAATCTAATCAGTAATATCGCTAGCACGGCAGGTTCATCCAATAAGGACGTCAACGAGTGATATGTGGTATTACTAGGCAATGGTAACCGCTGAGTAACGGACGAGCCTGCTAAACCTTATAGTACGAATAAACTACCCATCAGTCATATCCTCACGCCTTCCCACGAGGGACCCCGAAGTGGTACGCAGAGGTGTTTAGGAGGTACCCACACACCCACTATCTTTGTGTGTGTGGCTACTAACATAAGTTACAGAATCTAGTTCCTTCTTAAGTGAATACATACCAAATAGGAATAGGGTCCGAGGGCCGTATCTTCGATTTTAACACCTTTTTGGGCGAGAAAGTGTTGTCAAGTTCATCGTAATTGTCCTGTGAATACATAAGTTTATTTTAAATTCCAATATATAAGAAAGATATGTGCGTTTGATTTAATGTATCTGCACACATACAGGCTGTAGCGTCTCTTGGCTCGCCATGTTGTCATCCTCACCCTCCTCCTCTATGCATTTCACTTCGTCGGACGGACTTTGCTGGGGATATAGACACATTTAAACTCATTATTTATGGTTGACTAGCAGATATCCGGCGTGTGCTACAAGGGTAAAAATAGAAATAATTTTTATCCATTAATTCTCTTCACTCCACCTTCGCATTGTTTCCTTTCAATTGAAGCCGACTGGGGCACATCGTTTGGATAGTATTTTTTATGTATATGATTTGTACATAGTGTTATGGCTTAAGAATTGCGCATAAATTCGAGGACTCGCATACATCGATGTTTACTACCCTATACACCGTAATTACTACTAAAGTACTACAGTAATTCATCACACAAATCACTGTAACAATTTGAACTTGAAATGTTTGCAAGCGAGTACTCGAACTATTGGGCTTCAATGGCTGCCTTATTTGAAACATTAATTTAGATTATATAATATATATATCTTCACGCCTTCCCATAACGTTCCCCAAAGAAGTAGGCAGAGGTGTATAGGTAATACACACACACCCACTTTCCGCCTTTGAATTGCTTCTCAGACGCAGGTTTCCTCTCGATGTTTTCCTTCACCGTAAAGCTTGTGGTGTGACTAATCACTGTACTTAAGTTCAGAAAATCTCATTGGTACAGTCTGTATTCGAACTTGCGATCTTTGTGTCGCAGGCAACCACTCGAACCACACGGCCACCACGGCTTTTTTTAATTTAGATTATAATAATAATATATCCTCACGCCTTCCCACAAGGGTCCCCGAAGGGGTAGGCAGAGGTGCATAGGTAGTACCCAAACACCCACTTTCTGCCAGAGATATATTAACAGATTAGATTTAATTAATAACAATTTAGAATAACAGTGTCATTTTCGTTTAGTTTACCGAGTTAGTGGTGGTGGAATGGTTCCGGCTGTGGGGCCTGAAGCCGGGCCCTGGCGGCAGGTTCTTCTGCACGCAGCAATTGACGCCGGGGCTGAAGTGCAGCTCCACGTGGAACCTGCGACACAATTTGCACTTACAATACATTCTTACAAACTACAAATGTGTGGTTGGTGTATTTATTTATTAACGTATTTCTTATGTATGGAATAAAACATAATCCTATGTTTTAATCCAGCTAATAGTCTCTGCGTTCATACTAATTCAATTCCATCCATCCGTTCCGGCGTGATTGAGTAACAAACAGCCATACATCCTCACACATTTTCGCATCCAATTTAATGCGAAAGTTTGTAAGTAGCCATTCTGACACAATTGAGTAATCCATGTTACTCAATAGCGCCAGAACGCCTGAACGAAATTGAATGAAATTTGGCACAGAGAAAGATTATTAGCTGGTTTTCTTCCCAAAATAAATCCAGATAATACTAATAAAATCGATTTATACGCGGGTGTAACCGCGGGGCACAACTAGTTTACAATTGTACTATGATCACCTAGTAGGTTACATTTAGCTTTCGCCCGTATCCTCACGCCTTCCCACAAGGGTCCCCGAAGGGGTAGGCAGAGGTGTATAGGTAATAGCCACACACCCACTTACCGCCAGAGGTATATTAGGTGCCGACGTGACAGATGGCGACTCCATCGCCGTTACTCAAGCACGTCTATACTTATACATATACATACGCCCGTATTTACTTTTGTAATTATACGCCCTGGTTACTTTCCAGTTGGTCCCTTGTATCCCCTTCTGACATCACCCATTCTTATTGATATATGCGTCTAGTTCGTCTAATGTTGATGTTTTAAGCCACCTTTCCTCTGAGCAAGGGTCCTTGGTGGGGTCCTCGTACAGCATGACCACTATCTGCGACATATAGTTCAGTTCCGATACCATCGACACGTACTCCATTGCGCGACGCCATTGCTCGTCTTTTAATACCTACAATATAATATAAGCCATATTTATAATAAGTTGAGTTCCTAATCACACATATGGGTGCCCTTAGCTTAGTTGCTATCATTTAAGTGATTGGTTAAAGGTCTTTTGCCACCGGTTAAGAAGCAAAAATGCTCGGAACTCGAACAGATTTGTGAGTAACAATAAAGGATTCGTTAAAATTGCATTTAATTTTTTATATGTATTAATGAGAATGTAGACAAAAATAGTGTGATAAAAGATTTCCAATCTAATATCATATCATCAATATCCACATCACACGCTTCGTCTATCCTAACATGATTAATTAATGGCAAGCTTCGAAAAAAAACCCTTGGACCCTGACGCCAATACCGTATACCATTCCTCTGTATTTTATATTTTTGAGTATAAGTTTCTCTGTTGATATATACATTAAAAAACGTATTTTATACGAATTCGATTAAATTAAGGAAATTTGAATAATACATAAACAAATTCCAATCAGCAACATGCTTTGTCAATCAATACAGAAACTGTCCCTAAACATTCCATTTGTAAGGTTAGAGTCTAGCAAAAAAAATTTCTATAAGAAGAGAAGACATTCAGAAAAGTACCTTATCAAAAAGGCACTTACGTCGAGAAGTCCGCCAAATCTGAGAACAGTGAGCAGAGAGTGCACGTGGCTCTCGCTGGTGAAGTAGAGGCGTGTCCTCACGTGCCTACCGGGACTGGACACCCCATGGCTATACCTGAAAAGTCATTTGTTTCATTGCATTTAAAACTCGGAAAAGCGACATTCAACATTGAACTAATGTCAATTAGTACCTAGGATTCAATCTGTTGACGGTCTCCTCTCCAGATTCTTCAATGTTCCTCTGCAGATCGGCTCTTATTTTCTTCAGCAGCGGCGTGCATATGCCTTGGCTTATCGTCAGCTTCTCTTGCATGGTTAGACCATATTCCTGTAAACCACACTGTAATTACAAGTGTGAAAGTATAGGTGAACGTGAGAACCATAACACATTTGTCAAGCCCGCATACAAAGATAACTGTACCGATTTTAATGAAATTTGGAATAGATATAACTTGTATTCTGAATTAAATACACCTCTAAATTTAACACTTAAGAATTGGAATATCAAAAGTAATAAAAACCAGCGAGCTTGTGTGAAGAGAAAGAGGTAAATATTGGACTTATCAGCAGAGGGAGTAATCTGGTGCCTTGAGCTGCAACATTTGTGTCAAAAGTGACAGATAAAATAGCTTAAAAAAGCTTTAATAGCCAACTGGCAACAAGAGTGTCCAACAAATTATTGGTGGTCCAACTCCTACCAACCAACCTCCTGTCCTCCCAACGGACAAGTCGGATAATTAATTAAATTGCGCACCTGTGGTATGACAATATCAGCCAAGTACTTGGCGTACATGTAGAGCTCCTCGGCCAGGTCGAACTGGAGCGTGTGTTGATTGTGCTGCAGGTCATACTTGATGCAATCGTAGATATCCGGGATCTTGGATATGTCGTACGACTTGTTCTTGGTACAGAAGTCCTTCTCGATCTTGCCCCATCTTCGCCCCATCAGTTCCCATGTCTCGCCGTGGTACAGTATCGTATCTGAAAAATAAACCACACGGCACTCTAAATAAAATGCATTTTGGCACACAGCATAGTGTATAAACGGTATTTTTGTATTGAATCACGTTTATAACATATTTTATATACAGCATTATGGAAAATGCATGTGTGGCCTATACACATTTCAAGTCGCTTAAAATTCTTTCAATTTCGTAATAGGTAATCACGATTATGATTCCCGTCCGCAAAAAATATTTGTCTGATGAGCATTTATCAAATAAATACTTAAAGTTATATAAGAGAGCCTAATAAGGGTCCATGACCTTTAGACCCTAATTAGGGAGGGCGTGTAGATCTCTGCCTATACCGTATATTGTTATGTATGAGTCTGAAGAAAACGAAAGAGGTCAATATGAAAAATGTCCCCCTCAGACGCGCATATTATTAGCCATTATTGTACCTACTGTGTGCTAGTAAGCCCCCACTATAAACCACAGCACACCAAAAGTTAAGATATTATGTTTTCTGATGATTTTAGAACTATTTAGCTGTATGAACATCTTTTTGGGATACGATCCAGCCTAGTACTATGTTTGTAATGTTTATCTTTTAAAATGAATGTGGACGAAGCGAAAGCGGTATATAAGTCTAGAGAGAACTGGCGCTCTATACTCTCTGCCTACCCCGTTAGAGATTCGGCGTGATGATATGTATGTATCTTTTAAGATTGTAAATTGTTTTGTGTATTTAATAAATATGATAAACTTGGCAATATACGATGGCGTAGCACCTTTGCTCTTGGGGTCGTCCCTCTTGGTGAGCACGATGTGCACGAGGTGCTGTATGAGCGAGTGCACGTGCTCGCAGCAGCGCACGGGGTTCTTCACGAAGTCCATGGCGGCGGCGATGGACAGCGAGTCGCACGGGTTGATGCGCGCGCGGTCCCCGGCCGAGAACTCGCGCTCCGCCTGCATGGCCTCGTGCAGCCGGGCCTTGGCCCTGACACCACGACCACCTCTTCACAACCTCATACAACGTCATCCCCGCCTTCATATCTTACTAACATTATTACTCTCAAACGCTTACATTAACACTATCGGTTTCTCGTACAATAAAATAGGAAAATCTATAGAAGTATTTATTGTACACCGCGTAACTATACATAATAAGGATCGGTTGCGTAACTTAAGAGATTCTAAACTTTTCACGAATCTCGACTGTATCAATGGTTTTTTTCTGAACTTAAGTGCGGTGATTAAGCATATCATATAAGAGCATATAAGAGCTTTACGGTGAAGGAAAACTTCGAGAGGAGACCTGCATACGGATTCAGCATACCTATATATATTTTGATTCCTGTATGAAACAGTAATAGCCTCGCCATCAGTAAGTTGGTATCTAAATATATTTCCATGAAAGTCAACCCCTTAAGTGCACTGCAAACGTGTTGCAGATAGTTAACATTTTATTATATTGACTTCTACGTAATTTGGACAGCTGTTTTTTTTTAATACTTATCGCAGATAAAATATGCAGTCTACTCACATATTCTGCACTTTGGAGGAGTCACAGTCGTTGTCCAGCAGGCCGTTAGTGTTGGCCGACTTGACCATCTGCACCAGGATGGGCGTGAGCTCGCCCTCGAGCGCCAGGAGGCCCTTCGCGAAGGCCGCCGCCGTCATCTGCACGCGACCCTCGTCCGACGCGTAGATCTTCAAGTCGTGCCGGAACGTGGAGTGAAGCCGGAGCAGGCCCAAGCCTTGTGTACCACCTTCGCCTGTGGATTTGGTGAATATTTACAAATCATTCACTATATTTGGATCTGTGTGAGAACATATTTTTATATCCGACCGGTACATCCATTAATAGTCGTTTATATTTTTGCTCATAGTTTAGTGTACGTGTACAACCTTCCACAAATTATCGGTACACACTGATTACCTACGAGTGTACACGCACACTACAATTAACAAAGCGGGGTCATACTCCCCGCATCTCGCGACCCCGTGTCCAGAAATTGGTGGGGCGGGTCTTCATGCTGTATAGCATTAAAGCCAATTAGGCGTGTGTGTAGCTGGGTGGGGTCTGACCGGGGATGTGTCGTCCCTGGCCGCCGGGGTACATGCAGCGGAACATGCGGCCGAGCTCCTCGGCCTGGATGCGGCCGGCCGGCGTCAGCTCGCCGCCCCACTTCAGGATCAGCACCAGCGACGGCTCGCCCCCCGACCCTACTGTAACACCACACGAATTCAATACCACATAGTTCGTCGCCGATTCCCTCACGGTAGACATAGAGAGGAGAGTGCCAGTTCTCTCTAGACTAACATACCTCTTTTTCCAGATAGTGAACAGCCCCATTACATTTAGCAGCTCTAGACTGATAGGTCCCTATCGAGAACTTCTTAGGAAAGGAGGATCGATTTCAAGGCATTTGACGTAGTTTTGACTGATTGGTATTGTATTACATTTGTATGGTAGGTATATACATTTGTATTAATCTATTAAACATTAAGTCATAAATAAATATGTATAATGTATTAGCAGGAACCATTGTGGGTACTATAGTTTGATAACAATGTCCGAAGACACATGTAGTACTACCGTGGAACAATAATCTCTGAACCCATCCAAAAAAATCCAAGAGCTAAGTGGTAGTATTACTTACATAGATGTGCATCTAATGGATTGTGATATCTATTCATTAAATAAAAATTATGATCATCAACCAATGTTAAGTATAAAATATTTAATATATAAAATACCAATACCCGTCGACACGATAACTTAACACAACACTAAAATACACTCTCACAAAACTAACTACCTCCATAATGTTGCAGATGACAAACCACTTTGCAATTTTATTGGTTGCCCACTCTATAAAGCACATATTTCTACCTGCAGGTTGTACCATGGATTTAATTGTTATATTTGCACTAAGTAAACATGTTATATTTGCAAGTAAATTTTGCCGTAACTTAAAAATAATTATGCATTGTGATTCTTATCACATATACTTCATAAATTAATGAATAAATATTTCTGAGTCCAGTGAAGATATTACTCTTATTGTAAAATCGCCGTTAACAACATACGCCATAAGATTCAAATCACAAAGCATAGTAAAAAAGCGTGTTAACACGCACCATTTAAAAATGATATCGCCAAAAGCGCCCTTTCGCTCGTATTGTATCCAGTATGAACGAGAGATGGGATGTGTGACGTCATTGATGATGTCATAGTAAATGGCGCGCGCTATATAAGGCATGAGGCAAACCGTGCACAGGCGGCGCGTTACCGTCGTCGGAGCTGGAGCCCCTCGGACGGCCGCGGGGCTGATACTTCATCTGCACCTTGCGGTTGATGCCCGAGAAGTGGCCATACCTGCGTGATATACACACATACATATACAAGTATTTTAGACAAGAAACGACCCCCCTGATATGCAGGCGCAACACCAAGGTATCACTCGCGCATTTCCTTAAGGATTATATATCGTCATTCTAATACCCAAAGCGAATAACAAACTTAAACGGGGTAGACAGCGAGAGTAGAGCACCCATTCTCTCACTTCATACATGTTACATGTCAAGACTCATGCATGCTCGCCGGTTTCGAGTACTCTTCAGGTTCTCCTCCTTCCGATAAATGTATTTTATATATAATGTCGACAAGGTCTGCATGTAAACGTGTTATCTAATGTTATAGATGTGAAAGTTTGTGAGGATGTTTAAATCTCTTTTAAGCCAGAACAAATTGACAGAATTTGATGAAATTTGGCACGGAGATAGATTATTATCTGGACCACATGGGGTATATTTTATAGCAGACGAAAATCGATATAAAATTTAAAGTATACTTTAAATAATATAGGAACATTGCATTAACATTTATTAAAATTATATATGCGTAGATTTTAAGTACTTTTATATCCAGGTGTCCTCATGGAGTGACATAGTCGCTGTGCGACAAAACTCCTTTAATAAATAGAAAAAAAAAAACATTGCCGTGAATGAAGGTTTATAGTATTTCAGAAAATCAGCCATAATACCATTATGATAGATGGCAACTGTGACGTGTATATATGTCACGGTGACATAATATTTACTTCTTCCAAAGTAGTTTCTAAGCTAAACATTGGATAATGAAGTGAATACCCCACGGCGCACCTACAGTACACACAAGATAAGATATTATATTATTACCTTATCTTAATGTAATCTCGTACGATAGGTACTTGCAACTAAAACAACATGCTTATAGGCTAAGCATATAGAGACTCTGCAATTATATACAGGGAGAACACGGTGTACCTACTGTGAATATGTACGGTATCCAGTAACTTCTTTTTAATAATTTCATTTGAATTATTATAATAATTTTAAAGAATATTTTCCAAACACCCTTACACAGATTTGATACGACCAGAGCCTAAATCTGTTGAAAGATAAGCATAATCTATTTCCTTTAAAATATGAATAAAATAGTACGACTCACATTTCAAGTACGCTCTTGAGTTGTTCTAACTTGCCCTGTTTCTCCTCTATCTCGGGGTCGGCGTGTCGCGTGTGTATGTCTGAGAGGAGAGCGCGCGCGATGTCCAGGATCTCTTGCAGCTGCTTGGGCTTCTTCAGCTTCACGTGACCGCGCTTGTAGCCGTCATACTTCTCGAATATCTCGAAGAATCTAAACAATTATAACGCCTTCACTCCCCGAAGAAGACAATTGACAAACTAACACGCTCAGCGCAACGAGTGCGCGTAATTCCCTTCTTTTGACACATTTTCTAGGGTAACAATTCTAAACATCATATTTAGTCCACCAGTCGGGCAGCTCCGAATTCGAACGGGAAACCCGTTATGCCCTACCTCTCTTTAAACCTTATTACCCGAAGCAAGGTTATCGTCACTTCAACATAGGCTACACTTCAAAATTAACGTTTTCATTATGCCGTTGGTATATTTGTCAGTACTGTCAAATTGTATTCCATGACTGGCAGTCGTGTTGGCAATAAATCTGATCATAGTGTATACTCTAGTCAAATAGCAATATGTCTAGTTCCCATAGTACAAGCTTAGCTGATTTTGATGAATTTGTATGAAACTGTCCCAAGGTATTTAATTCCTTATTTATATAAACATACTTAAAATTTCAAGACAATAACTTTTCTACACTACAGAAACTGTAAGCGGCTTCAGCTGTGTCAACTAGAACATTCTCAGTATTAAAGGCTAGAGAATTGCGGATGTGTGTATCTCACCTAGGATGGCGGACTTCGACCTTCATCTTCTGCTTGGGGGTGCGGTCGCCGTGGCGGATGACGCCGACCACGCAGCGCAGCTCCATCATCTTGCCAAAGGTGGTGGGCACGATGGGCGGGTCGTCCAGCTGGAAGGGCACCGACCACGGGATGTGCAGCGTGGGCGCCAGCTCGCGCAGGATCATGTTGCCCAGGATCTTGGCGCAGTCGTCGTAGTACTTGTTGGAGTTCTTCACAAACGAGAAGCCGTTCACGTCGCACACGAACGATTTGCCGTTTGCTCTGTAAACAAAATACATTAGTTTTATTTTATTATTTTTGGTTTATTATTTGAAGCCGTGGTGGCCTTGTAGTTCGAGCAGTTGCCTGCGACACAAAGATCGTAAGTTTGAATCCCGACTGTACCAATGAGTTTTTCTGAACTTAAGTACAGTGATTAGTCACACCACGAGCTTTACGGTGAAGGAAAATATCGAGAGGAAACCTATATATGTTTGAGAAGTAATTCAAAGGCGTATGTATAGTCGTGCTTGAGCAACGGCGACTGACTCGCCATCTGTCACGTTGGCACCTAAAATATATCTCTGGCGGAAAGTGGGTGTCTGGGTATTACCTATACACCTCTGCCTACCCCTTCGGGGACCCTTCTGGGAAGGCGTGAGGATATATTATAGTTTTAGTGCGAGCAAACCTTACCAACAAAGTCGGGTTATTTATAACTCAAGAACGGGTGAACCGATTCAATATTGAAATATAGGAGTGATTAACGTAAAAACAAACGATCACTACATTCGTTTATTATGACGGTGCGAAGTTCGCCGGGTTCGTTGAAACGTCCGATATATGTATATAACCATAATTAAAACGAGCGAGGCCCGTTTAAATTATGGTTAGGTAGAGAGAATAGAGTTGTATGTTGACGGGTATTTCTTATATCTGTATTGTTGGCAAATACTTGTCATAACATCTTACCTCAACAGATCAAATCCGCAGACAGTCTGCTTGAATGCTAAGCACACTTTCCTCGATATGAGCTTCTCTTGGTTGGACAAAATGACAGGGTATCTGATCTCCTTGCCTTCCGAGTCCCTCTCCACCTTCCCGTCCAGCGCTGGGCTCTTGCGCGCCTCGGCGTGGGCGTAGTCCGGGCCCACCGTGTACACCTTCACATCCGTGCCATCAGTAGGCATAAAATCCTCGTATATGAACGATCCAGTTTTTCTCACCCTGGACTCAGGTGAGTATATGCTGCTACGAGATCCTATCTACAAAAAAAAAATACAAGCGTACCCGCGTAAAAGTCGATTTTATTCGTATTTTTTTGCAATAAAAAGAATCCTATATCCTTTCCAATACCTTAGAGAATATATGTACAAAGTTTCATGATGAACGGTCAAGTAGCTTTTACGTGAAATCGTTACAAGCAAACTTACATTCACGTTTATAATATTTGTAAGGAACAAAACTCCTCCTAAAGGGCCGGACCGATTTTAATGATTTTTTTGTCTTAAGGTGGATTTTTTTTTATACAACACGAGTGGCAAACAAGCATACGGCCCATCTGATGGGAAACGGTTACCGTAGCCTATTTACGCTCACGATACCCAAGTATCACTTGCGCGTTGCCACTCTGTGTTCGGAGAGTTAGTGTGTTGGCAGCATAATGGGTTTAATCCCTCTGCTTCAACACACTGTAACAATCCTCCCCCTCCCCAAGGAGCTCATTACTGGAAACCTTATTCACCGCGTAGGAACACAACACAATAAATTGTGTTATTTGGCTACGGACTTCTGTAAGGTGGAGGTCCTGCCCCAGTCGGGCAGCTCCAAATTCGAACGGGAAACCCGTTTTGCCCTACCTCTCTTATTCGAGATTCGAGAATTCACTTTCAGTTTCATGATTTAAGTAATTACATTCACAATTGGACCTGATAGACGCTTCAATCGTGTTTAAGAAGCTAAAAGCTATATAAGCTATAGGTATCTTTTAAGCTGTTAACATGCATACAGCCCCCGTGATGCTAACCGACTAACAAAGCCTATAGCGCTAGCAGACACACGAGATTTTATAGTCATCAAATTTGCATTTACATCTTATGGAGTTTATGTTTCGAAAGATTTAAAAACTTAAAAAAAAATACCTTTCTAAACAAACGCTGGCTTCCCCCGCCGGCGGAAGTGGGGTAGTATATGTATATGTTGTGATCTTCCGCAGACACCGGCTTTTCCACGAACGGCTTATTAAATACAACCCCGTTCACTTCCACGTGATCTTCTGACTCCACTAGTTCATGGTCTTGAAATAATAAAATGTGGGATTAAAATTTTATAATGAAAACTATTCAACAGGCTATCAATACAAGTGGAACTAAGCTCAGAAGAAATTACATGACGCAGGACCAAAGTATGTGTAGCTCTTGGGCAACGAATGACGAATAAGTCTATAAAATCGACAAAAACATATCTCGCCATCGGAATCGCCAGGGAATTTATCCTTATGATATATTCAAATAATATAGAGTCACTTACGCTTCGGGTCAGGCGAATCCCTATCCAACACCGCATACCTGGGTATTTCTATGCCCTCACCCTCCAATATCGCATACACTCTTCTACGATCCTGCACAAATTTGTCACATTAAGTACAGACACTCAAAACATGCCCGCCCTATATGTTGTAATTTCCACAATACATACCTGGATGTCATACTGCATGTGAAGATTGTTTATAACGTATGGCTTCCGTATCTTTTCGTATTGTATCGCCTTATCGAGCGGGAAGCCTTTGGAGTGGAAAGAGATCAAACAATCACAGATAGGCCAGTCCTCTACAGGTTTCTGAAATTAAAACAATTGAAATGTATGAACTGTATTACGAGGATGCACTTGATGTCATGCACGATGTAGACTAACAGAACGATTTGCAATGAATGATGCCTTGATACATGCAAGACTTGTATATGAAGAAGTATGTAAGCGTTTGTTCATACACCTTTACCTACTAATCGGCAACGCGACACCCAACATGAAACAAAGCGAGTATAAGTTACGGAAGCAATTCAATGGAAATATTAAGTAGTTCGCAATATGGTTGGTTCTAGACTGCGTGCCGTATGCAGTCAAAGAGGAGTAGCGCCACCATACTTGTTAATTATGGAAATAACAGAATACAGCTAGTGAAACAAAATAAATGCAGACTACAGTTGAACAATTGCGCTATTCACATTTGACTTTCATAAATTGAGTGCTATTATTACATATATATACCTATATGTATGTATATCTTTGTTTAAATCGATCGCACTAAAGGTTTAAAATGAGAAAACGAATGAACTGGTACATGAAGTAGGCAATTGGAAAATCAAGTACGCACATTGAAATGAAATTATATGAATATTGTCATTCGTGATCGAGACAGGAATACAATTCCATGTATGTATGTAGTTAACATAAACTATGTTATATGTATCGTTATTTGGTACCTATTTGTCTATTTAGATTTTTCATTTAATCTAGTTCTTTTAAAATGAATTAAAATAAATAAAAAAACATCAGGACAAAATATGGCTCAATATGCAAATAACCAAAATAAATAAATGATTATATAAAAGTAGCACCTTTATCTAGTTCTTTAATATAAACCACTTATTAAAGGCATATGAAAACCAGCTTTATAGTGTTTAATTAAAGCTGAATTTAGCTCGACTGGTAGTACAGGAAATATTTTGTTCCACTGCTTGTGTTAGACAGTGAAGAGAACCTTAAGGATAACCTCCTCAGGGAAGACTAGCATCTTGATGTATTCGAACTCATCGAGTCTCGTGAGGATCTCCTTCATGGGCTTCGACTGCGACTTCTTGGCCATGGCGCAGACGCCGACCACGACTTTCTTGCCGCCGCCATCGCAGTGCGGGTCCAGCGAGTCGCACAGGTCCAACTCGCCCTAAATACATACAGTTTTATTTCTATATACCTCTTAGCAAACAAGCAGAGGACGATAAGCGGTTACCGCCGCCTAAGCGCGCTTGGAACACAAGGTAACAACCGCCGAGTTACCAAGCCTGCAAACTTTTTAACCTCAGCCTAAGGGAAAACTTCAATGGAAAGTAAATACTACAATTGTCGCTGGCTTCACCTGTCAGTAACTAAAACACTCCTTTTATGGTTACTCTTATTAACTAAACTTTTTGCTTGTGAGTCCTATTAATTAGTTTAGTATAATCACTCCATGCTCTGTAGGTTAAGGATTGGACATTACA
Organism: Drepana falcataria; assembly: GCA_945859725.1. NCBI lineage: Eukaryota > Metazoa > Arthropoda > Insecta > Lepidoptera > Drepanidae > Drepana > Drepana falcataria. Next base: position 3,242,403 of record OX243925.1, read on the forward strand.
ATAAGTGAAAAGTTTATTAATAATTTAAACTGGGTACCTAACATATCAATCTTTGTGTCACATACTGATAAACAATATAAATTAACTATTAATTGACAATTAAGTTGACCAGGGTAAAATTAAGTTATATCTTAACAGATGACAGTTAATTTACTTATTTTATGTGTGATAAGACTGTTTTTAATTGTAATAAACTGGCGCCAAACAGGAAGGTGACCATGGCTGCATCAAAACAAGTAGCTAGTTGAGGAAAATTATGATTTATGAATGGATATCCTTAATTATCATGTATTTTAATAGAAAAGGAGAATGTGTGTGAATAATTTTTATATACTCTCCAATATCCATTCTTTTCCTAAGAAGTCAGTGATTCTTATCAGACAGTAAAAGCATTATTTAGTGTAAACAAAATACAAGTGATTTTCATTGTTCTATAATAATTGCCAATTATAATATCTGTGTTAGTTTAACCAAATCAGTATGTTTATTTAATATCAATGGACGATAAAATTCTGGACACCTAACAAGTACAACATCTAAATAACTAGGCAGATATTTCACTATAATGTCTACCAACCAAACCCACATTAACACAGTGTCATCTACTTCATAAGTCAAAGGGTCGGACTCATACATATATTTAATTGATAAATTGTTTTTACTGCAATTCAAGGCTGATGTTATTCACACTAGCAAATAATCCTAGTGAAGAAAAATATTGTAAGTGCCAGTTATACAAATTTGTAATCAGTGTGATTAATTATAAAATTGTTCCTGTAGAATTTTAGAGAGAGAGAGAGGGGTAAAGTGTGGGCGGGAGATGGGGGAGAGAGAAAGCTGCAATGGTAGTCAACCTTTCCAGTGAAAGAAATCATTGAGAGAATAGATAGAACCTGTAGGTTGAAGAAGAAAAACTGCTGTATAGCTGTCCTGGATGTCATTCGCCATCTGTCACATTGAGACGTAAAGTATAACAGTACTCTCTCCATATACTCTGTGAGGTACTTTGCATGATACATATATGATAAGTAAGAAATAGTATTTATATGCCTAGGCACGTATATATTACAATGGCTATATGATGTTGAAGTACAGTAGAATGTAGGTGTGTGTGTGTATCATCAATTAGCAGTTGTTACCAAAAAATTCTATAATAAATTGGTTGATTATTATTTTAAGCTCCAAGATCACTGCCTACCCCTTTAGGGACTTGGCGTGACGATATGTATATGTATGTAAGATCATAAACATAACATTATTTATTTCATATAAAAATATCTCATGTACTACAAAATACTACAAAATGAAGTAATTATTTTGTAACTAACTATGGAAAAGAGCTTGCTATCTAGCTGAATAATATTCTTTATAGGCTTTAATAACTCCCTGCCAGCATGGACCTATTAAATCATATAATAAAGATAGGTGGGTATAATACAATTTCAAAGCTTGCATGATGTCTTAAATACTATTGCAAACTCAAACATGACAGTTAAAGTGTAAACAAACACCTCTATCAGTAGTCTTACATCAGGCAAGCAATCGTCACAGTAACAAATGTCCTCATCACTCTGCTCCTTCCGCTGGTTCCGCCTCCACCTCTTAAGGCGCCACCAGTCCTTCAGCCACTGCCACTCCATTACCAGACACTATCACACTGACACTAGTATATCTATTCTATCCACATTAAATGATGATAGCTAGCCAAAGTAACCTTGCAGCCGATTGGCTGCCCTCACCTCACACTTGATAAATAAGATAAACTTGACATAAATTTACATACTACATTACCTCACTTGTCATTGTCAGTGTGCCTGTGTAACATTATGTGCCTATGTAATTTAATATAATAGGGAGAAAATATAGAGTACTGGCCATTATTACTGTGTTGCTATTTACTTATAAACATGGCTAGTTAACAAAATTAACAAGTGAGGTTCAATATTTGTTTTTTAATCAACATTGTAATTATTGTGATAACGATAACGCAAAAGCTTTAAGGAAGTAAATACCTAGTGACTTGCACTGTTGCTGTTGAATCTCATTGTGTTGTTGACATAGAAAATATTTGTTCAGAACTATTTTACTATCTTTAGCCAACACATTAGTACGTATAATTTGATGGTTACTTGAACACTTACTGATGATCTTATAGGGACGAGATTTCCATCATCGCCAACGTAAAATTGTGGATGATTGGCTTGTCGTAAACCTTGATATCCATGTTCAAGCTCAGTGTATGACATCACCTACATTCACGTGTATATTTTAATAAATTATGTATTGTTTTACTTAATGTCTTCTCAATTGACCTTTCGCATGAATACAAAAACAAAATAACATAAAATTGCTACAAAAATATTTTGATTTTATTTCATTATTCTTTCATTCTCCCCATTTCTCTGATACCGTACGTAACAGATTACGAAAGTTACATACGAAAATTTTATGTAGCATAGACAATATGCTACATCACATAAAATTTCGTAATTTTTACAGGGAAAATATTATATATGCTTGTTCGACGTAACATTATAATGAATTCACGAACAAAAGTTCTTGGTTAGTCCCGCATACCATTGATTAGTTCAATTAATGTAACAGTTGAGTCATTCTCTGCTCTCACAACAAACAAATACGTAAACTAAATTTATTTGTTCCTATTGCTAGATGCTAGAAGTGATTACAAACAAATTTTCTTTAAATTTACGGTGGGCAGGCTGATTGTGGCTATGAATTATTCCTTTTTCGCGGTAATCGACTCATGACAACATTACATTAACTAGTAACCACTGAATTTGAAATTCTACTGCCTACTTTCTCTGTCTATCCCGTGATAGCAGCAGAATGTGTTAAAAGCAGAGTCGAGGAGACGACCCGACAGTTCATAAACTGTATACATATAGCATAGAGACCTTACTAATGTGCGGCTGTGTGGTGTCCGCCTAAAGCATATTCCAAATGGAACAAGTAAAATAAAACCTTATAAGTGACAGAACGTCAGAACTTGGAATTGGATGGAATCCGTCACCCGTCACTTCTTGTACATGTGCATGCATGCATGATGATAATCGATATTGTTAACGATTCAAATAAGTCAAAACTTCCTATATCTATGATAAATCAAAGTAATTTATTTATTGTTCGTTGAACCGAATATATTTATATTATCCCACTATTTTAATGCTTATTACGACAATGACAGAATATTATTCTGAAAAAACCTTATCTCCGTCATCCTTCTGGCATTCTATTAACATTTTAATTACAAAACCGCATGTTATCAACAAAAAGGTATGGGGGGTGAAAATATGGTTCAGACACAATTGTGTTCCTGTTGAAAATATTAATTGGAAATATCCAGAAACTTGCGAAAGACTAAAGGGAACTTTAAATACAGAAAATATCAATCCAACGCAAGCACAGTTATTCCAAAAGTTACAGCTTGACTTAGTAATTGGAGAATCGGGAGAAAATGGCAGTTTTATTGAAGTCATACTTTTAGAACTCCTTCCTAAAGTTTATTGTGATGGCCATGCATTTCAACTAGTGTGCTTAGATAAATCATCAATCACAGCAACATTCTACAATATAACTCCAGAAGAGATCCACCAAAAAATGTACCCTGACTTTCTGTATAGCTTCAAACTCAGTAATGCTGGTATAAAGCTATTTGCTTGTTGTGGTGAGCACAATTTTGTATGTAATAACATTAAAGTCCTTTGGGTATAGTGGTTTCATACCAGTGGTGTAATAGTGCTAGGTTACCAAAGGCCCTGGGGCAAAACTAAATTAGGGCCCCAACTAAACTATTTAAAAGCATTTGTTCCATATTCGTAATTTTCCGAATTCGACTTTAGATTTGAGGAAAACCAGATTCGTCATATAAATTAAAAACCTAATACACATAGTAACTTATTTTAATGAAAAAATTTAAACTAAGTTGCCATTATTAAAGTTCAATATTCCAAATGTTGGAGAAATTTTCACTAGTACAATTAATAGTTTGTAAGTCAGAGTCTGAGGGTCCTCTGAGCTTGGGGGCCCTGGGGCACTGCTCCGTCTAGCCTCCAATTAGCTACGCCACTGTTTCATACATACCTACATATCATCACTACAAGTCCCTCACGGAGTAGGCAGACAGAGGATAATGTCTGTTCTCTTTAGACTTACAGAGACTTACTCTTATATTATTGTTTCTTTTATGTATTTCAGATTCCAATGAGAAACCTTATATCTGGTTAAAAAGCACTGTCCTGCCTCAATTTATCAAATGGGGTGAAGAATCTGCCAGTAGTATGTGTAAAAGAAACATGTGTAATGAATCTTTGGCTTTGGTGTCCCAGGATAAATATTATGAGAAGTATTACTATTTAAAACTAAAATATGGAAAAGAAATGGTTGAGGTAATGCAGGTTTTAAATTGTCACCTTGTTAACTCCTACTTCTACTACTACTTGCATAAATAGAAGTTTATATATTTGACGGCCGCCTGGTCTAGTGGTTAGAGCAGGTTTGATTCCCGCTGAGGGCAGATATTTCTGTGATGAACACAAGTATTTGTACCTTAATATTGGATGTCCTATGTATCTATGTATATATCTATCTATAACTAAATATATTTTTGTCTAGTTACCACCACACAAGCTATGCTTAAATTGGGACTATGTAAATTTTTGTGAAAATGTCCCAAGGTATTATTATTACTATATATCTACTCTACATCTATGTATTTTTAGATATGGCCAGAGTGCACAAACCCATCCAAATTTGTTTATGAAGATGTAGCCATTGCAACATACTTATTACTACTTTGGGAAGAGGAAAATAATTATAAAAAACAGAGATTTGTTGATCTGGGATGTGGAAATGGACTACTTGTTTACATTCTCACTAAAGAGGGACACCATGGTGTTGGCCTTGATGTCAGGCGGAGGCAGATATGGGACATGTACTCAGATGATGTCAAATTAGAAGTAAGTACATAGTAGTACATATCTATACATATAATAAAATTGGAGTGTCTGTTTGTAATATTGAAATAACTGCTTTTTACTAAATGCATATGCATGTATAGTGTATACACGTGAACATACACCAAAATATATTTTTTTTAAATTTTGTCTGTCTGTCTGTTCCGGCTAATCTCTGAAACGGCTGGACCGATTGTGACGGGACTTCACTGGCAGATAGCTGAAATAGAAAAGAGTAACTTAGGCTACTTTTATTTCAGAAACTGAACAATATTTTTTATTAAATTCCACGCGGACGAAGTCCCGGGCACAGCTAGTTACAAAATAAAATTAGAGTTAAAAACCATTTAATATCAATGATTTAAAAATTTCAGGCAAAGACTATAATACCTTCAGACTTATCCTTGTTTCCTGAAACAGACTGGATTATAGGAAATCATTCAGATGAACTCACCCCTTGGATACCAGTCATAGCGGCCAAGAGTTCTTACACATGCAACTTTTTTCTACTGCCATGCTGTGCTTATAATTTTGATGGGACAAAATATCAGAGGAACAATTCATGCAAAAGTCAGTACCAAGACTATTTGGAACACATACAAGAATTATGTATGGATTGTGGTTTTTATGTTTCTATGGATAGGCTGAAAATACCAAGTACTAAAAGAATTTGTCTTGTGAGTAAAGGTAGAACATATCCTGAAGATGAATTTAGTCAATACTGTAACAAAATTCTAGATATCATAGATAAGGATACAAGTGTGCCACAAAGATTAGAGAATGTTGGAGCTTGGGTCAGAGATTTCAAGCCACGAGAGACAGTTGAAAGAGTTCGAAACTGTACCCAAATTGACAAAAGTATTATCAAATCCATAGTTATAAAGATAACAAGTTATCTTTTAGAAGGTTGTAGCACTAATGGCATATGGTCTATTGGCAAAACAGTAGCAATTAGTGAGTTAGTTCAGTTGATACCACAAGAGCAATTAAACATTCTTAAGTCAGAGTGTGGTGGTATTAAAACATTGTTGAAAAATAATCATCACATATTCCAAGTTGAGAGTGGTAAAGTACAACTTAGGTATCCTAAAACTATTGAAGAAGTTAGCACTAAAATTAGTTCAAATAAAAAGAATTCAAATATCAAAATACAAACAAACCCATGCTGGTTTCATGAGAATCATCCCTTAGGTTGTCCTTTATCTAATGCAAATTGTAGTTTTTTACATGTTGAAAATGTACGTAAAATAGAAAATAAACAACCATTGTAAAAAAAATATAAACATTTAATATAGTCAGACCCTTCCCTTATTTTATTTTACATATATTAATATATTATTAATCAGACATTAATGGGTGCTGCCACAATTGTCTCCCTAATAAATAGCTTGTACATACTCAAATTACTGTTATCATACAAGCTTATCTTGTTTTTCTGTAATAGTAATTTATCTGATATATCTACAAGTAAAATATTGCATAATATAATATACATAGTCAAGATATCTACAACAACACATGCCAAATACAATCCCAATTGATAAGTTTTAGCACAAAGTTATATATATAACATAAGTAAAAACTTGTGAAAAATCATTATATCTCAAAGAACTTATTGAGTTCTGTCAAGTTCCTTTCATCAACTAATTTCGCAACATCATATTCTCCCATAAAAGAGCAGACCATCCTTAATGTAGTCCATATTGTTGATGAGCTGGTGTCACTAGATGTGGACTCTGGGAACATACTCTTAGCCTTGAACTGCTGATTAAGAGCTACTAAGAAATGCTCTGCTGCTTGTTTGTGGGCACCTAAGTTCATACAGGTGATACCAACATTGTATCTAGCCCTAATGAAGCCAGGTTCCAAATTCAAGGCTTCATGATATGCATCTACTGCTTCCTCTGATTTGTCACTGTTGGCCAATGTGGCACCTAGTCTGTTCCATAGCCTTGCATCATCACCAGCAACCATTAGTGCTGTTTTAAAGCAATCAACAGCTTTATCATATTCTTGACTAATATTGAATACAACTCCAAGAGCATTCTGTATATTGGCATCAATTTGTGTTGGATTCAGTTGTGCTACTCTTAAATATAATGACTTCACATGTGTTTCCAGTTCTTTGACATCCATCTTTGATGTGTCTACATCTTGTGGAAATAGGTCACTGTATTTAGGGCTGGCTTTTAACCAGTCCAACAAAGATTTGAAGGCAAACTTAGGCATATTTTCATTAGTATAGGCGGCGGCAAGGGTTATATATGCTTCAAGTTGCCTAGGATCTATTTCTAAGGACTTTTTCAAAGCTGTTATAGCCAATGGATCTTGTTCATTTTCTGCTTGTGTTGATCCTAAAAGGAACCATGCCTCTGCAGAATTTGGTTGTTGTTGTGCAGCTGCTTCAAAGCATAGTACAGCTCCTGGAATATCACCCATTTTTAATTTCTCTTTTCCAATTTCCAGAGCACTTTTTTTTTCCAACATAACATTGCCCTCTGTGAATGTGTACTCCTCTGCTATGCCATTTGCAGCCTCCGTACCCCAGTAATCTGTGACATCGCTCAGTTTCTCCCATTCCTCTTTATATTTTTCAGTCATTTCTTCAATTATTTTATCTTTACTAGTTTTCTGACTGCTTTCAGGGGTTTCACCGAGGTTTAATTCTCCAGCACTGATTTTTTTCATAAATGACATGAATTGATTGTAGGCCAATTCATTATCATCTTTGACACTGTCCACATATTCCTGGGCTTTAGCTTGGACATCACTTTTGCTTTCATTTTGTAATTCAGATTCATTTATATATTGTATCTGGACACCTGAAGGTTGTGAACTCACTGAAGGTTGATTTGGTCTGAAAAATGACCTCAGCATTGGCTGATGAGAAATGAAAGAACTGGATGGCCCTGGATTCCATGAATTGGTAATTTGTGAAGGAATTGAATTCAAGGTTTGTGAGGTTCCTGGTGATTGTGCACTCTTTTGTGGGGTGAGTCTTTCAACATGAGGCATATTGTTTAAAAGTACGTTCATGTCAAATGTTTGAGGCATCTGGGCAGTCATAAATTCGTTGACAAACCTATCGGCCTGAGATGAATGTTGAGCAGCCGAAATATCTCGACTTACAATGTTAGACAGCTGCACTAGGGAATTATTCCCTCCACAGTCGCCCCCAACTAGTTTATTTAGCGACATCGTGACTTTAAAATAGCACTTATTGAGTTACTTTCTAACAATTACAAGTATGATAACATTTAAATGACGTTTAGTTGGTGTATTTATTGACGAGCAATTGAACTCCACTCACGAACAAAACGAAACACTTACAAGTACAAAGTTCAACTTATCGGAAACAGAAGCGAGAACAATCGAAATGACAATAAAATAATGATAAGGGAACCATGATATTATGCATATAATTAAGTTAAGTATACATTCTCACAACACAACACAACACAGCGAATCTGTGTGACAGATAATTAAATAGTAGTCTTTGAGCCAGGGTTGGATTTAGGTACGTTGAAAAAGATAGTACAAAAAAATGAAAAGGATAGTATTTATAAAAAAAATATAGTACACTTTCATTATTTTCAATATAACATATTTTTTAGATTTTAATGACTATAAAATCAACACCAGTTATGGCAAAATTTACTCCTCTTCTAAGTTTATCAGTTCTTGAATATTACTATTAGTTATATCTTCATCCTTGGCATTTAATCTCACCAACATATCCTCAGTAGGAATAAAATCAGTACAATTTCCACTTTTACTACCGCTTTGATAGCATCACAAGAAAATAATAAGGCGTCTATAGATTGTGTTGCCAGTTTGTTTCGTATTGTAGTCTTGGTTAGATTCACTTTACTGAATATTCGTTCGCAGTCGGCATTTGCATGTGGAAGTACTAAACAATCTAGGGCAAATTTTGATATTTCTTTAAACTTTAAATTATAGTATTTTAGCGTACTATCCTTAGATGTGGATTGTATATAGTACAAAGGGCGAAATTATAGTATAAATACTATAATTATAGTACATAATCCAACCCTGCTTTGAGCAATACTACACTTCTTTCTTAATTTTTGTTTCAAGTGGATACAAAATAATAAGAACCTTTATTTTTCTATTATTTATGGTCTTACTCAAAGTCTACTATTTAATACTTGGACTTACTGTCGCATACCATTACCTATACTATATTATGTATAAACATGGATATACAAATAAACTTCTATGATTTTCTTTAACTCCTAAGCCTTTGGGCCTATTTCGATGAAATTTTTGTAGATGATTGAGTGGGTCACAAGATGTTTGAAAATATTGAACAATTGAACCCTATAAATAGCGTCGTGATCATGTTTTAGAAAGTTTTATATTTACACCAAAGCAAACTTGGACGGGACAGCAAATTAAAATCAAAGATTATGATTAGAATATAAAAATATGTAAAATTTTTTAATACACTCGATTGAAAGACTGATATCCATGCGTATATAAAAATGGAATACTGTTACCTAATCTGTTTTGTTTTACTTCATGTGACATGACATGACATACACAGTATCAATGAACGATCCATCCAAAAGTCAGCTGATATCTAGTTTACAAAATTGGCTATTTAACGCAGAACACTGATCTATTTATTTGCCGAGATAAACTGCGTTTATATAAAACGTTATAAAATCGTATATGCCACACAGTTCTTTTTTATTTGCGATACATGGAAACGGACGAATCTTAGGTTATGTAAGCCGGAGAGGTTATGTTATGATTTCGTTTTAAATGTTGCCGGAGTAAGAGTTCAATCAATGAAAAAATTTTACACCTTGAAATAACATTAACTAAAAATGGAAAACAAAGAGAAGGATGTAAAACCAACGGAAAAGAATGATGTTGATGATCAATGGCTGGTGGGTATAAAAATAAGCAACCCTTCTCTCTGGTAGGTACTTGTCATCAATACTTTACACATCTAGATTAATTCGCCTTCTGCTTACTTCTACCACAAAGAGAAATCATTCAATCAGTTTTAGAATAACCACATATTCAGAATCTCAGGCATTTAGTCGGCTACCCTATTTATATGATCGAAATGTCACTAATACATACAGGCTTTTACATTTATAATGAGAGAAACATCTGCAAAAAAGCCTAGCTTAATTTGTCCCATTTTTTCTAATTGAACAGGTGAGAACTTCTTCTATACATATGAGATTATTCCATAATAAAAAAAATCTCATATCAATTTGTTTGTGTTTTCATTAGGTTGGTTGGTACTAGTATATGATCTCTGAAGCATTGTTTCTTTTCAATGTGTCTTAACAGATAAGGGAGTGCGACATATATGAAGATGAATATGATGAGTGTACTAGCTTCCGGGCACGATTTCACCAGTACTTCTTATATGGAAAGTCTCTGGATTGCAACCAGTGGAAGAAAGACTATGACAACTGCTGCAAATGGGAAAGCAAAGGAGATGTCAAGGCAGCTGTATGTTGTATTGTATTTATATAATTTGAAAATATATTTCTTTACTTTTCATTGTTTTCATAATAATTATGTCAGATCTTTATTTTAATTATCAAATCTTTTTGTCAAGTAAACAAGTTATTGACACAATTATTAAAGAAATAGGTAATACCCACACACCCACTTTCCGCCAGAGGTATATTAGGTGCCAACGTGACAGATGGCGAGTCCATCACCATTACGCCAGCACGACTATACATACGCCTTTGAATTTCTTCTCAGATGTATGCAGGTTTCCTCTCAATGTTTTCCTTCACCGTTCAGCTTGTGGTGTGACTAATCACTGTACTTAAGTTTAGAAAAACCCATTGGTACAGTCGGGATTCGAACTTGCCATCTTTGCGTCGCAGGCAACTGCTCGAACCACTCGGCCACCACGACAACCACATTATATATTATTATTAAAGAAATAAGCTTATGCGTAGTAATAATTTGTTTGTTCTAATGTTGCTCACATTAGTTGTAGCCCTATTAATGCACTCATCCTCACGTGTATAAGACCTATATTTGTTTAAAATTTAGGGCATTATTGTACAAATTTTACCTAATAAAGAGAGAGAGAGAGAGAGAGAAACTTTGTGTGACGAGTCTAGAATGCTATTAATAGTGTTTTGTGTTCACAGGAAGCCTTAATAAAGAGTGAAAAAGCTCGAAGACTAGAACGGCTAAGAGCACACTACCAAAATGATGTTTGGAAGAAACGTGATGCACCGCCTGCTGACTGGGATAAACCACTGCCTGAGTGGATGGTGAAGAGAGATGAAAACACTTACCTTGCTCATAAGGCACAGGATATTAGAGATGGGAAGATTGAGGAAGACAAGAAATTCTGCACTATAATGTGATGAATATAGGAATTTTATAATTGTAAATTAAATAGATAATATTTATATAAACCAAGTTAAGTTACACATGGAAGACTATAATTTCAACCTTGGCTCATAAAGAGCCAAAATCTTAGACCATAAAAATCCAGCTATGGTGTGGATTATTATGGTCTAAAACTGCTCAATCAAATACTACTGTATACTTATATAGATGTTCACATGTATAGGGATTATAGAATAACACACCTGGTTAGCATAACTGTGAAAAAACTAAAAAATAAATTTTAATAAATTTGAATTAATAATAGTGTAAAAATTCTTAATAAATAATTTAAAAAAAGCGTGGGGTGCATGGTGTCAATAGTTCTAAATATTTTATTGGTATCTGTCAATAAAATACTTATATCTATAAGAATAGAAGATTTATTATTTCGACAATATCTTAAAAAGCACCCCACGCTTTTTTTAAATTATTTATTAAGAATTTTTACACTATTATTAATTCAAATTTATTAAAATTTATTTTTTATTTTTTAGTTTAGTTTTCTGTAAACATCGTGTTTTTTTAGTTTTTTTTTTAACTATATTTATTATTAACTTTTTAGTTCGATATTTTTCAAAAGGGAGCCAGAGAAACGGCTACGAGAACCAAGAAAGGCCGCAGGCGCGCTAATTACCCACGGAGAGTTACATACTGACATACTGACATACAAGTGAAGCTAATAAAAAGCGTGTAAAAAAAACAAAAACAACCATACCCAATAGAGATCTCTCCCTAGCATACTACCAGATTTTCTAAGTAGTGTTTCTCTAAGAAGTAACATCTCATATCCTCACGCCTTCCCACAAGGGTCTCCGAAGGGTTAGGAAGAGGTGTATAGGTAGCTCCCACATACCCACTTTCCGCCAGAGATATATTTTAGGTGCCAACGTGACAGATGGCGAGTCCATCGCCGTTACTCAAGCACGACTATACATACACCTTTGAAATGCTTCTCAGACGTATGCAGGTTTCCTCTCGATGTTTTCCTTCACCGTAAAGCTCGTGGTGTAACTAATCACTGTACTTAAGTTCAGAAAAACTCATTGGTACAGTCGGGATTCGAACTTACGATCTTTGTGTTGCAGGCAACAACTCGAACCACTCGGCCACCACGGCGATGAACAAAGACTGTAAGTTGCACTGAGATAAGTTTTCAATTTTGTGATACAATTCTTCAGGCACTTTTTAAAAATATATCCAATGTACACATACGCTAGTGTACAGATTCATGATTTAAAGATAAAGGTTGTATCCCATGTCAACTAAATATTATCATGACACCTGCCCACAAGGGTCTGCGACAGATCAGGCAGTGGCGTACAGCAAAGACTACTGAACACAGGATAGGACATGAAAACTACAATATATGTGCCAACGTGACAGGTGGTGAGTACCAATTCAGACTCGCTAGTTCAGGAACCAGCAACGATCTAAGCGATGGTCGGAACCCCACAGGGGAGGTCCTTAGCTGTGTTTGCCTAAGCACTTTAAGAATGCCTGGCTGGAAGACTTTCAGTGTTGCCACTATTCCGTTAAGTAGCAAGAATTCCCGGAACTCACGCTACGACAAAGAGACAAATAAAAACACATTTCACAAAAAAAAATAGCATAGACTGTCCGGACTTGAAGACGCAATCTTGATTTAACAGTTACTAATGAAGCCACTCGGCCACAACGGCTGTTGAGATTACATTTTTATTTTATTATCATTTTATTGATGAAATTCGTTATAAGTAATTTATTTGTAATAGTTAAAATGATTTCATTTACGATACGACTATGGGCATATTGTTTGCTTGTTATTTACAAATCTGGAGAAGTTATCTAATAGTCCTGACCTAGCAACTCAGCTCTTATCGCTTAGATAAGACTTGTATTAATTGTTAACAAATACGATAGTGCTACAACACTGTGCATAGGGATTGAGAGCGCTTGTTACACTCGAGTCTCCGACAACGCAACATCGATGAGTCGCGCGCTGTGTCGTTCGGTATTCTTGCTGCGGTTCACACAGGTGTCAATGGCTCGCAACGCGTCAACCTCCTTCCTCATCGAAGATCCAAAGTATTCCTTCTTGAAGAAGCTCGGTTTGAAGGAGAAAAATGTCGGGGTGTTCAACGGCCAATGGGAGGCAAATGGACAGGTTTGTTGCATTTATTTAGATTCACTTAACTTACCTACATTTGCTAACAAATATTTACTGCGAAATTATCATCTATGCATATACTCGCAAGGTGATAAGTAGGTAATATGTGTTTTTTGTATTTAAGTTTCAAATAATGAATAGTCCACAACTTTTTTCTTTTAACAAAACATACATAATTGAATTTATCTGCATGTTTATCACGTTCATGTCACATATAATGTAGTCAGTGCATGGAGTTCACGGTCGCACTGTCAATTCCGTAGGTTATACAGTCTTATAGTCCAGCCAACGGTAAAGTAATAGCCGAGGTCCAAGCAGCCAGCGCGTCCGACTATGAAGCGTGTGCCAAGGCCGCCGAAGAGGCGTGGCATTCCTGGGCAGAACTCCCTGCTCCATCACGCGGCGAGATAGTCAGGCAAATTGGCGACGCTTTGAGAGAAAAACTGCAGCCTTTGGGACAGCTGGTCGCCTTGGAAATGGGTAAGATGAAATGATGAATGGTAATAAGAAATTATAGCATATCGGTACTTTCTAAGAATGCTTACTTATGCTTGGAAGTGCATACCATGAGTCCCTCATGGGGTGGACAGGGAGAGAAGAGCGCCAGTGCTTTCGACATAAGGACCATTTTCAGCTTTGTCCACATTCATCTGTCTCATACATGGTCGCTAGTTTTGAGTACTTCCCATTCTTAACTTCTTTAATTCGCTAGGTAAAATCCTCCCGGAAGCGATAGGCGAGGTTGTAGAATACATCCACGTGTGTGACCTGGCTCTGGGTCTGTCCCGCACCCTGCCCGGCACGCTACTCCCTTCGGAGCGGCCGGGACATGTGCTCATCGAGAAGTGGAACCCCCTCGGCGCGGTTGGCATCATCACCGCCTTCAACTTCCCTGTTGCCGTGTTTGGGTGGAATAGCGCTATTGCCATGGTACGAACACACTTTTAGCATTAAGTATTAAACCTGGAATGTTCTTTCAAATGTATTAAAAAAGCGAAACTTTCTTTAAATACCTACGTTAGGGTCACTGATATCGTTAGCTAGCTATAAGTGGCACTAACTGTTTTAGTAAGGTTCAGCATGATGCTTCCCACGAACTTACCCAACAATTATCGAAAAAAATATGTTATAGCATGGTGTTCATTTAGTCCTTTAAATACGGTTCTGAATTCTGAAAAGTTTTTCTTTTATCTTTATCAATCGTAAAGGTCACAATTAACGGTAATAATAAGTAAAGTTACTGATACTTATCTCCGTGGTACCTAGGTGTAGCTAAATAGCAAGTTTAGTTTAAATAGCGAGGAGTAAATAATGAAAGGCCATCAACCTGCAGCAGTGTTATCAATAATGCAAGCAATAGCACGATGTTATTCTTGATTGTATAAATAACAATGAACAAATATTTCCTCGAGAGTACCAACGCTTCTTATGTACTAAAGTCTCAACAAGACTAGCTTAATCATGACTGCAACAAAATCATAGTAATGAGGGTGCAAGGGAATCTTTCGCTCAAATTTAGAATACATAAATACACGGAGGCAGCAATGCTCCCCAATTACTCTGAGGAAAACACCAAAGAACACTTCTTTTTGGAGTGCTAGCTATAATAGCTAGTAATAGCTATCCGTTCCAGCTTCACTTGGCTGAAAAAATAAATACCCTGAAACACAATGGCAGCGCCACCTATAATACACCACCTATATAATATGGGTTCAATTGTGAATCTAAAACATTCTCGAATCCACCTAATGACGCACAGAAAATGTCTTTAAAATCGGTCCAGCCGTTTAGGAGGAGTTAAGTAACATACACCCGCACAGAAGAAATATAAATATATAAAGATTTCTTTATCAGGTATGCGGTGACGTGAGTGTTTGGAAGCCATCGGACACAACCCCATTGACAGCTGTGGCTGTGACCAAGATAGTGGAGGGCGTGTTGCAAAAGAATAACATCCCCGGCGCCGTGGCGTCACTCTGCGTTGGTGGGCGGGACATTGGGCAGCAGCTAGTGAAGGACGAGAGGATGAAGCTTGTTTCATTCACTGGCAGCACCGTCGTTGGCCAGCAGGTTAGAAACGTATATGAAGACTAAAGGACTAGGTTTTTTTTCTATACAACAAGAGTGGCAAACAAGCATACGGTCCACCCGATGTAAAACGGTTTTCGGAGAGTTATACTGTGTTGGCAGCATAATGGGACTAATCCCTCTGCTGCCAACACAATATAACAATCCTGACTCCTCCCCGAGGAGCTCATTACTGGTAACTTTATTCACCGCGTAGGAACACAACACAATAAATTGTGTTATTTGGCTACGGACTTCTATAAGGTGGAGGTCCTGCCCCAGTCGGGCAGCTCCAAATTCGAACGGAAAACCCGTTATGCCCTACCTCTCTTATAGGTTCAATGTTTTGAGGCAAACAAGTTTTTATTTTTATAATATAAAATATATAAATATAATATATCCTTCTGCCTTCCCACAGGGGTCCCCGAAGGGGTAGGCAGAGGTGTGTAGGTAATACCCACACACCCACTTTCCGCCAGAGGTATATCAGGTGCCAACGTGACAGATGGCGAGTTTCGTGACGTGAGATATTCGAACTTGCGATCTTTGTGTCGCAGGCAACTGCTCGAACCACTCGGCCACCACGGCTTTTTTTTTTTTATTATCGTAGTTTGTCTTTAAATAGCCGTGGTGGCCGAGTGGTTCGAGCAGTTGCCTGCGACACAAAGATCGCAAGTTCGAATCCCGACTGTAGGAATGAGTTTTTCTGAACTTAAGTACAGTGATTAGTCACACTACGAGCTTTACGGTGAAGGAAAACATCGAGAGGGAACCTGCATACGTCTGAGAAGCATTTCAAAGGTGTATGTATAGTCGTGCTTGAGTAACGGCGATGGACTTGCCATCTGTCATGTTGGCACTTAAAATATATCTATGGTGGAAAGTGGGTGTGTGGGTACCTCTGCCTACCCTTTCGGGGACCCTTGTGGAAAGGCGTGAGGATATATATATATATATATATATGTATATATAGATATATATATATATATATATATGGATATATATATATGTATATATAGATATATATATATATATATATATATATATATAAAATAATCTATACTAATATTATAAAGAGGAAAGATTTGTTTGTTTGTAATGAATAGGCTCCGAAACTACTGGACCGATTTCAAAAATTCTTTCACCTTTGGAAAGCTACATTATCCCCGAGTAACATAGGCTATATTAAATTGGACCCGATAGGTGGCGCTGCGATCGAGTTTCAAGAATTTTACCTTTTTACCCGGGCGAAGCTTTCTGTGTGTTTCTGTGTGTCTTAAGCTAGATTCGAGAATGGTTTAGATTTACAATTGGACCCAATAGGTGGCGCTGCGATCGTGTTACGGGCAATTTAACTTTTTCACCCGAGCGAAGCTGGGCGGGACAGCTAGTATTATATATATAAAATGTTATGTTGGTTTGTGTACGCTTCAAAAACTCAAAAGTTCTGCACCGATCGAGCTGAAATTTTAGCATGATGTATAATCCGCATCGAGGATTGTTTTTATCAATTTTTTGCATCAGTCACATATCCACAGCAAAGCGTGGCAGGGTACAGCTAGTCTTTATATATATAATTCTTCTGAGTGTGTATGTCACTGAACTCCTCTCAAACGACTGGACCGATTTTGATGAAATTTTTTGTGTGTGTTCAAGGGGATCTGGGAATGGTTTAGATTCACAATTGGACCCGATAGGTGGCGCCACCATCATTTTTTTCCACCCGAGCGAAGCTGGGCGGGACCACTAGTATTATATATAAGTCTAAGTTTACTAAGTTATAAAGAATATTTGAATGAAATTTACATGTACCCATGTAAATATAATGTATTATTGATATGAAAGGGCATACTGTAGGTATTCCAATTTGATGTTTTTTTTTATCTCTAAGATACTGACTACTTCACATAGCTACTTACTTATATTTATTTGAATAAACATTAGAACGGCCTAATGTTTATTCAAATAAATTATGTTTTCCATAACATTCGTAAATAGGCAAATTCCTTCATTGTAACATTATATTGATAGTTATAAAATTGCTCTAAAAATATCAGTGGATTTGTTTGTACCTGTTTATACCTTTAAACTAACCGATAATGTGGATTAGTTTTATCAATATACCCTTGCTTTATTGATACATCTAATCCACAGTGATTTGTTATTTATTGTTAATAGTAGGGGAGCCCACGATGCTAAATGGGGATTTACTCGAGCGTCATAGACACCTATTGAGTTGCAAAACTTAGATAATAGGAAGAAAAAAATATATATATAATATGATATATACCTTTTTATCGGTGGGGAAAGCGGCTATAGAATTTTAAATATGTAAAAAAAATACTGTAGCATGGACATTCTCGAGCGCGTCAAATATTGATAGCATCAATACCCTACGTATTTTTTATAATGTGCGTATGTTAATCGGATCGTTTGCATGATGCGGGTGGTTGTATGTAAGGGTTGAAGACGAAAAAATTTTTTTTCTAAGGTAGTGTTAAATACACCAAAAAAAAAAAGCTTTCATTCACTAATCTGACGATTTCAATGTGACGCAAACTCGCAGCCATTTTTATAATGTGCAAAAAAAATCGGCATTTTGAAATACTCAAGCGTGTCAGATTAAGGTAGGGTGAGTTAATTACATCCTAAAAAGCGTATATTCCGACAATTTGAGAGTGACGTAAAGAAAGGGGAGGGCAGCAAAGTTCTGATCCTGTATCCTTCTCGGGCGGCCTTATATATGGGGCTCAAGTTTGGTGGAGGTAGTTAACCGGGTACAAGGTATCCCCCCTGTATATTAATCTGCCGCGCTTTAGTAAGTCCCGAAATCCCCGCTTGAGCTCCCCTACTATAAAGTATGTATATCAAATCTGATTGATCCTAGGTGGGGGTAGAGGTACAGAGGCGGTTTGGGCGCCATCTATTGGAACTCGGCGGCAACAACGCCATCATAGTGAACTCTGACGCCAATTTGGACCTGTTGCTGAACGCGGCTTTGTTCGCCTGTGCGGGCACTGCTGGCCAGCGGTGTACTACTACAAGGCGGTTACTTATTCATAAGAAAGTAAGTCCAATTTCCCAAAGACATACCTATGTTTTTACATATATCTTATACATACCGCTAAAGTGGCCCAAACACGCATACGGTTCGCCTGATAATGCTGTTACGCCTATGAACTTATGGAACAAACACCCTGCAGGAATCTTTTCACATTCTCCTTGAAGAACTCCATGCTGTAGGTACCTACTCTCTGCCAAAATTCGAACACTCCAGGATGGGAATATTAAGAGTACTCGAAGACTGCGACTATGTATAAAAAGACTGTTGAATGTGTATGAAGCGGATTAAGTACCTAAGTCTAGAGAGGACAATGAAACATTAAAAACAGAGGTGCGACTGACCTCTTTTCAGGTTTCAAATAGGTAATTTTTCGGTAGCGCCTCATGGTTACGCGATATTTGGCACAACCTCGTTCTTTGAATTGTCCCAAAGGTGTTCAACGACGTGGTTTCGCGCCTGAAGAAGGCTTACAGCGGTGTGATTAGCAAGATCGGAGACCCGTTACTGTCTGAGACGCTGATTGGCCCGTTGCACACTCCCGCTGCGGTGGAGGCTTACAAGAACACTGTCGCCGAGGTTGTCAAACAAGGTGGAAAGATCGAGTTCGGAGGAAAAGTATGTATCAACACACACGGTAAATTGTTAGGAGGTATCTTAAAAGTATTATGGGGATAGGCCCGACTATTTCTAGCGCAATCACCCTTAACTCGTAAAAATATCTCGTGGCTAAGTAACGCGCCCTAAGCCGAGATCGTCATCCCACAGGGTTATCATAATTATTATTATCCTTAGCTGAGTTCGCCGTGAAATCGCCATTACTCGTTAGTAGCGCGAGAATGAAAGTAAGACACGTTTTATTTTAGAGTTACCAGACGAATATTTAGGTGATTATTATATATGTACTAGGAAGAAGACCAATTCTTAACGATGGCTTCTATAAGGGACTCTAACATGAATTTCCCAACTTCCGTTGTATATTATTTTACAGTATTTAGCAAGCCCGTAGCGGACTGATTCGGTATATTATTATTATATTGACCTATAAATTGAATAGGTGATCAAACGCGATGGCTACTTCGTTGAGCCGACCATCGTGACAGGCCTCCCACACGACTCGCCCCTCGTGAAGTCCGAGTGCTTCGCGCCCATCGTGTACTGCATCGAGATCCCCGACCTGGACACCGGCATCCGGTATAACAACGAGGTCGACCAGGGTCTCTCCTCCAGCCTCTTCACTGAGAACTTGGGAGACATCTTCAAGGTATGTTGGTACATGCTTTTTTTAACTATAAAGGCGTATATACAAGCATATACCGGTGTGTATACATACTAGCAATTTATAGGATTAAACTTTATTTATACTTTATACTAGCTGTGCCCTTCGTTCGCGTGGTTGTCGACTTTTATAAAAATATTTTTGCCAATTTAAATTTTAACCTTCCTATTCAGAGGCAATAAAATGGGTTGAATGCAAGCCCCACTTTTTAAATATAATAGAATAGACACGATAGCCAAAGAGAATAGACACTATTTATTCTCTTTGACCAACTGCCAATAGCGAGACTGTCCAGGACAATATTCCACTTAGATAAGACATAATAAGAGAATACGAACATCAATCTATAATTTATTGTGTGTAGTGGATCGGCCCCCACGGTTCTGACTGCGGCATAGTGAACGTGAACATCCCCACTAACGGGGCCGAGGTGGGGGGAGCTTTCGGTGGCGAGAAGGCCACCGGTGGCGGCCGGGAGTGCGGCTCGGACTCGTGGAAGGCGTACATGCGCCGGTCCACAGTCACTATCAACTACTCCGGAACCATCAAACTTGCACAAAACATCAAGTTTGGTGATGAATGAATTAACTATTAATAAGCTTTCCTCGTAACATCTTTGTTTAAGGCCGCATTTTCTTACTGAAGTTTTATATTGAAATTAATCCATAATAATATCAATAAGGGAAATAATATGTATTTTCACAACTGGCAGCCCCAAAATCAGAAGATGTAATTAATGAGTCAAGGCTCCTCGTGCTCCACTACCTTCGTTTATTCGAATTTTGTTAATCTGAGTTCCTCATGCCACAGACTGAAACAAATACTACTGAAATTTGAATTTTTACCTTTGTGTGCTAAGACTGATCTACAATTAAACAAAATCATTGTTGTACACAAAATTTATATGTTATACAAAATCATATTTTATTTCCTCAAAGTCCATTTAAATAAATAGGTGTAAAAGTATTGCTGGTTAGTAGTCATATACAGATGTTTGTATAAATATCATGTTTATGTGTGTGGGTGATGCAACCTCCATAGATCAACGGCGATGTCCAGCGAGTCCTTTTTATGAAACCTGTACGTTTGAGGTAGATTATACCTCAATTCTGCTATCACAGAGCCTTCAACGCCCCATTCTTTTACCTTCTTTTGAACATACGATCTGAAGCAAGTAAAACAACATTGTTATAATCTTTCTTGTTATCTTAGGTCAATAACCCGAGATTTGAAAAATTCCACATCAATAATATGATGAAATTCAACTGGAATGTTGGATCAGGCGACGTGCTTGATCTTGATGTTCCGCTAATGTCAAATTTTCGTTCAACGATTAAATGTATATTTTTGCCTTGGGTGGGTATTCAATACCAGCCTATGGGCCTCATGGTAACTGGATACGCCAAACTTCCTATGTCTCTATTCGTATCATTTGAACGTTCGTCTTATAATGCAATTCACTCTCGAAGTGTATTTTCATAAAATATTTTTGTCTTTAATTATATAATAATGATTATTAAATCAATTGATAGTATTTCCTGTTTTGAACTGATTTAAATGCTATATACATATATATATATACATATATATATATATATATATATATATATATAGGGAACTACCCACACACCCACTTTCTAAAGTCATATTTTAGATGCTAACGTCACAGATGACGTGTCGACTATACATATGCCTTTGACTTTGACTAGAAAAACTCTTTTGTACAATAAGGATTTGAACTTGCAATTTTTGTGCCTGCAACAAAAACACACATACCTTGTGGTAGATTTGTGTAAAGAGTAGACACTATTGCAGCTGGCCCAGACACCCATCCTGAGGAAGTTCATGTCAATCCCAGCATTGTTCTTCGTGCCAAATGGTGGATTCATCAGCACCGTGTCAAACATATTTTCCCATCTGTGAATAAAATATTGGAGTTTAGATGGTGATGAATGAGAATTATTTATACACAAGAAAAATGTGGTGGCTGAGTGGTTCGAGCAGTTGCCTGCGACGCAAAGGTCGCAAGTTCGAATCCCGACTGTACCAATGAGTTTTTCTGAACTTAAGTGCAGTGATTAGTCACACCACGAGCTTTACGGTGAAGGAAAACATCGAGACGAAACCTGCATACGTCTAAGAAGAAATTCAAAGGCGTGTGTATAGTCGTGCTGGAGTAACGGCGATGGACTCGCCATCTGTCACATTGGCACCTAATATACCTCTGGCGGAAAGTGGGTGTGTGGGAGTACCTATACACCTCTGCCTACCCCTTCGGGGACCCTTGTGGGAAGGCGTGAGGATATATTATTATTATTATAAGAAAAATATTTGATTTGCAATGTGACTGACGATCAGGCATGCAGTACTTCTAGACTTTTGATATCACCATGCTTAGTTACTGAACATTGAAACTACCAGGATGTTCACTTTCCTTTTTGATAAGCTCTGAGCATGGATAATATATTAATTATAAAAATTGTTCCAAGATCTTTGGTTGGAAGTAATCATAAGTGTACTCACCGAAGCATTTCTGTCTGTGCAAGAAAGTCACACTGCACAGCATCAATATTGGTAATCTCCATTTCATCTACATTCTCCTTGAAGATCTCGAGGGCGTCACTATCAATATCCACAGCAGTAACTGCGCATGCGCCGAGCAAAGCCGCACCAACTCCTAGGGCACCAGGGCCACACCCAGCATCTAGGACCAAGCTGTCTTCTAGACTACCATATTGAGCCTGGAATACAATGAATGTTGAGTCAATGATGCAATAACTTTTCAGAAAACAAATATATAAAATAAGCACACCCTAAGCAATTTATAAAATACCTTGAATACAAAAATTCTGTGTGTGGCAACAGTTGCACAGGCAATGATACAATTTAATCTTACTAATATTATAAATGCGAAAATTTTAGAGGATGATAACTGATCCCTAATGGAATTAGATTAAATTTGGCACAGAGATAGATTATCAGTGGGATTAAGACAGAGGAAGTTTTATTCCAGAATAGATACAAATTATACAGACTTAAAAAAAATACTAGTGCCTCCTCTCAATTTCTAACAGTTTAGAACAATACAACAACCAATCTCACCTGTATAGTGTACAGAGCAACTGCAGCAATGTGGGATGGAGTCTCATACTGTTCTAGTGCAATCTTGGGTTTATTGAACCCACTAAGACTCTGTAAGTGGCTCTCCAGCGTCTTTAACTTCATCACAGCGGACATCGTCACTTGCTATCAAAACGGGGCAGGACTGGCAATATCTGATTACCAAATGATGAATCTTGTGATACAAAGAACCCACATGAAGTTGCGTTTGCGTGTTGTAATGCCGCCCGGTGGCTGGTGTTCACTATGTTAGCTTCAGGTAATTGTGGAAACCCCTGAAATAAATAATGCTTGAAATATCACAATTTTTTTTTGTTGTAAGTAACTTTATTTCAATAAACACATACCATTACTTCATTAGATCATTAAAAAGAGTGCAACTCAATAAATTAGTTCATTGATCTATAAATGAAATTATTACTATATGGATATGTCATTATTTACAATTAAATTCAGCATAAAAGTAATCTAAATATACAAATAAAATCTGTAAGACTAAATATTAACAGTAAAGAATACAAGGAAAGTGGCCAAAGACCTAATTAATATCTATGAGACAGATCAACAAATAACTATCTCCTAAGATGGAGGAATAGGAGGAAGGTCAAGTTATGGTACTGGATGGAAGCAAATAGACGGAATTGCATCACAGATGCAATGATGAGGATGATGATGAATTTAGGGAGTCACAGATAACTTACAGCTGTAGCAGATACTGGTGGGATAGAGCACATGGGCAGCTGGCTGACAGGGTTTGGCTGAGTGAGCGCAATGGAAGTGGCAGTCAAGGGAGCAACGGCACCCTGCTTCAAAAGCATCTGCTTCTTCAATTGAAGTTCCTCCAAGATTTTTCTATTCGTTAACTCTGTTAACATAAATGTAATCAACATTATTACAACGACATACATATACAAATGAGGCATTCTAGCAGTGTAAGCCCATAAAAAAGGATTTACATCATATACTAACCTCTTTGAGCATTAGGTTGAGTAAACGCCATCTAAAATTTAATCGCTGAAATAATTTATCAATTTTGTTATATTTACATTAAAGACCGATACCTTTATTATGCTATATGCAATATAATAAAATAATTTTAGTCAGAAGCAATGTTGAAACGAAAATAACAAATTTCGCCTGACAAAACATATACGTGTATGTTGACGTTTTATTTGACAAAGGCAAAACAAAATGTCAGCAATGACAGATAGCATTGACACTAACGGTAGTTTTGAATCACATTACATCTACTTGTTTTGTATTTAAATATTGTCACGTTCTGTTCTGTAAAGTCAACGCCAAAGACTACTATTTAACGCTGTCAACGCAGTCCAGCCCAGCTCCCTTGTTCGCGATCCAGTAACGCTCTTAGCTGAGATCCGTACCGTACCCCACAGGTACCCTTAGCTGGGTTGCTTAGCACACTAAAGTGCCTGGCTGAGGGCCTAGGTCTCGCCATTGCCCGGTTAAGTAGTAAAAGTTCCCGGAACTCACGCTACGAGAAATAATAAAAAAGTCTTAGAAGCCTTTGGTTACGCTTTTAAATGGGACTCGAAACAGTACAAGTACTTGGAAAAAGTGAAATTACCTATACCGATAATCTTACCTTACAAAATGCATCACAATAATGTAATTAAGACACCAAGAAAAATTCAAGACATTCTCCTTCCAGACCAAAAATACTCCCTTTTCTTTAGCAACCACGTAAGACACCATCTGTCTGTTAAATGATTGTGGTCTAAGCTCAGTTGGCTTTATGTAAGACAATCATGTCACTGAAAATATCCAAACGAATATTAAGCAAATCATCGAGTATGCGATTTGTTTGGAAAGTCAAATTAAAACAATAATACTTTATATAAAAGCATTTATTTTAAAACAATGTAGGTAATAATATACTTTCTGATTCTTGGCAAAACAGTCTCACATAAGCAAGTCAACATTTGGCCTCTCTTAGAATAAACGTAAGACTAACATGCGCTGCCATTATAACTCTTAAATGATTAAAACTGAAATATCGTGTAAACTATAATAAGGACAATATAAAATGATTTCCGTATCTTTATTGCAGTTAGCATTGCATCCGTTGAGCAATCTTAGATTAGTTTGTTTATTAAAGTAAATTATTCTTAAATAAACGGGAACATTTTAACATTACTAGAATTGACTCACAATATTAGCGACATATAAACAAACCATCTCGTGTACGTAATTAAGATTTCACAGACGCAGACATTACAGTCCACAATGAGTTTGTGGTTCAGAATCGATACAATTTGTTAATAAATGCACAACAAAAATAATTTTAAGTTGCCTTTGTCTTTTACGATTATAAAAATATGTATATAACAATTTAGAAATAATAACAGTTTCTGTCTATAAACAATTTGGAATAATATTGCACAAGCTCAAAGCTAAATCATGATGTGCGTTCTAAAAAATATTATAATTATTACATAGAGCAACAAACCAACACACCTGTCCGTAACCCTACGCATTAGTTATTATGACTCACTATGACACGATATTCCTTCGTTGCGCAACAGTTACTTCTATATAGTCAATCCCAGGAGCAAGTTGCTACTAAGGTTCAAATTGCCTTGAAAACATGTTCCTACTGTAACACTTATAGTTAATACAGTATAATGGTAAGTGACTGATACAGAAGTAACAGTTATCGACCTTATAAACTCTAAACATGGGCACAATGCAATTGATTTATCAAATAATTCGATACACCAAGCAAGTATGTGTGAAAGGCTGTTGAATTCCAAACACTGGCTGAAGTCCTTACCTCTCACATGAACAAACACCGCGGGCCGCCGCGGCGCCGCCTATAGGCGGGCCGTGACTGTGTCCCACCCCTGCTCAGTCCTGTAACACCGTGGAACCTAAGGCCCCATACGCGACCCGCTTTACCTACACCTAATGAGAATTAAGTTATAAATTCTTATAAAATACCAGTGTTCGAAGTTCACATTCAAAGACATTAGTACACTACAAATATAATATAGTAGGAGGTTCACAAAATCGATCACATCATGCCCCGCACCCCGTGTTGATTTGTTAGAAAATATTTTTCACAGCACAGCAAACACATTCTGGACTAAATAAAATCTGAAAATGATAACAACATTTGTTTTAAGGACTAGCACGTAATTTTGGCACAACGCTGCGCCCCTCGAGAGCACAGTGGCATCCATGTTGTTCTCTTTATATACAAACTTCATGAAATTAAAACTTGTTCAGTGTAACGTTAAGGTCGAGCGGCGTCAGTAGCGGCCGAGAGTCCGCGCGCCGCCTCCGCACCGACTACGTACATTCATTAGGGTTCCACAAAGCCTCCTCGGAGCTACACTAGATTCAGGAACAACGTTATTAGACTTCAATTATTACACAATAGCAAGCAAAGAAAGCATTATATCAATATTTGTGCCCAATGTGTCATGTTCGATGTATATTTTTTATTTATCTATGAAACCCAAAATGTAGGCGATCAATCACCGTTTCACCGTAGCATGGACAGCTGCCATTACAATCATAAAATGCAAAATAATGTATATTATTACAATTTAGTAAAAAAAATTATCGTAAATAATAAAAAAAAAACTTATTTGAGTAAATAAATTCTCTTGTTCCATTGCTCGTTCAGTGCTTTATTAAACAGAGTGTAAAAATAACTGTGTTATGGTGAGCAAATTAAGCATGGCGATCGAAATATATTTACCCTAAATATTTATCATTTCATTTATATGGATAAGGAAAAAATATACGACTTCGAGGCGGGAGTTGAACCCGCGACTTCGGAGATGCCGTACATTTACCCTGTCGGAGGTGGAGGTACCTGGGAGTGAGTTCCAACAACAGTATTGGAGGGACGAGTACAATATCAGCTAGTAGTACGAGATCGGGCCGGCGCGTCGCGTGACATACGTTTATTTTTACACCCTGCCAAAATGAGTATTTTAACCCCAACAACACTCTTAATTCCAAACAGTACATACCTAACACTTTCCCTGTATAAATATATTATAGTCTTGTAAAAGAAACCTTTGAAACCTCATAGGTCATTAACACTACGTGAGAAAGTACACAAGAGCATAAGGATACAATATATTGCTACGAGTTAACTTATCATTTGGCACTAAATTAACATATTGCATCTCGAGCATTCGTCACATACGTTACTATTCTGGCTAGTTTTAACTCTCAATTTATATTTTCTAAATTACAATATATTTTTATTCCTCTAATGATATAACTTCATTGGGCCAATTTTTTATTACGTGATTTTGATATGAGCTACGAAAGAAAACACACGTTTTATTTCATTGAGCAATCTGTCCATTCCCTCACTTCGGTAACCCAACGGCAACACTACAACGGGAATGTCTGCTATTTAGAACATTAAATCACAAAATTCGAAGACAAGACGCGTTGTCGGCAAGTAAAATTTGGCAAAATTGAGCATTAAGACTTTCAATTGGCATCGTAAAGTTTTACAATTGAGTAGTATTTTGCTTGGTAGCAGTGCGTGACTACTTACATATCCTAACTCTGGTAACTGTAACTTATGCATAGGTGCGCCAGCCTCTCGCAGACCGTTCGACGCATGCACTCGCGCACTGTAGCGACCTCGGACCATACGAACGGAACTAGCTGTACTTTTATAATTGTTGTTACATAAATTAACTAATTCTCATGCATTTGTAATAAAAAAACTATAGCATTTGATGCCTATATCGAGTTTTTAAAATTCGAATTGAATTTGTAGTTTGGAGTATTTAGTAGAGAAACAAAAGAATTTGCGGGCAAATTTTGATTTTGATAATGCAGCTAAATTGCGTATGTGTTATTTAAATCTGTTTTACTTTTTTTATATTCTAATTCGACTATACACCGATAAAAGCATGATAACCAGCCAGCGTTCCGTTCTTATGGGCCGAAGACGAAATGTTTAAGAGTACAAGGATACAAAATATGTATAACTCGAGAAAACCTAAGCGTTACAAAATTTGATATGACGTATTACATCGTGAGATTTTAAATCACTACGAGGATTTAGTTGGCGTTCAAAAGAACTTACAAACGATCGTGGACTTCTGTGAAGACATTTCCAATTCACTAACTACATATATAACAACTTGATTAAAATAGTTTATTTAAAAATGAAAATTCTTTTCTTTATCAAATAATAGTTATTGCTTTTGTTGATATGACAAATAGATCCGTGGGCTGGGGTCGCGCCCGCCCCGCCTACAGATAGTCTGTACACTCCGTAAAATTACATAATAACTCTTAAATGTATATTTTAAAAATATGACTGCTTTATATCCATCATGATCACAGCTCTCCAAAGACTTTACAATATCCAAACCTGACATTCCAAAATAAATTCTTTATCATTTACACCTATAAAACGAAATGACTATAATATCTCTATGTTAGCTCTAAAAATTATGCCATTTTGATATATTTACTTTGCAATTGCAACGGTCCCTCGTACAGCACTTAAATGCTTCATATACAAATTGTCAACGTAACCATGGAAATGACTTGATTTGATGACTTTACTAAACAATACAATAAAAGCGACCGAACGTCGGACGTTCTTGAGAACATTTTAGAAATAAAAGCGGCAGTGTTCGCGAAAATTCGTGCAAGTAGAACCTAACTACAAAACATGTCTTAGGAACCTGATAAATTATTGCTAGAGCTTCGGCACGACTCCACTCCCCCTTACGAACGACAATGCATCCCCGGCGCGGCCGGCGGATCCATAACGAGATAAAATCTTATCAGTAGCCAATAGAAAAATATCACCTAAATAAATATGAATTACGTTACAGTGGCGACGCCAGCGCCGGGCGGCGGTCGTCGGCGGCCGGTGGCGTTACATTTACTCTTTTTGGTAAAAAATAACAAGGTTATGAAATTGATATGCAACAACGGCGTCGCCCATCACTGCGCCTCGCCCTCCGCCTCCTCGGGCGCGGCCGGCCCCTTCGGCGGCTCACTGCTGCAACGGAAACGTGCCTCCATCACTATTACACCCACACTGGCACTCATCTGTACACCTGTGCACTCCTCAAGAAGTGCGCGGAAAAGGTTCCTACACGCGCTAGCGGTAGGTAACCTTAGTGTTGCAAGCGTCCATAGGCGGCGGTAACCGCTAACTATCAGGCCATGATTGTTAGCCTTGGAAAAGAATACGGAAAAACCTACCCCGGATGGGTTGTAGATGTAGTACGTCGTAAAGCTGTTTAATGTGACAAATCATTGTACTTCAGTTTAGTAAGACTCAATGTCTACAGCCCGGATTTGACTGCGTGATGAGTATAAATAATATAGTATACGTAATAATAATAATTATTAAACCAACAGTAAAAAGAGTTATAGACAAACGCGTTTGTTTTCCACCCCCAACATAACGTTAAACAATGAAAAAGCAGAGCGGGTACTGTACTGGAGCGTCGAGAGTACTGTTCCAAATGCTCATCAAACGTATGTAGTAATGTAGATGTACTCACAAGTTGGAGTATGGTCTCGTCGAGCCGCCGGGCCCGTCGTCGGGCGGAGGACGCGCCGCGGCGCTCAGCAGGTAGTTGCTGGAGTCGCTGAAACAGGTCGACAGTCTGCTACAGATTGGATTACTGCCTCCAGTGGGGCGACGTCTACAACTTGAGGAAATGGCCGAGGAACGAACTCCCCTTAAAAGCTTACCCGAGAGGTATTTCTTTTGAAAGCGTAAAAGATTCTGGCAGGGTCGTCAGCGTGCTGTTACTATATAACTCTTGGCGTGCAAGCGTCCATAGTAGGCGGTAGTCGCTTACCATCGGTCGAGCTGCTTATTCACCATCTTAGTGGTATATTATCGTGTCGCTATGGGCTAGCAAAGTGATCATGATCGAAACAAATTTGTAACAAGAAACTTCAAATTGAACGCTCTTGCCTTACCACCTTTTTGCCGATTCGAACCCCCTCGCAGCAAATATTCCTTTGATGGGCTTATTGGTTTAAGAGTATTCTTATACACATAACCAACATTCAGAGTCACCAAACATTAATACGAAAGGAGTTTATAAAGAATAGCATAACACCCCTTTAATCTAAAAACAGCGTCTCTACACTACCAGTTTAATTACAATAAGTACGTCAACTAACTCCTGTACGAAGCCAAATACTTTTGCATGCAGCGAATACGTATTCATGGAATCGAAACATAAACAATGACGTAATAAAATTACTCAACATTAAATGCCGTTTCATTGTACGAAGCACATCGTTTTCCCAAAGGGTCAGAGCGCCATGTCAACGTATGATACCTCTTGTCATAGTACCAACATAACAAACAACATGGCGGTCCAGACTCGATAATATGATTATTGCCATATCTACGCTACGTGTACACATAACTAATCCCACATATCATTAATGGTGATAAGTGGAATAACACATGGGGTGTTTGATAACCTACAGGTCTCTATATCCTCAGATATATCGTGTGTACGTATGCACGTATCTAGTACCGTACGTAACGGTATTGCACAAATCAGTAGGCTGAGGAAATGGTTTTCCTTAATTGTAGTCACCATGGCCGGCATAATAGCATTAATTATTCTACAAATGAATAATCCACTGTTCGTAAATATAGTAGTTGGGCTGTATTCTTGTAATGGTCGTTGGTTCTATCCGCGACAACAAACAATTGATGGTCTGGGCTTAATTATTATTATTGATTTGGTCAAAGGTGGCCGAAGGGGAAGGCAGAGGTATACAACACCCTCTTTTCGCTTTTTTAGACAGATTTAGATGTTATTAGGTTCAATTCATAGACGATCACACGGACGCCTATCGACTATACATACGTCTGTGAAATTCTTGTTAAAAGTATGCGAGTTAGTGGTTAGGTTCAGTAAAAACTCATTGATACAGTCGGGATTCGGGATATAAGATATATTCCAATCTATATAAAGTATATTTATCAGTAGCTGATGTAGAACAGGATCCGTCTAGTTTAGGATCAGATTGCTTTGTAAGAAATGTCCAAGATAGAGTTTACAACTATATCTGACGTTTGAAGTTAGAGATATATTTTTCTTCACAATATAGATATCAAATTATGAATGTCAGACTCGACAGAACCAAAACCGCTCTATAAAATACGACACTTTCACTAGCAGGATGTTTCACACTTTTTTTTTTTATATCGTGAATGAAAATAAAGTAAATTCAATACAAAGCAGACAGAAACCACAGGCCAGAGGTAGATACGACATTAGTTTTAAATTTCAAAGTATGATGACTATTCATAAGGTCGCAACATGGCTGATAATTAGTTGGAAAACATGGTGACGACAAAATAACCCCATTTTTTCCTACTTGCTCACAGCATGAGCTGTATTTTTGCAAGGTAGTATAAGGGAAACTGCGCACTAAAGCCGCCTGTTCTTTAGCACCGAACGTAGATGCAACTTACGACGTACGAGAGTACTTTGCTAAATGTGAACGACCTGCACAACATACTCTATACGATCAATACATATTACCAAAACGATCCATCTTATCACTCATTTAAACATACTAAAATTATAAATCAACTTGTGTCTGTCTGAGAACCATAAACCTATAATAATGAATTTACGTAGATAGTTGAAACCTAACGAAGCATGGTAGGCTTTTTACGAATGAAATAGGAGATTTAACTTTTTATGGTGATTTTGTACTTTTTATTTCAATGCCTAAAATGATTAGCGACAGCTTTACCTACATATATTCAAATTAAACTTTATTCCATGCGGCTGAATTCGAAGAAGAATTTAACCCAATGTATTGGGTTAAATTTATTGTCCTACGACCATGAGTAGCAGTGACAATTAGTATAAGAGTCACATAAATCTGTCCCTTTCACTGGAATAATGATGGCAACAGTTCATTGCACGAATTCGCTCAACTAAGCCGGCTAACTGACCAGGTACATGCTTAAACTGGTAATGTGACGATAATGCAAATACCTTGGGAAAATTCCACACAAAATTTACCTAGTCTCGAACTAAGTAAGTGGAGTATGGGAACTAGGCAATGATATTTATATAGATAGATATAATGTATGTGGATGTAACATTAGAAACACAAGACAAAAATCTACCCCCAGGGGAAAATCAATAGACTCCCAAGTTTCGCAGCCAAGATCTCTAACCTTACGTACGGGCTTAAAATGTCGGTAGTCAGATTAAGAGAGAGAGAGAGAGAGAGAGAGAGAGCGATATAATGTGGTGTAGAAGTGTCACCTGGCAGTGCGCATGCGTAGTGCGGCGCAGTTCTCCTTGCACTTGTAGGCCAGCACCTGCTTGATGCGGCTGACCTCGACGTCGGGGAAGTGGCGGCTGACGTAGGAGATGAGGGCGTGCACGCGGCGGCGGTCGAGCGGCGGCTTGGTGGGCCGCGACTCCTGGCCGGCGCGCGACCAGCGCTGGCCCGTCACCGAGCACGTGGCCAGCTCGATGGGCGAGAACAGCGCCGCCGCCAGCCCGCGCGTCACCTTGCGGTAGTCGCCCCACTTCACGCCGCGCAGCAGCTCCTCCCGAATCTCCACGCCCTCGCCCAGTTTTATCTGCACACAAAGCGATGACGAACTCGCATCTTTTCCTTGCGGTGGCGTTTTGTGTCCGTGATAACCCTATTGCGATAACGCGAAGACGATAACGCATTACCACCACGTGCGTGCCCAAACACCCGGCTTGGCAACAACGCGCTCGATTAAGCCTATCTGATTAGCCTAGGATTCTCCTTCGATTATGATGGTACGTGTAATCTACCAGGAAAAGAATATAGGCATATAAAAAATGCTAATACAATTGATTTCTTTTTTTTACCACGACTTATTTCTCCTGGCGCAGGACACGTAGTAGATATAGATGTTGAATCGTCAAAAATCTATCAAAATCTCACATAGAATACGCACTGACCCAAAGGTAGTGATTGTAATGTTGATAATAGAGAAAATAAAACAAGATTGGAAAATAAAAAAATGTAAGCAAACTGACTTAGAAACGCAAATTGTGCTACATTGTGTATCTTTCATGTCTTCTCAAGCCTTTAATATCGGTTGCCAATTGAAAAGCTTTTAAAAAACGATATTTCCCATAGATAGAGAGTGGGTGTACAGGTACTACCTATACACCTCTGCCTGCCCCTTCGGGGACCCTTGTGGGCAGATGTGAGGATATATAGAGATGTAAAACTTCGGGTGCAGTTATCAGTCATTTCATTCTATGATATAAGATTAGGCCGAATATTAAACGCAATAATGTTTATGATACGACATTGGCCGAAAGGTAAGTACTTGAAACAAGTAGACAGTTCACTGGCATAAGGTAGGTGTATACTCACGAGTCTTGGTGCGGTGGCGCCTCGTTCGTTCTCGCGCTTGAGCACGAAGGGCAAAGCACGCCGATGTTGCTCCAGCCACACAGCGTCCGGCACGGGCCGGTTGCGGCGCCCGTCCCACCTCCCTACCGCTGTACCAACAATCACCTCACATCAATACAATATCGTGTTAAGAGTCAATGAGGCAAAGTCTTAAATAAATCCTACAACACACAATTATAATAATGTAAATATTTGTGGGGCGGGGATGTTATTGCTCAATCACGGGAATTGGATGAAATTTGGCACCGAGAAAGATTTTAAGCTGGATTAACACATAGGATCTGATTTATTCGAGCTTGGAAAATGTACGTGGTCCAAAATATTACGCATTAACAAATTATTGGTTAAAATACATTAACAAAAAGTGCGTAATGCTTGCTCCTACTATAAGCATCTTCACCTTAAGGTTGGAACGACTCGCAAAAGGAAAATGGCCTGAATATAATAATACTCCAAACTAGCCGTGTTGTGCAATCGGAATGTGTGCGAATATTGAATAAGTATAGACTATCTATCACGTTATTATTTATTATTATAATGAATCACAAGACGCTAGGCACAATTTACTTGACGTGTCAACGGTGTCTAAGCATTATACCAAAATAAATGATTCCCGAAAAATCTCAGCCAAAAAAACCTTTGCATTAACAACGGAAATACTAAAACCAACACATTATATGGAATACTTTATTTTTTTATATTTAGTAAAAAATTACATGATGTATTTACATACAAGACTGATATCCTTCACTAAGCGAATTGCACGTGTGAACATACTATTAAAATATGCGATAAAATATCATTCGAATATTATGCTTTTATTCTGACACTTTAGTGAACAAAACAAGCTTTTAAATATTTATTAAATATGTATTAATTAATTGCTTTCATGATTATACAACGCATTATTGAGCAGTAGTCGGATCTGTTAACAATTTTAATCAATAATATATACTTATTACAATAATAAGTATATATTTTACTAATGTTGCGATGTTTTTGATGAGAAATTACTAATATCATTAGTAATTTCTCATCAAAAACATCGCAACCACCACTTTGTCAATGTTAATGGAATCTATTGTGTCTATAATATTTATGTATTTAAAGGTAAAATTAAATGTTATGAGACCGTCGCGGTAAGACGATAATCCTGATCTTTTTTATATAAATATACTTGAAAGTATTGTTATTAGAAACGGATACTTGAGAGCAAATGCCAAGGATATCCTAGGAATTTCTTCTTTAAAAACTATGTATATGAAAGTCGAAAGAGAAAGCTGCTCTTAATAAAAAATGGCGTTTAACTTATTAGAATAGAAGTGCTCCTCCCGAATTACAATTACTAATACGTATAAGCGATTATTTTGTTAAGTATAATAATTATTATTGCAAATTACTTCCACCTATCTATACGGCGTTTCCATTATATGATTAAATATTTTAAATAAATGCAAGATCAAATTTAGAGATCATCAAACCAAGTCAATTGAGATCACAAATGTTACAATTAATTCTCAAACGATAAAACTAATATTGTATAATATTCACAACCCTATTCATACCACCAACGTCCCCTCTAAATGCTTGCGTTACAAAATGACTAGATGTACTTTTTTCATGGCAATCGTTCCATAAATCTAACAAAATATATAACCAATCGATCTTTAAATTGATATAAAAAAATAAGCAACAAGGCAAAAATTACACGTTCCCCTACAATCTACATGCATATATAATGTCGACTGACGCAGTCCCGGCGCCAACACTGGGTTCCGGAATAACGGCAAGGGATCTGCTTCGATTATACGTGACAACTAATGATTAAAAACTAATATTACGATTCATTCATCAATATACGAATCTCAAGACATTATATTATTACTATTCTCCACTAAATCTGACATTTTGTACAAACTATATACCGGGAGCCGTCCAATCACTCAACAATAACACTGTGTAAAGATAAATAACTATTGTGTATAAAAATATGTCTATTGCAGTGCGGGCGCGGCGTCGGACCCGACAAATCAAACGGACGCGCTCGTCGCTCTCCATCGCATTCGCGGTACAAAAACATATACATATATATATATATATATATCTTTATTACGAAAATACACTTTATATTTATTCCTATGGCTGCGATGAAGAGCTCCGATCGAATTGGATAACGTATAATAATGTATGTATGTGTGTATAATAATTATGTAACCAGTAAATAACCTATGTTATGTTGTGTAAAATCAGCACCGGTCGCAACAAATGCTATAACAACGATCAGTCTATTGTCAGAAAGGAAGGTACTTGTGTGTTTCTCCTAAGCGAGTCCCCATTAGTAAAGTTATTTCCCCATCTTAGTAATGCAACTTAGTTGTGCAATCGGAACATTACTCATTTAAGACATCGGCATTTCCATGTTTTCTCGTAAACTCGAGCCAAATAAAACTGGACAACTAAAAGTTTACACAAAGAAATAAAAAAGTTAAACAATAACATATCAACAGTGGGAACTCGGTTAAGAAGTTAACATCTGGCACTCGGTATATCATAGAAAGGCACACAATAAGCGGAGAGGTGTGACGGATAGCAGGCCCCCGGCGACACTCCGATCACAGACTAGATATATCTATTGGCAGTCTTCGTTACGACTTTATAAGCCACATCTCGACTTATCGACGCTCAGAGGTGGCTCGCAGTTCATGTCAGTCACAGTGGCAATATGTGGCTAGCGCTCGGGCAGCGTCGGCTACTGGTGGAAGTGCTGCGCGGGCCGCAGCGCGGGTAGCGGCGGCGCCGGCTTGCGGCGCGCGGGCGGGTGCTGCGCCAGCGTGTGGCGGCGCAGGTACAGCGGCGTCTTGAAGCTGCGGCCGCACGTGCCGCACGCCACCGGCTGCGCCTCGTGGATGAGCCGCACGTGCTGGCGCAGGTTGGACGCGTTGCTGTACCGGCGCCCGCACACCGCGCACTGCGCGCCGCCCACGCCCACGGCCCCGCCGCCCGCTGCCAACAACACCACGTTCGCACTGCGCCCGCCGCCCCGCCGACCGCCTCCCGCCTCGACCACTCGAATGCTAATACAACCGCGCTCGGCCGGCCACGCTAATCTTCACTAGACTACGTTCCCGATTGTACTCGATTAGACATATTATCATTCTGGAGCCTGCCTTTTTTTCTCAAATGATCCATCCTTTGAGTACCGATGTCGAGATGTAATCGCAGCGATTTTATTAGCATTGTTGGCGGACTCGTGTGAGTGAGGCAGCGGGCGGGGCGTCCGCCGCGTCGGCCCGGCACCGCGCGCCTAGCCACCTATTGCATACTATAGTAACCGCGCGCGCTCTGATCCTCCTCCGGGTTCTGTATCGAGTTAAAGAGGTTCGCCGGGGGCGCGGCTGTCCGAGTCGACGTGTGCGTGTAGAATAATGACGTGACAATGAAAAAAGACGTATCATTTACCTTCCGAATTCTCGTCTCGAAGCTCGGTAGTCATTCCCGCCATGAGATCCATATTACCTGCACAAATAACATATGCACATATGAGCATGATTGCAAAGCAGTATAATTACGTTGCCAATATGTTTCATTTCATATCCTGACCTTGAAGCGCAGCAAAAGGGTTCGCTAGAGTGTTGTTCTGGTTGTAGTATATTTGAGGGAAAGTTGTACGCTCATCGTCACTTGCCTCCTGTTCCATGACTTCCATTTTTGGTTCTAAAAGATCAGAAGCATTGAATTCCTGACATTTATCTTGTCTATCAGTGTCGCCGGGGTCCATAAGAATATCATTCTCCTCATTCTTCACCTCCGGCGCTTCGAGATCAGTTTTCACCCTTAGAGGGGGATAGTTGCCTGCATCGCTGTAGTCGTCATTATTAGGCCTTGTTTGACTAGAAGTTTGACAAGGAGCGTCTTCGCTGAGATTGTTTCTGGCAACATCGGGAGAATTTATGGTGGAGCGACGGCTCGCGCTCTGCTCCTGGTCATCGACAGATGTGGCCTCGACGGTTTGGCTTGCGGCTTTGGAGGAAGAGGTAGAGTGTGAAGGCTTGGCGCTGAGCAAATTGCGTAGTTGTGAAGGGGGCGATTTTCGATTTACTTTCTGTAATCAACATAGACAATAGTATGGATATGTAAGCAATATTTAACCGTATAACAATAAGCATGGTGTGCTGTTTGAATAGTTACTTTATCGTTGTGTTGTGAGCAGTCGGTGAGGCCGCGGATCTGCAGCGCATCGGCCGTGCGCAAGAAAGCACTGAGCTGCGCCTGCGCAATGTTGACCTGGCCCACGTACATGAACTGCAGAAGTGCGCGCACGTGCGACACCTCACAGTCACGCATGAATATTATAGGATGAGGACATGGGTTGTTCTGAAACAAATACCATCCTCATACTAACACACTCTTCGAACAGAACAATGCCTTCGTAAGATGAATTATAGAGATCCTAGTGAAATTATAAATGTGAAGGTTTATGATGATGTTTGATCCTATTTCAAGCAAAACTACTCAATTAATTTAAATGAAGCTATACAATAATATTGCCCACATCAGAAAAACACATAGGCTATTATTTATAAAGATCTTATGTAAATAAAAAATACAAAAAACTATTTAGACAAAATGTATAACAGGTGAAACCGCAGGTAACTACTACTTAACTAGTTACAAAGTATGATAACATATTCATGTTATTGTATCAATTATTCATAGTTTTTATTTTTCCTTTAAAACATCAGCCTATGTTCATTTGTAATTATAATTAGGCCATAAGGACACCTCTAAGGTTACATTATGAGCGTAAATGAAATTGAAATTTTTTTTCATCAAAGTGACTTCTTGTAGTTTGTAATAATTTGTTAAATGTGTACTATTACTGTACAATACCTGTACCTGTAACTGTATTGACACAGCAAAAGGCAAAATTATTGTCACATCATCACCAATTACCATATATTAACATTTACCATACATACAACATATTTAAATTGGTAAGCAGTGAAGTCAACAAGACTACTGTTTTGTTGAAATTAACTGGTGTCATAATTAAAAACTGTCATTATAAATAAAGGAATGATAAATTGAAAGAAAATATTACATAAATTAAATTAACATTTTAAACTATAATTTGTTTAGTTTTTTGTTTAAAGTTATAATTACTTGATACTATTTTATTTGTTTATATGTTTGAATGTTTTATTTTGAACTATTGGCAGCATAAAAACTAAAAGAATTATAATGTATAAGCTTTCTCTGTAACTGGCATTTATACTGATTTTATTACTTTTAATTATAAACTGCAAAACAAAAATAAAGCCTTGTTCCAAGTACCCAAAATCTACTAGAAAAAGTTAAACTAAAAAGTAACTGTACCTGTGATTTATAATGTCATAACCCCTTCACTATCATCAAAATAATATCTGAATAACATTAATCTCATAACAAGGCACAAAACTTAACTATAATTTATCACTGAATTACATCCAATATCATTATTTTTATTTATATTACATTTAACATTGAATTGTCATAGTGCTTAAAAAGCACAAGGACAACTCCAAATTACAATCACTACAAATTGAGATTTGAACAAAATTTTGAAACATTTGTCAGCAGCCAGTCGCTTGGCAATCACTTAGTCATGATAATTAGGTTAATCACCTCTTTAGTTAAATTGGATAAAATAATAAAGAAGATTCTGTTTTAGAATCTTTTTAACCTAAAATAAGACCAATCATAGAACTTAGATATAAGCAATAATTCTGTGATCTAAGATATAAGAGATAACCAATGGATAATAATATTTTCTGAACTTCTACAAAAAAATGTGTATTTCACAACACTCTCAAGGGAAAAGAAAGTACAATATGATTCAGTAAAAGGAGTAATAAACATACTTAACAAGATGTTGGTCAAGACAAGTCTACCATGCTGTTTTGTAATCATTTATTATGATTTTTGAAAAGTATTGGAACAATGGACATCTTGTTTCACAAATGTTTATTTGCCAATACAATTTAGAGATGGATAGCCCAATACATAAGCACTAATGCAATAAAATGTGTATTTCATTAACATTAACATGTTTCAATAAGAACATAGGAACAGGTTCCCAATGCATTTTGAAGGCTAATGCCCCAGAAAGAACCATAAAATCTTACAAAATAATTTTAAATTTAGACATTAAGTAGTCATGGTCTATTAGCATACATTGTAGTAGTCACATTATTTATAGTAGGAATTCGTAACATGTATGCTTTCATGTCACATATATAGGTAATCTATAAATTCAATGGTAATGAGATAATTAGAAATTGTGAAACAGAATTTTAAAGTAGGTACAAATAAATGAAATCACGAGTACTTAACCGGAACGCGAGACATGGCATTTGTAAGTAGATCAAGTGTTTTATACATAACAACTTTCACTAGAGTCATTGTAATGGTGACACATCAAAGTGTGGGGAGTGAAAGATGGACTTACTTTGAATAATTCCTTGAAATAGGGACTACAAGCTGAAAGAACCACTTTGTGGGCCTCCAGCCTGTGTCCCTCGCATGCCAGGGTGACATCCACGAAGTCCTCATCATCGCGCAGTGCCTCGAATTGAGATGTTATATTTGCTTGAAAATTGTTCCATCTCAAACAAAATTGCTGGTCGCCACCCAGTTCTGTACCTTCCATTACTTATAGACATAACTTGATATCCCTGCTCATTTAATTGGTTGATAAGAATAGTTAATTAAGGAAAATAAAT
The DNA here is from genome assembly GCA_945859725.1 of Drepana falcataria. NCBI lineage: Eukaryota > Metazoa > Arthropoda > Insecta > Lepidoptera > Drepanidae > Drepana > Drepana falcataria. The sequence goes on from OX243925.1 coordinate 3,282,646, forward strand.
ATATCACAGTAACTTGCAATTTCAGTCGCCGTCTGGCCGAAAATCAGAAAGAAAACAATCAATAAAATCTCGTACCAATATAAGAAAAATAAAACTTTTTAATTTGTCATTTGGATGGTACATTCACTTCAACGTTCCGTTTTACGATATTAACCTACATTTTTAAAACATCTAGATATTTATAATACATTGTTTTAGCGCTCGCTACCAATTCAAAATTAGTTTACAAATAATCTTATGTACTGGAAGAAATGAAAATAATATCAAACATAGAATACAGCAGACACGTTTATTAATTTTTGCTCATTGGATGAATATAGTGAGTTATTACAAGGAGATACGATTATTATTTTTTTAAATGCCTTTTATTTTTCCTTCAAATACGTAACTTCCGCCATAACCAATAATACAGTGCATTCCTAATTCCTCCGTAAGCCAACAGGTCCATTTAGTCTTTCGTAAATTCTAATGGTCATACTATTCTTTATGGTTACATTATAGTCCATTGAAAAGTTACTACTATAATAGTGTGTCACAGAATATTAAAATCATAACGGGCAGCAAGTTGCCGCATTATGTATCTATGGCATGAAAATATATGGATTTGAATAGTTTTATTTTAGAACGTATTGTCTACGAGTACTGTGGCATACCACGGACATAAATTACTAAGATTTTGACTTCCCTGGCCATTGACCTTAGATATACTACTTGACTTAAATTATCGTAAAATCCAAAGTACAGCAACATATGTCATCAGCAAAACTAAAATAGCTTATAATACGATACTAAACATACTAACATCAACTATTAGGTGTGCATTATGAATATACTAGCGGTCCAGCCTGGCTTCGCACGGGTGGACAAGATTTTTTTTATAAAAGAAAATATAGCCTATGTCACTCAGGGCGAATGTAGCTTTCCAATGGTGAAATAATTTTTCAAACTGGTCCAGTACTTTCGGAGCCCATTCAATACAAACATACATACAAATCTTTCCTCTTTATAATATTAGTATAGATGTATAAAATTGGGATATTAGTAGGTTTTATACAAATAAAAATCTTTATTTAAAACTTCAATAATAAATCAAACAAATTATTGCTTCTTTTGAATAGTCTTACAAAGCTTGTTCTCCTTCTACCATTTCTTTCAAATTCATGAGTTCAAATTGTCCTGACCCTTTTGTCTCTGTTCTGACCAGTTCATCAAGACTTCTGAAGTTGCCTGGATCAATCAAGCAAATTATATTAGCTGTTCCAGAATCCCAACTTTCCTCCTCAACACTTGTAGCTAATTTTACTACTTTTTCCTTTGTTTTCCGTGCTTCTTTACCAGTTAATAAGATTCTGACTCTCATTTGAGCTCGTTCTATGGGTATTTCGTTCTTCAGTAGTTGTATGACATCAAGAGCCTGTTGTTTTGCATTCCTATTAACATTTACAGAAAAGTGTATGTCCTTCATAGCTTTTTCTATAATGGAAACTGGGTATGGTCTCTTTGTTTCTGGATTTACACATTTGTCTGCAACTGTTGTAGCAATGTCTTTAAATAATGAGTCTATCTGTGAATGTCTCTCTTTGTCTGAAACTTGAAGCTCGCCTTTCTCTAATATCTCCTTACATATCTCTGTTTGATCATCTTTGCCAAATACTTTTACTAGATCCTCTTTCTTAGCAACTTGTCCCTTAGAAACATTTGTGAATACTGAATGAGTTTGTAATACTTCATCTATGTCTGTCTCTCTGCAAAGTAGAAAAAAAACAATTAAATATATATACCAACTGCCCCAAAGTGATTGGTCACACCACGAGCTTTACTGACACGTTGGCACCTAATATACCTCTGGCGGAAAGTGGGTGTGTGGGTATTACCTATACACCTCTGCCTACCCCTCCGGGGACCCTTGTGGGAAGGCGTGAGGATATATTATTATTATAAATATCTCATACCATATCTTTGTAATAAACAAATCAATGTTTTGTTCAATATCTATATGCTAGTCAATAGATAGCACAGATTTTAATAGACTTACACTTTATTCCTCCACGATAAAACTTTATTCCTGTAACAGGCAATTTCAAATCTTTTTCCACCTTTTTTTAACCTTACTATGGCGACGTTTGTAAGTCGTATTTGATTAGTTGGGGTAAATATTTTTGACATTGTGATATATTGGATACAGTATTGCGTGAATTAAGTTACAGTATGATCTATCGACAATTGATACAGACAGAGGTATATTTATTTATTTAACAATCCGCGCCTCCCCCAAGTAGAATGCAAGAAACGCAGCAACGAAACGCAGGCAGATTAATGATTTTTCATAAACATACATAACACATAACCAAAGACCTTTTAGGTATAAGGTCTTTGCACATAACACAACATAAAACAGAGTAGATACATACAGGCGGCACAGAATGCTAATACCTATGACTGTTAGGTACCTAACGAGATGTTATTCAATTATAAAATTAAAAACAAAAAGAAAACACGCCACATAAATAAGATATTAGGCTTTTGTTGGCGGACGAGATAGGTCTTGGTTGTTTCGCTAATTTCACGTGTAACTTGAAGATAAGTCGTTTTGAAGACGATCATTTTGCTATCACAATCATGTGATATGGATGGGCTTGGAGGATCAGTATACATATAGGGCTGCTAATGATTACTTACATTGTTTACTCCTGAAATTTTTGTATTTTATAACAGTATAAGCAGTTAAAATAGAACGAAGTATGTGAATAGGTAAGTGAATTCTGGAATTCTGGGTCTGTGATTTGAAGTCTTTAAAGTAAGGTATGTCTTTGAGCCGGTCCTGCTGCATGTTGTCGAAACTGTCAAATCGTTGTCTAAACTCTCAAATCAGACGCAACGCAACGCGACGTGTTTCATGAGATATTGGCCGTCATTTTGTTATATTTGTTAGTTGGTGATTTTATGTGATTAACCCATACAATGGCGAAATTGGTCGATATATATAATAGCGAAAAAGAGCCTGTGATAAAAAGACGACAATTACCGCTAACTATTTACGAAAATCTAACCGTAAGTGGCTACTGCACTTTGACATTACCACAAGCGTAGTTTAATCAGGATTATGAGCAACGTCTTATATTTTAATTCTGATGCTAATGAAAACCTTAGTTAACTCTAATTTATAGAACAGCCTATAAATAACGTTTTAAATTAGATTGTAATGTTATGTTGGGGTTCATTGATTTCCGTTGAAACTAATGACGTCTTGTCGTTGACCTTATTTTGCAAATTTGTTCCTTTGTTGAATAGCTACGTATTTGTGTTTTCTTGCAGATGATCATGGACTTGAACACAATGGGTCTAATTTGTGACAATCCGCAAGTGAAAGGCCGCGATTACGAAGAGTTCATGCGCAAATATAAAATCCTCACTGCAGAAGAGCTGAAGGTGGCGCTCAGAGTGGATGCTTCCGATATATTTAATGTGTTAAATCAGAGCATTCCTTGTGTTGGCTGTAGGAGAAGGTACATTGACCTGTTGTCTAAATTGTTATCATTAGAATTTCATATAAGCATGTTTTGTTAGCGTCTCTTTCAAAATTTATGTCACTAGTTACTGCTACTAAAGCAATTCAAAGGCATAATATATAGTTGTGCTTGAGTTACTGCAATGGATTCTCCATCTGTCACCTATGCACCTAAAATATCTTCTCTGGCGGAATATGTGTGTATTGGTCCTCTAAGGGGCAAGGTGTATAGGTAATAAACTAGGAGGTGTGAAGATATACATATATTTTTCATAGGAAAGAAGGCCGTGGTGGCCGAGTGGTTCGAGCAGTTGCCTGCGACGCAAAGGTCGCAAGTTCGAATCCCGACTGTACCAATGAGTTTTTCTGAACTTAAGTGCAGTGATTAGTCACACCACGAGCTTTACGGTGAAGGAAAACATCGTGAGGAAACCTGCATACGTCTGAGAAGAAATTCAAAGGCGTATGTATAGTCGTGCTTGAGTAACGGCGATGGACTCGCCATCTGTCACGTTGGCACCTAATATACCTCTGGCGGAAAGTGGGTGTGTGGGTATTACCTATACACCTCTGCCTACCCCTTCGGGGACCCTTGTGGGAAGGCGTGAGGATATATATATATCCAGCAAAATAAAAAAATACTAGTATTAAAAAAAACATACATAGATATGTACATATAATCAAACCAAGTTTCTTCCTTGCCAGACAGAGAGAGTAGGGCGACCCTACCCCACATTCAATAGTTTCTTAATACATGCTTTCATTTTTCAAGTACTCTTTACAAGTTCCCATATTATGTACTCCATGAAATTTATAGTTTTGTGATATTTGTGGTTGTAATATTCAATACTTTAAAATAAGGGAGATAATAACATCTCTGGGATCTTTTTCTTTCAGTGTTGAAAGGTTATTCTATCAGTTATGTAAATCTGGTCATCCAACATTAGATCCACTGATCCTCACACCAGATGAAGTCATGACAATCAGAGAGGACAAAATTATACATCCACAGTCACTAGCCACCTTACTAAATGGACACAGGTATGTTTTTATGAAATACATACATGCATATGATCACATCCAGTCTGTCACAGGGCAGCCAGAGATAATTTAAGTTTTCCTTAGAATCCAAAAATATCAATATTGTTTACATTACCAACATCATGTATAAGTTGAATGAGAGCAATGGTGGCCGAGTGGTTCGAGCAGTTGCCTGCGACACAAAGATCGCAAGTTCAAAGCCCGACTGTACCAATGAGTTTTTCTGAACTGAAGTACAGTGATTAGTCACACCACGAGCTTTACGGTGAAGGAAAACATCGAGAGGAAACCTGCATACGTCTGAGAAGGAATTCAAAGGCCTATGTATAGTCGTGCTTGAGTAACGGCAATGGACTCGCCATCTGTCACGTTGGCACCTAATATACCTCTGTCGGAAAGTGGGTGTGTCGGTATTACCTATACACCTCTGCCTACCCATTCGGGGACCCTTATGGGAAGGCGTGAGGATATATATATATATGAATAAATTTTTATTTGCATGATCACACCTTACAAAAAACCCTAAAGGGACGGGCAGTACTGTTTTAACTACACATTTTATGCAATTACAGATTGCTAGTCTGTCTACATACTGTTCACCCGATACATCCCATTGATTACCAGGTGTGCTTGTCACATTGTGCTAGCCAAGTCCACAAATATTTTGTCCAGATTTAGTCGACATATTCTCCATATACCTTCACACCTTTTCATAAGGGCCCCCAAAGGGTAACAACACTCATGTTGTATACACTTATATACCCTCATACATTGTAGATAGCTAATCTGTCTCTGTAGTTATCTGTTTTTCAAGCAAAACTATACTCACACTTTTAAAGATCTTATTGAACATAAAGCGGGAACCAATCAGCCACTTCTGGGGGTTTGGTTTGGTGTGTTACATGTGTTGTTAATATAAATAAGTTGATTGAAATGTTATTGATTGACTTCAAAGTTCGGTATAGAAATTTTATTATTATCATAGAGTGGTTTGTGTGAGAAGGAACTTCTGACAAACTTTGTGTGTTTGCTTTTTTAGTACAGGCATTGAGTGCTTAATCCTAAGTCAGCCGCGGTGGAAGAAGTCGCAGCGATGCACGCTACACTCGTTAGAGGCGGGCAGCGCGCGAGGTTGGGCAGGAGCGGTCGGTGGCGCGGCGCCCTGCTGGGGCTGGGGCGCGTGGGGTTGGGGCGGTCGCGCGGCCTGGCGGGCCGCTTGGGATGCCATGCGAGCCTCCGCACGTGACCACGTTACCCTTGTACATTTCAACACACTCCACGACACACTGCACAACTATCTCAGGAAACATCGGTTCTGCGCTGATTGTAAAACTAAGGTTAGTACTTATCTGCATTGATCTTATATGCATTGATCTGTAACACTTCCATTCATTATGTAATCTAATTAAAATATCTTCAAAATTTTACTCCCTTATAAGTAAACATTCCATTACAGTTTTCTTTCATTGAACCCCCTAAGCATAGCACCTTTGCTTTCAGAACGTCTGAAAGCATAGATGCTATGTTGTCTATTTAATATGTTATTAATACTAACAAGTAAGATTATCTTGTATTAACATAACCATATAGTGTGAGGCAGTCAGCTTACAAGTAATATCATCATATAGCAGTTACTGATGGATGGCAATCACTTACTGGAAACCAAACCATCCAAATTAATAACTGAATGGACAAGACAAATTTTCCTAACATAAACCTTGTATTTGTTGCAAATGTTCTTTGTCTTGCATCATCAAACTTGTGCTGAATTATTGAAATCTGAAAGCTATTGTGAACTAGAAACCTCCAAGACCCATGTATACAATTGTTGGTGGGATATTGTTCTCAGACATAAAGGCTATGAAAAAAAATACAATACTTTCAGTATTGTATTTTTTTTAATCAAATCATTTTGTTAATTTCTTAATGTATAGTTTGACATTCAATGCATTACAAAACACAAAAAAATTTTTTTTTGCTCAATACTGTAAGATGGCAAACAAGCATTCGACTCTCCTGAAGTGGGCGATTACCATAGCCTGTTGGTAACTGTTAAGGGATTCTGGCGCGTTGCCAATGTTGCTCTCAACATATGGGAAGAACCGGTCTACCTTCTAGGAACTTATTCTTTGTATACTGGGTACTACAATGCTACCGGAAGTATTAATTTGTTTTGAAATCTGCCGTCAAGGAACAAATAGGAAGTTTTACCTGCCATATTTGAGGATCAGCCTTTGTATGCAAGCAACATGAGCCCCCAATTAGTTGAGGCTACAAGTGTTGCTTACAATATTACATATATACAACGATATAATATCAAATTGGATAATTTTTAGCTTTCATATTCACAATAAGAAACCTTATCATTGGGGAAGATACAAAGACATTTCACACTTTTAACACTTATCATTTTGATAACCGTAGACGTGCGCCTTCTAAATAGCATGGCTTATCTCATCTTTTTTGTAATATGGCTGTTATTTTGGTACTTTTATTTTAGCAGTATTTTTTCTAAAATTAAATATTATTAATTGGTTCCTTACTTACATATATTATATTATTAAATGGGCCACATTTAATTATTAAATGTATATATTATATTATTAATCAATATATAATGCAATAGGTTGTATCTGTGGCCGTACGCGTACCACAGATACAACCTATTGCACGCATTGATGTTAACATCCGTTTTCCTTTAGGTTTTAAGGGCATACCAGTTGTTAGTAGAAGAAAAGGAACCACAGAAAGAGAAAGGATACGTGGGCGCATTATATGGTGGCATCAAGCGATGCCTGTTGGACAAGCACTTACACCTCCAAGCCAAGACTGACTACATCGCGCACCTCATAGCGAGGGCCGAGCCCGAGCTCCTTGGCAACCACAGGGAAAGGCATGCGAAAACATTGGAAATTGCTCAGGAAGAGGTAACTTTACACGGCTGCGAACATACATAATTATAGAAGCCGTGCCTCGGTATATGACACGCGTAAAATTTTATTGCATTGTTGGAGTTTTTCAGGAATTAAACATATCATATTGATATTAATTCATCTAGTTCCGTTTAGTAAATAATTAATAGTAACATTCTCACAAATTTTCGTATTAATAATATTAGTAGCATTACGAAAGGATAGTGTTGCCAGCCAGAACGTTATCAGTCAAAAGTAGTTTTAACTAGGAAAAACATTTAAACATACTTTTGACTAAAGTGGACTTTTGCTGGGAAAAGGGTGATGTTCCGGACGACTGGAGGTGAGCAGTCATCGTGCCTTTCTATAAAGGAAAGGGATCACCATTGGACTGCTCAAACTACAGAGCCATCAGCTTGGTCAGCTTAGCTAGTAAAGTGTACACGAAGATCCTGACGATAAGAATGCAAGAGCGATCCGAAAGGTTTCTCTGGGAATCCCAAGGTGGATTTAGACCAGGAAGAGGATGTATGGATCAAACCTTCTCGCTTCGCGAAATCGCGGAAAAGTTTTTGGATATTAACCAAAAGGGTTTCTGCGCTTTCGTCGACTTGGAGAAGGCATTTGATAGAGTCGTACGAAAGGAACTCTGGGACGTGTTGCCTGGATATGGAGTGAGCAGTTCCCTACTGCATGCCGTGAAATCACTCTATAGTGATAGCGAGGCGTGCGTTAGGGTTAACGGTGAGATGTCACCCTGGTTTGATGTGAAGTCGGGGGTCAAACAAGGGTGTATCATGTCTGCCTGGCTGTTCATTATATATCTAGATAACTGTCTCAGAGAACTAAGAACGCACGGATGTGGAGTGAAAAAGGGGAACCTAGTGGTCAACTGCCTACTATACGCCGATGACGCGGTTTTACTGGCGTCATCAGAGGGCGAACTGCAGTCACTAGTTACCATAATGAAAGAGGAATGTGAAAAGAAGGGGCTGCGCCTAAACGCTGGCAAGACTAAGGTTCTGGTATTTGAAAGAGATGAACAAGTGACCGAGTGTGCTATATCGGTAAATGGGCAAATTATAGAGCAAGTTAATGAATTTGTATATCTAGGAAGCATGTTCTCACGAGATGGAAAGTATGAAAAAGATATTGAAAGAAGGATAACTGCCGGAAATAAGGTGAATGGAGCCATGTCGGCGTTGATGGGCAGTAAAAGTCTGAGCAAGAATGCTCGAGTTGCTGTCCACAACGCGATATTGGTACCTACCTTATTGTATGGCAGCGAATCCTGGGTATGTCAGAGGAAGTATTAAAATAGCTTGAATGCAGTTGAGATGCGATCTCTTCGAAAAATGTGCGGCGTAACGATATTAGATCGAATCCGCAATGAAGAGATTCGCAAATCAACTGGCGTGAATGAGGGCGTGATTGTAAAGATGAAGAAAGGCATGTTACGTTGGTTTGGACACATAGAAAGGATGAGTGAAGAAAGATTGACGAAACAGATATACAAAGCAAAAGTGTGTGCAAGAAGAGGCAGAGGAAGGCCACGTTCCAACTAGCTGGATCAAATAGATCGGACTCTCAAGGACGGGAACGTTAAGAGTACTCGAAACCGACGAGCATGTATGAAGAGACTGATGAATGTGGACGAAGCGAAAGAGGTATGTAAGTCTAGAGAGAACTGGCGCTCTATACTCTCTGCCTACCCCGTTAGGGACTTGGCGTGATGATATGTATGTATGTTGACTAAAGCGGAGGACTGAAAATCATTGATAGCGGTTGGAAGTTAGAACCGCGAGTTAGACTCACAACCTAAATTACCGAGTCGGATTTGGATATGGTACTTTATTGGTCATTGACTTAACTGTTATTGCTGTGATTTATGGTTTAACTACACCATAATAATAAAATATTATGTTGTTTATCCTATCGTTATACATATATATAGTTACTCTGTGTTTTGTATGTGTCTGAACTCCTCCGAAACGGCTGGACCGATTTTGATGAAATTTATTGTGTGTGAATACGCATAAATGAATTCGAGAATGCTTTTAGACTCACTGTTACGCGCTGCGATCGTGTTCTGGTAATGAAACAGAGAGAGACCGTTAATTTTATATAAAATGTCACAGCCTCAAAATACATAATAAATATTCCAGGTATTGATTTGCTTGGGCATTTGTATCTACGAGCGGCTTCAGCGTATCTCGCTGCGCCTGCGCGAGGAGGAAGGCACGTGCCAGACGCTGGCGGCGGTGGCTGTAGAGGCGCTCTACCGTAAGTTCGAGACTGCCGTGGAACACAAGAGCGGCGTCTCCAAGTTGCAGCTGCTCTACGACGAGATCACGCAGGAGGAACTCTCGCGGCAGCAGCGGAAGGAACAGAAGAAACTTAAGCGGCGCAAGAAGAAAGAGCGGCTCTCTGTCGAGACTAAGTGCAAAGTAAGGCATAGTTGAACCTCATATAAATATTACTACCCCTTACTATCCAATCAAAACTAGTATAGTAGTTATATAGGCACAAGATTTGGTGTAATCCCACAAGTCTAGCTGTACTTTCTTCAAAATTTTTGTAGATCTTATTTGTGCTAGATCACTCTTTTGTCTCCTTATATGATTTTTTTTTAATTATTCCTCGCTCTGCCTCTACTTTTTCTTTTAGTGATATCTTACTAATATTATAAATGTGAACGTTTGTAAGTTTGGATGTTTGCGGTTCTTTCACGGCAAAACGGCTGAACCAATTTGGCTGAAAGTTGTAATCATTATGGCTTTTACCTAGGAATAGGACATAGGCTACTTTTTTTTTTATTCTCGAAAATTAAATGTTCTTATATTATAAAGTATGATGCACGGTATAGCGGCTTGAACCGATTCTAGCAGGAAAATACATAAGCTACTTTTCGAACTCCACGCGGGCGAAGCCGCGGGCATAAGCTAGTACTTAATAATCATAAATGCCTGTAATAATATTATAGGAAGCCGATTCTGAAGAACCAGATGAGAAATGCCTATGCGAAGAATGCTTATTAGAAGAGAGAGACACTCCAACCGACCTACTTACCCCGCGCGATTATTGCTTCGATGCTAGCGGCGACGGTTGTCACTCATGTGAGGATGACACTACAAGCCAAAGGCGCTCAACCAAAAAATCTGGAAAAAAACGGGACAAAATTGACAACCTCTCGCCTAACGAACACATTCACGACTGTGGCTACTCGTCTGCCGCTGACAACGGAGGCTGTTGTGAAACGTTATCCGGTTCGTCTTCTCTAATGAGCTCTCCGGAAGGTTCGGAGGTAGCTTGTTCCGAGGGATTCTGCAACCACGAGAGAGGGGACTGTTCAGATTTGACTAAAAACGACAAGTCTTCCTGTAATGGTTTCACACTTTCTTTACAAGAAATGTTAATGGTGAGTTTACTTGCATTACTTTTCGCATCTTGTATACCACAATATGAGTATCACAGATTGGGTATCTAGAAAATACACATGGTGTAATACAGATCATTAGCTAATAAAGAACCAAGTGTCCCTTGACAATGTAGTAGTCAGTCCACACCATTTGTTGAAAGAGAATAGCTGTAAGTGGAAGGCAGTGTAGTTAAAATATTATTCTAATTACTTACTTTACTACTACAGGATACATGTTCATCAGACGAAGAACAGGATACCAGTTACATTCCCATGGAGGAGGTATTGGAATTCAAATCACGAAGAAACATAACGGAAAAAAGACAAGAGTTGCGACAAAACCTCCGGCAGAAGTTTGCTCAGCTGTGCGTGAACAGGCCTCCGCCCTTGTTGCCGAAGCAAGACAAACAAGCTGCCTAGCTGGCTAGCACACAACTGCACTCCCTTAGTACAGCCGAAATGGCAATATAATGTGCCATTTACATTGCTTTTATGATCTATAGTAGACAATGACCGTCTGTCACTTTCCAGCAGTTGAATAATAAACAATAATTTCCCCTTCAATTATTGATATAGGTATGTCAAATGTAGCACTCAATCCTTTGAATAAGTTCACTTGTTGTGTAGTGTCAGTTAGTACTCTCTCAAAAATATGGCCATTTCATATTATTTTGATAGTCACAATTTACTACAAACTAAAATGTATGTTTACAAGCAATAATAGATAATGACTCTGTGGCGTCTTTGTTAATTGTCCAAAAATGTTGTTACGAATTCTGTAATTGAGTAGCCTTATTGGTCTGTAATATGTTCAAAATAGAAGAAAGACTAACAAATTCAACCATCGGCGTCAGCATACTATTTAAATTCAGTGCAGTTTCCTTCCTACATGCACAGACGGGACACCACACTGGAAATGGATAAAGGAGTACCGGTGGTTCAATTTCACTAAATATATGGAACTACAGTGAACCATGCCATGCCAACTCTTATGGCATTTTATTTTGAAAGATTGTGTCATTTTCCACTAAATGAAAAGTAAATCTGTATCAGAAATCAATTGCAATTTTAATAATAAATTGAATACTATATAAAAATGTTAGGAGCTTAGCAATGAAATATTTAAAGTAGCATTTTTGATCAAATTATATTATTTTCTTTAATGCTTTATGTGACTCATTATTATTATGTCAAGAGAAAAAGCATGAGGTTGGGAGTTACCTTGGCTATTTTGCCGTTGTTATTGAAGTCAAAAAACATTTGTAACTCATGTTTAAATTATACTATAGTACAGTGAAAATATTTTAATTTTTACATTCCATCCTATTTTTTTAAACAGCCAGGTGTATATTAAATCTGAGCTATACAGAGTGTAGCATTTGTACCACCAAAACCAAAGGAGTTCTTCAGAGCTATTCTCCTATGTGATTCCCATTTAGTGGAACTTGTTACATAATTTAATCCATCAACTGGATTTTCTAAATTTAGTGTTGGTGGCAACAATCCATGATGGCATGATAACACAGTAAAAATAGCTTCTAAGTTACCAGCAGCACCTAATAAATGTCCATGAGCTCCTTTTGTGGAAGATATTGATACATTGGATGAGTGGGTTCCAAACAAGGAGTTGATAGCTTTTGACTCAATGCCGTCCCCAATAGGGGTTGATGTTGCATGAGCATTAATGTAACTAATCTCAGCTTTATCTACTCCTCCATCCCTCAATGCACGTCTCATTGATAGCATAGCACCACTTCCATCCTCTTTCGGTGTAGTGATATGCGAAGCATCTCCTGACAAGCCATAGCCTAAAATTTCTGCATACATTTTAGCTTCCCTCTTCAAGGCATGTTCATACTCTTCTAGGAGTAACACTGCTGCTCCCTCTCCCATGACAAATCCTTCCCTTTTGTTATCAAATGGTCTTGAGGCTTTGGTTGGTTCATCGTTATAGGATGTGCTCAGTGCTCGTAAGCGACAAAAGCCTGCAATAGCAAGTGGACTGATGCAGGCTTCTGCTCCTCCACACACCATAACATCAGCATCCCCATTTCTGATAAATCTGAAAGCATCTCCAATGGAGTGAGCCCCTGTAGCACAAGCAGTTGAAACAGAATGATTAGGTCCACGAAAACCATATTTTATGCTGATATGACCTGCTGCCATGTTAGGTAGTATTCTTGGGACGAAGAAGGGGCTCACTTTGTTGTAACCTATTTTTAATGATTCATTGGTATCACAGACATCTTGGAGATCAATCATTCCCATTCCTAGTGCCACACCTGTTGCTTCTTTGTCAGCATCACTTAGTGACAGCCAGTTAGCATCGTCTAAGGCTTCAGCAGTAGCAAGAAGAGCCAAACATGTTGCAGGAGCCATAGATCTTAAATTTGATTTGGACAGGGCATTGGCTAGTTTCTCATCATTCTTTGATGGTATAAGTCCGGCTATTTTACATGGTAATTTACAATATTGCTCATCTGGTAACTGTACAATACCACTTTGTCCTTTCAATAATTTATTCCACGCTACTTCAGTACCTATTCCGAGGGGGCTCACCACTCCTAACCCGGTTACGACCACCCTTCTTCGCAAAGGGAATTGAGTTATATTACTCAAAGATCGTAATACGTTAGTATTCATTTTTAAAATACTCTCATAATCAATCCTCTCAATAGACTGAATATATATTATTTGTTAGTTTATTGATGATATTTACATAATGTATATTACCATTACAATTCTTACTGGTTCAAATAAATAAACAAAGTTTTGAACTTAGACCTTACGTTGTATTGTAATCATCTGATAATAGCCACACAGGGACAGAACAGATAGAAGTACAGAACCACAGAATACAACCATTGGTATTTACAATCTACTTCTTTAGTCGCTTACTTACAAGTTACAACTTTCATTTATGAGCAAATATTAAGCAGTTTCCAAACAAAGATAACGCTTTTTGAAACATTTAAGGGTGTTAGTTTAGTTAGTTATTGAATTGAAATATGTACAATTAACCTGAAATATGGATTTACGAACGTTTTTCGAAGTTGATTGATAGCTATGGTTGACAGTCTTGACACTGTTGACACGTAGTTTAATTACTAGCGGGTACCTACTATTTTCACTGCTTGTTTTTTTATTTGATTAGCGGAAGAAAGTCTGTATACAACTAATACTAACATTATAACATAACAGACGACGTGTATGATATTTGCCTAATAATAACTAAAGTTCATGGAACTAAAAAATACAAATTGTTTAATTTCACACATGAATCATAAAAGCAACATTTTGGGTCGTATGTTACCTGACCAGTGAAGATGTTTCTCAACGTTATAACATGTAGAAGGGTTACGATTTTATCTGCGTTTGTGGTACTTTGCAGTATTTTATTGGCTAGTAAATTTGATACTTGGTATACAACATTAAACACTTATTTTGTACATCCAGTCAATGTAAGTAAAAGTAGTGCACTTGTCTTATCTGCAAGTGAATTAGCACAGTACAATGGAGTCAAACAGAAAAGTTTGTATATAGCCGTCATGGGTACAATATTTGATGTAACAAAAGGCAGAGAACACTATCAGGAAGGTGCTTCATACCATTACTTTGTAGGTGATTACAAAGTATTTTTTTATTAAAAGCTTACACAATATTTAGATATTATTTACAATGTATTGGTTCAAATATTTAAAATTTTTCACACACCTAGGGAAGGATGGTTCAAGAGCCTTGGTAACAGGTAAATTTGAAGATGAAAGCAATGAGAAAGACCATGTCCTGGATTTGACTTGCAGTGAGCTATTCACTGTGTTGAACTGGAAAAAAACATTTAAAAAGAGATACAAAGAAGTTGGTATGCATTTACTTTTCTCAGTTTTCACAATATATATTTTATTGTCATTTTCCTTTTGGCTAATAGTCTAAACCACATCAAAATTAAATATCATCATGCTGTCACTTCTCTGGTATGTAGAAGGAATTTGAGTGCCATACATTTGTTTTAAAGCAGCACTAACCACTTACCATCAGACATCATCTTGTATATTATTATCTCTTCATACATCCCCACCAGTTTCAAGGGCTCATAATAAACCTATTATTGCAGGCAAGCTAAATGGCAGATATTATGACCATAATGGAGATGAAACCGCCTATGTTAATGAGATCAATATAAAAATTGACAGTTGTAAATATGAAAAGGAACTGGCTAAGAGAGAAGAACAAATGTACCCACCTTGCAATATAGCTTGGAGTCAGGAGCAGGGTACAAAAGTTTGGTGTACTGCAACAAGGTACTTGTGTTCTTTGAACTTTGTAAAAAAATCATCAGGGTATTTTATATGCATATTATCTAAATACAATGGGTCTAGAACAGTTTGTCCAACTAGAAATAGAACAAAATTCTTATCTGTTCCATTACAATAATTTAATAAAGTTGGTATGATATTGACCCTATTTTTATTACATTTACTAACAAAATGGACACTCTGAATAAATACATTTATTATTATAGTTTTACATATACAATGAATTAGATTGGTTTTTAAGTCTATGATTCAAGTGCAAATCACATGATGGACTTATTTCATTTCAGTGGTGGTGTGTCACGAAGTTGGGTGGGGGTACCAAGACAACTATTCACCCCTGGACAGAAAAAACCTCGCTGTGTGTGTATTAATTTGAACAAAGACAACTCTGCAGCATTGCTTAAGGAATATGACAACTGTACTGGAACTTCCACATCTTGTCACTTGGAAAACAGTTAAATTGAAGAATAGTGGAACCCTATTATTCCAACAAACATTTGAAAAGCAGTGTTTAACTATTGAATATTTTGATGATACAGCTCAGAAGGCGCCTTATAGTCTACAAAATTTGAATTGGTGAACTTGAATGCCAAAAAAGTTAACTTGAATACTAACAGAAGGGCTGGGATACTGGGGTCCATTTCGCTCCACTTTGTTCCTGTTTTAATGAGCAATGTTGTCAACATTTTAGAATACTCTTTTAGTGAATCTCAATTTTCATTCCATCAATAAGTTTTGATATTGGTTTAAGCTTTTTCATAACTATAGAAATAATAAATTATTTGTACCTGTAATATGTGTATCAGCAGATTTTAAGCATACCCTTCTCTTCATATGCCTAAAATATATAGTAACTCCTAGATATTGATTTAGGAATATATTTCAATTCATGTTTTCATGTGTAACACACTCACCAGAGGATTCACTCACAAACTCATTTATATTTCTTGTGTCCACATGTTATTCATTGAATTTTGATGATTTTTGTGTGTTCAAGTGGAGTCTAGAATGGTTTAGATGCACAATTGGAAATTAAATATGTTTTGGGGGAATAAATTTAAGCAAAGCTGGATGGGTTTACTAATTTGTATATAATATTAACTGAATAATGCCCTGATCCCTTGGGTAGTACCATGATGATATACAGCTTTTATAGCCTTCCTCGACACAAGGCTCCGCTATCTATTCAAACAACAAACTTGTGTCTCTTTATATTAATTTTTGATATTTTTACATTTAAACACTAGAAACTCACAACATCCAGTTTGTATGTACAACACATGTTTGGCATATTAAGAATGCATGTCCACAGTTTGGTAAAATAATAAAAATCAGGACCAAAAATATATCAAATGCTTTAATTTGATCCTTGTTTACAATCAATTAAAGATTACCATTGGTGTTTATATCAGGTCATGCAGCCTTATCACTACTCGGTGGTACAGTTTCAGTTTGTACTACTTCATCTAACTCTTCAATGGTTTTAAGGAATACTTGCATTGATATTTTCTTCCTATTCAAGAAAGATTTGCTTCCTAGCATTTTCTTAATTTTTGCTCTGCGCTTCTTTATTTTTTCCTTAGTATATTGGTTACCTAGTTGGAATGTCAGCAGTCTTTTCACTTTTCTAGTCCCAATGAGAGTTTCTGAATCTGTGTTTTGACTTTTGGGCTCTTCATATATTGTCTCTAATGTTTGCGATAAAGTTTTAACTTTTTTATTAAGATACAATGCTTCAATTTGTTTGGGGCTAGCATTTTGGGTCATAATATGTTTACGGGGTTTCATGTTCACTCTTCGGTTGGGTGGTCTGTTCATCTCAGGAGCTAGAGACTTTCGTTTTCTCAATACTCTCGAAGGTAATTCTGAAACTTGCCCATTTTCCCTAGAATCCGATATGCCGGTATCATCTACTTCCATGATATCTAAGTCAGCCATTTTACTGGGAAGTTCAGAAGCGGCTCTGAAATATTTTATGGAATAACAAAACTTACGGTCAAGTAGTTAAATACCATGGGAAATAAAATAATGTATAATAAATATTTACCCCGAGGCATCCATGCTTTCCCTAATGATAACTTTACAAACTAATGAAGAATCATTATTGAAACAACTCTGCTCAATATGTTCTTAATTAAGAAAAAAACCGTTAAGGGGTAATAATTCTAAAAAACACACCGGTTCTTCCACAATTAAATAGAAGATATTACTGGTTTTGTTTCCATTCACACCACAGACAGACAGGATACCATAACGATTCACCTAAACTTCACTCAACTCGCAGCTGGCAACAACCACAGATTGGATATAAATTTAGTATATATATATATACGATGTGAATAGTGCGCTTAGCCCAAAATTAAAAAGAAAACAAGATTAATCAAGCAAAATACGATTTACATATAATTTTTACATTACAGCCGTATATCAGGGAGTAATATGTAAAAATGTATACACCAGCATACAGCAAGCTGAAGTAAAATCCACTATTCTTTGACATATGTCTTGATGTCATGAATATGTTTGATTGAAGTTAAGACTAGAAATTATTTCCTTAAATTATTAAAGATCATCGGCGTTTTCTCTTCGTACATGTATGTATGGGCCAAGTCAAGAATGATGTCGTCTACAAAATTAACGCCTGTGGGAAACATAATAGGAAATATTTTACGAACGAACGCCGAGTTTTTAAGTTAGACACTGTCCCAGTTTACTTAAGCAAGATTAAGTGAAAATGAAACACTTATCGTTTTATAACGATTTATTGTACAAAACAATAATACATTAAATGTACAGGTATGTTTAAATTTTGGACTCAGGTCCCAAACACTGGACAATCTTATCCTTCCCTTACAGACACCATATTGCTCGTCGTGGCGTCAGCACTAATATAGAAACAGGCTTGGCTCTAGATAAGCAAACTAGATAAAGAGAATAAAAATATAACAATAAATTTAATGTGCTGTCAACTTAAGTACACAACGTTTTTCGCACTGCTTCTGTCGACAGGCACCATGTAGTCTTTAATTAGAACAACGTAATATTATAACAAATTGATTAAACCTCCTAAGCATACTGTAGTATATACACATTATGAACAACATTAAGTCCTCTCTGTTGGAGTAGCGCAGGTGAGCATGGGGGCGCCGCCGCGACCGCCGCTGCCCGGCCCGGCTTGCTCGAAGGTGTACTGTGGCCTACACTAGCTACCAACTGGTCACACGCGGCGCGACAGTTACACAACGACAAGCCAATTGGTTATAACATCGGCAGACGAGAGCGGTAGAAGTAGCAGAGAGAAGCGGATGAGGAACTATGATTCGGTGGCGTTTACCACTTGTCAATGACCACCTCGTTCACTGTAAAACAACGGGAGCGTTAGTGTTGTGGGCGCGAACCGAGGCTGCCGTCTGAACTTACTGGCCTCATACGCAGATTATCACAACCGTGTCGTAGTTACGTAAATGTGTAGTTTCACTGCGGGATCACAACAAACAATGAGTGTTCATGGAATATGTGCGTGCAGTGGCGCTGCGACGGCGTCTTGGCGCTTACAGGTTCCACGCCGGCTTGGCTGGGGGCAGACAACACCACGTTAGCATGCGGGATGGGTGGGGGCGGGCCGAGCCCGGTTGGGGAAAGTTTTGCAATTGGCATATAGTTCCACCGTGTTTACAGCACACGTAGTCTCTTAGGCTTCTTGTAAGAGTTAATTCGTATATAGATGTTCAACTACCATATCCAGGTGCAACTATATATTGATAATATAACATGTAATGAAAACTCATATATTTTTAAATAAAAAGCCTGCTCAATGTAGCGGCCAAACTGTATGTAGCGAAATAGCGGGTCGAAGCTTGCAAAACTTTAGTTAGTACAAATGTTAGCAGGTAACAAACGTAAATTTCTTCGACGGACAGACACAACCATGAAGGAAAATATAGTTGTGTAATAAACGTAGGGACGTGCCATGAAGTCTTAGTCTGGGATAACACAAGGAATAATAATTCAAAGGTTTCATTCTGGACTATTTTAATTATATGTAAAATAGTATGTATAAACGACTGTACATTTTAAATAAGTTATTATTTCATAACGTAGTAACAGCTCGGGGAAGTTGATGACATCACAACAAAGGTATTGAGCATGCCCTCAAATTGTGCAGTGTATTTATTGTATTGTGTGGCGATCACGGTCCGTAGAACCTTATATTTTCCCAGTATTTTATAGTAAAATATTATATTACAGCTAGACATATAAATACATTAACACTTTTTCTGTGAAAAATATTGTCAAGAGATGAATAATTTTAAAATCAAGATTCCGAAACGTTAAATATGGACGAGCAAAATAGATTAAATACTTACACCAATCTCCATATCAATGTTTCACTAATAATAGCAGACAAAAGTAAATCACTGAGACATTATAAGTAACGAATTTGGGAACTAGCAGTGACTGTAAATAAAACGACAATATTTTCCAAGTAGAAGTGACAACTTAGTAAATCCACATCAAATTGCACTCTTAAAGTAAAAACCATGCAATGCACACATGCGGGACTTTATTATACTAGTAACATTATAAATCTTATGTACGTACGGACCTTGTACCATAACATCAAAAGGACAGTTTAGATTCGAATGTTTTGACTTAAAGTATTATTATTATTGTGTCAACTCTGACAGTTGATGTGTTCCTCAATTGAGACAACTTAAAAGTACATTCATTGTATAAACATAAATAAATAATTATATACCTGACCGAAAACGGCCGGTTCTGTTCGTACATACATGACCATATAGCTTTATTTCAATATTCACAAGTCAAACGTCGAATACATGGCGAGCGGTGTACTGTCACATGTACATTGAAATCAAACTATATACGATTCGTGTTCATGTAGCTACAGTATTTGTACATGACGAATACTGCCACTAGATGCGCTCGGCTGGTAATGCTTGTTAATTCAGAACATTCGTTTGTTAACAGGGAACAAGCTATATTCGTGATAGCGGTCAAATGCTTCGTACAAACGAAAGAGAAAAAAGAAATGCATTAGGAATGTTAGAAAGCAACCACAGATGAAAGAACAAAGGAAAAGAGAGTCATCCTATCGTCAGGATAGTAATGCCGAGAGATATAACGATATAACCACGTCCCTAAATACACTTACTAAAAATTACACTAAGCTAACAATGCACATTACCGTTACTAGTAATATTATACGTCTATGTCTGCAGTCCGCGCGGACAGGTACTGAGCGATGTGCGAGCTCGCTGCTATGATGCTTGCAAACGGGAGCTTCTCACAGTTTACACAGAATGTACCACATAATGCAATAATCTAACTTATAAATACCTTTCAATAAAACCATTTTTTGGTGTTCGTGTTAGCATTTATAATGAAGGTCTTCACAGCCACTTCACGTCAAATAAGTGTATAATTATTCATAATCTTCGGTAAAACGAAGGAAATACATATAATCAATAAATCTCTCTTGCATTTGTAAAAGTGAGCTCCAAACGATTTATTGTCTCGCACATATAAAATGCATAATCACTCGAGGTGGGATGACTGCGACCCCCGCCTCGTCCCCACCGCGGCGTGCACTCACTCACACACGTGCCGCCAGGTTAGCATCCAAACGGTTAGGTACTGCCACTGTGGTGAGCGCAGCTCATAGTCCGTAGGGTTCCACAGTCACTGTGCGCCACGCACCCCCTCCATGTCTCCGCAACGCACCGTATGCACATACTAAGCGAATCAATTTTGAACGGTTGCGTTGCCGAAGGCGGTGGGTGGCGCAGAATTCGGTAGGAGGGTATTAGGTGTGAATGATAGGGGCGGTGGCACGGCACACGGGCGGGCCAGCTTATAGGGGTCCGTAGAGGATGATGCCAAAGAAGACGGCCCACATGAGCACAATCCACTGCATGCCGTGGAGCCAGTCTAGCAACGAGGGCTTCTCACCGTCGGAGATCTTGCGCGCCATGAACTTGAGCACCTCGTCCAGCAACACCACCGGTATCGAGAACTTCATGACGGTCACCCACTCGTCCAGTGACAGGGGTGTCACTTGGAACACCACCTAGGGCACGAAAATAAAGTTGCGGTCAGTTTTGAAAAAAAAATAGCCAAATAATAATGACTAGTAAGTATTAAATGAACACTTTGTTGTCAATTATATATTTCATTTCATCTCTATCCTTAGCCTGTATCTTACTTGAGTTTCTCTTATCCTCATTGACCTATAATCAAAAGTGCCCTAAAGCTTATTGGATGAAGGAACAAGTCCGATTAAGATTAAAGACCACATAAAGTTTGTTTAAATTAATGTTGAAGTAGAGAACATTGACTTACCGAAAGGACTTCCACGTATAGAATGACGAAGTGGAGTGTGAAGGAGAGAGCCATTGAGCCGAGGAGCCACAAGTTGGACCAGGGTGGCATGGTGACCAGGGACTGGTTCTCGGATAAGCTGTTCATGGCGTTCAACATCTCGATGGTTACGAGTACCGACAGGGCCATTGTCATAGGGTGAGGGTCAGTGAAGATCTTGCAGTCAATACCCTATAAAAATAACATATAGTTTTACGAACATAATAAATACTTACGGACATCGTAAATCTTATGATGAAACATTTATTTGATTAACGATAAATAAAAATAAAACCGATGAGTGGGTGAGTGCAAAAAATATTATGGTAGGCATTAGGTGTTATTTTAATCAGTTGCACGATCGTATTACAGCGTTGTCTGACCTAATGTTTAAAGGGCAATAGTGTACCTTGAAGTCTTCTCCGCCTCCGAGGCACTGCAGGTGGTGGGTGAGCTGCCAGTAGGTCATCTGGGGGCCGAAGGGCGAGTACATGAACCACCAGGAAGCGGCGCCCACAGTGGCAGCGCCCACGTAACCTCCGATGGCCATGTACCTGGGGACGGTTATTATGACGTTAGAAACAGTATTGATTCATATATACATTATATAAAATCTAGCTCAATTTTCGGTTAACTAATTGTATTTTTCAGAGATCACGATGTGAGCAATATTAATATCAACAGGGGGTTTATGAAGCTGAAGCAGATACTTTATCAAAAGTTAAGTGTTAGGTGAAAGAAAAATCCTACTACCCTACTAATAAATAAATATGTGAAGGCGAGTGAAAATGTTTGTTACTCCTAATAAATAGCTGGATTAACACATACAATATGTTTAACTCTAGAAAATAAAAACAAACAATGCAATCATATTGCACGGACACACCGCGGGACAGAACTAGTTATTTAAATCAGAAACATACATAAGTCAGTATCAGTCCAGCCAAGCTCCGATGAGAGCTATCATCGTAAGAGACTCAACAGTAACACCCTAAGTATTTGTCGATGGTGTAGTTACCTGAAGAAGAGCCATCCGGAGATGAGTCCCTCGTCGGCCTTGCGGGGAGGCTTGTCCATGATGTCCAGGTCGGGCGGGTTGAAGCCGAGAGCGGTGGCGGGCAGACCGTCAGTGACCAGGTTGACCCACAGCAGCTGCACGGGGATCAAAGCCTCGGGCAGACCCAGCGCAGCCGTCAGGAAGATGGACACCACCTCACCGATGTTGGACGAGATCAGGTACCGGATGAACTGCTTCATGTTGTTGTAGATAGCGCGACCTGACACAGTACACTCACATGTTAAACAAATCCAACGAATATTATAAAACTAGTGAAACCTGGAATAATATAGCTACTATAAAAAAAAAAAGCCGTGGTGGCTGAGTGGTTCGAGCAGTTGCCTGTGACGCAAAGGTCGCAAGTTCGAATCCCGACTGTACCAATGAGTTTTTTCTGAACTTAAGTACAGTGATTAGTCACACCACGAGCTTTACGGTGAAGGAAAACATCGAGAGGAAACCTGCATATGTCTGAGAAGAAATTCAAAGGCATATGTAAAGCCGTGCTTGAGTAACGGCGATGGACTCGCCATCTGTCACGTTGGCACCTAATATACCTCTGGCGGAAAGTGGGTGTGTGGGTATTACCTATACACCTCTGCCTACCCCTTCGGGGACCCTCGTGGGAAGGCGTGAGGATATATATATATATATATATATATATATATATATATATATATATATATATATATATATATATATAAAAAAAATATTCAATGGAAAACTCTCCTCTTTAGTGATATACATATACGATAAAACAGTTCTCCCGACTTCTCTCGCTTGTTTGTCTGAATGATACAAAATCCAAAACTAGTCAGCTGAATTTGATGCGGTTTTCATCGTCAGTAAGATATACTTTTAAAAATATTGAAATATATGGTAATCAGGTTGTTTTTAAATCACATCCGCGTTAAGCTGGCTTGGTTCGTTAGTGTATAATACATGTATTATAGGCTTTTAGACGTACTGGTCTAAAAGCATATAAAGTAGTTTACTCTATAATATGTACTGGTGTATCACTTTGCTATGGCCACATATAACCTGGTATAACAGTGAAAGAAGCGGACACAAACCTTCTTCGACAGCAGCGACGATGGAGGAGAAGTTGTCGTCAGCGAGCACCATCTCGGCGGCAGACTTGGCGACGGCGGTACCAGATCCCATAGCGATGCCGATCTCGGCCTTCTTGAGGGCAGGCGCGTCATTCACACCATCACCAGTCTAAAACAAACCAATGATAACTAACCCACGCGGTTTATAAACAATGCCGCCTTAACGTAAACACAACCACTTCCACCATGAACAGGCGAATGTAAACATAATATTCGCGAGCTGTGTTTCACAAAATTATGAACATATAATTAGGAAAGTAATAAACACATCCTTTCATGTATTTGAAAAGTTAAAATCATTCTTATTTAGAAACATTTGGTTTTGTACATTGTTTGTCAAAGAGTCTCTCATTCTCTGACATATTGAACATCGGGGACCCAAAATGTCTCTGGTCCGTTAACTTTGACCAACAGAAAAGAAATAAGACTTGTTTTAAATCATTTTGAGCGTAATAGGATACACTTATATGCAATCATAATAAATACCAAGATGCAATTTGATAACTTTCATTTTAAATTTTCACCTATGATGGCACCTAATATACCTCTGGCGGAAAGTGGGTGTGTGGGTAATACCTACACCTCCGCCTACCCCTTCGGGGACCCTTGTGGAAAGGCGTGAGGATAAATATATATATATATATATATACCTATGATTTCACCCCCCATCAGGGTTGTCTGCTTGTAGACCCAGTTGTGAAACCAATGGGTGCATTTTATGTCAGTCAGTCACAGTGACAATTACTACAATTATAGTTGTCAGATAGATAGATACCTAAATGAGCAAGACTGGTTGTCGTATGACCAAACTGTGTTGAAACTGACCATAGCGGAGATCTCGTTCATGCTCTGTAGGAACTCGACAATCTTGGACTTGTGTGCGGGCTCCACACGCGAGAAGAGGCGGGCGCGTGCGCAGGCGGCGCGCTGCTCGGACACGGGGAGGTCATCGAACTCGCGACCAGAGTAAGACTTGCCGGTAGTGTCTTCGTCTTCGGTGAATACGCCGATACGCCTAAACATTCACAAAGATCAATATAACAGGATAAGCAACTAAAGTAATGTTATCTTTTAATCCGATGCGGCCTGAGTAGATACATGTATGTACGTATATGTATATCTACACGAACTCGATTAGTGTAAATAGGTTGTTTATTTGTTCATATTTATAATATATTTTTCATTTAGATTTGACTCATGGACCGGCTAAAAGAGTATAAGAGTTTCATAATTATAGCGATCTACATACAAGACGTAATAACAAACGCATTCGTTCAATGCTTACCTGCAGATGGCTTCAGCAGTGGACTTGTTGTCACCAGTGATGACGATGACACGGATACCAGCAGCGCGGCAGCGGACGATGGAGTCGAACACTTCCTTACGGGGAGGGTCCAACATGCCCACAACACCAACAAATGTGAGGTTGACTTCGTAGGTGTAGAACTTGGTGGAGTCACCGAGGTCCATCTCGTCAGGCTTCATGGGGTTGTCAGCGGTGGCCAGAGCCAAGCAACGCAGCGTGTCACGGCCGGTACCGTACTGGCGCGTCAGGTCCAGGATGCGGCTCTTGAGTGTGGAGTTAAGAGGTACCTTAGTGGTGCCAACACGGGCGTGGCTACAACGGTCGAGCACACCTTCAGGGGCACCCTTCACGAACAGTTTGGGACCGGTTCCAAGGCGGGATGGCTTGAGGGGTGTGCAGTAGGTGGACATAGACTTCCTGTCGCGAGAGAACTCCAGGGTGAATTCCTTCTTCCATTTGGTTTCGATCTCCTGGCGCACAACAATGGCGGACGAGCGGCGGTCAAGTCCAGTCTTGGGAACGTTGAAGGGGTTCATTTTCTCAGCGAGTACGATAAGAGCGGTCTCAGTAGCCTCTCCGACCTTCTCGAAGGCTTGTTTGAATTCGTTGAAGTCGATGGCAGAGTCATTGCACATAATGCAAATGGTGCCCAATTCATGGAGAGCATCGAACTCGGCGGCCTTAATCTTCTGTCCCTTAAGGTACACGTCACCGATGGGTTCGTAGGTAGAGCCAGTGATTTCGAACTCGAGGAAGCTGCTGTCACCACCCTCAATTTTGTCGAAGATGAACATACGAGATACTGACATCTGGTTGGTAGTAAGGGTACCAGTTTTGTCGGAGCAAATGACAGATGTGCAACCGAGGGTTTCTACCGAGGGCAGAGACCTGACAATGGCGTTCTTCTTGGCCATACGGCGGGTACCGAGAGCGAGGCAAGTAGTAATGACAGCGGGCAAACCTTCAGGGATGGCAGCGACGGCCAGGGCGACGGCAATCTTGAAGTAGTAGACGGCACCCTTGATCCAGCTTCCACCGTGGGCGGGGTCGTTGAAGTGACCGATGTTGATGGCCCACACGGCAACGCAAATAACGGAGATAACCTTGGACAGCTGCTCACCGAATTCATCGAGCTTTTGTTGCAGAGGTGTCTTGATCTCCTCGGTTTCGGACATTTCGGTTCTGATCTTACCAATGGCAGTGTTGAGACCGGTGCCGATGACGATACCGCGAGCTTTGCCGGCGGCGACATTGGTACCGGAGAAGAGGATGTTCTTCTTGTCCTGGTTTACAGCGCGAGGGTCGGGAATAGCGTCGGTGTGCTTGATCACAGAGACGGATTCACCAGTCAGGATGGACTGGTCGATACGGATGGTGGTAGAGAAGATTTTGATCAGACGGATATCAGCGGGGATCTTGTCGCCGACAGATACTTCTACAACGTCGCCGGGCACGATCTCTTTCGCTCGGACTTTCTGAATGCCGGATTTGTCTCCTCTCATTACTTTACCCATTTCGGGTTCGTATTCTTTTAGAGCTTCGATGGCAGATTCGGCATTTCTTTCCTGAAAATGATCAGTGACCGTTACACCAACGAATACCAGACTAATGTATGACTAAGATATGAATATTGGCGTTACATTACCTGCCATACTCCTACAATAGCGTTAGCAATAAGAATAAGTAAAATAACGAAGGGTTCTACGAAGGCTGTGAACGCATCTTCGTGTTCTTCAAATAAAGCTAGGACCTGTAAATAAATAAGAAACATTTTAATGAAGTTCAATTATCAACAAAATACTAATAGACTTTTTCCAATACTTACGAATGAAATAATAGCGGCTAACAGCAAAATCTTTACTAAGAGGTCATCAAACTGTTCCAACACTAACTGCCATATACTCTTGCCTAAAATTATATAAACAAATGAATGTGACACAGTGTTACCGAGTAAATAGTTGATATCTTCATTTCTAGAGCACAAAGAGAACTAGCGAATAAGCCCTTTAATCCCACGTCAAATAGTTATAAACTGGCATTTATACAATGAGCCTGACAAATGGCCTCCAAAGCAAAGGAAACGAAATGAACTGAGGCATCTAGGAAAATTTACGTAGAGTAATTAAGAGCAGATGTAAAATGGTACATAGTCTAGCATCACAAGAACAAAATAGCAAATTAGTATTCAATTAATAACTAGATGGCACAATTGCCACAGCCTCCAAGGCAAAGGTGAACTAACAAAAAGTGTCCTTTGGGACCTTGACATGGTTTTATTTCGGCCAAACAATGGGCAGTAAGATAATTCTTTTGTCATCGTACTATATTTTTGAATGCTGTACATTCTATACGCTTTGCTACCAATTAATAATTTGTAACGTAATAGGTTTACAATGGCCTCAAGCATTAATATTGCATTGTAGTCATCTTTATGTAGACGTCATAATTAATACCACAAATAGTATTGCGGTACAACCGATGCAAATCATTCTGTAGTCATGATAAGGAAAACTTGTAGAAAACATTTTACTAATTGCTTTTTGTCTTACTGAGCGAAAAATTTGTTTTCCCTTTAATTTAATAAGTGATAAATATATAAGAGCTCATTGTGGTAGCCATACCTTCCTCCGTAGGCAGTTCTGAAAAGAGAAAATAACCATAATTAGATTTTTGAATAAAACATCAAAGGGGTTAATCTAACAGACGATAAACTATTCAGAGCAGGCACGCAATCTATCTCGGCAGTTACGATCGTACATAAATACGCTATATTCATTCGATAGGCGGCGCGGGCGCAACAGCGGCGATCTAGCCTCGCCAACACCAATGACGTCAAATGTAACTGTCGGCGCCGCGTTTCAACGTACTGCTCGCCGCTTGTCTGCCTCTCCAATCCACGCCTCAGGGTTGGGTTTACATACTACGTTATCAGCATACACCTAAACCGGTCTCTATTCCGACGTGCAAATCGACAACAAAAGCAAACCACGTGCGTACTACTTTAAATCGTCCAAACTAGACAACGAATTATGTTTTTGGGCTGTAAACAATGGTCTCTATACCTACCGATGAATAAGTAACATTTATGTGATAGGGTTAACTTCTTTGTCTGTTAATCAGATAGAACATATCGATAATTAATTGAATATACATGTGTTTTCCTTTGTTTTTCTTTCAGATATCTGTACCTTAATAACTTACAAATGTAGAGTTCAAATGAATACAGTGTAATGACCGGACTTTCGTTTGTTTGATGCGGTTGGGCTAAATATGTCTGAAGTTGTTTAAGCACGTTCCGGAAGCACTGACCATCATTCTCTCGTGTCATGTTGCCCGCGTCTGGCGCGGTGATGCAACAACCAACATGCATGTAATATACACATCCTTCCCTATTTTATTATACTAATAAACACAGCGTATGAGAAGTACTTCTGCACTTATATAGTGCAACATGAAGTGTTCGCCACTTCAATGCAATTTCGATACTACTAAATAGGATCATTTCAGAAAAAATTTGAATTTTTATAGTTTGTCTCAAAAACAATTCAAAATAAATACACATTTCTACTACACTTTCTGAAACAGGAATATTATCTAACGTATTATTAATGAACCGAATTATTAGCCGCTCTTGTAGAACTACTTCATATTTTGTTTTAATTTTTGTATAACAAGTTACAAGCGAGGAGGTTATTTCTGGCGGATTATTTATTACTAAAATATATTCGTTGCTTTGATGTTGCCATTACATGTAGCAAAGTATTATGCGCAGCTATTTCATATTATTATACGATACTGTACTAGAGACTGAGATTGATAAATGTGGATGAACCGAAAGAACTTTCAACGTTTCGATCTAGAGTGATTTGGCAGTTTGGCAGTGTTGGCCTTACTCTCGTCGCACAACCCGATGGACACAGACTAATATGTATGTATGAATAGTATTTTTATGGAGAAGGGTCGTTATAGTTCGCAGATACAGCTTAGATAACCGGAGTCTCAGTGAACATGATCCTTGTCGCGAAGTCACATTGGGCAACTTCACGAGGGCCCCGGTAACGCGACCCGAGCGCTGACCTCAAGTGACGTCAGCCTACGTAATTACTACGTTGTTAGCGTGCCGGAACCTCATTACTATTGCAATAATGTGTAACAACCAAAAATCAACATCGATTTGAACAGTTCGCATGTTCTTTGATTAAGCTATTGGGGCTGGTCTCCAACTATAACTTAGTAGCTAAATACCTTTGTAAATTGAATCGACTTTTCATGGCCAATGGTAGTACATTTCACGACTATATTTTGTTTGTATTTACTTTTCTTTGTGTAGAGGTTACTGTTAAGTTATACCAAACCTACAAGGCTAAGGAAATATACGATTTTCGTTCATATTCTATCTATACGAATACCTTATTAAATTGCGTTGTAACTCTAGTGCGCACATATTCGTCAAGGTTACGAGCAAGAAAAAGTTTAGCCGATAGAAGCTAGGTGGACTCGGTGAGTGCTTATTTTTTGTACCTGTCCAAGCTAAGCTTAGTGCCAATGTATGAGATTGCTAACAATACTTTACTGTTATGTAAGTAACTAACAATGACATTTATAGCATGTTACTTTAGTTATTCTTTTGAGGATATATATGAACCAATAAGAGCTCACAAGATCACAAGAATGTATGAAGCAAGCGGGTAACTCGCAATATCTTAATCGAGTGTAATCGGGCAACGTGCGCTAAGTCAATCGTTGTATCGACTCTATTTGCGTACACAGTCCGACTGCCAGCATTGGCGTGACTAATGTAAGCAATTAGTCAACTCATCGATAACGCCATGTCAGCAACTGTGCACGTTCGCGAATGATCAGTATAACTAAGTACAGGTAGAACCGGCCTGCAATACTGCGCTACACTCGTGTGAGACCGCTTCTTAGAGAGCTTGCAACAAAATAAAGCGATGTGTCTTGACTGATAATGACGGAATACAAAACATCATAATTATCTGATTATGTTTTCAATTGACGAAGATGAAGCGAAAGGTCCGTAAGTCTAAAACCAGCGCTCTACGCTCTCTATTACCCCCTGACGGACTCTGCGTGATGATATTTATGTTTTGATTTTATAATTGGTAACATTATAGTTAAGACACATGAAAAATTTGCACACGAAAGAAGTCAAAGCTTTTAAATGCAAACTTGATGCACATTATATGCGCAAAAATGCTCGTTTCAAATGTATATAGCCGTAGGCCACAGGTGGATCGTGGTGACCATGACTTCAATTCTCTTGTTAGACCCAGACCAGTAGGCGCATCGTTAAGCATCGGATCAATCAATTATCTAGCAGCAATTGAGTTAAACCAAGTAGTATACAACGTCAACTCAGTAGTTTATTAAGGTGAAAGCACGATAAAAAAATGAATAACTTAGTCGGTCAGACAGTGCTAAGTTTCGCAACAATGATAAAGGTGCTTTTTATGGCAAAGAGAGAGTTGACCGATATCGAGCTCACCGAGTCACTTGAATTCGTTTAGACGCGGCAGCTGATTATGTATGCTTCTAGAAAATTACAAAAATAAAAGAATCTTTGTGACCAATGTACACGGTGACATTTTTAAAATGTCTTTGGCTTGGCGTACTTGGGTATTGTAAGTCAATATAATAGGTAAAGTATAATTTGGCTATTCCCTAGCAAATATGTATTTTGCGGATTTTGCCATTACACATTGAATGCTGTAATTCCAGAATTGCTAAACATATTTCTGTGTCGTTTCATATATCATTTATCAAAACATATAATATAGCGTACAATATTTTGAAATAGCGTCATGCCAATGACGTGTGTTACGAATTGATATCCTTTGCTCTAATTATCGACAACCTACATAAACTAGACTGCATTTCATTTATGCAGACTGCTCACTTGATGTAATATTTCAGTGTATAATACCGACAAATAGAGATTTCTGTCGATGCAGTGTTAAAGTACGATTTTATTATTCATTTTATTTTCAACAGATAAAATTAAAAATTAGAACGTGAAATGGTCGTGTGGATTGCGCGTCAGCCGCGATCGTAGACGCAACCCGCCAACGTAGACCGTCCAAAATAAACTTTGGTATCTATATAATATTTCAGCCACTAAGCACTCACGAAGCTCGCGTCAGCCGGCAGCATTCCCGGGCGCCCGATTATCAGTTCCCGATTGACTCTCCTAATGCACTCAAATCACTTTCTGTACCTAGCGCATAAGGCATATAAGCATATAAGGTTTCAGAGATTAACAATATCAGCGATAAATATAAAGAAACATCACAATGAAGATATAAAATAAAATTAACAGAAAATGCACTAGCTTCATGTAGAAAAAGTTTGTTTAAGTCTTGTCTTTGTTCACAATTCTCTTATCCGATCCCATGAATAATAAGATAGCACATTGGACCAAGATCTCATGCCTTTAGGACTTAAATTTGTGATAGGTATGCCGACAAAAGAATATGAATTATTAAGCGATTAGTTACAACTACAATTGGTTAAAAATAAAAATCTTTACGAGTTAATGTATTTGTATGTCTACTTTCCGTGATGTGTGTATATTAATACATACAGCTCACTAAAATCGTCAGAACGTGATTTGTAAACTACGTTTATTTTATGACAAGGACTATAGTCATCATGTAATATCGTTTTCGACCAAACTGCATGTCAATGCTTGCTTCATTTCATTGATGAAGACATTGAAGCTAAACATAAATACAAAGCAACAGTCGCATTACAATCACGTCGGGAGTATTTGCATTTATTTTACGTCAAAACATACTTGTATGTTTGTGTTATTCTAACACAAACTTGTGTTATTCTAACACAAACTTGTGTTGTGGTAACATTTGTATCAAAGTAATGGTAGCAATGTTATAAAAAAAGTCTAGCTTTTGTATCCGTAATTTAAATTTGGTCAGTTATTGCATCACTGTAATATAGCAATTCTAGTCTACTCTCAGTAAATAAAACGTCGTATTATTATTCCGACATTACACTGCTCAGTAAAATATTATCAAAGCAAGGCTGAACCACGTACGCACACAGATTAGCTCTAGGACACCGTTCAGTGTGTTAGTAGTGACAATATAACGTGTAAATAGCGGGTAAACGTTTCTTAATATTTATTAAGCATGTTTTCTCAGCACAAATCTATTCTCATGAGAGGTTTTCCGTATTGTGACCGAACTTCAAGTAGCGGAGTGACGCGTAGTTTATGCGATGTTTTCTGAAGCAAAATAATCGTCGGTTGTACGAAGCCGAAATAATAAACAAAGTATCCCAGCGCTGCTTGGTTAGATTTTTCGAATCGACACCGTTTCGTAGTTATGGCATGTAATTGTATGGATACTATAAAATTTATTAGGTATCTTTACATGTTATCATAATAGAAATGTGTTTAATAGTACGCACTAGTTTGGAATATGTACATATCTAATTATATTTTTTAAAATGAAGAACCATGTAATGTAAGGTTTTAATATTTGTATATATAAAAACGATGATTAACCAAACTAGATCGAGAGGAACAAAAACATCGCTTCATTTGAGGAAGTAAGCGACGTTCTTTAAATGAAACTGTTCTTTAGGAACTTAATTTGTTTTTTTAAGTGACAATTTTTTTATTGACGCTGCTTATGAATAATCAATTAATTCCTGGTTGTTCTCAATTATAAAAGTTTTAAATTTTTTTCCTTAGGTATTGTTACCTGGAAATTTGTACTCTTTGGGATATATACCTAAGATTATGGAATTAAAAGCTAATCTTGGTTCCAACGAACATGATCAAAGAAACATTAATACCTCGACTACATTCAAATCTGATACATTCTCGTCCATATTACTATATGGACCAGAATGTATCAGATTTTAAAGATGATAATTCACGGTAAACTACTACCTCGTTACTTATTTAATCAGTAAATCGGTGTTGATAAATGTAGTTTATATCTTTCAGATACAAATAATAGATACCTATAGATAATGATTATCTAACATCTGTGCGATTGCTATGGCTCGACGGATAAATTACTATGCCTCCATTGTTTGGTAGCTGATACTCGAATTCGATACCTTGCAGGATTAATATATTATTATGATCAACACCCCTAATGTTTATTACAAGTCTTAAGGGATGTATTTAATAGATGCGATATATTCGTATTACAGTATCATGTGCTAACCTAAAATATTTGAATTCATTAGTATAACTATAGTATAGGACCCCTTAGGGACTCGGCGTGATAATATCTATGTATGTAACTAGTTGTCTATAAGATATTGTTATATTTATAATATCGGTCGAGGTGCGTGGGGCGATGGTACGCAACGCCGCCGCTGCTGTCACGCCCGAGGGCGTCCCTTGGGCCGTGCTCACTGTTCAGGCACTCGCACCACTTCTTTGCGACTATAAATACCAACGCCCATCATCACGCCTACGATCAATCAAACCTAATATATATGCCTTTAAATTATGAAAAATAATATTACATGCCTTTAGAAATATTTCTAGTCCAAACGCAAGTAAAGTTTGCAAAATAAAGCGGCGATTGGCGGACATGGATTCCTTTACTGGACTCTATCCAACCACATTTTTATACCATTGGTAAGCGGTTACCGCTGCTTATAGACGCTTGGAACAGCCCTCGCGTATTAAACAACCATAATAATAATATAATATATCCTCACGCCTTCCCATAAGTGTCCCCGAAGGGGTAGGCAGAGGTGTATAGGTAATACACACACACCCACTTTCCGCCAGAGGTATATTAGTGAGAGAGGTGCCAACGTGACAGATGGGGAGTCCATTAGTCCAACAACCTTTACTTATTTATGCGTTGAACTTTTGTCAAATGATCATTAATTTTTTGCTTGCAAAACAAAAGCTAAGCTAATGAAATGAGCAATGCTCCGTCCAAAGTAAATAAGTATTCAAAACACATTATCAAGTTGTGAATGCAAGTAGTTAAGGTGGATGCCCTTTAAGTCTCTGTAAATATTGTCACTTTTAACAAGATAACATTATTTTATGGGTATAATATAAACGGGTAACAAACTAAGACCTCGTCAAAAGAGTCAACGAAACGAGTACTGCTAAAGACGAAAGAAAGGTGTACGTACGTAAAATGTCTCTCTCATGACATATATAAGGTGTTTATAATGAAAAAGCGTTAAGGCAAAATATTAAGTTCATAAATGTGTCCTAGCTGGAATTAGTACCTCTTTCCTCATCATAAATATTGTTGTGTTAATTAATTAATACATATCGTTACTCCCGCGTCCGTAACGGGGTAGGCACAGAGAGTAGGGCGCCAGTTCTCTCTAGCCTTACATACCTCATTCGCTTCGTCAACATTCATCAGTCTTTTCATACATGCTCGCCGGTTTCGATGTGTTAATATGTGACCTTATTAACTAGCACTTAATGTAATAAGAATTTTGCTAAATGCAACTTTATATAAAATGATAAAATGTATTCTTACTATATTATAACAAATGCGAAAGTTTGTGAGGATGTTTGTTACTCAATATCCCAAGAACTGCTAAACGGAATTCAATGAAATTTAGCACAGAGATGCATTATTATCTGCATTGCCATAGGATAGTAGGTAGGATTTTGTGGGTAGGATACACCAGAATCTAAGCTACGCTCTTGGTGGTATGACCAGCAACCCCCTCTACAATCTACCATCAAGGATTGATGTGGGCAAGGCAAGATGACATACGGCAATTCGTTTCTTTTTTGTTACCAAATTCGTATAAAAAAAAACTATATAGTTTTACTTAAATGCAAATTGCGAAATGAATTCCTAAAATAACTATTGGGTTATCATCACTATACAATACAATGAACAGTCTACATGTGCAAATTGGTATGCATATACTAAATGCTAGCATAATGACTATCTTACAAACTCTTCATGTTATAATTGGTTTTATATATTGTATGTTGCTGTATAACTTTGCAGGGATATTTTTTTTGTATTTCAGGAATTTGGAAACATAATTACTGACTAACATTTTAAAGCATTGGAAAACTAAATTTTAATCAATTTTACTCAATAGAGTATCTAATATTACATCATACATCTATATATAGAAGCGAAAGAGGTATGTAAGTATAGAAAGAACTGGCGCTCAACCCTTCTTCCCTACCCGCTAGGGACTAAGTGTTATGATATGCATGTATGTTCCATCCATAATAGATTTAGCATATTTCATCACATTAGTCCACTGATGTGGAAGATCCCTCGGGTAAACAACATAGAGAAAGAATACTCGTATTGATTTTCATTATATCGAAGTAGATAAACAGATTGATCAGCACATCCAAATTAAACAGCTGAACACATCGTTTTCCGCTATCCATATTTTTACCTACACCC
Organism: Drepana falcataria; assembly: GCA_945859725.1. NCBI lineage: Eukaryota > Metazoa > Arthropoda > Insecta > Lepidoptera > Drepanidae > Drepana > Drepana falcataria. Next base: position 3,318,115 of record OX243925.1, read on the forward strand.
TAGTCTTTGGAGCCCCAATATCCTATTTTTAAGTGCCAGGTCGAAATGAGATGATTCATGGCCAAGTCAGCTGGCAAACTTTCAAATAACTGATGGACAGTGTTAAATATAATTTGAATTATGCCTTAAATAGATGAACACAAATTGTGGTAACCCATTCAATAGTAGATAATGTTGATCCTTAAAATAGAATGTCCTTTTTGCTAAGTCACAGAGATAAGTGTCTATTGCATAGATTATTTATCATCATTTATTTATGTATTGCATAGATACTAATATACTTAAGGAGCAGTTTGTAAGTTACAATTTAGGTGGTAATCCTAGGAACTGTTACGTCAATATTTAGATTGGAACTTAAAGTTGGATATATACTATATGGATCCAGGTGCTTGTACTGGTAACCCTTAATAGATCAGTGATACACAAAATGGGTAAAATATAAAATTATCTTAAATTAAGTTGCAAACAAATAAATTCAGGCAATATACATTAGACCACATAGTGGCTCAAATTAACTCATAAGAAATTATGCATTACATTTCACTAATATTGTCAAGACACTTTTAACTTTATATTTTTTACAGTAACACAGTTACTTTATAACTGTTATGGGCATGAATATGCAGGTAGATAGATATGCAAATTTCTGAAAAGTTCTGAAAGATCAATGAAACTGATAGTTTCAATGTTTCGAATATAGTAAACAAAGTTATAACTTACCATTTGGGCCATACTTTTCTTGGTTCCTTTTGATTTGGTCTGGAGTAAGGCCTTTGTCTGGGTCTGTGCCAAAATATCCTAAGACTTCCTCCACGGATTTCGAGTGAGCGTCCTCCATGGTGAAATTACTACGTTGCCGTCAGTTCTAAAAGGCAGAAGAAAATATAGGTTAGAAATGACGAGTCATCATCAGTACGCTTTGAGGTTATGTTGGTCTTTTATGAACATAGGAAGACTACGTATACAATTTGTTTTTATATTTGTAACCTTCGAAATACGTCTACGTACGTAAGTAAATCCGTAGCTACAAAAAAACTCATAAAATTATAACGCAAACTTTGATTTCAATGACCCATTTGAATTTACTTGCCATCAAATCGCGATGGGCTTGTCTTTTAAGAACGTATCAATCAATGGATATTCTTAAAAATAGAGGTACAACTTTCATTACGACGATCACACATCATTGTGTGTAGCGTAACGAGCAATTTCCTAGACGGAAAATGTAAGTACCAATGATCACTGCACCACTCACCAGTTCTTAATACATGAGAAAAAATTGTCTCATACAATATTTCACTTAATTGTTACCGTATATTCTTTTTTGTTTGGAGTAACGACTACGTATGTACTAATCTAATACTTTTCCCGTAAATATCATAAGCGACCCGAACACGTATCCAATCCAGCCGTCATTTTTTCCCAAACTGACGTAGTAAAAATGGTCGATGGTAGCGCCACCTGTTCCACGGGTTGACAAAGTATTTTTATCAAAGAAGTTCTTTTTACCATAATAAATTAGTGATTTGGTTAATGAAAATGGCAAAGATTTGAAAATAGCTTACAAATCGAATAATAGTAATAAATATTCTTTATATTTTTTTATTTGAAAGCTTGATATAATTTATGACCAACATAAATGTGGAGCATTACTATAGGTTGAATGTATACCACGTGATGCAAAGCTATTTCGGTGCCAAAGCCGTCTACAAAATGCGGTATTTTTAAAATCCAGAAATTTGCTTTGCGTTATATAACACTTTATCACTTATTTATAAATCACTAACTTCCTTAAAAACTGGACACTTAATTTACACTTCGGGATGCTACACTCACGGTCGTTTCGTTTTTATGGTGTATTTTGGAACTTACTGAAATATTTTTTTCGACAGCGTCGGGAAGGAAAGAAGAAATAAGAGTGGCGCGGGAGATGTTTTCCCGCCGCGCCTCGAGTAGCGACTCCCGGGCGAAGAGCGACGGTTTTAGAGCGGCGCGGGCGCTGTGGAGGGACACCGACGGAGATTTCTTTAATTATTTTGGCAACAGTACTCGATGGCACGAGTCGCTTTCCAGGGTTGCATGTCGCGCAGCGGCCGTCGCCGGCCGTCCTATGATGATCTTTTTATAGCGGGTGCTGCCCGGCTCGAGCTCCCGGCTTGATCAGTGGTGATTTCTGTTTATGAGTATTCAAATGTTTTTCTTGTTTGAATTTAACCGATTGCATTTGGTTAACATCGATTGGATATTTTATTGAACAATATTAGGTACCTTCTGATAGTGATAAGTTGCGATTACCTACGAATGATATCTCGACATAACATTGATCAAACATTATGTTATCTTAAATTCTGCATCGTGATGATCGTGCATAATTTTGTATGGTTCTTTAGAGCTTTATAACTTAATTTTTTTAAACATTACATGCTTTTGCTATTTTATGAGTTCGAACTTTTAATTTACGATCTATGTTGTTTTAAAATATGCTTGGAAATATATAGTATAACCTGAATATCCATGGAATTAGTCTGTCAAAGATTTCTAAAAAATATTTTACAATTGGGGTTTTACCTATAACTTGCTCCACTTTTACAAATTGTTGTAAAAGGTACCTAATTGAGTGGATTTATCGATGAGCTTTGAATCTGAATAAAGGTCGAAATAAATTTATTCCAAAAGTTACGACACTATTCATGTCGTAACTTTTGTTATGTTCTAAGCGATAACTTGAACGATTTAAATGCAATTGTTATTAAAAATACAAAAAGTCATTACTGATTTTCTACACGAAGCAAGTTTCAAAGCAGAAATTACGCGATGCTCAAATATTAGGTAGCTAGCTAAGTATAATGATGTACACCCTCGCGAAGATTTAAAGCAGATCTTCTAGAGAACGTAGTTCAAAATTAAAATTCTTGGATGAAAATTTCTCGTGTTAATTTTATACTGACTTTTTTCACTTCACGTGAATTTGCCAATATTAAACAGGAATGATTTTAGCTCATTATTTAATTAACATATAATACTCTATTGGTCTATCAGTAGTCGGTGAAGGCCTTTTAAATTTCTTTATGGGATTTGAATATATCTGCCTTTAATTATTTAATATCAGTTGAAATAATAATAATAATTAGGAAAATAATTTAGGAATAGCAAATTCTTCAAAAACTCGGGCGACGTTACCTGGTTGCTTTGTTATTGTGTAATGAACTTTTATCCAACCAACATTGCAGCGGCTATCGAGAAATACAATTAAAAATAAAAAAAATACGAAAATTATTTTTTTCATAATCACTGATTTTTCGACTGGAAAATATTTTGAGAATAAGTCCCAAAAGACAATGTCTAAAAAACGAAAGAACAATTTCTGGTGATCAAGTGAGCCATTAATCCTTGAGTCGTGACACATTACCCATTAAGTCCCTGTTGATATGATTTACGCATCATTTGCTTATCATCTATCTCCGTTGTTGTGAAATAATATAATGTAAACTAACATCCATAATCGTAGCTACTTTCTTAAACAAATAAAAAAATTATACTATCATTTAATCATATTGAGTTTATCAGCTGAGAGGCTGGTAAGTCAACATTTTAAATTGATCAAAGACAAAATTACCGGACAGTATAGTGGCCATAGTGGTCATTAGTCTGTAAATTTACGACATCAATCGTTAGGCGAGCAAAAATGTCAACCTTGTGTTGAACACTCCGAAATATATTTAGACAGTGGAAATAGAAAATACAAGGGGTAGAGCTCAATGCCAATGTTAACATCTATTTCGGAGACTGGAATGAAAATGTATAAAGAATTTAATTTTATGTGTTTGTGGAAAATATAACAGCCCGAGAAAATATTCCTTGATAGCAATAGTATACATAGTACATACCTAATATACCTAACTCTAAATTAAAACAGTTTAAATCGTTTAAATATAAGGTTATTATTACGTCATTGGTGTCCCTTCTTAAATAAATGTCTTGCTTCACCAATAAAATCAAATTTACTTTATTTAGAAAGTTTTTTGATTGTGACATATAGACACGGTATCTACCTATCAACCTTCATATCTCCGCCTTGTAATTTTTACTTAGTTAGTACTTTAATACTAAAGTCTATAAACTCTATGGCTTCCAAACCAGTGTCATTACAATAATTGACGTCGATTAAGAAGATGTTAGACCACGTAAAGTAATACATACTTAAAAACAAGACTTTATGGTTTATAAATAATTCAAGATCAAAAGCCAATTTTGTAACGACATAGTCAAAATGTTTTATGCCCGCTCAATTCATAATTTGTCAAACTATTTCAGTCATCTAACCACACAAAGATGACCCTATGCCTATCAATTTGCTGCTGTTGTATATAATTTGGCATTTCCGATTGGCATCATTCTATAGTATGTATTCGCAATAAAATACGGTTTCAGGTTTAATGATCGATTAAAGATCACTCTAGTCCGACTAGCGTACTATTTACGATGTTTTATAGGCCATCAATTAATACGATATCGATTATTTTTAGTTTTACATCACTTTTGTTATTATAATTAAACCCACTGGTATTGAGATAGCTAATAAATTATTGGATTTTATTGATAGTTTATTTAATTTTAGTACTTTAACATATTTATGACGTACTTTAATGGTTGTAATTTAGGTTGTAGTTTTGACATTCTGATCCAAAGCCGAAAAAGGTTACAGTAATAAGGAATCGGAAGTGAATCAGACAACTCAAGGCAATCCAAGAGGTGCAGACTATTGGAACAAGCTTTTAAAATTCCTAGATAATGTAACGAGAGTCGGCGCACGCACCAGAATATATTTTGATATCAAATATATGTACTCTGCGTACATACAATCTCCGTGAGGCTATTCGTCATCTGCAAATAAACAGGCGAAGGTAATAATCGAAATAGAATGAACGTACTAGGAGTGTCGTCATAGTCTGCTTGGCAGGAGCGTGTGTGCCGGCTGTTACATGGGTAAGGATTTACAGTGGGCACTGGGATTCAGAAAGCTAGCTAAGTTTAGCCAAACATTAGATCCATTGGCATGCTTTGACTGATTTAAACTCAATCTCGTCTATTGAGTTAATATGTTTATCAAATTGTATCCTAAGAAGTTAATAAGGTTATAAGTGTTGTCAATTCTTATCTAGTAAAATTTGTTACAAGAAATAGAACGATCAAACTTCACATAGTATTTTGTAATTAATTCAATTAATCGGCTTTATCAGTATGATTGGATCCCTGTTTTACTCAGCTGGTGGTTAGTCAACCTTAGCAATTTAATAGAGGGTATTATTAAATTGAGATATAGATAATATAAAATAAATGTGCACTTTTGTATAATAATGTTGTAATGGCATGTACTGACGTTAGCGAATATTAGGTGCTTTGTTCGAAAATCTGGTTTTATAATCTGAAATGAAGAGTATTTTTGCAGCTGGCAATAACTGAATAGAGTAAACATTACTATCTCTTCCAACGCGTGAGCTTACTATTGATACCATATAGTTTTATTTGAAAAGGAAGCGTTTCTATTTATTTATTAAATTTTCAAAGATTATATAATGAGATTTATGTGCTTCCTTCTTATGTTGTCTCATTTTTATGAGGTAGAATCTAAATTATACTCGACCGTGATTTAAAAGTTTACAGTTGCAATAATATTTACCGCACCGGAGGTAACGTTTCTAAAGGAAAAAGTTTTATTTTAGCAACATTGACGGGTATTTTTAACGTCCCCGTCTTTTTTCCGTCAATAAAATACGGAGGTGGAATAACACCAAAATTTTGTCAGAACTTAAAATTTGACGTCCATATTGATGAGTGGTGCAACGTGACACAGCACTACAGATGTGTGTTATATATTAAATAACACTTTTATATTCAAAATTATAATCAGAAGTCAGTGAGCATGACTAAAAAAATTCATTGTATTTTCCTCTTGGTTGTTCATTGCCTACTGCTAATGACCTTGCCATCAAGGGCCTGTTTCGCAAAAGTTGGCGATGCATCAATTGGCAATTATGTTTTAAGCACTATTTGCAACGCTGTTAGGGCTAAATCCAAATTTAGTAAGAACATAATTAAGTTCTATAAATGTAACAAATTTTTATAACAAAACACTTTTATACTTTTATTTTAAGCATTGGCAACACTGACTTCTGTCAATTTTGGAATGTGACAATTATGTATTTTCCAGTACGTTTGAATTATTCACATCCATTTCACACTATGTAATTCCGTAAACTCATAATATCCGTAACCACATATAAGTATATCCGCCGGGTAGACAGCACTGAACAGTCACTATTTGCACAGATCACAGTCCTCACCGTCACAGATATAAAACTAACTTACCGTATCACTTATATCACTTGGTCCCAATAACTGGTTTGTGATTAAACATAAAGTAATATTTAGGTTATGTATGGTATAGGTACTATCGAGTGAGGTTAGCGCGCCCCATGAGGAGAGCGTCAGGAGTGCGACGCGCCGGGCGCGGGAGCAGATTGGCGCCCTCTTTTATAAGCTCCGTTGTGGGCTGCGGGCCGGCTGCCAGCCGCCGCACATACACCGACATGCGTGCCACACACGTGCATACACGCATCGGTCACTACTTCATAACTCAACTACGTAAGGTCCAAATTCCAATAACACTTTCCACACGAACTGAAAAAAAAATGTATGAAGCGCACTTACTGACAACATACAACGATACCTTTAATTTACCAATTATTACTAGGGAAATAGACCTACATCATTAATTGATCACTCTTAAAAGGGTATCGTATTGTTTTTATTTTGTTCTACCGTCTTTGCTCTCAGTAAAATACGCACCTAGAGTGCCATGGCCTTGATACCTTTTGAAATATAATATCTATTGTTTTTTTATCACTGAGGGCTTGAGCGTCGTATTTTATAGATTTTAGGAAATAACGATCGTCTGCGACAGTACCTGCTTAATAAGAACTGTAAAATGTGAACCTGCTACGAAGTCCTACGCCGTAGCGGGCTAACGATAGCAACAGATTTTAACTTTTTCTTAAAATACAAAAAATATATATTCTATAAAGGATTAAAATGTAGTTAATTAAATGAAAATATTAAGACATGGTTGAGGAAGGGTAATGTAAAAGATGCACGAACGAAATTGTTAATATGTAGACTTACAAGAATAAAGTAAAAAGTTGAAAAGATAAATTTTTCTCATGAATGTTCACGTGGGAACCAAATTCAGGTTTTAGTTCACCGATCGCATCATCTAATGCAATTGTCTGAATGTGTGTGTAACATTAACATCCTTACATAGGTATACCAATATGATGTTAAAAGAAAATTATAATAATAATAATAATATATATAGGAGATCCCATTTTTGAACTGACTCATCACGAAATCTCAGGAACTATAAGGCCGATTGACTTGAAATTTGGTTGAAGTATTCCTTACGCGATGTAGAGGTCAGCTAAGAACGGATTTTGTGAAACTCCATCCGCAAGGTGGAGTGCAGGGAGATCTCACTTGTGAACCCACTCATTAGGATATCTCAGAAACTATAAGGCCGATTGACTTGAAATTTGGTAGGAGTATTCCTTACGCGATGTAGAGGTCAGCTAAGAACGGATTTTGTGAAACTCCATCCGCAAGGTGGAGAGCAGGGAGATCTCATTTGTGAACTCACTCATTAGGATATCTCAGAAACTATAAGGTCGATTGACTTGAAATTTGGTAGGAGTATTCCTTACGCGATGTAGAGGTCAGCTAAGAACGGATTTTGTGAAACTCTACCCGCAAGGTGGAGTGCAGGGAGATCCCATTTGTGAACTCACTCATTAGGATATCTCAGAAACTATAAGGTCGATTGACTTGAAATTTGGTAGGAGTATTCCTTACGTGGTGTAGAGGTCAGCTAAGAACGGATTTTGTGAAACTCTACCCGCAAGGTGGAGTGCAGGGAGATCCCATTTGTGAACTCACTCATTAGGATATCTCAGAAACTATAAGGTCGATTGTCTTGAAATTTGGTAGGAGTATTCCTTACGCGATGTAGAGGTCAGCTAAGAACGGATTTTGTGAAACTCCATCTGCAAGGTGGAGTGCAGGGAGATCTCATTTGTGAACTCACTCATTAGGATATCTCAGAAACTATAAGGCCGATTGACTTGAAATTTGGTAGAAGTATTCCTTACGCGATGTAGAGGTCAGCTAAGAACGGATTTTGTGAAACTCCATCCGCAAGGTGGAGTGCAGGGAGATCCCATTTGTGAGCTCACTCATTAGGATATCTCAGGAACTATAAGGTCGATTGACTTGAAATTTGGTAGGAGTATTCCTTACGCGGTGTAGAGGTCAGCTAGGAACGGATTTTTTGAAACTCCACCCGCAAGGTGGAGTGCGGGGAGATCCCATTTGTGAGCTCACTCATTAGGATATCTCAGAAACTATAAGGCCGATAGACTTGAAATTTGGTAGGAGTATTCCTTACGCGATGTAGAGGTCAGCTAAGAACGGATTTTGTGAAACTCCATCCGCAAGGTGGAGTGCGGGGAGATCCCATTTGTGAGCTCACTCATTAGGATATCTCAGGAACTATAAGGCCGATAGACTTGAAATTTGGTAGGAGTATTCCTTACGAGGTTTAGAGGTCAGCTAGGAACGGATTTTTTGAAACTCCACCCGTAAGGTGGAGTGCGGGGAAATCCCATTTGTGAACTCACTCATTAGGATATCTCAGGAACTATAAAGTAGATTGACTTGAAATTTGGTAGGAGTATTCCTTACGTGATGTAAAGGTCAGCTAAGAACGGATTTCGTGAAACTCCATCCGCAAGGTGGAGTGCAGGGAGATCTCATTTGTGAACTCACTCATTAGGATATCTCAGGAACTATAAGGCCAATAGACTTGAAATTTGGTAGGAGTATTCCTTACGCGAGGTCAGCTAAAAACGCTCAAATATCAAACAATATTAATAAAAATCGGAAACCAAGACAATTCCACATTCTTTTTCTCTTATTTTAATAACGAAATATTCAAAGATTTGTAATGTGATCATAGGCACATATTTTTGTGCGTTTAAATCGCAAACGCTGGGTAAACCTTACGAGATAGATGAAATGAATGTACTACGGAGTAGTATATCTTCAAATGATCGATATCCAAACAAACCGTGTCGTAGACAATAGACACGTTATATGATGACTACGATTCATGCAACGAACGAAGTAGCAACGTTTTTACTTTGATCCTCTTACGATAAATATTCCTACTAGACTCAGTTGATTAAATGTCAGTAACTAATAATACTTCGATTCCTAAGTGTACCATTGCATAATAAAGTGATATAGTGCTCATCCCATGGTGTTTTGGGCTATATTTAATTGGAATTGTTGATTCTGTGAATTCTCTCGAAGAAAACGCGTAAGTGCCACGATCTGCACGGCGCTTCCGACCTTTTCGACGTGGAAATCTTTGGCATCGTGTGGCAAATAGTGGCATCATTTGGTGAATCCTTGTCGTTTCTCAGTGCCGAGTATGACAAGATTAAGGTCGAGTGTGACTCTCAAAAAGCCATGATTGTTAAGTTACAAAAAGAAAATGAATCAATAAAAAACACTACGTACGATCTTACACAGCGTCTGCGACAGATGGAACAGCAATCACGCGTAAACAATGTCGAGATCCAGTGTGTTCCTGAGTATAAGAACGAAAATCTGAGGAATACCATACAAAACCTTGGGCGCGTTATTGATTGTCCGATCTCTGATACCGATTTACACCACAGTATTAGAACGGCCAAAAAGGAAGCAACTAGTTCTCGTCCCAGATCCGTTCTTGTTAAATTTGCGAGTCAGCGCCTACGCGATAAGTTCTTAGCAGGTGCCTATAATTTTAACAAAAGGAATCCGACTGACAAACTGAACTCGAGTCATATTGGGATAGGCGGAGATCACAAAACCCCTATTTATATCACCGAGCATCTTACTCCAGAGAATAAGAACTTGCACGCCGCTACTCGCCTTAAGGCCCGGGAACTAAATTACAAATTCGTCTGGGTTCGTGACGGGAGAATATTCGTGCGGAAGAGTGAAGACACCAGCTACATCCTCATTCGCGACAAAGACACTTTATTAAATCTATCATAACCTGTTCAGTCACATTTTACATGATTGCGTTGAAATTTCTACTATTAAATTCAGTAATGTCCATATATATTACCAAAATGTAAGGGGTTTGCGTACGAAGACTATCGATTTTTATAATAATATTGTATGTGTTGATTTTGATATAATAATATTAAGCGAAACATGGCTTAATGATAGCGTATTTGATTCGGAACTATTTGATAGTCGATATGTAGTTTATAGGCGCGATAGACAGTCGAGTGGTCTTCATAATAAAAAAAATGGCGGTGGAGTGCTGATTGCCGTGAACACACGCTTTCATTCTAAACGATTGCTTGAGTCGGAGTCACGTTGTGAAGATCTCTGGATATGCGTCGAATTTAAGGGTGACAACATTATTTTGGAGAGGTTGCTAATTTGCGCTGTTTATCTGCCCCCACCGATACAACTGCATATTTTGGATGAGTTCATAACCAATACAAACCGCGTATTTGATAGCACTCCGGTTAACAATGTTCTGATCGTTGGGGATTTCAACTTGGGATCTATAATCTGGCCTAGCTATGACGACGAAGCATCTGGCTCTAATGCCTCCTCTAGTAATAGTACATATACTGGAATGTTACTTGATTTTACAGCATTGCACAACTTAACTCAATATAATACTGCACGTAACAACAAAGACAGATTGTTAGACCTTGTTCTGTGTAACACAGAAGTCACAAAATTATGGTCCTCTTCTTCCAATTGCTTGTCAACTATTGACCCACTTCATCCGCCTCTAGAATTTGACGTGCCATTCCAAAGTGTAAGCAGTCTATCGTTTAATACGGTTTCAAAGTACTGTTTTTTTAAGGCGGTCTATCAGAAGATAATTGCTGACTTAAAGTCTATATGCTGGAAGGAGGATTTTGAAAGCTGTGCCACAGTTGACGATATGATCTCCATCTTGTACACCCATTTACGCAAAATAATTCAAACTCACGTACCCAAATCCAAACCTCGTTCGAAAAAATCCCAATCTGGTTCTCTAAAAACTTAATTGGCCTCCTCCGCAAAAAATTAAAGTATCGAATTAAACTTCGTAAATTTGATAACCCCCGTGATCGCATCTCACTGCAAATATTAAGTAAAAGAATAATTAAATTGAAATCGGCTTGCTATTCCAAGTATATTACGTGCCTTGAATCAAACTTATCATGCAATCCAAAACTCTTCTGGTCCCACATTAAATCAAAGAAAAATAATAATAGCAAATTTCCTTCAGAAATGCATTTAGATGACCAAGGAGCTACTAATGGAATTGACATATGTAATCTGTTTGCCGCGAATTTTTCATCCGTGTTTACTAAAGATACACCTTCTAAATGTTTTTCTCGTGAGAAACAGCAATCTCTTACAAGCAACTGCCTAACTGCCATTTCCTTTACGGTTGATCAGGTTAAAAGAGTTTTAAAAAGACTTGACCTATATAAAGGAGCTGGTGCAGATGGAATTCCATCTATTTTCATATCCAAATGTGCTTCAGTTTTGGCTATTCCATTATGCCTAATTTATAATAAATCTTTGAAATCCGGTATCTTCCCATCGGCCTGGAAACAAGGCTTGGTTCTTCCAATATTTAAAAATGGTAAGAAAGAATTAGTTAACAATTACCGTCCGATAACGATCTTACCGGTTTTTGCGAAAGTCTTCGAAAAACTAATCTGCCCCATTTTAACATGGCATTTCAAACAAGTGATTTCTCCCAGCCAGCATGGTTTTATAAAGGCTAGGTCTACATCTACCAATCTTTTTACTTTTGTCCAAGATGTGACGAAGTACGTCGATAGCCGTTTTACAGTTGATGCAATTTATACGGATTTTAGTAAGGCATTTGATAAAGTCAACCATAGATTACTTTTAAGTAAACTAGACAGTTTTGGCTGCGGTGGAAGTTTTCTCAGCTGGTGTGGGTCTTATCTCACTGGAAGAGAGTCTGTTGTTGTTGTTAACGGCTTTCATTCTGATCCATTCGTAGCTAGTTCAGGTGTCCCGCAAGGATCACATCTTGGTCCCTTATTTTTCAATTTATTTATTAATGATATTTGCAACTGCTTTCAGCACTCATCCCATTTACTTTTTGCTGATGATCTTAAATTCTATAAGAAGATCGAGTGTCCTCAGGACTCTCTTTTATTGCAACAAGACCTAAATCGTTTAGTGTATTGGTGTGCTGCAAATGGTATGGACCTTAACATATCCAAATGTTTTTTCATTCAATTCACACGTAAGAAAGTGAGTCATTCTGCTAACTATTTAATCTACCATGACTCCATTAAACTCCGCGTTTTTAGCATTCGCGACCTGGGAGTCATCTTAGATTCTAAATTGCGCCTCCATATGCACATCGAAAATATTGTAAACAAAGGTTTTAAAAACCTAGGCTTTATTTTGCGCAATAGCAAAGACTTTAAATCTCCACACACAAAAAATATTATCTATAATAGTATTGTACGTAGTGGATTAGAATACTGCAGTATTATTTGGAACCCGTACTACGATATATACAAAAATAGAATAGAATCAATACAGAAACGATTTCTTTGGCATCTTGTTTACAGTTGCAATTTAGGTAACAATTTTAAAAGCTATAGCGATAGACTAAACTATTTTAAAATTGCATCCCTCGCTGATCGTAGACGTATAGCCGACCTAGTGTTCTGCTTCAAGCTTGCTAATGGTATACTGGATGCACCTAACATTTTGAAACAATTAAGATTTAATGTCCCATTAAAATTACCTAGGGCATCCAGGTATAACTTATTTCAAATTTGTTCCAACAAGTCAAACCTAGGCTTAAATTCACCATTAAATAGAATTATTAGAAGTTTCAATGTTACATCTAAAACGAAAAAAGTCGATATCTTCGGACGCAACCTTAATTCCTTTAAAATCAGTATTTAACGTTTATAGCTAATTTTAATTTTATTATAGTTCCATTCTTTTTTATCATGTTCAATCCTCACTAGGTTGTACATTATACTAGGTTATATTCTCTTTTATGTTCAGTTAAACTGTAATTTTAACATTCTAAACTAGTTATAATTTATCTTGTGCTGTGTAAACTAAATTACAATTATGCTCAAGTTCGTTTATTGCATGCCGTCGCCACCTATAATTGTAGTGGCACTCACCATGTATACATGTACCATGTTCATTATAGTTGCTTAAGTGCTTTCTATGTTGGTGGCCTTTAAATAAATAAATAAATAAATATAAAAAAAAAAGTCCGCGATTGTATTTAATTATCTTTAAAGGATATACCACCATAACCATTTTTATCTTTTACATTATTATTAGCATCAATATTGCACCCGTGCGAAGCCGGGGCGGGCAGCTAGTATATATATATATATTTTGTTATATTGTAAATTAGTTTATTAATGTTATTATTATTCTTTATTTCAAATAAATCTTATAAATTTACATTTTTAAATATATATAGGTGTATATATATATATATATATATATATATATATACCTATATTTTTATATTATAAAATATAATTTCTTTATTATAAATAATAAAGAATAATAATAACATTAATAAACTAATTTACAATATAACAAAATACACTTTCAATTTGTCACCACTGGATTACACAGTGAGTTAGGATATTTAGCTATTGGACCAACAAGACTCCCAATGAAATATAAGCTAGGGTTCGAGAAAATAAAAAGAAAGTTAGTCCATAATTCTGCTTTAGCTTCAGGCACCTTCAGGGTGAGGAGTAATAGTGTCAAATATTTTCTCTTCTTATACATACGTATCGTCAGGCCGAGTCCCTAACGGGGTAGGCAGAGAGTATAGAGCGCCAGTTCTCCCTACACTTACATACCTCTTTCGCTTCGTCCACATTCATCAGTGTATGTATATAACAGATATAATATAAAATATTAAAGTAATAAAAATGTATAAATATAACATATATCTAAATATGTACCTAACATATTGTAACAACAACAAACGGATATACTCCGCACAAAAATATTTACCACGGGCAGGAATTTCTTCACCGCTCGTAATGTGATAAATCACTCAACTTAACTTCAGAATTAACCTGAAATCTTCGCACCTTCCCATAAGAGTCTCCCAAGGGGATAGGCAGAATTACGAGGTAGTAAACACACACCCACTTTCCGCTGGAGATATATTTTAGATGCCATAGTGGCAGATGGCGAATCCATCGCCGTTACTCACGACTAAACACGCGCCTTTGAATTTCTTCTCGTAAAGTTCGTGGTGTGACTAACCACTGTACTTAGTTCAGAAAAACTTATTGGTGTAGTTGGGTTTCGAACTTGTGTTGCAGGCAACCCGAGTATTATACATTTATATATTTATATAAATTTAACACGAGTGAACCTGTGGAGCACAGCTAGTGTAATATATCTTTAAAATTATGATTATTTTATATTATTGTTTAAGTTACTGCTTTATACATTTATTTGTTTAAATAGTATGCACATAATAATAATGGCATTGAGCAGACACATGGCGGTAATAAAACTAATTAATTAAACGAGTTTAGAGAACAATTAAACTGTATATCAAGGCGATGATTTACATTGGCGTGAACTGTTGTTGCAATTGGCACCTAGTAGCGAAGCAACTGTATCGTAATTATCATATTAAGGAAATACACACATCATCAATTGTTGTTCCTCACGGGGTAGACGAAGTGAAAAGATCGCTAGTACTCTCTAGATTTTTATATTCATCAGGCTTTTTGCTAAACTTATATTCTTCGCGCTTTTCCAAAAAGAAACCTTACTTTAGGTTTCGGAGATAGTTAAGTCAAACCTTAGCGACAGTTGGGGAAGACGTCTGCTGACAGTTGTATAATCACTACAAATGAAATGTTTGACTTAATCGGTATCCTCAGCAACGTGCCGAGAAGACTAGCAGCATTGCTACGCTGAATAGCAATGCTGATTATCTGATCGAGATATGTTGTTTAATAACGTCAGAACATAGTGATATATAACTTGGCACAATGATAGATTATTAGCTGGAGTAAGGTAAGGTAAGGTAGATGAGGATGTGTTTTATTGTAGTATATAAAATAACCATTGAAATAATTACTTTGTGCGAGTGGAACCGCAGATATAGTGTCTAATAATATGTTAGGCACGTGTTAGATTAATAAATAAAAAAATCCAAATATTTTTATTTCACATAGGCCTATATGGGCACTTATAAAACATCGAAAAAGGTGCACGGTTCGGGTTGGTCCTTTCCATGGAGAAGAAACGGCAAGAAACTTTATGGTAATAACAACGAATGTACTGTGAGTGAATGACCTAGGTTGGATTCTTAGTTTGGACTAAAAAAAAATATTTGGGCAGCTTAGCCCTGGAGAGTGAAAAATCTGTCACGCATCTGTCACGTTGGCACCTATAATATACATGGCACCTATGTGGAAGGCATGAATATATATACATTTTACTAGCTTAAGCTATCTCGTCGAATTACTGCATTGAGATCTGTCTCCTAATGAATTACCGTGTAATCATGATAAATCCCAGATAATAATAGAAGTGTGGTGAACATATTGATGAAGATCTTATTTTATTTTATAGTTCAGTGCTACGGCGTAGCGTATACTGCTACGAGATTGAAGTCCCAGGTATATTTATAGAAATACGATATTTTTTTAATATAATTGAAAAGTCTGAAAGAAGATGTCGTGACAAAAATTGAGAAAGGTATGCTGAGAAAGGTTTGGCCATGTCGAGAGAATGAATGAAGAACGATTGACGAAAAAAGTGTATAAGGCGAGTGTGAATGCAAGTGTTGGAAGGGATAGACCTAGGCGGACGTTTCTAGACCAAATTAGGGAAATTAGTCTTGAAAAAGGCCAGGTCAAGAGTACCCTAAACAAAAGAGCATGTATGAAGAGAACAATGAAAGTGAACGAAGCGAAAGAAGTATGTAAGGATCGTAGCAAGTGGAACGAAGTGGTCTCAGCCTACCCCTACGGGAAAGAGGCGTGATTATATGTAGTATTATTGAAAAGTAATCTACAAATTATAACAAAGTAATTTATTATATATCGTCAGTAGTCTTGAAATAATGTACAGAATTAAAATCAAGTAGAATATAATACAAGTACAATTAAAAATATAAAACCATAAAAAAATAAAAATAAGGCACAATAGTTTAAGTTTAATTAATAAATTACAGACTGAGTCAGCTGTTATTAACACCTCGTGGTTGTTATACTAGTGTTGAATAAACCAATGTCTTCAATTTTAGGAAACTTATTGAATTCGTAGCTCGCTCGTAACATAGCTGTATTTTTTCTGTAGTTATTCGAGGTAAGTATACATAGCTTTTGTCTTAGTAGTTTGTATACTTATTAGTGATTTTAAACAATGGGATGGCGACATAATTGCCATCCGTCATGTTGGTAGCTAAATCCGTTCCTAAATACTTTCACGTTGGTGTTATACCCTCCTCTGATCACCGGATTTTTGCGTGAAGGTGTGTAGAATAAAAGAGAGAAATGCAAAGGAGAATGCAGAGCATAAAAAATATATCCATTAAATATAGGTACAAATAAAAAAAAATAGATATATGGGGATGTAAGTTAACCCCATGTTAGTTTGCCACCATTAGGCGACCGTCTAGGCTGTCCAGTTCTCCTGGCTACGAAGCTCGAGGTCACCGGTTCGATTCCAACTGGGACGGATAGTTGAAACCAAAGAGCTTTTCTGGACTTAAGTATAGTGATTAGTCACACAACGAGCTTTACGGTGAAGGAAAACATCGAGAGAGAACTTGCATACTTTGAGAACCAAATCGAACAACTATATATAGTTGTGCATAGAGAAACGGCGATGGACTCGCTGTTTGTCGTGTTGATACCTACAATATTTTCGGCGAAAAGTGGGTGGTGGTGTAGGTAGTACCTACACATCTCTGCCTGCCCCATGACGTGGACCCTTATGGGAAGGCAAGCATTTTGATTTTTGAAATATACACACAATTGCCTATTCCATCGTACTTACTTAATTGGGCACTAGGTCTATTCGTTAGTTGTGTGAGGAATGTTGTATTATTGTCATTACTTTATGTTCCGCATATTTCAGAGGCGAATATTGATAGGAAATTCACCGATACTTTATACCATAAAGAATTTTGTGACGTGGATGTTGTCATCCAAATTTCCTCCGATGGATAAATAATGGATGAAAACCGATATGGCATCTGCATTCTCAAAAATAAAATCTTTATTTTGGGGCACATACACTATACCGCCTCAGACGCAATGTGGCATTTTATGTGACTTTATTACCGAAAGCATTTAAGCAAATTGTTTGTTTTGAGTTCTTATTTGATGTTCCCGATCGATCTGGGAATCAGTGCAGGGCATCTTGTAGTTACTTTATGTGTTGTCTTTATGTATGTAGTTATTTTCAGCCTGCTACAAGAATAGCCTTCCGAAATAATTATTGTATTTTCAGAATCTGTTACATTGACCGCTGAAGATTCAATTGTTAAAATAAACATTTAATCCAGTAGCATTACTAAGGCTTTTGCTTTAATTTCCTTGGATTCTGGGCTCGAGCGCTAATAATAACGGTTATAATTTGGCTTATGTTTAAATCTGTTACAACGCGACCACATATGTTAGCGCTGCCATGTGCTTTGTATACAAGATTTAATCGTTTCCTCACAACCAAAGCACGCCAAATTCCCACTAATAGTGTGTATGAGTTTGGCAACTTTATCAGACCATAGATCTAGGTATTCGGTTGGCACGGCGACTGCTGGCAGGCGCGTCTCCCACCAGACGTTCACGTGTCATGCGCACAGCGTGTCTGTCAAGAGTTCTATTAATCTTCGCGACAGACAGTAAAAAGTTTTCTAGAAAGCAAATTCTTCAAGATTGTATGTCATTTGGGCCAATGTTACAGGGCAAGGTTACTAACGAGGTGATTGAAATTAGTAGAGTCCCCATGGTTATTCAAAACGAAATATTTATCTATTTTAAATAAATACATATTTGAATGTTCCGAAAAGACTTTCAAAGTGCATCGAAACTAGTATTCACCACTGTTGAAGAAATTAGCGTACCTCAATTGCAGTTTGACAAGTCGAGGAAAGAAAATGTCGAGTATGTCAACAAAGTACTATCATTTGCATAAATTCATGCATTGGCGTAAAGACACGCGTAGGAATACGTAATAGGTACACGAATATTCCTACGCACAGGTTGGCGTGGTAACGTCACAAGAGATACCACTGGGCCGCCAAAAATGTACGATTACCAAGCCCACAGAATACTGTGGAAATATCGTGAAAATATTCACGTGATCACTGTGTGTTACTCCATCTGTTATACCGGGCTATGTGTTACGATGATGGCGTCTTCGGTAACAATAAGCTAAGATGCAGCTGTAAATAGGCAATGAGAAGCTTTTGTCGATATACTGGGGTCGGCAGGTGATACCTGGCCGCGCGCCAAGTGGCCCGAGCACAGCGCTCGCCTACTAATATCTGCACATATTCAAATTTAACACCTATCGTATAAATTGTTAGGCTTATTTTCAAACGGACTCGAATCAAATCTCGAAATTGATGTCCAAATCTCGACTGCTATCTGCCTTGAGCTATGTATTTTTATTCCGTCTCGTATCGCAGGGCCATCGAGGCGAGCTCATCAATAAATCACGCGGCCGGCTGAAGCGTTGACGCTAACGCGAAGGGAGCATTATGAAACATAACAAATATAATAATAATACATCATATAATATTAAATAATAACGGCATCATAAATAGCATAGCTGTCGCTCAAAATGAATACATCGACTCCATAAGTATCCAATGGTTAGTTATTATCGAATAAATTCTCGAATTATTGATTTTCCTTTCGTATTTTTAGGAGATTTGGTTATATCATAAATATTGTGTGTTTGTTGTGATAAGATTATACGCAATTTGCCTTGTGGAAGTATGTGTATGGCGCAGATGC
The DNA here is from genome assembly GCA_945859725.1 of Drepana falcataria. Classification (NCBI taxonomy): domain Eukaryota; kingdom Metazoa; phylum Arthropoda; class Insecta; order Lepidoptera; family Drepanidae; genus Drepana; species Drepana falcataria. Next base: position 3,337,272 of record OX243925.1, read on the forward strand.
GGCGGATGTTGTCTACTTGATTAATTTCAATAATAATTACTTTACATACAGTTTCTGAGGGTTTCCGCGTTTTCATGGTTTATCGCGGTGAGATATATATCTCACCACGAGTTTCTTGTAGCAGATTTCCTATATCGCCAACTTGTGCATCCTAATCTGTTATAAGAAAATAAAAATGCAAGTGTCGCTTAATTGTTAAGATTAGATGCACAGTAACTATCGTAATAAGGCATCTGTTGTGTTTTGCTCGCAAATACCATTTCCAGTGCTTTGTCATGTTTATATTAATTAGCCGAATAAAATATAATTTAACCGGTTAAAATAAACGGTATTACTTGCAAGTGATCTGTTTGATCCGACAATCAGGCAACTTCTATAGAAGATTTTACACAACAAAAAAACATTTTTTTTATGACTTTCGTCATTCCGATTCTGTAAGCTTTCAATTGTATATCATCAGTTCCATTTCTTATTGGTATATTTCCATGACATAAATATGTTACTACGAGTAAATAACAGTGTATGGTTTCATAAATAATTATAAGTCTACGGGGCCTACGGCATCCAGGTGCGTAGCCACCGTAGCGGTGTCTACGCGCGGCCGAGCGTGAGACACACGGAGTCCAATTTAACTCGTATATTTAACCAATCACGTAAAGCGGCCGACCCGACAATGTACTAATTAATGCTGTACTTATTATTAGGCACAACGGGGACAACGGGCTCAGGTTTTATTTTTTACGTTAGGTGTTACATTTAACTAGGCTAATTAGTATGTTAAATTGGTACGCAATAGTCTGGTTGAAGATTTAGTAAGTCTTTAATTTTAAAAGTTCTCATCTATAAAATAAACTCATGCGAATCAGTAAATTGTTTTGGTAAGCCACATTATTTTTATTATTTGATTATGGTTGCGTAATTACAGTGGGGTGAGGGTACCATCTACACACCTCTGCCTAACCCTTCCGGGCCCCCTTGTGGGAAGGCGTCAAGATATACACATATTTAAGTTGTATATTTAACATTTAAGTTGGTGAGGAACTTGCAGAAATATTTGCCAAAATGTTTCAGTCGTCCTCAATCCCAGTGGCCACCCCAGCATTGCCCCCTCCAGTGGGATACCCTCGGCCGGATGTTTTTCTAAAATAAAATATCCCATTCGCCACCGACGGTGTCGCAGAGTTACCGTTAGCGAAGAGATACTATTTATTTAAGAAAAAGTTCCAGACAATTGTGTATGGCAAACCGAGTGATAGGTATGAAAAAAGTACATTTGCATTCCTATTCAAGATAATTTATGAAGTAAGGAATATAGTGAGGTCCCCATTACTTACATACCTCTTTCGCTTCGTCCACATTCATCAGTATCTTCACGTTAATTATCACTTTATTTGCCATATGCGATTACAATAGCTAAAATAAAGGATTACAATTTGTTAACGCCTAAAAGCACGAGCAAGCCAAGATGATAAAACTTATCTCTACCAAGCCACAAAAGAAAAACTGCATGTGTTTCTACCAAATACCGAACATATATAACTTTCACGGAAAGCGTAGCTGCGTCGGAAATAAACAAACGTCAAAAATTTTGACAGCTTCTGTCGATAGAAATGATTTGTTAGCTTTTTCAGTATATTTTCTCTGCACGTATATTTTACCTGGAATTGAAAGTGTGTAAATTGATGCATTCTCCGTGCGTTCTTTTATCATAATAATGTAGCTATTTTGTATGTGCTAGTTTGAAAGTTTAGGTATACTCCATCTGATAGATACATATATCATGTTAATTGGCCTACCCACAAGGGCCTCCAAATTGGTAGGCTGGGGTGTATAACAAAATATACATAAATGTTAAATAGTTTATTTAATTTTATAATTTTGTCTGCCTACCCTAACATTTTTAAACTTTTTGCAATTATTTCGATTTAAATATGAAGCTAAGACACTAGTCTAGTCTAGAGATAGACTCTCTTGAAATGAGTTCACTAAAATAGTAATTGTTTGTTTATTTCTCATCACAAGCTTATCCATATTTCCAAAGGACAAAGTGTTGGTGTTTTATGTTCATTGTTTTTGTATATCCTATCATACATTTTAGCCGTGGTGGCCGAGTGGTTCGAGCAGTTGCCTGCGACGCAAAGATCGCAAGTTCGAATCCCGACTGTACCAATGAGTTTTTCTGAACTTAAGTACAGTGATTAGTCACACCACGAGCTGAACGGTGAAGGAAAACATCGAGAGGAAACCTGCATACGTCTGAGAAGAAATTCAAAGACGTATGTATAGTCGTGCTGGAGTAACGGCGATGGACTCGCCATCTGTCACGTTGGCACCTAATATACCTCTGGCGGAAAGTGGGTGTGTGGGTATTACCTATACACCTCTGCCTACCCCTTCGGGGACCCTTGTGGGAAGGCGTGAGGATATATTATATTATTATTATTATTATTTTAGTTAAAAAAATAAAAAATCTCTGTTATCAATCATATCCGTTTCCTCCTACTGTGGTTGCCGCTTTAGACTTACAAGATAGTAAGATACTATATTGGTCCCGCTTGGGGATCGAACCGTTGACTCGTAGCTTAACAGGTCGAACGCTTCGCCAATCGTCATCAAAGCGTCTTTCAAATGAACAATGAATGTTTAAGAAACTATAAACGAGATTGACACTGAATTTTGTTTTGCCTTGTCTAAGATTAAGAGGGGAAATCAAACGGTCGTAAATTTTAGCGCGACTGAGAATAACTCCCACTCACAGCGACGTATGAGTGTTGTTATTATAGAATGCTTTAGAACTACGTAAAACAATAATTAATTTGAAAAGATGTAAGTTGGCTCGTTTCCACGGAAGACGGCGGTGCCGAGTGCCGGACGCATCACGCCGCAAGTCATCTCGCCACAGCCATTGCGGTTCCAACTCGTTTATCGACACGTTTCTTTTGATTTATATCGTCTTTTAAATATACTGTCTTGAAAAATATTTACAATGATATAGATTTAGATACAAATAAAAAATCGAGAATGTTTTATAATAAATTGCATAATTCTACATGTATATTTCGTTTCACAAGCGACCATTTTAATAGGGCTAATATTTTAGTTATTACATGCAGAGATGTTTACTAGATTGAAAAATATATGAGACGTAAATGTGTCATATCAAACGTCAATAACTCTTATTTGACCACGGGGGCAAAAAGTTGATATATTATAAACGTAAATAGTAAATGGTCAGCAGGAAAGCGAAAAGCAAAAGATCACGAGTGGAAAAATATGATAGCAGTTATGTAAGACTATTTACATTGATAGTTACTAACTTCGTCAATAAAACACAAGTCAGATGACTTCAGCAATTAAAAAACACCAAGGAGGAGACGAGAAGAGCCTTCTCGGAACTCATCCTTTTCTTGCTTTCTTTTGGCGCAAAACTAATAGAGTACAACAAGAGAAGTTTTTTATTAATTCATAAATTAAGAATATGTAACTTACATTCAGAGCATATTGAATCGTGCTCGAACTAACGAGATCAATCTATCCAATAATCAAAGATAGGTTAGCAGCAATCGGAACTGACGAGCGTGCGAAAAGATTAAAGGATGTGGATCATACAAGGCAAAGTTTATTAGGGTGAAGTGGCACTCTATTATCCCTTCTCCTTGGGTAGTGTATAGAACATATATTATATATTATATTGAACCGGAAGGGACATTAGAATATAACCTATTTTTTATGATCAGCAACTCGTGTATTGGCGTCGCAAGCGTCCATAAGCGGCGGTAACCCTTTACCATCAGGCATACTCTGCTCATTTGCTACTTTAGTGGTATGAAAAAGAGATTTAAGAATGTAAGCAGCAACACGATCAGGTGAGCTATGTTGAATAGTGATCTTTGAAAATTATTGTTTTAGTTGTGGCAACACTTTTGCAGCTTAGCACGCCATCTAATACATGATTTAATTGAGCATAGCTAAAGGTCTGATTTGCAAATTAAAAAAGTTACTAAATGAGGATTATGACTGATGTAACCAATGGTCAGGATTAGATAGTGCAAGTGATTTTAGTTTTACTTTCATCTGCGTCAGCATTCCATTTAATGTGGAATTCTGGCTAAGACGAAAAATCTATATTTTTTGACCTTTTGAATCTATATTTTTGATTTTACCTTTCCTTTCACTCTCTGTTGCTTGTATTTTTAACTATTTTGGACAACCTTCACTCATGAGTCATTATGCTTGACCCAAATAAATGCCTACCTTACCTGTATATAAAGAGAGTTACAGAGCAATTTTATTAGAGCTTTAGACAATTATCTGCGAAAAACAGCAAATAAAGCCGAAACTCATCAATATAGGTATATACTCATCATCAACATACCTATCTTGGTCTTTTAGTCGCCATTCCACCATAGCCACCATTCGAAATTATGGGATAATTTTTCAATCATAAAATGAGAAAAAGTATAAACATGCTTTAAGCCACACATTTGGATGCCTTTCGATAAAGTCAGAATAAAAGTTTCAGGTCATATGGGCATAATCATATCTACGCATTGACTTGATATTTAACTTTACTATAAAACCTTGCCATACAATGGCTCTGAAAAAAAGCGGATATTCAACTCTAATCCAAGTAAACTTGTTGGAGTACGATTTATTTACGTAAACGTTTGGTATAGAATTGTAGCAGAACTTATGAAGGATGATATTATTCTACTCTTTGGTTTTACTAAACTTAAGGTTAAAACTAATGATCTATTAGTTTATTGATTTGACTAATTGACTAATGAAAACTAATTACGTCATTATACGGACGTCAGGCCACATCATGGCATCGTTTATGTAACATCTCGTGCGTCGTACATACATTAATATTCTTATATTCGTGCTGTGTAAAAACAGATATCTTCATTTCAGAATTTATCTATATGAGAACATAGGTATTGATGACGAAGTTATATATAGATACTTTTAAGGAACTATCCTTAGCAAGGGCATATTGTTGGATACCTAATTTGTGCGTAAAAATAGTTGGTTAAGGAACTTTTAAGGAAATGTTAAGTAATAATAATATGTCCTAACGCCTTCCCACAAGGGCCCCGAATGGGGAGGCAGAGGTATATAGGTAGTAGCCCCACACCAAATTTCCACTACAGATACATTTTAGGTGCCACGTTCCAACTACCTAGATCAAATCGATTGGACGCTCAAGGACGGGAACGTCAAGAGCTACACTCTTCTTCTCTCTAGAGAACTACTCGAAACCGTCGAACATGTATGAAGCGAAAGAGGTATGTAAGTCTAAAGAGAACTGGCGCTCTATACTCTCTGCCTACCCCGTCAGGGACTTGGCGTGATGATATGATATAACTGATAGATAGCGAGTTAATTGCCGTTACTCAAGCACGACTATACCTTTGAATTTCTTCTCAAAAGTATGCTTCCTCACGATGTTTTGTTTCACCCTATAGCTCGTGGTGAGACGAATCACTGGCCTTAAGTTCAGAAAAAGTCATTGGAACAGACGGGATTCGAACTTGTTATTCGAATTGGAATTCGTCACTCTACCTACCCAAGGACTCGGCGTTGTGATACGTAAGTATGCTACATAAAAAAATATTGAAAATGAATCTACATGTATGGAATGATCTATGTTACAGTTATAATAGTATGTAAAATAAATATGCTATTGATACAAGCTAAGTATTTGTATTTTGTACAGACAACTCAAAATCACATGAGCTTTGTAATTGTTTTGTCATTGTGTAATCCATTAATGACAGCGATACGGTGTTTATGACTAATACAACTTTACAGTGCTAGGAATAAGTGGCTATAAATCTAATTGGACTCTAATTCGACTGAGCGTCAGTCTTACAAAATACCCAGCAGGCTAAAATACATTTACTTTCCACAAAGTTCCCCGACGAGGTAGGCAGGGTTCTAACAAAACCCTCTTTTGACCGGATTTTTTTATTACTGTAATTGGTTACCGTTCTTATTAGTAATAAATAAATAAATTTGGTGTCGACGTGACAGATGGCGAGTCCGTTGCCTTTAATTAAGTACGCCTTACATATACATTATACATACCTACTTTGAATGTATTTACAAAACATGCGGGTTTCCTTAGGATGGTTTCTTTCATTGTAAATCTCGTTGTATGTTTAGAAAAAACTTTGTGATTTGAGCCTGTAATCTTGATTCTTCAGATCACTACTTAAACCCCTCGGCCACAATGGCTCTCTCCAATGTAGCATGTGACATGGTGCTGATATTGAAGGCTGACGTAAAATACATTGTTTTTGTTACAAGTATACAACATTAATAAGAACATACTGAGAAGTCTATGAGTTGCAAGCAAAAGAAAACAAGAATGCGTCCGTAAGATAACTCGTATATTGGATGAATTAATGTCAATTGTTTTTCCCCCGATGACATTTGTCTTTTCGCGCCATAATCATTCTATGGTGCCAGTATCACTGGTTATCTTCTATAGTACAATATACAATAAATACTCTATACACTTCACATACACTTGTGAGAGTTCATAAATAATTATGTTTTTTCTTCTGCCTGGCCAATTACTATTACCTGAATCTAAACATAAGCGTCAGGTTTTATGTAAGTGTAAATGGACGTCTACCAAGACTGCGGTCCCATGTGGAGTTCTGGAAACTGTACAGTAGGAAAACAGTGCTATTTAGCTGTGGTCTTCTGTAAGATGACCGTAATGACACGGTCGAGCAAGTCCGATTATGAACAGTGGACCCGTTGGCCCTCTCTCACGAATCGCAGGGACCTAGTATAACCTCGTATTAATTTGTCAGGTTACAGAGCGTTTATACAGTGGGCATGAGCGTGCCCGCAGGACGAGAGATGGACTCTAAGTGATCACATGAATTTATAAGCAAATAGTGAAGGAAAACTAAGATAGAGAAAAAGTTTCGGAAGAAATACAGACTTATGAAAATTTGTACTTGATAAACGGCGATGGACTCGACATCTGTCTCGTTAGCACCAAAACATATGTCCGACTAAAAGGGGGGTAGGTATTGCTACACCTTTGACCAATTTTCGTGGTCCCTAGGACCCGGGGCGGTTGAACTACCAACAATGTACAAATTTTCTTCCAAGAACTAAAAATATCTAAACTAACCGAATAGGGAGTCAGTCACTACAAATCCGAGAAACTAAATTATCAGACACCAACTTGCATTATGCACTATTCCAGAGATAACTGGCGCTCTATACTCTCTACCTACCCGTTAGGGACTCGGCGTGATGATATGTACGTATGATACTTAGCATTTTGTCAGATCAGTGTTTGTCAGATGACCGAGGGTCAACTGTCTCCTACTTTTTGCGCCATGAAGAATGAAGGTAAGGCTGAGGTTGCACTTTGGTAACATGATAGAAATATGCCAATATAATGCAGATATAACATTATATACCATCACCTTGATTATAAAATTAGATAGCTCGCGAGTGCTACTTGTTCGTGTTAAATATGTTTAGTTGTACCAGAACGGCAGTGGTTTTGATTTAGATAATATTACGAACGTATGCAAAATATGTGTAATCTACAGAGGGGAGGATTGCCAAGATGAGCTTAAGGTTACGAGCAGATGTACAGCAATGGGATAATTAGATATTTATATCCTTATTCCATTATATAAATACAATACATTTCATTTTAGAATTGTTGTTTGTCTGAATAATTATATATATGTGTGCGTATGTCTTCTAACAAGCGTACCCGTAGGGAAACTTTGTACTCATACTGTGACCATGGTTTCTCCATGGAAATTACCAACTCGAACCGTGCACCTTTTTCGACGTATTATAAGTGCCCATCTAGGCCTATGTGAAATAAAATATGACGCTTTATTTTCACCAGAGTAATATTTAGGTGAAAAAATGATACATGAGATTTTCTTTTCTATTTGTGGCGGCAAACGAGCATTTTACCTCCTGTCATGTCTCAGACACGAGATTACATTTTCTTTGAAGGCTCGTGATTTCATAAATCACTGTAATTGGGACAATTCCACACGATTTGACATAGTCCCAATTTAAGCAAAGCTTGTGTTATGGGTACTAGACTACGATATATTTACTTTTATATATGTTCTTAAAGAAGCTGTCATTATAAGGTGGCCTTACTTCTATTCTGTCTTTAGCAGTCTATATAATACATTATTATTTTTGATGATTAAACGAGACAGTTCTCGCTACTCTGCACTATGCGCACATCATACTTACATATTTGGCACAACGAGCACTGCCGTCTATTTCTGACGCTAGATATCCGAGTACGTATAATCTTATGGATGTTGTACTTTATTCGTACTTATTAACCTCTCGGTCTTATTGTAATATAGTTTATAGGTGTATAACCAGTACTCTCCTCTGATATTTTATGTAATTACTCATTATGTTAGTAGCGGACGTTACTCGTAAATTGTGCGACGACGTACTCGATCGGCGGTGTCCCAGTATTCGTAGTCATTAATTCTGAGACTTTTTACATGAGCCGATATATCTTTTGTTATAAAAATTACGAGAGGTGTAAATGGGATTATTTTATCACTAAAGTATTTTATGTCTGCTGAAAAAGTATTTTGTTTATTAACAAGTAAAGTTATTGAATACTAAAGACTGGCTCTCATTTTGTACGAAATAAAATTTTGATTATATATTACATCAGATGAATTACAGTCATCCATTGGTTGAAGCTATTGCTAAGCATCGAGAGGGTCCTATATTATATTTGCTATTGCTAGTTCTTGTCACATGACTTTGTATTGATGTTGGACATTTGACAGTTTGATGGAGACTCGACCACTTGCCCTGCTTTCAGGATAAACACTATGGAAAGCGGGAGCAATCCCCGCCTTAGGTTAATAATGACCTAGGTATATTTCTTCTTCTTTATAAGTCACGGATACCCATTGTTCAGGCTCCAAAACTCATTGGTACAGTTGGGATCCCAAATTCAAAGTCTTTTTGTACTCGACCACGTACCACTCGGCCACCACGACGTAGTCAAAAATTAAACTACACAATCGTGTTTGAACATGTATTTCTTTCTTAATCCGCACAGTGTAAATGTCTTGATGGGCTGGCACCCAGCACAAGGTCCCAGGTGACCGGCACTCAGCTATAAATAGTTCATGTACACTCAATGGGGGATTTATAGCGTTCATTACCACTCCTGAACGAAATAACATGCCTTTTAACCAAAAGATATTAAAGATGTACCTATGCTCTGAGCAGCCCAGCGGTTTCATCCAAGGTAAATTGGGTAAAGTTAAGTTAGCAATAAATAATAAAAAAATTAATTATTCCTACTGCAATACGTTCAGCCGTTCTGGTATGGTTGAGTAAAATCATCCATCTACCCAAAATTTCACAAGTATACTATTTTTATAGGACCCAAACTGAAATAGGTGAAGGCATCTATTTAAGGTCAAAACGAATATCCCGTTCACAGTAGAAGTTGCTGCAGAGTATATCAAGTTCCAGTTACCAGAAAAAAACGCATTATGATTGCGTTCCTGGGTAGTGTCGTCCTACGATGAGTTAATTTACCAGAACTCCGAACAGAATGGATGTCGTGGTTAAGCATGATTAGGCGATGACTAAATGGTTAGTATCTATATATTCTGAACAGAATTTTTAATCATATTTTTAACAATCTCTAATATTTCTTCTATTACTTAAAACTCCTTAAATTTTGTAAGTTTTGAAACTAAGGAGTTTTCATATAACAGGAATTATTTCTAAGGCACTTTCATATTTCAGATGCGATGTTTATAATCTGTATGGAAATTACTTGAGCTGTGGGAAAGTTCTCTAGAGCCAATGTCACAACAGACAAATGGATAGCTTTAATGCTAACAGAAAAGATTTTCGTCAAGAGGCTGTCGAGCTGATGCTGGCTAAAATTCGCCTCTACGACATGCGAACGATATCAGTTTTTAAGCCAGAGGAAATATTGCCATCAACCAAGATGAGCCCTATCCTTGCGCGCTGTTGATGGATGCGTGGCGTCATTAACTTACACGTGTGTTTTTATTTTACCTCAGCAGCATAAAAAGTTAGTACGTACGCCGCGTCTGGCGAAAATATTGTCGCCGTCAAAGCCCTTTTTTACGTTATTAATGGGTTTTCTAAAAGTGGAGTAACATTATTAGCTTTGCACCACTTTTTCTGTGCGCCTTCAGACAAGGGTCCCGGCAACAACAGGTGTTACAACACCTTATTTTAGGTAGATATATTTAGTTACCAACGTGACAGGTTGTGAGTCTGTCACCGACTTCCACGCACAACTTAAATACATCTTTGTACTTCTGGTTCGAGTAGTTACCTGCAACACTAAGAATCCCGACTGCACCAATTAGTTTTTCTGAATTTAAGTGATTAGCCACACTACGGGCTTTACAGTAAAGGAAAACGTCGAGAGGAAACCTGCATACGTTTGAGAATAAATACAAAGGCGTATGTATAGTCGTGCTTGAGTAACGGCGATGACTCGTCATCGGTCACGTTATCATATTAGTAGGATTGAGAGTTCGTTTGGAGTCTCAGTAAAAGTAGACCTTCAGGAAGTGTAAACTGGTTAAAGGTCAAAAGTGCGTGTAACTTCCCGGTGGACAGAGCGCGTGGGCTCGAAATAAAACAATGTAAGGTTTCAGGAATAGCCAGTGCCGGAAATAGAGCGTACGCGGCCGGTGACGTGTCCTTGGCGGCGAGTGCGCGTTCTGCCCGAAATATGTCGCTTGGCATCTTGGAAAAGTACACCTCACTGATGGGATTAATTTAAATATATTAATGAGATTAATGCTCGGACTACCCCCTTCAAAATCCACCTCACGCTTAATAAAAAAAACGTTTGAGTTACAACAACGGCCTCGCTATCCATTTTCCAGAGATATAGGTATTTAAGTAACATCTTACTTAAACATATCTCTGGAAAAAATAGGGAATACAAGGGAATTCTTGTGGGTAAGTTTGAAAATAATAACAAATAATAATAATAATATCATCGTTATATCATCCGTAAGTATAGCTCAGAAAAATTGGGATAGATTGCAATATAGTAATGAATAGGGATATATTTTATATTTAGGTGCTTTAAGGCAAAATAGAGGATTCTTGTAGAACGCCGAGACGATAATGCGCGCTGCGTGTTTATCTCATCCCAAAAAGCCTTTGCCAGGAGAGGGGGTACACAAATGTGGCGTAAACGCAAAAGCCTGAGGGCAGACGGTGAGCAGCTGTCAATGCAACACAAGCGATGAGTAGCAAAATTAATTTCTCTTACACATCGTACAATAACTTCACAGTATGTGAAAACTGCTGCAGTAGACTAGAATACATTCACTCGGACCAAACAACTGCTGACCTGGCCTTAGGCTCAAAAGCAGAAGCCGAACAATTTCTGACAAAATAAATGTGCGGAACCTATCCCTTCGAAGACGTTCGTGGGAAGGTGTAAAGATAATATATATACTAGGATGACAAAAAATTGGCCCTATTGATGATCGCTTGTAGCACCAAGGGTATAAATCGTGCGCTGCCGACCCTGCAGTTTGTAAGCCGATAATGATAAATGTTAAAGCTGCATTGGAACCGAGGTTAGCACCGACTCGGTCTGGTCTAGGTGCCAGCTATTTAATTTTAAATGTTCGTATCGACCGTGAGAGGTTCAGCGTCACACCTGCTCGACATATATATCAAATGATTGTCGTAACATTGTCGTGTATTCTCATAGAGCTTGAAATGTGTTCTCATTGTTTGGCAGAGGATCGACGCGGAAATTACGAGACCCTGTCCGGTTGATTGATTCAAACTGATTCACTTGGATATTGGATTTAGATGAGCTAATTTAATCAAGGCACCAACCGACTACGGTTTGATTTCATAATTAATACTCATCAATTCTATATTCAAATTATGACTTTGATTATTCACACCACAAGCTTTAGGTGAAGGAAAACATCGCGAGGAAACCTGCATACACAATCTGATTAGTGTATACCTATGTAGACATAATCGTAAAAGAAATAGGGTGTTTTCTATTTTTCATTCCCAAACGATTTCCTATTTCCAAACGAAAATGCGTCATTCATCCGTTTTGCTAGCGCTGACATTAAGACGTAGTTAATATATACGTAGCAAATACGATTGATTTCCTACAAATATTATTGCCAGAGCAATGCAAAGTGGATATGTAGGTTCGAGCCACGGTGTGTACCAGTTACATAGTCTGCTTTTAAATATCTTCATGAAACGTTTATGGTGAAAAAATTCAAAGAAGGGTAGAAGTTATACTAGAAATTTCTTGAGACGGCGCCACACTTGCTGTCTCATTGACATCTAAACATATTTCCTGCAAATATTGTATGCTACTCTCCGCTTTTCTGACTGAAGGCCTCTTGAGCCACGTTTGTTATATCTATGAGTAATGGAAATTTTTGAACAGTAGGTACTATTGTTATATAAAAGTATATCCTTGCTATTCAAGGTCATCGAATGAAGATAATAATAAAGTGCCGCCACACTTCGGCCTCCACGAAGGTTACACCGAAGTGGGAGCTAGGAAGTGCGTAGCGAACAATCAGGCGGCGTCTGCGTGGCACGCAAATATAAACCCGAGCCACTGTCACTGGCCGCTGACTGACGCCCGATATTATGCACCTACTTATATCATACACATTTCCGGTCCTTAAGGGTCGCGGGGCCGAGTGGTTCGAGCAGTCACCTGAAACACAAAGATTACAAGATCCCGACAGTACCAATGAGTTTTTCTAAACTTAAGTACATTGAAGAGCCGTGGTGGCCGAGTGGTTCGAGCAGTTGTCTGCGACGCAAAGGTCGCGAGTTCGAATCCCGACTGTACCAATGAGTTTTTCTGAACTTAAGTACAGTGATTAGTCACACCACGAGCTGAACGGTGAAGGAAAACATCGAGAGGAAACCTGCATACGTCTGAGAAGAAATTCAAAGGCGTATGTATAGTCGTGCTTGAGTAACGGCGATGGACTCGCCATCTGTCACGTTGGCACCTAATATACCTCTGGCGGAAAGTGGGTGTGTGGGTATTACCTATACACCTCTGCCTACCCCTTCGGGGACCCTTGTGGGAAGGCGTGAAGATATATATATATAAAATAAGTACATTGATTGTCACACCACGAGCTTTATGGTGAAGGGAATCATCAAGGGTAAATCTACATACATTTGAGGAGAAATTCTAAGGCGTCAATAATAAAAATAAAAATAAGGATGTAAAGTCGTGCTTGATAAATGGCGATGGACTAGCCATCTGGTACCATGGCACCTAAAATCCTAAAATCCATCTTCGGCGAGAATAGGGTGTGTGAATACGAAGTACACACCTCTGCCTACCTAATTATAACAAGTAATTAATACGTAACTCATACGGATTACACAAGAGACATATCAACTTTTCTTCTCGTCCGCCCACGCACTGCATTCCATACCAGATGTCAGACGTATTTGCATGCGACTCCAAAATAACGGATTCTTTTAGCTGGCCATACTGACTGTTGCTATGGTTTCAGACTAATTCGAATTATTGTGGCGAGTTTTGGTAAATAATATGGCTAAGACGCGCTGTACGGTTCATCGGCACCTTTATTAGTTCCCATGTGTGACGGATAGAGTTCTATGAAGAATATAAAAGGCCTTTGATGTTGTTTGCAGCTGGTTCATATATTCTCAATAGTTCCAACGAGAATAGGCTTATACGCACGTCAGCATTGGCTACATTTATTTTACACATCAATAAAACAATGCTGCATCGCTGAAGTAATAAAAATCAGCATCGGTCACCCGCTATATCGGAGCGCGGCTGCCCACGCCGCGACCAAATGATATTATACTTGACGATGCCAGCTGCCAAAGAAACTAAATAGAGGAGATTTTTCAGGCGGACAGACGTAATGAACAATAGTAATAGTTACAAGAAGGGAAGGACAGCACCCGGCAGCCGCTGCAAATTAGTAAATGACACTCCGAGGAACCAATAAGGAACAGGTGCCCTGCGACAGACTGCCTAAAGCCACTGGCGTGAAAGATGGGATTGTAAAGATGAAGAGAGTCACATACGTAGATAATATGAGTGAAGAATGGTTAATAAAACACATATACATTGCGAAAGTGCCTGGATGAAGAGGTAGAGGAAGACCACGTTCCAACGTCGATAGATTTGTTCTATTTGGTAAGATCAAACCCAACATCGACAGACCGTCGATGCCTCGGCGCGTTGTATTACATACATATGATAGTAAAGTAAGTACCTATATAATATTACCTACTAGAAACCAACGAGTCTGTACGTATGTATGCGAAGATTTATTGTATGAGTGCCAAGCTCCAGTTGTGATGCTGGGGGTCTTGACTCATGAAACCACAAAGCTTCTTGATAAGATGAGCTGTAATTTTAGGCAAGTGTACAAAGGATCGTCGATGCATGCACGTGCGGTCGTTGTCGATGCGAAGGAGTGAGTGGTGACGTGGAGCGTTGAGGAGTGGGGGCCCGATGGAGGACCCGAAGACCGCTGAAGTTGACCGGCCGCGCCGCCCGATGTGACGTCAGTAACACTTATGAATATGGATGAAGCGAAAGATGTCTGTAAGTATAACGAAAACTGGAGCTCTCTCATTAACATAAGAAGCCGGAGCAGCGATCATAAATGTTGTGATTTATTTACTTAAGTAGTTTTTAAATTCTTTATCTTATAAGATTCAATTTGTGTGGAAAACCTGTTGAAACGTATATGAAGTTATTTTGTGGATCGATGGGTAATTTCGAATAGTTTCTGACAAATAATTGCCTTGTTGTTGATGTTAGGTAGTAGTTACGTTTTGAGAGCGTCATTTAGTTTAAGCCTTAATGTTTATAGGGCTTATCTTATTTTTTTCTTTTCTATAGCACTTGACATTTAAGATTGTTGCTGTATCTATATAACTAAAAAGTATCAATTACATTTATATCATTTATGTAGATATATATTTTTAGTAGTCAGATATTCAAGATTCCAGGGTTGGGCTATCCAGTGATATTCATTTATGTCTCGATAATTCTAAAAACTAGCAATAGCTATATTTTCGGTACGTATGTATGAGTATGGTACGTGTTAATGCATAAACTATCTTTATTCCAAATTCCACCCAAAACAGGCCATTTCAGAACGGAGAACTAAAAACGACAGCATTTAAAAACATTTGTAGTCTCTCTCTCTCATGGGTATATTTTTTTTTTCAATACAACAAGAGTGGCAAACTAGCATACGGCCCATCTGATGGGAAACGGTTACCGCAGCCTATTTACGCTCACGATACTGAAGTATCACTTGCGTGTTGCTACTCTGTGTTCGGAGAGTTATAGTGTGTTGGCAGCATAATGGGTTTAATCCCTCTGCTTCCAACACAATGTAATAATCCTCCCCCCTCCCCAAGGAGCTCATTACTGGAAACCTTATTCACCGCGTAGGAACACAACACAAAAAATTTTGTTATTTGGCTACGGACTTCTATAAGGTGGAGGTCCTAACCCAGTCGGGCAGCTCCGAATTCGAACGGGAAATCCGTTATGCCCTACCTCTCTTGTGTGTTTCCACGAACCGCTATAAAAAATACTGATATTAACAATGGTGCATAGGAAATAAGATCTTCGACAGTGAAACGTTCTCATTATAGGTGCATGGTGTGAATCTAGGGGCATGCTAATTGACAAGAGGCCTTTGATCATTAGAGGTAGGTATTATTTGCCTGGTGTATTTTAAGCATCGTTAGTTTAATGTGTAATTACCACGCTGACCTACTTCTCCGAGTTAGAGGGACAGCGTTTTGTGTGCAACGAGCATTTTGTATAAAGTTTTGCGGTTTTTTCGAAAGTATTATTTTATCCATTTCAATACATACACACACAGACTCGCGCGCACGCACCCCTAGTAAACCTTGCACACATATTATTTTATAATATATCCTCACGCCTTCCCACAAGGGTCCCCGAAGGGGTAGGCAGAGGTGTATAGGTAATAAATACTCACACACCCACTTTCCGCCAGAGGTATATTTGGTGCCAACGTGTCAGATGGCGAGTCCATCGCCGTTACTCAAGCACGACTATACATACGCCTTTGAATTTCTTCTCAAACGTATGCAGGTTTCCTCTCGATGTTTTCCTTCACCGTAAAGCTCGTGGTGTGACTAATCACTGTACTTAAGTTCAGAAAAACTCATTGGTACAGTCGGGATCGAACTTGCGATCTTTGTGTCGCAGGCAACTGCTCGAACCACTCGGCCACCACGGCTTTTTTCATTATTATTTTATAACATACAATAACATATATATTTATAAGCACTCCGTTGGCATACATAAAATATACTACACAATGCTGTTTGTATACTTTAGGAACACCTATAACTGGCATTGTAATCTAAACGCCTATAATTAAGGTTTCTTATGTATATTAATGAAGCTGTTGGTTCTCTTAATAAACAAAATAAAAATACAAATTTCTTATTATCTGTTTTAGTGTAGGTTAGTGTAAGACTATGTCTTGGGTGAAAATCAGTAGGTACATGATCCTAGTCATATTATAAATGTGTAAGAAAAACTAAAAATGGTTGAACTCGGATGAAATTTGGCACAGACATTGAATATCAGCTGGGCTAACACATGATATGTCATATTCCAGAAAACATTTAGCATGAAATAAATTTTTACGCGGCTGAAACCGCGGTGCGAAACGAGTTCAAGATGGAGAGAGAACTACAATTGAACAAACAGAAGATCAGAGTTATAAGGAACTTGGTGACTTTTTTTTGTTCTATAGGTATATGTCCTTTTGATGGATGATCTTTGGGGCTTTGATGATTTTTTAATGGTCCTTTGATGACCTTAGACGAGGCGCCGGTAGTAGCTGCACCAATTAATCGTTTGAGTATGCCGCTACCGGTAACTTCTAACAAAGCTTGGGCAATTCTTGACACCCTTGATTGAGAGCTTTCGCAAACAGTTTATTGAAAGGTTTAGATGTTTATTTCAGTCAGTTGGAAGACATGCCTAAATTATAGACCGAGTCTCTTATATTATTTCAACAAAGAAATAAATATAAGCCGGTAGGTAGGTTACTCATCACTGAAATGTTTTCAGTGAGCGGGGAATGACCCCGCGGCATCATCATTATTATCACCGGGCACGTAGCAGCGAGCTTTTAGCTATGTAAGGGTTGAGGACCTACTCACTGTGGGTACCTAGAAGCAAAGTACGTGTGTGCTGCGGGAGACTTAATATATTCTAACCCTTTATTGAAACTTAGCCATGCTTCTTATAAAAAAATACTACTACGCCATATAAAAAAGCCGTGGTGGCCGAGTGGTTCGAGCAGTTGCCTGCGACACAAAGATCGCAAGTTCGAATCCCGACTGTACCAATGAGTTTTTCTGAACTTAAGTACAGTGATTAGTCACACCACGAGCTTTACGGTGAAGGAAAACATCGAGAGGAAACCTGCATACGTCTGAGAAGAAATTCAAAGGCGTATGTATAGTCGTGCTTGAGTAACGGCGATGGACTCGCCATCTGTCACGTTGGCACCAAATATACCTCTGGCGGAAAGTAGGTGTGTGGGTATTTATTACCTATACACCTCTGCCTACCCCTTCGGGGACCCTTGTGGGAAGGCGTGAGGATATATATACTACGCCATATTGTAGAAATCCGTACCAATCGGCACAGAAAGGAACCCTAACGGTCGTGTGTCTGTCACACCTCTTGATCTCGCGAACTAAATACATAGGCTATCGTCTTGCAATTTGGCACAGTTTTTGCTTACCCACCAAAGTTCAACGAAATTTTAAATAAAACAAAAAAAGAAATAACTGAAAATAATTTTATTTTCATGATGGAACCTTCGTCGTGGTAAGCACTCGCCCAGTTTTTAGTTGTTTTTGTCTATTAGCCAAATTATTTTCTATGGCACGTTCCGATTTGATTACGATTTTTTATTCTATCAGCTTGTTTACTACCGTAGTTGTTTAAAAATATATCATTTGAAATTAATATATACCTCTGGCAGAAAGTGGGGGTGTGGGTATTACCTATACACCTCTGCCTACCCCTTCGAGGACCCTTGTGGGAAGGCGAAAGGATATATTATTTTTTTATTATTATTAATTTGAAATTTATTCATTTATGACAACCGAAAAATAAGTGTTAGTACCTAGTGTTATCATGTTAGGACTTTATCAAGAGTTTTTCTTCGCATCTAAATCGCTTGGAGTACCTATAGTATACCTACCTAATAAATTTTATTTCCATAAAATATTAATACAAGATGCAGGGTACATTGGAATTGGTTATACATTTTGGTTTTGGTTTGGGCTTCTGCGTCTGAGATAGGCTTAGCCTGTATTTCAGGACACAGTCATCTTCCACTGTTTGAATGTAGGTACGCGAGTCGATTTTACCCCGATTGTAGTTTAGTTTGCAACAAAGAATAGTTGTCCACTCACAAGTACATGCATTCCTTGTTGTTGACACTTACTCCACGCAGGAAGATAATAACACTATCTGACAATACTAAGAAGCGTAATTTTCTGCAATTTTGAGCGGGAAGTCTGTCAAGTACCTACCTCTCTTATGTATTCAAGCAAACTAAATCTAAATGAGATTTGCATCAAACCTCATTTGTGAACAACAACCGAGTTTACGAAATCAGAGATGCGTTCCAGTTTATTTCTATTTCAAAATTATATTTTCCGCATGCTTGACTAAAATAGCGTTACATTTTCATTTAAAATTCATGGAGCCGTGTCGTGTCATTATGACGACACAGCAATAAATAAAGCACACATTGTAAAGGTATTAACGGAGAGAAGATTACATTGTTTATAACGATGCGTAGGCACCTTCACAACATTTATGCCTTTGTATATTACTGCATCCATTGGGAAATAGCCGTTCAGTCGAGACACAATGTTACAGTAATTACATTCATTGTAGCACCACATTACCTGTTCACGGACGAAAGGATTACGCCCCGCGGCTCACATTTGTGTACGCCAATCTGTCAATATTTAAATTATTTCATACTTACTGATGTGCGTTGTGAGGGCATGAACCGTTAACAATTGTGTTGCCCGATTGGGGCAGTAGTTACTTCTGTATTACTTTTGGATAGTAGTTGAAGGTTTCTAAGAATCCACGATGAATGGCGGTGCTGGTATTAGGAGAAGAGCTGGTTGTGTTTGTGTATAAGGGACGGACAAATGAAGCAGTCAGTAAGCTAATCCATCCGAAATAATATGGTCGGAGTCAGCGATTGATACTTTTTCTATGAGAAGCTCCTAAAGATGAGACCAGGCGGGATGTATATTTAATTCGTCCCCATACTAATATATATCATAAATCTCTTTTCACCTGCCGCTGTAAAATCAAACGTAAGCACCCATAGACGCTAACTCACAGGGTAATGAACTGCAATTTATTCTGTAATTCTTTGTTATGTATTCATAATACTTTACAGCACTAAAAGCAGCATTCGGAGGTTATTATTTAAATGTACTGATTTAAGTCGACACTCAATCATGCAATTGTTTTGGTTGCCAATACGGCTTGTTGTAGGAGAAACAGTATGTTAATTAAGATCCGAAGCGCGCAAAGCATTAACGTCGGAAAGGAATCAAATGCGGCTAATAACACTGTAAGTAAAGCGGGCACTCGCGCAGGTTGCTTATATTCGCCGCGGAATTGGGAGAGCAAACATTTTGACAAGCCTGATTTATGTCTTACAGCTCACTTGCAAACACGGCGAATCCATAAACTTCCTCGAAACCACAACAGTATTGCTTATTCCATTGTATCGGGTTGGTAAGTGCCTTGCGTCCGGAATGGTCTAGATATTAATGAAAATATCGATATTTTGCTTGCTTTTGGTGTTACAAGTGTTATCAGACAGATAACCGCTTACTATCAAGAGGTTCACATGACTATTTACCATCTGAATGGTATAAAACACTCGTATGATTTCTAGTGTATCAACTCTATCTATCTAGAGAAAATCAACATTCAGTAATATTGTAATATACATTTCTGATTTTTCATTAGGTGTTGAAAACCTGCATTTTCTGTTTCTCCTCACATACACATTGCGTTGTTTACAATTTGTTTTACCTATCTTTCAATACATTACTTTATTTTCACGTTTTCTTACAAGGACCTCCGACGAGGTAGGCGATTCTGTGGAGTCCCCTTTACATACAACTTAAAATTTCTAAAACTTATGCAGGATCCCCTCGATCTTTTTCTTCACCCTAAAGCTCGTGGTGTGACAAATCACTGCACTAAGATTCAGAAAAACGTATAGTTTAACATCCTTTAAACACCTTCTATTTTACTAACCGCCGGTTTCTGGTACAATTTTAGCACGATGAATTAGTCAACCGATTGTCACAATAACAATTTGTTAACAATCTGTCATCGAGCTTTGAGTTTCTAGAACGCAAATCATCGAAAAATTAACTAATCTACTGTTGACAGCCGAATTATTTTTTAAAGTATGTCTATTTCCCTCTAGCTTATAGCTTCGTCTTTGTCTTGCAATGTCAAAGTATTCCCGCCGGGAGCTGAAGTTTCGTTAGTTGGACAAAAGTTTGATTTGTTGTTGTTTATCTTGTTTGTTTAGGTACTTCAGTTATCGTGTGATAAACAATAACAAATAAAGTGTAAATGTTAAAATGCCGCCGCTGTCGCGTAAAAATTACACAGAACGCGATCTATCTACTTATATTTTATTCTAATACTTATATTATATAATTTATAGTAATTCAACATATAGGTAGGTTCCCGACAGGGCTGATTATGATGATTTGAAACTTGACAATTTCTAATATTTTTGCTATTATTAAAAGATTATTTCGATTTCTGTAACTTTACACACTTATGTCTTAGGGTTTGTCTTAAGAGATTCATATTAAAAAAATATCAGATTAAAAATCAAATAAAATTATATGAATAAAAAAATAACCAATTCAAAATTAAAAATCAAAGGCAATGTTCTATAAAAATTTCAACGTAAGGAATTAGGAAACCAAATAGCATTATTGATACAAATTAAGTTTTATATTAATTTTGCTATAAAAAACGATAAATAAAAATCGATTATTTTGTAACATCCCTATATCCTATTAAATCCGCTTAGAAATTGGAGTTAAAATCGGAATACTTGCGTTAACACGTCGATAATTCCTCGATAATCTACAATTAAAAATTGTATGTCAACAATCTGTTAACAAAGAGAAAATGCGTTCAGAAACTCAAAATGGCTCCAATCGGCAATTGATTTGGGATTTGACATACCGTTGACAAACTGCCAACAGTTTGTCAGTTGAAGCTTCTTGCAACCCAAACTACGTCTAATTAGAGATTAACAATCTGTCACGTAATTTGATGGATAGAAATGCGTACGAGAAACCGGCTGTAAGTGCGATATCTCGAGATTACAGTATCTTGGCGAACCCCTCTTCGTATGAAATAAGAGGTTTATTGAAATCTAATAGCTTTTACCTACATTCAGGTGACCTTACGGAGTGGCATAGTCGCTGTGCGACCAAACTCCTTAAATAAAGAGAAGAGAAAAAAGTCATCGCTGTCTATAATCTCAGTTGTGTTGCGATCACTAGGCAACTAGCCGCCTTACCCCGCCACCTAAGGCGCGGCCAACTAGTTCCGCGCGGACTATAGTAAAGTTCGTGTGTGAGAGGTGTTCCACTTTGGAGGGTATGTTAACCCTCAAAAACTGCCGCATTATATTAATAGGATTTAAACGCGGATGAAACCGCGGGCATACGTAGTTAATCGTAGATTGACTAGAAGTTTTGAAACGATTTCCTTTACGTAAACGTAAACAGTAAATAATAGTTTAGCCAATTTGTTAATCGTGAATGTATACGATGGGAAATTTGCTCATATATCTACATAATATCATTTAAGAGTAATACCGCGAGAATTAATCATAGATACGTCATCGGCGATGGAGTTGTGGGTTTCCTCACGCGTTGCACGATACCTACGAGCGAGTTCGGGATTAGAGGATGTTTCCAGCTGGATTAATAAAAGCGGCCAACTCTGTTTAGTCTATTCATTGTTCCGGCGATTCGCTACAGAAAATTCATTAGTCAAAACAGCACGAGGCAGAACAAACACGCTGCAATTTGAATTGTTCCCGAAATAGCATTAGACAAAAATTCACTGTAAAACTTGCACGTACCTAATGGCGTAATAATCGTGTAATTCGTAATTAGAGTAATTAAACAATATTTAAACGAATTAATTCGCTAGTAATGCGCTATAATGTTCTAAGAAAAACGGAAAATTAAATTTCGCGTAATATTCAATATGAATTGGGTCGCACTGAATAAAATGCTGTTATCTTAAATTTCCCATCTAGACCAAACTAATCACTGGAACACTTAAATTAGTGTACAGTGGTTTTGTGTAATGGTTATATTTAATACCTTCACACCTTAACATTAGAGTTCTCAACTGGGTAAGTAAAGGTGTAACTAAAGAGTCAGACTTGCAAACAAAAGAAAACAAGTAAGCGTCTCGTAAGAGAATTCGTATATTGGTTATTGAATAATTACATCGTAGGTACGTTCCATATTCCAAATTTGAATTTCGCACCATAACCAGTCAATGGTACGTGCCAGTCTTACTTCTTAATATTGTCTATGGTATCCATAACAACAGTACAACAATAAAGTATTTTCATCTTTTACTTGGTTGATGTCTTCCTTCACTGTAAAGCTCGGGTTGCGATAAGAATAATCACTATACCTTATATAAATCTATGTATGTGCACTTATTGACTTTATATACTTCTTTCCCAAAAGGGGTATGCAGAGGTATAAAACACCATCTTTTCGGAGATATAATAACATTCGTAAGAATACCCAACATGACAGCGATTCCATCACCGTTTCTCAAGCTCGACTAGGTATACATACTTACTTTCAATTTCCTCTCAAAAGTTTCACAATACTTATGCGTACTTTATTATAATAACACTGTTAATTATAAGTAGATATAACAAGTGTAATGGCCGGTACAGATTGTAATGCCAAGAGGCATGCGTTCATTGCAATAATAAACAATTTTGGAACACTTCAACAATTTTTCTTTGCAACAATAAATTAAATTTTTGAAAGCAAGGAAAAGTTAAATTTTCCCTGAACACAAACGTGTTAACAGCATTATACGTGGCTAACGGCGAAAACTGTTTACATACCCCCAAAGGTTAACATTAAACTCAGAATTCATAATTGGACATGTAACATGGATAAATATTGTAATTGTGATCATTTAACTCGCGCAAAAGCTATTAAATATCTTGGCGTGCATATTGATGAAAATCTCTCATTTAAAGTACATATCAGTGTTCTTTCTGCCAGAATTAGAAGAGTAATAAATGTTATGCGTAATTTACGAAATGTTGCAAGTATTGAAACTCTTACTGCTGTGTATTATGCGCTTTGTCAATCTCTAATAGTGTATTGTATAACATGCTGGGGAAGCGCCAGTAAAACACTTTTGATTATGGCTGAAAGAGCACAGCGATCTGTTTTAAAAGTCATGCTTCATAAGCCCTACAGATACTCATCCACAGACTTGTATAGTGATGCTGGAGTGCTAACTATACGACAACTTTTCATTTTAAAAACCTCCCTTCTCGCCCATAAAACTGCTTTACGTTCTTGTAACTACGACACGCTGGCAAATCGAAGAGTCTATAGGCTACCAACCCCATCTGTCAATACTAGATTCGCGCAACGTTTTGGCGATTGTATTCGAACTCGTATATACAATAGAGTTGTCAAGTATTGCGATATTAAAAACGAAACGATACATAAAGCTAAAGGTCTATTAGTGAAATGGCTATCTTCACTAAACTATAATCAAACTGAGGATATTTTAAATACACATCGTTAGACCTAACTCTTTCAACTTGATTTACTAATTATTTAATTAAATTGTGGTATTTATATTTATGTCCTTTTTTGTATATTTTATATATTATACATCTAAGTAAATTATATAACAATTAGATTTTACTAACTATTTATCAATTATGTAAAATAAAATAAACGGCTCAATTACTTTTAAGACCCTTGTTACTGGCCGCTACTGAATAAATGTTGTATATTCATTGCATCGGTTTCCTCGATACAGGCTTTGCCTAGTGAGGAAACCAAAAGATATTGTGTTTTAAATAAGTCAGGCTCTCTGCAAGATTGTGAATATATGTTATGTTTAATGTGTTATTATGTTTTTGCAGTAATTAAATACTTTTTTTTTTTTTTTTTTTTTTTATACATCATAGTTTAATATTCGTGTGTAATTTAGCTTGTATCTTGATAAACTAATGTTCTGCGACTTTAGACAGCATCTAGAAAGACTTCCGTAGTTAATGTCATTGCAATACGTCGGATAACGTGAACGCTAACAAAAAAGGATGTTGTCTTGATCGCTTACAAGTAAATCAGTGACAAAGGCCGTGATAGAAACAAAGTAAGTTAGTGTGACATAATATCTCCTCTTTTGTATATATGTATTTAGGAAAATATGTTGTCAGGGAAACGACATTAAAGTGAGAATTATTTATTTCACTTTAATGCAACTTCAACACTTGTGGGCAATAAATGAAACCATTATATGAGGTAGCAATTCTTTTTCTTAGATTCTGATTAACGCTTAACACATTCTTAAGGTCTATAAAGCTATTTAACGAATATATTCATATATTACTTTGCATATACAAAACAAAATACACGATTATCAAGGTAACTAGCATTAGCTAAGCAATCGACTTTACTTTCTTGTGAAACAGATATATCACAAAGCTTCCTGTTATTAAGGCGCCGCTCCTGAAACAATGAACTGCTTTGATGAACTGAAAAAAGTTTAACGGTATCTAAGCGGTATCTTAGGCCAGCTAAATAAATTAAGCCATTTTCAAGCTATATGTGGTGTGGGAGAAGGATGGAGAATATCAGCTGGACGAAGAGGGTAAAAGACGAAAGAAGAAGAAAGTAAAGTGCTCAAAAGGGTCGACGAACCAAGAGCTACTGCTAAAGACAGTCGAGAAAAGGTGGTAAATTGGCCATCTTATACGAAATTACAGCTTCTTTGAGAATATTTAGAGCGCCAGTTCTCTCTATACTGGTAAGCAAACACTTACGGAATAACATTGGCATAAAGGGATTACTCTCAACCGATTAGCATGTATGAACAGACGTAGTACTGAAGTCTAGTGAGAACTGGTGCTATTCTCTCTCTACTTACCCCTATTATGTATGGGAGTTTGTTTGTTTGATAGCGTTAATATTAGGAACTATAAGTAGGTTTTGTCGGTCGGTCTTTTGATCGATGATACGTATGTCAATCCAAACAACAAACTGAATTAAAACTTTTAATGAAATTTTGAGCTTTCAGCCTTCGCTTGCGTGACATCGAGGGTCAACCTACGGACGCAAACAGCGTCAATCACCAAATATTCGTATCTGTGTATACAAATATCTTTATGATGCCGCTGCTGGGATATAACTAAGCCGATTCGAAATAACATGCGCTGTTTATTTATCATCTAACGCGAATCATATCTATATATCATAGCGTTATGGCCGTGTAGCTCCACCTTTATACCAACTATTTATATATAGACATTTTATTCGATTACACAGGATGTCTAAAAACACTTCTCTTCTGGAGTTTATAGGTTGGGTTGTGAATTTATCTTCATGAAGATGCAATAAAAGAAATAGCTCAGAAAAAGTTTGCATTATTGAAGGTCCATAATTCTCACTTCGAAATAAAGTTCTATAGGAGCTTATCAAAAGTAATTTCTAAGATAATGAAACGTAGGTAGATTCTACATGTATAACTTAACGTTTTTATGCGAAAATAGGGTAAAAAATTGTCAACATATTTTTTACCTTGATATTATTTGTTTCGTATATGCCATAAAAACTGGTCCATTTTCTAAGACAATCTTTATATAGATTGTATAAGAAGCTGGGGAGTTGGTTTCGAGAATGTGTGGAAGAAGACCACGTTCCAACTACCTAGATCAGATCGTTCAGACACTCAAAGATGGGAACGTCAGGCGAAACCTTCGAGCAAGTATGTAGAGGCTGATGTATTGGATGAAGCGATAGAGGTCTGAAGTCTGGAGGGAACTGGCGCTACTCTCCGTACCGTAACTACCCGGTGAGGGCCTTGGCGTGATATGTATGTTTTTAAAATTAAGTTTCGTAGCCTATTTTTTTTTAACGCACCGAGCTCTCACCCTTCGTTTACTATTCTCTGCTGCTGAGTATTAAGCTTACAATTCACGCCTAGGCTGCTGAACAGATTTAGATGCGATTTTGAATAGAGATAGCTTGAAGAGATAAGCAAACCTCAATCCATTGTAGAAAATACGTACCACATCGCGACTCGGCCCACTAGAGAGTGTTTGTACACCGTCACTCTGTACTCTGGACTCTCTTTGAAATTTTTCAGTATCTTATCTACCCTGAAATATATAACAAAGCCAATTACACGATATACTTACAGGAAGTAACCGAATTAAGGAAATAATTTACATACATACATATCATCACGCCAAGTCCCTAACGGGGCAGGCAGAGAGTATAGAGCGCCAGTTCTCTCTAGACTTACATACCTCTT
This sequence comes from Drepana falcataria, assembly GCA_945859725.1. Classification (NCBI taxonomy): domain Eukaryota; kingdom Metazoa; phylum Arthropoda; class Insecta; order Lepidoptera; family Drepanidae; genus Drepana; species Drepana falcataria. The sequence goes on from OX243925.1 coordinate 3,364,039, forward strand.
TCGCTTCGTCCACATTCATCAGTCTCTTCATACATGCTCGTCGGTTTCGAGTACTCTTTAACGTTCCCGTCCTTGAGAGTCCGATCGATTTGATCCAGGTAGTTGGAACGTTATACGTACGAAATAATTTGATTTGTACTAATATTTTCTAACAATTCTAATTTCCGCAATGAAGAGATTCGCAAATCAACTGGCGTGAAAGAGGGCGTGATTGTAAAGATGAAGAAAGGCATGTTACGTTGGTTTGGACACATAGAAAGGATGAGTGAAGAAAGATTGACGAAACAGATATACAAAGCAAAAGTGTGTGCAAGAAGAGGCAGAGGAAGGCCACGTTCCAACTACCTGGATCAAATCGATCGGACTCTCAAGGACGGGAACGTTAAGAGTACTCGAAACCGACGAGCATGTATGAAGAGACTGATGAATGTGGACGAAGCGAAAGAGGTATGTAAGTCTAGAGAGAACTGGCGCTCTATACTCTCTGCCTACCCCGTTAGGGACTTGGCGTGATGATATGTATGTATGTATTTTCTAACTATACTTTCCTACTCATTTTGCTACCGAGTAATGTTGCATTTCTGCTTTGACTAAATCCACGTGGAAATACTGTGCTGGCAGGAGCGGGATCAATCCGGCATTCCACGATAAGGTTGGCAACGCGCAAGCACTACCCTTTGGTGTTGCAAACGTCCATAGGCAGAGGTGATCGCTTACCACAGTTACAACATAACATATCATCAGGCGGACAACATACTCGTCACCTTACTAGAATGAAAAACCGACGATATTGTGTGATTCGTTGTGTCTTACGTGTACTGGGAATTGGCTGCAATAAGGGCTGTTTTTCTACCACAAGCCTTTACGTCTATCGAACCGAAGCTCGCGAGGGTCGACGCTACCTTGAACAAATAAAGAGTTACGTACAATTGTGGCGTACTTGTATAATACATATATTCTTAAGGAAATTTTACTTAAAAAAAATTGCCGTAAGTGGTTGACATGCAGCGATGACAGCAGAAAACATATATCTTGCATAATTGAGCACCTCATCCTTTTTGGAGCTCTGAAATTGTGGCGTAACGACACACGGACAAGTGGCGACACGCTCCGGGATGTGTTCTATAAATACCGCAACCTTAAATTAACCTTGACAGTCCCATGAGAAATGGCTATTTGCAAATCGGAGAAATCAAACACCGGACCGGTAAAAAAAATGGTCTGATGTAAAAATAAACATTTTTCCGCTTGTGACACTCGAGCATTATCAATGTTTTAACTAGCAACGGGGAATATGTGCAGGAGCGATGCGCGTGTGGGAGTCGACGCTGGCGCCCGGCCAGCAGACACAGTGTCGCACGGCGCCTAGATGGAAAACGCGCCGACACCGCCAGCTGTGACACTTATTACTACCATAACTGTTCGCTAACATATAGCCCCTAATTTTGGTGACGGCGAGTCGACTCGGCTCGTGTACGTATTGAACGTCAAAAATAGCATTGTTTTCTGTTACGCAACATCGCCTGTAGTCATCGGTGCTTGTTGATCGAGACACCTTAAACATATTCCCACTTCCTCACGGCAGTAGGCCGCTATGAGGTTGGTCAAACAATATACCTACATATTGATTCTGGCGCGGCACAGAGAAATATGACAGTTTCAGACAAAGAGCCGACGTTTAACAGATGCTGTATGAGTAACGACCGATCAAATGTACGCAAATATTTCAGCTACATACCAGTCACGTGGTGAACATGAAATTCGGAGAGAATACCTACAGACTATTTCGAGGATAGACTATATACTACGTACGTAGTCAGTAAATTATATTTCACCAATATAAATTTGTTAATCATAGCCGTGTTGGCCAATTGGTTCGAGTAGTTGCCTGTAAAAAATTGCAAGATCCTACCCCCCCCCCGTAGCAATGTTTCAGCCCAGTTTTAAACACACCAAGTAATATTAGGTGAAGGAAAACATCGAGAGGAAACCTGCATACGCTTACATTGTGTTGGTAGCAGAGGGATTAAACCCATTATGCTGCCAACACACTATAACTCTCCGAAAACACAGAGTGGCAACGCGCAAGTGATACTTCGGTATCGTGAGCGTAAATAGGCTACGGTAACCGTTTCCCATCAGGTGGGCCGTATGCTTGTTTGCCACTCTTGTTGTATAAAAAAAAAATTTCAAAGAAGAATGTAAAGTCGCGTCCAGAAACGGCGATAGACTCGCTGTCTATCATCAAGCACGTAAATAAATATATCTTCGGCGAAAAGGTGTGTGCCCTGTCCTTAGAGGACTTTTGAAGTAAGGCGTGAAGACAGTAAGTCGGAATTTTTGCACCAGAAAATCTGTATTGTATGAAGAATATTAGTGCCTTAAGCGCCATTGGTTATATGCGCGTACTGACCTCTGTCGTCGGAAATAGGAAAAAGTGTCATAAAATTACGATAATAAGTTTTATTATCCAGTCACCGTCACTTTATGAGTTCGTTAAACCGTGGGACATACATGTTACTGTTACGTATGCGTGTCCTCACGAGTTACGTGTTGCGTGCAATAATAAACCGTGTTTTATGGCTGTAGAAGCACGTTTTGGTTGCACTGAGTCTTTTTTCAACTGCTAATATTAGAAATGTGAAAGTTGTGTGTGTTTGTTACTCAACTAAGCCAGAATGTCTCAACGAAATTGGATGAAACGTGGCAAAGAGATTATTAGCTGGATTGACCCGTAGGATAACGAACTTTACGCAGGGTACAGGGTATAACGATGCCTATGAAACGCAGCAGGTTTCCATGATTAAATTGCTAAATCAATATAATGAGAGTTGCTTATATTTATCTACTAGCTTATGCCCGCGGCTTCGCCCGCGTGAGTTCGAAAAGTAGCTGTGGAATTTTTCCTGCTAGAATCGGTTCAGCCGCTATGCCGTGAAAGAGCACCATACTTTATAATATTAGAACTTTGAATTTTTCAGGATAAAAAAAAAATCGGTTCAGCCGTTGGCCGTGAAAGAACCGCAAACATCCAAACTTACAAACTTTCACATTTATAATATTAGTAAGATTGGTATTCCAATAATTCAGCGCAGTTGGAGTCGCTGGCAAGAGCTAGTAGATAATAATGGTGATATTACCTTGCCAATATTGATGGCACGCTCATTTAGTGATTTTATATGCAGCAACCCTGGTCGGTGGCTCGGCGGGTCTCTATCCACAACATTCTAAAAAAAAACAATATAAGCAAAAGAAAATATTGACCAATAACTTACATCGCCTATACTTTTTTAGCATAGTTTTAAAATAGATTATTAGGAAAGATGATGCTAACTGATTATACATGAATCAATTTACACATAAATGTGAATATATATAATATTTCATCACATAAATAATTCGGAACAAGTAATTAAGCAAAATAAAAAAAGAGCGGCAAACTCAAATGTTTTTGTTATGTCAATTTAATGTAATTGACACATGCATAAAAATAAAAATAAAAACAAATTCTTTTTATTTCACATAGGCCCAGGTGGGCACTTATAAAACGTCGAAAAAGAAGCACGGTTCGGGTTGGTGGCTTCCATGGAGAAGAATCGGCCAACCGTATGAGTTAAGCCATTAGCTTAGCAAAAGAGGTCTGTAAGTCTAGACCGAGCTGGCGCTCTACTCTCTTTGCCTACACCTTGTGGGACACAGCGTGGTGATAGTATGTATTATGAGGTTAACGTAAAAAAAGGTTATAATACCATATAAGGCACAGCACCTCGAATGACGTTGATTTTGTTGCAATAAGGCGCGAGGGCGGACAGCTTTTCAGTGGGTCCCACGGGGCGATACTTGCCGCTGTTCTCGCACGCCGCCCAGTGGCCCAGCCTTACGAAGCAGTATCCTAAATTGGAATGTTATTGTAATAAAGATAAAGTTAATTACTTTTGCCTACCCCTTGTGGGAAGGCGTGAGGATATATTATTATTACATACATTTATTAAAATTTGCATGTTATAAAAACAATATTTATCAATTTAATTTAATAATTACTCTTCTATGGTTGGTCTAATTGGTGGTATTGGTATGGCATGCCGTGTTTATTACTGAATTAATAAAGAAGGATATGTATACTAATTTGCATTAGATAGATCGTTGTGGAAATCATCAAGGAAGGGAGACAAGGCGTATATATATATATATATCATCACGCAACAACCAATAAGAGCGGAGCTTAAGAGATAATGACAAATGTTTGAACAAACTAGGAAAAAATGCTTTAATACAGACAAAATATATATATTAGGGCTCCCACACATAAACACGATACGACGTCGCGTCGTACAACGATGCGGCGTCGTAACGTGTCGATGCACGATACGACGTCGTGACGTTAGAAACTCACGATGCAATCCTGCGCAGTTGTTATTCAAAATTCATCTTTAGGTCTTTCCTAAAAGGCATCTTTAATCATTTAGTTATATGCCAAAAAGTAATGCATCACAGTTAAAAATGAATGTAATTATATATCTAACGCCTGTTACGTGAAAATCAGTTTGGCGATCAAATACGTAGGTACCATGTTTCTCAACTTCGTCCTCGTTCCTAAGTAATGATCAACTGTACCTAAAGATGAATTTTGAATAACAACTGCGCAGGATTGCATCGTGGGTTTCTAACGTCACGACGCCGCATCGTTGTACGACGCGACGTCGTATCGTGTTTATGTGTGGGAGCCCTTACTTAGGTGAATACGCAGGGCATAGTAAGCTAGTAATAAAAAAACGACCGATGAGCTATGGATGGCGAGATTGCCAACAATTTAATTGTGAGACTAATTGTAAGGCAAACGTCCGTCCCACCGCATGGTCTGCATTAGGCGGTGATTATCTTTGGGTGTATCGCTGGGTAGCCGGGAATGGCGTCAGAATAATACAGACATATTAGAATTCTCAAAGGGACCCTCTATGTATTAGATATTTATCCCAAGCCTACATAAAGAACAGGTCCCGAGAATTTAAGAGAAACAATAACAATAATATATTATATGATTATCACAAGCGAGCGTTTGAAACAGCCTTGTGGCATCTGATTGGATCCAATCTAACAAGTAGTCCAATAGGGGCTTCAAATTTATCATAATATTCTCTGTTGTATATACTGTGAGCGTCTACCTGAGCAGAAGGAATCCCACCCGGCCTCGTGGTAAGTCTGCTTTACGTCGAATGGCGAGCTCAACTGGATCAGATTAACTCCCTTTTGTAATTTCTTGCATTTACCTTCTGAGAAGAATTCGTACAAGCTGCAAGAACATCGATTACTAGTGAACTTGTAAACAAAACAATTAATAAATCATTGCTATAAAATTATGAACAGGCGCAAGGTATCATAAAACAAACATAAGATGATAAGATTGTTACGATTTCTCATCCAGCCTTCCCACAAGGATCCCCGAAAGGGTAGGCAGAGGTGTATAAGTAATAGCCATACACCCACATTCCGCCAGAGATATATTTTAGGTGCCAACGTGACAGATGGCAAGTCCATCGCCGTTACTCAGGCACGACTATACGTACGTCTTTGCAAACCTGCATACGCTTCTCAGACATATGCAGGCTTCCTCTCGATGTTTTCCTTCACCGTAAAGCTCGTGGTGTGACTAATCACTGTACTTAAGTTCAGAAAAACTCTTTGTTCTTCTATAGTCGGGATTCGAACTTGCGATTTGTGTCGCAGACAAACTCGGCCACCACGAGAATAGAGCACCAGTTTTCTCCAGACTTACACACTACTTGTAATTATCTGAATATGAATATCAATATGAATTTGCGCAATCCCTGTTAAGATTAACATAAAATATAATCTTACTCTTGCAGTGCGTTCGACTTCCAAACATCATCAAAGCTGAGTTTCTTTGCCATTTGATGCGATATATACTTTGTGTCAAATATTTTTGGGAATATATTATTAATATTTTTCTTAAATTTCGTATAGTTATCAGGCAATGGTCCTATGAATTGGCTGTGCAGTAGAACAATGTCCAAAAACATATTATGTCCAACTATTGGTTTCTGATATGTTTCGAGTAGGGCAATTATCTGCGAGAATCCCAGTAAATGACTTAGTAAATTGTCTTCTAGTACTGCCATGGGGGCACTGTTGGCGCCTTCAACATGTTTGCTTCTATAAATAAGGACCTGGAACAGAGAAGCAGTCAATAAGAGCTGTGCTGACCAAAGGATTATGCATCGTTGTAATTGCTGCTAGGTCTGTATCAATTCATGGTTGGTACTTTACCAATGCGGCATTGATATCCCTGATACTAAATGTCAATTGCTTTTTGGTATCATTTGAAAATAAGTATAAATAATTACTAAACTATTTTTACATACACACATCACTGCGGCTAATTCTCCACGGAGTAGGCCAAAGGACTATATATTCATTGCAGAGTTACTGACCTCTTTTAATTCATTCACACTCATCAATAACTTCATACATGTTCGCAGGCCTCTACACAGTTTTGGCATGACGAGCATGTATGAAGAGACTGATGAATGTGTACGAAGCAAAAGAGATATATAAGTCTAGGTATATAAGCTCTATACTCTCTGCCTAGCCCGTTAGGGACTAGGCGTGATGATATGTGTGTATGTATGTATAATCTTATTAATTTGTGATATCCAATAGAACAGGTAAAAACCAATTACCTTTTTACTATTACCTAAGCTATCTGTAGTAAGAACATTTGGGAAGCGAAATCGCACTTCATTATGGATTAGGTACCGTAGTATAGGGCTCTCAACATCCAAATACATTGTTTCTTCTTCACTGGTAGTTAACCATCTGGAATGAAAATTTGAAATATACTGTAAAAACAAGCTTAAAGTATGAATGCACTTTACATGGCTTCCAGCAAGGTTTAAATTCCTCACGCCTTCTCACAAGGGTCCCCGAAGGGGTAGTCAAATGTGTATTGGCAACTGCTCAAACCACTCAGCCACCACAGCTTTTTTTTTTTAAGTTTTGAATCAATTTTAGTATATTTCTAGCTAGCTTTGCTTGCAAGAATAAAAAGAAACCTAGATGAAATTGGGACTACTGGGTCTACATGCGAATCTAAATAATTCAGTTACCTTAAATACAAAGCTAGGACCCACAGTTTGCAGGTTTCGTATTGGGCACAAAGCAAATTATATGCTCAATGTCATCATCAGTAGGTAGGTTGACACAGTATAAATGCTATTGACAAAGGTGCTTACTTTGAAACCTCGGAACAATACTTCTGGAGCTGCTTTTCGTCATCCATATCCAGCACCCGTGTGAGATCATTAAACAATGTCTTATCTTGCAGGTGTTTACGTACGTTCAGTTCTTCTGCTTTGCTTAGGTATGGAAGACCTTCATATGTGAACTGAAACATAATTTATTTTGTGTTGCAGAATTTCAGATTAACTAACTATGAATTCTTGCTACACTAAGGGTATAACTAGCATATTGCCAACCCTGCGAGACTCTCCACACTCTTCATCATTTATATTACCTTATTGAAATCAAAGTTGTGCTTTCGTAGGAACTTCAATGTTGATGCTTGAAAAATAAAGGACTGATCTACATCACTAAATACTTGTGGGCAGAGATGGAAGGTATATCCTGTGGCTACATACATGTCCATATCCCGTTCATATCTGAACACAGTCAGGCCTACTTGTGTCATTATCATGTTGCTAACTTCTGTCTTAATTTTATCATACCTTTCTTCATTTGTGTCAAATAACCTGAAATAAAAGAGAGGTAGAGGCATTTAATGCAATTAACTTATTGTAAGTATTTATTGCAATGTTAATGCTTTTAAATCAAATCGAGACAAACTATAATGTTATAAAACCGAATATCGTAATGTTTCATTATAAATAAATCAACAACTTTACTTAAATACTATAATATTATTGATTTGGATTTAAGGCAGACTCGTGAAAAGTCCCCTGGACAAAAAAAGTGACGCTGGAATGCCAGCCAGTTCCCTCACAAAGACTATTAATTTTATTATAAGAAATTACCATCTCGACTCTCAAAAAAAAAAAATACCGCGAAAAAATATTTGCTCTAAACTTTTATCTTGAGCTTTAATGCTAAGAAGTAAACAACTGACAAAATGAAGTACAAAAATATTATACCTATGTTTGAAACATTCTCCTGATAAAATCGCAGTAAATTCCGCGTCGAAGGCTACAAAACATGAGCTTTTCAAATCCTTGGTTATGTTGTCGAGTTGATCGTCAAAATTTTTCTTCGTTATTTCCATATTGATGTGATAATATTCCTATTCGATCTATTAATTAGAGAAATATCTTTATAGAAGGTATATTTGTATAAACATTCATGCATTAGATAAACTAACATTCGAATATTTCACGACTGTTGTTCAATCTAAATAATCTATGTCAAAATTATTATTTGACACTGACATAATTTGACATCGTAAGAAGTATTAAAAATCGTGACTGAAAAACTTTCTACATCTACTTCTAATAATCTTAATAATGGCGTCGAGGACATGGTCTAGATGATAATAATAAAGTTAGGAATTTTTGCATATATACAGGCTTTATTTACTTAGTTAACGTGCACAGATAAGTAACGATAATTGATGAGTAAGTAATTTTTTTTTAATTTTCTGGCATTTGAATAAATAAATTACAAATATTTTAAAATAAAAAAAATTATGACCCATAAAAAGACAGGGTTTGTAACTTAACATACCTAATAAAATCAATTTCTGATTCCTTTGTAATGGTATGCCAATAGCGAGAATACCTTGATGTGTACTGAACTACATATGTGCTAGCAGAGATAGGACCTATTATGCTAATAACCTTCCATCCAAAAGCCGACGGTGTGCAAGTGAAAAGAGATAATAAAATTGTTTATATACGAAAGAATATCAACATAAAAGCAATTCATACATCTACATATTCCTAAGTAGTATTTTTAGTACAACTTTCACCCATGTGAAGCTGGGCGGGACAGCTAGTATATATATATATTTAGAAAGGTTTTTAGTGGTTTATATAAGTACCTACATAATATTCGCGTCTTGAAAAAAGGCCAGATCAAGAGTATCCTAAACCGAAGAGCATGTATGAAGGTAATAATGAAAGTGGACGAAGCAAAACAAGTATGTAAGGATCGTAGCAAGTGGAAAGAAGTGGTCTCTGCCTACTCCTACGGGAAAGAGGCGTGATTATATGTATGTACGTATGTATAATATTGATATATGACCTATGCTATGGGAATACATAAAAATCACTGTAAAAAACATGTTTCTTTCGAGTGACAAAACATTTTAAGCAAATCGGTGCCTATATATGTATATATAAAATGAGATTTCGTAACATTGGTTTATTGGGTTATGACATTACAATGGCGCGCAGAGCTGCGGCGTGGGTAAATAGCAATCCGGAGATTAATAACAGTTGCACAATATGACGTTATACAACGGAGAGAGTCACAGGCTCGCCAATCTACTTCCGAATTGGAACTCTGCAGGCGTGGTGCACCTCGATGTTGCAACTGCAAAGGCTGACTACCAGTCACCAGTCGCCACTTGTTGGTGAGCTCGCGTAGTCGCGCGCCGGCGGTTCAACTGCCCCTTCACTAAACTCGCAATACACAACCGGTTTCCCAAAACATGTGATCAGTGTCTTCAATATATTGACAACGGATTAATTAAATAGTTCCTCAAAATGGAAGCTGAAAAGAGTGCAACCGAGCCAGAGAGTGCTAAGTTCAAGAGGCCCAATTATATGCTGATGTCCTTGCAACGCATCCTTATACTCTCGGTTATTTTTGCCGGAGTTATTGTTGTTGTATATTACACGCCGATGCCAGGTACTAAAGCACGGTCGCGGAGCAGGAAGAATTTCGTACAATGACCTATTATTACCCATCTCTGTCACTCCCGCGTAAATATAATGCGTCTCGCTCGCACAGATGCAAGGTCATTGCATCTGTGCGAGCGAGACGCATTATATTTACGCGGGAGTGACAGAGATGGGTAGAGACAGGTCATTGTACGAAATTCTTCCTGCTCCGCGACCGTGCTTTAACTTATATTACAGGATATGGCCATAGACAAATTAAAGCGACATCGAAACTTTTTTATAAACGTATACATTTTTGATACAAATAAACAAAAAAGTCATTATAGTGTGGAAATGGAAACATAATCGAATATGATATACCAATAAACAATTGTTAGTATTATCTATTAATCTAGGTATTAGAGAGTTTTGGTTATTCCTTCATATGAAAACTAGCATATGGTCTGATGGTATGCGGTTACCACTGCATATTTATGTATGCGTAGGGATATGGGATTAGGAATATCACCGTCACACAAAAAAAATATATTTGTTCTAAGGTTCTTAATTCGATTCGACTACCCCTTTTTCTTTTCAGAGGCATACTTCGAGAATTGTGATCGCGAGTGCCATGAACTGGACTGGCCAATGATATGTCGCGTTAAACTAGTCATCGAGGTCTACAAGACACTTAGCAAGTAAGTAAAATCGTTTTATTGTCATACTTGTATTTGCTGAAAACTATTTCGTTAGGTATATTTTATTCAAACTTCCTGCTCTATGGAATGTATGTCATGCGCAATGCTAACAAAGTCAAGTACCATGCATAATTGCTAAAGACTAGGCACTTAAATAACTTTTTTGTTTGTCAGGTCCTGCGCTAGTTGCACAGAAAAGGAGGGTGGTGAATGTCCCCAAACTTGCATATCAGCTGATGGCCGCGAGCGCGGCGTGCTGGTAGCCAACAGAGCTCTGCCGGCACCAACTCTACACGTGTGTCACAATGACATCCTTGTGGTCGACGTGGTACATCGCGCCCCTGCACATGCTCTTTCCATACATTGGCGTGGCCAGCCGCAGAGGGAAACACCTTTCATGGACGGAGCACCCATGCTGACTCAATGTCCACAACCAGCATACACAACGTTTCAGTACAAATTCCGAGCGTCCGCCGCAGGCACACACATGTATCACGCTCATTCAGCGGCTGATGCAGCGGATGGGCTTGCTGGAACACTTGTTGTGCGACAATCTCCTCGCCTCGATCCTATCCGGAAGCTGTACGATGTAGACTCCAGCGAACATACTATATTCATATCCGAGTGGGGTCACTCAATGGGGCCTTTAGCTGGTATCATGTCCAAGGTTCTCAACGCAGAATCTCTCCTTATAAATGGAAAGGGGCACTCGGAGGAAGCACCCGACGCTCCTATATCTAAATTTTACGTGGAATATGGAAATAAATATAGATTCCGTTTAGCGTACGGCGGTGGTTCGAAAAGTTGTTCCATTAAAATGTCTATCGAGAAACATGCACTCAAACTAGTAGCTCTAGATGGAAATGGAATTGAGGCGGAACTTGTAAACTCGATTGAAATGGGAAGGGGGGAACGTGCCGATTTTATATTAGATGCTAAAATGTTGCCCGGGGTGTATAAAATTAATGTAGTGGCGGACAAATCTTGTCAGAACAACTTGAAGGGTGTCGCCGAGTTGGTGTATAAGGAGGACAAAGTGTTACACAGTGGTGGTGATGAAGACAGTGATGTGGTTCGTGAGTTTAGTTCGGTGTATAGTGATCGGTGTAAGGACGACAATGTTGTGTGCCTGGACGAAGTACGCTCCGTCACATCGCTCCCCAGCGCTTTGGTCTCCTCTTTGGACGATATCATCTACGTGCCTTTCAATTACTCCACGAGACAAATTTCGCCAAAGCGAGTTGGTACGTATTAATTTAATTAACACAGTTGTGTATACTATCTTCACTTTCTAACTACACTATAGGCTTAAAATAAATGTTGGTCACTTGCGAATGTTCGTATATAATACTTTGACGGTTGGTTTAAAATTGTTAGTTACAAGTGGAACCCTTCATACAATGATAATAATAATAATAATAATATATCCTTTATTGTACAAACACACACATTTACAAAAACAAACAGAAATGACAAAGAAAAACATATAGTAGGCACAATAGGCGGCCTTATCGCAAAAGCGATTTCTACCAGGCAACCCAAGTGTAGAGAGAGATAAGAAACAGAGAAAGAAAAGGTAGGTGTGACAGTTGAGAGGATGAAATAGGAACAATTATTATAATATATAAATAATAGGCATTCTACATAAATAAATACGAAACATATACTTATATAACATACATACAATAATATATACATGTATACATATATATAAACAAGTTAAAAAGAGAAATAGTGTTCGAATAAAAGCTTTTTGAAGGAGATTTATGACTGTGCAAGCCTGATGTTCTGGGGCAACGAGTTCCAAAGACGGACAGCTTGCGCAGTGAAAGACTTGGAATAGGAAGAAGAGGTGAAGGTATAGGTGATATTTGGTTTTCTCTAAGGCAGTTGTCAGATTGGACGGAAGTCGCCTATTTGCAACGATTTTGAGATATGCCTATATAACTGTTAAAAATAGAACTTTGTATGTATATATATATTTTATAAAAGTAATATAATAAAATATACACACGCCTTCCCGCAAGGGGTAAGCAGAGGTGTATAGGTAGTGTCCACACACCCACATTCCGCTAGAGATATATTTTAGGTGCAAACGTGACAGATGGCGAATCCATCGCTGTAACTCAAGCACGACTATACATACGCCTTTAAATTGCTTCTCAGACGTTTCCGCTCGATGTTTTGCTTCACCGTAAAGCTCGTGGTGTGACTCATCACTGTACTTAATTTCAGAAAAACTCATTGATTTAGTCGGGATTCAAACTTGCGATCTTTGTGTCGCAGGCAACTACTAGAACCACTCGGCCACCACAGTTTTTTATATAAGACAAGATATTTTACCTTGCTATTTATACAAAGCTTAGTATGTATTTAAATGTGGTATACATTAATTTAAAGTTAATTAAGGTTAAAATTAAACTTGCCTATTAATTTGAAAAGAGTAACCATGGAGTTTCTTGCCGGTTCTTCTCCATGGAAGCGACCAACCCGAACCGTGCTTCTTTTTCGACGTTTTATAAGTGCCCACCTGGGCCTATGTGAAATAAAAAGATTTTGATTTTGATTTGATTGATTTGATTGAATAACATACAATTATGCGAATGCTAATATTGCTTACGCGCGCTCTTAAGCATTGAGCTAGTTGGAGGTGCAAAGTTTAGTTCCGGTGTTCCATTGTTTAAAATATTTACCTAATAGTAACATAATTAAAAGGTTAGCAATACGGGTATGGCACTCATAGTATGTTAATAGTCCTTAGGTATCTTATTAGAATAAATTATGCGTAAATATAGCCGTGGTGGCCGAGTGGTTCGAGCAGTTGCCTGCGACGCAAAGGTCGCAAGTTCGAATCCCGACTGTATCAATGAGTTTTTCTGAACTTAAGTACAGTGACTAGTCACACCACGAGCTTTACGGTGAAGGAAAACATCGAGAGGAAACCTGCATACGTCTGAGAAGAAATTCAAAGCCGTACGTATAGTCGCGCTTGAGTAGCGGCGATGGACTCGCCATCTGTCACGTTGGCACCTAATATACCTTTGGCGGAAAGTGGGTGTGTGGGTATTACCTATACACCTCTGCCTACCCCTTCGGGGACCCTTGTGGGAAGGCGTGAGGATATGTTATATTATTATTATTATACAATATCTTGTGCCACTAGTGTTACACAATTCATGGAGTATAGCTTAGGTATGATAGCTTACAAGCGAACGTCTTTTTCTTCATGGATTTTAGTTGCATGGATGCGATTTCTTCGAAAAATGTGCGGCGTAACGATATTAGATCGAATCCGCAATGAAGAGATTCGCAAATCAACTGGCGTGAATGAGGGCGTGATTGTGAAGATGAAGAAAGGCATGTTACGTTGGTTTGGACACATAGAAAGGATGAGTGAAGAAAGATTGACGAAACAGATATACAAAGCAAAAGTGTGTGCAAGAAGAGGCAGAGGAAGGCCACGTTCCAACTACCTGGATCAAATAGATCGGACTCTCAAGGACGGGAACGTTAAGAGTACTCGAAACCGACGAGCATGTATGAAGAGACTGATGAATGTGGACGAAGCGAAAGAGGTATGTAAGTCTAGAGAGAACTGGCGCTCTATACTCTCTGCCTACCCCGTTAGGGACTCGGCGTGATGATATGTATGTATGTATGATTTTAGTTTAAAATTCCTAGGAGTCTGTATGCCTATTACAAGCTGCGTGTTCTAAGTCTAACAAACGTCGGCGATCATCGTAGCTTTTATATAATTCACTAATATTAGTAAGAGTGTGTGTCAGTAGGTCGCAACGTTATGCAAGACTACATAGGTAATATCTTACATCCGGTGTGCATTTTATTTCGTTCATAATTATGTATGTCAATCAAGAAACTCCTTCGGCGAACATTCAGACTGTAGACGGAAGTCTCCGTTGAAGTTCTCCTAACAGTTCAACATGATGTTCAGGATGTGAAAAGATTTCAAGGTGGGCAATTCGGCTGTGATATTGCCCTAGCGTGAGTAGGCGGTGCTAACAGCTTACCATCATGTGCACTTGTTTGCCACCTTAGTGATATACATATTTTATCAAGTGTTTATGTTAATAGAATTCTCAAAACGTATGTAATACGCAAGTAAAAGCATCTTTAGTCAAGCAGATAAGTAAAAACATTAAGATTAAATACCTGGGACAATTCCACACAAATTGACCTAGTCCCAAATTAACCAAAGCTTGCGTTATGGTAACTAGACAACCATATATTTACTTATATAGATAGATATATATACATAAATACAAAGACTAAGGTACAAATAATCGTGTTCATCACAAAAATATCTGCCCTCAGCGGGATTCGAAGTCAGGAGCGCTAACCACTATGCCAGACGGCCTAGAAAACCTTCCTTGCTCCGTCTATTTGACTATTAACATAGATATTACACAACATCGTGTCTCTTCCGATGTAGGCAACGAATATAAAGCCACTCCACTTTTGTCGTACACACGCTACAAGTATTGTACATTTAACCCCGCTCGAAATGTTTGTACCAACATAAGTGATTAGCATTTAACATAACACGTAAGAGGAAGTGTAACACGTGAAATTGACATGGCTGTGTGTCCATGAAGTTTTTTTTATGTCAATTCCACACGAATTAACTTCTTTGGCAATTCTACACAAATTGATCTAGTACCAAAGCGAAGGTATTACTAAGGGAAGGTATTATTATATAACTAAGGGAACTGGACGACGATATAAATACTGAAGAATATAGCAAGATGTATACACATATCCTAATATCCAAGACTTCAAATACTTGTATTAGTCACAAAGATATTTGCCCTCACGGGAAAACGAGCCCACGAGCTCAAGCGTTGTAGTTAGCTCTGATCCCTAGACCATAATAGTCGTAATTTACCTGGTACTTAATTTTTTACCTGATATTTAATCTGGTACCATTTTCTACCAGTTATTATGACTGTCATTAGGCTTTACTACATATAGAAGTATACCTGTATATTATAGAACCCTTTTGACGACCAATTATTATTCCATCAATCGAGTTAAAGATGAAAGTTAATAGTTATTGAATGACTATCTGTGTGTTGTTTATATTTTTTTCGCGAAACTTTACCTAATTATTTTAATTTAGCTTAATTTACATCTTATATTCTTCTTATAACATATGCTCTTTGCTCGACTCACTCGGGACGATTATTGATCTCTGATTGCCCAAAAGGTCTGTAAAAAAGTTTGCCTATGTGGAGCTGCAGAAAAAACATTAAATGCACTAACCCTAAATATTTCTAAAAGACATAGGTAAATGGGTAATAATGTATCAGAGACGCCGACTAAGTATATGATGATGCTATCAGATAGAAGTAGGAGAATCATGTTGTGGAACCATGTGTCATGTTCTCTTAGAAGAACTGTTGCTAAACACGTACTGCATTGCGGGTAATGTTGCTGTCCCGTCGATTCGAGTCGAGTCCCGTCGAGTCGATTTAGTAACCGGGTTACTTCCCTTCATTTATTCAGATTCAATTTCAAGGTTAATGCATGATTGTATGATTCCGAATTAACATTTAAAATACACCGTTGTTGTTGTACCCAATATATGGCTATTTGTACCGGTAAATAACACATTAACACAATTCCCAAAGTAAAATGAATGTTATTTTATGCTACTGTAATCTGTGGTTTTAGTAAACAGCCAAAGCGCCACCCCCGGATGCGCAATAAATTTTAATTACCTTACCATTTTGACGGTAACAAACCGAAGAAGGTTAATTCGTTATGGTTTTGAATTATGTTATCTGTAATACGTTTTGTTCTACAATATTTATGGCAGGAATATGACTTATAAAAAACAGCAGTGTAGTAGTAACTAGTATGTACCTACTTAGTAGAAACGCGATAACTTTATGAGAAACCAGTCACAGATGTAAAAGCACTGCTGAGTTTGTACAAAGTTCTAAAGTACATTTTAAGTCTAAAGACAAGTTTTTGAACTTTTCATTCTTTAAGACTCGAACGAAAAGAACGATAAAAATAACAATTTGAAAAGAATTGAAAGCTTGAACTTAGAATCTTGGTAATGGTTATTCAAATGTCTTCTTTATGATTTATCCTTATCTTTTATTGTTTGATCAATTACTTTACTTACTAACTTACATAATCTTACAAGAATAATGATAGAACCCTGTACCTACAAAGCTCAGAAAAACTGTTGATATATGTGCTGAGGTTCTAACCTGCAGTTTTTGCTTAGCAGACTACGTAATCCGCTCGCCCACCACGGCTCTTTTCCTCTTTCTCCTTGAGTTCTAATGCATTTGAATATAAAATAACGGTACATAAATTACGCTTAAAGAAAGTATAGTAATAACTGAGACTGAGGGAGATAATCACGCGCTGACCGATACCGCGGCGACGCGCAGTTGCGTGTGCGCAACCTTTAGTCTGACATTTTGCCAATTTCAACAAACTTGACGTTATGAACAAACGTTTCTAAACTATAGGTTATTAGTTTACTAGTTAGCAAGTCTCGTATTGATGCACCTTTCTCTTGTCATGCGTTGTCTATTGTTTTTTTACGTCTGTCATGAGTGATTTGCATATTTGAACAAGTATTCAATTATATTTTGAATAAAGGTACATAGTACTTTTTATCCTCATTATTTCTAAACGAAATCATATTTCTTATGTCAGATAATACTGGGCTTAATAACTTTTGTTATGGTATTGCTTTGTTAAGCGTTAATTAGTTTTACTCTTTGAATTCATTTGCGTAAGAGATTTCTAATGGCTTATTAAAAAAATATTCATTCATCTAATTCAAAAATTCTTCAGAGTCGCAGTTCTCAATCACAAAAAGTGCCCTCTAATAAGTATTTACAAATTTTAGTTTTTCATAATAGAAGTACAGCGAGCGCGGGTACTGTATAGGTAATCGTAAAAGGAATTTTTGTTGCTTACTTACTCGACCCGACATTCGACCTCGACCCAAGCATCCTATAATACCTTATTTTGGTTGGAGAACTGAAAAAAAAAAATTTTCGCCGCCTATTAGATTTTTATAGATAACATTTCGGAGGCAGTTATTATGTTAATATTTGTCCGTAATGGTTGCCTATGTACCAATTTCCGAGTGGAACGAGGTCATTTTGTTTTTGTCTGTATACATATTTGTTTTGTAAATTTATTACAAAGAAAATTTTCTTTACTATACAAGGTGCATTAGAAAATGGAGCTATCCTCAAAAATTTGATACGGTACAATAATAAAAAAAAAAAAAGTTGAACAAAAATTACGTTCTATGTTGATCAATTCTTCATCCCATAAAACCGTTTCGAAGTGAATATTATTCCCCTTTAAGTATATCTTCACGCATTCTCACAAGGTTCCCCGAAGGGGTAGGCAAGTAGTATAGTACACACACATCCACTTTCCGCCCGAGATGTATTTTGGTTGCCAACGGGACTGTGCCAACATCGCCCTTACCCAAGCACGACTATACATATGCCTTTGAATTGCTTCTCAGACGTATCCAGGTTTCCTGTCGATGTTTTCCTTCACCGTAAAGCTCGCGGTGTGACTAATCACTGTACTTAAGTTTAGAAAATGTACAATTTGCTTATTTATACTCTATTGTTGTCTTCTCTTCAATCATCACTACATATTATTATAAATCAAAGTTCCACACCACGTCTGTCTGTTCGCGATAAATTCCTAAGGCACTGTATGTATTGTTACGATGGAAGGTTCTGGAGGGCTTGCCGTGTGAAAGCCATGCCAAACAACAACACTTAGCCGGAAATATAGACAAAAGGATGCAATTAAGAAAGGACGTAAACAACTTGTTTGCGTCGCCCGGCCATTGTTCTGCGGATGCATTTAAATTGCTATTCCACGAAAGTCTTAATGGCGGTCTAGAACCTTCCACCGATATCTAGAATATCGTGCCGGTGCCATATATAAGGCGGTACCCGATGGGCACAGTGAGTTCAGTTGAGAGAGTCAGTTCAGTCCGTTGAGTTCAGTGCGAGTGATCACAAGTGTTTTATCAGTGACTATAGTGAGTGTACAGTGTTAGTGAAGTGTTTCAGTGTCTAGTGTTTACTGTGTTTTACTAGTACTGTGTTATAGTGAATAGTGCTATAGTTATAGTGTACTGATTTATCGTACAAGTTTCCGGAATTATTCAGTGTAATAGAATAAAGTGTCGTTAAAGTGCATCAACCGGCTATCATTAAATTATCCCGAACCCCAGCTCGTAACAATTGGTGTCAGAAGTGAGGGATAATTATGCCGGTTCTACCAAAAGACGACACTCCGGGAACTCGTACTAGGAGTCAAGGGCGCCAGTTGGAGGCTGCTCAAAGGCGCGAAGGTCCATCCCAGGCAGTGCAACAAGAGCAGCAGGCCGCGGAATCGACGGCCACTGGCGATGCTAGGAATGCACCGCAAACGAATCCTCAAGTTCCAGCTACCATGGACGTAGCTGCAGTCATGGCGTTGGTAAAGGGGATGGAGCGACGTCAGGATGAGCAAATGCAACGTCAGGAAGAGCAAAAGCGACAGCTTCAAGAGCAGCTGACGCGCGATAAAGAAGAGCAAATGCGACAGCTTCAAGAGCAGCTGACGCGCGATAAAGAAGAGCAAATGCGACGTCAGGAAGAACGTCAGGAAGAGCAAATGCGACAGCTTCAAGAGCAGCTGACGCGCGATAAAGAAGAGCAAATGCGACGTCAGGAGGAACAAACCCATCTCCTCAAGGAGCTGAGTGGTTATATCGGAAAAGAACTGACGGCAGTCAAAGAAAAAGTGCAACATCAGGAGACTCGCATAACAGACGTCGAGAACAGGATTGACAAAACTGAAGCCCAGATGGCGGTCATGAAGAAGACGTTGGGGGACCTGAAATCCGGAGAAGGAATTGTCGTTCCCGTGGTAGCCTCATCTTCGATGCGGGGATTTAAAGTGCCGCCATTCGATGGAAGCTCTTCATGGACGGCATACAAAGTCCAATTCGAAGCTGTTGTTAAGGCCAACGGATGGAATGACGCACAGGCCATGACTGCCCTCACGCTGGGACTACGTGATCAGGCCTTAACCATATTGGAAGCCCTTGGGAAGGAGGTGACCTATGAACAACTACTCGAAGCTTTGGAGTCTCGCTACGGTGATGCACATTTAGAGCACGTGTTTCGTGCCCAACTGAAGGACCGAGCCCAACGTAGCGGAGAAAGCTTACAACAATGGGCTCTAGAAGTCGAGAAGCTTGTACGCAAAGCATACCAGTCAGCGCCTACGTTCATAGCAGAATACCTAGTCCAAGCTTTCATCGATGGAATACGCGATCTGGAAGTACGAGCTGCTGTCAGACTTGGACATCACGAAAGCCTCAAGGACGCTTTGGCTCATGCCCTGGAAGTTGAGGCAGTGCGTCAAGATCATCGATCCCATCGCATCCGGGAAGTGGTATCATCTAGCCAAGTTAGTCGACCAAAATTTAGTCCTCAGTGCTACCATTGTGGTGAAAAAGGCCACCTGAAATTTAACTGTCGAGTTAGAGCTAGCAGAGAGAGGGCTAGCACAAACGATACGACTACGGAAGAAAGAGTGGGTAGCTCCGGTTCCCACCAGCTTCAGGGAAACGAATAAAAGCCAGGACTACGGGGCGAGTGCTGGCTGGTTTTGAAGGAGCCCCCAGAATATCGATCTCTCAAGTCCACGATGGAAACAGCCTGATAATCAGCGGCGAGATAAACGGAAGACCTAGTAAGCTGACATTGGATACTGGCGCTTCCCGAACAGTGGTCAGCACATCCCTTGCAAAGCGCTTTCTTGGGAACTTCTTCCGGGAACGAGAACGCGTACAATTGCTAACGGCAACCGGTCAGCACATACCCGTCCGAGGTGAGAAGCTGGTGGTGATGAAACTGGGAGAGACGAGTTTCCGGCACAATGTCATCGTAGCCGATATCGTCGATGACTGTATCCTGGGCTTAGATTTCATGCGAGCACATAATTGTGAAATAGATGTAAAGCAAGGTATTTTGAAGTGCGGTACACAAGAAATCTTTATGGATGGTGGATCATCAGGCAGTATTTACTGTGTCAAGAGAACTGTTCTGCCTGCTAGATCGGAAACGATGGTACCAGTAATTTTGCCCCAGAATACTGGACCGAAGAAAAGATGTGTGCTATTAGAAAACTGCCCTCATGATCAACCATGGGTGATGGCACGAACTCTCGTACTAGCGGCGAATAACTCCAGCGTACGCATATTGAACCCCAGTAACGAAGATCAGGTTATCAAAAAGGGAGCAGTATTGGGCACGTGTCAAGAGGTAGCATGGATGCGAAGATGCGACGGATCAACGGGCAAAACGCAAATGGGAAGCTTCAACGTGTCGACACTTTTGGAGGGCTGCAGCGAAGTCCTGACCACATCTGAAGTTACTGCAGCAAAGAAAATGTTAGCACGCTACGCTGATATTTTCTCCTGTGGCGATGCTGATATTGGAAGGACTAATCTTGTACAACATAAAATAAATACTGGGAGCGAGCTACCATTGCGTCAACGACCTAGAAGATTGCCAGTCTCGCGAGATAAAGAGGTAGAGCTCATGATCGACGGAATGGTGAAGAACGGCGTGATAGAACCTTCGTCTAGTCCATGGTGTTCGCCGGTAGTGCTCGTGAAAAAGAAGGACGGAACTTTGCGCTTTTGCGTGGACTATCGCCGGCTCAACGACATTACAAAAAAAGATAGCTACCCTCTGCCTAGGATTGACGACACCCTAGACACACTTACCGGTATGAAGTGGTTCTCAACGCTTGATTTGAAAAGCGGATACTGGCAAGTCGAAATCGACCCACAGGACAAGGAGAAGACAGCATTCTCTACTGGGAAAGGACTTTGGCAATTTAAAGTTATGCCATTTGGTCTGTGCAATGCACCTGCAACTTTCGAGCGTTTAATGGAACTTGTGCTCGCAGGATTAGTAGGCGATGCTTGCCTAGTATACTTAGACGACATCATAATCGTTGGACGCACATTTGAAGATCATCTTAAGAACTTACAGTCAGTATTAGCAAAAATACGTGCAGCTAATTTGAAACTATCACCAAAGAAGTGCTGCCTCTTTAAACAACAGGTAAGCTTTCTGGGACATGTGGTGTCGCAAGAAGGGGTTCGAACTGATCCAGAGAAGATTGTTGCTGTAAGAGAATGGCCAGTTCCACAAGACAAGACGCAGGTCAGAGCATTTTTGGGCTTGTGCTCTTATTATCGACGGTTTGTGAGAAATTTTGCAGATATCGCAAAGCCTTTGCACAAGCTCACAGAAGAGAAGCGATTGTTCGCCTGGGATGAAGATTGCACCCGTGCTTTCCAGGAGTTAAAGAAACGACTGTGTGAGACACCAATACTGGGCTTCCCAGATACCGAGAATGAGTTCATCGTAGACACGGATGCGAGTAATACTGGTATCGGTGGTGTTCTATCTCAGCTAAAAAATGGACAAGAGGTGGTTATTGCTTATTTCAGCAAGTCGTTGTCTAAGCCAGAAAGAAATTACTGCGTCACAAGGAGGGAACTGCTTGCAGTAGTAAAGACACTGCAACATTTCAGTAAATACCTGCTCGGGCGTAAGTTTCGCCTTCGTACCGACCATGCTGCATTGAAGTGGCTGTTGCAGTTCAAAAATCCGGAAGGACAAGTGGCTAGATGGATTGAACAACTCCAAGAATATGACTATAAGACTGAACATCGCAGTGGCAAATCTCATGGAAACGCAGACGCGTTATCAAGAAGACCTTGCTCTGAGGACTGCAAACATTGTGCCAGACAAGAATTGAAAGAGACTTTGCCAATTAGAATGCTACGAACTGATCTTGGCAATGATTGGAAGGAAGAACTAAGAACAGCGCAACGAGAGGATCCAGAGCTCCAGCCTATTATGGAATGGATGAACGCTGGTGTTTCCAAGCCCAAATGGAGTGATGTTGCCGAAAAGAGTACGACAACAAAGAGTTATTGGGCACAGTGGGAAAGCTTAGTCATGCAAGACGAAGTGTTGTGCCGCAAATGGGAAAACGCTCGAGGAGACCATTCTCACTTGCAAATGGTGGTTCCAAAAAGGAAAATACCTGAAGTGCTGCGGCTTTTCCATAATGATGGCTGTTCTGGTGGACATCTTGGAGTAAAACGGACATTGGTGAAAATTCGAGAACGGTTTTACTGGATCCACTGTAGAGATGATGTCGAAGACTGGTGCCGAAAATGCACTAGTTGTGCTGCTGTTAAGGGACCTCAAACACGCAGCAGAGGAGCCCTTAAGCTGTATAGCGTTGGAGCGCCTTGGGAACGAATAGCAGTGGACGTTGCGGGACCATTCCCTGTAAGTGAAGCTGGGAATAAATACTTCATGGTTGTAATGGATTACTTCACCAAATGGCCAGAAGTATTCGCAATTCCGAATCAGGAAGCCTCAACAGTGGCCGATAAACTAGTCCATGAAGTATTTTGTCGTTTTGGAGTACCTCTGGAAATACACAGCGACCAAGGAAGAAACTTTGAATCTCAGTTATTCCAAGAGATGTGTAAAGTGATGGGTACTCATAAGACCAGAACTACTTCCTATCACCCGCAGTCTGATGGAATGGTCGAAAGATTTAACCAGACATTGGAGAGATATCTGGCTAAGGTGGTTGACAGCCGGCAAAAGGATTGGGACAGGCATATCCAGCCGTTCCTACTCTCATATCGGAGTGCTGTCCATGAGAGTACAACTGTGACTCCGGCGTTCGCAAACTTCGGGCGGGAACTACGACTGCCAGCCGACCTACTTACTGGAATGCCACCGAACTCTCCGATTAATTTGACGGATTATGCGGGGGACTTGCGCATGAAAATGAACAACATCTACGAACACATGAGGCAGTCCGGTCAGCAAACGTCTGAAAGGATGAAGACCCGCTATGACAGGAATTTCAACAATCCTGGATTCAGCGAGGGATCCCTGGTGTGGCTTCACAATCCAGTACGCAAGAAAGGAATATCTCCGAAGCTACAAGCAAGATGGGATGGACCATACCGGGTTGTTACTAGGATCAACGATGTGACATATCGGATACAAAAGGGACCACGAGGAGCTCCGAAGGTCGTCCACGTCGATCGATTGGCGCGCTACCATGGGTCTAACGATGCTCGGGACGAGCATGTCTAAGGAGGGGGCAGTGTTACGATGGAAGGTTCTGGAGGGCTTGCCGTGTGAAAGCCATGCCAAACAACAACACTTAGCCGGAAATATAGACAAAAGGATGCAATTAAGAAAGGACGTAAACAACTTGTTTGCGTCGCCCGGCCATTGTTCTGCGGATGCATTTAAATTGCTATTCCACGAAAGTCTTAATGGCGGTCTAGAACCTTCCACCGATATCTAGAATATCGTGCCGGTGCCATATATAAGGCGGTACCCGATGGGCACAGTGAGTTCAGTTGAGAGAGTCAGTTCAGTCCGTTGAGTTCAGTGCGAGTGATCACAAGTGTTTTATCAGTGACTATAGTGAGTGTACAGTGTTAGTGAAGTGTTTCAGTGTCTAGTGTTTACTGTGTTTTACTAGTACTGTGTTATAGTGAATAGTGCTATAGTTATAGTGTACTGATTTATCGTACAAGTTTCCGGAATTATTCAGTGTAATAGAATAAAGTGTCGTTAAAGTGCATCAACCGGCTATCATTAAATTATCCCGAACCCCAGCTCGTAACAGTATTTTCATGCGGTTTTCACCAATATACAGAATAATAATTGAAGAAAAGAAAATAAAAGTGTATAATTAAATATGATTTTGAGTAAATTGGTTGAAATAAAGTGCTAATTATTTTTATTAGTTGTCGAAAACGCTACCTTAATCCATTTGAGATATGAAAACGAGATATGTATGTACCCGAGCAAAGCCGCGGCGGATCGCCAGTTCCTTATATTATTAGAAGTTCGAGATAGTTCGGTATGGCAAGTTCAAAACATGTTTTTGGAAAGGTTCGCGCTCCGATAAAAGGTTATGTATATCTAATCACACTAAAGTGCTTTGGGATTCCAGAGATATTCGGCACTTGGCCCCCATTTACGATAGCCTTTTACGAAACAGTGGTTCTTTGTTCATTGTATCTGGGGTCGTACCTTGACATACGTGTATGACCTAACCAACTGAGCCCCGCGGTTTCGCTTGACTTTAAACTCATGTATATGATTCCTGCTCCGTTCCCTCGGGTGATGCTTAATAATTTGGTCATGATAATTAATAACCTATTTCTTACCTAGGTCTTATTTTCCTCTATAAACGGGCAATATATTGCAAAAATATAATTCAAATCATATTGGTAGAAATTAGTGCGATCGTCATATGCCACATTATTCTAGTCTATATAGTACAATATGCTAAGAGCTATTTTAGTAGATGTCATTTTTAAAGGTTTCTTGTAATTGTAGGAGCTGTGCCCCGAAGTTTTATCTGGCAATTTTTTCTATATTGAAATACATCATATGCGTTAATCCAGCTATTATATCCGTACAAAAGTTTATTCAATTTCGTTGAGTAGTTTTTTGGAACAAAAATCAACAACTCACAAAAATTCGCATTAATAATATTATTAGGATTTATTATTATTTTAAACTCTGGTATTTATTTTCAACAGAAAGTTGGGGCCAAACCGATGGACACCGGTTTACCTACCCAGCTTCACCCTTGCTGACTCAGCCTGCTGACGTGGCACCTAGCGCTATATGTCCGGAGGAGCCGGGCCAGGGCGAGGAATGTGTCCACGTTAAAAGCATTCCCCTTCAAGCGAATGTCGAAATTGTTATGTTCGATCAAGGTAAGCGCTCACCTATTAGCAATTCGTACATAAGACCTATTTATGTACGTCATTTAAGCATCGGTATATTATGTATTACACATCTTCACGCTTTCCCACATGGGGGGGGGGGGGGCGCTTAGCCCTTTCGCGGTAGGGCGGTAGCTACACTTCTGCCTACCCCTACGTTACACCTACTTCCGCCACAGATATTTAATAGATAGGTCCGGTACATGGAATTAAATCAATCTAATCAAATATCATTTAATAGTAGGTAAGCAGGCAAAGTTCAATTTTTATACGAAAGTCTAAGGACACACGTAAATTAACATATTTTGTTTCAAACACATAACGATAGTTATAATTATATAACGATACATTAGGTGTGGCAAAGATGCAAAACATTCATATATGTACTTCTTGAAGCCTTTCCAGATCTACTTTCGCTGTATATCTTCGAAATTTGGGTGCCTTGTTGTGCCATGTCTCAGACTGGACTTCATATACATATAACATCGTGGCCTAAAAGTGCTTAGTGCCTGTTAAGCAGGAAATTTACCGAATTATGAAGACCTATTAATTAGAATTAACATTCAAACAGACTTGTTGCCGACATTTAAATGGAGAACAACGTTCTATTTAAAAAGTTAAAGAGAACAAGTCCTAGGAATATGATTCAAGAAAATGAGAAAAATATATGGATATATCGATACTATAGACATAACCTATAAATGACTAAAGATAGAATGCAGGAATACATTAAGCTTTTATTATGCATTGCAAGCTTCCTTAACTTGAAAGTTTTAGTTACTTTACGTACGAGTAAATAGTGGGACTTTTGGGGTGGATTCAATGTACGAAAGTTATCTCTCATAAGTAACTGCACAAAAACAAATTGGTATAAACCAGGGTCCTTACTTGTATATCTATCTATTATCTCGTTATATTATCTCGTTGCTGTTATTACGACAACTGAAAAAAACTTGTTAATATTCTGTTAACCGTCGTGTTACTCGTGTCCCGTTTCTAGGCATTCTAGCTCATTAAAATTAATGAAATTTTCACGATTTTAACGTTTTATAATTCTTTGGCCAGATAGTTTTATAATTCATTTTTAAGTTTATGTTTTTGTACAAATAATACGTAATTACATAGCAGAGTGTTTGACGTTGCACCTAATATACCTCTGGCGGAAAGTGGGTGTATGGGTATTACCTATACACCTCTGCCTACCCCTTCGGGGACCCTTGTGGGAAGGCGTGAGGATATATTATTATTATTATTATATTATTATTATATATTATATTATATTATATTATTACATAGCAGAGTGTTTGACGTTGCTCGTATGAACGAAAACAATGGATGATTATTTTTAATTATACTTAAACTTCCACAAAAAATGAATCTAAAAACCTTAGTTTCGCTGAAGATGGACGTAGCTTAACCACGACAATATTTTATATTCGTCATTGTATTCATAATATAATAATATAATATATCCTCACGCCTTCCCACAAGGGTTCCCGAAGGGGTAGGCAGAGGTGTATAGGTAATACCTACACACCCACTTTCCGCCTGAGGTATATTAGGTGCCAACGTGACAGATGGCGAGTCCATCGCCGTTACTCAAGTACGACTACACATACGCCTTTGAATTTCTTCTCAGACGTATGTAGGTTTCCTCTCGATGTTTTCCTTCACCGTAAAGCTCGTGGTGTGACTAATCACTGTACTTAAGTTCAGAAAAAACTCATTGGTACAGTCGGGATTCGAACTCGCGACCTTTGCGTCGCAGGCAACTGCTCGAACCACTCGGCCACCACGGCTATTCAATAATTCAAGTTTAATAAGTTCAAATAATTCAACAATTCAAGTCATTTTATTCAATATGTCAATTCTTAAACGTATGCAGGTTTCTTTTTATTCCTTCAGCATAAAATTTGTAGTGTGACAAGACAAACAAGAAAAACTGTACATATCGCCACAAAAAAACTCATCGGAGCTTGAACTCGCAATTAAAATTTTGCTAGCGACTGCTTTTAAGTTAAAAGTTTTAACCAATCGGCCACCACGACTCTATTGAACTAAAAATAATTTTCAGTATAAAGATATTGTCGTTAAGTTGACACATTATAAAAAATCTGCATCGTCGTACGACTTTTGAAAGCTAAGATAGGAACAAACAGTGATAAAGTCGAAACGTAAATGGAGCCTCGTTACGGACAATATTGAATATGCCACATTAACCCACAACACCACGGACGTACAATACACAACGATAAATCAGAAATACAGAACCCCCCTTAATTACAGTGAATGGCAGTGTGATAAATTACGCACGGAGCAATTTACATTCTGCGCTCGAGAACGTAACATTTGTCGACTAAACGACGACCATATATACCTCTATTACGGTAAATGTATTCCTATACGTGCAACCTCCTCGATGGTAAATGGTCACCCTTTTTGGACACTGGTTGTTCTACTACGTTTAACTAGAACGATACGAACAATTAATATATTTCTACCTCTTTGGTCGCCATCGAAACCAATCGTTCGCTAGTCGCGAAAAAATAATGATTTATACGAGTAGACTGCGTAACAACGGCATAATTGTAGGTGTGTGTGTAAAGTGCACTCGTTGCTCTAGTTAAGAAACGAACTTAAATTGTAATATTATGCTCTACTAGAGTCGTGGTGGCCGAGTGGTTCGATTAGAGTGACATATTCTGAACTTACGTTTGAGAAGAAATTCAAAGGCGTATAGGCGTATTGACTAACGGCGATGGTCTTAAAATATATCTCTGGCGGAAAATTTTCCGCCATTTTCCGCCAGAGATATGCCTATACGCCTCTGTCTACTCTTTCGGGGGACACCATTGGAAGTCCTAAAGATGTATATTATCTTTTCTTTGCTTCCTTGTGACGTCATACACTGAAAGAAACTGTATCAAGACGCCGACACCTTACTAGGCAAAATCTCTTGTTTAGTCTGTACGTGGCGATGAAATGACCACCATTAACACTTTTTAAATATATATATACTCACATAAATATGTAGTTTTTATATACCACTAAGGTGGTAAACAAGCATGCGGCTTGCATGATTTCGTCGGTTACCGCCTCCTACAGACACTTGCAGCACCAGGGGTACTACTCGCTCGTTGTTGCTTCTTCACACTTTTGAAGAGTCGCATTTTGTTCTTCTTTCTTTCTTCAGGATTTAAGTAAATATTCGTGTATGTTTATACCTTTACATATGGATAAAGCTAATAAAAAGCAAGAGGTCTGAGCGTAATGACCAAAAAGGCTAACTTAAATCACGAGAATCTTCGTCAGATTTTCTTATAAAGACAAAAATAAACATTTCTTTCAG
Organism: Drepana falcataria; assembly: GCA_945859725.1. Classification (NCBI taxonomy): domain Eukaryota; kingdom Metazoa; phylum Arthropoda; class Insecta; order Lepidoptera; family Drepanidae; genus Drepana; species Drepana falcataria. Next base: position 3,392,818 of record OX243925.1, read on the forward strand.
CGCAATACTAGTGTAGGTACCCACATTTAGCCAACGATATATTGTAGGTGCCAACGTGACAACGGGAATATTTATTATATAATAATATATCCTCACGCCTTCCCACAAGGGTACCCGAAGGGGTAGGCAAAGGTGTATCGGTAATACCCACACACCCACTTTCCGCCAGAGGTATATTAGGTGCCAACGTGACAGATGGCGAGTCATATATCAAATACTAGCGGTGCCCCGCGAATTCACCAGCGTAAAAGTAGTTTTCATTGGTAGATATTATCTGAAATCAGACACATCGAGCTAATAATTATATCTGTGCAAAATTTCATCCGATTCCGTTCACGTTCACGCACTCTTGCATCTATAATATTAAAAGAATAATAATATTGTCACTAGTTTCTTCGGAAAAAATCCTATAAGAAGAAGAAACAGCGAAACGAAAACGTAATTGTAATAAAACTTGTAACGTATCGGAGGCAACTGATAAAAGTGACGCCAAACTTGTCACATAGTCTGTGAAAACCCTAGAAACTATTCTATTTTTCCTCTGTAAGATAGAAACGGCACATGTTTCCCAAGCACTAAACAAGCGGAAGACATCAAAAGTCAATATTATTGTGGGTACAATGGTGGCGGCGTTTGTGGAACTTCAAAATGTATACGAATTTCCTGTATTGCTTAGTGCTTTAAAAACAGGAAATAACGTTATTTACTCAATATTTTATCCGAAACATTATTGAATATACATAAAATCTATTAAGGACTCTCGGGAATTATATAGCTATTTGCGGAAATATATACGTTTATGATTTTAATTTTACTTGATTGCTAATTCCACTCATATTCATTTCTTTTTCTTAATTTTTTCTTATCCTCACCCCTTCCCCCCCCAGAGATATATTTTAGGTGCCAACGTGACTGATTGCGAGCACATCGCCGTTACTCAAGCACGACTATAACACGCCTTTGAATTCCTTCTTGGACGTATGCAGGTTTCCTCTCGATGTTTTCCTTCACCGTAAAGCTCGTGGTGTGACTAATCACTGTACTTAAGTTCAGTAAAACTCATTGGTGCAGTCGGGATTCGAACTTTGAGTAGCAGGCAACTACTCGAACCTCTCGGCCACCACGGCTTTTATTATATATTATTTCTCCTATGTAATAATAGGTAATTTAGTCTATTAAAATATTCCATACAAAGCTTTATAGCAAATTGGTGAGCCGCGATGTAACGCAGGATTCAAGATTGCTGGTTCAGAAACAAACGTTTTTCTGAACAGAAGTGCAGAGGTTACCCACACTGCGAGCATTGCAGGAAACGTGAGAAAACATATATATAACATTGAAGAAGAAATTCAAAGATAGTCAGGTCGTGTTTGCTAAACGGCGATGTCAGTCATTTGTTACGTTGGCACCTTAGTACGAGTAGGTATATCTTCGGTGAAAAGAGGGAGTTGATATAAGTCTGTCTACCCAGACTGTTGTGGAAAGACTTAAAGGAAGTATCTATAAGCATGAAATTATACTAATAGCTTTTGTTAAAATACATGAAGAAATGCATCTTAAATTACTGACGTTCCATCTCAGTTCATTATGTAACAAACCGCTGTCACCTGTGTGTAGCTTTCCTGACTTGCTTCCGCGTGACATTATTTTGGAATTATATCGATATGTTTTAGTGTAACATTTTTATTCAGCTATTTAAATAAGGATTAATACATGAATACGCAAATAAATAAGTAAATTACGTAACTTATTTTCATTTACAATTGACACTCAGCCTCTTTCATAAGGTCTTTAAGGATTTATGGATACACTACCTTTTGCCCGCGGCTTCGCCCGAGTTGAGTTCGAAAAAGTTGCTTATGTATTTTCCTGCTACATTTTTTTCGGGATTACAAGTTTTTCTATAATAAACTAGGTTAGGCGCAGAAAATTGCAAATTATAATTGCCTAGTAAGTAAATGGGCGTATGCGACTTTCTCTCAGTTACGAGGCCTCATTGATTGCCACACGCTACGGACATAACCATTGTTACTCAACGTCTTTTCCACATTTTAGAGTAATCATATTCTTTCCGGCTTACCATAAGAATCCCCGAGGTGGTTGGCACAGGGGCTGCAATGCCCTAGTTTTCTTTATATTTGTGCCAACATGACAGATGGCGAGACCGTCGCCGTTACTCAAGCATAAACATATAGGTATACGTCTTTGAATTTCTCAAACATATACTTCACGTGTGATAAATCAAAACACCTTGCAAGTTTATAATATGCTGCAATAAATATGAGGTATTATTCACTATTATTAATTAAAGAGTCGTTTCTGCATCATTAAAACATTTACTTACTACCTGAGCTCCGCGGTTTCACCGTCATAAAGTTTTTTTTTTTTTATAGTCTATTATTTCATCATCATCATATCATCACGCCAAGTCCCTAACGGGGTAGGCAGAGAGTATAGAGCGCCAGTTCTCTCTAGACTTACATACCTCTTTCGCTTCGTCCACATTCATCAGTCTCTTTATACATGCTCGTCGGTTTCGAGCACTCTTAACGTTCCCGTCCTTGAGAGTCCGATCTATTTGATCCAGGTAGTTGGAACGTGGCCTTCCTCTGCCTCGTCTTGCACACACTTTTGCTTTGTATATCTGTTTCGTCAATCTTTCTTCACTCATCCTTTGTATGTGTCCAAACCAACGTAACATGCCTTTCTTCATCTTTACAATCACGCCAGTTGATTTGCGAATCTCTTCATTGCGGATTCGATCTAATATCGTTATAATATAATTACGCCGCACATTTTTCGAAGAGATCGCATCTCAACTGCATTCAAGCTATTTTCATACTTCCTATGACATACCCAGGATTCGCTGCCATACAATAAGGTAGGTACCAATATCGCGTATATCTTTTTCATACTTTCCATCTCGTGTGAACATGCTTCCTAGATATACAAATTCATTCACTTGCTCTAGAATTTGCTCATTTACCGATATAGCACACTCGGTCACTTGTTCATCTCTTTCAAATACCAAAACCTTAGTCTTGCCAGCGTTTAGGCGCAGCCCCTTCTTTTCACATTCCTCTTTCATTATGGTAACTAGTGACTGCAGTTCGCCCTCTGATGACGCCAGTAAAGCCGCGTCATCGGTGTTTCTGGAATAAAATATTCTTATCCATGTTCATTGTATTAATTTACCGAATAATCTAAAATCTAAAATCTCTGTGCCGAATTTCTTTTAATTCCGTCCTTCAGAAAGAGTAACAAAAAATCCTCACAAACTTTCGCATTTATAACATTCATAATAATCAAAGTAAACATATCTATTACATACATATATCATCACGCAGAGTCCCTAAAGGGGTATGTAGAGAGAGTAGAGCGCCAGTTCTCTCTAGAATTACATACCTCTTTCGCTTCGCCCACATATTTATTACCTCGGTATAATTGTTCTTGTGGCGGCTCCACACTCTCGATGTGAGCCTAAGGTTGGCACATATCTATGGCGAAAAGTGGGTGTATCTCTGCCAAACCTTCTCGACCCTTGTTATAGAAACGTTTTGTCTTAGAAGTCTCATCATAAATTTAAGAGCTAGGCTCTTGTGAGCGTCTCTGACGTCAGTCCATCTATTTGCATGGAAAGTAATGTAGTAGTTTCCTCTTGCTTTCTGCACCGCAATACAAAGACCATTGTACCGTCCTTTGATGTCAGGTATATGCCCTTCCAGATAACTAATCCTCGGCCATACATACACCAATACTGATACGGTTGATGGCCCGTATATGAGGAATACCTACTTATTTAATGGCGGCATTGAACGCCATGTCACAAGGTTAACATAGGAGTTTTGTAGCATTTTATAAGTAAACCTCTCCCCACCAGATTTCCCACTTCCTCTTGTGACCATGACACTGCTGGTCGAGGACTGCTTATTCAGTATTCGCAGTGAACCACCGTAACTTTTTAACGGAGTTTCCTTCCGCGAACGCTCAGGCTGTGGAATGAGCTCCCGTTGAGGTTTTCCCTGGAGAGTACAGCATGGAGTTGTTCAAGAAGGGTGTGATTCCTGCAGGGTCGGCAGTGCGCGAGCAATACCCCCGGTGGTGGTCCATTGGCGGCGGTAACCGCTTACCATCAGGCGAACCGCATACCTGTTAGCCACTCGTGTGGTATAAAAAAAACATTGTTGGTCGTTCCAATATCTGCCACCCGTGGACCCCGTTGGTTGCTTACAGTACACAACTTGAAGTCTACTTAAGAATAATTATATTAAGTATATTATCGAAAGAGAAAGTTCGCTTACTTTTCTAGAACACATGGTTCAATGCAGTTTTCTAGATCATTAAATTCCAAGACATAGAACGATTTATTTATTAATCAGGTCAATATCACTTTCAACAGTGGTCGGTTATTTATCTTAATTGAAGTTTCAAATTTATAATAATCATAAATATGGTTTCTAAATCTCACATCCACATCTCGCAGCAAATCGTAAATGCAACATTTTTGCACGTACATAAAATATGCATCCTCCTACTTATGCAAATCTATGTTGAAGTGTGTTAAAACTACAGTTTTTTTACATTATATAATTAATAAATGAGTGTGACAACGAATGGCTAATGAATATGAGTGAAGCGGAAAGAGGAAGCGGTCTGTGAGTCTAAAGAGCACTGGCACTCTAGTTTCCCTGTCTACCCCTTGAGGGACTCTGCTTGACGATATATATTGTATAGAGAATAGGATTAGATGAAATTTGGAGATATAATTGTTATTAGCTAAATTAATATATCTATACTAATATTATAAAGCTGAAGAGTTTGTTTGTTTGTTTGAACGCGCTTATCTCAGGAACTACTTATTGGTAGGAATTGAAAAATTATTTTCGTGTTGGATAGTCCATTTCTCTAGGAAGGCTTTAGGCTATATAATATTACGCTACGACCAATAGGAGCGAAGCATAAATGAGTAATGTTGCCAGAACGGAAAAAAAATATTCCTTTTTGAGAGCTTCCGTTGCGTGCGCTGCGTAAACGGTTTAAGTTACACAAATATCATGTATGAGAGAATTTTTCCTCTTTAAAAGTTCTAAAAAAAAGTCTGCGACAGCATATGTTTATCTTTTAAGATTGACTCACTATAACCTTTTTTATGGCAATCAAGTCCGCGATGGGCTCCTGAACTACTCAACCGATTTCAATCAAATTTGCACACCGTGTGCAGTTTGATCCAACTTAAAAGAAAGGATAGCTTACAACATAATTGGACCCGATAGGTGGCGCTGCGATCGTGTTTCAGGAAATTTTACTTTTTCACCCGGGCGAAGCTGGGCGGGACAGCTAGTATATAATATGTTATAGTTTAGAAAAGACACCACAACCGTAATCAAATAATTTTTCTGGCAGGCCATTACTAGTCGAAACTCAGAAAACCAATCGATATTCCACGAAACGTTGTTGGATACCTATAACTTTATTATTTCAACACGTAGCTTTCTTTATAAGTATAGAATAATTAATAATACCCTCCAGGTATGAGTAATTCGAAGATAGCCTTGTAAATACATGCCCAATTAATGTATTGGAGTACTCCAATACTATGAAGTGGCCGTTAGATGTACTTACGTCTAACAATCTCTTTTCTTTCGTGTCGGTTCTAGGCGATTGTATCAATATGAACGAGAAAAAGTATATTACGTAGTCGTGTACTTCGTACCAGACTTTATTTCTTGTTTATAATAATATATATAAAATAATAATTTCTTGTTTACTTTTTAATAATGACTTGTCAAGTCGTGCGTACGGTCTGGAGGCAATGTAATGGAGGACAATGATAATATTAAGACTTGCCAAAATTGGGAGCATATGGACTCACAGTGTTGTCGCTTACATAAAATAATGTCTTCGTTATCTCTATGCATACTTGTTCAACGTCTTCTTTAGAGTTATAACTAGAGTAATGTAAATCTTTACGCCTTTCCACAAGGGCACACAACATTTCTCCGAAAGCAGAGGTGTATAGGTAATATCCACACAACCACTTTCCGCCAGAGAAAGATTTTAGGTGCTAATGTGACCAATGGCGAGTCCATCGCCATGACTCAAGCACGACTAATACATGCGCTTTGAATTTCTACTCTAATATATGCAGTTTTCCTCTCAAATTCACAGATGTACTATAAAGTAGGGCTTGAAAACGGTTGTCACGTTGACACCTAAAATATATCTCAAGCGCAAAGTGGATATTGTAGCACCTGTTCGAACACCTTCGGTGCAACTTGGGAAGGCGTGAAGTACTTGTTTGCAATATAAGCTTTCTAATTAAATATATATATATCAAAATGTGATGAATTGGTGGATTGACGGACGGCCCTTGTACGCAATACAGATAAGCGCGAAGCATTAATCATTCAGAATAAGACAGCAGGCGAACCGCAACTTCAGTCGCTTTGATTTATTCCCAGTATCCGTGTAGATGTTGCCTTTGTTTCGTGAAATATTCAACGCTTGAAAATAGTTGTATTCGGAAAGGGTCCCTTTTTCTATAGTTGTCTCTGTAGCTTGAGTTCCGGGAACTTTTCTACTTAACCGAACAATGGGCGAACACTTAATGTGCGAAGAAAATACAGATAACGGCACCCCGAATCTCGGCGTAAAGCGTTGCTGGTTAGCAAGTTAGGAAACTGGGCTTTATTGGTTGTTTTATTTAAATATTAAGGGGCTGGGTTTGTACTCGGGCCGGCGCTTGCAAGGGTCGATCGCAACGAGTTCGGTCGCGAAGAGGCTTAAGTACTGACCTGTGCTGGAAGTTCTGATAGAGGAATGGGTTTTTCTAAGCTTAAGATTAATAATTGGTCACTGAGATGAATGGCTTGGATACGTAGGATATGTCTGAGAAAAAATAATCAACTCACGACAGACTCGCCATGTATTTAAATTAGTGGCTAAAAATATATCTCGTGAATTGTAGGTATCCCACTGCCCACATGTTGTTTATAGTTAAATTTAACTTCTTAGATATGAAAGTAAGATATGTAAAGTACACATATACTAATTACTTTTGTAATAATGGTTTCGGCGTACGACGTCGCTAACTCGTGAATTTTATTATGCATGATCATAATATACATTTCTCTAAAGGAAATCTAAATGAATTAATTAAAATAAGCATGTTTTATTTTATTTTCTACGTAATTATACCGTGGAGCTCCCTTCGTTAAATAAGTATGCCAGAGGAAACCTCAACCGCGGGATGGGATATTAAATATTAAAAGAGGTTTCATTTTTAAATGAGAATTTAACGAAACCCCACATCTCTTTGTTGCAGGAGGCGAGTCCGATCACATCTTCCACTTGCACGGGTTCTCCTTCCACGTGGTCGGCGTGAGGAAGTTCAACACCAGTCTCCCAAAAGATGCTATAATTAAAATGAATGAGGAAGATACTCTTTTTCCAAATAAGAATATTATCAATCCTGTCTTGAAAGATACAATAGTAATTCCAAGGTACGGCGCAGTGGCTTTACGCTTTAAAGCGACCAATCCAGGGTACTGGATGATGAGAGACGAAAGGTCCACACACTGGACTAGAGGACTGGACTTCATACTTAAAGTTGGAGAAACTGGAGACTTCGTTCAAGCTCCGCCTGATTTCCCCAAGTGCGGCTCGTACGTCGGCCCAGAATATTTTTTAATATGACCCCGACAGTGTTATTGGAGTAAACAAATTGTTACCTACTACGATAGTATTGCTCAATTTTATTTATTTTATTTGTGATATGTTTGTTTAGGCTTAGTGTGCGGTACGTTGAGGTATTGCACACGAGGTGGTTTGGCGAGCGTGACCGCGTTTGCAGGTCATTTTACACGGAACGTACAAATGTGGCAATGGTAGCTTGGAATATGCATACATTTGCATTTGTAACAGGTCACTTAGGTATTACATTCAGTTGTGGATTGTTAATAATATTACTGAGGTATTGTTATATTACTAATACATATTTTGTAAAGTAGCTGTCCCGGGTCTTCTAAGCTAAGCTGGGCTGCTGAAAATCGAGTACGATCGCATTGTAAGTCCAAGCAATCTATGCAAATAGACCTAAAAATAATCATCAAAGCTAACGATTGGCGTTTGTTTTTTATATACATACGTATAAGAAGATTAATATGAAAGTAAATAAGTTTTTTTAAACTTTATTTACAATAACAACAGCTAACAATATTGGCAAAGAAAAAAAATATATAATATATACAAATATGAAAGTTAAATGTTATTCTATAAATATGTAACGAGCATTGTTTCTCGTTTACTTGACTTCTATACTTCGATGATATTTTAGTGAATTGCTGTGCGTGACTTTGCAAAAACATTAGCACACAAGGTACATATGTAAGTCTAGAGAGAACGGGCTGAACCGGTGAGGGACTCGGCATGATGATATGTATGTATATGTATGTATATATGACATTAATGACGGGAAAGCTAGTATAAAATATACGCATAATTAAGCTTATCGTTGGAATTAAATTTATGTAAATAATAAGTAGCACATAATTTTATTTAGATATAAGAACAAATTGTAAATACTGATATTAAATATACTTTTTTTATCTGCAATTGTTATTTGACCCTCCTGCTGACATGTGATCTGTTTTACGTACATATATCAAGTAAGTATGTACATATGAACTTATAAGAAACAACCATCTGATTAATTAAATTTTGAGAGAGGTAGGGCATAACGGGTTTCCCGTTCGAATTTGGAGCTCCCCGACTGGGGCAGGACCTCCACCTTACAGAAGTCCGTAGCCAAATAACACAATTTTCTTTCTTGTGTTCCTACGCGGTGAATAAGGTTTCCAGTAATGAGCTCCTTGGGGAAGGGGGAGGATTGTTATATTGTGTTGGCAGCAGAGGGATTAGTCCCATTGTGCGGCCAACAGAGTAAACTCTCCGAACACAGAGTGGCAACGCGCAAGTGATACTTCGGTATTGCAAGCGTAAATAGGCTGCGGTAACCGTTTTCCATCAGGTGGGCCCGTATGCTTGTTTGCCACTAGTTGTATAAAAAAAAAATCAACGAAAGGTGAAAAATTGTAACAAGAGCATTATTAAACATGTAAGTTATTACATGTTTAATAATGCTCTTGTTAAATCTCACAGCTTAAACATGTTAATGTTTAAGCTGTGTCACACAGTATTGTCATAAGTAAAAATAGTTCCGTTATTTATCGCAAGGTGCAAGACGAGGTGTTCCATTTAGTTTCCGAGAGCCCATACTTTTGAAAATGGAATAAATAATAGTAAGTCGGCGACAAGTATCAATTTTAGTGAGTGTCCAAATAGTGAAAGTGTGGGTAATAGTGGTACCGTTACCGGCTACCGGCGTCTTGTGCGCAGACACAGCTTTAATGGCCGCTTTCATGAGTAATTCCGCATCCACTGTAGTATTGTGTCAAAATATATTTAAGTCATTGTGGTCACTGCTTTGTCAGCGCGTTACGACGCGCACGGAATGTGTTAGCATTTTTTGCAATTTTTACAGTAATTTTTACTATACATACTTAAATAATTTACAATATACAGGACACTCAAGAGTTAGATAACCGCTTACCAACCGAGTGGATATATATACATATGCTAGTTTTCCCGCTCAGCTTCGTTCGGGGAAAAAAAATTAATTTCCTGAAACACGGTCGCAGCGCCTATCGGGTCCAATTTAATCTCAACCATTCTCGAATCCAGCTGAAGCCACATAAAAAAATTCATTAAAATCGGTCCAGCCGTTTAGAAGAAGTTCAGTGTGTATATCAAGATATAGGCGTGCTCAATCCAAAAATAAATGCCTCCAGCCAGAACTAAACCTTACCCCAGCTCGCCGTCAGAAGAGGAACGTGTAAATGTCAAGCCAATGAGACATTTTCCTCACCTTGCCCCATTCAGGTAGACCATAACTGCAACTCAATTTCATCTTAATTCGAGCATTCAGTGCTTTGATGGATCTACCAAACAGTTTCCGGTACTCGGATAAGGTTCCCGCAGGCAGTCTTCAGTGAGTTTTGCTTCGAGAATGAATGTACAGTCAACACAACAATTTATCATAATTTTTAAGTATATAAAATGGTCATTTATTGTGTACCTCCTAAAAGTGATCTGAAATCGTGTTTTTGTAATCTGTAACATTCAATTTTTTATCTTATCCTCACGCCTTCCCACAAGGGTCCCCGAAGGGGTAGGCAGAGGTAGTGGAGGTGGAGGTGTCAACGTGACAGATGGCGAGTCCGTCGCCGTTACTCTAGCATGACTATACATACGCCTTTGAAATTCTCCTCAGACGTATGCAGGTTTTCTCTCGATGTTTTCTTTTACCGTAAAGCCTGTGGTGTGACTAATCACTGTACTTAAGATCAGAAAATCTGATTGGTACAGTTGGGATTCGAACTTGCGATCTTTGTGTCGCAGGCTACTACACAAACCACTCTGCCACCACGGAATATATTTTTCTTATTTTTTTATATCTGTAGTCAGACATAAAAAAAAATTGAAAAAATACAAGTTTAATTTTGATGATGACTGTACTTTATAACGTAACTGGTTCCTGCCTCACGTGATACAATTAAAGCAGTTATAGCGACACCATCAAAGCTCCAATCGAGGATGCTCTTGTTGTGATATAAAGACCGCCCGCGGAAACGATTAATTTGCGAATAAAGCTTGTTCAAGAAACTAAAAACAGAGGAGCTTAAGCATCTCTGTTCGGAAAAAGTCGGGTATCAACACCCGGGAATATATTTAGGTTCCAACGTGACAGATAGCGAGTCCATTGTATATTCTTGAGCACGACTATACATACGCCTTTGAATTTCTTCTATGACCCTCTCGATGGTCTCTACGCGGTGAGATTAATCACTGTTCTTAAGTTTAGAAAAAACTCGTTGGTAATGTTGGGGTTCAAACTAGAAATCTTTGCGTTGCAGACTGCGATTTTCCGAACCACTCCCGAGCCACCAGCGTTATTTATATGTTACGATTTTTCCTTTGCTGTCGATTTTCTAATACCATGAGCTTATCGAAGTTTTCCATAATGGCAGCTAATTTCACTATTACATACATACATGTCATCATCACGCCGTGTCCCTAGCGGGGTAGGCGGAGAGAATAGAGCGCCAGTTCTCTCTAAACTTGAATACCTCTTTCGCTTCATCATCATTCATCAGTCTCTTCATATATGCCCGCCGGTTTTGAGTACATTTGACTGACATATATTTATATACATGTCACATTATGTAACTATAGCATACACGAATGGCTTGTGTGCAATCACGATAGCGTGTACATACATTACTACACGTTGTTAATAACCACCCTGTTATAATTAATGTTCTGTTGATAGGGCCTGAATATCGGACATCCTAATTCAATGATAGGATGAGTGATTTGTGGTATCTAGGTATGAGGTATTTGGTCATCGCTGTTAGGTAACACTTTATACACAAACGTGCGATACAGATTATACATTACAAAATAAACAAGTAAAAAATAACCAACATATGGTTAGACGGCTTGCTCCGCGTTTCTGAACGGACTGATTGATATATTAATTAATATATACGTTAACGTTTCGCTGATGCATCTATCTATTAATCATCTGTCAAATAAAAGGCAAGCTATATTTATGTTGAATCGCTTTTAAGTCTTTAGCTGACTCAAGCTTGGGTCATAATATACAATGCCGACGCCAGCATTTCTCACCAAGAAACATCGATTTTAAACTCTTAACTGAATTATACGAAATCGATATTCATGTTTATTCAAACCCCCTGTGACAAAGCCCCGGCTACGTCGCCCTGTCGGAGCGCTCAACGTTCGGCTTAATGTGATAAGAAGTAAGGTATGATGTGGATTGACAGGAATGACGCTCTCTTTATTAATAACTGTCAGTTGGATAATAAAAACACAGAATACGTAATTTTTTGATCCTATGTTTCATATACAGCCATGTCTTAGAAAATAAGACAGTTACTAAAATGTGACAGGGTACAATGAATGAAAGTTAATAAAAAATATCATTCTGAGTAGAATTTTTACCTTATTTTCGCATTGAAATTGCCGAACCGATAACTTTATACATACATAGAGAATCTTTTATATGTTTTATGTCATTAATAGTTTATGAAAATAAACTTAAACTAAAATAAAAAAAATTGTGTGTGTGTCAGCTCCGACGCACGACTGGAGTTTACTCCTTAAGTACGATTGTCTAAACATACGCAAAAAGAGTTTATCCAACTGAAAATAAGATTAATACCATATGAAAGGGTAAATTAACAAATTAATGAAAATAATATACATATTGTTACCAATTATGTTACCAATTATTATCTGTGGTCCGAGTACAAGCAGAATGCCATAGACAAGAGTTAAAAAGCAAGCTCTGACAGAGGGGTTTTGGCGGTTCTGAAGAGTCGGTCGTTCTCTAAGATTAGTTTTGTAATAATAACTAAGTGCCTAATCATTTTGTCCTGACTATAATAAATGTATTGATAGTTCATTACTATTTTTAATAAATCCACTTCTGGTTTTTAATATCAGAAGTGGGATAGGAACTTATATACGCTCACGTTATTTGTAAATAAACAAGCAGATAAAGTTTGTTGTTCGAATCAGTTCAAATTATCATAACCGTTTCAAAGTTGTAATTATCGTGCAAGTTTAATTATTTGAAATTACAGTTTCGAGTTATGTTTTTGTGTTTGAGAGAACGACGCCATTCACATAGGTTGTCTTCAGAAATTGTTTCACCTAGACGACACGGAAGGTGGTGGCAGCGAGCAGGATTATTCGGGCATTGTATGCTATTTCAAGTAAGGTCGCAACAATTTTATATTTCGACATTCGATCCTAGTGTGCTTGATTTTGACTGGTGTTGCGCGGAGGTTGATCGTGGTCAACAATTAAATAACAAGGGTGATCATGAATGCCTAGGCCGTATAAGTATTTGTTTACATGCGAGGTGAATTCTTGGTTGAATGACTGTTCCAAGAACGATAGGACATGGTCTAATTTTAAGACTGAATTTCGGTCATTGTGCCCTTGCAGTGTTGATACTGCTGCAGTGCTTTAAGTAGTTATGTCCACCAACGTAAGACCATTCAACACGCGGAAGCGCGAGTCCGAACAATAATATTATTTGTGCCATCTGCGGCAAAACCAGCCACAAATAGTGGCACTGCTCGAAACGACTTATCTATCTAATATCGCTGCACCGACACCAACCGCCGCCGTAACCCTGTTTAACAATAGGCTGTCTAAATTTTGCACGTTCTGCAAACGATCTCAGGATCCAAACGATAAAAATGTTGACAGCGTAAATTTTAAAATCGAGTTCAAACGTCATAACGTAATGCCAGCGGTCTTGCAAAAGGTATCCGTTGATATTTTAATACATAGTGGATATTTCACTGATATCTAGAATTTTATTTGATGATTGATAATTTCGATCGCGTTCCCACTTATCGCCTAATGCGAGGGATACGGAGTCAAGATCAAAGACTACTATTTAAAACCTGAAAGTCAAGACGTTGAATCTACGTCATACGTTACTGCAATCATATTATTTCCAGATATTTCATTGGAGGTTGATTTATATGTTGTGTCATATTTTTGCATTAAAGCCCTTATTGACACGTGTAGAGTCCTTACGTATATACACGACGTACTAATTATGCCAATAGCATAGATGAAGGCCTGGAAACACTGGCCCAAATTCTACGTAACCTCACAGACGCGGATATTTCTGTAAATTAAACAAAGAAATGCGTCGTCATTCATGGATACTGAAGTAGAATACCTAGGGCGTCTAATTATCATGGTCAGGTACGGCCGAGCCCTGGTAAAGTCGAGGCTCTAATTAAGTACACAAAACCTACTGACGTCCGGGTTATTTTAGCTTGCACAGCTAAGTTACTTAAGAAGTGTGAAAATTGTTCAGACTGCTAACGCGGTAACTTAAGCCTAACTAAATATAAAATCAAAAATGATTTGTTATATTGCAAATATACACCGACCGGCGAAGCATCCCGCATGCTTTGCTTTATTCCGAAGCGTCATAGGTTAATTTTGTGAGCTTTTCACTATGAGCATGTCATATCTGTGTAGATAGAACTACAGACTTAATACTAAGCCATTTTTGGTTCCTGAGTCTCAAGACACTTTGTTATTTTATCTTGCGTGTCTAGCTTATAAAATGGTGCCTACCGGTTCTTGGTAAGAGATGTTACCTTGCTGGTCAATAATCCGAGCCGCGTAGCTCTTATGTTTCTCAGGAGACAACGAGCGTCCGCACTAGTTGACGTTAAGATGCCTATGTCAACGAGAATCGTCGACAGCGACGAACCTTTGCCATCGGTGACTTCGTGTTTGTAAACGAGTCATCGCAGTCTACGGGAAAGCTGGACTCCGGTATGCGGGGACCTTACAAGGCCTTGTGCGTGCTGCTGCACAACCGCTACAGCCTGGAACTCCTTGGTGGCTCCTATGGCAAGACTACTCAACTGCTGCAAAGCGCATAACTTTGTGGCGCGGAGAGAGGACAAAGAACGCTCGTTCAGCTTTCTTCGAGAATGGTGAGCAACAACACACAGACATCCTGTCATTCACACTTAACGATGTACCTTAGATGTTGTGTGTTTGCAATGTATGATACTTTCATACAGTTGCCGTTTGCAATATGTGGTCCTCCATATAGTTGCCGAATACGCAATGTGTAATGTAGCTTGTGAGTAATACAAGGCACAGTTGCCATAAATGCAATGTATAGCCCATGCATACAGTTGCTTTAGCAATGTATGATCCTTTCATACAGTTGCCGTTTGCAATATGTGGTCCTCCATATAGTTGCCGAATATGCAATGTGTAATGTAGCTTGTGAGTAATACAAGGCACAGTTTCCATAAATGCAATGTATAGCCCATGCATACAGTTGCTTTAGCAATGTATGATCCTTTCATACAGTTGCCGTTTGCAATATGTGGTCCTCCATATAGTTGCCGAATATGCAATGTGTAATGTAGTTTGTGAGTACTACATGGCACAGTTGCCATAAATGCAATGTATAGCCCATGCATACAGTTGCTTTAGCAATGTATTTCATACAGTTGCCGTTTGCAATATGTGATCCTCCATATAGTTGCCGAATATGCAATGTGCAATATAGTTTGTGAGTACTATAACGCACAGTTGCCAATTATATTAATATTTTATTGTTATTAATTAAATACTTATCAATGTGTAATTTTTCCATACAAATGCAATTTTTGCAATGTGCAATATAGTTTGTGAGTACTATAACGCACAGTTGCCAATTATATTAATTTTTATTGTGATTAATTAAATACTGAACAATGTGTAATTTTTCCATACAGATGCAATTTTTGCAATGTGCAATAAAGTTTATGAGTACTATAACGCACAGTTGCCAATTATATTAATTTTATTGTTATTAATTAAATTCTTAACAATGTGTCATTTTTCCCATACAGATGCAATTTTTGCAATGTGCAATATAGTTTGTGAGTACTATAACGCACAGTTGCCAATTATATTAATTTTTATTGTTATTAATTAAATACTTAACAATGTGTAATTTTTCCATACAGATGCAATATTTGCAATGTGCTGTGTAGTTTGTGTGTACTATAAATCGCACAGTTGCCAATTGTATTTATTTTTATTCTAATTACTGATTAATTTACTGTGTATAATTTTTCCAAATAGATGTCGCTTTAGCTATGTGCAATGTAGTTTGTGAGTACTATATCGCACAGTTACCATTTATTTGTATTTTTATTAATTTTAGAAGTCAGGAATTCTTTGATTTGTGATACCTACATTACATTTTATTTTAAAAGTATCACTTAAATGAATGGACTTAAAACCATTACCATTTCTATTTATAAAAGTAACTTCTGGTAAAGAGTGCACGCTTGTACTTCTAGCATAGTTACCCTTTTTGCCTTTAAAGTTGCTTACAAGTAAATTGTTTAGAACTATGCAAAATAACAATTGACTTAAAAAGGTTTCAGTCATCAAACCTGTTTGTGCGACACGTTATAAAAACATTTCTTGTTGTGTGTATGTGTCGCAGAAGGATTCGTGACGGACGAGGTTGATGACAGCACACCGCTGGAAGCCAAGGAAGCGGTCGAGGACAACACGCAAGCAGGAACGGCCGTGTTACCAATTATGTTACCAATTATTATCTGTGGTCCGAGTACAAGCAGAATGCCATAGACAAGAGTTAAAAAGCAAGCTCTGACAGAGGGGTTTTGGCGGTTCTGAAGAGTCGGTCGTTCTCTAAGATTAGTTTTGTAATAATAACTAAGTGCCTAATCATTTTGTCCTGACTATAATAAATGTATTGATAGTTCATTACTATTTTTAATAAATCCACTTCTGGTTTTTAATAATATATAAATATATATTTATTCATTTTATATACATTTATTATAACTAATTTATATAATAAACTAACTATAAATAATCGGCGAAATATTTTACATTAAACTTTTCACAATAGTAAATTTCAGATGTGCACTATCGTAAAAATCGGATTATCGATATCGATACTTTATTGACTACACCCTCGCACTGGTTGAGTAGCGCGAAACAGATGCAATTTTCTAGAAAGTTCTTTAACTATTATTACAGATAAAATTCGATCTTATTGCCCTTACATAAGATTGATTTTTGTATTGTACAATAAAAAAAAATTTTGACATAAAACAAAATTAACGTTATAAAATAAAATTTAATCAAATAACACTTCCCGATGATAGGAAATGCCACTATTAGCTAGATTTTTGTCCGGCTAGCATTCCTGCACTCAAGAATGGAGCAATACGGCATATCTGCACTTGTTTTTCAAACTTATTGAAAGCGGATTGTACAACTGTCACACACAAGAGGCGGCGGCGTACTGAGCGTGGTTGAGCACTGCAGTGCTTATCGTTGGCATGCGTGCCACGCCTACTTTAGGATTCTATCTTTTCTTTGTTCTGTGCTCACAACCAAATTAGAAAGTTGCGCACCATAGGTGCGCACCAAAAACGTAACGAGGTCATTCATCAGTAGATTTTACCTCTCATATTTTTCTCATACCGTCATATATAAGGCGATATATGAAAATCGATTCTTAAGGAGTAAACTCCAATAAACTCCAAAATCAATAAAAAAATAACTTAAATAAATGTTTCGGAGTGAATATCTTTCTCATTAATAATGGTGACATTTCATTATTTAAGGGGCTATTTTTTATTTATTCGTCTTGAGGATATATTTATTCACAGATCCTGAGAACTTCTAGAAGACAACTGTTCTGCTTTCTGTGTATAACTATTAACCGGCACACTCGAAAATTTATTTGGACTTAATCCTTCACGAACTGCTAAACGTTTTATCTTTTTAATTTAAATTTGGAAAGCCGTGGTTCTGGTAGTCCAGAGTCCAGAATCCCAACTGTACCAATAAATTTTTCTGAAGTTAAGTGCAAGTATTAAGTATAATATAACCTCGCGCTTTTCGGTGAAGCGCAGTATGTGAAGGAAGTCATCGAGAAGTAACTGCCTATACCTATACATGTGTATAGTTGTTCTTCAATTACGGCTATGGACTCGCCATCTGTCACGTTTGCACCTAAAATATATTTCTGGCGGAAAGTGGATGTGTTGGTTCTACTTTACTTTACCTTACCGCCTACCACATCGGGGGCCTTTGTGGGAAGGCGTGAGGAAAATATGTATATAATTGTCGGAATATACGTTTTATATACACTTTTGTCATAGTATAGGTATACATTTTACGTTTAAATACGATGTACGTATAATGCTTAGCTGTCAGCTTCATATTGATTGGACTACAAGCTCACTCTGCCAGAACGGAACATGCCTTAAAGGCGGCTTTCACTTTTTAAGACATACTTCGATCGATAATGAGTGAGTACTTTGACTGTTTTCAATATTGTGACCATAGTTTTGAGCGTACACGGGAATCATAATTATTGGTTATTTCGAAATTCTAATATAATAAATAACAAAATATTATTATTATAAATACCTTGGGACAATTCTACACAAATTGACATAGCCCCATAACACAAGCTTTACATTAAGTAAAGCTTTATGGTAACTAGATAGACAACGATATATTTACTTATTTCGATATATATAAACATAAATACATAGGACGTGCAAGATATCCAGAATATCTGCCCTCAGCGGGAATCGAACCCGCGACTTTTCCCGCGAAGTTTCGCAGTCAGGAGCTCTAACCAGACCAGATGGCCGTCTTCAATTAAGTTGAAAGTGAAAGTCATTCCGTCTATCTCTTACTTTTACTGCAGCTTGCTTCTATCAAAATCAAATTATATCATTTTTAAAGCGAAGGAAAACATCGAGGTGAATCCTGCATACGTTTGAGAAAAGATTCAGAAACGTATGTATGCTTGAGAAACGGCATTGGATCTGTCACGTTGGCACCTAAAATATATCACCAGCGAAAAGTGGGTGTGTGGGTATTACCTATACACCTCTGTCTACCCCTTCGGGGACCCTTGTGGGAAGACGTGAAGATATAATTACAACAACTGTGTGATGCAAATCGACTGACTGTCGGGCGCCGCATGATTTATACCTGCAGCAACTAACATTTCTATGTTATACATATAGAATTTGTTTGTTTTTGTATCTGGGACTAATATTTACCTCAATATTAACACATTTGTTAATAACTCGGTAAATAATGATGACAGGTCTACCCAAACCGCCAAACAGCCGACAAATATACCCATACTTGACGGCTGGCTGGTCCGGTGGTCAGAGCTCCTGGCGCGATCAATGTCGCAGATTCGATTCACGCTGGGGGTGGACATTGGAATGATGATCACGAGTGAGTATTATTTTATCCAACTAGGTGTACTACACTCTTGTGGAAAAGCGTGAAAATATGCATTTAAAATATTATTAAATTGTTGGAGTTTAATATCAATTAAGAAATAATATAATATAATAATATATATCCTCACGCCTTCCCACAAGGGTCCCCGAAGGGGTAGACAGAGGTGTATAGGTAATACCCACACACCCACTTTCCGCCAGAGGTATATTAGGTGCCATCAATTAAGAATAAAAGTAAAAATTATATTTCAATGCATAGTTGTTTTATTCCTATTTACATGTTAGTTACGAAGGTCGGAGCCGGAGGATCCAAAGAAAAGCCAAACTATTCTAAATTATTTAATACAATTACTGTTACAGTTACATTCTAACTATCCTAGGTCTGAATGCTACCGATGTTAGGTTAACACTGACTACATGATTTAATGAATACTCATACATTGGATACAATAAAGGAATAAGATTACAGTAAGTTTCCGTAGAATAAGCTGACTCGGCGCATCGTGTGTCCGACGTATCGTGGGACCTCACGAACCGTGGGAGCCATGTCCCGTGAGAGCCATGTAGTATCAGGAATATGGAAACCGAAGTCAGCAGTTTCCATATGTTGCTATGGCGTAACATGTTACAGTTGTGAATGGCTTGGTGCTAACATTAGGTACTTAATTGTTATCACATTCGGTTACATACCTATTTACCTATTAGTGTTGCCTTTACCCAAAAGTATTGTCACTCTATTTTAAAACGCCGTAAAATCTGAGTTTTATTGATCTCTAGCTATAAGGCTCAATTTGTAGCAGCACACACGTCTGGACAAAGCTAACAATGCATGGACAAAATTTTGAATCATTGTTTGCTTAGAAAGTTTTTATTGCTTCTATTGTAAGTTTAAACTTTTAACCTTTTGATAAGCTTTCAATGTACCTACGTAACTTATCTTTTATAATTATACTCATAATTTCGAAAGTATTGTCATTTTGGTTTGGGTATGATAACAAGTTTTACATTAGCGGGTAGATAATAAATAATAATTTGTGTATATATAATAATTAAAAAAAAACCGTTAAATATTCATGACGCAGGAATGACCAAGGTTGACATGATGTACGCCATATATCTGAGTAGCTATCCTGAGTAAGAAGAACTTTCTCAATTGATTGAGAATATTTTTGTTACACCCATTTTAGTGTAGTTAAGATTTACTTCTTAAATACGTAATATTTGCATGCATCAAGGGAAATTAATTTCCTGTACCACCACCCAATAAGTTTTCCTTTTGGACTAAAGTGCAGTGACGAGCTTAACGGTTTGAAGAGCTGTAAACGTTCGATGAGATCTCATGCGTGTAGTACCCTACCCAGACACCCACTTTCTGCCGAAGATATATTGCCAACGTGACAGATGCCGAGTCCATCGCCATTACTCAAGCAATCTTTGTGTTGCAGGCAACTACTCCAACCACTTGGCTACCAAGGCTTTCAATACAAAATGTATATCTGCCATCCAATAGTCAAACAGAATCATGCTTTGAACTTTTGATAAAAACAAAATATGATAAAAAGTAAACATTTGTCCTATTTCATGCATCACAGAAAAGGACAAGCAATTTGACGTGAAGAAATGCGTTGACAACGCGTTATAAAGGATACCCGAATGAAATAATAACAGGGATGCTGCCTTGACAAGGGTAAAGCGCCCTTGTGAGACGGAGGAAGTAATTTTTTCACACTTATGTTTTATACGACAACACGCAGGGATCAGCAAATCTGTTGTCTGAATTTGTATTTACAAGATAATGGTATTGCATTCATGAAAGGGAAGCAAATCAATTACAAAATCAAATCAAATCATCTTTATTTTGTGAACATAGGCATTACAAGTAGGTATTAAAAAAAAAAACACAACGTGGTCACTATGTCCCGCCTGTAGGGTAGGCATACAAAATATTTTAAAAGTTCTTACATCGAGAGGAGGCACAAATCAATTATATCATTACAATCATATTAAAATAAGAAATAATTAAAATAAGAAATAATTAAAATTTGTCACATAAATACTCATTAATGGAATAATATGTCCTATCAATTAATAAATCAAAAAGTTTACGTTTGAAATTATTTATATCGCGACATTCTCTTATTTGTTTGGGTAATTTGTTATATAGTCTTGGTGCCATTGCGAACACACTCTTGTTTAAAAATTGAGTTTTGGAAGGGGGTAGGTGGAGTTTATCACAGCGGCGTTGACTTTCGACTAATATTGTGTGTACATAATATATGTACATATATACAAAGCTGAAGAATTTGTTTTGTTTCGCGCTACTCTCAGAGACTATATTTCTTTTAGTATTGGATAGCCCACTTATCTACCAAGTAAGATACCAAATTATTAAACAAGCAGCTTGCAGCTTAAGGAGGGTCCACTATCTTTACCCATGAAAGAAATACTCAGTGTTTTTTGGCGATGGGCGGAAACGAAGCTAAGCGGCATCAAGGGTGGTGGACCAAGGCACTTAATAAACCTTCTGTAAGGTGCTTCTAACAGGATATTATTAAGTAGATTCCGGTTTCTTACAATCTCTAGAACCTCTGGAAACAACACACACATCAGAAATAGAACCATTAGATAGCGAATTTTCAATTTGCCAAATAGTGTCAATGTACGAAGTACCTACTGCTTTAGTCTTCTCTCTTAGAGCTTTTCGAAATAACGGTTTAGTTAGGAATCGCATTAGGTTTGCCACTGGATTCAGTCCGGTGAATATTTAATCGGAGAGGGCACAGGGTCGAGTTCTGGGACCACTCACATTAATTATACACCTACTGGCTTATAGCCTGCTGCAACATAACTCCCTTTAAAATGTATGGTCATGTACTCTATCATGGCGTACATTATGAAATTATACAATATATATATATATATATATATATATCCTCACGCCATCCCACAAGGGTCCCCGAAGGGGTACGCAGAGGTGTATAGGTAATACCCTCACACCCACATTCCGCCAGAGGTATATTAGGTGCCAACGTGACAGATGGCGAGTTCATCGCCGTTACTCAAGCACGACTATACATACGCCTTTGAATTTCTTCTCAGACGTATGCAGGTTTCCTCTCGATGTTTTCCTTCACTGTAAAGCTCGTGGTGTGACTAATCACTGTACTTAAGTTCAGAAAATCTCATTGGTACAGTCGGTATTCGAACTTGTGATCTTTGTGTCGCAGGCAACTGCTCAAACCACTCGGCCACCAAGGCTTCTATTTTATACAAGATTTTCCATTCAATATATTAGAGTATATCTCTATTTATTAGGGATTAGGTATAGAGGAAAGGTTTGATATTGTGATATTATGTGTGATATTTCTCAACATGCATACTATATCGTTTTTTTTATTGTACTAGTTGGATTTATTCGAAATAACCTGCACTAGTCAGTAAATAAATGATCATATTTATATATGTATCTTTCTTCGCTTTCCCCAAAAGGGTTCACGATTTTTAGTGACACTTTTTTCGATGGAGATATGTTAAAATGCCACCTTGGCAAGTCTGTTTCCATTACTTACGTACGTCTTTACATGCGATGAATTTTGTCTAGAATATGTCCAGTTACTCAAATGGTAAATGAAGTACGTTGTGTGAAGATCACGGTAGGTTCAGAAAATATCTTTAGACCGCTGAGGTTCGAAAATGCTACCTTGTGGAGGCTACTTCTCTCTCTCTATAGTTTGGGTAAAAATTAGATTAATCAACCAATATTTAATAGAGTATTACACAATATTTAATTGTGTATCTGGGATCAAAGTTTACAAGAGATGGAATGTGTGAGAGTGATATTGAAAGAAGAGTGAATGCAGGAAACATGGTGAATGGAGCTTTGCACTCCTTCATGGGCAGTCGGAATGTGTCTTTCAAGGCTCGTTTGGCTGTGCATGGGGGAGTGTTGGTTCCGACACTCATGTACGGAAGTGAAAGTTGGGTATGGCAGAAGAAGCATGTGAAAGCCGAATAAATGCAGTTGAGATGAGAGCGTTAAGAAGTATGATAGGAGTTAAACTGAGTGACAGGATAAGAAATAGTGAGATAAGGAAACGTTGTGGTCTGAAAGAAGATGTAGTGACAAAAATTGAGAAAGGTATGCTGAGATGGTTTGGCCATGTCGAGAGAATGAATGAAGAACGATTGACGAAAAAAGGTTATAAGGCGAGTGTGAATGAAAGTGTTGAAAGGGGTAGACCTAGACGGACGTTTCTAGACCAAATTAGGGACGTCTTGAAAAAAGGTCAGGTCAAGAGTACCCTAAACCGAAGAGCATGTATGAAGAGAATAATGAAAGTGGACGAAGCGAAAGAAGTATGTAAGAATCGTAGCAAGTGGAAAGAAGTGGTCTCTGCCTACCCCTACGGGAAAGAGGCGTGATTATATGTATGTATGTATGTATATTTAATTAGATATGCTTATATGTATGGCATACTTTAGTGATTTTTATCAACGCATATCTTGACAAAACTTTAATAATTCAACTCAATAACATTCTAGATTCTAAATCTAAATGTGTCTGTTCAAATGAATTGCATGGAAATTACTGACGCATGTACTTGTCTGATGAAATAGGATAATGACCAGTGAAAGATATCAGAGTAGCGGGCCACAGTTACATCTAGCGTTGAGCCCGCAGCGGATTTATTGGTGTTTTGAAAGTGTGATGTTCAGTGGATCTTGTAAGGTATACGCAACAAATACCTTTAAAGGCTGATGAGTTGAATTTGTTTTATTAATAAGATTAATAAATAATAATAATATATCCTCACGCCTTCCCACAAGGGTCCCCGAAGGGGTAGGCAGAGGTGTATAGGTAATTCCCACACACCCACTTTAGATTAAAATATTTATTATTTATTTATAAGATCAAATCGATCGGACGCTCAAGGACGGGAACGTCAAGAGTACCAAGTACTCGAAACCGACGAGTATGTATGAAGAGACGGATGAATGTGGACGGAGCGAAAGAGGTATGTAAATCTAGAGAGAACTGGCGCTCTATACTCTCTGCCTACCCTGTTAGGGACTCGGCGTGATGATATGTATGTATGTATTATTTTTGCGTAGTTTTGCTTGATTCTTATACATAAGAACGTCACTGGAACCAGTTTAAAATTCTGACGTATGAAATATTTCCGATATGAGTTCCGAAATATACATACTCGACCGACGAGCATGTATGAACAGACTGATTTTGTTTGAATGAGGTTGAGTTTGTGACAATGTAAAATAGGTGTATTTCATGCCTTTTGTGAGAAGGCGTAAAGATGTGAAGATCACTTTCAATCGCAAATTAAATCTACATAATTTAAGCACGCATAAAGAATATAGCGAACGCACTAGTAAAGATTTAATTTTAAACAACCGGTTGTCAGACCGGCCTTCGGAATGATGTTTACGAGACTCGTGTTCATAAGGAATTAAGAAATCTTCCGATGCGTAATGTTGGCGTCTGTCTTGTGCAATGTACATGCGCGTATACCTAGCGGTGTATTTTCTTCTGGAATAAGCATAATGTAATCTAGTTAATAATCAATCTTTGTGCCAATAAATTTTTCTGAACTCAGGTTCTGTGATTAGTCACATTACGAGTTTTACGATGAAGGAAAACATCGACAGTAAAACCTGCATACGTCTGAGAAGCAATTCAAAGGCGTATGTAGAGTCGTGCTTGAGTAATAGCGACGGACTCGCTATTTGTCACGTTAGCACCTAAAAATATAGGTATCTGTGTAATAAAATGGGTGCACTTTCCGCCAGAGATATATTTTTGTGGGTACTACCTATACACCTCTGCCTACCATATTTTTATATATCTATTCTATACACCTCTGCCTACCCATTCGGGGACCCTTATGGAAAGGCGTGAGGATAGTGATGAGTGTTTGTTTTTTTGGTTTGATTTTTCTTACGATATGATTGCGTTACTGATTTAATGAAGCTTGGTGGAGTGATCTTGATTTTCAAAAATATAAAAGGAACAATAAGACAAGACTTGGTTATTCTCGCAAAGTCAATTTGTCTACTATATATAGCAAAGGTCAAATCGCTAGCTTTGTTTTAGCGGACCACTTCGTTGTGTACAACTAGTAGACTATAAATTAAAATCGAATTTTAACATGAATGATTTAAAGTTAACCTGTTCTTTGTTAAAACACGACTATGGAATCGTGTTGACAAATTTTAAAACTCGATAAAAAAATATTATTTCGTTGAGAACATTATTAACCTTCTAAATTTAATATAGGCTAGTGGGTACTAGAGATATATTCGATTAAATTGATTAATTCGATCAAATTATACTAATGCAGCTACTGAGTTGATGAAAACTCTACTTCGTTTTTATTACTTTTAATGTCAATAACATAAATTTTCCTGTTATAGCTCGGGGACAAAGCAAACACAATGTAAAATTTCATTACAGTTACATATTCTGTTATTATTCACCGCTAGTTATTTCTTAATCGCCTTACGAGAACCGTAACAAACAGACAGAGACAAAAAAGCTTTTTTTCATTAATAGTTAGTATTTAGTAAATATGTTGATAACATACTTACATTATAATATGTGTCATGGCCATGGCTGCGGAGTAGTTTAAGAAGTTGCAGCACAAAAATTGCAAGTTCGAATCCGACTGTATCAAGGAGTTTCTTTGAGCTTAAGTACAGCGATTACTCACACCACGAGCTTTAAGGTGAAGGAAGGAAATCTTAAGGAAACCTGCATACATTTGAGAAGAAATTCTGAGTATAGTCGAGCTCGAGTAACGGCCATGGCCTCGCCGACTATCACGTTTACACCTAAAATATATCGCTGGCTTAAAGTGGGTAGAACCTACATACTTCTGCCTTCTTCTGGGAAGGCGTGAAGATATACTTACATCTAAATTTATTGTTATAGATTTTGTTAAAATCGTACGAATTGTTGGTAGAAAAATATTATGCAAATGTTTATATCTTGAACAACCCACCATTAGGCATATTTTATCATAAAAACGTTGAACGCCTTGCCTTTGGAATTAAAATTACACTTAAAGAAGTGACTTATTGTGTCGTTTTCATTATTTTTATGGCGAAATAAATTCTCTCTAAAATTATAGCGTTTTATAATTAGCTCGTGGATATTGTTCGTAAAAAAGTCTGATACTCCGACGAAAAATCTTTTATATGATTTTTATTTTTTTGTTTGTTTCGAGTAATGTACCTGTTTTTTGATCACTATGGATATTTTTAACAGACAATGTGACAGATAGCGATAGTTTGAGACTCGCACGGACGATATACACGGACGCCTTGGTGTGCCTGTATCATTGTATAAGTAGGTATCTACTTAAGTAAGTTGAAGTCAAAAAATAATACCGTTTTAAATATGGAACGCATGCGGTCGTACGTATTTCATATTTTTAATCACTTGCATGATTATATGGTATGTATATAAAATGGTATCTGTAAAAGATACAATATAATTAAGTTTCGAGCCAACCCGATTAAGTCGTGATTGGTTTAAAAATAGCAAATGATTTAATATTTTTTTAATATAGTGTATCTCTGTTAAATTTGGAATCCCAAATTAAGTGAATGTTCAAATGTTTATGTTCCCACTTTTACTTTCAACGATAACGTGCGCTCGTTAGTGACCACGGCGAATGCACATCGCCTTATACATGCTCCAAATGATGTTATCCCTGCATTTTCATCCAGAACATTGCTTGAACGAAATGGGAATGTTTTGTTGTTAATAAATGTTCAATTCTAATGACTTGTCTTATTTATGTAAAGTTGAGAAACTACGGACAAATAAAAATAAAAAAAAACGTATGGCACTCGAGGACTGCCGCGGTAAAGCTATTGCATAGCATTTTTCTATTAACTTATGCAATACACCTATATACTTTCTCACAAACAGCTGCTTACGTACTAGGCATGCCTTTTAAGTTCTGTCGTCTCCATATTTCCCGGCAATTTTGAATTTGGAACTGTTCTATATTCGAATGTGTTTAAATTTGGAAGGTGTTAGGTTTTATTTTCGTAATGGAAATTCTCGATTCGGTTGCCGCGCTCAATGCCCACTACAATAGCTTACAAAAGTTTGGTAGTTCCGACTGCCTAGATAAAATCGATTAGACACTCAAGGATGGGAACGTTAACAGTTCTTTAGTTAGAGAGCTTGTAAGAAGAGACTGATAAATATGGGTCTGATCTATATAAATTTTCATGCATCAATATCTCCTATAGCGTCATATATAAATAATAATATAAGTTAAGAATGCCATAAATCAAGATGAGGAGCATTGTCGGCATCTGGCCGTGAGCCAGCCCCGTGACGTTTGTTTAAACAGCTCGTATCAAATCAGATCATCGGATCCGAGGTCTTTTCACTGAGTTATGCAACTTAATTTACTCGCAGTGCAAGCGAGGAAATGAACGGACTCGCACCGTGTAAAGTTATTGTTATACAATCTTAACTTCGGAGATTCAGTTGTATTCTTTAATAGCGTAATTTGCGTATAAACATATGTTTAAGTTTACTTTAATTACACCAGCTATCTATTTAGTGAAAGTCCAGTGAAAATCGGCTCAGCCGTTTTGTAGTTGAACCGGACCTAAAAGGCAGACGAAAAAATTTACGTATGTATATTGTATTTTTGTTTAGCACTGGCACTGTGTAAACTTTTTTTTCATGCATTTAGGAAATCTGTTATTTTGATGCTACAAACAGACACTTTAATGTTATTTAGCAGTACTTATATGGAAGTATGCGGAAATTTGCGAAAATATACATTTATTAATTATATGTTACGATCATTAGCTTGGAAATTAGAGCGGATAATATTAGAGATGGTAGGGCCGGACCGGAAATTCCTCTTAAATCCTCGCTAATGTTTCGTACCGTGTATCTATAGAGAGTAATTTTTCCAATAATGTTGTAGCCAGCTAATTATCATAATTTCCTGGTCAATTGACATTGGAGAATATTAATATTCTGAAGAAAATTATAGTCACTTAATTAAATATATATATAGCTCACCTAAACTGTACGTATGACGAGGTGAATGTCGATGAAGCGCAAAAGGCGTGTAAGTCAAGAGAGAGCCGGCGCTCTATTTTCTCTGCCTACGTAACGATATTTTTATGAGTATCGCATAAAAACAACAACACATTAAAATTATGTTAATACATAGATAAACAGTGTCCTCAGTATAATACACATTATGTGATGTATTTGCGAATGAATGGATACAATACGTATATCCAGTTTGCTTAGAGTTTTGTGAAAATACTGCAGTGTCTGTTTCCATAGTTAAGTAAGTAGAGTAGCTATCTTTGGTGTTGCTGGAGAAACGTCAGCCTTACAGTGGATCGCAGTCAAATAGCAATACTTACGGTAAGCCTTACTTACCTACTAGAACTTCAGGGATAGAATTTACTGGCAGAATGAGGTCGTTCTTTCTGTTCATCTGGAATTTCAATCTTATTTATATTTTGTTTAAGTATATAAATAAGTTGTGCAGTATAGCAAACGCACCTTTGATGTAAAAGACGCCCATAATAAACTAATGCGATTATCACACAAATACAAAATATGCTTACCGCGGGAGATTGAACTCGCTACTATTTGTGTACAAACCAGGTGCACTGCATTATAAGGCTAGGCAATAAATCATTCCATAACTTGGCATCAAGAATAACATCCTATATACATGCACTTTACGCTTGTTTGCCTTGAGTCTGTATTACAACGATTGCTCTTTACGGTTTCCAGGCGCTTCCGGAAGGAATTGCTTTGTTGTTTACTCTCGTTGTCTGTTCGTTTAAACAACTTTGGTAAACCATTAGGGAAATAGAAGCACAAAATATTGAATAGCGACTTTACTCACCCAGGCGCGTTAAATGTATAATTTGTTTAAAATGCGCCGGGTCGCGGAAGTGTTTTTCTTCCGGACCGACTGATGTAAACTTTCTGTAGGCACTCATGTAAATTAACAGTTTAAATTTAAATGTTATATTAGCCGCGCCCCGCGGTATTACCCGCGTAAATTTTGATTCAGTTTACAGGTGTGTGTGTGTTTCAGATTCAGTGTGATCCAGATTCAGGTATGGTACAGCTGCCCTGTGTTAATCTGTCTAATAATTTATCACTATACAAAACTTTATCCAATTCCGTTCAGCCGTTTTGGCGTGATTGAGTAACAAACATTCTTACAAACTTTCACATGATAATATTCATTATTATTATTATGGATGTTTTCCGAAGTAAATATGACTATTTTTATTAATATCTAGCGCTATCTCCTCCTGCCTTACAAACGGGCGTCGATAAGGAAAGGTCTTCCACTGCTGGGTTTCAGAACGGTTACCTTCCGCAAACGCTCAGACTTCGTGTGGAGGTTTTCGCTATAGTATGGAATTCCTTAAGATGGATGTGAAAGGACGGTGACGGATCTGCAGGGTCGGCAACGTGCGAGCGATATCCTTGATTTACCCATCGTCAGGAAATCATAAGTTTGAGAAGGGATTTCCTAAGGCCCATCTAAAGTTGTGCTTGAGAAACGCCGAAGTGGTCACGATGACACCTAAATGTATCCTCAAAGAAAAGAGGGGTCTGTTACACATCTGCCTACCTTGTGGGGAGACGTAAATTTATTAAACTTACCTTTAATAAACTTGTTTTCAATATTTTGGTTATGTTATGTTAACGGTTGCCACTAGAGAAATATTGGATGACGTACTGCGCTTCTGGATTGCCGACCTGCTGGCCGGCATAGAAATGTACATGCTTATTCTGGAACATTGTGTACATAATGTAAGAACCTTGGTTGAAATATTTGTTACCTGGTATGAAATCTGGTTAGGTAATTGTACGTCTTCAGGAGAAAACTCTACACAATAGGAATGTCAATGTGAATCATCGATGAAGAGACTGATGAATGTGGATGAGGTAAGCTTTGAGAGAACTGGCGCTCTACTCTCTGTGCGTGACTTAGGCAGGCGTATTTTATCATCTTTAAAAATATACTTTAAAATGATATAATAATATGACGGGCCTCTATTCCTGCCAAATACTATTCAATTCAGTTCAAATAATGATGACGTGTGTGTCACTAGGTGAGTGGATAAGTTATAAAAAATAATCTTATAAAAATAAATGGAATTATATAAAAGGTTCCAGAATAAGGCGCTTGTGGGACCTGTTGTTAATGCATTGCATGGGTTGTCGGCGAGAGCTCCTGCATACACTTTGAAGGCGCTTAGTGGCCGTATCTACTCTAAAATAGTAGCGTGTCGCGTTATGTAAATCTTCTCGCATAAAAGCATCTCGCTTCTCGCATGGTATGAAATGTATAAATATTTTTGTTTGACTTATATTTAGGGGGACGAATGGTCATGCACCTGAACAAATTTCTTTAAAGTAGCACTTGATCGCGGGGAGTGTAAAGAGGGAGGCCAGAAGTGGGACATAGAGGGACTATTAAAAAAAAACTATAAGTATAGTCGCAGTCCAAACGGTCTATTTAGGAGTCTACATTAGGTATTCTATGTTAATGTTATATACTTCAGGCCTATCTGACCGTCTCTTAAGAATGCACATCTTAAATTTTCTTGACAACCGTTACAGGTTCCTTCAATATTATTTAATGTATTTAACGTGATGTTGTGACCAACCGCTGCTTCAGTAAATCTTATGGGTAGAGATCGGGAAATTGAGCCTGTAATCCAGACTTAACTAAAGTATTTACTTAACAAGTAAATTCTAAAATTGTAGGTCATTATGCCTTCGCTTAGCTGGTAAACAGCACGCGCTACCTGATTGTAAGCATTTACTTCCGCCTGTGGACACTCCAACGATACCTAGGTGGATACCACCCTGCGACTCTCTACCGATATTCTTTTATGGAGGGTTCATTTCACAGCTTGAGCGTTCCCGAAAGAAATTATGTCACCCTGTACAAGACATGCTCGGTTCTAAGAAGTGGGGGTGAATTCCGCGAAGATGTTTAGGGGAGCGCTGATGAAAGGTGTCATAAGCAAGGGTATCTGATATCTTTTGATAGTATCCAATAGCAAGCTCTAACCAATCATGAAAGCGATAATCGCTGATATAGTCAAAATAATCGATACTCCTGATATCAATCACATTCGCAGCGTTCCCAAAGTTTTGCTTACTCGATTAGAGATTATAAAAGCAATTGCGTAATTATAATTTCCACGACTTTTTTCTGATCCTTAGTTACACTTAGTTAGAATGAAATAAAAAAAAAATCACGACTATTTTGACAACTGTAGTGAAGGTTAAAATATCAGGTTTGGCTAGTCGATCTATAAAGTCCAGGCAGATTCAAGCTATACTCATTTGTTCATCGGAACTTAACTAAAATTATCTATTAGCTTTGCGACATTCATGCCTGAGAGACGACAAACGACTCGCCATTTGTTACATAGGCAATTTTATATAAGTGTAAAGAGAGTACTTTTGAAGAGTTTAATTAAACAAACTCTTTTTAATTTTAATTACAAATCTTATAAAATGAACACCAACATTTTCCAAAACCTTCGAGACTTCAATTAATAATAAAGTTAATCATTTTAATAATCTCGGCTTAAACGTCCCAAAAGTGTTGAGTAGCAAAGGCCCAATCAATAGTGTCGAATGATTGCGTTAATCACAAGAACGATTTAATTTCTCACCCTCCTACAAGCCGGACGGGATCGTGTAAAACATGAACAACAATTTTGCCTTATCTTTGGATTTTTTCTTGTTGCGATGTTACTCTGGCGGTGACTATTAAACTTTTTTTTTATATGTAATTTTTTTAAAGTAAATTTATTTATTAGTAAGCCAGTGACTGAGTGGTTCAAGTGGACGCCTGCAACACAAAGATTGCAAATTCGAATCCCGACTGTACAAATGAGGTTCTCTGAACGTAAGTACAGTGATTAGTTACATCTCGAGCTTTTGGGTGAAGGAAAGGAATTGAGAGGAAACCGGCATATGTTTGAGAAGAAATTCATAGTTGTATATATACTCGTGCTTGTGTAACCGTAATTGACTCGCCATCTGTCACGCTAGCACATAAAAGATTTCTCAGGCGGAAAGTGGGTGTGTGGCCCTACCACTTGGGTCCACTATCCAAATATATGACGTTCAATAAGTGTGGTAACTTTAGTTTATATTAAATATGTGACGTTCAATAAGTGTTCCCTGTGTCCCTTACATTGAATAAAATATTTTGATTTTTGATTTTGAAATGTGCGTCCAATTTTCATATATTCCTATTCAATTTTGCCTTAAGATCTTCTAATTATATATTATTCTTATTATTATCTTATTAGATAATTATATTCGAATATCTCAGGCAAAACTGTACTATATAATGTTCCTTAATACCTGAAGGGGTAGGCAGAGTGAGTAGAGCGCCGGTTATCTCTAGACTTACATACCTCTATCGCTTCGTCCAGAATGATTACATTCCATACATGCTCGCCGGTTTCGAGTACTTTTGACATTCCCGCCCTTGAATGTCCAATCGATTTGTTCTAGGCAGGAACGTGCACAAATTTTATACAACATTTACTTTTGCTAATTAACCCTTTTAACCAAACTGTTACCCTTTTAAAATATTTTTTGCGAATTACTCAATGTCGTTCGTATATTTGGAACAACAGTAAAAATTGGCAAAGTGCGTGCCAACTGTCATCAATTTGCGGGCCTACCATGAACATTAGTAGGCTAAGTAAAGGGATAATCTTTATTTGGAGCGGGTGGATAATTAGATGTGTTATATTAATTTGCTTTTACTACTATATAAACTCTAAACTCCAACGTATGGATATTTTTACTGGGTATTATTAAACAGCGACAGGATTTTCATGCGATTCCCAACAATAGACAGAGCGAAACAGGAGGAAATTTTGTTGAAAAAGTAAAAACGATGCCTCGAAAAAATGTAGGCTTAATATTATGGTCTACTAAATTGTACCGAACGCGTAGACAAAAGTGTAGGAAAACCTTAATTTTGACGGAAATATATTTAAGGTAACAAGGACAGATGTGGAGCATGTCACCATTCTTCAAGCTCGACTTCACGTCTTTAGATTTTAACTCGAAGATATGCAGGTATCCTTACGATTTCCTTCTCTATCAGCATGTGGTGTGATAAAACACAAATTATAATTAAATTTTTATAGAAGAAAATCACTGTCGTTTGTATTATTCTCTCCCTCCAACCTCTGAACACCTCTTTGTATTCAGAGATAATGACCCATGTGGGAAGGCGGGAAGAAAAAGCTTGGCGACATGATTACTATTATAATTATATTAAGGAAACGATAATTTTTTTACACATCGATTGTACAACAATACTAATTAAATATGATCGTTCGTTTGTCGTACATGTTATGAATGAATGAATAAATAAATGAAATGAATGAAAAGTCATTAATGAATAAGATTCAATGTCTGTTACGAATTCATCGCCGTTCAAATATGGAAACATTTTTAACGATATCATTATGCAGCTATTACTGTATGAAAGGTTGATGGTTCCTAGAAATTAGGTACATATTATTTACATACACCTGTACATATTATTACTTTGAGTTCCTGATGGGGTAGGCAGAGAGCCGAGCGTCAGTCCTCTCACGACTTTCAACAGACCTGTCGTATCAACCACATTATTTTCTCTTTATAAACGCTCGCCAGTTTCGAGTACGCTTGACTTTTCAATTCTCGAGTGTTTGAGCGCTTTGCGCTAGGTTGTTGGAAAACGAAATATTATGTTTTTTACTTGTGCGAAATTGTAAACTGACTCTACAAACATATTTACAAATGCGACCGCTTCGGAAATGTTAAAATAAACAATTTTCAGTAGTGGAAACTAGTGAAAATTTGCAAGCGATGGCTCTGAAACGAACAAAGTTCTGGAGAAAGGAGAAAATAGTATGAGTTTCTTCAGTGATACACCGCCCATTATAACATTTCCGTCGACGTAGTTCGCATCCTGAAAACGTGCTGAAAAATATTTCTGCGAAGCGACTCGTCCGGATGAAGATTGAAATTGGATAACGTTGAGTTTTATTGTAGTTTTAACTCGAGTTCACTGCTTTTCGCTGTCCATTTTGCATTTGTTGTTCAGAGTTTTATTTTATTCATTTACTATTTGATAAAAACAATGTGATATACATTATCTAATAAATAAAATAAGAATGTCTGTTTGTAATATTAATATTTATACTAAATGCCGTGGTGGCCGAGTGGTTCGAGCAGTTGCCTGCGACGCAAAGGTCGCAAGTTCGAATCCCGACTGTACCAATGAGTTTTTCTGAACTTAAGTACAGTGATTAGTCACACCACGAGCTGAACGGTGAAGGAAAACATCGAGAGGAAACCTGCATACGTCTGAGAAGAAATTCAAAGGCGTATGTATAGTCGTGCTTGAGTAACGGCGATGGACTCGCCATCTGTCACGTTGGCACCTAATATACCTCTGGCGGAAAGTGGGTGTGTGGGTATTACCTATACACCTCTGCCTACCCCTTCGGGGACCCCTGTGGGAAGGCGTGAGGATATATTAATATACTAAATGCATATTTTCTTTAAATTTTTGTCGGTCTGTCTGTTTGTTCCGACTTATCTATTTAATAATATAAAATATGAATTTCCATGCAAACACTCATATAAATAGAGCTACTCGCTATTTTCCCACGTAGTACTATTTTCAGGTTATGTAAAAGCCTAAACCCAGACTGAGAGATGGACTAAATAAAACTCAGCAATAGACAATAGAGAGAATAGACAAGGCACAGCTAAATCTATATTTAACTGGGCTTTGTACGTGGGCCGTCTAATGCTTTAACAAAGAGTTTTATATCCTACAATCTCAAATACATACAAAAATAGGATCGTAGTGTCTGGTCCTGTTCATTTACCGTTAGCGTTAATGCGTTATGTATAGCGTTATGTATTTACCAGGTGCTTATCTGTGACAAAATATAATAAAATATTAAAAAATAATAATTATTTTATATAAAAAGGTTTACTATATGTTAATGCAGGTATTAAGCTTCCTCCGTTGCAAAGCTTATTCAAATCTGTTAAGCCGTTAGCGCCTTATTTTGCAACATATATTCATACAATTACACTTTGGTTAATATAAGTGGCATGTAGAATGGCATGGTTCCAAGAAAAATGCATGCTCGTGATTTCATTGCAATGCTGCAATATGGTAGTTCCGTGCTAGGAAATGAAGTAACGATTCGGAAAAAAATTACATATACAATGTGTATTAGCAGCCATGTTTGTCGTAAACAAGAGTTGCATTTACAGGTCATTTTATAACTGAGGCGGCAAAGCGTACGGTCCGCCTGATGGTAAGCGGTTACCGTCGGCTCTAGCAATATCGAGTGTATCTATAGGAAACCATTTCATAACAGAAGGTAGACGTATGTATAGTTGTGCTGGAGAAACGGTGACGGCTAAAAATATCTCTGACGTAAAATGGTTTTACGGGTACTACAATCCTCTGTCTAAAACTTTGTGGATCCTTATGGGAAGGTGTGAGGATACAATATCTAGAAGACTTCCATGCTATAGGAAAACCCTTAAGAAAAGTCCAAGCGTTCGTGGTTTGTTTAAAATTGCGATATCATATCGCAATCACTTTGAGATATTTTTCACTAATATGACATATTCCCAATTCCTATCTGATATACATACATGTCATATACATGACAAAATCTAAGTGTACAGGTATAGTTTTGATATAATTTTTAATTGAATAAGTTCTAGGGTTAGTTCAACGAAGATAAGAATAACATTGGATTTAAAATATGTGTATAATTTTTCAACGCCATTTTATTCAAGAGATTGGAAAACTTCTACCATTCTCGAATGTCTTAAATCACATTTGTAACAATGTAATAAGCGATAAGTGTCTACGCTTCGTAGTTCAATTGCTACGACGTAGCGCTATGACATTGTAGCTAGTTCATCTTCGCACTAAAGCTCTGTTATATTTGGTGTTAATAGTTTGGAAGTAAATTTCCTAAGTAAGGGGATTAATGGGATTTATCAAGATATATGGTTTGAACATTTTCAGTACAGACGTAGTTCATTATTTGTCATCATAAAATACAAAAGTTTTACAGTATGAGTGCTGAAAATCGTAAATGTCTCGTTGATATAATGGAACCTACGTGTAAACGAATTCTCAGCATTAGTCCAGACACAGCCAAAATAATTTATTACTGGCTGTGTACCGCGTTGTCAACGGCGTAAATTAAATTTAACTGTCTTTTTGCATGCATGTGAACCAGCATGTGAACACGAGATAGAAAGTATGAAAAAGATATTGAAAGGTGAATGGGACCATGTCGGCGTTGATGGGCAGTAAAAGTCTGAGCAAGATTATAAAGATGAAGAAAGGTATGTTGCGTTGGTTTGGAAATATAGAAAGTCAAAATGTGTGCAAGAAGAGGCAGAGGAAGACCACGTTCCAAGAATCTAGATCAAATTGGATGCTCAAGGATGGGAACGTCAAGAGTACTCAAAACAAGAGTACACTTTACCCTTGTGCCAAATTTCATACATTTCCACATAGACAAATAGACATAGAGAATACAGCGCCAGTTCTGGATAGACTTGCTTCGTTCATTAAACATTTAAAGTAACAAAATATTCTACTGCTTTCTGGTAAACGTGTTTATTTTTCCGCCTTTATAATTTACTTATTAATGCACCGCCTGGTTTCTTGTAAACTTGGGTGCTTTGTACGGCACATTAAACCTGCGATATCCACCTACAATGATTAGATAACGATCGTTAAAACGTGTACAGCGGCCTTTTCAAACGGCTTGAGTAATGGATTTGGTAAAAATTATGATCGCCGATGCGATACAAGAGCATGAATGCTTGATTGATTCATTTAATTATGTGTTTTTGGTGTATTTTTACGCATAATCAAGAAGTAATTTAAAAGAGAAGTCGATATTTTCCTTAATTAAAATTCGTGTTAATTTACATCAAAGGTTAGACCGGGGTTTGAAGCTGCGATCTCGAACTTGCAAGGCTACCTACAGTAGGAAATTAAATGGTTCTAGGCATGAAGTTCACTACGTATTACAAAATAAAGTCTCCCACCGCGTCTGTCTGTCTGTTTGCGGTGAAGTCAAAAACTGATTAACGGATTTTCACGAATAAACGGAGGGATTCATGAGAAAAGTGTAAAGGTTTTGTAATTTTGACACCTAAAATATATCTCCGGCGGATAGTGGGTGTGTGGGTACTATTACCTATACACCAGAGCCTACCCCTTCGAGGACCTTATTGGGAAGACGTGACAAACTTTGTATAAATGTATTAACAATAATTGTGGAAAATGGAAAAAGTCAAGCCGCTTTAAGCGAAAAAGCAGCCTAAATCTTTTTGAAAAAGACCAATATATTGTGTTGAAGCCGGAGCAGTATAAAATAAAATAGCTAAGTGACCGTTATAAGCAAAACTAACGATAATTTCTCCTTACTAATGTTAGTTATACATTGATTCGCTTTGTTATCTCGTGTCCGTACGGCCCGGGGCCGCCCCTGGCCGAGCGGGTCTGCTTAAAGTTACTTTGATTTGTTTCAGCCCCCGGCTCATTGGGGTCGGTTTAATCGACATTAGTTTATAATGTAGTTTATTATAGATATTTAGGAGAGCTTAATGTACTTTAATACAAAAACAAATCTGTTATCAATAAATAGTAACCATTATTCTTATTATTTCATAGTTTTTCTTTTGTTCTTCATGCATTGTTTTTATGAAGTCGGTTAAAATAGTGAGTATGAGACTACATGGACGTACCGTAATCGTTTGGGGTTTTTGATTCACTGTCTGTGGTAATGATCGCAGGTTCAAAGTTCGTAGATGTAATTTTAATAATTAGCGTATTTACTTGCTTTGAACATGGGTATTTTATAGGTATACATTTAAAGTACAAATTAGTTTTTTGTTTGCACATTTTCATAGTTGCTACCTACCCTAGGCAAGAAGGCTATGCCTAGTTTTTAGTCAGTTGATAGTGTGTGTAATGACCATGATTATTTAATAATGCCATTATCGTGTCATAAGACGAACATCGCGGGGTAGGTATAGCAATTAGATCGCCAGTTCTCTGATCTCTAAGCTGACAGACCTCTTTTCCTTCATCCAAACTCGTCAGTCCTTTATAATATGCTTGCGGTTTCGAGCCGTTCCAATCTTTGAGTGTTTTTTTGAGATTCACTAATAGTTTTATTATTTTAACACAGTATCCCTATTTTACCTAACACATTTCATTATGATTGTACTTAACAAAGTTAGTGAAAGTTAATTGGCTATAAAGTACCTACAATTAAATACATAAAATCATATTAATGTGTAATATAAGTTTGATTAGTGGCCCCGTTGCTGGCAATTAAAATGGCTATACGCCCAAAAACTCGCGGATATTGTACTGTCAAATGTTATGGCAAATCGATTTTACGAGGGTCTCGCCACCGTTACACGTCCCTGAAACAAGCCGTCGCTGTGTTGATTAAACCTGGTATAATGTCCCGGGTTCGACTCTTCTGATGAGAGGCAGCTGTGACGTCTTTTATATGTGTATTTTTTTGTTTAGGACTTGTAATTTATATGGAATTGACATTAATTTGGTTGACATTACTTTGGAATAAAATACGAAAAGTTGGTGCAGTGAACCCAAATTAAATGGATCATAAACTGATATAAATCATTCAATAAAAGGCGTGATCACTACTACACTCTATTATAATATTCTAACACGAAGTCCGAAATTATACGGATAGAAGAAAACTCTATTATTTCTGGGGCTGCCCTTAATGCGCTGTTGGGTTCATATCATATTCATATAAGTGTTGTAGTTTAACTTTGTCGAAAAAGGTTCGTTTGTGAACAATGGTTTTAAGTGTCACAAAGGGCGCGAATGGTAAACGAATGGAGGCTTCACAGCTTGGGGCGGGGAGGTGCGGCGCGGTGTACGCGCCCTATAATAATGTTGCCAGTGTTGTCATTTTACATGATTTGATGGGGTTTTAGGATTTGTGCGCAAAATCTGTTTAAAATAGCCAGGTCAGGACAGCATGTTTGTCCAATTTCTAAAAGTTTTCCTAAGTAATTTATAGTTAGGTAAAAAAGTTCTTTCCAAGCTTGTGAGATGTTTGACATTATTTTTACCTTAATGTGTATTAAATATGATTTATCTCCTTTCGCGTGGTATTTTTTTTATACCGGTGGCAAACAAGCATACGATCCGCCTGATGGTAGCAGTTACCGCCGCCTATGGACGCTTGCAACACCAGGGGTATCGCTCGCGCGCTGCCGACCCTGCAGGAATCTTTTCACACCCATCTTGAAGGACTCCATTGACTGTACTCTCCAGGGAAAACCCCAACGGGGAGCGCATTCAACAGCCTGAGAGTTCGCGAAAGGAAAGAAAAGGATAAGTATGAATACCTTCTTAACGAATTCAAAATGTAAAGACAGTTTAATCAATTATTAAAATATTATGTTATATATGAATGTAAATGATAAAATAATTAACAAAGAACGCGGCAACATTACCCCTGAGACTAGCAACCCCTGTTTTGCCCAGAGTGGAGCGCGCGACTGCGGCGAACGAACGCCGCGCTAGCCTCCGCCGCGCCACCGTTGTCTTCAAACTGGACAAACTTGCAGTGTAACCTGTGTGAAAGGATGCTGCTTTGATTGTGTGTGACTCAACAGCGTCTTGAAAAATTCCCGTTATCTTCCTGAGACCGTCGTAAGCGTCGCCTTAACCCGCCGTCGATCAGTTTCGGTAAGTTCTTTGTTTTTTATTTTAAGGAAGAAAACGTACCGAATCTAAAAGTTATACACTTTTATTCGTAAATTATTGTTAAGGGTAGAT
Source organism: Drepana falcataria (assembly GCA_945859725.1). Lineage (NCBI taxonomy): Eukaryota > Metazoa > Arthropoda > Insecta > Lepidoptera > Drepanidae > Drepana > Drepana falcataria. Next base: position 3,432,731 of record OX243925.1, read on the forward strand.
ACGACTGGAAAAGTTGTATAAATTATGTTTGTTAATTATTAGGTTTAGTAGACAATAAAGTTTTGACGTAAGTAAGTAAGTAAATAATTATAGAAGTTAGGCTATACATTTTCTTTATGTTACTGACCCTGTATTATACTGATATTGACGATAAATATATGTTAGACGAATCTATTCCGTCTCGTTAGTTTTTAGCTCAATTTTATTTTCTTCGCTGTGCAGCTTGTTAATCCTAAGTGCGGCTCAGTTTGTTTTTATCTTTACATATTCTCACGAGAAAAGGGTAAAGTGAGGTTTACCTTCCATTTTCGGATGCACAAATTCAACTTGACCGATTTGTTGCCGTACCTCAGAAACGACATCAAACACATGTTTGAATTTCTTTTCAGGTATAATCATGCTATTCTCTCGTATCGTAAATGTCATATTGTGTCTTAATACTGTAATTACGATCAGATAAAACACATTGAGGGAACTGACTCTCTCCGCGTAATGATATGTTTGTAAAAAAAATCATTGGTATGTACTATCAGCGCTTGGATTTCTATTCTGGATTGTACCGTATTGTCGATTAATATTAATAAACTGATAGTAATAATTTTTAATTAAGTTAAATATTTATCAATTCTAGTCGAGAACAAAAAATCTATATTCTCAGGGTACCCAATATGTAACTTTGATGTTCCGTGTCCGCAGTAGTCCTGTGCGCTTTGTGTGATATACAAGCTTCCCGGGACTCAATATTAACTAACAAACCTTATACCAACCATATCCAAGTATAGGTATACTCGTTAAAACTTCCTAATGCATGTATACGACAAACAAAAATGGTGCGGAACAAAGGAATGGTGTGGTAGGGGATAATTTATTCCACAGGGACGTCAAGGCTCGCCCTGAAAACGGACAATACATGAATTTGTGGTGAAACAAGAAAATTGGGACAGAATTGGTTATTGAAACGCAATAGGTAGTCACAAGCCCCAAGGGTGTACAAGAACTTTTATGGAATAAATTCAGTTTGTAAGTGAAAATATGATAGTATTTAGAATAATAAGCATGATGATGATGACAACAATAATGATGGAAATAATAACCGCTAAGTGTATCATTACTTATTTTACAATTCTCGATGTTCTCACGAAGAACTTTCTATAATATGTATCCTCACGATAGATAGGTGAAGGACCGGGCCTGTTGAGGGACCTTAGAATTTAAGAGAAACGTGATAGTAGTTATATTATTATTATGATCGAGGTCTGTAAGTCAGGTAAGAACTAACGTTCTACTCTCTGTCTTTGTATGAGAGACTTGGTATGATGATATGTGTGTATAATTATTATAACAGTGGTGATGAACTTTGCTTGTGATGATGCGCTTGAAATGTGGTGTTGGAGAAGAATGCTTGGCATATCATGGACACAGCACTTTCGCACTAACTAGTCCATTCTTCAAGAGCTGAACATAAAGCAACGCTTGTCCTCCATAGTGAAGTCTCGAATCCTTACCTTCTTCGAACACGTGGAGCATCAAGACGTGGAGCTTTGTCCATCGAGCACCTGGTAGTTCAGGGTAAAGTGGATGGAAGTAGACCGCGCGGTAGATCCCCCATGAGATGGACTGACCAAATAAAGGCGGCTACAAATTGCCCTCTGCACGAATGCACCAGACGCGCGGCTGTTCGAGAAGAATGGCGCCGTGTGGTTAGGGTCGCCGCACAAGAAATGACAGCCACGACCACTCTGCCAAGAGTGTAACAACGAAGAAGAAGGTGAAGAACTTTATAATGATGACGACGATGATGACGTTGATGACGATCATCATAATGATTAGTCGTTAAATGAAATAATTATTGCATATTGCTATGGTATACACAATAAAATCATTTTTACAGGTACCTTAAAGAAATATTATATTAATACAAACTTATACAATAACTTCCCAGGAAAGCCTGGTAGTTACCCATAGTTTAAATAAGCCAAATAACCTATCAGTTTCTTCATAATCGAACTAATTTATAAAAGACGCACACTCTCTATAATGGGGATGATAGTGAGAATTCAGAAGCCTTCTCATACATAGATATCATCACTGCTCTACGGGGTAGGCCACTCCACTCTCACTGCCTTTCCTTGTAGGACCCGGGGCGTGATCATTTGTATGTGTAACAGTGTTTTTGCGATGAGACGAATAGTTTACATACCTACATACATATAATCACGCCGAGTCCCTAACGAGGTAGGCAGACAGAATAGAGCGTCAGTTCTCTCTAGACTTGCATACCTCTTTCGCTTCGTCCACATTCATCAGTCTCTTCATATATGTTCGCCGGTTTCGAGTGCTCTTGACGTTACGTTCTGAATAGTTTAGAAGTGCAAAAAAAAACGCTATCCACATCGCAGGTTTCGTCGGTTGAACATAAACGTAGTAGAATCAATTTAACGATGAACGAAATTAGATTTAGCATACCAGCGAAAATCATAGGCTACCTTGAAGTACTACCGATTTCTGTAGAAGGTTTATGCAAATTGCTGTTCCTTTGGAGTAAACGGCGGATGAAATTGTAAATTGAACGGCTTTATACCTGAATCGAAAATTACAAGTTGAAAGATTACAATGATTTCTTGTAATTACATTGCTTTTGGCTACCTATCATTGGACTCGTATCAATGAATTTCTTCTCTCAGGTAGGTATAGCCGTTCTAAATCTTCATCTTCATATCTTATTATCATGGTATATAATAATAATATATCCTCACGCCTTCCCACAAGGGTCCCCGAAGGGGTAGGCAGAGGTGTATAGGTAATACCCACACACCCACTTTCCGCCAGAGGTATATTAGGTGCCAACGTGACAGATGGCGAGTCCATCGCCGTTACTCAAGCACGACTATACATACGCCTTTGAATTTCTTCTTAGACGTATGCAGGTTTCCTTCCTCTCGATGTTTTCCTTCACCGTAAAGCTCGTGGTGTGACTAATCACTGTACTTAAGTTCAGAAAAACTCATTGGTACAGTCGGGATTCGACTTGCGACCTTTTCGTCGCAGGCAACTGCTCGAACCACTCGGCAACCACGGCTATTATCATGGTACTTCGTAAATTGCTGAATCGAGGATGTCATTTCACCTTGGCATACTCGGGAAGCGGTCAAATAAAGGTTATAGGTGAAATAAAGCTAATTACTAAAGGTTAGTACGATGAACTTTTCTCTAGTTTCCTTCTGATCCGTTTGAATTTTTTTTCTTTCGTTATTCCTCCGTCATGATTTAAATAAAAACGAACTTTTATATATTCGTGTCAAGTGAAATTCGTGCTGAAATCAACTATAATTCTCGGCTTACACAAATTGTTTTTAGGTTACCATTTCTATTACATTTAATATTTTTCTGTAATACCCTCCTTTTTGTCCCCGTTCTCGTCCTCAGGTATCGAGTGAAAGAAAAATTAATTTGCATCATTTCTCTTCAAAGTTAAGATGAGCTTGAATCTTGTTACTTGAAAAATCTGCGGTTGGGGTCTTCGTTGTTGGTGATAAGCCAGTTAGCGGATATTGCCTGTTGTACGAGACATCGGGCTGAGATGGTTTTGTTTATTTTTCTTCGCTTTTTTTTTACTTTAGGAACACTTAAAGCTCGAAGGAAAAAATCAACCTAACATGGCCTCACGGTAACAATCTAAATTAGACAAATATAATGCGAAATCTAATTGGCGCCTTGTCAATGTAAGTTAAGTTCGCATTCGACAATTCGTGAATTCGATTGGCCCCCAAACCAACTGGGTCGTTTGATGTATGAACTTATTAAACTTCCGCAAATTTCTCCAATATTGTAAGAATTTGTTGGAATGCTATAAATTCAAACTGCATTTAAAAAGTGAAGATGCCTGGCTTCTTTTCTTCTGAAATATATATTTTAATTGAAAGCATCTACAACTTGAAATCTTGAGTAATAATGGAGCTTGGTGGAGTCTGGTGGCTTAGATTTACAATTGGACCCGATATGTGGCGCTGCGATCGGGTTTCAGGTTTTTTTTCACCCAAGCGAAGCTGGGCGGGACACCTAGTATAATATAAAATATCAATTGAGCTGGTTCAGACGAAAGAGTGGAGAGAATTAACAGTTGTAACATTCAATGAATGTTCTCAGTACGTAGGTAATTAAGATTGAACGCCTACTTTCACGAGGGAAATAAATCATTAATGTTATTCGAATCGAGACCATAGCTTAATTTATTGCCTTTTATTTTGTAACAATTTCATTACATGGTCAGTAGTAGAGTGAATGAAACCCATTATGCCGCAGTAACCGTATTATTGGAATTATTTATATATTTAAAAGAATTGAAATTGAAGAATTGAAATATAAAACTAAAACAAAATGAAAAGAGGTAATTTTTTTCGTGTAAATTATGTTCCCTTATTTATGTTAATTATAATCCAAATTCGTAATTAAAAAAAAAATGCATACAGCTAAATAGTTTTATAATCATCAGATAAACATAACTATGACGAGTCTACGTCATATCTTAACTCGAGTTCGGGATTAAATATTTATAAAAGGAGGGGCTACTTTTGTAAAGCCTTCTACTGATCAAAGATCTTTAAAGTAGCCAGAGGGATACTGAGTGCCAAAAAATGGCAACATACCTTACAAAGCCAACTAAGAATGGATATTAGATAGCTAAAAATAGCAGATTGTGTAATATTTTCAATAAGAGTTTCTTGGAGAAAACTATAATACGTAGGGTAAGTTGTTTCTAAGTATAAAAATATCCAAATCATATTTAGAATAAAATACTTTTTTATTATTTCTTATTTATTTCAGTTTAAGTTTTCTTAATACCTATTTGACTATTTATTTACAGGAGGTATAAACGAATACATACGTGTACGTGTACGTATTATCGCGCCGAGTCCCTCACGGGGTAGAAAGAAAGAGTAGAGTGCTAGTTTTATTTTGATTTACAGACCTCTTTCGCTTCACCTTCATTTATCATCGAAATGTCATGCATACTGGCCGAATACAAAACTTGGAAAAAAAAACTAAAATTTAGCCAACATTCTCAGTAAAGTTGAGAAGTAAATCTATCCAATTACTTTCTTAATTAAGTTTGCTAGTTTTTCATGAAGTAATTGCTAGTTAGCTGGCAGCACATTATGCCGGGTGAGAAGTAGTTGTTAGACGTGAGTGGATAATACGGACACCGCCCGTCCGCACGCGAAATAGGTGATTTCCCCCGACTATTAAAACCGATGGAATACGTTTCACCTATACGGGGCACGTTCGCACATAAAAAAGTGTTATGTTTTCATCCAAATGCCTGCAATGTTTTTGCATGGACGAGTTAGGTGAGTTTTATTGGGTCACGTTCGACAATCTAATACTGAATCTGCGTTGTGTCGAAACAATGCCTTCTATTTCCTTTTTTCTAAATTGATGCAGCGTTTCTTCTCAATATGAACATTTAGAATATGAAAATTTGGAAATTCTGATTGAAGTCTGAACAGAATTAATAAATAAATAAAATAAATACCTTGGGACAAGTCCACACAAATGGATATAGTCCAAAATTAAGCAAAGCTTGTGTTGTGGTAATTAGGCAACGATATATTTACTTAGGTATAAATAAATATATATGTACACATATACATAGGACATCCAAGATTAAGGTATAGATACTCGTGTTCATTACACAAATATCTGCCCTCAACGTAAATCGAACCCACGACCTTAAGTTTCGTAGTCAGGGGCTTACCACTAGACCAGGCATCTGCCTAGAATGTTTGCCGTTGTGAATTACTAGAACCTAGAGTTTTTACTTTGTTGATACTCAGGCAGAGGCAGGGGTTACTCATTTGAACACGCTTATTCCAGTAACTATTAATCCAAAATATGTTTTTGCATTAGATGGCTTGTTTGGAGAAAGGCTAAAGACAAACCATCCAAGGGATCTAATACTCAGGGGAGATAAAAATAATAATATATATCCTCACGCCTTCCCACAAGGGTCGCCGAAGGGGTAGGCAGAGATGTATAGGTAATACCCACACACCCACTTTCCGCCAGAGGTATATTGGTGCCAACGTGACAGATGGCGAGTCCACCGCCGTTACTCAAGCACGACTATACATACGCCTTTGAATTTCTTCTCAGACGTATGCAGGTTTCCTCTCGATGTTTTCCTTCACCGTAAAGCTCGTGGTGTGACTAATCATTGTACTTAAGTTCAGAAAAACTCATTCCTACAGTCGGGATTCGAACTTGCGACCTTTGCGTCGAAGGCAACTGCTCGAACCACTCGGCCACCACGGCCTTCTCTCAGGGGAGATAATAGAACTTAATGCTAGCAAAATCGAGAGCACTAGTGGTTGATGTAATTAATGATCTACAAGGACAATGGGTCTGCCTAGATCTAATCGATACTCAAGAATGAGAGAGTACTCGAAGCGAGTGTGTATGAATGGGTTGATGGATGAAGCAAGAATCTGTAAGTCTAGAGAGAATTGGTACTCTACGCTCTACCATCTTTGCGAGGGTCTTGGCGTAATGATGTGTATAAACATAAATATCTCATCTAGCTGGGATTCTCGTTGTTGTAATAACTCACTTCTTTCTAAACGTATGCACAGACTTATGAATTTGAATAAGGTTGATGAAGTCTAGAGAGAACGCTCTACTGACTCTGCTTGTATGTTCTTTTCGCCAAAGAAGTTTTTTTCTTACACACCCTCGATGGTACCTAAATTTTAAGGTTATTTCCAGCACTATGTTTAATTTAAAATTTTTCAGCACTAAGCTAGCACTAAGCACTAAAACGTACCGATAGGTACGAGTTCTTTTATCACTGAATGCCATTTGCACCACTGCAACTACAAACTAACCCTGAGTAAAAAAAGTTCTCAAAGTATCTTGTTCAAAGGAGTTCGCTATTATTACTAGGAACATAGCTGAGCGTAGTGATGATTTTATTTACTTTATGTTTGTAGTAACACGTCGTAGTAACCCGTAGTAAGTTTCGGGCTACAAACCTTAAAAACTGATCAATAATCTTTAATTGAACTATGTAAGGTGGAACGTGGGCTACAACCCCCGTAATTGTCAGTTTCAATTTTTTAAATTATACAGAACAGTACATACTTAATCCCATATATGTATTATATATAAATAATATATGTATACATAATGTACTAAGGGAATTTTGTACTAAATGAATAAGAACATGAAATATGACAATACACAGGACATCTAAGACAAAGGTAATCACATTCGTCTTAATCAAACATATATCCACTCCTGCGGGAATCGAATCACGGAAGCTTCGCAGGCAAAATTTTTATCACCAGTCTGTCGACAATTACTTTTGAACAACTGTCAAAATCTTAACAAAGGTTCCCTTTTTGTTGCTAACAACTTCCTTTCGGACAGTTTGGGCTTGATTGCCACACTGTTGTAGTAAAAATTAAAAACATTGATTACCAAAAACTTATGATTCCCAAATAACACTGAAATAAATTGAATTTGTATTATGTCAAGTGAATACTTAATATCCTTTGGTGTGGATATCGTATCGAGCGGCCAGTTCGGAGACAAGGAGGTTATGGAATCAAATAATGCCTTATGTGCTTATAAATAATACCCTTAATGTAACAAACTCACACACACCAGAACACATCTCACGTACACGCACAGATAAGATGACATTACCCTTATACGCTCGACATATTAATTGACAATCGACATTGATCATATTTGACGGAATTGATGATCAAAGGACTTCATAATTACTCATGTACACGGTCGTAATTACAAATATCGAATGTGGAATTTTAACAACTCGTACTGGTCGAGTAGTTTATGTAGTCGCCAGCAATGTTAATGTTGCAAGTACAATGCAGTCTGTTCCAATGTTTTTTTAGTCGTCATTTAAAACAACACGAGCTTTACGGTGAATGAAAACATCGTGAGGAGCCCCGCATGGGTTTGTGAAAAAATGCAAAGGCGTATGTAGGTTACGCTGAGTTTCCCTTTATCGTAACACTTGTCGTGGGACAATCAATAAGACCACTCATTAGTACCCTACGGCATTAATTTTGGACACAGTTGATTTGGGTTTGGTCGAAATTTGTGTGTTGTTCCTGCCAATAATGAAACAAAAACATGAACAATTTTATTTAGCACGCAGAAAATCAATTTCATTATGTAAATCGCGGAACGGTTCGCTCCTCCATTGAGTGAAGGAAATAAGCTTGTCTATTCAACATAAGACAGCTATTCAAGGACTTTAGTGGTAATTCAAAGTGACGTCTGCGGTGCTAGGACAAATAAATTAAATGTGATGAAAAAATCTTTGGAGTAAAATCGCCCTCGCCAGCCACGAAATTGTTTTGAAATGACTCATTTCATACTTGTATTTTATTTATTTTTTGTATTGTCTCTCGTAGCGTGAGTTCCGGGAACTTTTGCTACTTAACCGGTCAATGGCGAGACCTAGGACTCCAGCCAGGCACTTGTTTTTCCTGTAATATTTAACGGCTCTTATCTGTCAATACATGACAAGTCACATTAGACTTATATATATTACAAGTAGTCCCGCATCGGGTCCAGTTGTGTATCTGACTAAACCAATCTCGAATCCACCTGAAGACACAAATAATGTTTTTTTTACTATTAATACTAATCGGGTCGGCCGTATGCTTGTTTGCCACTCTAGTGGTATAAAAAAAACTATTAATTAAATACATGTATAAATAAACGTTACAGCACATTTTTATGCGACATTATGTTAAAAAATATGTCACCTTGGAATGTTTTTTATACTTTTAATTGCTTCCTTTCTTTGCATATTTGAGCAACTATGCCATTTTTTATGGCATCGTGTAAACTTTTGTATTAAATTTATCTGTTATAACATTATATTAAATTATAATATATGTAACCAAATTTATACTCCTGAGCTTACAACTAATCGGTCTGTTCTTAATTTAATATTCCAAAAGCTTATTATCTTAGCAGCAGTGTTAAGTTCACGGAATATTGAACATTATAGAAACTAATCCATAATAGATATATGAGATTATATTCTGTTCATGTTCCTGAGATGCAGGGTTGATAACTCGTTATATGTTAACGACTAGCTTGATATTTGCCCCGCTCCATATTCTATAATGTATACTTAAACCCATACATATCATCACGTCGAGTTCCTCACCGTGTAGACTGAGAGGGTAACGTCAGTTCTCTCTAGACTTACAGACCTCTTTCGCCTTATACACATTCATCAATACTATCATCTAAAAATAAGAAATGTTCTTTTCTAAAACGACTCAATTTTCAATACCTTTTGAAGAAGGGCATGAAGATACATATTTCTTAAAATTTCACATTAGGTTCATAATAGCTCAGAATTTTTTTTAATTAGTAAAGGCATTTCTACGTTTTTCCACCATTTTATTTTCCCTTTCATCCTCGTCGTGATTCCAGATCGCGCCTCGTTCATCTCGATTAATTTTATTTAAGCAAGAGCTTCAATTAACTAGAGTACATTTAGAATTTAATGGCGATTTATCAATTGTGTCAGACGTTCCAAAGATTCAATATTAGTCTGAAAACATTTCATTTCGATTTAGGTTTTAAACACAAGTTCCAGTTACAAAGCAGTAATCCAACACAGAAGTATTACTTTAAGAAATTTGTGCTGAACTATCTGATCAATATGAACGAAGAAAAAGAGATTATGTAAGTCTAGAGAGAACTGGTGCCCTACTCTCTCTGCCTACCCTGTGAGGGATTCGAGGCGATGAAACTTATCTACTGAACCAAATTGTGTTACCCATGAAAGAGTTCCACGTTTGTGTATAAAGTTAAGACTCATAATATAAAACCTCCTTCTTTCTTACAGACATCAGTTATAAAGTTTAACGAAAATGCTACCCCACCCTAACGGTAAGGCTCGACTTGACTAACCTTTTAGAAAAGGTGAAATAAGTTTTTATGAAAAGAAACTTAGCATTACCGAGTCACGGCTCTGAATAGGGTCCATGCCCACGTGGGACCAAACGGTGGGGAGAGAAGCTTAAGAATAATAACTTGAATGTAAGTGTTGAAAACTTACTGGGAACTTTACGACAATAAGGTGGGAATTGAAAATACAAAACTTTTTTACACTAATATTCAACTATAATAGTTTTGTCGAGGTTACTTCTAGTTTTTAGAGACGTATCCATGTAAGGTTGTTAATGTTTAAGTTACTTGGAACCTGTTCTCCTTTATCTTACAATTCAGAGCTATTAATTTCTTATAGAGGACAAAGTAGCCGTGGCTTTCAAATTGTTCGAGTAGTTGCCTGCAACAAAATATTGCAGGTTCAAAGCTCGACTATACCAATGAGTTTTTCTGAACGTGATTAGTCACACCACGAGCTTGACGGTGAAGGAAAACATCGAGAGAAAACCTTCATACATTTGATAAGAAATTTAAACACGTATGTATAGTCGTACTTGAGTAACGGCGATGGACTTGCCATCTGTTAACGTTGGCACCTAAAATATATCTCTGGTGGAAAGTGGGTGAATACTACCTACACAACTCTGCCTACCCCTTCGGGGGCCTTTGTAGGAAGGCGAGAAGATATAAAGAAGACTATTACCGTGGTTCTTCATCCAAATACTACCCTATTACATTCTTAGTTCTTGTTAAGCGAAATCTCACAACGCCGTTGCTCATTACCTTAATGAAACGATAGGCAGGCTATTGTAGTGGTATTTATTCCTTAATTATCTCTCGTATAACAACGTAACTACAGAACGCTTAAGTTCACTACAATAATTAGGAATTGCATCTGATAACCAGTGCAGTTTATTTACGAAAAAATACATTGAAACATGTGAAGCAATTTTTTTAATATGGACGTTCGAAAAATTCCATTGGCAATCTGGTACGTTTATTACAGAGCCTGCTTGGCTAACGTTCGCGAATACATTCTCCTTTATGTACTAGTTACTGCTGTATTAATCAAACAAGGTACGTTTAAATTTTTAGAAATGTTCACTGTTAAAAGCGGGCTTGAGAAAGCTTAAAACTCGATATCTGTCACGTTGGCATTCAAATACATCTTCATCGAAATGAAATGAAAGGACGAAGAGATTCCAGACTACAAAATAATTAAATCAAAGTACACTGTCTAGACTTAGAGAAAAACAGCGCAACTTACTTTGCAAAGCAAACAGAGTGGCTTTAGTGTTTCACGAATAGCACTTTCATCATTCCCACGCATTCGTATTTTACACTAAGAGCTGTCAATTGATATGACGTAGTCAACCTTTACCACGGGCATTGCTCGTCCCTAACGAGTGTATGGTTCCACTAAAAACTTGACGAAGGTTGCACACTTTTGGGGGTCAAGGACCGTGAATACCTTTGGTCTGACCACCGACTACTTATGTTTCCTCCTGACCACAAAGGAGTTGTATACTAAACCACTTAAGAGAAACTGTAGAATGCTTAAGAAAGGTCATGTACTTTTTCCAGTTTTATTAAAATTTTGCTGTTGAGCAGGTTCTACAAGGCAAGCACTTGATTGAAGCAGCACCTACCAAAGGAAACCATCCTCAGAGCCTCATGAATTTAGATTTATATCTTTATCGTGTTTATGTGAACAGAAAGTAATAGAGCCTTGACAACTGTGTCCAGGTCCGAGTGGGCTCTTGTTTCAACACGATACTGAAGTCATGTCTTGTCATGTTTATAAGAAGGTGGTTACGTATTTCAACTTCACCGTTTCGTTGACATCAAAGTACCGAGTCGCATGAATAATGAATTGAGTCTCACAAAGATTTGTCGACCGCGACTAATCCACTAGTACACCAACGTTGAAGCCGGGTTGGATTCGCTCGTAAGCTACCGCTTCCTTAGGGCCTTCCGGGGAACATTACGGGAACTTGCAGAATTATTATCACCATAAGATACGCACAACTTTAACCCAGGTGAAGTTTTCCGACAATATTATGCAGGCCTTTATGAATATTGGATTAAGATACTTGAAAATTTGAATATCCGTTTTTATATTATATTATTGTATAGATAAGCCTACCTAATGACTACCAAGATCGAAATGATCGAACATTTAAGGATGGGAACGCCAAGAGCACTCTAAGCCACCTTACATCTACATGCACAAGTAACATCTTGTGACCAGCAGTTGAAGCGAAAAAGCTCTGGACGTCTAGAGAGAAATCTAAGCTACACACCTAAATCATTTGTCTATGTTTGTATCTAAAGATATGATAATAATAAGCGTAAATACACATGTGGAAGGAGATTATTTGTGCACTATTAAATAATTCCATTTAGTTCAAAAGTATTGGTACGACAAATATCCTTCTTCAAGGCTTTATATTCTCCCGACTTCCCACAGTGGTCCCAAAGGGTTAGGCAGAGGTGTATAGGTAGTACCCACACACCCATTTTCTGCCAGAGATTTTAGGTGCCAACGTGAAATATTGCGCGTCCGTCGCCCTTACTCAAGCACGACTATACATACGCCTTTGAATTGCTACTCAGACGTATAAAGGCTTCCTCTCGATGTTTTCCTTCACCGTAAAGCTCGTGGTGTGACTAATCACTGTACTTAAGTTCAGAAAAACTGATTGCTACAGTCCGGATTCGAACTTGCAATTTTTGTGTCGCAGGCAACGACTTGAACCACCACGCCCACCACGGCTTATACAGTATTATATTAGCGGTAATATATCATGAAGTACTGAAAAGCTCGAGCAGTTCGCGGCCACTTACCGGTCTGAAACATGAACCGCTCCACAGAGAATAGCGCGCGACAGCCTAAAATAGGTGCCGCGCCCAATTTGGTGGATAAAGTTAGGCAGCGGATATTATGTAAAGCCCGGGCCTTGGGATATACGTGTTATATCTGACTAGGGATACATTTATTTCATTACTTACGTTAAGAATAGGTTTGAAAAAGAAACGGGATATTTTCCATTTACCATGATACGTAATTGTTACTCATGATTGAAATATGCAATTAACTCAAAAAATATACCTAAAATTACCAAATTTTGTTGTGAGTAGTTCATAAAACTAATTTAAGTACGGAATATAAATTTGTATATAGCCTTAGATTTAGTTCATAGGAATTTGTTTGATAACGGTTAAAGCAAGGTATAACTCGCTTTACCTTACTACGCGGTCGCAGAAGGGGTAGGCAGGTAGCAGTACCCTTTTGACCGGAAATTTATTTGGTGACGAGTGCGTAACCGTGTCTCAACTGTATATTGTGTATTCGTATTTTAATTTCTTCCAAATTGAGCATTTTCGTCACATGTTCCCTCCCTCGTAAAGGTCATGGTCAGAAAAAAAAACATTGGTGCAGTTATTACAATCTAAATTAATATTATAAAGAGGAAAGATCATGACAAGCAAAAACTACAGGACAGATTTAAAAAACTCTTTCACCATTAGAAATCTACATCTTTACCGAGTAAAAAACTACGTTAAAGGAAAAAAAAATGTTTTTATTGAAAACAAAACATCGATGAAATAAAATTGTACACGGTTGAAATCACGGAGCACAGATAACTCGATCCGACTCAGTTCTTATTTAATAAAACATTATTATTCGTGACCTCCCCACTAGAATAACATTTCATTAGTAATGTATTCTCGTTTGACTTATGCTTTTGACTACAGACTTGCTAGACAGTAAATTCGCGGAGTTATTGAACATAATTTCATATCAACGTGAATCCATTTACGTTTGTCAATTTATTTTTTTCTCTTTGCATTAAAAACGTTCGAAATTCACGAAAACACATAGGGCGAGGTCTGTTTCATTTAAAATTTACGAGTTGTATACTAACTTTATATTATCGTGGCGTTTGTCGGGGAGAGGAGTCAATTTGGTAAGAGCTCTCGAATTTATAGCCGAGAAGTGACGTTGTGTAACGCTAAAAATACTAGTGCCACGGGTAATTTGGACGAGTGACCGCCAAACGTCGTCGTAATAATGTTTTCCAAGATATATAAATGGCAACCACTAACGATCTCAGCCAAGCTGCCGTCTTGTTTATTGTCCAAAACAATATTCTGCAAACTCCAATAGCAATTAGTAGAACTCGGACGTAACTAACTTAATATTACATTTGAATATAGCTGACAATTAACTTGTCGTGGTGGTTAAGACCATCTATCTCTATTCTAAATAATGAATCAGATATACACATTTGTAGGTAGAAAAGTAATGCATCAATCCTCTCTAGACTTACATACCTCTTTTTTTCATCCACATTCATCAGTCAATTCGCAAGTCATCGCTCTGCAGTTTCAAGTAGGCACTCTGGAAAATTGTATCAAATGAAATCAATCAATCAAAATCTTTTTATTTCACATAGGCCCAGATGGGCATTTATAAAACGTCGAAAAAGAAGCACGGTTCGGGTTGGTCGCTTCCATGGAGAAGAACCGGCAAGAAACTCCATGGTTACTCTTTTCAAATCATTAGGCATATACAATTTTTTTTTTCGTTACAGCAATAGTACCCAAGTATGGGGGAACAACGTAGGTCCGACAATAGGTCGTTGCTTACTATACAAAGTATACTATTACTTTTAATTACTTAGACATGAAGACTATATAACATGCCTATCTTCATCTTAGCAATAATTCTGTCAATCACACCAGTTGCTTCGCGGAATCCTCCATAGAGGACCTCCTGCTGTACTTTTCACCAACTTGGAAAGTGGTATCCACAGCACAATGGAATGGAGAACTTAAATTAAAGGTACGTATAGAACTAGACCCCTAAATAATTATTAATGATAGTTTGGTAATGGGATACCTACTGAAGACCCCAATATAATTAATTATATAGTCAGTACCCACTTTCCAAGTTTCAATCGATTGTAGTGAAATTCGAGTCTCCGGAGGGCTACAACTGGAGCTTTTACGAGCGAAGTATATTTGGTAGGTCTATTAATACATAAACCGCGAACAAGTTAATTAAAAACTAATTATATTTTCATACACTCATAAAATGAATTTTATGCGCTTTAAGTATGAAGCTGATGGCACATTTAAAATTTTAATTTAACCACATACTTTAGCGGTTCGCTTTATTGGGGGCATGTTTAATTCTGACGTTGAATTATTAAAGCTATTTTTCACATTATAGCTTCAAGTATGATAAAAGACCTCGTGGCACGATATTGTGTCAAGCACTGATAAAGATAGATTTGCATTAATTAACCCCGTGGCTGAACGAGCTGAAGTGTACGGACTAGAGGGCGTTAGAAGGTAATAAAGCCAGTGTCATAGCAGTGTAAGGTCAATGTCTGGTACATATTTCAATACAGCAAACAAAAGCGAGGTTAAAACAGTAGCTAGCAGTCGCGTGCTAGCTAAGTTACAGTGACAATATATTCTGACAGTAATACTTTCACAAAAGTAAGAAGTTTATAGAGAACCAAATTTACAAACATTAATATTTTATTTCTTTGCGGTAGACCCATCAGGTGGGCCGTATGCCTGTTTGCCAATCATGTAGTATAAAAAAAAAAGTGGCGGCCGGTTTACCTCACTTTGGGTTATTAATTAGGTTACAAAAAGGATAATATTTTGAAAGGGTTCGTCCGTTTCTCGTTTTAACCCATGTAAAACTTACTAAAATGTAATATTTTTTCTCAAGCAAAAAATAATAATGAACGTTTATCTTAATATAAATGAAATAAATTCGTCTATTCATAAAAAAACAATGCAAATTGCATAACCTAGTATCATTAAGAGTAAAGGGAGCATTTGTATTGATTCCAAATGAGCCGGGGGTAGAAAAGCTCGGATGTAGATTGATAAAGAAACTTAATCCAAGAGCGCTATGGGTACAATCGGGGTTAAATGTTGGAGTTCCGATTCGATTTTATTGGGTTGAAGGGCTACCATTCAGTTTTGAGGTCAAACACGTACCTGCGTACCTTTGTCTACACGGATGGCAAGAATGAATTCACGTAGTGTTAAAATTTATTTACAATAACAACAATTAATAATATTTACAAAGAACAGTTGAAACTAACTACTTACAGATAAAATATTTGTCCCAAATCGGTATCCCGAGGCAACGTGCCAAGAAGACTAGCAGCATTGCCACGCTGGATAGCAATGCTGATTCTCTGAGCGAGATAAGTTCCAGCCCGCCTGTCACGAGAGGTCTCGACTAGACGGCGCGAGACCTCTTTAAAAAGATGGTGAGCCTCAGGACCCCAAGGCCCCAGAGTCAGTGTTAAAATTATGTATTAGACCAGTATAGTTGGAACCCCCGCGATATTATTCCGATTAAACTTGCTGAGCTGAATATAATGAAGGTATTATAGAATGTATTAATGTTGTATGTATGTAACGAGCAGTTGCCTGCGACACAAAGATCGCAAGTTCGAATCCCGACTGTACCAATGAGTTTTTCTGAATTTAAGTACAGTGATTAGTCACACCACGAGCTTTACGGTGAAGGAAAACATCGTGAGGAAACCTGCATACGTCTGGGAAGAAATTTAAAGGCGTATGTATAGTCGTGCTTGAGTAACGGCGATGGACTCGCCATCTGTCACGTTGGCACTTAATATACCTCTGGCGGAAAGTGGGTGTGTGGGTATTACCCATACACCTCTGCCTACCCCTTCGGGGACCCTTGTGGGAAGGCGTGGGGATATTATTATTTATTATTATGTATGTATATATATAAATATATATATGTATATATATATATATAATTATATATGATATTATATTGATTAGTGTATAGTTATATAGATTTAGTTATGTTTATATTTCCCGTGTTTATCTCTTCTATAGCCTGCCATACTTTTCTCTGCATCACCCAAAGGTTGGCTGGTAGAGAATGCCTACGGCATTAAGTCCGCCTGTGCAATTGATATTGCAGGAAGTTTTTAAATAAATAAATAAATAAATATAGGTGAATACTCTGGATGAAAATATTATTTGTTGTGTAATCAAGTCTAGTAGACCAGGTACCCTAAAATGATCTGATATTGCAACAATAGGCATGACGAAAGATTCTGAAATCCTTTGTGTGTGACGTGAAAGTAGTTGAAATGTTGAGGTTATATAATAGAAACAATATTTAGGTTATGTCTGCTTTGATCTTGGCTATCAATTAAAATGTATAAGTATGATAGCGGCAAGTGGGTGTGTGTGTACTAC
Organism: Drepana falcataria; assembly: GCA_945859725.1. Classification (NCBI taxonomy): domain Eukaryota; kingdom Metazoa; phylum Arthropoda; class Insecta; order Lepidoptera; family Drepanidae; genus Drepana; species Drepana falcataria. Next base: position 3,449,951 of record OX243925.1, read on the forward strand.
CTGTACGTCTGCCTACCCCTTCGGGGACCCTTGCAGGCATGAGGATGTAATTATACTAATAAAATTAATCCAAGTCGCATTTACTCAATGCAAGTCTGTTTACGGCAAAAAATCGTCTGTAAAAGAACATAAGCAAATGATTTGTCTTCGTAAGAATATTAGAGGAACAGGAAAAATTACACACCTTTCCATTGAAATCTTTTACCACCTAAATTCTTTTCAATCACATTTTCCCCTGTCCCTCGTTTTATTAGAGCGATGAGCGTTTTTCTAGTCGTTCATTATGATTAATGGTTCAACGTAATTGGAAATGATTTTTCTTTTCCTGTAACGTGCCTGTATAATTTGTCAAAATAAATTTTATTGAATTTAAACAAACAAATAATATTCGAGTTTATACACAAAAAAGTTTCTGCGAGACTATATGATGTTAATTGATTTTTATATCAAGTCCTGATCGCGGATTCAGACTTCCACCCAGACATTTTTGTTTCTTTTAAATATAATTTAACGTCTAAAATAACTTGCTTTTTTACGACAGCATAATTTCCGTTGCGATTGACGTGAAATTTAAATTTCGAATGCAACGCGAACACATTAGTTAACGGAAACAGCTTAATTTTAACATAATACCGGTATTGCATAATTTAGCACAACATTTAACCGCTTTGACGTTGTATAAATTGCAGACTAAGTTTAGCAACAAGGCTCCACTAGCCAGCGGTTAGAACCAATCTAACCTACTGTAGCCTGGCCTTTCGTGTGTAAGGACAACCTTTAACCGGAAGCCCGTACGGAAACCCGGCTCAGTTAATTACCGGGTCGACGTTAATTAGTTTTCAGGAAGACACGGATGCGACAACGAAACAATTAACTATCATTTGTTTTGTTCATTGTTATTTGTTTTACAGAGAACGTGACCAGGATATTTCGTTTTGATAGGTATATACCTTTATGTAATTTTATAATTACATGCGTTACTTCTTGAACTTGGTGTTCTAGCCGATTGACTGGATTATCGATCGATTCGAATCTCTCAATTGTTGGTTGTGGTCGAGTAACACAGCTTCCCGCAAGGGTAGGTAAAGAAGGAAGAGGTAGGCGTAGAAGAACTTCTTTTTGCTGGAGATATATTTCGTTAAAACTGGCGCTCAATACTCTCTGCCCGTTAGGGACTTGGCGTGATGATATGTATGTATGTATGTATATATTTCGTTGCTGGTATGTAGTGTGGTGGTCTAACGCCGTTTTTCAAGCACGGCATCTTTTGAATTATTTATTAAGCGTATGCGGGTTTCCTTTGGATGTGGTGGTCGGGGTTGAACTTGCAGTCTTGGCTACATGAACTCGGCCACCGCGGTTCATATTTAGTAAAAAAATATCAGCTACGAATAAGGCACTTTACTTACGTTTTATAAGTGGCAGCTTTTGAAAAATTAAATGTATTAAGTGTAAAATTTTACTGTAGTCTGTTGCTGATACAGCAAAGCGTAAAACAGGTTGTTAGAAATTGGCGATATCACATCACATGTTTATTTTTAATATTAAAATATTATTCCCCTTCATTTATCCTCATTACTAAATACTAAGGAAAATCAAAATGAGTTTGAATTACGTTCTAGTACATTACCTACACACGGCACGAAAGGACAAGGAAAATGTCTCCAGGAAAGTTTTGACTAACAACAGTCAAAGTAAAGAGATAATCCAGACTCGTTTATTCCACAAGACCGTTGGGAAGAAGTTAGCACATTAACGATATTGGGTGACGCACCAGGGAAACGAATTATTATTATAGAAACCACACTGCGAATATTACATCTTAACGTAAAGAGGCAAATTACAAAATTGCCAGATTATGATTATCAATTGTTTCTTGTAGATAATATCTATAAAAAACAATTGATAAGCGGTTAAAGTAGATTGTCACTCAGGCTGTTGTTGGTCGGAGGTACTGTGCTAAGAGCATACTTGTCGAACGCGAACTTCTGCTAACACAGCCATTCCAAGTGACGTTCCGGAAACAATATAAAAGGAACAGTAGTATGTAGTTGATTTCTATTGTAAGATGGAGAATGTCCCTCTCAAGCCAACCCATTTCAGAAGAGGAGATCCGTTTGCGCTACTTCATTTCGGCTACTTATAGCACCAAGGAGATCATGTGTAGGGCTAAATCTTAAAAGGACGCGAATAGCTTCTAAAACCATGGAATAAGTCCTTGATATTCGAGGGATGATATCGATACTTATGATATAAAAAAAGAATCATCAAAATCGGTTCACCCAGTCGAAAGTTCAGTTAACAAACATAATAAAAAAACAGTCGAATTGAGAACCTCCTCCTTTTTTGAAGTCTGTAACAAAGGTAGAGTTTGTTTGTACGTGGGCTGATTGTATCCGACTACTAATCCGATTGAAGAAAATATTGTTGCAATCGTCAGCCCGTTTATCACTGTACTACTTACTTTAACGCGGGCGACACGGCGGGCACAGCTTGCATATATTCATATATGGGCTTACTTACGAGGCACCGGCAAACCCACCATATAAAGTAGACGTTTTGAAGTTAGCGCTGCAAATGCAATCAAGACTTACCTTATGCGTATTAATATTCCATTCCCTTTGCGGCACATTCCTGTTTCCTCCTTGACTGAATATGTATTAAAGTACAGACACTTTCATTGGACTATAGCGGAGGCATCGTACGTGCCTCGAATGCCACGGTAATCTGCAGAAGTAAAACTACAGGCGGGGCTCGCTACCTCCTTCCGTAATCAGGGTAACGACTGTAACACTAGAATTTCTGTTCGTGGTCTTAGGGGAGGGGACGGTCGTTTATACGTACACAATGAGCTGGTTACTAATTTCAGTTCGATGATTGTTAGTACACCACTAAGTAATATTATAAAGAGCAAGATTTGTTTGCTTGTTTGAAGTGCTTATCACAGTAGCATTAATCTTAATTTTAAAGAAAATTGTTATTCATTAGATAGCGCGTTTGTTGAGGATGGTTTGGGTCATATATATTTTATCATGCTACTACCTAAGGTAGCCGAGCAATATCTATATGTATGACAAACCTAAATGTGAGCAAAACCACGGATAACAGGTAGCACCTGCAATGTTGTTGGTATGAGAGAGCTCTATTGGTGGTTTGAGTTTATTGACCCGAACGTGACAGTAACACTTTAAGCAGCAAATCTTGAAATAAGTGCATGGCTTATAGAAAGCTGGCTAGTAGAAACGACGTAAAGTTTGAAGTGTTGCATGAAATGCTGCAGTTACGAGTAAAAATATATTTTACGTAGCAATTCGCATAATCACTCGATCTGTATGCAAAATAAACTAAAATGGCGCTGGACTTGAAGCGATCGCCAAACCTACCTACTGTTTAAAGCATATTCAAGTTATGTGAAAAGCTGCATTCAAGTTTTAAGTGAGGATGGGAACGACGGAATCTTTTGTTCATAATTGGAATGGATCTCACTATAGATTTTACATTGTTTATATATTATTAATCTCCAGAACTGCAGAAGACCTGCAGAAGAGATCTAAAAAACTACCTACCTAAAGAAACATACATATTTACGAGTTCTGCATGAATAGAATCTGTTCACGAAATGTTTTTTCCTTGATCATCAAAACTGGTTGTTCAAACAAATAGATAAAGGAGAAGTCACACTCGTTGTATTTAAAAAAAAAAAAATAAAAAAAAAAAAAAATATCCTCACGCCTTCCCACAAAGGTCCCCGAAGGGGTAGGCAGAGGTGTATGGGTTATACCCACACACCCACTTTCCGCCAGAGGTATATTAGGTGCCAACGTGACATATGGCGAGTCCATCGCCGTTACTCAAGCACGACTATACATACGCCTTTGAATTTCTTCTCAGACGTATGCAGGTTTCCTCTCGATGTTTTCCTTCACCGTATAAGCTCGTGGTGTGACTAATCACTGTACTTAAGTTCAGAAAAACTCATTCGTACAGTCGGGATTCGAACTTGCGACCTTTGGGTCGCAGGCAACCGCTCGAACCACTCGGCCACCACGGCTCGTTGTATTTTAGAAAGTATTTTAACATATGAGGAAATCAGTGAAGTGTGATATGGAACAAGCGTATTGACAGTGCTAGTAGGGCCGACCTCTTCCCGCTTGGCTGCTCTGCGTCCAGTCTCCATTTTAGTCAGAGCTAGGGTTGTCAACTGTTTTTTTCCATATTATATCCAGTACTTACGTAAATACCTTTTATAGCTTTAATCTCCTCGTGATCTGGTCGGGGATTTTTATGGTTCTTTCAACTAATTGCGTGTGTCATAAAAGCACTCCGTCGTCAACCCGGCGGACAAAGCACCTCTCTACCTCACAACACACACACTCACTTTACGATCTACAGTAGAATTCACACTGCATCGCTTTACATTTGTGACTAGTTCCGGGAAACTGTCTACAGACAGTTTTTGACTTTGTTTTCAAAGCAGATTGCCAGACTGTTCGAGTTTGATGAAAACTCCGTTGAGTGATTTGGGTTCGGTGCTAAATGAAATACGTAAATTATTAGCATTTTACTTGTACTTGTATTGAACTAGATCTCCTGCGCGGTTTTATCCATGTTACATTTGATAAACCGATTCCTCGGGTAACTAAATACGAGACCTAAATGCTTTAGATATCCTAATGACTTAGATTAGATGTTCCTGAGATTAACTCGTTGAAAGAAACAAATTCTGCCTCTTTATTATAATACTAGCTGTCCCGCCCAGCTTCGCTCGGGTGAAAAAGTTAAATTGCCCGTAACACGATCGCAGCGCCACCTATTGGGTCCAATTGTAAATCTAAACCATTCTCGAATCTAGCTTAAGACACACAGAAACACACAGAAAGCTTCGCCCGGGTAAAAAGGTAAAATTCTTGAAACTCGATCGCAGCGCCACCTATCGGGTCCAATTTAATATAGCCTATGTTACTCGGGGATAATGTAGCTTTCCAAAGGTGAAAGAATTTTTGAAATCGGTCCAGTAGTTTCGGAGCCTATTCATTACAAACAAACAAACAAACAAATCTTTCCTCTTTATAATATTAGTATAGAATAATAATTGCTTTACTGTAAAGGAAAACATCGAGAGGAAACCTGCATACGTCTGAGAAGAAATTCAAAGGCGTATGTATAGTCGTGCTTGAGTAACGGCGATGGACTCGCCATCTGGCACGTTGGCACCTAATATGCCTCTGGCGAAGTGGGTGTGTGGGTATTACCTACACACCTCTGCCTACCCCTTCGGGGACCCTTGTGGGAAGGCGTGAGGATATATTATATATATTTTTATATATATATTATATTTATATTATATTTATATTATATTTATATTATATTTATATTATATTAATAATTGTTAGAAGCCGTGGTGGCCGAGTGGTTCGGGCAACACGTTCGCCTGCGACACAAAGATCGGAAGTTCGAATCCCGACTGTACCAATGAGTTTTTCTGAACTTAAGTACAGTGATTAGTCACACCACGAGCTTTACGGTGAAGGAAACATCGAGAGGAAACCTGCATACGTCTGAGAAGAAATTCCAAGGCGTATGTATAGTCGTGCTTGAGTAACGGCGATGGACTCGCCATCTGTCACGTTGGCACCTAATATACCTTTGGCGGAAAGTGGGTGTGTGGGTATTACCTATTCACCTATGCCTACCCATTCGGGGACCCTTGTGGGAAGGCGTGAGGATATATTATTATATTAATAATTGTTGGAACAACTAGGTTGCCCACCTTGATCAATTGCACATTTTATTGGGTACAGTTTTCAGGACACTTCAATAGTTGTAGTGATACAAGGGCGACCCACTCCCTTGCACAGATAATACTGCATTTTTGTTGTATACAACCATAGTGGCATACAAGTATACGGCTCACCTGATGGGAAACGGTTACCGTAGCCTATTTACGCTCACGATACCGAAATTTTATTGGTAACGCGCAATGCACAAGTAATATCTCTGATATTGCAAACGCATTTGGGCCGTACTATTTGCTCAATATAAGGCCGTATATTTGATTGTCATTTGCGTAACGGATTTATGAATTGTTTAGATTTGGATACCATCAAAGTCAGTCCTATGAATATGACTTATCCTACGTAACATGATTGTTAAAGTGTAAAAGATCATGTAGGAATTATAACTATTACTTCTAATATTGCTACTTATATTTATTACTCAGGATATCCTGGGTATGCCAGAGGAAGTATGAAAATAGCTTGAATGCGGTTGAGATGCGATCTCTTCGAAAAATGTGCGGAATAACGATATTAGATCGAATCCGCAATGAAGAGATTCGCAAATCAACTGGCGTGAATAAGGACGTGATTATAAAGATGAAGAAAGGCATGTTACGTTGGTTTGGACACATAGAAAGGACGAGTAAAGAAAGATTGACGAAACAGATATACAAAGCAAAAGTGTGTGCAAGAAGAGGCAGAGGAAGGCCACGTTCTAACTACCTGGATCAAATCGATCGGACTCTCAAGGACGGGAACGTTAAGGGTACTCGAAACCGACGAGCATGTATGAAGAGACTGATGAATGTGGACGAAGCGAAAGAGGTATGTAAGTCTAGAGAGAACTGGCGCTCTATAACGTCTGCCTACCCCGTTAGGGACTTAGCGTGATGATATGTATGTATGTATGTATGTTTATTACTCCATCACGCCTTTAATTCAGTGTTCCATTTTGTAGGCAGGGATATAAAACACCTTTTGTAGTACATACCTACATATTGTTTTGATTAACATTCGTCTTTACATTTCGTAATTATGCAAGTTTCCTCACCATTCTTGCTCGACAATAATGGTGGTGGGTTGATAAGACCTTCAACTGAATGTGGATCTTGACTCTTGACACACCATAGTGGTCCCACTATGATTCTAAATAAAAATATAATAGAAACCTTTTCTCAGCTTCACTCGTGACTTCAAGAATTTGTTACTTCAATATCAGTAATAATATATGAAGCAGAGGGCAACAGCGCACACAGCCTCTTAAATCCCTAAACAAAGTTTATATGGGGCAGTACCTCTGGGCGGAAGTTCCTCCGATTTGAGTTCACATAAGAGCCAAATAATTTATCGATTTCCTTATCCTTTAAAACTCACTTGAGAAAGGTTAGCTTGATTTTTAGGGTAATCTTTATTTCTGGTATTTATGTGAATGTAGGTCACATTTGAACTAATCGGAATGAAAAATGTATGCACAAGAAACGTTGAGTTTCCTTAAGACCGTACTGTAACCGTACACGCCGCCGTATGCTCTAGCGTAAACGAGCTGACAGTTGCAATCACGTAATTCATATATTCATGTTCACACCTTCCCACAAGGGTCACCGAAGGAGTATGCAGAGAAGTAATAAGATTTCTCCGGAGATGTATTTAAATGAAGATGGCAGACTTGACTATTTGAATAATTTTCAGACAATGCAGACGTTTCCATAGATCCTCACCCAGAATTATTTTCTTGAAGACATACTTAAGCTACTCGGAAACTATTATTTTCCTCATAAAACGACTTCGTATTTTCACAAAACAATTATTTCTAGTGCCGAATGAAAACCCAAGAGTTTCTAACGCAAACAGAAATTATTTCTCCCGACGTGCCGGCAAATTCTCAAACTTCCGCAATGCGAATGTAACATTTTTATTTTAACAAAGAACAGTTTAGAATTGCCACGTCTAGAGCAGAATTTATTTGAAGCGGCAAAAGTTTTTGATAGGATGGTAAGACCAGGCGGTAATCTTGTGGTTCAGAGTTTGAGAGCTCACCTCGGCGGCGGTAATGAGCTGCCAACTTTGTAGGGTGTACATTCTATAATATATATGCTAAGCTTACATGCTTTATCATACATAATAATACACCTACGCGTCGTTTGGCGCGATATTATCCTGCTAGTTATAATAGATAACCGAAATACATGGCTTTATTAAATGGTTGGATAATGTCTGCTGTAAAGAATAAGGTGTGGTTTATGATACAATGAACTTATTTATGATAAGGGTTATGAAATCATAATTATAATGATATTGAATCACGTGAGCATTCATATGTATCTTAAATATGAAACTGTCACTTACCTACCCAAGTACAAAGTTTGAGAGCCAGCGTGGTATGACCATTATTACATAAGAGTGCCATAGAGACTGGTGTTGGAAGGAACACAAAGTTAATAATTACGTAAAAAAATTTATAAAGTCACGTTTTCAAAGCCTCTATCTTAAAAGTTTCACAATAACGTTCAGGAGTCGATATTTCCTGTTTCTCACGACATTTCCTGCTTTAATCTTGATAAAATATCCGCGGCTTACTTAACCTAAGCTTTCTGGAAAGGAAATACGTTCTTAGCTGTTTTTCACCAAACAAAGATTTTGTGATGGCTTGAACTTTTACTAGCTAATCTATAACTTTTTTTTTTTTTTTTCATTTATTTATCATATAATCAAACATATAAAATTTGGTGAACATAACACTAAAAAAACCAATAAGGTTTATACCAATGATGCTATGAAGTCGTCAACAACAATTAAATCTATATTATGGTTAGTGGAGCGAGGTACATACTTGATTTAAGAATTCTTTTTCAAGATTCATAAAAAAATAAGCTTTAAGTTTATGTTTAAGATTTTGTGGGGTAATGCTGCAACGAAAATGTGAGGGTAGATTATTAATTAGTCGAGGAATGAGATATCTGGCCGTTCTGACTCCGTATGCATTGTTGGCGCTCGTTGTACAGAGTTGGTCTCGAGCGGCTGCCCGAGTATATACGGGGTGTTTAATAGATTGTTTGATTTTATCATTGAAAAATTGTTCTTTGAGAAACATATATTTATATTTAGTTTGGACAGGTAAAGTTTTGCAATGCTTAAATAAGCCAATATCATCGTTGTGGAAGTGTAGTTTTATTTTAGAAGACACTACTATTGATAATATTTTTATTTGTAGTCTATAAATCTTGTTAATATATGTAGCGTATGTGCGACCATAGCTGCTCAGTCCATATTGAACATATGATTCTGCTAGATAGTGGTAAAGCATAAGCTTGACCTTGAAAGGAATGCGATCTTTTAGAATTATAAGATTTGCCAAAAAATTTCTTAGTTTAGTGCAAACATTTTCGATATGCTTAGACCAGTTCATTTTACTGTCTATAACTAATCCTAGATATTTGTGACTGTCAACGACTTCTATAGGAGCGCAACCACAACTACTATTATTTTTATCATGTAAGCAACTATGCTCGTGGGCGACTAATTTATTTATGTGTTTTTTTTTTATATATGGAGATTTAATTACTAGGAGTTTTGTTTTATTAGCGTTAATTACCAAACCAGCGTCGTGACACCACTTTGTCAGTGCATTAAGGTCGGCTTGTAAACGATCACCAGCCTTTATTGGATCTTTATCAGCCACAACTAGACACGTGTCGTCCGCGAACTGATAACACGTGCAGGTACTAAGGCATTCATTCATGTCATTGACATAGGACAAAAAGTGAAGTGGGCCTAAGACAGATCCTTGAGCTGTTCCCTCGGTAGTTTTGATGGAGTTACTAAACATATTATTTACTTTCACAGTATACGCTCTATTTTGGAGATAATTTTCACACCATCTTAGTAAGGGTCCCCTTATTCCACAGTCATCTAACTTATTTACTAGTTGCTTGTGCTCCAGGGTGTCAAACGCACGTGAGAAGTCTATGAACAGAGCAAACACGAATTTCTTATTATTAAGATGTTCATTTGTCTCATCAGTAAATTTAGATAAAAGATCTGTTGCAGATTTACCCGATTGAAACCCATATTGGTTTTTATATATTATGTTATGTTTACTGTAGAAAGTGTGAATTTGTTCGCATACATATTTTTCTACAATTTTATCTATTGTTGAAAGCAGAGTTATAGGGCGATAGTTGTTATAGTCACTACGATGGCCTTTTTTATAAACAGGTCTGACGCATCCGATTTTTAACTCGTCAGGATATAAGCCATTTTTAACACTAGTATTGATTAGATTTGCGATGGCCGTGGATATATCATCCCCTATCATCTTAATATCGGATACTTTTATGTTATCCAATCCTGGTGCTTTATTGGTATTAATTTTTTTGATAATTTTATTAACTTTATCACTCGTGGCTTTTTGCCAATATATACTTGCTTCTACGGAGTTACTACGTGTACGTGAGTCTAGAAGTTTATCCTTACAATTAGGTATAATGTCTTTGACGGCCTTATCGAAATGTACGGCAAAGTTGTCAGCTATATTTTTAGAGGTAAGACATTGTGCCTCGAATGCCTTCATAATCGCGTTATCGATTGATAACGTTACTCGTCCTAACATTTGATTCACAATTTGGTACACTTTTTTAGTATCTTTGAAGTAATTTTGAATGTATTTAGTATAGTATGCATTTCTTTTTATTTCTAATATTTTATGTGATTTGTTACGTATTTTATTGTATTCCAATCTTTTTCTAGGATCATTTTGACTTTTCTTCCATAATCTATATGCTTTGTCGCGTTTCTCACATAATTTAATGACATTATCATCAATCCACGGGATCTTTTGATTCGAGTTTTTTATTAAATATTTATAGGTTTTGGTACTAGTGGCTAATTTGTTTGCATTCTGAAACGAACTTTCGATAAAGTTAAATATATCATGTGGAGAGTTCATATTATTTGTCTCCAGCCACTTAACCTTTTTAAGCTCTTTAAATAAAATGTCATAGTTTATTATTGGTTTTATAACACTCCGTATATGCTTGGGAGCCGCTTCGCCGCCAATGACTGCACAGATAACTGCTCGGTGATCGGCTAGTACCACATCTAACACCGCTGAGCACAGAAGTTGTGTTGGGATGCGTGCAAATATATGATCAATGCAAGATTTAGTTAATTTAATAATATTTTTATACGATTTTGTTTCTATTCTGGTGAAGTCAGATATTCCACACAATAATCCGTGCTCACTGAGTGTATCTAAATATGAATCTTTGTATGATGAATTTGATTTTAGGTCAATGTTAGTATCGCCGATCAATATAAGGTTTTGTTTCGAATTGAAGTTAGAAATGTACTTACCTAGCTCCACAATAAAGTTAGTTTTATTTGTATATGGTGGCTTATAAACCGCACCCACAACTACGTCTTGTTTTGAATTTAATTTTAAGATTCCAGTTAGGCTTTCGAAAGTTGCTGTTTTTTGTTGAGATACTGTGAATTTTAAAAATTGTTTTACGTATATTATGACACCTCCTCCCTTTGTGTTCTTACGTAGTTGTGAGTACATGTTATAACCAGGTATACTGAATAAGTTTACAGTTCTATCTGAAACACCAGCTTCAGTTAATATAATAACATCTAGTGGGGATTTACAGTGTTGAATTAGTTGCTGAAGTTGGATAAAATTCCTTATCATCGATCTTATATTAATATGTATGCATGAAAAATCTAAGTTACTTTTTGAGGGCAGCTTTTTGAAGAAGCTATTAGCTGAAGTGCAATTGTATATTTCTTTAATTTGTCTATCCATTTTTGGGAATAGGAAATTGTTAAGAACAGATATAAGGAATAATACCTAACCAATATGGCCTATTACAATGGAGTAGAACTGGTAGACGGGACTATTTTGTTACCCGTAATTTGCTTTTCTAGTTGCTTAACATCTTGAATAGAGTTGATATAATATATTTTACTATTACTAGTTTTCCTAGCACAAACTTTGCCATTTTTGCACCAAATATATTGATACTAGTTTTCTAATAACTAATAACTAATACTAGTTTTCATCAGCTTTATCTTCAGGAGCGTAATAGCTTGAATAACTTGAGGTCAGTAATCGGATGGGCTGCCTTAAGACACTGTGCGTCGAACACGCTAAGTTCTTTGACTTAGTATTAGAATTGAAAGGCATTTCAGGTCATTTAGAAGCCTGGAAATGTCTGAAATTGGTACCGTAATTTTCTCTGTAAAATGCTTTACGTAGATCAGATCGTGCCATTGGTTCGTAAAGGCCTTGGTTCTAGCTATGCAAAACAAATCTTTAAGAGAGCAAATATGATTGTATTTTATACCTATCTGAAAATTCTAAGTTAAATGGAGATTTATTTTGAAATAAAGCCTGTTACAATGTAGGTATTATTTACGGTAAATTAAGGAAAAATCTGTAAAATTTTGGGGTTTTCAGAAAAGATATCGAAGGATCGAGAAAGCATTGTATAAGCCTACAATACACTTAATATTATACAAATAACTGTGATTATTTTTGTTTATATATACTTTATAAGAAAAATATCATAAAGTCGATCAATGTTAAATTTTATAAACTTACCGTCGGTGATTATTATACTCGAGATATAAAAGCGTCAGCTCAAATTGAGATCATCTTTCATCTTTGCTTATTACGTTTGCTTGAAAACTCTCTTCTTTGAGGAAAACAAACAGTCTCTACTAATTACTGCGTAACATCCGTTGGTGACTGAACGACTTGAAGCAGTGACAAAGGTATGTACTATTTACATTTTAAGTATGTACCGCTATTCATAGTATAACAAAAAAAAAAACTTCAGACGCATTTTGAACATTCTGAATGAAGTACACAAAAATTTGCTAACAACAAGTAGGATGTCGAAACTGTATTTTATGTTCCTTATACCTATATAAATATATTTCCACGCTTTCCCACATGGGTCCCCGAAAGGGTAGGCAGAGTTGTGTCGATATTACCCACACACCAACTTTCTGCTAATGTCACAGTCGGCGAGTTCATCGCCGTTTCTCAACTACGACTGTACAGACGCCTTAGAATTTCTCCTCAAACGTATGCAGGTTTCATTTTGATTTTCCTTCACCGTAAAGCTCGTGTGACTAATAATTTTATTAAGTACAGTGATTAGTTACATATAGATAAATAAAAAATAAATTAATTATAATAAATAAAAGTAAGGAATAATGTAAGTCTAGAGAGAACTGGCGCTCTCTGCCTACCCCGCCAGGCACTCGGCGTGATGATATGTATGTATAAATAAAATAAATCCAAGGAACGAGAAACGAATCTCACCTCGGATCTCAAGTATCGCAGTTAAGATCAAACATACGAAAACCAACTCATGTCAGATAATCGAAATTGTTTTAAAGGAATTTTGTTACACGTAACATATATTAATTTAAAATATATAGGCCAAAAAGATAGTCGAGTTGGTATAGTGGTTAGAGCTCTTGACTGCGAAACTTGAGGTCGCGGGTTCGAATCCCGCTGAGGGCAGATAATTGTGTGACGAACACGAGTATTTGTTCCTTAGTCTTGGATGTCATATGTATTTATGTACATTATCTATCTTTAAGAAAGTAAATATATCGTTGTCTAGTTACCATAACAAAAGCTTTACTTAATTTGGGACTAGATCAATTTGTGTGGAATTGTCCCTAGGTATTTATTTATTTATTAAATTAATTGCTTTGACATCTCATCGATCTTCTAAATACTTTAAAAATATCATACTTTAAAATATCTTTTTTTTTTCTTTATTGGCAAATAAAAATAGTTACATATTAAGACTTAAGTTTAAGAACTATAACTACATCATTAGGTTAATATGTAACCCACATCAAATGTCCACAACATAGTGTGACAGATTTTCTATACATTACGCTTGATGTGCGCATACAAAGCTACTGTGATATTGTAGTGCAACATGATCTTACTTAACAGTTATTATTTATTGCTAGCGCTGAGAGAGTCCAGAATCATTCGTTTAAATTTCGCCCGACTGAATGCGAAGATATCAATATTCATGAAGTTATCATTATATAATTCTACAATCTGCGTGAGTGGAGCGCGCATCCCGGCGTTGGTCTTGCTAGTAGCTGAGTTAAACAGCCAGGGGGCGCTCACTTCCCTGCGCAGTACACTTCTTGGCACATTGTAGCTAATTTGCTTCGTGGGAGAGTTACAATCATAAATGCCATTACACAAATTATACAAAACCATTGTCATGAGAAGAAAACGTCTTGATTCCAGGTTTAAGAGGTTATATTTCTGTAAGTTTCTGTAAGAGGCATTCATATGGAATTAGTGTACGGAAAAATTTAAAATGCACACTCCGTTAGATTTTTTTCTGCACCCTTTCTAATCGTTTGGTATACATATCATAGAACGGATTCCAAATTGGAACTGCGTATTCCAGTTGAGACCGGACCAGAGTTTTATACAATAACTAGCTGTCCCGCCCAGCTTCGCTCGGGTGAAAAAGTTAAATTGCCCGTAACACGATCGCAGCGCCACCTATTGGGTCCAATTGTAAATCTAAACCATTCTCGAATCTAGCTTAAGACACACAGAAACACACAGAAAGCTTCGCCCGGGTAAAAAGGTAAAATTCTTGAAACTCGATCGCAGCACCACCTATCGGGTCCAATTTAATATAGCCTATGTTACTCGGGGATAATGTAGCTTTCCAAAGGTGAAAGAATTTTTGAAATCGGTCCAGTAGTTTCGGAGCCTATTCATTACAAACAAACAAACAAACAAACAAACAAATCTTTCCTCTTTATAATATTAGTATAGATAATAATGTAGACGGACGTTTAAAATCTCTGGTTGATCTAGTAATCAAGCCATACATCCTAAAGGCTTTATTAATTATATTGTCTATGTGAATATTAACCCCGATCTCCGCCGCAAACGCCGGTTCGCGCCGAGCCAGACGCGCAAATCCCGCCCCCCAAATAATATTTAAATAAAATTACCAGTCCAGCCCAGCTCCCTTGCTCGCGATCCAGCAACGCCCTAAGCCGAGGTTCGTACCCCACAGGGGGTGCCCTTAGGTGTGTTGCTTAGTACTAAAGTGCCTGGCTGGAGGCCTAGGTCTCGCCATTGACCGGTTAAGTAGCAAAAGTTCCCGGAACTCACGCTACGAGAGACAATACAAAAAAAAAAAAAAAAAAAAGTGAATATTAAAATGTAATTTTGAATCAAATATGATGCCTAGATCGCGAATATAGTCTAATTTCAGTAGGGTCGTATCGTTAATAGAATAGTCAAATTTGATTATGTTTTTTTTTGTAAAAGATATGGCATTGCATTTGGGAAGACTGAAGTAGATTTTATTGAGAGAGCAGTATTTAGCGAATGAATTTAGGTCTTCCTGTAGAAGCAAACAGTCACTGAAGACTTTGCATGGTTTGAAAATTTTTACGTCATCAGCATACATCAGAAAGTTTGAGTGCTTGAAACAGGATATAATATCATTTATAAATATCACGAAGAGTAAGGGACCCAATATATATCCCTGTGGGACGCCAGAAGATACTTCTACGGTGTCAGACGTAAAACCATTTATCGCAACTATCTGCGTTCTATTTGAGATATATGATTGAAACCAACGTAACTAACACGAATGCCATTGTATGCTATTTTGTCTAACAAAAGTTTGTGGTCCACCATGTCAAATGCCTTCCGGAAATCAGTATAAACGACATCAACTTGTATCTTCTACCGTACTTAAGCTAGAAAAGGGTTAACCCTCATATGGTCGTTTTTTAGGTAATGATGCAAATTTTACCACCGCAAAATTCTCTACATTTTGATCTAGGAACCAAAGCTCTATCATTATCCATAAAAGAGATACAGATACTCAGTAAACAGTTAAGTGACACATTTTTTATAATTTTCTTAACTAAAAACCAGCTAACCCACGAAACTAGTCTAAAAGAGGGCAAAAGTATCCTAACCCTAGGAAGACCAAATATTTTTTGATATAATTTGCCTAGTAAAAATAAAGTTATCTATTTATGCTTAACTTAATTAAAGTTAAGGTTTATTAACTCTACTAAAAGTAAGTAAAGTGTGAGCAAATTGGCGTACAAAAATAAACTATAAATAAGTTAACATAAAAAACGTAACTATAAATAGGTTAAGATCGCTTAACCATTTTTAAATCAAGTAATACCAATTAATATTTCGGAAGAAACCTTGGTATAAGAAGGGTTAAGCCTCATTCCTAAGCTAGAACAAAGTAAACTGCAGTAAAATGCAACGCACGAGTTATGTATGTCAGATCTATACGGCTTTTATTCCTCATTATTTAAATAAATACCGGTGCTAGTGGAACCTCTCTTTAAAATTCATGGACTTATATTTTCAAAAGGAGTGTATGCCACTTCTCCACTAAACCGGTATTTTTTTTTAAACAATGAGTAGTGAATTATACCCATCAAAGTCATGAAAAGAGATTAGGTGAGATGGTGAGAGAGATAATTTGAAGAAATATTAAAATAAATTAATTGGCCTATAATGCACTTGGGGCCTTGGGGTCCTGAGGCTCACCATCTTTTCAAAGAGGTCTCACGCCGTCTAGTCGGGACCTCTTGTGAAGTCTCGTGACAGGCGGGCTGGAACATATCTCGCTCAGAGAATCAGCATTGCTATCCAGCGTGGCAATGCTGCTAGTCTTCCTGGCACGTTGCCTCGGGATACCGATTTGGGACAAATATTTTATCTGTAAGTAGTTAGTAAACTGTTCTGTTCTGTACTGTTCTTTGTAAATATTGTTAATTTTAATTTAACTTCTGTTATAATATTTTGTTACTTTAATTAAAAAAGTTTTTTCCCGGAGTAATTTCGGGATTTTACATGCTAATTGTATACTTTTAGAATGAGCATGACCTACTGAAGTTTTGAGACAACTGGCAGGTCATTTTGTTTTTATCAACAAAGTTGAAGTGGAAGTTGTTACGCCAAATCCATAATGCAAATGGGTAGCCAACCTTTTGTCCAGTTGATGCATAAGAGCCGTCGTTGACGATCTCTGCTTCGATAGCATGGACATTAATGCCGGCGTCCCGCAAGGCTCTATGCTGTCCCTGAACTATGTTTCTTCTGCATATCAAAGACATGCTTTCTATTGAAGGAATGCACTGATATGCAGACGAAAGTACTGGTGACACTTACTATACGGGCTATGCTAATCTCCCTCGTTCCACTATGGAGGAAATTCGCGAACAATTTGTCTCTGAAATCTAGAGTACACTTTGTAGTGTCTTCGATTGGGGTCTGTGTCTGTCATGTCTCCGATTAAACCACTTCAACCTCACTAAGAAACAAGTTTGCGGGGTGACCCCCAAAAACACTTCCATTTGCTATGGTATTACAATTCCAGTACACTCCCCTTAACATCTAGGAGAGCATTGGGATCCTTTTTGACTTTTCTAGTGATGTTCAGTTCCGTGGTCATTTAGAGGACAAGGCTAAGTAGCCGTCCAGGAAGCTCGGTGTGCTCAACAGAGCTAAGCAGAACTTTACACCTCAGCAAAGGCTACAACTTTATAAGTCGCAAGTTAAGCCACATATGGAGTACTGCTGCCACATGTGGGCTAGAGCCTCAGGATACTAGCTAGTGCCTTTTGACGCGGTACAGAATCGCGCAGCTAGGATTGTCAACCTTGCTTGCAACAAGGCTTGGAACCACTAAATCTGAGGAGAGACTTTGCCTCCCTGTGTGTTTTCTACCACTTGTATAACGGAGTGTTCTGAAGAATTGTTCGACATGATATGATGCCCACTTCTACCTTCTACCCCCATACCTCTCGCCATCGACGGATAATTCATTCCCATACATTGGAACCGTAAAGGTCTCTTACTGCGCGGTGCCAAATGAGTTTCCTTCCGCGAATGCTCAGGCAGAATGAGCTTCCGTTGAGGTTTTCCCTATAGATTACAGTATGGAGTTATTCATGAAAGGTGTGAAAAGATTCCTGCAGGGTCGGCAGCGCGTGGGCGATACCCCTGGTGTTGCAAGCTTCCATAGGTGGCCGCTAACCATCAGGCGGGCCGCATGTTTGTTTGACACCCATGTGGTATAAAAAAATATTATGAAACATTGCCTCGGCCAGATAACTATATAAGAGTAAAAACCTTTAAACCAGAGAGATTGCTAACTGCATGCCAATATGGCACATATTCTATTGTCAATAAGATTGTGATTTATTGTTGATATTTTATAATGTCCATGCATTATTTTTACTTATATGTGTCGACAGTGTATCACAAAGTATTTTTAGCGCTGTTGTGAGATTATATTGATCTCATTTTAATTTAATTGCATTTAAATAGTTAAATAGTTAGCCTAACGAGGGAACTTTAATTTCATTTTAAAAGTACTTATTTTATTTCCAATTTTTCAGGTATAGAATTTTATTTTAATTACCTACCTACTTACATGTTACTTTAACAGACTTACTTTTAAAGAAACGAAGTTAGCTATTGATCTGTGCATATGGTTAAGTAAATTTGGTTCTTTAGTTTAATTTAGATGGCAAAATATTACTATTTTATGGCAAAATATTTTTTTTCCTCGACTAATCATTCCACTTAGCTTAGCTGTAAAAGGGTTAACCACGAGTGATACTTACATAACCTATTTTTAGTTAAGTAATACTGCATAAATACAAGTCATTAAAAAAAAAGTATTGCCTTTACTTACCTAAATAAAGGTTAAAATACTTTTGTCGTTATCCTATTCTGTATTATGATGTAATATCCTTAGTTATAAATGAGTTATCGGTGGATAACTTATTTATAAGTAAGCATTGTTGAATAACTTTGCAGTAAATTATTGATAGTGACATTTCCATCAAAATACTACGCTAAAAGTGGGTTAGGGTATGGTTAACCCTGTTTTAGAGTCATAATAAGTTTAACATTACGAGTGAAATGCTTAGTTAAATAAGAAAAAATAGGTTTTAGGTATTATAAAGACAATATTTTAGGATGGAAATTATTCTATAAGGTAGAGTTAAATATTAGCTAACTTTGTCTCTAAGAATGTTTACTCCATCTTGAATAGATTTTTAAAGACATCAATTCCCACGTTTTTTGACGATATCTCAAAATTGACTAGTCGGGCTTAACCCTTTTCTAGCTAAAGCACGGCAGTCTTTTTATCCATATTTTCAAACAAAAAGTTTGCGAAGACCAAAAGATTGGTAGATGTAGAGCGCCGTTTTACAAAGCCATGCTGCTCTTCTATGATGAGTGAATGAATATGGGGGTACAAGCTGCCATCTACAGGACTCTCGAAAAGCTTAGACAAGGCGGACAATTTAGAAATAGGTCTATAATTTTCAATGTTACCTTTGTCTCCACTTTTGTAAACAGGGGTGAAATAAGCCTGCTTCCAGATACTTGGGAATGTACCTTCATTGCGACATTTATTAAAGATAATGAAAAGTGGGTATGCAAGTTTATTGGCCGATTTTTTAAGGAATATAGGAGGTATACCATCTGGACCCTTACTTACATCAATATTATTTAAGGCTCTGTGTATATCTTCCATAGTAAGATGAATTTCACTGATACATTTGGAATTCTCACAGAAACTATTAGGGGGCTGCCAGTTCAGTGGATCTACTGTTGAGGGTTCATATATAGAGGTAAAGTAAGATGAAAAGAGATTACACACCTCAGTGGGGTCATTTGAATGAATGTCCTTAAGATGTATGTTCAGAGGTAGGATTGATTTACCTTTTTTATTCGATATGTAGGCCCAAAAGTTTTTGGTGTTTAGCGGAATTCCATCTTAAACTGATGTAATATATTTTTGGAAACACTTATCTGATTCTATTTTAAAGCGATTACGGTACAAAGAAAACATTTCATAGTCAGATATATTACAAAATTTCTTCCATCGTATCCAAGCACGTTGCTTCTTTTTAAAAATACGAATAAGGGGAGATGAAAACCTACTTACTTAAACCTTCTTATAAAAAAAATACTTACGAGTAATTGAAAATATAATTTTGTTATACCACTAAGGTTGCCAACAAGCAAGCGGCCCGCGCGATGGTAATCGGTTACCGCCGCCGATGGTAAGCGGTTAAGGTCGTAACACTAGAGGTACCTATCGCTCGCACGTTGCCAACCCTGTAGGAATCTCTTCACAACTTGAAGAATTCGATGCTGTACCTACTCGCTAGAAAAAAAACTCAACGGGAGCGGGAGGAGTTTGAGCGTTCGCGGTAATAAATTGTACGTTGTAATTGTCCATTGTCCACAATAAGGATAATTTTATCTTTCATGAAACCGTAAATGACTAGCTGAAAAGACATATTACCGCCATTATATTTAACTATCATCCTTCTCTCGAAAACTCTCTTGTGCGTTTTAGGAAGAAAAATGTTATTACGGCTTAAACTCGCATTTGCGACGCGGAGAGAAATTGCAGAAGGGATAGAACCTGCGGAATTTTAAGTTGAAGAATGGTCATGTGGGTTATGGCCGCCATATGTGAGTAGTCAGGCATATAATGTGTTATATGGCCCGACACGATTCGACAATACTAAAAGGGCATAGTGATAATGAACGCCGAGAAAAGAATTGGTATAAGGAGGAGCCAATTGACGAATTCCATTCATAGACTTTTTATACTTATAAAAAAAAATAATGTTAGGGATCATTAAAACTTTTTTATACAACAGGAGTGGCAAACAAGCATACGGCCCACCTGATGGGAAACGGTTACCGTAGCCTATTTACACTCGCGATACCGAAGTATCACGTGCGCGTTGCCACTCTGTGTTCGGAGAGTTATAGTGCGCTAGCAGCATAATGGGTTTAATCTCTCTACTTCCAACACAATGTAACAATCCTCCCCCCTCACCCTTATTCACCGCGTAGGAACACAAGACAAAAATTTTTGTTATTTGGCTACGGACTTCTATAAGGTGGAGGTCCTGCCCCAGTTGGGCAGCTCCAAATTCGAACGGGAAACCCGTTATGCCCTAACTCTCTTGATACTGTTTATTTGAGTCTAAATAAATTAGACTCAAATAAACAGTATGACTTCTAGAGAACTTAACTTCTAAGTTTCATAATATGTTCTGTGGCTAACTGTTACTGTTAATTAAAAACAATAAATAATTAAAAATAGAAAGCTGATGTGACATAGCTAATGTGGTTGGTAACCCTCTAAATGTCAAAGATTCGTTCTTATTCGGTGTACGAAATCAATTTATTAAAGAATATAATATCTCTATTAACCTTAAATTATTATATGAAAAGCAATCTTGGGCAGAATACTGTAGAAAGTGGGCAGTAGCATGGCTCCAAGCAAATTACTTTGCTTATTTATAGACATGACTTCGTGACTGGAGGGGCTGAAAGCTTTATCGGCTATTAATTTTCTTAATCTCACCTAATCTAAACGAATTTTTGAACCCAAGGGTGAAATAAAAGTGCCGTAACTCTACTTCGATGGGAAATTTGAAGTACTGACAGTTTTTAGTCCGCGGATTAAAGGCTTTGGGATGATCAAGACGCGGCGCGATTTCCGGACTTAGTTTTAAATCCTTGTTTTGAAATATAGCCGCGAAATTTTAATGTTATATCCTTATATTGTAAATAATCCTTATATTATTGTATAACATTTTATTTATTAAAGTTTTTTATATTTACATATATATCCTCACGCCTTTCCCGAAGGGGTAGGCAGATGTGTATAGGTAGGTACCCATAGGTAGTACCCATAGGTCCACTTTCTGCCAGAGATATGTTTTTTATATTTCATAGGATGAAATATAAAAAGAAAGAAGATGTAGTGACAAAAATTGAGAAAGGTATGCTGAGATGGTTTGGCCATGTCGAGAGAATGAATGAAGAACGATTGACGAAAAAAGTGTATAAGGCGAGTGTGAATGAGAGTGTTGGAGGCCGCCCGATACACTCCTTCCCTTATCTCGAAGATAAGGCGTCCAAGACACGCCGTCATCGAACCGGATGACGACATAACGGTCCTCCAGGACGCCCGACAAAAACATACCAACACTACACAAAACCGACCACTGTTCCGTCCTCGCCGACGAGGCTCGACGCGAATAAGCCGTAATGCTCCCCCCCGACCCCCGCCGCAAACGCCGGCCCGCGCCGAGCCTGACGCGCAAATCCCGCCCCCAAATAATATATAAATAAAATTTACAGTCCAGCCCAGCTCCCTAGCTCGCGATCCAGCAACGCCCTAAGCCGAGGTTCGTACCCCACAGGGGGTGCCCTTAGCTGTGTTGCTTAGTACTAAAGTGCCTGGCTGGAGGCCTAGGTCTCGCCATTGACCGGTTAAGTAGCAAAAGTTCCCGGAACTCACGCTACGAGAGACAATACAAAAAAAAAAAAAAAAAAAAGAGAGTGTTGGAAGGGATAGACCTAGACGGACGTTTCTAGAACAAATTAGGGACGTCTTGAAATAAGGTCAGGTCAAGAGTACCCTAAACCGAAGAGCATGTATGAAGAGAATAATGAAAGTGGACGAAGCGAAAGAAGTATGTAAGAATCGTAGCAAGTGGAAAGAAGTGGTCTCTGCCTACCCCTACGGGAAAGAGGCGTGATTATATGTATGTATGTATTTCATAGGATATATAGGATTTATATTGTCATAATAAATTTCTGGCTTATTTTTATTATTTGTAACTACATTTGTAACATGTTTTTTTCACTTTATACGTCAACATAATGAAGACAAGTGTATGATAGAGTAAGGTTTCAAGTGTTCAAAGTTGTACTCGCTGTAAAAGGTCCCAGCAAAAAGAGATCCGCCATCTACATACGAACTACCGTTGGAGCAGCAAACGCATCGTTCTGAAAAAACATACATATTAAAAAAATCTTTACTGTATTCATTTAGATAATAAAGAAATGTAATAGACAAGTATTCCCCTTTTCCAGATATAGTCAGCGAGACATATAGCGAGTGTGCATATTGTTATATATTATATTCTGAAGTGCAGAAAGCGGGTTGTATAAACGGCCTTGTATCAAATGGATGGCTAAGCCGGAACCGAGTAATCTTTCCTGATTCCACGCTATCTGCGGTACGATTCATCGTGCTTAAAATAAATGTCGTCTAATCTTTGCTGCGGACGGGCTCGCTTCGTTAATATTTGTGCTATTTCGACCTAAATAAACAACCCATTGTTTTTCAACCGAGAGAATTGTTTTCCTTGTATTCAATTTAATATTACCTATTATCTCATTAAGGGCAGTTCAGTTATTATTTGCAATTTATTATGGCGATGTCGCCTTGCATAGTACGTAGCTTAGTAATAAATCTCACAACTGTACCAATCATTACTTGCACCCCGCAGTTTCATCCATGTAAAGCTTTATTTCAAAATTAGTTTTCTCTATCCTATATTGTTAATCCAGCTAATGATTTATTTCTATGCCAAAATTTATCCCATTCTGTTTAGCCATTCTGTCGTGATTGAGTGACAAATATCCTTACAAACTTTCGCATTCATAAAAGTAATTAGCATACGATTTAATTACATATATATGTCGAGAGAGTTATCTGTTGCGTTGTCTTATATAAACACATATATATCTGAGTCGACAGACGAAATGATTACGCAGAAGGATCCGTGACAGCCATTGAAAGCCATTACCCATCAATAGGCTTTCGATGCATGTTCCAATGACACGGTACGGCTTATTGGCTGTTAATAAAATGGCTCGATACTCCAAAGGCTCTGAAATGCTCGCATGAACTGAACATTCTGCAACGTGCCGGCATTCGTTGGAAATATTGCGCCCATAGTGAATACAACATCCGAGCTACCCTCAGATTACATTTTTCCAGTCTATTGAAGCTTAGTCATGATCTTTCCATCGTGGAGGGCACACGTCTCGGTAAATTTATTATTTAATACAAAAGGTTTAAATTTCAATCATAACGAAATCCAGTCACGTCTATGGTGCCCTAGTAAAACATAGTTCGTTTATTACGTGCTGCTCGTAATCTCGAAGGACATTATTTCATCTTGCTTGCAACTTCTACCGTCTGTGGCTACAAAGTTAACATAAGGTAAAATTACGCTTGTACATATGACAAGCAGCTGACAGTGTTTCAAATTTCGAATGGGTTTTCCCACCGATAAAGTTAAATACTGTGTACTGCAGAAATAATTATATTCAAACAATTTGTGTTAAATTGTTGAGGTAAAAATAATATCGAACACTATTTGAATGCTGTGCCTTCGAATGAACCTTAGCGGTATATAAAACTATAGTGAAATGTCAAGAACAAAGTGTTGCAGCGTAGCCTTTGTGTCGAACGTTCTGCTGTCAATATTTACCTGGAGTTGAGAGTTGGCAGTTACGTTTTTTATAAAAAACGTTATCGAAGTTTCTAGATAATCTGTTAGATGTCCTAGAAAATCTATTCTTGAATTTCAATCAATAAGTGACCAATATAAACACAACAGTGAAACAATACGTTTGATTCTGGAACGGCCCTTACGTTGGCAGAATATTGCCTTTTATGAAGCTCAGCTCTTTGCATAATTGGATGGCCGTAGAGAATATAATATTTTCTTTTATCTTAAAATGTAGCGTTTGTTTTACTTTTTTGTTTGCAATCTAAAATTTTAAGAAGTACTGTTTTGTGTCAATAGCGTTGAATATATTTAAATTAATAAAAGGGTTGATACCTTCAACCCTTTTAAATAAAATAAAGGGGTATATAATACACCCACAGATTGCCAGCCTGAGATATACATAGATATACTGTTTACTTCATGGTCTTCCTTCCCCATAACCTACAAGAAGCTCGTCGAAGTGACATAATGTTTAGCCCCTTATACTCATACTTTGCTCATGACCATATATCCAAACTGCAATCATGACACATACCTTTAGATTTAAAGTAAATTCCTTTTTAGGTTAGTTTTTTGGGTTATAGGTTTTAGGTTATGATAAATAGGTTTAGCTTAATGATTACTAAATCAATAGTTAAGCAGGAATCAAATTATTTTGAATTATATATTCTCACGCCTTCCCACAAGAGTCCCCGAAAGGGTGGGCAGAGGTGTATAGGTAGTACCCACACACCCACTCTCCGCCAGAGATATATTTTAGGTGGGATTTCGGGATTCGAATTTTTGCGATCTTTGTGTCACTGGCAACTACTCGAACCACTCGGCCACCACACAAGTTATTTCTTAAATTGTGCAAGCATGGTTATGACATAATAGCGAGTGTCCCGCAAAAGCTACGGAACCCAGGAAGTGGTAAAAAGCTTTAAGACTAGGCTTTGAAAAGAGAACTAACGACGTAGATTGTAATAAGCAGTCTTTGCCAGTTGAAAGTAGGTTACAGCGGAGGGTAATTGGTCTCCGCGTTCCCATATGAAACTGTCGATCCATTTGGATTATTGTACGCGTTCGTAAGGCTTTCAGTCCGTCCCAAGATAAGGCTTTATGCACAGCGAGACCCTTAATTGTTGTCATGTTGACTAAACAAACAATGAACAACGGTTTATGTCCGCCGTAATGTGTTAATAAATAGAGGCTGCCTTATGCCTCAGGGATAGGGGATGTTTTTCGACATAACACTAAACGTGTATCTTGATGTAATAATAAGATATTATTTCATATGAGGTCGCATTACTCTATTGATATTAACTTATCAGCGTATTGATTGTAAAGCGACTACACATTACAGGAATAGGAGATATTTTTGAACATAACACTTAACGAGTAACTTGATTTAATAATAGGATATTTCTTTTGTATGAGGTCTAGTCTTATATTTATGTTTTTTTTAATAAAGTGTAGTTAATCGTTTTAAGCATATTCCTTGAAAATTGTATTTTCTGAGAAATTAAAAGGCTCCGATGTTGTTGAACCGCTTGTTGAACAGAAAAATGGCATACGTGTTAATGCAATTAACAATAACAAAAGTGAGACGGCTGTTTATGACCTCAGATATCTTTCTTAGTAATTTCGGCACATCAAAGACTAGTTTTGAAAGCTAATAATAAAAACAACTACACTGTTAAATATGTTGTTGATGTCTAAATATGAAAATATTTCTTCGTTATAAAGAATGACTGTTACGTTATAAAAAGTGAATTAATGTATGGGTTCTGTGGTAAATCAACCAAATTGAACCAATTTCTACGTTATAGAGAGTTTTTCGCTATAACGAACGACGTTATAAAGAGTTTACACTGTAGATCCAAGATCTCATAAAAATATATCGTATATAATCGTCTACTTTCTGTCGAAGTCGATTACCTCCGTCGAGCGAATCAATACCTGGTACAGTTTATGCAAGATCGCGTATCGATTGCTGGAAAATTGGCTCGTGACGCCACCCCGACATTCAGGGATTACGTAAGAAAACACGAGATAGGAAGTGGTTCGAAATAACCCAGTGCAGGTGTGTAGCGCAACAAACGACCTACGTAAGTGCTTTCGTGCAAAAACTATGGGCCTCTCAGTTGAAAATGAGTTTTATTATAACCATTACTTAGTTCAGCTAAGTATCAACTAGCAATTTCATTACTAAATGTTTTTTCGCGAGGATATTTATTTGGAGTGAAAACTTCTTTAGGCTAGTTGAGCACTTTTTAGGTGAACGAAAACTCGCGTCATCGTTACCGCACGCTTCACATGAGCTATATGTACATCCGTTCGTTGTTTCAATACATTTTGACGATTCAAAAAATACACATATTGTTCAAGTTTTCACTTCTGTCGGCACTCCCGGAGTGCCACTGTTCATTTTTCTAGATGAAGTAATATAAACAAAGGTTTATTGAAGGGTACAGTCGCCCGTTTTTTATTTCCATGTGGTGAGATTAAATTTGTGTTTTTGTACCGAGAAGGGTTCCGATACATTTTTTATTTCATCAATAGACATTTGTGCCCTTTACAATCTCTCTCTTTACGACTTTAACCATCGTAACCTTTATAGCGGTGGTATGTTATAAAACGTAAGGAAAATAATTGTCTCTCTTCAGGCTTGAAATTATAGGTTTACCCAACTGGAAGTTGTATACTTTAATGCATTTGTAACCTCACGCCTTGCTCCAAGAATCCTCGAAGGGTTAAGCAGACATGTATAGGCAGTGTATTTTAGGTCGCATCGAGACAGATCGCAAGTCCATCGCCGTTACTCAAGCACGACTATACATACGCCTTTGAAATTCTTCTCAAGCGTATGCAGGTTTCCACACGATGTTTTCCTTCATCGTAAAGTTTTAGAGATATACACCATATCGTCATACCGTATGACTTATCACTGTAATTAAGTTCAGAAAATCTCATTGGTACAGACGGTATTCGAACTTGCAATATTTGTGTTGCAGGCAACTACTGGAACCACTCGGCCACCATTCGTGTCCTCAAAACATTAATGCCAACAAACAAGGGTCTTCAGAGGGGTAGACAAGGGTAATAATAATCTAATATCGTCGGATATTTACTTAGGTGCTTGTACACGCTGAGTTTCTAGTCGTAATATAATAGAAACTAAACTTTGCAGGTATCTATTTAAACCCCTCGCCCAACACAGCATGATTAAACAATTCACACAGATTTAATTAGCCTTAAAGTAAGCAATGCATTACAATTTTCTGTGTAATAATTATAATTATTCGTGTGGGATTCGAAACCTCAAACTGCGCATTTATTAACTGTGACCGGACCACACGGTCGTCTGTGGAATTGTTACAATGTTTGTCGTGTTCTTCTTTTATTAATTTTACCACAGCACTCATACAAACATACAAACCATAACAATTGAAAAATTAAATAGCTCTTATTCCAATACATATGCCAATTACGTATATATACAACAGAAGAGACATTTGCTTACCCCCCTCTTCGGCAAACCCATTCCATGGGAAGAAAAAGCCAAATACCTGGGTGTGATCCTCGATCAACGCCTTTCTTTCCGTCACCACGTAAAGGCGGTACGCGCGCGAGCCGCCTTCGCGCTCGGTAGACTTCACAGCATGTTGAATGCGCGAAGTAAACTCTCATTGAAATCCAAGGTGAGGATTTACACGACGTGCATTTGACCAATCATGACATATGCGGGTGTAGTGTTCGCACACACTAGCAAGTCAACACTTAACCCCCTGCAAGTGCTCCAAAGCCGGTTTCTCCGGAGAGCCACAGGTGCCCCGTGGTACATGCGTAATAGTCAACTCCACGTTGACCTCAAAGTCCCCACTATAAAACAGTTTTTGAAAAAACTGTCCAAACGTCATTTCGATTCTGCTGTAAATCACCCCAACCCCCTCGTCGTATCGGCCGCCCGATACACTCCTTCCCTTATCTCGAAGATAAGGCGTCCAAGACACGCCGTCATCGAACCGGATGACGACATAACGGTCCTCCAGGACGCCCGACAAAAACATACCAACACTACACAAAACCGACCACTGTTCCGTCCTCGCCGACGAGGCTCGACGCGAATAAGCCGTAATGTAACCCCCCGACCCCCGCCGCAAACGCCGGCCCGCGCCGAGCCTGACGCGTAAATCCCGCCCCCAAATAATATTTAAATAAAATTACCAGTCCAGCCCAGCTCCCTTGCTCGCGATCCAGCAACGCCCTAAGCCGAGGTTCGTACCCCACAGGGGGTGCCCTTAGCTGTGTTGCTTAGAAATAAAGTGCCTGGCTGGAGGCCTAGGTCTCGCCATTGACCGGTTAAGTAGCAAAAGTTCCCGGAACTCACGCTACGAGAGACAATACAAAAAAAAAAAAAAAAAATTTGCTTACCCATGCCGGTACCACCGGTTGTGGGAAGGCGTGAAGAACACACATAAAATCTACTTGCCAAATGCATACATACATACATCACGCTGAGTTCCTAACGGGGTAGGCAGAGAGAATAGAGCGTCAGTTCTCTCTAGACTTACATACCTCTTTATCTTCGTCCTCATTCATTAGTCTATGATAGCATATGCATATAGTATTAAATGAGAATAAATGCTTAGATTACTTTGATGGTTGCAAAAATAGAGTAGGATAATAATATTTCCCTCTTGGTCGTGGCGGCGGTTTATCGCTTCGCCAACCGGTAAACAACTAACTTGATCATCCCGATTGTACAAGTTGTCGGTGCCTGGCTATCTGCGGATCAATCATTGGGTAAACATTGTCCCTGGCTTCGTTGCTGTGCCTATTGTTGTCTATTTTGTTAGGTACTCTCGTGGTCGGTTCATGTTCGCGTCGTTAGTTATTATTTGTTGCTCTTTGTCAAGTTTACATGGAACTATTAATGTCTCTACAAGGTAGATATGAATTGTTATAAATTGTGTGTTCCATCGACACGACACTTCTACCTTCTACCGCCGTACCTCTCGCCATCGACGGGGAATTCATCCCCATACCTTGGAACCACAAAGGTCTCGCACTGCGCGGTTCCAAAGGAGTTTCCTTCCGCGAGCGCTTAGGCTGTAGAATGATAAATGAGAACGAACGCTCGAATGATATCCCTGGTGTTGCAAGCGTCTTTGGCGACGGTAGCAGATTGCCATCGGGGGATGCTTGTTTGCCACCCAAGTGGTATAAAAAAAACGTCATAATATAAAGATTTATGTTCAACTCGGTTACTATCGATTGGATTTGGACTTATTAGCGATCGGCTAAATTAGCCTCATTTATATGCCTACCTCAGCGCCATCGCCGTTCTCTTCGTGACAAAATCACGTAATATTTTCCTAAGCATAGCAATTGAATAAAACTGTACAGTATAACGTGATTGCTTTGATATAGAATTGATGAATATAAACATTTGTATTCATAGCGTAGGATCAATTTTGACCGGGAGCCTAGGTGCCCAATCGGGTGAGGGTGGAATTGAAGGATCCGGGTGAAATTTATTCAACAAGTGCCTTTTCAATAGAGTCCGAGACAGATAGATATTACCTATGTTACAGACAAAAGGAAGATGAAAACCCACAGTTACAAAAGGTACTATATATATCTTAATATAAGCCGTGGTGGCAGAGTGGTTCGAGTAGTTGCCTGCGACGCAAAGGCCGCAAGTTCGAATCCCGACTGTACCAATGAGTTTTTCTGAACGTAAGTACAGTGATTGGTCACACCACGTGCTTAACGGTGAAGGAAAACATCGAGAGGAAACCTGCATACGTCTGAGAAGAAATTCAAAGGCGTATGTATAGTCGTGCTGGAGTAACGGCGATGGACTCGCCATCTGTCACGTTGGCACCTAATATACCTCTGGCGGAAAGTGGGTGTGTGGGTATTACCTATACACCTCTGGCTACCCCTTCGGGGACCCTTGTGGGAAGGCGTGAGGATATATTATATTATTATTATTATATCTTAATATATATATGGTACATACATACTGGGCAATCATTGACAGCATTAAGGCATAAGTAGCCTAAGAAGCCTGGGAGGTGAACCTAAGTCCGATAATATTTTTAAACCCACGAAGATTAACTATTATTCTTTCACGCCCTATAAAGATCCCCAAAAAGGGTAGGTAAGGGTAGGCAGGTGCAAGAACATCCTCTTCTTGCCGTAGATATTTTGGGCGGTAACGTGATGAATGGCGGTCATTCACCGAAGAGCTCGTGGTGTGATAAATCACTATAAAACCCCCTTAATAAGCTTAGTAAGCTGCAAACTTATATTATTAATAATTATTTTCTTTATACTATACAAAAAGTTCTATGGGACGTAATATTACACCACAGACATAAATAAAATATGTGGACCCAAAATACAGAACACGTAAAAGCTTGTTATACCTGAATTTTTCATGTGACCGAGCGGGTACGGACGAGCGGAAATGCGATGAGAAATACAAAAACATCGCTAGTCCAAAAGCAAACCTCGGGTTAAACACATAAAGTTCAATTATGCTCGTCACAAATAAGATTGGACGCGAAATTAACTGGTACGATTAAATTGTATGGTAACATTTCGTTACCACGGTATATTGTCTGTTTTGGACATGCAAGGAACAAAACAGTGGATTTAAAAAGGATCATTTCCAACATATTTATCCAAATACCCTTTATGGTATCAGCAATCAGGTCACATGTCCAAAAAGGTTTATTAAGATAAAGTCCCTATTACAGTTTTCAGTAACCAGAGACTAATAATTTTTTTTTATTATTATATTTTTGCAATAGATTCTGCTTTAAATTAAGGCCGATGGCATATTGTAAGATAAACCGACATTCATGTAGATTTAAGTGAAGATCTTTGCCTCCCCTCCCATGGCATAGTAATTTTTTCCCGTGGGAGACGGGCATACACGAAGCGTAACCTTGAACTCACTCGGGAGAACACGCATCCTTATGAACTGGTAATTGTTCCCCGTGGTTTCGCCCCCGTGAAATTGGGTTATATATTTTAAGTAATAAAATATATAGTCAACCTGAATCTCCCTGAAAAAGAAGCAGAGATACAACTATACAGTTTACCTAGATCAAATCGATTGAACACTCAAGGATGGGAGTGCCAATAGTGCTAGTAACCGGCTACAATTTACGAGTACGAAGAGAAAATAATATGGATGAAGCGAAATACGTCTGTAAGCCTTGAGAGTACCGGTCCGCTTTCTACCTTATACGTGAGAGGATCGGCTTGATGATATTTTGTTTGTTTGTAAACTGACAATTAAATAGTTTCTTTTCTTTTTAAAGAGGTCTCGCTTCGTCTAATAGAGACCTCTCGTGAAAGGCGGGTTGGGACATATCTCGCTCAGAGAATCAGCATTGCTATCCAGCGTGACAATGCTGACAGTCTTCTTGGCACGTTGCCGCGGGATACCGATTTGGGTCAAATATTGTATCTCTCTCTAAGTAGTTAGTTATTCAACTGTTTTGTTTATAAATATTGTTAATGGTTGTTATTGTAAATAAAAATTGTTATTATAAAAAATATCACGTAACCTCATATAGAAATAACATTTCTATAAAAATAGACTTAAAATAGACTAAAAATTAGCTTTATAATTTTACACGATATTTTGTCCGACCAACTTTTATGATTCGAGATGGTTTAAAGTGTATTATGCCCTGCGGTGGGATATATTTCAAATAAGATGAGATTTTTCTATGTAATATACCAGTACTGTTGTTTTTTCTTTATACCACTGGGGTTCAAATCAGCACGCTGCCCGCCTGATGGTAAGCGGTTACCATCACCTATATTACTTGTTGCGGTGGAGTAGTCGCGTTAAAAGTGCGTATATAATGCTACTTATGTTAAATCAAAAGGCCTCTGAAAGGATAGGTAGGCTTTTTACCGAAGATGTATTTAGGTGGCAACTTGGCGGATGGCGAGATTGTAGCAGTGTCTCAAGCACGACTGTACATGTCGTTTGTCAATATCTCTTCCTTAATTGTAAAGCTCGTAGAAAAAAAGTTATACAATCATAATTTTAACTCCACTAAAACATGATTTATTTATTTCGTGCTAGTTATATGAACATATATAGCTATGTAGATAATCTTATAGCGAAAGCCAACACATTTCAACAATGGTTAAAATTTACGTTAACGAGCGAGACACGTCCAAAATATTGTGAACATTAAATATTCACCTCGTTTATAATTACTGGCATTTTCATACAAGGTTTTGTTTGGCAGGTCTGGGGTGCTCAAAGCTCAAACAAGAGGGCGTCGAAATCTGTATTAGGTTATTTATTAAACAGTCGCTTGTTTGAATTACGTGGTAATATTTTAATATAATTTATTTCTGGGTTTTATTCCTCACTAGCTGTGCCCGCGACTTCGTCGGCGTGGACGGTATTTTTATCTTTCGTAAAAATGTTTTTTTTTCAATTAAAAGTATCCTATGTTACTTCTAATACCTCCAAGAATATGTGTACAAAGTTTTATGTTGAACGGTTAAGTAGTTTTTACGTGAAAGCGTAACAAACAAACTTACATTCGCATTTATAATATTAGTAAGGAAATACTCTTATTGCATATTGAAAAATCGTCTCGTACGTAATCATATTTGCAATCATCACGAGTTGTTCTATTTTACACTAATGAAACATACGCGATGGTATGCGATTACTATAGTCTACATTCCGTTGCAACAACAGAGGTATCCTTCACGCATTGCACGCTATATACGCCCGTATTTATTCCGGTAGTAAAGGTCTTTATGTCTCATAGATTTTTGAACCATAATCGCATCTGAGATTGAACCTGAGACCGCAATTTCGGCAAGCCTATCACTGACTACCTAAATACGAAGAAGCTCTATACTCTCTGCCTACCCCGTTAGGGACTCGGCGTGATTATGATGATGATGATGATATAATAATGAGAGGGTGTACTCATCGTAATTTTTCTAATAACTTGAATTATGCTTTCTTTGCCTAAAGTACGTAGACAAAAACTATGTTTATAATGAAAATATAGAAAATATTTTCTTTTCTTTTCAGAAGGAGCGTGGAGTTGAAGACTTTAGTCAAAGGTAATTAATAAGGAAATACTATCTTAATAGCATAATGATGCTTCGTGTTCGTGAAATAATTACAATGTTGATGAATATTCATAGTTTCGTTCTTTTGGGATTTCTTGCTGGTTTAAATTCTCATAGACTCTGACACAATAACGTCTTCTCTTTCATACATATATATATATATATACACACATCAACATGATTCAGGACATGACAACTTCAGAAACCCATTTAGAAGTTTTCTACATCGTGTTGGTAGCAGCAGAGGGATTAATCCCATTATGTTGCCAACACAGTATAACGCTCTGAACACAGAGTGACAACGCGCAGATGATACTTTGGTATAAGGTGTGGCCATATGCCTTTTTGCCACCCTTGTGGTATTAAAAAAATACATAAAGGAGCGTTTAGTGTTTTTCGCTTTCAGCGAAACCTACGCCAGGGAATAATAGCCTCCTAGTTATTGCGGAGGCATGTTTTATTCACGATTACTGGGGCGCCGAGCAATATTCATCTTAATCTCGGCGATTCTGCACGAAAATGTCTGTCCGGGAAAATCTCCATTTGAATAAAAGTGTTCCGTTACATTATGTTTGAGCGCCCTGAGAGTACAAAAGGTCGGATGGATGAAAAATGAGAGCTTGTCACCTGTTGCGACTGGCGTAGGAACTTTAGCTCCCTACTGTACTATTTGTTCGCGAACTATTTAATGTTATGGGCGATTGGTGCATAAGGTGGCAGACAAGCATGCGGTTTGCCTGATGGTGAGCGGTAATTGTCTGTAGACGCTTGCTTTGGTAAAATGTTTTCAAGCTTTTACACCCACTTTGCTGATTACACACAGGCAGATGCCTGGGAGAGGCTAACCGAGTATTTGAAGAGGGCATAAGGAAAAAGTCTTGAGACTAGAGTAATACCTTACTATTGCTACTACCGACCAACCTGTACCGACCAACAGAAAAGGTTATATTGGATCAAAAGCCGCTTATAGCGTATCAAATCAATGCACGCCACATTTTATTGAATTACAGCGAACAAAAGAATAGGTTTTTATAAATTTTATCTGAGAGTATAAAACAATACACGAGCCGTTTTCTGAATAAATATATACTTATTCAAATGAGCCACGAGCCTCACTCTATGTAGTTTTGTTAAAAGTGTAATCGATATATTTCAATATTATGTTCAGTGTTAGAGGCGTATCCTCTTTGCCTAAAAGAGTCCCCGGGGAGGGCAGAAAGGGGCGAAATAACATCCACATTACAGCAAGATATATATAGATACATATCTGGTCTGGGAATATGGGATCTGTATGAAAGCAGATCCCTTAGTGGTATATAGTGAATCTTACTGTTTTCTTGTTCATTTCAGGATATTTGTATTTATTTAACAAAGTATATTTTAAGTGGATTAGCTAATAATGCTCAAAAGTCATTTTGTATGATTAAATTGGTCTTAAAAACTGTTCAGAGTAGTATCAAATAAATAATGACGTTTGAATTTCTAGTATGTTTAATATTTGATGAAGAATTAATTGTAGAGCAATTATTCGTTTTCGACTTACTTTTTTGATTGATTCATTTACAGTAAATTGCTTGTCTTTGATTAATTTCAATTAAAACTACTAAGGTCATGGCGTATAATAGGTAGGGTAGGTAGTGCTAAGAATTAATTGTTGCAATTAATGCAATAAATAATTTTGACTTTAGACTAGTAGACAAATTTCGCTATTCGAACAACTTTCTTATATATTATGTATAGTCTACCACCTATAATCAAGCTGAGTCTCTAACTGGGTAGGCAGTGAGAATAGAGCGCCAGTTTTCTCTAGACTTGCATACCTCTTTCGCATCGTCCACATTCATCAGTCGCTTTATACATGCTTGCCGATTTCGAATACTCTTGACATTCCCGTCTTTGATAGTCCTGTGAGGAGTGAAGAGTGTGTAGAAAAGTGTGAAGAGTGGTGGCCGAGTGGTTCGAGTAGTTGCCTGCAACCCAAATAATGTAAATTAGAATCCCTTGTGGTAAGGCGTGAGGATACATTTTTATATTATAACTAGCAGTGATCTCTTCGAAAAATGTGCGGAATAACGATTTTAGATCGAATCCGCAATGAAGAGATTCGCAAATCAACTGGCGTGAATGAGGGCGTGATTGTAAAGATGAAGAAAGGCATGTTACGTTGGTTTGGACACATAGAAAGGATGAGTGAAGAAAGATTGAAGAAACAGATATACAAAGCAAAAGTGTGTGCAAGAAGAGGCAGAGGAAGGCCACGTTCCAACTACCTGGATCAAATCGATCGGACTCTCAAGGACGGGAACGTTAAGAGTACTCGAAACCGACGAGCATGTATGAAGAGACTGATGAATGTGGACGAAGCGAAAGAGGTATGTAAGTCTAGAGAGAATTGGCGCTCTATACTCTCTGCCTACCCCGCTAGGGACTTGGCGTGATGATATGTATGTATGTACTAGCTGTGTATTACTGGAGTCCCGCGACTTCGTCTGCGTGGAATTTAACCAAAAAGTTATTGTTCAATTTCTTATAATGAAACTTCTTATTACATCAGCTATCGCCAGTGAAATTCCCGTCAAAATCGGTCAAGCCGTTTCAGAGATTAGTCGGAACAAACAGACAGACAGACAGGCAGACATATACATTCAGTAAAAATTTTAGCGGTTATTTTAATATTACAGACAGATACTTCAATTTTATTTATTTGTATAGATGTATAGATATTAATTATATTAAAGGAAAGATACTGAGATCTGTGAAATACCGATGAGACCCGTGGTAGCCGAGTAGTTTGAACAATTGCTTAGAATATCAAGATTGTAGATCGCAGGTCTGTACCAACTAGTTTTCTAAACTCATTGGTACAGTCGGGAGTCGAACTTGCGGTCTTTGTGTCGCAGGCAACTACTCGAACCTCTCGGCCACCACGGCTACTTCTCAAATCTTCAGGTATGTACGACATATCCGTTAAATGAAAGAACCTCGGACAAAGCTACCCCTATTTTTTAATACTGTCCCTTCCTCACACCTTTTCTAGATCACTCAGTCCTGAATGAAGTAGCTTAGAAATGAGCCGTACCTGTTGCGCTTCGCTAGCTCACAATATCCCGGGTACAACAAAAGATACCTCGCTTGAACTCACTTCTTATTTCGTGGATAGAAACCTATATTTTTCTTTTTAATACATGGATGCGTGTATCTCTTTAGATAGTATTTTGTATTGGCAAACAGACGTCACCCAGCATTAAACATTTAGAACAGATAAATAATATCTTTATTGTAAAGATTTCTTCTTTATCTTAATACATTTGATGGTTTCGACCTGATATCGCTTATGATCACGTGACACGTAAATTTATGGCCAGGTTTATTTGTTTAAGCCGAAACATGCTTAAGATCAATCAGATCTTCAATATATATTTTACAAAAACAACATTTGTTTAGCAGGTTTATTCTAACAAGTTCTTTGATTCAATATGGATTAGTTAATCTTGAATTTGAAAGTAATTAGTTTTAGTTCGTGAAATTTTATGGTCCGAAATAGCTTAAATAACTAACAAATAAACGAATATAACAAGTTAATGTATTTTTAACTTATATTATATTTCATAAAACGAAAGAAGCTTGAAGAGGCTTGCGCTTTACACTCCCTGCCTACCCCGTAACCTGACCGTAGACTTGGCATGATGTCACGACATGTTATTAAAACTGAATACTAATAGCTTAGGGTATCTTTAATTGTTTATTTATTAATAGATTTACTTTTCGAGATCGATATACGCCGAACTGCTACCCACCTCATAAAATAATCCCTTTGCGGCGCAACGCTTAATTTAACCTTCTTTGGTATGTGATTACAAGTGTGTGTTATTAAAATAAAGTACGGGCCAGACCTATTGTTCCACTAAATATAAAAGATTACCTAGTAGTTTACCTAGTAGTAGTACCTAGGGTAGATATCTGTGGTACCCACATACCCAAATTCGCCATGTTTTTATGAATTCTAGGTACCAACGTGATAGACGCCGGTCTATCTCTGTTTCTCAAGTACGGCTATACACACGTCTTAGGATTCCTTCTCAAACGAATTCAGGTTTCCTCTCGATGTCTTCCTTCACCGCAAACTCGTGGTGTGACTTGTGTGGATTCACTATTTAAGGTCAAATGAACATTGGTATATTCGTGAATCGAACTTTTTGTTGCTCTCGAACCAATCGGCTTCAACAGCTCTCATAGTTACAATAATATTGATATTATTTTGGGTACATAACCCTAATTAGCGGAATACAAATTACATTTGCCACTACTGTCTGTTTGCGTAGGGCTAGTGACGGAAATATAAACAGATACCCTACAAGTTGTTTATTAAACGAACCGGGGAATATTACAAGTGGGTTGGTTTGGCAGAGGGCTCTAACAACCTCGCATTTGTACTGAGAAGTTCGGGAAACTGGCAGATTGGATGGACGTTTTGAAGGTATTAGCGATACAACTGCGATCCTTCCACTTGAGCTACAGTGAGTTGAGGGATTAAATTGTAGATTTATGTAATTTAACACAAACATCTTAGGAAACGTTTTCGACGAAGATATATTTTACTGTAAAACCCTTTGTATTTTTGTAGGATTATAATTGTTTTAGTTATTTTGGATTGGAGAAATTTCTATGAACTTTTTATATTGGGCAAGTAATAAAAGTGAGGAAATATAAAAAGCATTTATCTGAAAAAAGTGTGCTTGTTAATAAGACTCGTTCACATCTTCGTCTTTAAATATATCGCGGATATTGATATCTTGGCTAAGTAACGGTAAATATATGACTTGTTTAATTATATTTGTTCATTCAAAAATCATTATTCATACTGTACTAGCTGTGTCTCGCGGTTTTACAGAGACATATACATAAACTTTGGCGTTTATAATATTAATATGATTTTCCTTTTCTCATTCCCAAGAGAATCTACAAATATCTGAACCTAGATTTCCTCGTGTATATATAATTTTATCAATCAAATAGTTATTTTATACAAGTTGCGTTTCTGAACGGCGAAGTTTGCAGTATGAAAGAGAAATAACATTTAATAAAATGATATTAAATGGTAATCTGTAGATTGTTTCCACGGAGTTCGAATGCTTTCTAGTCCCTGCAGTTAGCAAATGAATGCAATTGTAAAAGTTTTATGGAAACGCAACGCCATTCGAAATGCGTTCTAAAACTAAGCGGAGGGAGAGGCAACTTTGTCTTTCGAGTGTAAAAGTGTAGTGTGAGTTGTGGCAAGTTGGGTGCTTGCATGCGGACTGATTGCCCATTGTAGACGTCCGACTTCATAATACTTTTCATTGTTCACATAATGGCTTTTAACTATCATTAAAAAGGTCGCTGCATGTCTTCTCGTAGGCCTTTTGGGGTAAGCATAGTGATAGGCTTACCTCCGAGTAGCTCCAATATTATTTGTACCTTACACACGTATTATGTTACTTCTCACACTTCTCTTACTGTTTTGTTTCGCGGCCATTAATAGAAAAAATTCGACGGCTTGGTCTAGTGGTTAGAGCTCCTGACTGCGAAACTTGAGGTCGCGGATTCGAATCCCGTTGAGGGCAGATAGATATTTGTGTGATGAACACGAGTATTTGTACAAAGCCGTGGTGGCCGAGTGGTTCGAGCAGTTGCCTGCGACGCAAAGGTCGCAAGTTCGAATCCCGACTGTACCAATGAGTTTTTTCTGAACTTAAGTACAGTGATTAGTCACACCACGAGCTTTACGGTGAAGGAAAACATCGAGAGGAAACCTGCATACGTCTGAGAAGAAATTCAAAGGCGTATGTATAGTCGTGCTTGAGTAACGGCGATGGACTCGCCATCTGTCACGTTGGCACCTAATATACCTCTGGCGGAAAGTGGGTGTGTGGGTATTACCTATACACCTCTGCCTACCCCTTCGGGGACCCTTGTGGGAAGGCGTGAGGATATATTTA
This sequence comes from Drepana falcataria, assembly GCA_945859725.1. Taxonomy (NCBI): domain Eukaryota; kingdom Metazoa; phylum Arthropoda; class Insecta; order Lepidoptera; family Drepanidae; genus Drepana; species Drepana falcataria. The sequence continues at coordinate 3,489,237 of OX243925.1, forward strand.
TTTATAATTCTAAAGCAAATAACAGTACACATACCATATGATCACTCAGTCCCTAACGGGGTAGGCAGAGAGTATAGATAATAACAGTATTTCCCTACTTATATTATTTATTCAAAAGTGTGTTAGGCTTATTGATCCCCTTTCACTTTAAATTTACTAAACGATATTAGATGAAAATTAGCTGATTTAGGCCAGAAAAAAATCTACAAATGAAATCAACTTTGAGAAAAAAAACAAACGAAAGCAATTTACTTTTGAATTGTATTCATCATGCTGGTTTTATTTTGCAGTTCAATGACTTTCTTTGCAACCCCTCGTCGTTTGAATTACGAAGGTAATCTCAAACTCTAAAATGAAAAATACTCTTTTATGTTGGGAGTGCTTTGAAATTTTGAGGATGTATGCAGTGGTTTTGTTGCTAACGACGGCTTTGTGTGAGTCTCGATCTTTGAATATATTTAGAATACTCTTTAACCATGCTGGTAATTAATTAAAAGCGAAATTCTCTCCTGAGGTCGCTTCACTTTTAAGTGATCAACATTTGAACCATATTTTGTTTGCCCATTTTTGTTACGTTGTAAAGGTGGTACTACTGGGTAGGAAGACATAAAGAAGCAATTCAAACAACGTCTTAAAATGACTACTGGACGTGATAAAATCAAAATTAATTGATACTTAACTACGAATAAAAAGCCCAATTAAATTATTAATAGCTCAAGATTCCAATTACTTTTCACTCGGATCTTAATAGATACTGTTAAGAAAAGTTATTTACGAAGATGAAATTAATATATCTTACTCGGATAACTGGGAGCTGCTTCAAAAAGCTTACCTCTTATTTTTGCCTCATTAATAACTACTTCTTATTCATCATCTTTCTGACCCTTAGTACGGCTTATGGTTGTTTTTGCGATGTCAATCAATTTTGGATTAATGGCGACGGACTCATGTTAATTCTTCTAGCTGTCCCTCGCTAGAATTATAATTCATGAATGTTTAAACACAGAAATGTACAGAACTTGTAAATTAGCATATTGCACAGCTCCTGGTTTTTGGTGCCACACAAAAATTTTATATTCACTTTCGCATACTTTCTTGTGACGAAGAAATATTGAAAATAAAATCTTAAATCTTAAATCTTTAAAAATGAATACTGGCTTAGCTTTCCAGAACCATTGAATAAACTTTTACTTAAAAATGAAAGATATTAAGATGAAATGAAAAACGGTGATAGACTCGTCATCTGTCACATTGGCACTTTAAAAGCAATGGGCACTTGGCTAATTATATAGCTCTCGGAAAGATGGTGTTGCCCTACTAGCCTAGTCTATGTGGGATTTTAATTCATTAGTTATACGACTGTTTTTTGTAAATAATTTTAAGTATTGTTATTGTAAATAAAATATTTATTTATAACATTAAATTGGTTTATTTTTTTATTGTCTCTCGTAGCGTGAGTTCCGGGAACTTTTGCTACTTAACCGGTCAATGACGAGATCTAGGCCTCCAGCCAGGCACTTTATTTTTAAGCAACACAGTTAAGGGCACCCCCTGTGGGGAACGAACCTCGGCTTAGGGCGTTGCTGGATCGCGAGCAAGGGAGCTGGGCTGGACTGGTCATTTTATTTAAATATTATTTGGGGGCGGGATTTGCGCGTCTGGCTCGGCGCGGGCCGGCGTTTGCGGCGGGGGTCGGGGGGGAACATTACGGCTTATTCGCGTCGAGCCTCGCCGGCGAGGACGAACTCTAGACCTAGAACTAGAACAGTGGTCGGTTTTGTGTAGTGTTTGTGTGTCGTCGTCGGGCATCCTGGAGGACCGTGATGTCATCATCGGATTCGATGATGACATTTCTGGGACGTCTTATCTTTGAGATAAGGGAGGGTGTGTATCGGGCGGCCGATACAACGAGGGGGTTTGGGTGATTATCAGCAGAATCGAAATGACGTTTCGACAGTTTTTTCATAAACTGTTTGATGGTGGGGACTTTTAGATCAACGTGGAGTTGACTATTTCTCATGTACCACGGGCACCTGTGGCTCTCCGGAGAAACCGGCTTTGGAGCACTTGAAGGGGGTGGAGTATTGACTTGCGGGTGTGTGCGAACGCTACACTCGCATAAGTCATAAAAAATCCTTTTTAATTTATTTTATTTACTTTTTAACTAGCATTTACGCTATTCGAAACCTTTAAAATTCAATGGCAATAACATTAGCTGCAGATATTTTTCCGGCGTGAGCCGCTAAACGCTTAGCACAGTCGGTATTGGTCCTATACCTCAACGGCAAACGTTTGAGTCACAGAGAATATTGTAAATATTTGCTTGGCGCTTGCGGTTCGGGCGTTATAATATGTTATTTACATGTTAAGTAATGAAGGAAAACATGGCGAGGCTACCCGTGTGTTACCTGCAATCTGCATACATTTGAGAAAACATGTCAAGACGTAGGTATGTGTAGTCGTGCTCGAGAAACAGGTAGGCAGATGTATAGCACGGTATGTCGCACATCTTTTTTCTGATATATATTAAGCCAACATGAATTAATGAAGAAAAGAAAACAAAGTGGCATATGGCCAGTCCACTTCCGTTTCTACTACTAGGTATACATATTTATTCCTCTCAGTGTTTTACTTCACCGTGTGTAAGCACTGAACATGTTCAGAAAGAATGCGTGAACATGTAATGACTTGAACCGAATATACTATAATCGTTCCTTGCTGACTGCTCGAACCCCTCAACCGCCACGGCTTACAAATGAGATCTTATGTGCGAACATTAGTGCGCCGTGTCAATTGATAAAACTTACCTGTATTATAAGGAAGCCGCACACCAACCCTTCAACATATTCAGTTTCGCTACACCCACCTAATTAGACAGTCGGCGTGTCGTGTAATTACGCTTGAATGACAAGCAAACGGGTGACACCTCACAGTTTGCGACCGTGGTTAAGACTTCACTACTACTCGTTGCATGGGCTACTTAGAAACCCTTTCAGGTAATTTCCCCCACTACTCACTTGGAAAATCTTCCACCATTAAGACTGTATGACGGTACTGTGTTTCTGACGTTCTAGTATATTACTTAGATAAACGTTGTTTTAATATTTATGAGCATGAGAATAGGGAGAAGAGTAGAATATTTTAATATTTTGACTATTATTAAATTTAATTTGCTGATAAAATAACACATTATAGATGTATAGGATAGGGGTTGCTTTTTATAAGTCATATGATTATAGGTCATACCGGTCTTCATATAGGTCGGTACTTATCGGGCCTAATCTTGAATATAAACCAGGAACTCACACAAACAAACACAATAAAAATCATCGAATTCGGTCCAGTTGTTTGTGAGTTTAGCGACGCACCGTCGCTCGTACTTATAAATTAATATATCCTACGTCGAAACCCTGACTATAAGTCGATAAAGTTACCTTAATTATTGTTTTCCAATGTTTTTATGCGAGTAGAGTACAGAGTAAAGTATTTTACGTTGCGAGGTTCACGGAAGGGGAGGTTAAAGCTAAAAGCTTTCGCGTCACAAATATTGGAGATTCAACTAACAAAAGCTTGGGAGTAGAATAACACAGAGCTCCGTAATGTGGTTCCCGCTGACCGGAATAAATCCAATTCGTCGTTCAGTTCATATTCCTGCGGGAACACGAGTACCACCATATTTAGACGAGGGCACGGATAATTGCTTTTGCCTGACACGGGAAATCCAGTTATTTCGACAACGTGCTTTGAATTTTTGTTACATGGATTTGGAATTAAATTAATGACGCGTATGAAGCATACGAATGATATGTGTACAAATTCATTATGACAATTTTTGATTCATTCGTTTAATAAGTCTTCTAGAAGTTCCACCTAATTAGAAAGTCGGCGTGTCGTGTAATTACGCTTTAATGACAAGCAAACGGGTGACACCTCACAGTTTGCGACCGTGGTTAAGACTTCACTACTACTTGTTGCATGGGCTACTTAGAAACCCTTTCAGGTAATTTCCCCCACTACTCACTTGGAAAATCTTCCACCATTAAGACTGTATGACTACTGTGTTTCTGACTGTCTAGTATTCCCGGGTGTTGTAAATATCCTCTATCCTCGTAACTATGCAATAAAACAAAAAGCTTAAAAGATTACAAAATTACGACATTAATATTCACTTCGAGATATAGTAACATAGTTTCTATTTAAGAAAATGTTATTAAGAAAAAATGTTTACTGATTAAAAAAAAATGTTTTCGAAAGGGTCTCCAAAGGGGTGGGCAGAGGTGTATAGTTATATAGGTAAGCACCCACCCATTTTCCGCTAGAGAATTATTTTAGGTGTTTTTTTTGCGAAATAAGGCAATGTGTTTGTCAGCCTAGAATATATTTTTGTTTTATTTATTGTAATATTTATTTGTATCCTTTCATAAAGCCCTATCACATCAGCATTTGAGCACCTGGCCCATTTTCTGAAACATCCTGTATAAGGGTTACAATACAAAGCTGTATAGTATACAAAGCTGGTGAAGCTGAGTGGTGGTGAAAAGGCAAAAATTACGTTCAAATACCAATTGTATCATTGATCTTCCTCTTGAATCACTATATTTGACAAGTGCATTAAAATTAGCTCCAAGTGTACATACGGCCGGAAGTGACGTTGTTTTTGTTTTTAGAAAGATACCATTTATTATTTTTAGAGCTGCCATAAACACCCGGTATAATCTACCAAATAGAGCGACATTGAAATATTACGTTAATTTATTGAGTGACAGACAGATCCAAGACGTAACAATTAACTTTAATTGTTTTGCGTCCTTATTCTAAACTCGATAAAACTTCTCACCGTATTTAAATGTTTGTTTTTATTATTCCTTGAAGGTTTCAAACAAAGTTCGGGAAAATAAGCAAATTCATTTCGTTTATTGAAACGGCAATTGGCTGCAAAGGTAAATAGGCAAGTTGTATTAAACATCACTTAATTTCAAGAGTTCCTCTTGAAAATGTCTTTGCTGGATCAAATATTCTTCTTAACTTAACTTAAAACAGCGATGGCCGATCGGTTATAATAGTCACCGGCAACGAAAAAATTGCTAAGCAGTTTCCATCGCCGTTCCATTTCCATGGACTATTACAACCAAGTGTTCTTCAGTGGAGACCTCGACTAGGCAAACGTAGTATAGGACGCCCTCCGACCAGGTGGGATGACGATTTGCGAAGGACTGCTGGCAGATGCTGAATGCGGCAAGCTGAAGACAGGGCGCTATGGCGCTCATTAGGGGAGGCCTATGTCCAGCAGTGGACTAGACTTGGCTGATGATGATGATAACCAAGGCTGACGCTCGCAGGCTGCCACACTGCACTTTCTTCGAGAACTCCTTCAAGCTTACTGGATGCCAGCTTAGCATAATCCTCCAAATAACCATGGAACTGAACGTCACCAGGTGTGAACGCCAGAACTCTCTAAGATGTTCAGGGCTATATTCTAGAATTGATTAATTACAGCAAATAGTAATCTTAGCGGTGAACGTGCACTAACGGTATGGAATAATCTAGCATGTAGATAAAATGAGTTGAAAGCCACGCAAAGCCTTCCATTAACGAAGGAGATATAACAAAACGATGTGAGAAAAATACATGCAAGCGGATAAAACAGTTTCGAGTGAAACTTAAGTGGGCAAGCTAGAGGATTTTTAAAGTATATTATGTGATTTTTATTTCAGTAGAATTATAATGGATTTCAAAACAGGGCGGGTAACGTAAGAATATTTAAATAGCATTCAATACCAACTTATACCGAAACGTCGTCGAAGGCATTTCCTAAATTTACATATATTATCATATCGCGCCAAGTCACTCACGGTAATATAGCGCCAGTTATCTCTCTATCGCTAATCGATATTCATCACTTTCTCCATACATGTTTAAGCATATACCTAGCGTATCTTCCTTAACCTAACGTGTATTCCTGACGTTCCTAGAGTGTCCGATCGATTTGCAGTCGGAACGTGGTCTTCCCCTGTTTCATGACAGAAAGAAAGGTTTGCATGTATTTGCATCTTTCTTCACTCCAACATTTTATTTACTTTGATAGGATTTTCATGTCAAGGCTCAAATGAGAAACTTTTATTACATACTTTTAATACTTTTAGTCGTAAACTAATTATGTACTAAACTATCTCTTAATATTAAAGAGAAAATAGTGTTTCAGATATAAAACATTATGGAAGCACAATTACGTAACTAACGTTAGAACAATAGTACTTTAAGTTTACGATAAACTGCTGTAGTTTATACAGACTAATTCGATCTCACCACATTGATTAGTGGAATGTTTGCAGGTATATCTTATGAATCTTATGAAAACAGCCGTGGTGGCCGAGTGGTTCGAGCAGTTGCCTGCGACGCAAAGGTCGCAAGTGCGAATCCCGACTGTACCAATGAGTTTTTCTGAACTTAAGTTACAGTGATTAGTCACACCACGAGCTGAACGGTGAAGGAAAACATCGAGAGGAAACCTGCATACGTCTGAGAAGAAATTCAAAGGCGTATGTATAGTCGTGCTGGAGTAACGGTGACGGACTCGCCATCTGTCCCGTTGGCACCTAATATACCTCTGGCGGAAAGTGGGTGTGTGTGGGTATTACCTATACACCTCTGCCTACCCCTTCGGGGACCCTTGTGGGAAGGCGTGAGGATAATAATAAATAATAATATAATAGTATAAAAATAATATAATATAATAAATTAAGTAATATAATAAATAATCTTATGAATATATTATACAATTATTTTTCGAATTTATTTTAAAATATAAATTTATACGGACGCTCAAGGACGGAACCGTCAAGAGTACTTGAAACCGACGAGCATGTATGAGGAGACTGATGAATGTGGACGAAGCGAAAGAGGTATGTAAGTCTAAAGAGAACTGGCGCTCTATACTCTCTGCCGACCTGGTTAGAGACTCGGCGTGATGATATGTATATGTAAATATATAGTAATATCTTATATCTTTGAACTACAAGCCGTCGGTGAAAATATTAATTCCTCTAAAGCATCTGAATGTAGCTACACTTAATTTGAACATAGAGGATTGATCTGTTTGCGACATAAATATTTTTTATTTGTTCAAACAACGGTTCCGGATTGAGTGGACAGGGTGTTATAAGAAGCGATGTTCAACGTGAAAATTTGAAGTGCCAACGTGATAGATAGCGTGTGAGTGTCTTCCCTTAGGCAACACTTCACGTGGGTTTGCACAGGAAAAAAATATTGTGACTCATCACGTCACATCATTTTGAAGTTCGGCAAAAAATATTGCGGTTTGCGGCGGCCTTATATGTATGCTTAACCTGCGTAAACTATAGGTTAGATGATAAGGGAGACTCTTTAATGTCTACTAACACACAGACAACACGGCTTCTATTTGATATTCCGCTGGTTGATTATGGGACCAGTCTTTTGGGGTTGGAAAGTTTTATGGAGGTTCTATGTTGAACACATTACAAAGTGAATTTAATTTAATAGTTTCACATAAAAAACTACACGTCAAAATAGGTACTCTTGAAAAGCCTGAGTGGGTCATACCCATGATAGTAATAATTCAACAATATGTTTTTCAATTTATCATAACCCTTCATCCTGAACATAGTTGGGGATGTTACGACAGGTCGACACTTTCTTTAGGAAATATGGGCTGGGTTAAGTCAGTTGTCAGACTTTGTAACCCTTGTACACCTATAACGTTGCCAAAAATTATTTACAGACACGGCCAGGTTTCATCGAATATAGGTACAGAGGGGAGGTGTAGTATGGTGGTCAGTCATTCAACCACTAACAATGCGCGTGTTTGACTTCGCAAGTTAGTCAATATGCCCAGTACTTATATGTTCAATCATTGATTAATCAAATCAGTCTATGTTAACACACTGTTGAGTATATAGGCCTGCATTCCAACATACCACGTTCACAAGTTCCTCATGCGCTGTACATTTTCTCAATCGTGCTTTTAAATTCTTCTTCTTCTTAAATTTAGGAGTATGACTCTTGTCTGATAAAGAGCCTCCTCCATTTATTTTCGCCCAGAACCGTCTCCTTGATGTCTTTGTACGACCCGACAACTATTTTCTCTTTCACTTGTTTTTGTAACTTACTATCGCTCCGTCCTCTTGACTTTCCATGTAGTTTCCCTTACAATACGATTACCCTTCGAGACTCTTGGGTAATTGTACCTCATCTTTGTTCAATTGTTTTTTATAAGGTTTTTGAATAATGTTATAATTGCGTAAGGTATCCAATGGGGTTAGGAAGAGGTGTTAAAATACCAATATGTCTTAAGATGACAGATGCTGAGACTGTCTTTGTTTCATGTTCCTTTACTCAATGTGATCTGATATGTCTCAAAAACAATCGAAACGCACATTACGGGCGAGGTCAATTCGAACACATCTTTCTAATCACCCTTGAATATATTCGTAAGTTCAGAAAAGTAAGTTAAATTAAGACACCGAGATTTGAATTTACAGTTACTACTTAACCAACTAGAGCAGTCGCGTACTAAACATTATATTCAAAGATGCCTCAATACTGTTTTCCTATGTGAAGCTAAGACCAACTTTCGTATCAACATGCCTTTCTTAATTAAAACTTTCATCGTTAGATAGCGATCCTATTTACTAGGAATGATAGGTGAATGTTAGCCTAGAAAGTATTTAGGAGTGATGTTCATTTGTCTTACTGTTCATCTAACTTATTATTCGGTCTGATTTAGTAATCCTACCGTGATTATATAGTGTCGTTGAGAAGCTGCGTTCATATTTTTTTTGTTAACAGAAGATATTGAGTGATGAACTATGTGCACTGTTTTAAAAAGGTTTCTTCCACGAACAGTCACGCTAAGGAATAAGGTTCTCCCTAAAGAATATAGCATGGAGTATTTCAAGAAGATGTGAAAAGATTCCTTCATAGATTGACACAGGTGTTGCACACGTCTGTTTGTCATCGCGGCTTACCATCAGGCGACGGAGACTGTAACTCAAAATATGGTATGTTAGTTTCCACCTTAGTGGGATAAAATAAAATCATGTGCGACAAGTCTATGGCTCTTATTATATTCGGATACATTTATCAAGGAAAAGAAATTCAAAGTATAGTCGTGCTTGAGTAATGGTGATGGACTCACCATCTGTCGCGTTAGCACCTAAATATATATATCTGTTGGAAAGTGGGTGTGTGAATAAGACCTACACACAATTACCCACCCCTTCGAAGACCCTTGTGGAAGATATGAGGTTAAGAAAGTACAAAATGAAAAATGTTTTCTTAAAAATTGTCACCCTGCAAAAATAACTGCGAAAGTACGTGATTTTAATATTTAACACTCTCAATACTCAGGCAGGAGGGTGGTTCTCAGTGAAAATAACGAAGCTCTAATTAAAACTTGAGCGGTGACGCGAAATTTAATAACTGAAACCCCTGGCCGCCCAGAGGTGGTAGAACATAAGTTTTTGTTCGGGAAAACTACTCAGGCTTACATAAACTAAACAAAACTGTGTTTAATATTAATTAGACTCAGAATCTAGCTTTTGTTTTGTTTAAAGATATATTTATGACTTCCCAAAAGGATTGGCGGAAGTCTAGATTTAAAGGCACCCTATTTTTGATGGATATATTTAGGTGCCAACATGACAGATGGCGAGTCCATATTCATTTCTCAGGCACGACTTCACATGCGTACACATTGTTACTTCGTTTGTTTATCGCTTGCTCACCCTTTGTCTGATTTACAAATTATCGAGGATATAATCGTACAAATATACCTCTGGCGGAAAGTAAGTGTGTGGTTATTACCTATACACCTCTGCCTACATTGTGGGGACCCTTGTGGGAAGGCGTGAGGGTATTTATTTATTTTATTTTTAATCGTACAAGGTAGGAAGATATGTACTAGAAAAAAAAACATTGTTTTTTTTTAATTAACTCGCACTAAAACCATGTACACAATTCATTCGGAAGTTTACGTAGCTCTAGTACAATTACAAGTGCCATCATATATTCACGCCCGACGGGGCCATTATGGTCCGACGCAGCAGAGGGTTTGATATATGACGTCATTCGGGACATACTTTATTCCGGTACGATGGATGTATTACTCAGGGTAACACTGTCCTGAATTTATAATAGTCGTTATGTTGGTACTAAACTATTTATTATATAAAATATGTGCTTCTGAAACTTGTCCTTTGGGTGATGATACTCCTGTTTATATCCAATAAATTCGATTATATAAACAAATATATTAAAGTTTTAATACGATCGATCGAAGTTCGATGATAGGTATTATGGCAAAGATAAACATACTTGTATGCTTATCGTTGAAAAGAGGCTTGGTACCATGGCTTGGATATATAGAAAGGATTGAAGAAACAGATGTACAATACGAGAGGATGTGGAAGAAGGGGCATAGGAAGACCACGCTCCAACTCGCTCGGACACTCAAGAATAGGAATGTCAAAAGTACTCGAAACTGGCGAGCATGTATGAAGAGACTGATGAATGTGGACAAAGCGTAAAAGGACATACCTTTTACGCTTTTTCTACAGAGAACTGGTGCTTGAACTCTCTGCGCCTACCCCGTAAGGGACTCAGCGTCATGCTTAACTGTATATGTGATCTTTATCAGTCGCCGTGGCCTCAAGCCATGAGCGCTGACCACAAAACGAGACGGTCATCTGAACAATAAATAATTATCAATGGTTCTATGCAAAAGTTTAAACATTGAATCACGTTTAAAACTGAAACACAAAATATAACAGGTAATGTTGGAACAAGATAATGTACTTTGCAAAGTTCCAAGGAGCTTGGAGCGTTTTATGAAAGGGTTTTTCACTCTCGACAATTTTTATTTAGCACCGCATTTTTTGAGATTAAAAGCAGGATCTCTAAATTAATTCCTTCGTCGGTTTTAGCCATAATCAGGGTCTCAGGTTGTAGACATTTACGTCCAGTTTGCATGACAGGGAGCAGTTGTTTAAAAAATATTTGTTTCAAGCTTGGAAAAAAGTTATGGCATCATTCCATACTAGTGCAAGGTACTGACCGTATAATGTTCCTAATAGCCATTTCTATTATAAATTACTACTCGTATTAAGCACATATCAATCACCTAATCGTGTGAAATGACAGCATAGAGCTATGTAAATCCGATGCACAGCTGTTAGCGGCTATGCTATCACTCGCACACCATGTTGGGTGCCAAATGAAGTTAGTTGATCAACTTATTGATTGATTTATTCATAAACTATGTTAGTGGTACAAGTAAGGTACAAGCATGTTTGACACAAAGAGATGCATATAACTACACTAAGTTATTATACGTGGCGACAGCATGAACAATAATTTTCGCAATGGCATTGTGAACAATTATTTTCGCAATGGGGAAATAGGTAGTTTAAAGTACCTACATTTACTTGAGTAATAGCAAAGAGAAACAAGAAAAAAAGCACACATACGGAATCTCTTACGGGGTAGGCAGAAAAAGAAGAGTGACAGTCTTCTCTAGATTTGCTGACTCTTATTGCTTCATCCACAGTCATCAGTCTTCATACATGCTCTTTATGCTTAGCTATACTTTAACTATGCTAGATGAACATGTCGTTCACACGTGTTATTACTACCTAAAAATACTACTTTATAAAAAAAAAAAATGTACGAAAACTTTTCGTAGAGTAGTCGTCTGTGTTTTTAAATGTAGCAAGCTGTATCTATTCGACCGGGAACGCGGCTACGAAGCAGAAACAAAAGTGGTGTTTTGTTAGATGTTTTATTCATTGCTGGGTTTACGACACGGCCGCTTCGGTCGATGATGGCTGACACAACAAAAACGTCGTTCGACTCGACTACGTGGCTTTGTGCTCCTATCTTGCCATTAGGCATGTTACTATGTTATGGAATGTGAGGCGGACGTAAATCCTTCAATGTTGAGACTCTAATGTAAAAAGTTATGATGTTTTAGTGAGGTGGTAAAATTTACGATGTAATTTTTATAGAATAAGCCAAGCTTTGTTTATTATAAGTAAATATTGTTGTTGTAATAAGTGCGTTATTAATAATGTATTTTGCCTGTATAGAATGTAATAAAATTGTTTAATACACCGTGGAAGTACTTCAAACTCTCCTGAGTTAATTAGCTAAGATTTTCATTAAAGTTCAAAAGAGGAAATTAATACATTTTCCGCAGAGAAATTAGCTTATATCGATTTCCTATCAGTAACGAATAATGGAATTTATCTTTACTCAACATAATGTAGAAATGAGAATAAATGTCATTTACTCGTGCCAGCGCGGAGCGACATGTGAGCAATATTGACAAATTTAATCAGAATCGGATTTCGAATATTGCATTTACGTTATACTAAATAAGTTTTTCAAAGAAAATACAGCAATATTGTTCTTGTTCATTACCAAAGTTACGTAAATAACTTAATTCTCTGTGTATTTATTTATTGTAAAATTGTGCGAAGTATGGAAGTAAAGATCTTAGATCGAAGATGAATGACCACGTTCCAACTACCTGGATAAAATCGATCGAACGATTCAAGGACGGGAACGTCAAGAGTACTCGAAACCGACGAGCACGTATGAAGAGACTGATAAATGTGGACGAAGCGAAAGAGATATGTAAGTCTAGAGAGAACTAGCGCTTTATAGTCTGCCTACCCCGTTAGGGACTCGGCGTGATGATATGATGATGATGATGATGATTTATTGTATCAGAGCATAATTTACTGAAGTGTAACTGGTTAAATCCAGTTCACATTTAGGTAATGATCCATCTAATGTCAGGTATACCTCAGAAATAAAGGTTCTTCTATTATTTATAAATTGAATAAGTTATTATAATATGAACAAGAGACCGAGTGTGCTATATCGGTATATGGGCAAATTCTAGAGCAAGTGAATGAATTTGTATATCTAGGAAGCATGTTCACACGAGATATAACATATTTTTTATATATATATATATATAGATTTTTGAAGGTATATACGAGTATTAACATAAGTTTATACATGTATATCTGTTGCCATTACTTAAGTAATCCAACTAAGCGAAGTATAGGAGTCAGTAGACGTCGCGCGAGCTCTCTAATCAATTATTATTAACTAGTGGATCGCCCCGCTTTCCACGAGTGGAATTTGGAAGAAAAGCTTAATTAGGTCATAATGTATTTTCATATCTGTGGCGATGAATAAAATAAGTAATACTTAATTAATGTTCTCATCCGGTTTCGAGAACATCAAAAGTACTCGTGGATAGAGGAATGTTAGTCTAGAGAGAACTGGCGCTATACTCTCCCTGACTACCTCGTCTCATGAGAGACTCGGCGTGATAATCTTTATATATATAATTCTTCTGTGAGTGTGTATGTCACTGAACTCCTCCTAAACGGCTGGACCGATTTTAATGAAATTTTCTGTGTGTCTTCAGATGGATTTGAGAATGGCTTAGATTCACAATTGGACCCGATAGGTGGCGCTGTGATCGTGTTTTAGGGCATTTACTTTTTTCACCCAAGCGAAGCTGGGCGGGACCACTAGTATTTATGTATGCATGATACTTAATACTTTTTTAAACATATTTTCACCAGGTGTATTGGCGTACATTTCGTTGAGCAAGCCAAATAATACAACTCCTTCCAAAATCAATCCGCAACTGATATTATGCCGGAGCTGTCATAAAGGCATTGATTTGTTCCCCCGTTTTTATTATTTTGATTTACAAACAAAAGAGGTCGTGATACCGAGGATTTATCGGCAATCAGTTGTTGTATATTGTACATATAAAGTGGGCGTGCGGCTATTAGCTATACACCTCTGCCCACCCCATTGGAGACCCTTGTGGGAAGGCGTGAGGATATACATACCAGCTTTCCTTAAAGTAACATCTGAGATTTATAATATAAAATATATTTGCTCGTCTTCTTGGCACGTTGCCTCGGGATACCGATTTGAGCCAAATATACATACATACATATCATCACGCCAAGTCCCTAACGGGGTAGGCAGAGAGTATAGAACGCCAGTTCTCTCTAGACTAACATACCTCTTTCGCTTCGTCCACATTTGTCATGTCCACATGGGTCAAATATTTTATCGAATATGTACTGTTTCAACTATTTTTTGTAAATATTGTCAAAAGTATATACGAGATCTTATGTTATGTGATGTATAGATTTATGCAGAGATTTATATAGAGATAAATACCTCGGTACCTAGCCGGGCCGTAAAAATTATAATCATCGGAATTCCAGAAGCTTCGGAGTGACGTCACGAAACGGCCAATTAATTTTAGTTACGGCGGAGACGGCCCGATAAATATCCTTAATGAACTGACCACTATCTAATTAAGGCGTGAACTGGTGACGGAAAAGAATGCCGCCCTCCGAGCCCATCGAGCTCAACCGACTGAAGCGAACCGCATCTTCCTGAGGTCACTCCAGCGCAAGCTGAGATACCGCATGAATGACCTGCGAGACGCTCGCTGGAACAAGTTCCTAGGGGAACTTGAACCAAGTCACTTGGCCTTCTGGCAACTCCAGCGTAAACTCAAATCAGACCTCACCGCGCCCATGCCTCCTCTCCATCGTCCGAATCAAAGGCCCGCCTTTGACGACGACGAGAAGTCCGAGTGCCTGGCCGACAGTCTCGAGGCCCAATGTACGCCCAGCTCCCTGCCGGTAGACCAGCTCCACCTCGAGCAGGTGGACGCCGAGGTCGAAAGCAAACTGTCCAACCCGCCCTCCGAACACCCGGACCACCCCATAACCCCAATCACGGTCGATGAAGTCCGGAAGGCGATCGATGGTCTCCACCCTAGGAAAGCCCCTGGCCCCGACGGTATCCCTAATAGAGTCATTAAACTCTTCTCCCCCTATCTGATAGTTTTGCTCACTGCCATCTTCAATGCAGCACTGAGCAACAACTTGTTCCCCCAATCCTGGAAAAGTGCGACGGTCATAGGTATTCCTAAGCCGGGGAAACCCAAGACCGAAGCCTCCAGTTACCGCCCTATCAGTCTCCTCACCGTTCTCGGCAAAATATACGAGAGACTTGTTTATAGTAGATTAAAGAGTTTTGCTGACTCTGAAAAAGTCATTCCAGACGAACAATTCGGTTTTCGAACCAAACACTCGTGTGTCCAACAAGTCCACCGTATTGTGGAAGACGTCAGTAGCGGCTTCCAACGCGGATATCCCACGGGTATGCTCCTCTTCGACGTGGCGAAGGCATTCGACAAGGTCTGGCACAACGGCTTAATATACAAGCTGTACCAGCTGGGCGTGCCGGACCGTCTCGTACGCATAGTACGGGACTTTTTGTCGAATCGTTCCTTCCGCTACAGAGTGGAGGGCACACTCTCTTCCCCTCGTCCCATACGAGCAGGAGTCCCGCAAGGCTCGGTGCTCTCCCCTCTTCTTTTCACGCTATATACGAGCGATTTCCCCCCCTTAAGAAATGTCAAAAGCGCACTGTTCGCCGACGACACGGCCATTTACTGCAGGGGCTTAACCCCCGAGGCGATCCGCGACAACCTCCAGACCGCGGCCGACGCCCTAGGGCGATGGTTCCGGAAATGGAGAATTGAAGTGAACCCCTCAAAAAGCGCAGCTGTCCTCTTTTGGAAAGGCAAGTATGCCCTCCGGACCAATCCCATAAAGCTCTTCGGCAATCCCATTCCATGGGAAGACAAGGCCAAATACCTGGGAGTGACACTCGATCGTAAGCTTACCTTCCGTCACCACGCAAAAGCGGTACGCGCGCGAGCTGCTTTCGCGCTAGGTAAACTTCATTGTATGCTAAATTCAAAGAGTAAACTCTCATTGAAATCCAAGGTGAGGATTTACTTGACGTGCATCAGACCGATCATGACTTACGCGTGTGTTGTGTTCGCACAATCCAAAAAGTCTGTACTCCACCCCCTTCAAGTGCTCCAAAGCCGGTTCCTCCGGAGAGCCACAGGTGCCCCGTGGTACATGAGAAACAGCCAACTTCACGTTGACCTAAAAGTCCCCACAATCAAACAGTTCATGAAGAAACTGTCGAAACGTCATTTCGATTCTGCTGAAAAACATCCCAACCCCCTCGTAGTATCGGCCGCCCGATACACTCCCTCCCTTATATCAAAAATAAGGCGCCCAAAACATGCCGTCATCGAACCGGATGACGACATAACGGTCCTCCAGGACGCCCGACGACACACAAACCACACGACACAAAACCGACCACTGTTCCGTCCTCGCCGGCGAGGCTCGACGCGAATAAGCCGTAACGCTCCCCCCAGACTCTCGCAAGTGCCGGCCCGAGCCGAGCCAGTAGCGCAAACCCCCTGCCCCTAATAACCAAATAATAATAAAAAATACCAGACCAGCCCAGCTCCCTTGCTCGCGAACCAGCAACGCCCTAAGCCGAGGTCCGTACCCCACAGGGGGTGCCCTTAGCTGTGTTGCTTAGTATTAAAGTGCCTGGCTGGAGGCCTAGGTCTCGCCTTTGTCCGGTTAAGTAGCAAAAGTTCCCGGAACTCACGCTACGAGACACCATACAAAAAAAAAAAAAAAAAAAAATCTAATTAAGGAAAGGGACATTACATTCAAACCGTGCCAATTCAATTTACATAACGAAACACAAAAAGATTACATTTGTGATTATGTGTTTGTTCGAATATATTCTCGTCTTCGTACCAGGGTAGGCAGAAGTGTAACAACATCCCATTATCGCTGGAGATATATTTAGTTGGTCAGATAATCTGTCGCCGTTCCTCAAGCACTATAGTCGTGCCAAGTCTTCGGATTTGTTCTCAAATTTACATATGCCGGTTTTCTCTCGATGTTTTGGTTTACCATAAAGCTCGTGGTGTGATTAACCACGGTGCTAAAGTTCAGAACGTTCAGAAAGTGACGCTTGTTACTCCAGTGGTATCACTCGCGCGTTGCCGACTCTGCAGGAATCTCTTCACATCCTTCATGAAGAACTCCATGCTGTACTCTCCAGGGAAAACCTTAACGGCGAGTTCATTCCACAGTCTGAGCGTTCGCGAAACTCCGGAAAAGGAACCGCGCACCATTTGATACAGTCGGGATAAAAAAACTTAAACATTGGAATGCGACTATTGGAACTACTAGGCCACCACCGCATTATATAATAAAGTATTCGTGCACCTTTGTTTTTATTTGTCAATGACTTGGATACTAGGCTTTCAGTCGCTACATTGAAAATTTTACCTTGTCATTTGAAAAATAATCTTGAAGCTAGACCCAAAACAGTTGTAAGTGTGTGAAGAAAATGTTCATCACGTCGAGTCTCTCATTCTCTTTGCCTACGCCGTAATGGACAGGGCGCGATGGTCAATGCACAATCATTACAAATTTTAACAAATTCACATGGTAGTGGATGTACTAATATATGTTGTATAATATAAGTTGAATATAACTTGTATTAGGTACAACCAGGTCGGTGAAACCTGAACTTTGTATATTAATATTTTATTAAAGGGTATCGATATCATAGATTGTTATCGATGGATCGCGGGGCAAGCTCGTATAAACGTCCGAACTTGCGCAATAACTGCCAAGCGAGTTATTGGACCGTTAAATAAATGTATCTAACCATTTTCCATAATATGAGTAAATAATACACAAGAGTCGTGTTGGAAGCCGAGTGGTTCGATTGCATCGCTAATATTGCAAGATCGAACCCCGAATGTACCAAAGAGTTTCTCTGAAATAAATTACAGTGATTGATCACGCCGCGAACTTTAAGGTGCAGAAAAAACCTGCAAACGAGTGAGAAGGAATTGAAAAACGTTAATATATTCGTGTTTGTGAAATAGTGTTTTCTCTGTCTGTTACATTGTATCTGATGGTACACCGATGCCTACCCCTACAGGAACACAATAAAAATACATACATACATATCATCACGCCGAGTCCCTAACGGGGTAGGCAGAGAGTATAGAGCGTCAGTTCTCTCTTGACCCGCTTCTCTTTTCGCTTCTTTATTTCGCTTCGCTATCTTTCGCTTCCTCCACATTCATCGGTCCCTTCATACATGCTCGTCGGTTTCGAGTACTCTTGACATTCCCATCCTTGAGCGTCCGATCGATAAAAAAATATTGTTGTTGATTAAAAAAGCTAATGATATTGTGCTATACATACGTTATACCTACTTATAAATAGGTAGTGTAAAAACGAATACGACCCGGAACAAAGGAGGCCGGAACAATTTAGCTAAGGCAAAGTTGGCCGAACGTTGCCCCAGAGTATATTCAAAGACAAAGGAGGTTGTTGACTATTTATGATCATCTTCTGACTTTTATAAGGGCGTGAATGGACGTTAGGGGAGAGAAAAATACCTAAATATAAATCTGAATCACAATGGCGTAAGTAGTGCCAGTTAAAAGAGCCCGAATGATACCTGAAGAATCATATATTAAGAATGATTAAACTACAGATAAACAATATGACGTTATATATTTACTCTTTCATTACTTACTTTTTTATTTACTTTTTATTTTTGTAATTGCTATTAGTTCTTGCGGGTCAATTGACAGTCGGAATGTTTCGATCGACTTTCACTGGGCTATTATACAATTAAAATTGAATTTCCAATGTTCCAATTGTTCTGAGTGGAACCAATCATCATCATAGCAATACTTAAGGGAGTTCAGAATCGCTTTAGGAAGATGAATGTCAAAGTTATTAGGAAATTCGGTTTGTTTTTCTAATTCGCAAAGTGATGTAATCATCTCGTCTGTGTTCCATCAAAAGCTAACACTCGCTCATAATCTAATTCCGTATTATTAGAGTGGAGGCAGGGTAGGAAAACATTGCCGGCCGGTGTCGTGACGCCCGCCATACGATGCCGGATCGATAGCTAGCCCCAATCTCTAAAATTATCCAGTAATACACGCTATATGTCTTAAATTGTCCAGAACTACTCACTGAGCCGCTAATCCCAGCTGTACAAGCAGTCTCGTTCAAAGTCTAGATGGTTCTTGATTCTTCAACCCCCTGATATATCTGAGAAGAAATTCATAGACAGTCTGAGAAGCTGCGCCTATGGGATGGCTGCAGTCTTGTCATCTGTCACGTTGTCACATACATTGTTTTCGGTAAATGTGTTCCTATGCTTCTGCCTACCCCTTCTAGTATTCTTGTGGGAAGGCGCGAGTATATATAAATATACTAACGCATTAAAATCGTTAAATACAACTCTCATATTACATATACATGTACCCTATTTATATAAACACTTATTTTTTATTTATTTTTACATTTATTATTACTGTTTTGAATACCAATACAATGGAGGACGTATGTAATATTTGAGTGAGAGTCATATCGTCCTTTGAGTTGATTTAAAGCTACATCAGATCGCTAATCTCGAGTTCAGCGAATTGCGCGCGTGTGTGTGTGTAACCATTCATGTATTGGGCGGCGAATCGACCATAATCCGTCATAAAACGATACGTTAGCACTCCCGCGCACAATACTGACTTAACGGAGATGGGCCATCAAATAATAGAATATGATCAACGAAGGGGCCGGCCCAGTGCCGCGGAGTTCCTCGCAACGAACACGGAGTGGACCATTGATACAAAAATGCGTAAAACAAAACAGAGCTCTTCCGTTGTCGGTGTTGAGTGCATCTGGCCATAAACTATAAAGGTTGATTTTCTCACCGCTCCAGAGAAAAGTGCTTTCGAAAGGGGATGTGTTATGTAATTACCAAACTGTTTACGTGTTTCCTGTGAGTGTTTATTCAGTGCGCTGTGCGTATTAAACTTATATACTTGGCTATCCCCTGCTATAGTGTTTCCACAAGTGGGTACTTTCATACTTATAAGGATTGCAGAATTAACTTTTGAATGGTGCTTTTTGCGTTCATATCGTATACATATTGGATGGTAATTGAATGTTTTAATACTTTAAATACGTAATTGGATGATCAAATACAAACGTCTCAAACGTTTCCCGAAATTTTTTTGTTTGTAAAGTATAAGTATGTAAATTTTTGGTTTTGCTTCCGGGTATGTACGGGATCAAAGTATTAATAATCTGTTTGGAGGGTTCCGTTTCGTTGATAATACTTAATACCTCCCCTAAGCGATCTTCAAGAGCGAAGTTAATAAAGGGATTCGAATGGAAATCCTATAAGACTCAATTTATTCCGCCGACATAAAGAAATCAAAGAAATGCTGCATTCGCTTACAAAAAAAATATTCCGTAAAAAATGGTTCAAATTTCGATTTCACTTGTATTTTATCAAGTGTTTTCTTTACCTTTGCATAAATTATGGTCGTACGATATTATTATTATTAATCCCATGGTTTCTGGGCGTTTCTGAGCTCGTCATGGTCATATCATGACGTGCTATTGCCATACTAAACCATAGTGTTTGTACAACAGATACATTTGTCCCTAAAATTTAATAGGTATACATATCTTTAGACTTTACCACAAGTGCTTACGAAGACAGAGACGTAACACGACACCAGCATTCTGTTCGCCCGAAATATTTTTTATCTGCCAATGTGACAAATATGGAATCCGTCTTTGAATATCTTCTCAAACGTATGTTTTCTCTCGACGTTTTTCTTCATCGTTCAGTTCGATGTATGAAGAATTTTCATTCTAGAACAATGATTGCAATATAGCAAATTTTTTTTATTTTTTGTATACCACTGGTTTGGAAAACCAGCACGCGGCCCGCCGGTAGGTAAGCGGTTACTGACGCCAATAGACGTTTGTAATACCAGGGTATCACGCGCGCGTTGCCGACCCTGCAGGAATTATTTCACATCCATGTTGAAAAACTCCATGCTGTACTCTCTAAGGAAAACCTCAATGGAGAGTTCATGGCGTTTTTTTTGTAAGGTGTACTGCAGCTATTCTGCGTGGCTTTCAGTCTCCTGGTCTCCGTCATTTTGATATTAATACTGATTTAAAATTTCACCTGCGGTACATCTCAGTATAGGTTTAGGTAGAATATGCGAAAGTATAATAAAGCTCTGGCAGAAAGTGGGTGTGTGGGTACTACCTACACACCTCTGCCTACCCCTTCGGGGACCCTTATTGGACCCTTATGGGAAGGCGTGAGGATATATATTATTATAATAAAACTCAACTTTTCTACAAATCGCCGGTCACCACAGACACATAAATTTGCTGTTCCAAATCCCTATGTATAAATTTGGCATCTTAATCTTGAGTGATATACCTATGCTTAGGTTTGTTGCTGCCCATTTCCCTAAAGGCTTTGCTTAGTACAAAAATATCATTATACGCATAATGTGTTTCCACGTAACGCCTAAAACGTATTTACCTCGATTTCATATGAAAAATAAAAGCTTTATTCTGTTTCCATTGTCAATAAAATTATACAGTCCAATCACACCCGTAGACGTTAGGCCCTCGAAACATAAGAATAAAATATAAAGCAGTATTTTCACCTTAATTAACATGATTATGCTCACAGCTTGCCCAATTATCAAGGGTCGGGTCGACCAAGAAATACCGCGAAGTAGGCATTTTTGGGCCGCCGTCGTATAGCGCAAGGGTATTACTGTACATAATGAGGATAACATGTACCTCAATATAATGTTACCTGAGCATAGCTGAGTGCGTTCGTGCCGAATTTGTGAGCAGCTGCTCCTCCTTAGTAATGGACTTACGAGTCACGCCTTATTTATATACATTTGCAGATATACACAAAGGTGTACAGTCAATTGTAGTCAATTGTACTGTCTTCACACTTTCCCACAAGGGTACGCAAAGGTAGATAGTAGACCACACCCACTTTTCGCCGTAGATATATTTTATATACTAACGTGTCAGATTGCGAGTCCGCCAAACCAAAGTCAGGTACTTATTAGGTGCTTAGCAAACAGCTATGTGCACCTTTCGTTGTGTTCGGACCTCGGCTTAGGGCTTTGCTCTATAAAATCCGTACATTTATGATCTATACAGCTAAGTAACTACTGGTCATTTAGTTACTTAGCTGTATAGCTATTAACCATAGCTCAATCACTAAGGCAGAAACCGCATTCCGCAAGACTTTCCGGCAGATACTTTCCCTCTAGTAGGTGAATACATTTATTTACTTTAATAACTATTAACAAAATTTACAAAATACAGTTGTATACAGACTAACTACTTAAATATTTAATACGACAAGAAGATCTACTAGGGTAAATATATAATTCAGAAATAATTTTGCCATTTATACAATTCGAGTTCAATTATTCAAGTTAATCTATTAGTTTCACCCCGGTTTATGAATAAGATATCATTTAATCTGGTGACTTGACGTGGCTGCTTGTAAGAAATTATTATATATAATATACCTAAATGTGAAAGTAACTCTAACTTGTTAGTTATGCTTATTCTTTTTTTACGAGTAAATCTATACTCTATACTAATATTATAAAGCTGAAGAGTTTGTTTGTTTGTTTGTTTGAACGCGCTAATCTCAGGAACTACTAGTTGGAATTGAAAAATTCTTTTTGTGTTGGATAGTCCATTACTCTAGGAAGGCTTTAGGCTATATAACATCACGCTACGACTAATAGGAGCGAAGCCTAAATGAAAAATGTGGCAAGAACGGGAAAAAATATTCCTTTTTGAGAGCTTCCGTTGCGTACGCTACGTAAACGGTTTAAGTTACGAAAATATCATGTTTGAGGGAATGGTTCCTCTTTAAAAGTTCTAAAAAAGAGTCTGCGACAGCATATGTCTATCTTTTCAGATTGACTCACTATAACCTTTTATATGTCAATCAAGTCCACGATGGGCTCCTGAACTACTTAACCGATTTCAATCAAATTTGCACACCGTTTGCAGTTTGATCCAACTTAAAAGAAAGGATAGCTTACATCACAATTTGACCCGATAGGTGGCGCTGCGATCGTATTTCAGGAAATTTTACTTTTTTACCCGGGCGAAGCTGGGCGGGACAGCTAGTTACTCCATATTTCTTAGAGCAAGAGATCGGAATATTTGTTTTAGGCTTTGAGCACGATAGAACTTGATAAAATTTTATTAATATATCATTCGAAATGAAATGAAATAATTTATTCGCCAGAACACGGTTAGTAACATAATGTCATGTTTAACAGTACATACATTTAATCGCGCGTTCGACCACACAATATTGGCATGCGTATTTATATATTATGGATACAATGCAATATTTTAAAAACAATAATATTATATATCGTCACGCCATCCCATAAGGGTCCCCGAAGGGGTAGGCAGAGGTGTATAGGTAATACCCACACACCCACTTTCCGCCAGAAATATATTTTTGGTGCAAACGTGACAGAGGCGAGTCCGTCGCCGTTACTTAAGCACTACTATACATACGCCTTTGAATTACTTCTCAAACGTATGCAGGTTTCCTCTCGATGTTTTCCTTCAACGTAAAGGTCGTGGTGTGACTAATCACTGTTCTTAAGTTCAGAAAACTCATTGGTACAGTCGGTATTCGAACTTGCGATCTTTATGTCGCAGGCAACTGCTCGAATCACTCAG
Source organism: Drepana falcataria (assembly GCA_945859725.1). Classification (NCBI taxonomy): domain Eukaryota; kingdom Metazoa; phylum Arthropoda; class Insecta; order Lepidoptera; family Drepanidae; genus Drepana; species Drepana falcataria. The sequence goes on from OX243925.1 coordinate 3,512,816, forward strand.
CCACCACGGCTCCAAAACAATTACATACAATATTTTTAGTAAAAGTCCGAGTTTCTTATATTTATCATTAGAATAGACCTTTAGAGGATAGTAATTTTTTTCACTGAACCATTTTAATGCAATTGATGTAAGTAAGTTGTATTTTGGTAAGCGGATGAAATAGCGGGCACAAAAATGAAATGCTAAAATTATATTATAAGGATAGCCGTGGTAGCCGTGTGGTTCGAGTAGTAGCGACACAAAGATCGCAAGTTCCAATCACGACTGTACCAATGAGTTTTTCAGTAGAGTGATTATACAACAACGAGGTTTACGGTGAAGTAATACATCGAACTACCCCGTGTGTACGTCGGCTAAGTACTTAAGTATATAAATAGAAAATAACGAACTCTATAAGTACAAATAACCCGTCCTAAGTAAACACATTGCTTTATTTAGGTCCCTGGGATGAAAATAGAGCATTCCGCGTGCTTGGCTTGTAAATGTTCAGTACTTTACGGAATTAAAAGAAAAATAAAGCTAAGTGTTCCATTGTTATAAGTAAAAGAAAATGCATCGGATGAAATTGGAAACAGATTAGCCGGGTATAGCTAGTTTAACACATGGATATCTCTTAGGTTGTCTTGAGGCTTGAGTATTTTTTATATAGTATATGTTAAGCCCTCGTGGCCGAGTGGATGTTATTGTTGCCTGCAATACAAAGATTGTACGTTCGAATCGCAAATGTATCAATGAGTTATTATTCACACCACGAGCTTTACGGTGAAGGAAAACATCGAGAGGAATCCTGAATAACTTTTTAACTTCGAATGTATTTTTACTTCCCTTTCATTGCTCTATAACATATATCATATCCTAGAGTCCTATTTTCTGTCACAACCTATTTATCGTTGTCTAGTTCCCCTGATGCAAGCTTTGCTTAGCTTGGGGTCTGGTCAGTTTGTTTGGAATTATCCCAAGGTAATTATCAAATTTCAAATTATCAATATAGAAGTCGCCAGCTACCACTATTTTATCGTATTTTTTCTTATGTATTACTTGAAGCAGTTGTTCTAATTTATCAAATTATCGGGGCTCAGCTAGCATTAGTGACGTATGCAGGTTTCCTATCGATGTTATCCTTCACCGTAAATTCACCCATGGTGTGATTAATCACGGTACATACATTCAGGAAAACTCAGTGGTACATTTGGGATTGAAACATCAAATCTATGCGTTGTAGGCGACCATTCGAACCAATCCGCCATCACGGCTAATGTCTTCTTCGACCTATAAATAAATTTCGAAGAGCATTGTTATTCAACTGCGAAACAAGGAAGACATTTTTTATATTTGCTGGCCAACCAGAGGGTCTTAACTATGTCTTTATAAGATTGCAGGGGATGTCTCCCAGCCCTCGTAGGATAATCGAATCACAGCATTTTAAATTTCCCCAAGGAATAATGTGCCTCCGTTGATTTGATTTTATTTGTAACAAAAACGGCCGTTGCTTTTATAGGCTAACTAGATAGAAGCCATGGCTCAACGCAATTCGGACTCCAAAATTAAATCCGAGTGTAAAAATATACAAAATAAATACCGTCATCCTTTTTCCATTATCACCCCCATACTCTGTGACTAAATATTATGGGTCAGTGGTTATTTTTTTTTGGATTCTGCATTCGATTATTATTATGGCATTGTATATTCACCCTTGGCGGAAGAGGAAGCAGCAGATAGTTTTACTGAAGACATGTTTAGACGTGTCCGTCTTATTTTTTAAGGCACGACATTACATACGTCTTTGAATTTCTTCTAAGGAGACTATCTCACGATGGTTTCAGTCATCGTACATTTTGTTGTTGACTTCGTAGGTTACTTCTTAAGATAATGAACTACCACTAATGTGGTCTCTCTATCAATCCAATAACGTTATTCAGCAAGCGTAAGTTATATAACACGTTTTTTTCTCTAATACGTCACACCAAAGCCGGAACTTGTGTTGTTGAGACCAATTTGTTAGTAAACGACAGTGACCGCTATTTGGCACTTAGGATAGCCCTCATCACCTTTTTATTGTCGAAATATATTGAATATAAGCTCTGCTCAGTTGTAATAAAGTTTGTATTTGTACAGGGCGGCTCACCGGAGTCCTGCGATCATGACCTAGTGCCCCATGACAGCGGCACTCCCCTCGCCACCACACCATAATCGCTCGCCGACCTGACACGCACAGGAACACACGTGAGTAGCAAGTTCTTTGTCATAAATACACGTGTTATATGCCATGTCTTGTGGTTTTTTAAATTACGATGTTCTCTGCATATTTGTTGTGACTCCAGCTACAATAGAATAAAAATAAAGAATAGAATTTGGTTGCAAAGCTCATGTAAAAAGGGATGTATGGTGGTAATACCCATATAAATTAATGAATAGAATAGGATATAAAAAATATATCAATAAATAAAGAGGAATATTTCAAAGGATTTCCTTCTTTTAAGCGATCTTGAAAAGATACCAATAGATGACTAAATATTACACAGATTCATACTATTTTAATCGCTGGTCATAAGTAAGTAATTTTCTTGTTTATTTCTTTTACCTCTTCCAAACATAATTATACCTAATAGGAATGTGATTTTGGGCAAATTTCTAAAATTATCATGCCGATCCTATTCTAAAGTTGTCTCTTCAATGTTTTCATTAGAACGTGCAAGCATTAGGGTAAGGCAGCGTGGTCTGGGGTCTAACCACATTGGGCGGTTGCTTACTTAATGCATCACTTAAGGGAACGATGGGGCAGATATGTAGACATATAAGGCTGTCCATTTCGCACTCATAAATAATACTTGTCTCATTACGTCATGTTAAGACCTTTATTGCGTTACCTACATGGACGGTTTGAGCGGTAATACCAGCAAATTAGATTGAGTGTTGGTTTAACAATGTTTAGATTTGAGCCAAAGAATAATATGTATAAATTGAAATTATAATCGTGCTTGAGTAACGGCGATGGACTCGCCATCCGTCACGTTAGCGCCTAAAATATATCTCTGGCGGAAAGTAGGTGTGTGGGCACTACCTATATACCTCTGCCTACCCCTTCGGGGACCCTTGTGGGAAAACAAGGAAGGAAGATCCTTACAAAGGCCCCTGAGATGTCGTGTGTCAAGCGTGTGCCTAACTTTATTCCTACACACAAATCACAACCAGGAAATAGTAGATTTGTCTTTGTCAGGCTATTGGTTATTGGCTTGTACGTTGCAGCGCTGTTTCGACACGAACTAAGGCGGAAACTTACGTAGCCAATTTAGCGTCAGTGACACGACAGTGCCGCGATTGCTATTAGCATATTAGCCAGGTCCGATGTGACTAGTAGAGTGAAAAACTTAAAATAATTATCATCAACATACATACATACATACATACGTGTAGGTGTATGAGGGGTCTGATGATTGTGACTGAACCGCAAGAAAGAAACTGAAACCGAAAGACTGTTAGTGTGGAGAGAACCGGCGCTCTATTCCCTCTACCTACCCTGTGATGGACTCAGTGTGATGATATCTTAATTATTTATAATATAATATAATAATATAATAATATAATAATAATATTATATATCCTCACGCCTTCCCACAAGGGTCCCCTAAGGGGTAGGCAGAGGTGTATAGGTAATACCCACACACCCACTTTCCGCCAGAGGTATATTAGGTGCCAACGTGACAGATGGCGAGTCCATCGCCGTTACTCAAGCACGACTATACATACGCCTTTGAATTTCTTCTCAGACGTATGCAGGTTTCCTCTCGATGTTTTCCTTCACCGTAAAGCTCGTGGTGTGACTAATCACTGTACTTCATTTCAGAAAAAACTCATTGGTACAGTCGGGATTCAACCTTGCGACCTTTGCGTCGCAGGCAACTGCTCGAACCACTCGGCCACCACGGCTTCTAATAATTATTTATATTATCCTGTATCACCCGCGTAATATCTTCTCGCCTTCCCACGGGATTAGGGTCTCCGAATGGGTTGGCAAAGGTGTATAGGTAGTACCCACGCTACCCACATTACACCAGAGATATATTATAGGTGCCAACGTGACATATGGCGAGACCATCGCCGTTACTCAAACATGACTATACGTATACGTCGTTGATTGTGGATTTTCTTCTAGGGAAATGAATTTCTTCTGTAGTGTCTAATACCCAAATTTCATTACACCATAGAAAAGTTTATACATAGGTAATACATTTTGATTATTAACAAATTTTGCTACAAAATCAATTACTGCAGAATATGTAGTGATAACCATTTATAATTTGAATAATATAGTTGTATCTTGTGCGATATACCAATGAACTCAACTTTTTATCAATATTAATAATTTTGTAAAGAAATATATACGGGTCCCCGTAGTAGTAGGCAGAAGAAGTAGTACCTACCTACGGCACGGAATGGCAATACATAACTGAAATTAACAACGAATACCTACTGAAAAACTATAAAATTTAAACACGAACCGATCTATTATTACCACCATTTAATAGTCTTTGGCTGGGTTTCCTTGTGGAAATGAGGTTAATGGAAAGCAACAGGCTGTTATTTCACACCATAGAAGGTAGACGTTGGATAATAAAGGAAGTGGGAGTAGCGGCTAATATCCAACGATGACGTCAAGATTATGGTGGAGACAGGCTGTTCACGGTCTCAGTTAGGAATTACGTAAATCAAACACCTTATGCATGTAAACACCATAATATCATTTACTTTGTGTGGGTGTTTATATTTATATCCTCACGCTTTCCCACAAGGGTCCCCGAGGGGTAGGCAGAGGTGTATAAGTAGTTCCCATCCCACATATTCACTTTTCGCCAGGATTTGAGTGAAAACATCACACAAACTCATGTTTCCTTCCTACGTAGCACTTAATTTGCGTAATTCTCCATCATTGAATGTTTGCGTTTCCTTTTGTAATAAAAGAAAATCAATTACAGCATTACAAATACATTACAGCTATTAATTTTATCATGACCATCATTACGTCAGGGAACCATGATAAATGATAGGGCCCGTGATTTGGCATTGATATGAAACAATACTCAGACTTACTGACTTACAATCTAAGAGCAAAGGAAGTTTAACTATGAGAAGACACTTATGGTCAATTACACTACCTTATTATGCTACGATATTAAGACTTTTGTAATTACTATAGAAGAACATATCTCGTATTCAAATTGAATTTATATCCAATGAATGCCGACTTCAGAACAATCCTAATTACTAATAATTAGTTTTACCCCATAGCATTAATTACTGTTATAAGTTCCATAATAGACTGTAATTATTAAACGAATTAGTTGATTTTTTACAAGTCCCAAATTAGAAAGGTTTTCTCTAATAATAGCCCCAATCCACGTACTAGCAGTAAGACAATAAATTACCCACTAGGTAATTATACAACCAAGACCTATCTTCAGCATACACCAGTAGGTAAATTATGCACTATGTACATTGGGGCACGTCAGTTCCTCGTCAGTAATTGGAGAAATATGTACAATATTATCTTGACATTCCTCCCCTATGGTAGATATGATTTGTATTCTATCAGGGACCCTATTGCTAGAATATTCAAGTAGCCTTAGAAACCGTCACATTTCGAAACGAAATCTATAAGATTTGTTTTCCTCATAGACGGACGTGTACGTTAAATCTTATTTGACTAGAAGGATTTACGCAATCTCTTTTTTTTTTTTTTTTTTTTTTTTTTTTTTGTATTGTCTCTCGTAGCGTGAGTTCCGGGAACTTTTGCTACTTAACCGGTCAATGGCGAGACCTAGGCCTCCAGCCAGGCACTTTATTTTTAAGCAACACAGCTAAGGGCACCCCCTGTGGGGTACGAACCTCGGCTTAGGGCGTTGCTGGATCGCGAGCAAGGGAGCTGGGCTGGACTGGTAATTTTATTTAAATATTGTTTGGGGGCGGGATTTGCGCGTCTGGCTCGGCGCGGGCCGGCGTTTGCGGCGGAGGTCGGGGGGAAACATTACGGCTTATTCGCGTCGAGCCTCGCCGGCGAGGACGGAACAGTGGTCGGTTGTGTGTAGTGTTGGTATGTTTTTGTCGGGCGACCTGGAGGACCGTGATGTCGTCATCCGGTTCGATGACGGCATGTCTTGGACGCCTTATTTTCGAGATAAGGGAAGGAGTGTATCGGGCGGCCGATACGACGAGGGGGTTGGGGTGATTTACAGCAGAATCGAAATGACGTTTGGACAGTTTTTTCAAAAACTGTTTTATAGTGGGGACTTTGAGGTCAACGTGGAGTTGACTATTACGCATGTACCACGGGGCACCTGTGGCTCTCCGGAGAAACCGGCTTTGGAGCACTTGCAGGGGGTTAAGTGTTGACTTGCTAGTGTGTGCGAACACTACACCCGCATATGTCATGATTGGTCGAATGCACGTCGTGTAAATCCTCACCTTGGATTTCAATGAGAGTTTACTTCGTGCATTCAACATGCTGTGAAGTCTACCGAGCGCGAAGGCGGCTCGCGCGCGTACCGCCTTTACGTGGTGACGGAAAGAAAGGCGTTGATCGAGGATCACACCCAGGTATTTGGCTTTTTCTTCCCATGGAATGGGTTTGCCGAAGAGGGTGATGGGGGCTACCCGTGGGCGTTCGAGGCCTTTCCAGAATAGAATGGCTGCGCTTTTGGTGGGGTTCACTTCAATTCTCCACTTCCGGAACCACCGCCCTAGGGCTGTGACTGCGGATTGGAGGTTGTCGTGAATTCCCTCGGGAGTTCTACCCTTGTAGTAGATGGCCGTATCATCGGCGAATAGAGCGCTTTTAACTCGTCTATGGAGGGGAATGTCGCTAGTGTAAAGCGTGAATAGGAGTGGCGAGAGCACTGAGCCTTGCGGGACTCCTGCTCGTATGGGATGGGGGGAAGAGAGTGTGCCCTCGACTCTGTAGCGGAAGGAGCGGTTCGACAAAAAGTCCCGTACTATGCGTACTAGACGGTCCGGCACGCCCAACTGGTACAGCTTGTATATTAAGCCGTTGTGCCAGACCTTGTCGAATGCCTTCGCCACGTCGAAGAGGAGCATACCCGTGGTATAACCGAGTTGAAAGCCGCTACTGACGTCTTCCACTATACGATGGACTTGTTGGATACAGGAGTGTTTGGTTCGAAAACCGAACTGCTGGTCAGGTATGACTTTCTTAGAGTCTGCAAAACTCTTTAGTCTATTGTAGATAAGTCTCTCGTAAATCTTGCCAAGGACATTGAGGAGACTAATAGGGCGATAACTGGAGGCTTCGGTCTTGGGTTTCCCTGGCTTGGGAATACCTATGACTGTTGCACTTTTCCAGGATTGGGGGAAAAAGTTGTTGCTCAGTGCGGCATTGAAGATGGCAGTGAGCAAAACTATGAGATAAGGTGAGAAGAGTTTGATAACTCTATTAGCGATCCCGTCGGGACCTGGGGCTTTCCTGGGGTGGAGATCCTTGATCACTTTCCGGACTTCGTCGACCGTGATTGGGGCGATGGGGTGGTCTGGGTCTTCGGAGGGTGGGAGAGATAGTTTGCTTTCGACCTCGGCATCCACCTTATCAAGATGGCGCGGATCTACCGGCAAGGTGCTGGGCGTACATTGAGCCTCGAGACTGTCGGCCAGGCACTCGGACTTCTCGTCGTCGTCAAAGGCGGGCCCTTGATTTGGACGAGAGAGTGGAGGCATGGACGAGATTTTGTCTGATTTAAGTTTTCGTTGGAGATGCCAAAAGGCCAAGTGACTCGGTTCAAGTTCCCCTAGGAACTCGTTCCAGCGAGCGTCTCGCAGGTCTTTCATGCGGTATCTCAGCTTGCGCTGGAGTGACCTCAGAAAGGTGCGGTTCGCTTCAGTCGGGTGAGCTCTATGCGCTCGGAGGGCGGCGTTCTTTTCCGTCACCAGTTCACGCACGTCGTCGGGAAGTTTCCAGCGATGGTCTTCCATCACCGGAACTTGTCGAGAACAGGCGTCCACGGCTGACTGTACGTGAGCTGTGAGGGAATCGACCGCCTTTTGAGTGTCGGCTGCCGACTCTATGAGGGGCGGGATACTATCTAAGTGAACAGATGAAGAGGACTTGAGGAGTTCCTCCAGTTTTCTCCAGTCTGTTATCTTTTTCTGAGGTGGGGACTGACCTGAGTCCGGGGGGCCTAGTCGGGGGGAGAGCGCTAAGGTCACAGGTCGGTGGTCGGAATCTAACTCGTCGTGCGACCTCAACGAGTGCAAACGGAGGTTTACATTCTTGAGGATCGCAATGTCTAGTACGTCCGGTCGGTGGTTGATATTCTCGGGATAGTGGGTGGGGTGCATAGGCGCAATGACGTCGAATTGGAGGAGCCCGCTGAGGTCCTCCAATTGGCGTCCTCTGTTATTTCGTGAGTGGCTGTTCCAAGCATCGCTCTTGGCATTCAGGTCACCCGCGATAATAACTGAGCTACTGAGATTGATGAGAGCTTTGATATCAGCTTTGATATCGGCCGTCGAGTTAACAGGGGAACAGTATGCAGAGACTATCGTGATCGGCTGATGGCCGGTCATTCCTAATCGACAGATCGAGGTCTCTATGTGGGAGAGGGTTGGTGGTTGGATTGGGATACAGTGCAGGGACCTCTTGTAATAGATCAAAGTACCGCCGAGGGCGGATCGAGATCTATCATTGCGAACTACGCAGTAGTTTGCAATTCTAGGGTCTCGGTGTGATGGTTTCAGGAAGGTTTCCTGCACTAAGAAAACGTCGATATTATTGTCGCGGAGGAACGCGGCGATCTCTTCCTTTTGGCTGTGAATGCCGTTGGCATTAAAGTAGCCAATTGAAAGCGATCGGGGTTTGACTCTGCTGTTTACGTTTGAGTCCATTATTGGTTGGACGAGAAGGTAGCCAGGGACTCTGATACATCGGCGTAGTCGCCGAGCACCTTGAGGAGGGCCAGAGGGTCCTTTCGGACGGCCCTGAGGCTTCGTGCCATCTCGTTAACCCTTGTGAGGTTGACGGTGGAGAAAAGGTCCGCCAGGAATGCCATGTTGGCGGAGGTTTCGGAAGGGGAGGAAGTGGGCTGGACCACCTGGGGTCTGCGCGGGGGAGTAGCAGCCTGGGGCTGTTGAGGTTTGGCGGTGGAGAGCGACGGCAGAGGTGTAATCTGCGGGCTCGGGGCCGCTGAGGGGACAGGTGGGGACGCTTGTGGGAGGGGTGGAAAGTCCCTCGGAGGGAGGACCCTCCACGGGGAAGGTCGAGGTGGGGCGGGTTGCGCGGGGGGGGCGTTACGCCATTCGCGGGCCGCTGCCCTCTTTACCACGACTGGTCTGGGTTTGGGGGCTTTAGGGCAGCCCCTGTAATTGGCCGGGTGGCCTTCCTGGCGGCATAGCACGCAGCTCGGAGGTGAGTCGGCGAGAGTGCGGTCCTTAGGGCGAGAGCAATCGCTCGTCCCATGATCACCCAGGCACTTGACGCACCTGGGTTTTGCGTTACAGTTACGCGATGCATGACCGTATAGTTGGCAGTTGTGACACTGCCCTATAGGGCCACCCTTGTGGGGGGTTTCAACCCTTATGCCAGACAGGTGGCATATGGTTTTTATTTTGAAGACGGCTTTACCGTCGGCGGAGTTCTCGCAGATGGCGAGGACCATGTTAAATGCCTCTCCGGCATTTTGTCGGTGCATGCGGTGCACTTCCTTCACTGCGACATTCTGAGCCTTGAGGTCTTCTTTGATCGACTCTGTGTCGATTTCGCAAGGGACGCCGCGGATGACGACCCGGAGTAATCGGTCCTCCGGCAGATCATAAGTGTGGTATTCCACACTTCTGGCCTGCAGGAGCTTCGTGAAGGCTCGGAACTCGGTCGAGTTTGGGAGATGCACCTTAATGCCTTCGGCTGTGGCAGTAGCGCGAGTGAAATTTATGCGGTTGGTTTGGCACCAACCGGAGATTTCCGTCCACTTGGCCTTTGTGTGGACGAAAATAGGGGGACACGAGCGCTCCTTCGTCGAGGAGGGCCGCGTGGGTCGCGGGACGGGGGAAAGCCGGCTAGCCTGAGTGGCTTCGGCTTCCGGAGAGGCCTGGGGGGTGGGAGAGGGGGGTGCCGGGGAGGGGGCTACCGTGGAGGACTGTGCGGAGGGCACGGGCACGGTCTTGGGGGCTTTAGTGGGGGGAGAAGGTGAGGTTGAAACCTCCTTCTTTTTTGCGCGTCTGGCGCGCTTCTTGGAGCCCGTGACGGGCGTAAATTCGTCCGAGGAGCCCTCGGACGACTCGGATTGTAATGACTCCATTTCGGAGTCCACAATGACAGATTCGGGGGACAAGGGGGAGTCTTGAGACTTATTGGCCTCGTTAGTGACGGCTATGATTGCGCTCTTGTCCAGCGCTGCAGTCGCCTCGGCGGTAGGGGTACCCGCGTTTATATCGCGGGTGTACTCGTCATATTGACGTCGGAGGGTGGGCACGGCGTCTAAGAGCCGCGCGAGAAAAGCCAGTGAGGCTTGGGGGTCAACACTTGTGGACATGGTGGATGCAGACGTGGGAGGGCAAGGCGGTAAGGGAAACGTGTTTCGGGGCGCGGTCGCCCAGGGGAAGAAACACGTAAAGAAACCCCTGGTGACTTAAACGTTAGGGACCCGATCCCCGGGGGGTTGACCCGGGGGTGTGTACTGAACCCTCCCTGTCGGGTGTAGACAGGGAGGTGAGTGTGCCTATGGTGTGAGCCCTAAGCTTGTATTCCCGCTGCCAGTCTTATTGTGCAGCGGGTCCCTGACAGTTCCGGTGTAGAGAGCACTAGTCCGTGGACAGTGCCCAAACTAACACCGGAGGGTAGGAGGTAAGGGATAGGTAGGGTGGGTGGTGGGTGATAACCAGGCGCGACTAGGGTAGACCCCAAGGCCGGTGAACCTGGTCCCGTCCGTTTGTAGCCTTACCCTGAAGGGGCAAGGCTAAGAGCGCAACGGGGCAGCGCCCCACTCGGTTTCGTTGGCACCGTTTGGTTTCCACCGAGTGACCACGAAACTGTGGATTTTCCCAGAAGGGGACAAATATTATTGTCGAGAAACAAGAATTGTGATTGTTGTTGCCTTGAAAAAGGCGACCAACAATCACCACGTGCGGTGCGTAGCGGCTAGCTAACTCGTGGCGATTTGCGTAGCGGCGGGTGTGGCTTCTGCCGGTCGTAACGGGCGCAGAGCGCGGGAGCGGTGGGAGCACACGTCTGCTCGGTACGGCGGCCGGAGCGAGAATCATTTACGCAATCTCGCAGTACGTTGATTTATATACCTGTTTAAAAAGATATTTTTGGGTGCATTTGAATGGCTAAGATTTACAATAAAACCTGTTAGGTGGTGCAGTGATCGTGTTCCAGATTAAAATATATGCACAAGGCCTTAATTAATACATTTTCGTATTTATAGCTACAAAAGAAATCGTCATTCAATATTGATAAAAATATACGAACCAAATCTCATTATAAATATGTATACTTATGAAAACCAATATAATGTTCCCGAAGAGGTAGGTGCCAACATGACGAGTCCGTTAAACAAGCACTACTACGCGTGTTAAAATTACTGCCGCACCGTGTGCCTCGGCTTTAAGGCACTGAAAACGGAAATACAATATAATTATTTCATAAGTTGCAAAATATTACTTTCCCCTAAAAAAAATAGGCCGTTGAAAGCGTAGCATGAAAAAGCAGAAAATTTTATTCTTGCGGTAAATGTTCACTTAAAAGTTTTATTTATCGCTGTGGCATTTGAGCAATTTGCATAATAAAATTTGTGCAGTGTTTTACAAGAAAAAATACTACCTAACCCAACGACAAGTAAGCTGAGTTTAGAAATTTTGTATTTAAACATACTACTTTGATGTGTTGAGTGTCTCCCTGGAAATCAAGCGCTGTGATAAGACTTGACATGTTTTACTATGATGAGTGCCGTCAGTTGCAGTAACAATGTTTCAGCGTTTCCTTTTTCACAGTAAGCCCGGGGTCAACACTAATTCGTATAGTTTGGGTATTTAGACACATCCTGCGGATTCAAATGTTTAGTTTTGTAACTTATAAGCCGTGGTGGACGAATGGTTCTAGTAGTGGCCTGCGACACAAAGATCGCAACTTCGAATGCCGACTGTAGGTACCAATGAGATTAAGTACAGTGATTAGTCACACCACGAGCTTTACGGTGAAGGAAAACATCGAGAGGATACCTGCATACGTCTGAGAAACAATTCAAAGGCGTATGTATATTCCTGCTTGGGTAAAGGAGATGGACTCGCTACCTGTCTCGTTGGCACCTTAAATATATATACCACTGCCTACCCCTTTGGGGGTCCTTATGGGAAGGCGTGAGGATATATTTTGTAACCATAAATTGTGTGCTTGAAGATATGTTTACGTTTTAATTTTCATGTATTAACTGTTTTCGTTCAGGTAGTAGCAACGATGCTATGTCGCTGGTTGGTGGTGTGGCTCGTGATGGCGTGCGCGCGGCCCGCGTACCCGCAGGGCGCACAGCAGTGCCCGCCGCCGAACACCATCACTCCTTGCAGCTGTACTGTTAAGAAAAATGGACTCGACATACTCTGCGAATTCACCGAACAGCAGCACATACAAAAGGTAGGACAACCACTACCTTTATGTTACCAACCACTGCATTACATGTTCTATCTACACGAGCGTCTCAAGAGTAATAATGCCAAACCGGTACAGGTGTAATAATGCCCTCATATCTCCGGAGAGATGCCAACGTGAAAGATGCCACATTCAACTAATATTAAAATACTATTAATTTCTTCCTATACGTTAATCATAGTGTTTTAAATCAATGGCTGGTGCTTTAAATTGTCGCACCAAGGATTAAATTAAACCTCCGTGCTCTGGCCCCGTACCTTTACTAGAATTGTAACATGGAACTTGTACTATGTAAAATATTTAAATGAGTGGAAAATTGTATAGCGCTCCACATTCTAATTTCTCACAACTGAATTACATACATGAACGACGGGTTCTTGCGTAAAATCAGCATTTAAAGATTAAATTACAAGGGCTGAAATTCCACTCTACACTAAAAAATTAAAAAAAAAAAACAATATCTGGTGATATCTTAATATAAAGTGTTTTTTTGCTCGAGCAGGCCATGAATACTCTCCGCTCCAAGCCGATGATAATCTTCTACCTGAAACTCCGACACAACAACCTCGCCAAACTACCCTCGTATATATTCCTGGGGCTGGACATCCGTCACCTGACTGTGCACAACAGTAGTCTGGCAGTCATTGAGGACTCTTCACTCAGTTCGATTGGTGAGGCTTTTGTCTGTATGTTATACTTTTAAATAGGCAAAAGTGCTTTGTCTCTACCCACACACCCACTTTTTACCGAAGTTATATTTTTACGTGTCAATTTAACAGAGTTAATATTGCGAGTCCTTCGTCGTTTTGCAAGCTTCTTCGCGATATTTTTCTTCATCGTAGAGCGTGTGACTAATAACTGTACTAAAGTAACTCATTGGTACAGTCGGGATATGAACGAGCACTCTTACACTTCATTTTCTCTATGCTGAATCCCTTACGGCGTTTTTTTTTTTTTTTTTTTTTTTTTTGTATTGTCTCTCGTAGCGTGAGTTCCGGGAACTTTTGCTACTTAACCGGTCAATGGCGAGACCTAGGCCTCCAGCCAGGCACTTTATTTTTAAGCAACACAGCTAAGGGCACCCCCTGTGGGGTACGAACCTCGGCTTAGGGCGTTGCTGGATCGCGAGCAAGGGAGCTGGGCTGGACTGGTCATTTTATTTAAATATTATTTGGGGGCGGGATTTACGCGTCTGGCTCGGCGCGGGCCGGCGTTTGCGGCGGAGGTCGGGGGGGAACATTACGGCTTATTCGCGTCGAGCCTCGCCGGCGAGGACGGAACAGTGGTCGGTTGTGTGTGGTATGTTTTTGTCGGGCGTCCTGGAGGACCGTTATGTCGTCATCCGGTTCGATGACGGCATGTCTTGGACGCCTTATTTTCGAGATAAGGGAAGGAGTGTATCGGGCGGCCGATACGACGAGGGGGTTGGGGTGATTTACAGCAGAATCGAAATGACGTTTGGACAGTTTTTTCAAAAACTGTTTTATAGTGGCCCTTACGGCGTAGAACGCCAGTTCTCTTTATATTAACAGTCCACTTTTAGTTTAACAGTTTATTATTCATATTTTTTATAAATATTGTAAATGCAACAATTTCATAAATATTTAGGTACTTTGAAACGTAGCGAAGCTTGTAAAATGGAAACTAGGAAACCACAAAGTTATGCACATAAATACTACTTACACACTACAAACACGAGCGTAGTTTGTACATAAATATAAAGAACATTCAAACGCAAATTATCGGAGTCTGTAATTAAATACAAATGTAGTATTTTAATTATAAGGGTATAGGCAGAATGGTTTATACTGGGTAACTGGATATAGATATGATATGTGGACGTAGCAAAATAAGTATGTAAGTCTGGAGAGAGCTGGCGCTCTACTCTCTCTACCTACCCCGTTAGGGACTGGTCGTAATCATATTTAAGTGTGTAAATTATAAATTTATGCTTATATTGCTTCTTCAGCATAAAATGATATTTCGTTTCCATGATATAAACCATGGTTAGGTTAAGACTATGCAAGCTTGTACCAGTTTTATTATAGTGCTTGAAGAAAAACAATTAATTCTCACAATTATCTCAGTTCAACTAGAAACTATATTAGCGTATCTTTACAGCGTAAATAACTATATCTGAATACATTTATCTAACTTAGTACAATACTTACTAATGCAAATTACTCTCTCGGCAGGCAACAAACTAACTCAACTGGATGTGTCCCAGAATAGCCTTGCGACGATTCCGACGTCTTCGTTCACTCATCTCAACCACCTGCTGATTCTCAATATGAACCACAACAAGGTATACATTAAAGCTTCACGCCTTGATCTATATAGATCCCAACGTGTCTGATCGTGCGTATTTTATAATACCCATTTCTTCTTAGAAATTATGGAGGTTTCCTCTCTATGTTTTCTTTCACCGTAAAGCTTGTGATTTCTCATTATAAATTATAAATAATTAAACTCTTTGGCTCAAACCTAATCTATATTTTGCCGGTGTCTAGTTACCACTCGGCCACCACGGCTAGATTTTACTAATGAGTTTTTAATGCCAGTGAAATTATGGTATTGGAAGGTTATTTCCATTGTACAGTTAATTACTACCTATAATCTTTGGTATTAAATGGTTATTGTAATTTATACGATTAAAGATTTCTTGTGGTATTCAAATTACTTATACGTATATCAATTTTCTTTTTTTAAATCTTCTAACAATAATAATAATAATTATGTATCCCCACGCCTTCCCATAGGCATAGGTATTACCCACACACCCACTTTCCGCCAGAGATATATTTTAGGTGCCAACGTGACAAATGGCGAGTCCATCGCCGCTACTGAAGCACGACTATACATACGCCTTTGAATTGCTTCTCAAATAACACATGCAAAATAATAAGAAGTTATTATATTTCCAACGTCTCTTCAATGTAACGATGAAGTATAAATCGTTTAAGAGGTTTTTCTAGTTAATAATAGATACGTTTGTAAGAGTATATTGCTCTCGACACAATAAAGACGGTAATGTATTTTTTAAAGGTAACAGCGGTGCACAACAGAGCATTCATGGGTCTGGATACACTTGAGATCTTGACTCTTTACGAGAACAGGATATCTGTGGTTGACGGCGAAGCATTCAAAGGACTTGACAAGTAAGCAAACTCGGTTAACTGTTTCTATTTACTGGCACTGCTTAAGCATTCGCAGAGTTCCTAGAAGAACCGTTTCCGAACACTTAGCAACTTTAAACTGGGTACATTTTCAATCTAGGTTCCCTTAACATGACGAAACACCGCAATTATCCTAATAATTTTAAAGATATTAAACCTTACCTTAAACCTTGGGACAATTCCACACAAATTGACATAGCCCCAAATTAAGCAAAATATGTCTATTTATATAACATATATATAATAATATAATATTTATATAATATATATATAATAATATAATATATATCCTCACGCCTTCCCACAAGGGTCCCCGAAGGGGTAGGCAGAGGTGTATAGGTAATACCCACACACCCACTTTCCGCCAGAGGTATATTAGGTGCCAACGTGACAGATGGCGAGTCCATCGCCGTTACTCAAGCACGACTATACATACGCCTTTGAATTTCTTCTCAGACGTATGCAGGTTTCCTCTCGATGTTTTCCTTCACCGTAAAGCTCGTGGTGTGACTAATCACTGTACTTAAGTTAAGAGCCGTGGTGGCCGAGTGGTTCGAGCAGTTGCCTGCGACGCTCTTAATTTGTCTTATTTGTGAATGTGAGAACATTGTAGGCTTTGTAGATTCTTAGATCTTGCTAACATTGTTATAATTATCTTGTTTTATGTATGCTTTGTATAGTAAGCAACGACCTATTGTCGGGCCTACGTTGTTCCCCCATACTTGGGTACTATTGCTGTAACGAAAAAAATATTGTATATGCCTAATGATTTGAAAAGAGTAACCATGGAGTTTCTTGCCGGTTCTTCTCCATGGAAGCGACCAACCCGAACCGTGCTTCTTTTTCGACGTTTTATAACGTGCCCACCTGGGCCTATATGAAATAAAAAGATTTTGATTTGATTTGATTTGACGCAAAGGTCGCAAGTTCGAATCCCGACTGTACCAATGAGTTATATAATATATTATAGATATACATATAAGACATCGATGATATATATATAGATATATATTAGAGTATATATATATTGACATATACAACAAACAAATACATAGGACATCCAAGTCTAAGGTACAAACTCGTGCTCATCACACGAAGTGCTGCCATCAGTCAGGGAATCGTCTATCGAATAAATTATACGCTGAAAAGGTCAAGGTCACAAAGCTTGTTATAATACAAATGAAGCACTTCAGCTTATAAAAACACGTGTCCTTTCACAAATATGTATTCGAGGCGAACATTGCCCTCCGGTTGATGATTTTATTTTCAACCACATGTCTGCTTTTGCAGAGCTTTCGGTGGATTCATTTGATATGTAAATAAGACGGATAAATTATATTCAAATTCTACTTGAGTTTACCAAATAGGGGTGTAATATTGGAAATTAAATTAAAGTACGCGACTCTATCAGTATACATTCGTTCACATGAATTAGATTTATGAACATAAAATATAAATTCCGTTTGATATTACAATTAAGTTTGTCTGCAACACAAAGTTTGCATGTTTAAATCCTTAAGTTCACAAAAACTGTAAACTTAAGTACAGTGATTAGTCCCACCGCGGGATTTGAAATAAAATTCAAAATATCTGTCACGCACCTTACGGTCTAAAGGTCTTGGCACCTTAAATATACCCCCAGTGAAAAGTAAGTAAGAAGTCGTGATGATTGAAACATTCACTAGTTTAATTTCGGCCTGAGGATCTCTACACCACACTCCAACTTTCGTGATTCGTGTTATAATATTAACGATCATTGTAGCGGTGGCACCTAGACTTTGTTCGAACACAATGTAGGGAATCATTGTGCGATACCTACACGGAACTAGGGGAATAAATTACATACATCGTATCCAACCTAATTACCGTTTGCAATTCCGGTGCTGACACAACTTTCTTACTGAAATATGGTGAGAATACTGCTATAATTTATGTTTATTTAGAATTAACAATGTCGTGTATTATTCTGAAAATTCTTAGTATTTTATGACCTAATAAAAATATTTATCACAGTATTTAAATTTTTGTATATTCTACAATTGTTATTTCATCATCTTATTATTCAAGATTATTAGAGCCGTGGTGGCCGAGTGGTTTGAGCAGTTGCCTGCGACGCAAAGGTCGCAAGTTCGAATCCCGACTGTACCAATGAGTTTTTCTGAACTTAATTACAGTGATTAGTCACACCACGAGCTTAACGGTGAAGGAAAACATTGAGAGGAAACCTGCATACGTCTGAGAAGAAATTCAAAGGCGTATGTATAGTCGTGCTGGAGTAACGGCGATGGACTCGCCATCTGTCACGTTGGCACCTAATATACCCCTGGCGGAAAGTGGGTGTGTGGGTATTACCTATACACCTCTGCCTACCCCTTCGGGGACCCTTGTGGGAAGGCGTGAGGATATATGTATATATATATATATATATTATTCAATGAGTTAATAATATATTATATAGAATGCATATCTGTCTTACTAGACTACTATACAGACCTTTATCGTTTCGTTTACGTTCAATTGTCTATTCATACATCCGCGCCGGCTTTGATAACGTAGATCTTAATACGAACACTTGTTTATATTATAGACAAGATACATAGAGCTCATTGATCAAATGTTTGCTGCGGATGGACATTGAACTTAGGCTTATTAGCACACAAGACTAAGTCTCTCCTTTGAAATAAGGCTTAGAAAATATATTTATAATAATGGTGCGAGCGATTATTATACATACTTAAGTGAGTGATATATATTAATCCTACCTGGTCTTTGTTTTAGAAAATTGAAGCGTCTGAATCTAGGCGGAAACGATTTGACAGCGGTACCACAGAAAGCACTCGCATTGTTGGAGAACATGAAAAAGCTCGAGATGCAAGAAAATAGGATTGCCTCCATTTCGGAAGGAGATTTTGCGGGTAATTTTGCTTTGAAAATTTTTATACAAAATGCAGGTATTTTTCTCGCTGGGTTTTATAATTGCTAAGCAATTTCGACCAAAATATTACGGAGAATCTTGAGCGTCTTTATGTACTCTTCTGAGTCTCGGTTTATTGTGCCAAGATGCCTGTTAACATTTAGTGCTTGGTTACTCAGGTGGATGAACGTTTCAGAGACGGGCATTAAAAAGTTTACAGGCACAAGCATAATGTGCAGTTACAAAATAAAATAGCGCATAATATTCTTCCCGATTCTGCAATGTAATTACTCATATATAGAGACGTTTTTGATTTATAATGTATACTATTTACAGGTCTTCGTAACCTAGATTCGCTAGGACTGGCCCACAACCAACTGAGAGAAGTACCAGCTCAAGTATTCTCTCATTTGACGTTTCTAAACTCACTGGAATTGGAAGGCAATCAAATTCAACGAATCGATGAAAAGGCTTTTGCTGGCCTTGAAGGTAATAACCCATAATTATCATTTCATATAGCCAGATCTATATCACTTTTCATAATGTTTTTTATTATGGTTTTTACCAATCCTCTTTTTTTTTGTTAGAAAACTTGCAATACCTGCGCCTCGGTGACAATCGCCTTCACGAAATACCTTCTGAGGCACTTCGCCCGTTGCATCGTTTGCGCCATCTCGATCTGCGTTCCAACAACATCACGTATATCAGCGAGGATGCATTCTCCAACTACGGGGACTCAATTACCTTCCTCAATTTGCAGAAAAACATGTAAGTATCCAATTGGTCGATCGTTTTCATCGTCCCATCATCAAACTTCGAAGATTCGACTGATCATTTCAGACCATTTTATTCTACATTATATATTTAATAAGCTACCAGTGACTCTCAGAGGTGCTAAAGAGGTTGTATATAAACTTTGGCTTCTTCTCATTTCGATTCTTACTATGAACAAAGAAGAATAATGTTCACTAAAAGATTTACCAAAGCTCTTCACAGGTCGTTCTCCTTTGTTCAATTTCCTCGTATCCAAGCAAAATTTCCTCCTTTTGTTACAAGACGCGTTTTATGTCGGTTTTGATTAATTTACTGGGGTGTCATCGCATTTTCACCCCAGTATCAACCTTGAGTTAATTTACACGAAATAAATTACCCACTGTACATTGAAGGATTGCGTGTTCGAACTACCAACAGAAACCGGGCGTTTTGCTTCGGGATTTTTTGAAGTATTCATCATATTACACGCTTCCCCTTAACAGGATCCACCAGCTACCGACGATGGGCTTCGACAATCTGAACTCGCTGGAAACTCTGAACTTGCAGAATAATAAACTCCAACATATTCCCGAGGAAATTATGGAGCCCATATTGGACACGCTTCGAGTGGTCGATATAATGGGTTAGTTTATGGTCTATTTAGTTGGTTTATTGTTTGCGTGAGAAAATAGGTGTTTCATCAAATGAATTTCTGTTACATAGATAATCCACTGATATGCGACTGCGAACTGGCGTGGTACGAGGCCTGGTTAGCTGGTCTGCGGGACAGGGATGACGAGATGATGCAGAAGAAACGTACGGTATGTACTATGGTTAATGAGCACCGAGAGTACAGTGTCGCCAAGATGCCCCTCGAGAAGATGAACTGCAAGAGGAAACCGCCATTTGGCCGCACATCCAGCGCAACGCTCTCTTGTCCCATTAGTTTCGCAACCAACACGCTAATTATAGTCGCCGTCAGGTGGCATTAGAATAATTACCTTAACCACCATATTTTAAAGTCTATTGTTAAGTTGTCCTACTTTTGTTTGAAGTGAAGGGTTACAATCGAGCTAGCTGTGGCCGGATAGCTCGACACTAACGCCTTCACTGCGATTGTGTTTTTGTTGAAATATTTGTAGTGATGAAATTGTGCAATAAACTACGATACATATCAATTGTGGGCTGATAGAAAAATCAAAATTAGTAATATTTACGGAGCGGTAGCTTTATAAGTGACGATGGAGTTATCATTAAAAGGTCGTAAGTGAGTGTGATACAGTATTTTTACAATTTAGGAAATCTAACGGTTGGCCTTACTAAAAGTAATCAACATGCTCTTGACATGAGTTCGGCAATCGGAGTATTAGTAGGTATCACTGATGAAATGTCTTAATCATTCTAAAAGCTGGTCCCATTTCGATGAATTACAAAAACATTGCACTGTGATTCCACTGAATATCTTCCCAAAAATTTTTTGAACATAATTCTGATTGCAAATACAAATGGAGTTTCAAATATTTTATATCATTTACCCCTGCCTTAAGACGTATATACACTGTAAGCTTTTATGTATTTACGATGTTGACTATTACAATATTAATCTATATTCTATTGAAATAATGGCGAGGGCTTGATGTATTCCCTGATATTTATGTAAATGTGTACCATTCTTAATATTCTATGAATATTGTATACTTTAACCTTCAAATGTTTCTGCATGTTATTCGAAGAATGTTTTGTCCGTTTACAGGTCTATATGAGCATGTTACCTCGTTAATTCAACATTATCATAGATTGTGCCCATAAATGTTTGACCTGGTGTAGTTTAGAAGTAATTAGATAAGTGTTAGTTAAAATTTGTTGAGTTAAAACAGATGCTATGTGTTGTCAAATTTAGCTCTTGTTTTGTTTAAGTCAAAGTGTATTTTACATTTATTATTGCTGCATTTCAATTATTATTTTCGCATTTAGTCCTAAGGATTATTGCATGGTATTTCGATGAATTTACTTTGTGTAATGTTTTTATTATTTTTGTGTTATTCCTTAGTTCAGTCCAGTATTGTGGTAAGGACTTCATTGTTATCTTTAGGTAGTGAAGTAATAAATGTGACTTTAGACATCTTTAAATTCTATTTGTTTTGCTAACTCATTTTTTTTTTCGCTATAGACAAATGGCTTAATAAAAACAATAGAGTTCGTGTTCACGTGACACAACCGACAAGTGTATATTGATATTTCGATCTTAAAAAGTGATAAAATTGTAACCAAAACATATCCTTTAGTCTGTACGACATATTATAAGCATTATATTCAAATACTTAAGATTAAATTATACATGAATATCAAATACCTTTGATTGGTGATGCGATGTGATAGTATTATTGCTTGACAAAACAAAAACGTTATGCGATTATTAAAAAGCCTATAATAAATATTCTTTTGTAAAATGTGTAAGCGAATGTAAGACGCGAAATTGAAAACAAAACAATTCGATATGTTATGTACTCAATTTACATGTGTTGACACATTTTAAAAATTGTTCTTCTCCTTGGATTAATCATGGCATAATAGGTATACATGCATATATTTAATATACATATATATATATAGACAACATTTTATATAATATTGTCTTTACACGTATTCAATGATCACGCACAGAATTTAATATTTGCACAATTTTTAAATTACGTAGAACATGGTCGGAGTCTACAAAACCTAATAATTTAATAATAATAAATAATAATAATAATTCATTTATTTCAGATACCAAAATCCATACATTAAAAATTACAAATCAAATCAACATTAAGAACAAGAATAAAATAGAATAAAATTATTATTATTATTATTATTATAGTATTTAAGAAGAATCTCATATTATTAAAAAAAACTTATTAATGTATAATCATGTCAAATTGAACTGTAATTTTTCGATGTTATAATAAATCTTGATCAAATTTATATACTCTCATATGCATTTCGCTTTGTCAAAGATCTGACGCGAGTTTAAATTATGACAAACGGAGAATATATACCATAGAATTTAATATATTAAAAAAATATTCATATTTTACCTACCCACTGTAATGGGTAGTAAATTGAACCAACAAAGACATATCCGGGAAGTAGGGCGGAAAATTATAACCAGGAGCGGCCCTTCTTGCCCAAGACCTTATCATAACATATCAACTAGCAATAAGTCACTATAGCATAATTATTACTACAAAAAAGAGGCGTAACAGACCAAATCTACGAAAAAATGGAGAGTTGTTAACCACACATAAGTACGACAACCAACAGGAATATGCATGTTGAGAAAGCCGTTATTACCACTAAGTTAAACCGACTTCTCCAATGGTTTAAATTGCCTGTAAATTCAAGATTTCCGCACTGCACCAATGGTACAGTGATTAGCCCCGAACTTCTAAGGTCAGTAAAAACATCGTGAGGAATATCCACACCTAAACGCTTTCGTATCCGTCGAAAGTAGGCGTTATACCTACCTACTCTTTCGGGGTTTTTGAGTAATTTTGCCAAATAGAAGTAAAGAGAGTATTGCTAACTTAAACTACGCAAATCATTTATTTTCCACAGACGAAAGGCACAATTGCTTTATAGCATATAATGATTGTGGTGTCGATCGACTCCAGTAATTTGATGGATGTGTGAAGTATATATCTATGGCTGGTATCTAAAGAACAAGCTTCCGTAAAAGTGAGTAAATTTTAACAAGTCCTTCATTGTATTATGGAACGAACATGTTTTATGCAAAATATACCTAATGAAATTTTACACATTTCGTGATTGAATTGGTCTGTTACCATCTGTATTTACATAACTGTTGAGTGTTGTTTACATGTTTACTAGTAACCATTGTTATCCCTTAAATGTTGTATGGTTGAATATCGCTTTTAATGTATTTAGATGTAAGGTATATTTAGTTCACATTTCACAATTCTCGACTTAACAATATTAAAAAGATATTTGCCGTAACAACCGTTTCTCAATCGGAGATATACGTAGCAACTACATATTTATATTAACTGCAAAAAAATTTTTCTTTACGGACTGTATCCGCAATTTGGCTAACATCCACATATTGACATAGCATACAGCCATATTTGTTTACATTTCAATTGATATGCGATTTCGATATAGGTTACCAACTCGTGTTTCCAGTCACATTTATTATTTAAGTTAAATATAAAGTAGATATTAATATGGATCTAACATTGAAATTTGCTGTAAAGTGTATTTATTTAAAATTGGTTTTAATTCAAGTTTAAATATATGATTATGATTAATTCTTGTTTTATTTTACAATATGCAGAGAATTAGATTAGTTAGATTAATTAGAATATTAAAGTATATGGTAGTAATTATAACTACCATATACTTTAATATTCTAATAAATATATACAGTACTTACAATACGGTATGTTGTAATATTAATGTTACGTGGGACATAAATATACTTTTTAGAGACTTCTATCGTAAATTAAGGTTCGGTATAGCAAATCGCGATGGTACGACATCTACCGTTGCAGGTTAGAACTTTTGCAAAACTTCGATTTTACATAGTCGTAGTTCTAAAACTCTAGGCGTTGAGTTTATAGCAGACTGATGGGTGAGTACTATAATCCTTGCAAATGTTACCTAGCCGTTTGATTTGTTGTTCAATCAAAAGCAATGCATCACGTTTTCTTTATTATACATATTATTAATCTACAATACAAAATCAGGTGAAGTGGCCCCATCTGTCGAGAGATCTCTTCAAAGTAATTACTATAAATTACAAGCCTAGGCTTCATTAGAAAGAAAATTAAATGTAGATAGTTGAAACAGGTATATCTTTCAGGATAGGAACGTCATACGTCTTGAAATGCTCCCCTATTATCGAAGAGGCTGATGAACGTGAACGAAGCGAAAGAGGCCAAAGAGGCCCGAATTTTAACGAGAACTGGCGCTCTACTGTCACTGGGCTCTCGCTCAGCCAAGTATTACTGAATATTACTAAATATCCCCCAAATTCAATTAATCCAATTATTTTTAGATAAAGCAGTTTTTTTAAATAATTAAATGAGTACACAATTATGTTGACTCATGTGCGAGTACAAGAGTGTTGGTTTGTATGTTATTCGACTTCGCATTTTTACCGAAATGTTGAAAACATTTTATATACAGCATCCTGAACCCATTAGTAATTACGTTTTCAATACATTGCATGAATGATCGCGCCATAAAGAAACTCATTATGGGTAGCCTTGATTGACTGAAATATAATTCAAGAGGCCTATTCGCCTTCAAAGAGTACTGAGTCGGCGAAAATTCTCGCTTGAGTGACTTCGGCTCACTGCTGTTATTACGTAGCAAGCATTTTTCCCAAATTACTCGGCACGAAGGAGGCGTTTCCGTGATATTATACTTGAAAATCTTCACCTGGAATATACAAGGAAATTATTCGGACGAGGAGCCTATATTTATGAAAAAAGCTTTTCGTTAATTGTATTGCTTACATGTACATATGGAGCAGTATAATTAATATTGGAGTATCTTCAAAATTTTCACATAGTTTCATAGCAGTAGTATAATGTCAGTTTCCATAGCAACGACACGTGATTATATATAAATACAATAAGATGTATATATGTTCGAAATAAATGCATTTTTTAAGTTCAAAAGTATCAACTTAGTTTGTATAGCTGATTACGTTGAAAAGTTAGAATTTAAGCTTGATATACTTTCGTATTCCCGTTCAGGAATATATGAAAATATAAAATCGACTGGGATGCCAACCACATGCCGCATGTAATAATGAACCAGGTATCGTAAATATGGGCTACACTATAAATCAAAACGTAGCGAAAGTTGCGGCTGATACTCCATTACGAACGGTGGCGTACCTCATTTTGATGCCACCAAATATGACTATAATACCCACGCGGCATTATCAACATAATTTATGACATGCAGGCTATTGTTTCTTTGTACATACATACATTTATCATCACGCTGGGTCCCTCACGGGGTAGGCAGTCAGTTTCGAACTTGAAGAACTTGAGGAACTGGGCGTCCCATGACTGAAATTATGATGGTGGTGAGGTTAATTTATGATCCAGGGCTGATGGAGCTTAAAGTAATTCTATACATCTCCACGCTCTCTCACAAGGGTCCCCGAAAGGCAGAGGTGTATAGGTAATACCCACACACCCACTTTCCGCCAGAGATATATTTGAGGTGCTAACGTGACAGATGACGAGTCCATCGCCGTTACTTAGCACGGCTAAGCCGTACATATGCGGCATTGAATGTCTTCTTTAATGTATTCAGGTTTCTTCGTGATGTTCACCTACACCGTAAAGCTCGTGATGTGACGAATCATTGGACGTAAGTTCAGAAAAACTCATTGATACGTTTGGGATTCGAACTTGCGATCTTTGTGTAGCAGGTA
This sequence comes from Drepana falcataria, assembly GCA_945859725.1. Taxonomy (NCBI): domain Eukaryota; kingdom Metazoa; phylum Arthropoda; class Insecta; order Lepidoptera; family Drepanidae; genus Drepana; species Drepana falcataria. The sequence continues at coordinate 3,538,759 of OX243925.1, forward strand.
ACTATTCGAACCACTCGGCCACCACGGCTGATACCTCTTTGATAAGAAGGTGAAATCATACCATTGTCCTTTAAAGATCCCACGATCGTACCAAATAGCCGGCAGAACGTCCGGCTTTCCCCTCCCAGTATACATCGGGTAGGTTTCGATATGACGGCGCCCCAGGGCTAATAATAGTGTTGCTTCGCGTGACTGGTAATAGCTTACTTCAGTTTCTGATAGCCTCGGCTTATAAGTATAAAAATACATTATGTATGACAGCTAAAGCATTTTAAGATTAAATGCATCTATACAGATAAAATATCATCTTTGTAACTCATCATCACGCCGAGTCCCTAACCGGGTAGGCAGAGAATATAGAGCGCCAGCTATCTCTAGACTTACACACCTCGCTTCGTCCACATTCATACATGCTCGTCGGTTTCAAGTACCTACTTGATGTTCCCGTCCTTGTAACTCAATCGCCTAAAAACAGATGAATGGATTTTGGATAAAATTTGGCGCAGAGATAGCGTATTAGGTTGATTAATACACAGGATATTTTTTATTCCATAAGAAAAAGGACCGCACTCTCACCGACACACCCCCGAGCTGCGTGCTATGCCGCCAGGAAGGCCACCCGGCCAATTACAGGGGCTGCCCTAAAGCCCCCAAACCCAGACCAGTCGTGGTTAAGAGGGCAGCGGCCCGCGAATGGCGTAACGCCCCCCCCGCGCCACCCGCCCCACCTCGACCTTCCCCGTGGAGGGTCCTCCCTCCGAGGGATTTTCCACCCCTCCCACAAGCGTCCCCACCTGTCCCCTCAGCGGCCCCGAGCCCGCAGATTACACCTCTGCCGTCGCTCTCCACCGCCAAACCTCAACAGCCCCAGCCCCAGGCTGCTACTCCCCCGCGTAGACCCCAGGCGGTCCAGCCCACTTCCTCCCCCTCTGAAACCTCCGCCAACATGGCATTCCTGGCGGATCTTTTCTCCACCGTCAACCTCTCAAGGGTTAACGAAATGGCACGAAGCCTCAGGGCCGTCCGGAAGGACCCTCTGGCCCTCCTCAAGGTGCTCGGCGACTACGCTGATGTATCAGAGTCCCTGGCTGCCTTCTCGTCCAACCAATAATGGACACACACGTAAGCAGCAGAATCAAACCCCGATCACTTTCAATTGGCTATTTTAATGCCAACGGCATTCACAGCCAAAAGGAAGAGATCGCCGCGTTCCTCCGCGACAACAATATCGACGTTTTCTTAGTGCAGGAAACCTTCTTGAAACCATCACACCGAGACCCTAGAATTGCAAACTACTGCGTAGTTCGCAACGATAGATCTCGATCCGCCCTCGGCGGTACTTTGATCTATTACAAGAGGTCCCTGCACTGTATTCCGATCCAACCACCAACCCTCTCCCACATTGAGACCTCGATATGTCGATTAGGAATGACCGGCCATCAGCCAATCACGATTGTCTCTGCATACTGTTCCCCAGTTAACTCAACGGCCGATATCAAAGCTGATATCAAAGCCCTCATCAACCTCAGTAGCTCGGTTATTATCGCGGGCGACCTGAATGCCAAGAGCGATGCTTGGAACAGCCACTCACGAAATAACAGAGGACGCCAATTGGAGGACCTCAGCGGGCTCCTCCAATTCGACGTCATTGCGCCTATGCACCCCACCCACTACCCTGAGAACATCAACCACCGACCGGACGTACTAGACATTGCGATCCTCAAGAATGTAAACCTCCGTTTGCACTCGTTGAGGTCGCACGACGAATTAGATTCCGACCACCGACCTGTGACCTTAGCGCTCTCCCCCCGACTAGGCCCCCCGGACTCAGGTCAGCCCCCGCCTCAGAAAAAGATAACAGACTGGAGAAAACTGGAGGAACTCCTCAAGTCCTCTTCATCTGTTCACTTAGATAGTATCCCGCCCCTCATAGAGTCGGCAGCCGACACTCAAAAGGCGGTCGATTCCCTCACAGCTCACGTACAGTCAGCCGTGGACGCCTGTTCACGACAAGTTCCGGTGATGGAAGACCATCGCTGGAAACTTCCCGACGACGTGCGTGAACTAGTGACGGAAAAGAACGCCGCCCTCCGAGCTCATAGAGCTCACCCGACTGAAGCGAACCGCACCTTTCTGAGGTCACTCCAGCGCAAGCTGAGATACCGCATGAAAGACCTGCGAGACGCTCGCTGGAACAAGTTCCTAGGGGAACTTGAACCGAGTCACTTGGCCTTCTGGCATCTCCAACGAAAACTCAAATCGGACAAAATCTCGTCCATGCCTCCACTCACTCGTTCAAATCAAGGGCCCGCCTTTGACGACGACGAGAAGTCCGAGTGCCTGGCCGACAGTCTCGAGACTCAATGTACGCCCAGCACCTTGCCGGTAGACCCGCGCCATCTCGATAAGGTGGAAGCCGAGGTCGAAAGCAAACTATCTCTCCCACCCTCCGAAAACCCAGACCACCCCATCGCCCCAATTACGGTCGACGAAGTCCGGAAAGTGATCAAGGATCTACACCCCAGGAAAGCCCCAGGTCCCGACGGGATCACTAACAGAGTTATCAAACTCTTCTCTCCTTATCTCATAGTTTTGCTCACTGCCATCTTCAATGCCGCACTGAGCAATAACTTTTTCCCCCAATCCTGGAAAAGTGCAACGGTCATAGGTATTCCCAAGCCAGGGAAACCCAAGACCGAAGCCTCCAGTTATCGCCCCATCAGTCTCCTCAACGTCCTTGGCAAGATTTACGAGAGACTTATCTACAATAGATTAAAGAGTTTTGCAGACTCAAAGAAAGTCATACCTGACCAACAGTTCGGTTTTCGAACCAAACACTCTTGTGTCCAACAAGTCCACCGTATAGTGGAAGACGTCAGTAGCGGCTTCCAACTCGGTTATACCACGGGTATGCTCCTCTTCGACGTGGCGAAGGCATTCGACAAGGTCTGGCACAACGGCTTAATATACAAGCTGTACCAGTTGGGCGTGCCGGACCGTCTAGTACGCATAGTACGGGACTTTTTGTCGAACCGCTCCTTCCGCTACAGAGTCGAGGGCACACTCTCTTCCCCCCATCCCATACGAGCAGGAGTCCCGCAAGGCTCAGTGCTCTCGCCACTCCTATTCACGCTTTATACTAGCGACATTCCCCTCCATAGACGAGTTAAAAGCGCTCTATTCGCCGATGATACGGCTATCTACTACAAAGGTAGAACTCCCGAGGGAATTCACGACAACCTCCAATCCGCGGTCACAGCCCTGGGGCGGTGGTTCCGGAAATGGAGAATTGAAGTGAACCCCACCAAAAGCGCAGCCATTCTATTCTGGAAAGGCCTCGAACGCCCACGGGTAGCCCCCATCACCCTCTTCGGCAAACCCATTCCATGGGAAGAAAAAGCCAAATACCTGGGTGTGATCCTCGATCAACGCCTTTCTTTCCGTCACCACGTAAAGGCGGTACGCGCGCGAGCCGCCTTCGCGCTCGGTAGACTTCACAGCATGTTGAATGCGCGAAGTAAACTCTCATTGAAATCCAAGGTGAGGATTTACACGACGTGCATTCGACCAATCATGACATATGCGGGTGTAGTGTTCGCACACACTAGCAAGTCAACACTTAACCCCCTGCAAGTGCTCCAAAGCCGGTTTCTCCGGAGAGCCACAGGTGCCCCGTGGTACATGCGTAATAGTCAACTCCACGTTGACCTCAAAGTCCCCACTATAAAACAGTTTTTGAAAAAACTGTCCAAACGTCATTTCGATTCTGCTGTAAATCACCCCAACCCCCTCGTCGTATCGGCCGCCCGATACACTCCTTCCCTTATCTCGAAGATAAGGCGTCCAAGACACGCCGTCATCGAACCGGATGATGACATAACGGTCCTCCAGGACGCCCGACAAAAACATACCAACACTACACAAAACCGACCACTGTTCCGTCCTCGCCGACGAGGCTCGACGCGAATAAGCCGTAATGTAACCCCCCGACCCCCGCCGCAAACGCCGGCCCGCGCCGAGCCTGACGCGTAAATCCCGCCCCCAAATAATATTTAAATAAAATTACCAGTCCAGCCCAGCTCCCTTGCTCGCGATCCAGCAACGCCCTAAGCCGAGGTTCGTACCCCACAGGGGGTGCCCTTAGCTGTGTTGCTTAGAAATAAAGTGCCTGGCTGGAGGCCTAGGTCTCGCCATTGACCGGTTAAGTAGCAAAAGTTCCCGGAACTCACGCTACGAGAGACAATACAAAAAAAAAAAAAAAAAAAATTCCATAAGAAAGTCCTGCCTATTATAGCTTTTTTAGTAATACTAGGGTTTACTCAAGGAAGTGAACCAGTGGTCATACTAGTACATTTCAAGCGCCGCAATATGCCTCTCTCGGGTCAGGCTACATATTTGCGGTGTTTGCGGCTGAAACTCTGGGGCCTTGGGGTCCTGAGGCTCACCGTCTTTTTATATAGGTCTCGCGCCGTCTAGTCGAGACCTCTCGTGACAAGCGGGCTGGAACATATCTCGCTCAGAGAATCAGCATTGCTATCCAGCGCGGCAATGCTGCTAGTCTGCTTGGCACGTTGCCTCGGGATACCGATTTGGGACAAATATTTTATCTGTAAGTAGTTAATTGTTGTTATTGTAAATAAATCATACTCGTATATGGTATAAATGTATTTGTGCTCGCACCTGGTAGTATATTACTTGTATAATAATAATAATATATCCTCACGCCTTCCCACAAGGGTCCCCGAAGGGGTAGTATATATAATTATAAGTATTTGTTATATTAAAAGGACCTTTACGGTGAACGAAAACATCGAGAGGAAACCTGCATACGTCTGAGAAGCACTTCAAAGGCGTATAATATAGTCGTGCTTGAGTAACGGCGATGGGCTCGCAATCACTGGGTGTGTTCATCACTACCTAAACACCTCTGCCTATATTATTTATTGTTACGTTTAGTTGGGTTTTGAACTAGGAACATTTTACGTAACCGGTATGTATGTGACGGCCATCACGGCACTTATACGGCTTTTATATAACATTTAAAGACCGTCTGGTCTAGTGGTTAGAGAACCTGACTGCGAAACTTGAGGTCGCGGGTTCGAATCCTGCTGAGGGCAGATATTTGTGTGATGAACACGAGTATTTGTACCTTAGTCTTGGATGTCCTATGTATTTATGTATATATAATATCTATATAAGTAAATATATCGTTGTCTAGTTACCATAACACAAGCTTTGCTTAATTTGGGACTAGGTCAATTTGTGTGGAATTGTCCCAGGTATTTATTTATCCAATCCAAAACTTATACAAGTTGTAAATTGTATTCGACTTTTGCGACGGGATCTACTTTATTTTGGGCCTGTGCCTCGCAGTTTCACCCACGTAAAATTTGATTTCATTGATAGATTTTTGTTTGAATTTGATTATCTTCATTATCATGTATTAGTCCAGCTATCGTTCTATCTCTGTGCAAAATTACATCCGATTCCGATAAGACGTTATGACGTGATTGGAAAACAAACCTCCCCACAGACTTTCCCATTTACAATTTTGTAGCATTTTCATTTTAATAGATTCTAACTAACTGAATTATAACTTATCCAAATTAGGAAAACGTGAAATAAGGTAAACATGTAAGTAATTACGTTTTCTACGAAATTCCATTAAAAGTGGAATTAGGTTTTCAGTTTTATCAGATAAGAAATAGTCAATGTTATGTCAGGAACTGCGTCATTTATAATTAGGTGACTTTACCTTTACTTATAATCCATGTACTAGTTTTTTTTTAATATTAATATCAATAGATATCTAAAGCCATATCAATAGTCGTGCTAGACAAGAGGCAATGGTTATTTTTCTTCGCGCTTTTCCAACGACAAGGGGGCTTCTCCTCAAAGGGGCAGGCAGCACAACATCATGATTTTGCCGAAAAAATATTTAGGTGCCAACTTGACAGATTGCGAGTCCAACACTATATCTCAAGATCGACTACACACGTGTGTTTGAATTTCATTCAAAACGTATGCAGGTAAGTTCGTAGTGTGATTAATCACTGTATTGAAGCTTTAGTAAAAATTCACTAACACAGTTTAGGTTCGAACTTGCTATCTTTACGTTGCAGGTGACTACTCAGAACCTATCAACCATTACGGTTACCTTGATTACTTCCGATTTATGCTCAACCGATCATCATGAAATTCACCTGATATGATAATTTGAGATACACATTATTCGACCTTTTGTCACAGAACAGAACGGGCCTACGTTGTTTTATTTTTTTTTTTTTTTTTTTTTTTTTTTATTAGAGTTTCCAACAAGAAATACACAAAACTTTCTTAACAGCTATGATATAAAACATTTTTTTGTGATTCCTCAATTATAGGAAACCACAGCATGCATGAAAACCTTAGAGCTAACACATAAATAAAAAAAAAAATGGTTAGTTCGTAACAGCTAACGAATTGTGAATTTTAAATTTTAACACACAAATCCTTTCTAAACTTATGAATACTGCCACAGAAAATATCGATTGAGCGCGACTTAGCAAGGCTGTTGAACTTTCTGAACATTCTGTTTAGAGGAGCATTATAACCAAGATTAGATTTTGATAACAGTGGTTGAAATAAGTTAAGTTTAGATGATCTCGGCAAATGAGAGGGAATGGTAAAATTCACCATCTGAAGCAAGTCGGGTGTATCCAGTGCTCCATTCACAAGTTTGTATAGAAAAAGGTGATCCAGCATTTGTCTACGATTCGAGAGTGAGGTTATTTCAAAATGAGTTAACCTCTCTTCATAGCTTAACAATGTCTTCCCCAGTTTACATCCGAAAACTAAGTGCCACATAAAACGCTTTTGAACTGCTTCTATTCTTTTGCTATAAATGTCGTAGTACGGGTTCCAGACGGTAGTGCAGTATTCTAGGCCACTGCGAACATGAGCATTGAATAGTGTTAATTTCGAGCTAGGTAAATTGAACTCTTTAGTATTGCGAATAATAAAGCTTAAATTTTTAAATGCCTTACTCACAATATTTTCTACGTGTATATTAAAACGCAGTCTGGAGTCCAGTGTCACTCCGAGGTCTCGTATACTAGTTACCTTTTCCAGAATTTTGGCATTAATACTATAATTGCTATTATCAATCTGACTGGTTTCTTTTTTACGTGAGAAGCGAATAACAAAACACTTGGAGACATTCAAGTTCATATCGTGCTTATCACACCAGGCTATCAATCGGTTGAGATCGTCTTGTAAAAGAACGGAATCATTATCGGACCTAATTGTTCGATAGAATTTAAGGTCATCCGCAAATAAAAAGTGTTTGGAGTGGGTGAAACACCTATTAATATCGTTAATAAAGATATTAAACAGTACCGGTCCCAGGATTGATCCTTGGGGAACGCCTGAGCACGCTACGAATGGGTCTGAAGTAAAACCGTTAACTACTACGCTCAATTCTCTGTTACATAAATATGACTCGAACCAATTAAGAAATTTACCGATTACTCCGTAGTAATTTAATTTGTGCACAAGTACTTTATGGCTTATCGTGTCAAAAGCTCGACTAAAATCTGTGTAAATAGTATCTACCGACAGCCGCTCGTCTACAGATTTTGACAAATCGTTAACAAAGGATACAAGGTTAGAGGCAGTTGACCTTCCCTGTATGAAACCATGTTGATGGACATTAAAGAGCGGTTTGAAATGCCAAGTCAGTGTAGAGCACACAAGCTTTTCCAGTACCTTAGAGAAGACGGAAAGAATAGTTATGGGTCTATAATTTTGTACATTATCTTTATTTCCGCTTTTGTGCAGGGGAATAATTTTACCTTTTTTCCAAATTGATGGAAACGTTCCTGTGCTTAAGGATTTATTATAGATTAAGAAAAGCGGATGTACAAGAGCGGAGGCGCATTTTACTACAAAAACAGACGGGATACCATCTGCCCCAGCTCCTTTTGTTGAATCAAGTCTCTTTAAAACATGAAGGATTTGTTTTTTGTTAAAGGATATGGAGGGTAAATAGTTGGTTACTGGGGAAGACAGGTCAGGTCCTGTAGGTGAATAAATGGATGATCTATATGCAGTGGAAAAATTGTTGGCAAACAGATTACATATATCAGCGCCCTTGGATGCTGTTTTATCGTTGAGAAACATTTGTGCGGGATAGTTACTATGATCTTTTTTTTTGTGTTTCATAAAAGACCAAAACAGTTTCGGGTTTGAGCGAAGGCTGTGCTCCAAGTGAGATATGTATTTTTTGTAGCAAAGAGCCTTTAAACGCTTACATCTCTTGTTAAGTAAGTCTAGAGATAGCTGATCACGGGGGTTGTTGAATTTACGTAGCTTCATTCGATATTTAAGTTTTTCGCGTAGAAGACTGATGAGATCGCGTGAGAACCAGATTGGGTATTTTTTGCATCGTGGCTTGGATTTTGGTACGTGTTCCCTTATTATATTATAAATAAAATTGTAAAACTCGGATATCATGTCATCCACCGATGAGCAGTTTTGAAACACATCTTCCCAAGAGATTTTATTGAGATCCTTTATTACGTTAGCGTAATCAGCTTTATGAAAACAGTACCTGCTACTTACATTATGCAGTAAACTTTTATTGCAATAGAAGGGTACTGAAAATTCTAAGGGGGGGTGAAAAGAATCAACTATGGAAAGTGGACTATTACTGACTAATATATCGTTTACTAATTTGTTGCTGAGTATTAAGTCCAATATCTTACTTTTAAAGTTTACAATGCTGTTATACTGCTTTAAATCATTGAGTGACATAAAATCAGCAATTATACGCTCGTAGCTGAATTTAAGTTCACCACCTGTGCTACATGGTAAAACATCATTGGACCAAGACATAGAACTCATATTGAAATCGCCTACAATCAAAGTGCTAGATATGTTATGAATGTCAAAATTTTTATTCGTATTTACGATAAACTCGTCTAGAATGTGGCTTTGTACCGGAGGAGGTAGATACACTGCACAAATGTGTATGTATTCCGTCTTATTTTGTCCGTCCGTGACATTCACGACTACCCACAAATCCTCACACTTAGATTCATGATCATGTAAGCGTTTCGACTGTAAGTGCTTAGAAATAGCGATTAGAACACCACCTCCGTTCTTTTTGTTATGGAAACCGCTACTTTCTCGATCCCTTCTATAAACCGTATATCGGCAATCAAACAACTCTGAATCGTAAACACTGCTGTTCAACCATGTCTCACTCAAAATAATAATATCATAGTCACAACAGACAATATTATTGAAAAAGTCTACAGTTTTGGTTCTTAGACCTCTGACATTTTGATAGTATACTTTAATGGAATTGAATTTAGTTTAGTTTAAGTACCAGAACATTATATCAAGTAAAATAAACTTAAAAAAATTAAGTAAGAGTGAGTAAAAAGTCCTTATTACGAATGTAGACATAATTGGAGTCTTCGTTTTTCCGCATAAAGATTTTGCCATCACGTACCCAGACGAACTTGTAGCTCAGTTCACGGGCCTTTATTCGCGCAGCGGCGTGGAGACCTTTATTCTCTAACGTGAGATGTTCCATTACAAAAATCGGCGTTTTTGGATCATGACCTATCCCCAGATGTGATGTATTCAGTTTCTCATTAGAATTTGCTTTGTTAAATTTGACAACCCCTGCCAAGAACGTATCCCGAAGACGACGACTGCTAAACTTAACAAGAACTGATCTTGGGCGTGAGCTTGTAGTGTCATTCTTGGCAATCCGAGAACAATATTGGAGATCAGTATCTGTTACAGGACATTTTATAATGTGACCCAATTGTTGAACGGTCTTAACTAAGTTTTCACTTTTATTCTCTGGCACGCATTGTATTTCCAAATTATTTTCACGCGAAGACTGCTCTATTAGTCGTAATCGCTCGGAGATACTGTTTGTAGAGGCTTTCAGTAGGTCATTGTCTTTCTGTAATTTAATAATGAAATCCTTCTGCAACTCACATTCTTGTTTAATTTGATCATACTCCTGATTAAAAAAGGTGAGAGATGAGTCTATGGTTGACAGTTTGTCTGCTAAATGTTGCACCTGCGTGCTCAAGGTTCTATTGAGCTCTTCTCGTATTATCTCACGAATGCTGTCTGCTGTCAAGTTTGAGCAGCTGCAGCAGGGCTTAGACCGCAATGTCACATTATCATACCTCAATTCTGGTTCAGGCGAGCTCGCGACTAGCGGGACTGATGAAGGACGTATAGGCGTGTTTGTGTTATCGCCTTGTTTAGGCTCCTTACAGCGACACGTAGGACAAATCCAACCCGCCTTCGATTCCGTAGAGAGCTTGTTAAATTCGAGCTTGCTCATATTAATGCAGCTGTAGTGATACTTATCTGGACATCGACTGCATTGCAAAAATGAGATACCTTTTAAGGCGCTAAGACACCCAGCACAAGAGCTGTTGTTGTTTTTGTGCATATTCATAATTGTATTCAAACGTCGAACCAAATTACAATTTACCCTCAGAAAACAAAATGCCAAATTGTTCGGTGTGTTTGCTCATGCGACGACTATCACAGGTCTCGAGAAAAAGAGCTTATGCGCCGTGTAAATGTGGGCACTTACGCGTTCTTGTCAAAGAGTATCTTGCTGCTTCCACAATCACAGTTTTTTAGAATATTTAAATTTAAGAATATAAAACACTGATTAAATTCTCGGTGTAGGACACTGATTCAACACTTTACTATTCACTTGACCCATACGAATTAGATCGGTAACAATACTATGACCAGAAAGCTCTTAAAACACTATATTTTGATTTTTTAACCTAACTGTCCAAATTTTTGTTGTTGCTCCGTGTTGCTACTTTTTTGTGTTATTTTATTATTTTGTGTTATTATTTTTTGTTCCCCCATACTTGGGTACTATTATTGCTGTAACGTAAAAATATTGTTATTGTATATGCCTAATGATTTGAAAAGAGTAACCATGGAGTTTCTTGCCGGTTCTTCTCCATGGAAGCGACCAACCCGAACCGTGCTCCTTTTTCAACGTTTCATAAGTAAAACGTTCACGGTTCGCAGGGCTCGTGCACACCTGGGCCTATGTGAAATAAAAATATTTTGATTTGATTTGATTTGAGAAAAAAATCGAACTGTGGGTTTTGCTAGCTAGCTTTGCCCAGCAAATTCGACCGCGCACAATTAAATTACATTGATAGTTTTTTACCAGACATACAAAAAAATCGATTTGTTCCTATGTTATCTGATAAAAATTTAGCTTTCTAATGGTGTTTTTTTTTAAATCGTAGTTTCAAGTAGTTTTTAGTCGAATCGTAACAAACTAACAAACATTTAAATCCCCCACCCGCTGTTTCAGTCACGCTAAATTCATATTCATGATTACTACCCTGATTTCTTGGTGAAAATTGCATGGTAATCCGTTAATTAAAAGTTATTCTAATAACAATTAAGCTGTGCATGGCAATAATCCGTTAAGTAAATTCTGACGGGCTAATGGGGCAGGGGGCTCTGTGTAAATATGTCATGATGCATGTATGTATTAGAGGCGTGGTGTGCTAACACTATAAACTACGGCGATGCAAGTAATATTTCTACGTGACAGCTGATTTATCTTATTTCGTATGTGCTTGACGGGACAACGGTGGATGTAATCCATTTTTGTTGTCTCTACTCACGGCTACGCTCGTGTCCTCAAAGTGCGCCAACAATTTCAATCTCACTTAACCGAGACTTGAGAGGAAATAAAAGTTAAGTTAGAAATATATGGAGCTCTTTTATGATTTTGAACGGAGCTTTTATGAATTCGTTTTAAAATATTCTCTGGATGATAATGAGAGCGTCATTTTGAAATTCAAATATTCTTTGTGAATGTGGAGAGGAATAATTATTAAAATTGACTATTAATATGTATTAAGAACCACATTCATTTCTCTCTGGATATGCACGATTACCAATGAGTTTTTATTTTATAAACTTAAGTACAGTGAAATGAAATTAAATTGCACGAGAAACGCCGATGGACTGGCCACCTGTCACGTTGGCACCTAAAATAATCTCCGGCGGAAAGTTTTTGTGTGGGAACTATTTACACGCCTCTACCCAGCCATCTTGTGGGAATAAATAAATATATTATGACAATCTTATTTATATTACAAATGCCAAAGTTTGTGAGGATGTTTATTGCCCAAGGGCACTAGGATTGGATGCTGAATTAAGACAAGAGATGCTTTATGCCAGTATAAAAAAACTATAAAAGAAATGTAATTTTACGCGGTTGAAACAGCGGACTTAGAGTAAATAAATATAATGACCAGATATACCTATGCAGCAGTTGCATGCAGTTCTGCCAACACGATGACAGGCAATATGTTCGGATAGGTACCGGTATAGATGTTATCGATTCTGCACGATGCCCGCTGGTGTGTGGATTACAGACCAATTTGTTGAATAAATAGCTTTTGCTCACTGCAACGAGGTAAATGTGAAATTATAGCAGCCGTTTGTATGCATTATTTCAAATACAAATATATACCTATGTAGATATCGTTTCTAAAATCAAACATTTTTATACAAGCAGCGCTGGAGGCGAGAAGAGAAAAAGACTTCGAGTTCGTGAGAAGGCGAGAAGACATACGAGATATATGAAAAATACCGTCCAGATACACACTACAATATGTTCAAATTCAAATGTATTTATTGCAGTTACGTTAGTTTGTCAATTACCCCAAATAGACTGTATGAAATTAGATGAATGTTGGCACACACCTGGATTAACATACATGACAATTTTATTGCAGAAAAGAAAACGTAAGCGTAATGACAGGAGCGTTTATAATATTAGGAAAAATTATCAAATTAAAACGAGTGATACTGCAAGGCACAACTTTAGAAACTTTATAATTTTCAATTGCGTGTGTACTATGAAAATGTAGTAATTTTAAACTTCACTACGACTTAAGAAATGTTTCAAAGCCGTTCCGTATCCGAAATAGACCGCGGTGTGTCAATGGGGTGCTTTTCCCTGTAACGAGAATAGACCGGGGCCCCTGAAATGGGGGGAATAATTAAGGCTGTGGGTTACTTTATGTAAGTATGTCACTTAAGCTTAATCGTGCTTGCAAATATGAACAATGTCTGTTATTATTGGATATTTCGTTAGTAACGGCTTGGATATGGATTAATGCTACTCGTGTAAGGCTTGACTTTCAGTTTTGTTTAACTAAAATATATAAGTAGAGGTAGTGTTTAATGCCGCTTACAATTTATGTTTTCCAACAGAGATACATGACTTACAGAAGGTGGTGGCTAAATGGCATTGCTAGTGTTGACCCTTTAGATTGGGCTTCCAATATGGAATGGCTATGTCGGTAGAAGGAAACCGTTTCCAAGCTACTAACATTACACATAACGCCACACAATACAAGGTTGAAAATGTGCGAGTAAAATCACTTTGGTATTTCATACTTACAATCATCCGCATAAAAATAAAAGTAATTATAAATAAAAAAATAAAACAAAATATAATAACCGCATAAAAAGCAAAATTAGTTTAGGAAGTGGTCGGTGTCAAATCCTTGTTCTTTAACTTCTTCTTCTACTTTGGTAAAAAGTGAGTTTAAAGGCCGATAAAATCTGCCTTGAGCCATTAAAGTTGAAAACAGGGCCCGATTAATACACATTAGCCATTTTCTCGACAGGCTCCTACATCTCCCCGGGAGCAAAGCCGCCGAGATTTAAGCCATTTTTATCCCGTAGGAAAAACCTGTACGTTTCATTTGTAATCCGGCCGCGCTTTAGACGGAAGTTGAAAAGTACGAGTAGGTAGTACTATGTAGCAGCACTTCCATTAAGATTTATCGTCTGAAAATATTAACTTTAGCTTAAAATTCACGTCGCGTGATGCCATGCACAGCTTAATTGTTATTAGAATAACTCTTAATGACTTTGCATTTTCTATGCTTTGCTTTGAAAAACTAAATATGTGGGTAAATAAAAAAAAAACATTTTTTTTTAAATGCGAAGGTATTCACGCAAATATTATGTTGGTTGTTAGCGTATTGTTTATTTGTTTCGGAATCTTAGTGCCTTTTTCACGCAATTTGGTACGGAGATTGATTATAAGCTAGATTAACCCATAGGATATGTTATACCCAGAAAAATATCTACTAAATATGCAAAGCTCTCAAATACTATGAAATTTACTATATTTTTTGTTTCACTGTAGGCACTGAATAGACCGCAATGAAGCTAGTAACTTACCAACATAAAATATGACCTCATCGCCTCGAGCTAGTGGCAATTGAAAAAAATTGTAACAGGAAACATATTTTTCATCAGCAGCCAGGGCGGGGGCGCGCGGGCGTGACGGCAACTGCCGGGAATATTGCAATCATGGACGCGGCCTCTCGCGCTCAAATTCACGTTTCACGAATAACTAACTAAAGAATAAAATGCAGCATGTATGTCAACCTCTTAACGCCCTACTAATATTACAAACCTGAAAGTTGAAGCCGTGGTGGCCGAGTGGTTCGAGTAGTTGGCAGCGACACAAAGATCGCAAGTTCGAATCCCGACGACTGTACCAATGAGTTTTTCTGAACTTATGTACAGTGACTAGTCACACCACGAGCTTTACGGTGTAGAAAAACATCGAGAGGAAACCTACATACGTCTGAGAATAAATATAAAGGCGTATGTATAGTCGTGCTTGAGTATCGGCTATTGACTCGCTATCTGACACGTTGGTACCTAAAGTGTATCTCTGGCGGAAAGTGTGTGTGTGGGTACTACCTATACACCTCTGCCTACCCCTTCGGGGACCCTTGTGGGGAGGCGTGAGGATATATACAATTACTTACTTTCACAGTCAAACAGAGCAATCGGTTTTGTGGACTGTGTTAAGGTTTCAATAACAAATAAAAAAACATTTATAATTATACACTGCATTGGTATACAAGCTCCGATGCTATCTAGGCTTAAAATGTTAGAGTAGTCGTTATTCAATAATAAAATTGTAGTATAAAAAGAATGATTGAAGAAAGATGATATGACGAAATAGATATGCAATGCGTATATGTGGGGAAAAGAGGTAGAGGGCGGCCACCACGGCTCTGAAAATCTATTTATTTCTGTAGGCATAACATAAATAACACGTTATTTGCATGCGAATAGCAGTCGGTCGGTTAACAGTCCTTTCATACCTATTGCAATTTGCATAGACTATGTATGCCTGCATAGTTATGGCAGTCAATCAAATAGGTCCCACGCGTGTTATTAGCCGTTATGTTTTATACCCGGGGGTTACTATTTTCCATTAACGATATTGCTACAACTTTTGTTCACACAACTCGAGGGAAATTCCTCGAATTATTGCAAACGGAATCAGCTCTCCTAATTTTGAAATTCCAAGCTTCCGTGTCACCCTGATGTCAATCTGTATCCTTGGAATGTTTGGGGGCTGAGGTGAAGTAACTTCCACATTTTGCCTGTAGATTTTAGCAGAAGTGTATTTTAACCACTCTGCTTCCGCGGATCTTCTTTTACATAAACACCTTATAGTTGTTGTGTAGGTCCACAACTTAAAAATATGCGGTTTGATATATTAAAAAAATTCTCAAGCGGTAATACGATTGGCTTGGTAGACCAGTGACTTAACCACCACCACGCCACCAGTTAAAACCAACTTTACGATTAGATACCTCAGTTGTACGTACTAAGGAGTTATTTTGGAAGAGAGAGACTTTGAGAGACGAAGAAAGGCTGGAAGGTATTTGCCACGGCTGAACCAAAAATTAGCTCTATTTAAAACGTCAATCCTTTCTAGAAGAGTCTCCAAATTTAGTCAAACATTTGGGGACCATACTAGAATTGAAGATAAAATAAGTGTACAAGATGATGACAGATACTTTGACACAAAACATTGAAATAAATCCGCCCATTTAGAGCTACCCACCCTCTGACAGACACGATAACACGACGTATCATTTATATGACAAGTTGATAAAGTTGGTGCTTACTTAAAGTACAGTAAATATTTTCACAGCAATTTCTTCGAGAAGAGTGAAAAATTAAAGTCAACAGAAGGTTTGTTTGCGTAAATATTTGAGCACAAGGCGGCGGTGTAATGTTAAAAACACACAGCTCCCCTGTTATTCTTCCGGCGACACATAAAATATTCACAAGGAAACCTATAGCCCAAAACATTATTTATATCAGCAAGATATGAAAATTCAGGATGGCTCGGATGGACGAACTGGGCATGAAATTTGGCTTACGGCCTTAGCTTATGGCAAGCACAGATATCATCATGCTGAGTCACTAACGGAGTAGGCAGAGAGAATAGAGCGTCAGATCTCTCTAGACTACAAACCTCAAAATCCATGCTTTATCAACATTTTTTAAGCTTGAGCATCTCGCTTGAATATGTTGAAGGGGTAGACAGATATGTAATTACATCCTCTTTACGCATGTTTCATATTTTAAGAGCCAAGGTGACGATGAGAGGACTGCTTCTCGAGCACAATTTATGCAGGTCGCAAGAGATATGCATATCCTCTAATGATGTTTTCTTTCACCGTAATCATGGTTTACACTGCACTTACGTTCAGAAAAAACTAAGTGGTACGATCAAGGTTCCTCCTTGCAATAATTGTGTTGCAAGTGACTATTTGAACAACTCGGCCATCATATAGCACAGGCACATGACACGTAACTACAGTCGTAATCGACATAGATACTAACCCGTATGGAATTAGGTAGGGGTAGGAAGAGGTGTCTAGGTAGTACCTACACACCCACTTACCGCCAGAGATATATTTAAGGCGCCAACAAAGGCGTGACAGATGGCGATGGATCGCTCGCCACCTGTCACGCCATGGAAATAAGTATTCATTGTAAATAAGTGTAA
The DNA here is from genome assembly GCA_945859725.1 of Drepana falcataria. NCBI lineage: Eukaryota > Metazoa > Arthropoda > Insecta > Lepidoptera > Drepanidae > Drepana > Drepana falcataria. The sequence goes on from OX243925.1 coordinate 3,555,674, forward strand.
CGCCCTAAATATTATAATCAAAACTTTATAGTTATAAGGTCTTCTTAAACCCAATTGTTGGCAAGTGCATGCCGTAGGGTAAATTCACCCACTTGTATAAAGGGTAAGTTCGCGGACTTGTAAGTTTAGATCTGTGATACCGAGTTGCAACCACAGTTGATAAGACGTTCCGTTGGGTAAACCGACGCCGGAGGTTTTAACGCCAGCTGGTCTAAACTGTATACAAAGGCAACTAGGTTGGAAATGTAATTGGAGTGAACGGGGGGAGAGTTGTCAGAAGTTTAGGCAATTGGCATTCTGCACTATGTTTGCAGTATTTAAGCCGTAGTTTACTTAGCATGGACCTGACGGCGGTCCACTCATTGATCTAATTTAATGGGTGCCATAACTAAAAGATGCTAAGTGAAAAACACAAACAAATTCAGCAATAATATCTCATTATTAGTGCAGCATCACTCAGCATTAAGAAAATTCACTGATATAATTGGTGGAACTTTTTTTTCATCCCACAGCTCTGGTGACCAGCCTTATGGTACGAATATACAGAACAAGTTATTTTCTTACAATTATAGTTCGTTGTCTGGAAAAGATAACTCAAATAATTAGAATTGAACAGTATGATTCACAGATCAATTTAGTATAAGAGGTTTTTTTTTAGTTTGTGTTAGTTTTCGGAATTTAATAGGATATGTATTTGTTTTGTTTTATAAATATTCAGAATATATATATTTATATTTGAATTATAGTGTATGGTCTCTATCTCTGTCTCTGTATTATATCACGCGCCTGCGAATAAAGACGAAATTTGGAAAGGGACTACTACAAGCTTACAATCTGCAGTAGCACATAGTACCTTTTGTTTTGGAGAGAATAACTCCCCGAGGACGTTAGCGGTGCCATAACACTGAGATGCGGTTAGCATAGTATATATGTTATATATTGTACTAGCTGTGCCCGCGACCTCGTCCGCATGAAATTTAACAAAAAAATTTTTACTGTTTCCAAAATAAAAGTAGTCTAAGTTATTCCTTTTAAAATCCCGTTAAAATCGGTCCAGCCGTTTCAGAGGTTACCTGGAACAAACACACAGATAGACTGACAGACAAAAATTTTAAAAAAGAATATTTTGGTGTATGGACCGTGTATACATCTATATGCATTTAATAAAAAGCGGTTATTTTTATATTACCAACAGACACTCTTTTATTTAGACAACAATTTTATTCATTGTATGTACGTATGATAAACTCGGGACGAAGTTAAGTTAAGAAGAACTTCCTGCTGCGGTTTTCCTTGGATATTACACAACATGGGATTCTCAAGAAGGGAGTGAATAAGTTTACGTTAGCATTGCAGCGCGTTTGCTGGTGTAATGCTGCAAGCTCCAACAAGCGGTGGTAATCGCTTATCATCCGGACATGCAGTTCTTCTGCTGGGACACGAATACCTTACTTGGTTACCTTAGTGGTACAAGAAAAAAGTGATAACCCTTGACCCTTTATACATTTGTACATACATATATTATCATCAGTCCCGTCAGTCCCAGTAAAGACCCGTCAGTCCGAGTCAGTTCGAGACTGATGATAATAAGGCTAGGGCGTTAGTCCAGACATACATTTCATTCACATAATAATTTGTATCGTAACGTATCTTCATCTATGCTAGGCTAGGAGTACTCGTGGCTATCGCTGACTGCTCAAGTGAACTGCTTTAGGTAGTTGATGCCTGGTATTGTAGGTTACCACTCATCCGATCCTATCTTATTATTATTATTACATATTACCTATCACATCATTGCAATACTGAAACGTTTCACTCTAGTAGCAGATAAGATATCCTTGTCCGTGAAATTGCACCGTTCGATCACAATTGTTTGCTTATGGCTAATGGCCTGATAAAAACGTTTTGTTATTTTTATATCACGATATCTCATTATTATAAGCCGTATTAGTCAGTGAAAACTGAGCTTTTTATGAGGCTGCCAGTGTTTTGGGTTCAATGTTAAGCGAGTGCCCTCTTTGAGGTATGCAGTTGGCTAGATTGAATTTTACACATAAGAGGAATGCTATTGCTGCTGCTGTGAGGTAAGTATTTGTGGTACTCAATACAAGCGCCACGCCTTCCTGTACGAAATAGATATTATTGTCTAGGAACTGAGTTTATTTGTTTGAATCTCAGGAATTACTGAGCCGATTTAAAAATATTTTTCTATTTGATATAAAGAAGAATATAGGCGGAACATTATTATGCTGCTATCAGATCAGATGCTAATGGAGCAGAACAGTAATTATTTGTAAGTTTGGTATATTTTAAGAAATGAAATCAGTTTTGTAGTTTTCCGAAAGCTCATGGTGTGACTAATCACTGTACTGAAATTCAGAAAAACTCATTGATATAATCGGGATTCAAACTTCTTTATGTTGCAGGTAAGTCGAACCACTCGTCCACCACGGCTCAGCTTCCCGAGTAATATTAGCTATATTTCATAATATTTATGTGAATTTAATCAAGTATTATATGAATCTAACACGCGCTACAGCTAATGAGAGGCTTCTTTGATAATCTTTATTGATGTGTGTGACATCCTGCAGGCTCGGCAGCACGCGAGCGATACCCCTAGTGTTGCAATCGTCTATAGGCCACGGTAACCGCTTACCATCAGGCGGACGGCATGCTTTTTTGCCACCCATGTTGTATAAAAAAAACATCCATCTCTGTTATATCCAATAGAAACTCATCATGCAGCAGCGGATGGTTGCGACTGGTAGTGCAGTCAATATTTGCAGTCCTAACGGTCGTCAGCTTCGTTCTCATCGTGAAGTTGTCGTGGCCTCGCAGGGTGCCGCCAGTAGCGCCCGGCCGCTACCCCCGCTGCGGGTACACCAACTGCAAGGTCCAGTGTAGGGAAGCACCCTATTTCAAACAGTATGAAGATGACATCGTGCAAACTGTTGCGGTAATTGACCTTAGCTTTGTGGCTTTTTTTGCAAAATACAGAGTGATAAACACGCACACTATTTGCCTGACGGTCTTGAATCCTACCTGTGTATAATGTTTCTTCACTAATCACCTCAGTAATGCGATAAATCATTTTACAGACAATTTTTTTTTTTTTATACAACAAGAGTGGCAAACAAGCATACGGCCCATCTGATGGGAAACGGTTACCACAGCCTATTTACGCTCACGATACCGAAGTATCACTTGCGTGTTGCCACTCTGTGTTCGGAGAGTTATAGTGTGTTGGCAGCATAATGGGTTTAATCCCTCTGCTTCCAGCACAATGTAACCATCCTCCCCCCTCCCCATGGAGCTCATTATTGGAAACCTTATTCACCGCGTAGGAACACAACACAAAAAATTTTGTTATTTGGCTACGGACTTCTATAAGATGGAGGTCCTGCCCCAGTCGGGCAGCTCCGAATTCGAACGGGAAACCCGTTATGCCCTACCTCTCTACCTACAAATACAGACCTCCCGGAGTTTAAACCTGTTGCTTTACTCTGCACGTGACTATTTAAACAACTGAGCTACCACGGTTTGGGAAAGAATGCTTAGTTACTTCTACCATACTTATCGACCATATTGGTTAGAATGGTTGGTCATGATAATGCTAGTATTAGCATGGCGCCATTAAATGAATTTCTTATTGATATTATTACAGCACCTTAAACTTGTAGGATACTGTCAAAATTAAAAATATTTATTTAAAAATATCGGACAGACACCAAAGCAATGAACCAGTTTTTATGCTCCACTCAAAATGTATTTTTTTAATATTTCAGGAAGCGTCAGACTCTTGCAGTAGAATGCGATTGTTATTGGAACTCCCAATGTTTATAAACGATACTATGCCTGCGCATTTCTTATCACGCCTGCGGTACTCTATCCGAGCGATGTGTATAATAGGAGGAAACTTAAAGAGGATTCCACCCAATGCGTTCATGAGCCAGTACGCTGGAAGCATAAGCACTTTGATGTTTCAAAGAGTAAGCATAGATTACTGGGTACCAGACAGCCTAGTTGGATTATCTAATTTGAAGGAACTTTATATAAAAAACTGCAAGTTTGAAAATATACCAACTGGTATTCTAAGAGCCATCGATGATACGTTAGAAACACTCACCATAAGAAATAGCAAGAACTGGAATCCAGTTGATTTTACTGGCACCTCAAATTTCTCTAGTATTCACACTGTAGACTTTTCATCGAATTTCTTTGGGGACATCTTAAATAGGGAAAGCTTTAAAGGACTTGCAACATGTAAAGTACTATATCTCAATTCTTGTCAAATAACGTATATTGGCATTGGTACGTTTGATCATTTGATGAACATTGAAGTGCTATTCCTGAACAATAATCTTCTCGTGAACATACCTCCTGGATTGTTCAACGTGCAAATGGCAATAACGTATCCCAAACCGAGGATCAACTTGCATGACAACCCTTGGTATTGTAGCTGCTCCATCAAAGATATCAAACTCTTTGTCGTCAATGATTTGTTAATGGTTGAGCCAATTTGCAACTCCCCAGTTGAGCACAAGGGTAAAACATTCAATGAACTTGAAAGATACTGCTATAATAATAATTCGCTAGCGAAAATTGATATTTCGAATAATTTAAATATTGAATATGTAACTTTTCAGCATGAGTACTTTCAGATGAACGAAGTTTGCAATGACATCCGGCCTTTACCCAATATATCGTTAAGAGTACTTTCACCAGAGTTCAATAGTAATTGTGCATCGAGCAGCGCTACTAATGTAAATCTTCTGCGTTCCTTTGTTTCACAGAGCTTTGATCACATGCCAGAGACCCGTTGGCTAAGAGTTAAATATTATCTTAAAACGGAAACATATTCAATGGTTCAATTGGATACTCCAGCGATAAGTGGACATGGGCTATTATGGTACCAGTCCTCCTGTCCAAACGAAGTGTTCTGTATTAATACGTTACCTAGATTCCTTAGAGTATATAATGACGACTTGTCTACCAATTATACTTTTTGCCCTGTCGTAATAGATTCCGGTACGGTAGAAATAGACCAGTGCATTGTATATAATTTCTTTACAGAAAAAACAAATGGTTCCACATTGATCCGCTATCAGTTACTTGTGTATCTCACAATTGGACTTATTTGTTTGATACTTGGTGCATTTTTCCTTTATGCATTAGTTCTTAAACATCCTACTCTTTTGAGAGGTAGTAAGAGAATTTTATTCGTTAAACATAAAGCTGCTGAAGCTTTGGTGCTACCGCCTAAAGTTCCTCTCAGGAATGACTTGAGCTATGACGATACGGCCTGGTACAGCGACAATAAGATTTTCGTAATGCCATCAACAAGCAAATACTCCACACTTAATCAATTTAGTAGAAATAAATCCATAAGGAGCAATAAAAGTAACGCACCCAGTTACATATCGGCCCTTCAACCAACCGAAGACCAACTAGCTGAATGGCGTGGACGGCATCCCTTCGATAGTGACATCACATTCCCTTCGATGACGTCCGATTTTTCAATGGTTTCGTGGTTATATTCCGAGGATTCGCTGGTCTATTCAACCGAAATGGACAACGAGAAAACTTATGAAAGCTTGAAATAATTCATATGAAATTATGTCTTACTTCTTTTTCGCAGGAAACGTAACATTTGTCATGCTAAATTAAACATTAGTCGTGGAGTGTGTTTAACATTTTAAATCCATTAAGAGTATGTACATTTGTTTTGGCGATGCGCGAAGATGAGTGTCTGAAAACAGTCGGCGTCCTAGCTCGATCAATCCATACAGCTGTTTCCGACGTCGTGCGCCAGCGCAAGCAACATGCTTTGTCTTTCGCTATTGGACGTTTTCTATCTATTTCTATTTGTATTTAAAAACGACTGTAGGCTTGGTAATTAACTGAGTGGTTTACAATGATACATTGACACTGAATAATCGGCGCACATAAATCGAGATCGTGTAAAATGCTTTTACTAATGAACCGGTCTTTAATTAATTAACATACCAAAGTGTTTGTTGGGATTTAATATAAAATTTGTTTGTAAAACTACTTCCTCCCTTATTTTTAATGTAGAATTTTAGCTATTTTCGAATAGCTCAATAACTTGTTATAGAACTCTTAAATTCTTTAAATGTAAAATACTGGAAGAAAACACTTGAAGATCTATTTGAATTCCCAAAAAACTGTTGTTGGAACATAGAAAGAAGTATTAAAATAATCGACAGAAAGTGAAACTATTCTTAATGTTTTGTTTTATAAGCAAACTGTTTTTTTGTTTGTATTTCGATATTGATATAGTTTTAAAATACTGACAAATAAAAGTTGGTGTGTTTTATTATACCTCGACGCCTCTGCCTACGCTTTCACCACCTTTACCAGTATGTGTGAACTGTATGTGTGTAAAAATGGATATTAATAATAAAGTGGTATTTTATTTGATTTCTATACCACGATAAGCCTTCAAAAATTGAATTTGGATCTTTAAAACGTATCGTTCCAGATAATAAATACATTAAATATGCATGGTATGTATATGTTTATTAAAATTACGATTTGGTTTTTAAATTAAATCGATTTAAACTGGAGTTTTTTTTTTCGATGGAGATCTGTGAATGTATGAAACTATTATAAGTCTGCTTTTGAATAAAGCATTGCAAGTTAATTGTTGATCTTCCAAAGGTCAATAATTAAGTGACCTGTTGACCCTTTCAAACTCTAGGTATGTACTACTATTTATCTCGCGCCGACGGTTTAGAAAAAACGGTGCGTTCGCTGCATGGATATTCTACTATTACTAAACCAATTTGCTAATGAATTTTCTCTGCATAAACCTGTTATAAATATCTAAAAATAAATCAAATGTTGAATAAAATAGTGTCAATATTACCAACTATTTAGAAACCAGCTACAATGGTATTGGCAGCCCGTTCTTCCGCTTGAACAATGCACTTGGCAGTGAGTAGTCTAGATCATTTAGCGAGCATCAATCATTGTGAGAAATGGCTTTAGTTACAAAATACACACACACATGATGACTTTTAACTAGTTACCGCACTTTTATTAAATAATAATCATTGATGTTATCATTTTTATTATCAGGCAAAATGTGGGCCAACGGCAATTCTTCTGCCTATCTTGGAGACGTACGTGCGATGCAGTTCCAAAAAAGTTTCCGTTGACGCTCAGGCTGTGCGATGAACTTCATTGAGGTCTTCCCAATATAATACATGAAGTTTTTCAAGTGTCCACAGGCGGCGGTAACCGCTTACCTTCGTTCGTAACTCGTAATGATAATAAATATGTTTACACATTTATGTTAGTCTATGGTTTACGGCTACTACAAATGTATACTCAAGCGTTTACCAAAAAACTGAAATATTTTCGTAAAGGTGTGAACATACAATGTATATTGATATTAATTTACATTCTTGTACACTTACGTCGACTTATCACGATAATCTGAATTTAAATTAATTCACAATTAGTTTAAAGAGTGCGTGTGTTACGTTAGTAATATTTTATTACTTAACTTTTTACAATGTATTTTTCTGTTTATTGTATCAGTCGCCTTTATAAATTACTATTCTAAGGCAATTAAGGTCACTTAAATAAATATAAAGTATGCTAAATGTACGAGTAGCTTTAATTAACCATGAAAACACTGATGTGACGTTGTTAAGAACACTTTTCCCGTCGTTGAGCGACCAAAGATAGATAGAGTGCAAATTCCTTGTACATCTGTGTCAAAGACACATTTGTTTACAGATCTAAAAGGCTTGTCTGAAAGGTTTATCTCGTTATACCTTCACATCTTCAAATAGGTCCAAAAGAGATTGGCAGAGTCGTAGCAACGCCTCTTTGTCGCCGGAAATGTTATTAGGTGTCAACATGACTTATGGCGAATGCCATAAGTCATGTTGACGTTTCCCAAATACGATTATAGATACATCTTTGAATATATTCCTAAATGTATGTTTCCTCTCCATGTTTACCTTGATCGTAAAGCTCGTGGTACGATAAATCACGGTACTTAAGATCAGAAAGATTTACTGCTAACAATTGGGCTTAGAACTAGCAATCTTTTCCTTTCAGGTGACTTGTTGGAACACTCAGCCACTTGGGTTCTTTAAACTTGAAATTAAGTTTATAGATCATAATTTTAAATAAGTGAAGTAAATTAATTTCGACAGTTCCTGAAAACAATGTGAACTGCGTGATCGATCCACAACATGACCTAGGTCTGATCTATTCTGAGGGCAACTGAGCTATTAATCTCTGTAAACATTATTATAATTGTTAGTATGAGCTGACTATTAATAAATTGTGTGTTTGAGCTATTAATTGCAGAACACCTGTACCGGTGATTAGGTTGCGAGATGAAGCATTAATTGTAGCCGGCTTGTACGCCTGCGCATGCCAAACTGCCGACGACGTTGGTCGCAAATAATATCATGATAATCTTTGATAAGGAAATAACCTATATGATTAAGACGTTAGAAAGTGTTTTTATACATAAGGATATATAATTATGTTTATATGTGGTAATCGTAGATGATTGTCATGACTAATTTATATAATACCCAATTAATGCTTCCTGTGTCCCGTGTTGAATAAAAATCATTTAGGTATCACGATTGTTCTAGAAATACAAGGACTTAATCTACTACTGCACAGTTTATAGTCAAGAGTACTTGAACGATGGATAGCCTGGAATGAACTGGCTACCGGAGGCAAACCTACATAACTCACATTCGAGATTTTTTGTAGATTCGAGAAGTCGCAAGCAACATAAAGATAGCGAGTTCGAATCCCGACTGTACTAATGAGTTCAGAAGAACTCATTCGTGGGATTCGAACAAGTAGGTACAGTAGTATGTTACATCACGAGCTTGAATGTGAAGGATACGTCGAGAGCAACGCTTTCTATTGATGTTCGTTATGCACGGTGCATCCGTTTGGAAAGAAATTCTCAAAAGTGTTGTGCTTGAGACACAGCGATGGACTTGTCACGTTGGTATAGCATATATTTGAGGCGTAATGACAAAGTTGTATTAAACCTCGGCCTATCTCTTAGGGGTTCCTTTTGGGAAGGCGTTATGATTAATTGTATTGTAACATGTTAGTAACAATGTTATCATAGTACATGATATTATTAGAATGTTTAGCCGTGGTAGCCAAGCGGTTCGAGTACTTCCCCGCGACTCAAATATCGCTAGTTCGAATCCCGACTATAACAATGAGTTTTTCTGAACTTAAGTACAGTCACACCACGAGCTTTACGGTGAAGGAAAACATCGAGAGGAAACCTGCATACGTCTGAGAAGCCATTCAAGGGCGTATGTATGGTCGTGTTTAGTAACGGCGATGGACTCGCCATCTGTCACGTTGGTACCTAAATATATCTCTGGCGGAAATTGGTTCCGTAGGTACTACCTATACACCTCTGCCTACCCCTTCGGGGATCCTTGTGGGAAAGCGTGAGGATATAATAATAATAATATTATTATTATCAACGTAACTCGTAATCATTCGATTTAGTTATCCATTTATTGCGTAGACAGATATTTAAAAGAATGCAGATGTTCAGTTGTCGTGACGGATGTCCCTCAAATAATATTACGAGTCTTAACGAGCGCGTGAAATAAGGTTCTCATATTTCTGAAGAAAAGTCATACAACTCGAAACTTTTCTGGCAGCTCCTTCATTTTGTATTACTATTGTTTGCAAGTCATTATTTATTTAAAGATTAAACCAACAGCCATTTGTTATTATAAATACCTATATTTTTTGGGTCTATTTTATTTTTAACTTGTTCCTTTCTGCTCAAGTTGAAAACTGCAAAATATTATCCATTTTTGAAGTACGTAAATTTTTTTTTACTCAGCTTTTCGCCTCATACACTGTAAATGTCAAGGTTGTCCATAAAATTACCGGTAACCCGCATGTGGTATTCTGATATTGCTGAGGCGATACATCATTGGGTGGGATTTACCTCCTGTGTAGTATAAAACAGTATGAAATTATAAGTGTATGTGTAACTTTGAACTCATCTCGCATTAGACGGCCGTCTGGTCTAGTGGCTAGAGCACCTGGCTGCAAAACTTCAGGTCGTGGGTTCAATTCCCGCTGAAGGCAGATATTTGTGTGATGGACACGAGTATTTTTACCTTAGTCCTGGATGTCCTATGTATTTATGTATATATCTATCTTTAAAAGTATATAAAAAAAACGTTGACGAGTTACCATAATACAAGCTTTGCTTAATATGTGGCTATGTCAATTTGTGAGGAATTGCATTTATTTAAAAATGGAAAGGTATTTATTTATTATGAGAATGGAGGGGTCCTTATGAATAGTTTATCTATTAAATGGATTCTTTTTTGTTCATACCACTTGGATGGCAAGCAAGCATGCGGCCCGCCTGGTGGTCAGCAGATCGAGAACAAGTTATATAAACCAAGTGGAGGAGAAAACCGCCGTCCGGTCGTACAAAGAGATCAACCTCCTTGAATGACCCGACGACTCTGGACTGAGAAAAATGCAGGGAGTTAATCAGTGTCACCGACAAGATTTATACTCTTAATTTAAGAGGTTTAAAGAACAGCATTCATTCAACCGGGGAGCATGTATGAAGTAATATAATATAATAATATATCCTCACGCCTTCCCACAAGGGTCCCCGAAGGGGTAGGTATTGGTAATACCCACACACCCACTTTCTGCCAGAGGTAAATTAGGTGCCAACGTGACAGATGGCGAGTCCATCGCCGTTACTCAAGCACGACTATGTATAGTCGCCCTTGAATTGCTTCTCAGACGTATGCAGGTTTCCTCTCGATGTTTTCCTTCACCGTAAAACTCATAGTGTGACTAATCACTGTACTTAAGTTCAGAAAAACTCATTAGTACAGTCGGGATTCGAACTTGCGATCTTTGTGTCGCAGGCAACTGCTCGAACCTCTCGGCCACCACGGCTTATTTTTGTTTTATTATAAAAGACTACATTATATTAATAAGAGTATGAAGTCTAAATTAAACAATTAATTCTCGTCAAATAACACTAATTCGATACACCTGTTTACTAAATACTTATTGCATTGTTCCGATTGTGTGTTTTACTATTGTTTGCCGTGTACAAGTTATAAATGGCACCGTTCCAGGAATGGGCAATATTTGAGTTAATGGGTAATTATAATTAATGAATTGAATATAAACATTTGGCGGTATGTTCGTTGTAAATAATGTATTGACCTTAACGCTAATGGTTAAAAGCGTAAAGCGTGTTGTGGAGCGAGTGACTCGCGGGTTGAAACGAGAGCCTAGGCAGCCGAGCCAACCTGGGTGGTATCGTAGCGCGGGTGCGATTAGTCGCTCACTCTATTCAGATAAAAGGGCTTGTGTTCCTCTTACTCTGGTTCACCATAGCGTACTCAATTATACAGTTCCTTTGAAAAATTTCTCAGTAGTGTAGAAATGGTGAGGAGATTTTAATACCACAAAGTATTGCCTATAATTTGCTTTAATTGAATTCAGTGAATTGTGATTTTATGTAATTTTGAAATCAAGTTTACTAATGTTTTTGGTGAAATTTTCAGGAGGAACTCGGCCAGGAACAGCTTAACAGTAAGTATTAAATTTTCTTATGAATTCATATTTAAAGTTGGTAGGTTTTTGAGATCATCAGAGTAGATACTGAAACAGAACCTAACAGTTATATTTGTTAAATTCACAGTTCTGAAGAAAGCCTTCGAAGCTTTTGATCACGAGAAGAAGGGATGCATAGGCACAGTGATGGTCGGCACAATCCTTGGCATGTTGGGTCACCAGGTCACAGATGAGACACTTAAAGAAATCATCTTGGAAGTTGACGAAGATGGTGAGATATCCAGCCTGTTAACGTTTTATATGATTAAATTAGATACGTTTTAGATTACAAGCTTGTGATGTAGGGTTTTTGGATTTCTTAAAAGTTAACTTTTTTTTACACCCACGTTAGTGAAATATATTCCGGGAATTTTGTATCATACGTATTTCATACGAAGTTTCTATAAGTCCTGGAGCATTTACATAGAGAGTGAAGTATGTTTCGTGAAATTAGTAAAGTATTTTTGCACCTAATACGACACGTAGTTACAGTGTACTTTATGAGAGCATTTTTGAGAAAGGCTGGTTATTTATTTTATTATAAATTATACAAATGTTGTAAAAAGCATTGATTGAAAACCAGCAAATTACGGGAGTGATAACGCCTAAAGTATTGGACAATTTTGCAAGACGGTAATTATTTATAATAATTTGATGATTTGACGCTAAAGAATATGGATGAAATTAACATTTTATTAAGAAGAAAAACATCAGGAAATATCTAAAGGTAGAGAGAAGAAATATCTAATACATTGAAATGTAATAATTTCAAGTTTTTATACAAAGCAAACCTTTTCATCGTTTTCAATATTCGAGCAACGTATTCTGGAGCTTTCAATAGATGGTTGTATTCGTTAGTTGAACATTCTTTGTATTCCTCACGTGACTAGAATATATGAAATGAAGTTATTCATATTGCCACATTTATCAATGATACCAAATGCCTACGAATAGAGCTTTATTTTATCATGTATTATTACACATATTACACTATTACACATAAATAATTTCTCTTCATTCAAAAATATATTTGTAATTTGAATGTTCATTACACTAATATAGTAAAGAGGAAAGGTCCGATGGTTTGTAATGACTCAAGAACTACTTAGCCGATTTTTAATAGTCTTTCAACTATGGGAAGTAGCATCATCCGGGAGTAGCTTATGCTAATAGTTAGAAATAATTATATTTGCTTTAAATGCATAAGTGAAATAACACAAATCAGTGGATCAAACTGTACATTTAGAGCTGTGCTCGTGTCGGTAACTCTGATGCAACTTGTTCCACTTGTCTCTGTTTAGGACAATCTCTTCCCTTCCCTCCCTCCCTTTGGCGTGACTTGGTGGTCGAGTAGCTGAATAAGTAGACTGCAAAGTCAAGAACGCAGGTCGCAGGCTGCATGTAGCAATGTTTTTACAGAACTCAAACTATTTATCACACTTCATACGCCTGAGAAGAAATAAAAAGTTGTATGAAAGTGTCGGTACGGCGTCAAGCTCTTTTGGTCTTCCCAATTATGTCTCAAGCGAAAAAGCGATTGTTGTTACAAAATTCTGCTCACCACTTCTGAGAACAGTGGGGAGGCGCAATTATTGTGGACATATCTTATTACAAGTCCAATCAAGAAGTAACAACTGTCAACTATCTTCGCCATAAAATTCCTCGGATACTATATTAATGTTTCAACCCTGTGTTTCAGGTTCCGGTGAACTAGAGTTCGAAGAATTTGTGACCCTAGCCTCCAGGTTTATGGTTGAAGAAGATGCTGAGGCTATGCAACAAGAACTCAAAGAGGCATTCCGGTTATATGACAAAGAAGGTAACCGAGAATTTAAATAAGAGGTGTAATTAAGTATAAGATTGCTTCTAAATTCAAAGTTTCGATTAGTACTTATTGAAACTATTTAGCGGGCGGTATATTGTCAATTTGCCAGTTTATGGATTATCCTGAGCTCTTAGGGTTTCTTATTTTAAACTATACAACAATAATGCAGATAGATTTTGTAGTTACTAACAAGAAATACGCCGAATACCTCACTATCTCCTCAAAGATGCTCGCGAATTTCGAATTCACTTCTTCCCATTCTTAACTGTCCGATTAAATTGACGTAGGTACTGAGTTGGTATTCGTTTTTGCTTTTCGAAACACATTCGCATTTTACATCTGTTTTTCGATCCCTCTTCACCCATCTTTATATGACCCCGTACATACCTTAGTCCCCACATAGTCTTTAAAATCACATACTTATTAAAACCTTATATTCTTCTCTTCTTCTCGGAATACATACATATAATTTTAATACATAGTATATTTATTTGTAGAACCCTTGTAGCTGAGTGATTCGAGTAGTTGCCTGCAACACAAATATTGCAAGTTCGAATCCCGACTGTACCAATGTGTTTTTCTGAACTTAAGTACAGTGATTAGTCACACAACGATCTTTACGGTGAAGGGAAACATTGAGGGCAAACCTGCATACCTTTGAGAAGAAATTCAAAAGCTTATGTACACCCCTGCTTACCCCTTGTGGAATCCCTGTGGGAATTTACTAATGCCCATACACCATTTGTGTCACCGAAGATTGTTTTATACAATAATTGATGTATGTGAAAGCTGCTTCTTCATTCCCCTAACACGTTCGTTCCATTTCATTACGATTTTGGTAACTTGATGGCCCAAACATTTTCTTGAGACTGTCCTTGCTCATACATTTAAAGTGGGATCAAGTTTATATTCCCTCGGAGACGAGACAAGCTATTGGATAACTCCTGAATTATATATTCAACATGTCCCAAATCATTTTAACCTACGTGCTTGTGAAAGAATTTGATGGAATTGCTGCATATATAACGAAATTCTAGCTATATACTTATAACTAAAGTAGCATTTTGAAATGTATTATAGATATAAATTACGTGTCACGTTGTTTGTCCGCGATGGGCTCCTAAACTAATAAACCGATTTCAATCAAATTTGCCCACCGTGTGTAGTTTGATCCAACTTAAAATATAGGATAGCTTACATCCCAATTAGACTCGATAGGTGGCGCTGCGATCGTGTTTCAGGAAATTTTACTTTTTTTACCCGGGCGAAGCTGGGCGGGACATCTAGTGTATTATAGAAGTAACTGTGTCCTACGACTTTACCCGTGTAAATATGATTTATTAGGTTGATTTCCTATCTGAATTAAAGTATTTCCCAATTGTTAATCCAGCCAATAAGCTGTTTAATGCCAAATGTCATCCAAATCCATTCTGACGTGATTGAGTAACAAACATACTCACAATCTTTCGCATATATACTAGCTGTGGCCCACGGTTTCACCCGCTCCAAAACCGATTTCATTAGTAGGTATAAGTTAATCTAGATTTATTTTGGGAACAATACATATCGTTTGTGTTAATCCAGCTAATAATCAATCTCATTCAATTCTGAAATCGTGCCAAATCGCTAAATTTCATTCAAATCCGTTCAGCCACATCCAGCCAGATTGAATAACAAACATCCATACATAACTCACAAACAAACAAAGATTAGTAAGGTTATTTCGACGTTTTATAAGTGCCCACTTGGGCTTATGCGAAATAAAAATATTTTGATTTTTGATTTTGATTTATATATTTTATAGGTAATATCACGAAGCTAATTTTGAACTATCCCGTAATTGTTGATAAATATCGGCATCACTTTTCTCTGTATCAATGGATAAATAATTGTGTGTAGGTCAAAGTAAAAAACTCGAACCGACTGACACTATAAAATACTTAGGCATTACACTTGATAAGCACCTTACTTTTAAACCACACATTGATCAGCTTACAAATAGAGTCCGGAAACTAATATATATTTTTAAAATACTGAGAAACATTGCGAGACCACAATTAATTGAAAATACATATCTTGCACTTTGTCAAGCCATTCTCCTGTACTGCATCCCATGCTGGGAAGATGCAGCTAAAACATTTATGAAACCTTTAGAACTCGCACAACGTGCCATCCTTAAAGTTGCCACAAAACGGTCAATTCTATTTCCAACCCAAATGCTTTACCAACTCTGTAAAGTCTTAACTGTCAGGCAATTATTCATATTACACACTATCATCCTTTAACATCGCCTCGCTAGAATATTTAGCTCCATCATCATTAATCAGTCATCATGTCGTTCGTTCAATCACATCAGTCGTCCCATTACCCATTAATTAACACATTTATACTATTTAATTTATACTGCACTTTATAATAATAATAATATAATAATCGTTTTGCAGTAAACACGGAAGTGCTTTTATCGTAGACGTTTTTTTATAAATTACAAATGGACACAGAGAACTGATTGTAAATTATATCAGTCAACAAATTAATCAGTAAAATTTAAAACAAATTTCATATTTAAAGTAGCTATAACAAAACAGTAATATAGAATGCAGATTTTTCCGACAATTTATTTTTTATTAAATCCGCTAGGATTAAAATCATAAGTTAAAGTTAATCCCGGGAGTTGTACTTTTTGTGTAACGTCGAATAGCTCTTGAATTTATCATGGTAAAACGAATTAATTTATTCCGCGAAATGCCAAATGGCGATAAACATAAATTTAAACATTGTTTTCTCGGCGAAAACCAAATAAGGTGAGTGGAAATTTATACCATAATCTGCATAACATCAAGGTTTCGATTTCGATAACTGAGGTTTTAAATTCTAACAATTCTAACTATATAAGTTCTCTCATATGAACCACGTACGGTGAAAACGAAAATAAAGTAGTAGGCGCTTATTATGCGATTTACGGACTCATGTCGATAAAAATACAATTACTTACATACATGTCATGACGCCGAGTATCTCACGGGGTATGAGATGATATAGAGAGACTAAAGCACGAGTTCTCTCTAGACTTAGAGATCTCTTTTGCTTCATCTACATTCATCAGTCCCTTCACACATGATTGATAGTTACAATACAATTAGCTGTTTTAACACGGCGTTTGGTATTCTAGGCGATCTAGGTTATATGATAACCCATCTCTTCTCTTCTCTTGAAGAGATTCGCAAATCAACTGGCGTGAATGAGGGCGTGATTGTAAAGATGAAGAAAGGCATGTTACGTTGGTTTCGACACATAGAAAGGATGAGTGAAGAAAGATTGACGAAACAGATATACAAAGCAAAAGTGTGTGCAAGAAGAGGCAGAGGAAGGCCACGTTCCAACTACCTGGATCAAATAGATCGGACTCTCAAGGACGGGAACGTTAAGAGTACTCGAAACCGACGAGCATGTATGAAGAGACTGATGAATGTAGACGAAGCGAAAGAGGTATGTAAGTCTAGAGAGAACTGGCGCTCTATACTCTCTGCCTACCCCGTTAGGGACTTGGCGTGATGATATGTATGTATGTATGTATGATAACCCATAATCATATCTCTTACTATCAGCGTTGTCTAACATCCGTATACATTAAATACAACAAAAACTCCATTCGCTGTGGCTTCACAATTCCAGAACACTCCCCTGAACATCTCGGAGAGCATTAGGATCCTTGGGGTCGATATTTCTAGCGACGTTCAGTTCCGTGGTCATTTAGAGGACAAGGCTAAGCTGGCGTCCAGGAAGCTCGGTGTGCTCAACAGAGCTAAGCAGTACTTCACATCGCAACAAAGGCTGCAACTTTATAAGTCGCAAGTTCGGCCACATATGGAGTACTGCTGCCACCTGTGGGCTGGAGCCCCTGGATACCAGCTAGGGCCTTTTGACGCGGTTCAGAAACGCGCCGCTAGAATTGTCGATGATCCCATGCTCACAAGCGGCTTGGAATCACTAAGTCTGAGGAGAGACTTTGCCTCTCTGTGTGTGTTCTACCGCTTGTATAACGGAGAGTGTTCTGCAGAATTGTTCGACATGATGCCCGCCCACTTCCACCTGCTACCACCGCACCGCTTGCCATCGACGGGGAATTCATCCCCATACCTTGAAACCACAAAGGTCTCGCACTGTGCGCTTCCAAAGGAGTTTTCTTCCGCGAACGCTCAAGCTGTGGAATGAGCTCCCCGTTGAGGTTTTCCCAGGAGAGTACAGCATGGAGTTCTTCAAGAAGGATGTGAAAAGATTCCTGCAGGGTCGGGAACGCGCGAGTGATACCCCTGGTGTTGCAAGCGTCCATAGGCGGCGGTAACCGCTTACCATCAGGCAGACCGTATGCTTGTTTGCCACCCTTGTGGTATAAAAAAAAATACATAGTACTTATACAAGCCTTACGTAATTCAAATCCTTGCCCTCATCCCCGCTAAGGTTTTCCCTATAGAGGCCATCATAAATTACGAGCTTTTACAATTTTTGGCTTCTCTTCTAGAGCCTTTTGCAGTGCTGAAAATGTACTAAGGAGACTTTTTGGTGCTATTCTATTCAAGCAGGACCTTACATACTTTCAGAAATTCAAAGGCGTATCCTTTGAATTTCTCCTCAATCGTAGACAGGTTTCCTGTCGATGTTTTCCTTCACCGTAAAGCTCGTGGTGTTACGAATCACTGTACTTGGGTACACCAACATCCAGAAAAAAACACTGTACAGTCGGCATTCGAATTCGACTAATAACTGTACTGAAGTTCAGAAAAACTCATTGGTACAGTCGGAACTCGAACTTGCGATCTTTGTGTTGCAGACAACTATTCCAACCACTCGGCCACCACGGCTACGTAATAATGTGCTTAATATGGAACTCGATTCGTCGACATTTCCTATTAACGCTACCCCGTCTAATCGATCATGTGATTGAATTCCAGGCAACGGCTACATCACGACGCAGGTGCTCAGGGAGATCTTGAGGGAGCTAGACGATAAGATCAGCGCCGAGGAGCTTGACATGATGATTGAAGAGATTGATTCCGATGGCTCCGGGACGGTTGACTTTGACGGTGAGTGAACATTAAGTGTTAGTAAATTAACTTCCCAAGATTTGAGCGATATTATATAGGATGTATTAGAAAATATATATTAAAAACACAATAAAGGACGCAGATATAAATTATAAAAATATTTTTTTATCGTATTTGTATACCATATTTTCGCGTGAAAATCGACTGTAACAATAAAGTTATTCATGTAGTAAATTGTACGTCATGTATGTAAAGTATCTCGTTTTTATATTTCTTTTCTTATTTATAGTTTCTGTAAAAGAAGTCTTAAACCTAGTATAAATGTTTTGCATAGAATAACAGCATTGCCAAGCTGGATAGCAATGCTGATTCTCTGAGCGAGATTCCAGCCCGAATATTCTCTTTGGAAAATACAATTTCACACATATCAAGTTTGTAGCCCTTACGAAGTCTACAGTAAATTTTATGTTTTCATGTCTTCTCACATAGCCAACCCCCCACGCAAAGATTTATCAACACCCTCTTTGTGAATGTAAAAAATTGTGAATCTAAACCATCTTCGGATCCACCTAAATACACACAGAATATTTCATTAAAATCGGTCCAGCCGTTTACGATTCCATAAAGGACAAAATCAAATTCAAAATCTTTTTATTTCACATAGGCCCAGGTGGGCACTTATAAAACGTCGAAAAAGAAGCACATAGAGAGAAGGACATACAGACAATTAATTGTTATATATTAGATTCTCCTGCTTACTAAAAGTAGTATTTCTTGTGTCATCGGCATAATTTGGTAATAAACAAAACATAGAAAGGATGAGTGAAGAAAGATTGACGAAACAGATATACAAAGCAAAAGTGTGTGCAAGAAGAGGCAGAGGAAGGCCACGTTCCAACTACCTGGATCAAATAGATCGGACTCTCAAGGACGGGAACGTTAAGAGTACTCGAAACCGACGAGCATGTATGAAGAGACTGATGAATGTGGACGAAGCGAAAGAGGTATGTAGGTCTAGAGAGAACTGGCGCTCTATACTCTCTGCCTACCCCGTTAGGGACTCGGCGTGATGATATGTATGTATGTATGTATGTAACAAAATAATGGTCGGCAGTGACTGGTGATCTTGGTGCTGCAAACGTTTAAAGGTGGCAGTAACCAGTTTACCATCGAGGTATATTCTTTGCCACGTAAGTTATATTAAAGAATGCATTTTTACTTTGCAGAGTTCATGGAGGTTATGACCGGAGGCGATGACTAGGGCAACATGCCGTCTTCTCGCCATGCTTTAAGAGCTTGCCAGACTTAGCTCAAGTGCCAAATGCATTACTTCATAAGTTATTTATAAGACAATAAATGATATACGATACCAAATTCCTTATTATATATACCCTGTCGTAGAGGAGTAAATAATTACGGCCCTTTTTTGTTTGTTTGCCTGTTAGTGGTTGATACGCTTTAATATCAACAAAATCGAACCTTATAGGTAAATAGATTAAGTAGAATTTTATTCAAATAATAATTACCGATAGCCGTGGTGGCGGAGTGGTTCGAGCAGTTGCCTGCGACACAAAGATAGCAAGTTCGAATCCCGACTATACCAATGAGTTTTTCTGAACTTAAGTACAGTGATTAGTCACACCACGAGCTTTACGGTGAAGGAAAACATCGAGAGGAAACCTGCATACGTCTGAGAAGCAATTCAAATGCGTATGTATGTATAGTCGTGCTTGAGTAACGGCGATGGACTCGCCATCTGTCACGTTGTAACCTAAAATATATCTCTGGCGGAAAGTGGATGTATGGGTATTACCTATACACCTCTGCCTACCCCTTCGATGACCTTTGTGGGAAGGCGTGAGGATATTATAATAATTACAACGTCACCGGCGAATCGTAATTTCTTAGAGGTTGATGAAAAACAAACCAGCATTAGACTGAATTTTGAAAGCAGACCACGTATATTTTTGCACAGATATAGTCGGAGCTGTGTGGTCTAGTTTCTTTTATAATAAATGCAAGTCACAGGCTGAAACTGGAAATAAAAGAAGGCTCAAAATTACCTCAAAACGGGAAAAAATCTTTTCGCCCTAAGTAATGTATTTATCAAGTTTATACATTAAGGCTACATTCATTTTGTTCTCGCCGGGTCCCTCGCGAAGTAGGCAGAGATATTATAGAGCCAGGTCTCTGACTTCTTCATAACCGCCTTCGCTACGTACCCATTTATCTCTTCGTAGAAAAATATTCATATATTGTGGCTATAAAAGGAACAAAATTACCCTAAAAGGGTATAAAAAGTCTTCGCCCTAAGTATTGTATACGCCTAAACATAATTTACTAAGTTAAATTACGCATCAGGCGTCGTCGTTCAAAGTTGGCTAAGATTTTCTTTCATTCTGTGTTGTCGAGGGTCTACAAAACCTACATTTTGAATGGAATAAACTTTCTAACAATGCGGTAGCCTTTATTTCATAGTTACGGGCGGCCGAGCATAATTAAACATTAACAAAAAATATGAATAATATATAAATGAAATACAAAGACGTGTTATAAGGATATGATCGGTTTCTCGACTCGGAAACTCGCCATCTGTCTGTTACACCTTTGCCTACCCCTTTTAATAACTGTAGTGGGAAGGTGCGATAAAACTTACTAAATATAAACTATAATTGATTTCACATCATCACTCGAACGAATCGAAATAAAGGTGAAGGAGGATGTGATTATGGCGATAAAGAAAGGCATATTACGTTGGCCTGGACACATAGAAAGAATGAAAGAAGAAAGCTTGACAAATATGTATGTAATTATGTAGTGCGAAAGTGTATGAAAGAAGAAGCAGACTACGTTGGAATGTCAAGTATGGTCAAAATCAGCCACAGTATGTACGAAGAGACTGGGACTGTATGAAGCGAAAGAGATATGTTAGGCTAAATAAAACTGGCTCTCTGCTTTCCCCCACGAAGAACGTGGCGTGAAGAAGAAGAATCCACGAAGATGCGCCCCACTATTCTTCCCTAAAGTGTATAGTGTAAGTGTACTCAAACATTAGTGGAAGGTATCCACTAATGTTTGAGTATTATCGGTACACACTGATTACCTACAAGTGCACACGCACACTACAAATAATAGAGTCGGGTCATACTCCCCGAATCCCGCGACTCCTTCGACTAGAAATTGGTGCGGCGCGTCTTCGTGGTTGGCACTATCTACATCATGATTTAGCCAACTTCGCAACCTTAACTGTTAAGGATACGGAAATACAGTACCGTACAAATACTTTTTATGCTACTGCACTGCATGTCTCATATTCGGTACTTTATTTCTGTCTAAAATAGCATGTTTTATAGCGACTCATTATTTGAAATTTTTGCCAATTAAAATTCTGGTTTACACCCCAGTATATAAAATACTAGCTGTCCCGCCCAGATTTGCTCGGGTGAAAAAGTTAAATTGCCCGTAACACGATCGCAGCGCCACCTATCGGGTCCAATTGTAAATCTAAACCATTCTCGAATCCACCTTAAGACACACAGAAAGGGATAGCTTCGCACGGGTGAAAAAGTTAAAATTCCTAAAACTCGATCGCAGCGCCACCTATCGGGTCCAATTTAATATAGCCTATGTTACTCGGGGATAATGGAGCTTTCCAAAGGTGAAAGAATTTTTGAAATCGGTCCAGTAGTTTCGGAGCCTATTCATTACAAACAAACAAAAAAACAAACAAACAAATCTTTCCTCTTTATAATATTAGTATAGAAAAAAAACTTATATGAACGTCGTATTTAAATTTATTATCGTATTTTAAACAGCCGTGGTGGCCGAGTGGTTCGAGCAGTTGCTTGCGACGCAAAGGTCGCAAGTTCGAATCCCGGCTGTACCAATGAGTTTTTCTGAACTTAAGTACAGTGATTAGTCACACCACGAGCTTTACGGTGAAGGAAAACATCGAGAGGAAACCTGCATACGTCTGAGAAGAAATTCAAAGGCGTATGTATAGTCGTGCTTGAGTAACGGCGATGGACTCGCCATCTGTCACGTTGGCACCTAATATACCTCTGGCGGAAAGTGGGTGTGTGGGTATTACCTATACACCTCTGCCTACCCCTTCGGGGACCCTTGTGGGAAGGCGTGAGGTATTTAAATATATTATAAAAATAACTCGGCCACATAATATTCAAAAAATCTTTCAGAAGAATCTCAAATAAAATGGTAGGTAATATTTTTCTACACTTATTAAAATCATTCACTAGTTTGAGAGGCATCTGAAGAAGAAGAATGTAAATTATTATGAACCTAACAAATTCAACACAGTTGTTAAATACAAGGCGCAAGTATAGTACTATATGTGTAGATAGATCAATTTAGTTCGGTCGTCTAAATCCGTATTTGCCAGCAGCAGTTGAGTTGTTAAAGTTGCATTAAGGAATTTCGTTTACAAATAGCCGTGTAGCAGTTAAGGTTGATATTTGTACGCCAAGAAAGTAGTTCGAAGAGATTAAAATAGCTCTTACTAACTACTTGTGCCCTAGTTGTGCCTGCGTTGCACCTGCGTAAAATTAAATTTCTTTGAAAGATTTTCTTTGATAATATCTTATGTACTTTCAGCTTCAATTTCGTTCAGTCGTTTTTCGGCGAAGGAGGAACCAATTTCCTCGCAATTTTTCATAATTACATTTTAGTATAATTGTTCCTTCAATAGCCTTGAAAGAACTGGCACTCTGTTCTTTCTGCCTACTCCGTTAGTCACCACTGGGCGTGGTGATATTTATAAAAGTATGTTCCTTCAAATTTGATTATTTTAATTCTACGTTAAGCTTCTTCTCTCTCAGTAAAGTAATTTTTCTGTAGTTTCGTGTAAGCCGAATAGACTTTGCTGTCATATAAGGGTCCGGATATCTTTTGAAGCCATCACTGAAACTTCATCCATTACAGGGCAAATGAACAGACAGGTATAGCTTGCGCCTGTTGCGCCTTGTAATTGTTTTATCACGTGGAAATTAGTTTTGACTCGGCGGACTTCTTACAAAAAGTTTCCAGTACTATTAGACGCATAGGTAGAAAAATTAGGATTAATAAAGATCTGTTGGAAATAAGGTATGTAAAACAGAACATCTTATCTTACCTTCCACTGGCTCCTAGAGAATAACAAACATATTTTCTGATAAAAGAGCAAATTTCCTCTCGGCGTGTTTTGCATTGAAAACTGACCAACGTAATTTATCGAGGTCAAAAACGGAGCAGGGTATGGTAGTATATGGTAACCATAGAGTTCACCTTCACATCATAGATCATTGTAAGTATGTGTAAGCCATACGGCTAACCTCAGTTTCAAACAAACCTAGAACTACTAAATGACTATGCTACTATAGGTATTTACTATATATAAAAAATATATATGCATTCTAATATAATTCTAAATTGAAATGATGAAACCGTAATTGCCTGGCGTTTTCGTAACACAAAAAGAAATTGTAGGAAACATAGTTAAACTACACCTTTTTAGTTTCCGAACATATACAAATATTCCATCTCTGGTTCATGACAAAGTAAACGACAATGTTACGAATGACTGAACAATTACACATAAAGGGTAAAAGCTTGAACCATAGTACAGGCAACATTGTAAATTGTATATAAATGAATACTTTAGCAACATCGTATAGCCGTGATATAAGTATCGTCTGCGGCGCCGGCAACACACGCTACGTTCCACGATGTGCATTGAAGCAGTTTATAACAAGCTCGCAAATGAGCTATAAATATTGCGGATGCGACATCTTCACTACAGACGCCGTAGCGAAACTGACTGTATGACAGCTGTTCTATTTAGGTATCTAATATAATGTGATAGTTTTAGAGTCGATACAATTATTAAGCAATATAAATACGAGACCAACCTACCTACTTAATATACACACACAATAAGATATACGTAAATATACCCACATATTTACAAGTATATAAAGAGAAATAGTGTTCAAATAAATGCTTTTTGAAGGAGATTCATGTCTACTTTCAACGATAGGTGTATCTAATAAGAAAATAATTCGTCAGGAATTTACAAAGTCAATTTTACCATAATGAGGTCAAGGCTATCTATGTATGTGCCCACGTACTTAATATATTCGAAATCGATCGCGCTCGTACGCCCCAATTGAAACTGTTTGATTCCACAACTTTGAACAATCCTTCTGTACTTACAAACCCAAATGTAACAGAACCTTTTCATAATAATAAAATGAAATTAATTGGTTAGTTGGATTGTTATAGTATATAAAAATATCTACTCTTTAACGCGCCAAGTACTTTGAGGAGAAGGCAGAAGAAGGAAGGAGAGAGAAGAGCATCTGTTCTTTCTAGATTAACAGGCAAGTTCGATCCCGACTGTACCGATGAGTTTTTCTGAACTTTAGTACAGTAATTAGTCACAATACGAGCTGTACAGTTAAGAATAACATCGAGTGGGGAAACTTGAGTACGTTTGATAAGAAATTTAATGACGTATGAAGCTACACAATATAGGCGCAATAAACTTTATCTCGGGCGAAAAGGGTGTATAGGTTTAGTTTGTTTGAACACCAGACGATCGGATCGTCTCAAAATTCGATTTGCAAAAGTATTTTTCTTTTTTGATACCCCTTTTATTAAGTATATTGTCATGCTTTTTATAGTCAAAGGGAGCGGATAATACATTTTACCAGCTAATTGATACCGGAACGAGGTTCGGTACAAAATCAAACCTCTTAAAAACCTATAGTTTTCATTTTGTTTTCATAGACCGCGATCTTATACTCAGGCTTAATATGTAGTTGCTGCTATGCATAATAGGCCTCCCATTTCCCAGAAAGACCGTCACTGATGCTCAAGTCAAGCATGACACCTGTAAACAAAATATTTTTATGGAAATTGACACTTAGACAAACTATTCTAACAGTGTCCCGTGAGTATAAGATTTTACAGGAGTGTTATGACGTCATATATACTGCCCTTTAACATCAAAATATATCGATTTCCCATTTGTGATCGGAGCCGCCCCCTTGGGTTATAATGTATATGTATGTTTTACAATCACCTGAAGGACCTTTTATCGCCATGATACCCTTTTAGTACGATTATAAAAATATATCTTCTTCACGACTTCCTGAAAGGGTTCTCGAAGGTTTTCAAGCAAATTGTGGATGACATAGGTATGCCATCCACAATTTGCTTGAAAAATATAAGTTCATGACAGAGAGCTAGTTCGTTGCCGTCTCTTTTGTACGACTTCGCTTGCTTTAAAGGTTTTCCTACACAGTAATAGTGTTGGAGCAACACTGGATGTCACGGTATCTGACACGAATCAAAAGCTACCGATTCGATTTAAGTTAAACCATATCGATGCATTTTCTGTATATAATATAAATCACCTCCAGATATGAAGCCAAGTAATATATCTAACTACTTGAATATATATATCCTCACGCCTTCCCATAAGGGTCCCCGAAGGGGTAGGCAGAGGTGTATAGGTGATACCCACACCCACTCTCCGCCAGAGATTTATTAGGTGCCAACGATATAGAAAGGTACTATTTTAAATGTTTACTGTGGCCGAGTGGTTCGAGCAGTTGCCTGCGACGCAAAGGTCGCAAGTTCGAATCCCGACTGTACCAAATAGTTTTTCTGAACTTAAGTACAGTGATTAGTCACACCACGAGCTTTATGGTGAAGGAAAACATCGAGAGGAAACCTGCATACGTCAGAGAAGAAATTCAAAGGCGCATGTATAGTCGTGCTTGAGTGAGAGTGCGTGCTGGAGAACAGCGATGGACTCGCCATCTGTCACGTTGGCACCTAATATACCTCTGGCGGAAAGTGGGTGTGTGGGGATTTCCTATACACCTCTGCCTACCCCTTACCCGGCCTTACCCGGGGACCCTTGTGGGAAGGCGTGAGGATATATTATTATATTATATTATACAGAGCGTAAATGTCTGAACATGTCACATTACTCTGTACATTTCTCATATTAAGTTCCACGTCGCATTAGCGCGTGGGATTTCGTCTTATGAATTATATCGGTGCTTTTGCTACAAATCTGATTGGAACTGACCAGTAATATTCCAACTAATTTGAAATAAGCCGAGGACGCAAGATACTCTTTCTGTAGTATTTTTTTAATACAGCTTATCCTACTTATATTATTAATGCAAAAGTTTGATCCTCTTTCACGCAATTAGATTATATTATTAGCTGGATTAAATATTGTTTTGTTGTGGGGGCTGACTGGTTCGAGCCTGCGGCATGTAGATCGCAAGTTCGAATTCCAACTGTACCAATGAGTTTTTCTGAACTGAAGTACAGTAATACAGTGACATCACGAGCTTTACGGTGAGGGAAAACATCGAGAGGAAACCTGCATACGTCTGAGAAGCAGTTTTTAAAGAGACTTGGAACTCTACTCTTATTGCTTACCCCTTGATGGACAAGTAGTGGTGATAAGTACTCGTCTGGTCGGATTATATTACATAATATATTTTACATATTTTAGTTTATACAATATCAACTACCAAATTGTATTGTAGATATCATCTTAATAATAATATCTTCACGCATTCCCACTGGGGTCCCCGAAGGGGTAGGCGGATTTGTGTATTAACCACACACCCAATTGCACCTGAGATGTATCTTAGGTGTCAACGTGATAGATGGCGAGTCCATCGCCGTTACTCAAGCTCGACTATACATAGTTTGAATTCTATGTATTTCTTTTCAAACGTATGCAGGTTTCCTCTCGGTGTTTTCCACTATCGTAAAACTCGTAGTGTGATTAATCACTGTTCTTAAGTTCGCAAAATCTCCTTGTTACTATTTTCAATTGAATATAAAAGGACAATTTCATCCTAAGCTTATAATACCGAACATACAGGTGGTCTAAAAGGCTTTCAGTGTACGTTGTCTACGCGGGACGTCACAGGAAGTTGTGTGGCGGCGCTAACAACCGGGATCCGGTGAGTTATTATGACACATTATTGCAATTAATAGCTCCTTTATGAGAGACAAATGTTCATATAGGAATGTAATATTAATGTTTACTACTTCTTTATGCATAAGCAAGATGAGATATTTTAGTACTATTGTGTAATGATGCGTTTAGTGGTAGTTTTGTTTTTACTTTATTCATTATATGGATATGAGGCCTTCAGTCGCATATATTTTGAAAATTTTACTCGAGGTACGCAGCCAAGCGGATGTTTTCATAGCCCCGCCACGGTCCATTTACTTGTTTGCTGCCTTAATGCTATAATTATTATTGCTATAAATAGATTCATTAATGAAAACAACTATAAGGATGATAATTAAATCAATCAGTAGCAATCACCTAGCATGTATCATGTTTACATGATATAATTAGCTATCAAGTCGGCCCTGTCTCTAGCATTGGGCGCCACAGTCCAGAGATTCTTCACGCGACGACGTGGCCAGGAGTTGATAACATTTTCTTTCAGCTTACTTGCTAAAATAAAAAACACACGCAGCGCTGCCTGTCGTGTCCAATTTTCCTGCAATCAAATATATTTTAAGTTAGATCTTTAGCAATAGATAATATTATTTTTAGATGATAGTTCTTAGGAATACACTATATTTATATACTAGAATATATTCAGCAAAACATGTAAATTGTATGTAACGCCCACTTAATATATATATATAAGATAATATATATATAATCGTATATATATATATAAGATATTTATATAATATTTATATGAATAAAAAACAATTTCTTCTTTTGTTGCTCTAATAAAGACCCCTATTCAAGTTTTTCTTTATCTTCTCATCAGCCTGTTACACTTTTATATTATGTACAGATGACAGACAAATAGAGGGAGCTTCATCAGTTACACCGAAATGAGTCATACTATTGATTTCATTAGCGAGAAGGAGAATTAATTAAACAGCTTTTAATGTCAAACTTTGTGTCTTTTTTAATGTCTTTAAGTGTTTGGCTACTGGAAGTTTAACTCGTCGAAAAGGTATCAAGGGACATTATTTTATATTATTTATTATGGCTTGGACTACGCTGAAACGAAAGGGAGTGTCGGACGCTGTTTTATCCCAAGAATATTTGATATTTAATCCCCGTAGGTACATGAATACATATAATAACGCCGGGTAGGCCGAGAGAGTAGAGCTAGAGAGTAGAGATGAACCTCTTCCACTTCATCCAACTTCATCGTTCTCATGCACGCTGGCTGGTTTCGAATACTCTTGATGGTCATTGACCTCTTTATAGAGTATCAATTCAAACACATTCGTAACATGTAAAAAGTTGCTGGAATTCTGAATATGTTAAAGACCCTGTTTCAAAAGGAAATTATCCCATTTCAGTGATGTGTAAATAATGTGTTGCTTTGTCGGCTTAGCTACATGGTAGTTGTCGGTGATTCTGTATATGGGTAGAAGTCTGTCAGATATTTGTGTGATAAATGTAAATACTTGCAGTCATGGATCATTTATGTAAATTAAAGTTATTAATAATTGAAATAATTGAAGTGCGTATTAAATAATGCGACACATATGACTGAACATATATGGTAAAAAAATAAAGACTAAAAAAATGTTTTCGCGAAGAACTGGCAAGTAAGAATTTTGTTCTTTATAACAAAAAACTGCTTTGGCGCTGTATCGTTTGTTATTCTTAAATTATGAGCATGTAATATGTAGTATAATATATAGGTATATACGAAAAATAATATAATATATTTAGTTATTTCGTATATATATTTTGGTCTATCTATTAGATACCATAATGCATTTCTGCTTGGTTCGGGACTAGATTGATATATAAGGAATTGTTCCACGATAATATTGTAATGATTGACAAAATTAAAATGTTAATGGTAAAGGTTATGTACCCCTGAACTATTTCATCTAAGCGGAACACGTCGATGCGAAGATATATAAAACGTCCACGTGCATAAAATCCAGATCAATCTTCTGATACACGAGGAAAAACATACTTTAGCTACGGACTAATTATCTTCAAAATAATCAGTGAAAATGGTGCGTAAAACAATAATCGGGCGGATTTTATTGGTGAAAGTTCAGTTTCTGAGTTTTAATTATGAAGTTAATCAAATTGATTATTGTATTCTTTTGTTTCATGTCTCGAGCGCAGGAAGAACTTGACAAGACCCAGTTGCAGCGTAAGTAGTAACTCATATTTAAATTTACTACGTAAAATATCAGTCTTGTGTCAGTATACTTATAAACAGCACATTAAACTAATATCTAGTAAATAAAATGTATGAAATAGTGTCTCTGCGTCGATTGAGTAAAATATTTTAAAACGTCCATAAGGCGTCTAAGCCGTATTGTGTAACGAAGCAAAGCTACAAATAAACAGAAATTAAACAGGAAATATTCGTTGTAGAATATTGCCAAATGTGTGTCCTTCTTAAGCAGTAAATTATTAATTTGCTAAACCAGAAATGTTTTATAAGTTTTCTAACTTTATTTTGTGCTTGTTAACAATTCGGAGTGCATAAGAGTATAATTTTACTACGAATTCACATAGATTATAATAAGTACCTATACAGAAGATCAAATTGAGATTTATTGACGAAATTTTAATCTTTACAGTTCTCAAAAACGCTTTCGATGCGTTCGACCACGAAAAGAAAGGCATGATCAGTACAGACATGGTCGGCACTATCCTGGAGATGTTAGGACACGAATTGGATGATGATACTCTAAAGGAAATTATAGATGAAGTAGACGAAGATGGTAAGTTTTCAAAAGATGGTTACTATTTGAGTTAGTTTTAACTTCGTCGACAGATGGCAGCAGGCGGCATGCCTGTTTAGTGATACAGGAATGTAAAATGTTGTGCTAGTACTACTTAATGTACGCCAGATGTCGCTGCAGTTTCAGATAAAAATTTACTTTGATACAAACTTAATATTTTTGTAATATAAACATTTATATTACACATGAAAATTGTGCAAAATGTTTTCAAAAAGTTATAGCGTCTCACCGTGACAATGCTTAAGCATTGCCGTGACCAGGATTCGAACCTGGGTTACTACGGCCACAACGTAGGGTCCTAACCACTAGACGATCACGGCTACTGAGACATGTTTGTGAGTGCCGAATTTACTAATATAATACTCTGTTATTTACTCAAATTAAATAAGAATTTACACCTGCTGCCTGTGAAAGATAGGTAACCCATAATAAAATAAATTAATTAAAGTTGTTATTTGTACCAGGCTCTGGACAGCTGGCCTTCAAGGAATTCTGTGCCTTAGCTGCTAAGTTCCTAACAGAGGAAGAGGTAGACGATGAGGCAATCGTTAAGGAACTCAAAGAAACCTTCAGGTTATATGACAAAGAAGGTAGGTCTAAATTCCAAAGATACCGGCACATAGCACCATCGAAATCTCGATACAAAGAAACAAAACTATTTTTTTACATTAAAGAACTCCTATTAATTTGTCAACCTATTATTGTGTCATATTATTTCATTAAACATTACGATTAATTGAAGAGCAACGGTATCTTAAAGAATATTTAATCTCTGAATTTCAGATACGATTATATAATTCAAGCACGCAGAATTACCATTGCATTTTTTCTCTTTGGCAACTCATTTGGCATCAATTATCATTCTAATTAAAGGGTAATTCTAAGCTGATGTTTTTCAGGAAACGGCTACATTACGACAGACGTGCTGAAAGAAATCTTCAAGGAGCTTGACAGCACAATTAACGGCGAAGATTTGGACAATATGATTGAAGAAATTGACGCTGACGGCTCCGGGACAGTTGACTTTGATGGTAATTTATTTGTGCTTATTACATTTCTACAGATACATAACACAAAACAGACCAAAAAATTATTTTCAATTTGACATTTGGCTACCTAATTGAGGGGCTATTTTACAATTCATATCTTTTTTACTAAGCATTTTTTCTACAAATCCTTAAGGTGTAGTACCAACCTAATAGAGATTATTCCTATTTTCAGAATTCCTCGAGGTAATGACTGGTGAATAGAAAAGGATTGATGGATATTTAAGTTTAGTAATTTTTTATGTAAATAAGTACAAATATAATAGGTTGTTAAAGTGAAGTGAAAAGTGATCAATCATGTCAACTTTTCTGATATATTCCTTGGAATATTTTTAGAGAAGATTAAAGTGATATGTCCTCCGTCGAAGTCCAACTATTAGGTTTAAGGATTATTAATTCTGCGCGCAGTATTTTAAGTGTAAATAAATATAGGTAATAATATAATATTAATTTTATTTTCTTTTGTGTATACTAGCGTCCCCTATAATCAACATGTCAAACTTACAATCATGCATTAGGAAAGATAAGATGGAAGAAGAATTGGTAGTAATAACTACAACTTCCGACAGATGGCGGTAACGTAGCGATTACTTCACAATTACTTTGGAACTAAAATATTTTTATATTATATAAAATGTTTTTATTTTTTATGATTTAATTCTAGAACATTTTACTTCGGTTTCGCGTACACATAATACAATTAATAAATAGGTAACAAACAAATATATATCTGTAGCGTGAAAGTGGAAATGGGTGTGTGTAGGACCTACACACCTTTGTTTATCCCTTCGGGGACCCTTATGGGAAGTAAGGAGGATATATAAATAGGTAACAATGCATATTTATATGTTGATGTCCATCGCTTATTGTTTAGGTAAATGTTAATGTGAGTAGCTGCCCAATTCGGCTTCGTCCCTACATACCTTTCTTTGTATTTATATTATATATCTACGAATCACACAAATATCTACACTACATCTAACCCGCGACCTCAAATTTCGCAACAAGCCTGTATTTAAAAATAATAGTTACCATAATATATTTCATATGATATACAGCATCATCTTTATCTTTATACTAATACTAGCTGTGCCCGCGACTTCGTCGGCGTGGACGTTATTTTTATCTTTCGTAAAAAAGTTATTTTTTCAATTAAAAGTACCTATCCTATGTTACTTCTAATACCTCCAAGAATATGTATACAAAGTTTTATGTTGAACGTTAAGTAGTTTTTACGTGAAAGCGTAACAAACAAACTTACATTCACATGTATAATATTAGTATATACTAATATTATAAAGAGGAAAGATTTGTATGTAAGTATGTTTGTAACGAATTGGCTAAAAACTACTTGACCGATTTTAAAAATTCTTTCACCATCTGAATGCTGCGTTATGTTTAAAAAATAAACGTCCACCCGTGCGAAGCAGGGACGGGCCGCTAGTATAATGTATAAAATAATGTTTGTCTGTATGTCACTGAACACCTCCTAAACAGCTGGACCGATTTTAATGAAATTTTCTGTGTCTTCAAGGTGGATTCGAGAACGGTTTAGATTCACAATTGGACCCGATAGGTGGCGCTGTCATCGAGTTTCAGGAAATTATTTTTTTCACCCGAGCGAAGCTGGGTGTCCCGTAGTTAATTATGTATATTGCATCATATATATGTAGCTGTAATAAGTAGATATCTCGTTCTCTCGTTGTTATAGTACAAGCTTTCCTTAGCTTCGGTCTAGTTCAATGTGTGTGGAAGTGTCTTAAGGTAATAGAATATGTTTTATAAAAGAATTGACATCAATTTCGATAGTATTCGTTAACGGGTTGGCGTGGCGTATCTACGTGACTTGCTCTGCGTAGACATAACGGATTGAGACAAAAAATGTAATGCTAAGTAGCTTATAGAGTGCAACCGCCCTCAATCACGTACACAATGTAATTTAGACTCTCTAAACGCCTAGTTCGAGACTGAAACACACAGGATTAGAAATACTACTAAGTATTTGCAATCGCTGTCAACACTTGTTTATACTATACTAATATTATAAAGAGGAAAGATTTGATTGTTTGTTTGTTTATTTGTATTGAATAGGCTCCGAAACTACTGGACAAATTTGAAAAATTCATTCACCATTGGAAAGCTACAATCACCCCGAGTGTCATAGGCTATATTTTCTTTCATTAAAAAAATCTTATGTCCACCCGTGCGAAGCCGGGGCGGACTGGTAATAGTTTATAGAGGAAGTTCACCAAAGCATCACATGCAAGGCATCCTAGCCAAGATTAAAACTCTTGGTACCTACTGTAGGTACCACACGTCCTAAAACTGTTATCGTAGATATCTACATTAAAAGTTTGCAAGTTCGACTGTACCGATGAGTATTTACTACAACTTAAGTACAGTGTTGAGCCACACCACGAGCTTTACAGTGAAGGAAAACATCGAAACACCTGCTGCACGTTTGAGAAGAAATTCAAAGGCTTATGCATAGTCGTGCTTGAGTAACTCGCCATCTGTCACGTTAGTACCTAATATACACCCCTGCCTACCTCTTGACATGACGCGTGAGGATACCAACACTACCTGTAACTGAAGCTACGAGTGACAGTCCAGAAAGGAAACTCATAAAATGTTTTCCATCAACAACGCTCCTGATTATATTAAGCCTAATATTAGAATGAACGTTAAAATCTTGAAAGTCGTTGAAATAACATTCTTATTACAAGGAAACGAATCAGAGGGAAAGCATGGCAGCATCGGATTATACATCATTATAATGGCGAGATTTCATGCGATATTAGGGCGATTTTGCGGTCAGCACCGTTGGAGTAATGCCTTCCTGTATCATAGGACTGGTGGTTTGATAATTGAAATTACAGTTGCGTACCTATGGTAGGATTAACAACTGGCTGAGCTTATTGACGGACACCACAGCTTTGTATTGGGAATTAATGGAACGTAGGTACGGTCGTACTCGTAAGTACGCCCGGTTTCAAAGAAGTTTCTTCCCGCGAACGCTCAGGCTGAGTAAATTTCATTCGTTTATTTTTTTCTTAATTCTTTTACTGGACTAAAACATACGCTATTTGTTAATCCAATTATGTATCTATCTCGGTGCCAAATGTAAAGTTGTAGTTTTTGCGTGAAAGAGAAACAAACGTCCTCAGAAAAACACTCATAGTTATAATTTTAGTAGGTTTTTCACTTAGAACAAATATCTAATTGATAGGGAAAACCCAAGACTCCGTATCGCGCGCGGAAGTTATCGCGTTCAACTATCCAGACGTGTTGAGACTTTATTTTGTTGTGTGTAGTGAAGGTGAAACATAGGTATGCGGTCGTCTGATGGTAAGAGCATGCTACTTGAGGCAGTATGGTGATAAGCCCGTGTCGCCGTGACTAGCCACGCACGACCAATCGACCAGATAATGTCTTGTTTAAATAACGCCCTACAACTAGACTGGAAAATCTACGAAGTGATACAAGCTTAATTGCCAGATGCCTCCTTGGCAGTTTTAAGTTAGGTACAGTGGTTGATCACACAACGGGCGTACGGTGAAAAGAAATATCGAGAGGAATCTACAGACTGATGAATGTGAACGAATCGAAAGAGGTATGCAATTCTAAAGATAACTGGAGCTCTGTTCCATCTGCCTACCCTGTTAGGGACTCGGCGTGATGACAATTATGTACGTAGGAATGTATGCTTGCATTTAACTATAAATTACATGATTATGAGATAAATAACATAGAGAAAGAAGAAGGATTAAATTCTCTACTTGACAAACAAAATA
Source organism: Drepana falcataria (assembly GCA_945859725.1). Classification (NCBI taxonomy): domain Eukaryota; kingdom Metazoa; phylum Arthropoda; class Insecta; order Lepidoptera; family Drepanidae; genus Drepana; species Drepana falcataria. The sequence continues at coordinate 3,590,823 of OX243925.1, forward strand.
CTTTAATTTATGATGACATCTTTTGGGGAGGCATGAAGGTGTAATACTGTTTCTCTATGCGTAGGTCTTTAAATCTACACAGAACTGGCGCTTCTCTCTCTTACTGCCTATCCAGTAAGGGACTCGACGTAATTATAATAGTATGTATGCATGTGTTTTGAATAGGATAATGGATAGAGCTAATTGCCCGAACGTTGATTTAAAGACAATTTTGTCAAGTAGATTAATCACCCAATCATTTTTAAACTAAAAAAAGTTTCCTACTTTACGTTTATTTTTAAATAACTTTATCATTTGCAGTCATACTGCCTACGACCCTAATTGGCCAGGCACAAAGGGCATTGACTTTCTTTCCCATTTCAAGGAAATCCCGCAATACAAGGTTGTTACCTATACACAGTTTGGAAAGTACCTAACAACGACCTTGCAAAAAGTAATGCAAATGTAATTAATTGACACTTGAACTTTAAAATACTCCCGGGGAAAAATAACAGGCTTTGTTAATCTGTGAAAGTCCCCTGATGTGGGAAATTTGGATGCGTCACTCGGAATCTGGAAATTACTTCGATTTGTTTAATTAAAGATTGTGTTTATTACCTTTGTTTTATACCATTCAGGTGGCAAGCAATTATGCGGTCTGCTTGATGGTAAGCGGTTACCACTGTGTATGGACGCTCAACTCCAAGCGTATGGCTCGCTCATTGCCAAGTAGTTTTATTAAAGGCAAGTTTTATTAAAGACGAACTTAAAGGCGAAAATGTATTTTATTCATAAACCTCAAACAAAACGCACCAAATATTCATACCAATCAAAATAGTGTTTTAATAACAATAATTATAATAAGAGGAATAGCAATGATCTCGCCATCTGCAATGTTGGCTTCTTAATATATCTCCGGCCTTTCAGTACCTTTCTAGCAAGGAATGAATTCCACAATTCCACACAAATTTACTTACATACATATCATCACGCCAAGTCCCTAACGGGGTAGGCAGAGAGTATAGAGCGCCAGTTCTCTCTAGACTTACATACCTCTTTCGCTTCGTCCACATTCATCAGTCTCTTCATACATGCTCGTCGGTTTCGAGTACTCTTATTAACGTTCCCGTCCTTGAGCGTCCGATCGATTTGATCCAGGTAGTTGGAACGTGGTCTTCCTCTGCCTCTTCTTGCACACACTTTTCTTTATATATCTGTTTCGTCAATCTTTCTTCACTCATCCTTTCTATGTGTCCAAACCAACGTAACATGCCTTTCTTCATCTTTACAATCACGCCCTCATTCACACCAGTTGATTTGCGAATCTCTTCATTGCGGATTCGATCTAATATCGTTACTCCGCACATTTTTCGAAGAGGTCGCCTCTCAACTGCATTCAAGCTAGTTTCATACTTCCTCTGACATACCCAGGATTCGCTTTTTTTTATTTACCATATTTACTTAGTCCTAATTTACTTAACCTAATTCACCGAAATTTACTTAGTCCTAAATTAATCTGTCAGCACAGCAAGGTATAAGGTCTACATGTTTGATTGCAACATATAAATAAAAAAATACTATGCGAATATATAGCGATCGATATAGATGTCTACTAACCAATAGGTTTATGCAATATTATAATAAATAGGACATTCAAGAATAGCGTTCTTCCCTTCATGATGGCTTCATGACATAAAAATACGCTCTTAACGGAAATCGAACCTGCTTCTCAAGTCGGTTCATTCTAAATTTAAAATAACGTCAAAGTATTAAGTGATCAAAATCTAACGAACATAACGATCAATTTTAATGATCCATGGGCCAGCAATAAACACTCCATATCCATCAAATATGCGACCCAAGCATGTCAGCTCGAAGGCCAAATGTCGAAGGTTGGGAGATAAGGCCTGTCAACGAAACACGACCACGCCACGCTATGACAAGGTTATACTAAAACAAAGCCTGTTATTACTAAGCAATAGAGTTCAAATTAACTGAAAAGTTAAGCTGTCATAAGTCGCCTGCAGCTATGACGTGTACACATGTTCATTACAAGCCCGCTTAAAGCAACTCATATTCACTTTTGTAAATAAACAAAATGATTTGATCTAATCCGCGTATTTCAGTGCTAAATACCTCCAATTAACTTCAAATTAATCATACACTGAGATAATAATCAAATACATAACGACTAGCGTGTTCATATCTTTAACAAATTACTTAACTACATTAGGTCAACTAGACTTTTCTACAACGGCATTGACTAGAGGTCCAACTAATTGTAGAAACTATTTATTCACCTCTGTCATAACCAATATATAATCTACCTATAAATATTCAATTCCCTCATCTACCAGACACAAAATGAGGACAAGATAATGATGAATGTGGATGGAGCGATATATATTATTTCGCTTTCTTCATAATATGTTAAGGGAGGAATGGAGTTCTTTATCTCTGCCTGTCTTCAAAAATATAAAAAAATAATGTTTAAAATATAAAAATATACATACATACATATCATCACGCCGAGCACCTAACAGGGTAGGCGGAGAGAATAGAACGCCAGTTCTCTCTTACATATCACTTTCGATTCGTCCACATTCATAAGTCTCTTCATACATAAAAATATTATAGCAATTAGTATGAAGGATGTGACGGTAAAATGAAAAATGGTATCTTGACTTGGGTATAGAAAAAGGAATTGGTGGAAAGTTGCCAAGCAGATATAAACTGTATACATGAAGAGACTAACTGATGTGGTTGAAGCGAATGAGGCCTGTAAGTTCAGAGAGAGCTGGCGCTCGGCTCTCTCTTCCTATCCCGTAGAACGTCACTTCTGAGTCCTCGGCAGTCTCGTCCATTCTGTCGCATGTAAGACGTTAAGTATTTAAAAAAAAACTATTTGTTCCAGACAACGTATAACGTGGTAAACCTCTGCTTCCTTTTCAAAACTTCGCATTGTATTTGTTTTGGCAATCTTTCATCATCATAAATATTCGCATGTAATATTAGATTTTTTGCAAGGAGTTTATTTTTTAGGTCAACGTACTTAACCTACTTGTTAAGTCGAAGCATAATCACGTAACAATCATAGGAATGTATTAGGCCTCCCTAGTTCGTTGAATGTTGTAATTAAATGCATAATCTCTTGATATAAATATTGTACGACTAATCTAATAACTGACCTCGACTTTGTTTCGTAAGTTGGTTCTAGTCACCTGGGGCCCAAATAAGACGTGTTATTGCCATAGGTCCATACATATTCAAGGGTGCGAAAGGAACGTTTGCTTAAGCGACATATATATCTTAATATATATATATTTTACGTGTCACGTTGTTTGTCCGCGATGGGCTCCTAAACTCCTGAACCGATTTCAATCAAATTTGCACACCGTATGCAGTCTGATCGAACTTGAAAGATAGCTGGACATGACGTCTATACGGCATATACATCTGTCGTAATATTCTTGGAAGACTACGTTCCAGCTACCTAGATCAAATCCATCGGACGCTCAAGGACGGGAACGTCAAGAGTATTCGAAACCGACAAACATGTATGAAGAGACTGATGAATATAGTATGGAGTAGAGGAGTAGAAGGATGAGAGTAGAGGCATAACGGGTTTCCCGTTCGAATTTGGAGCTGTCCGACTGGGGCAGGACCTCCTTATAGAAGTCTGTAGCCAAATAACTCATTTTTTTGTGTTGTGTTCCTACGCGGTGAATATGGTTTCCAGTAATGAGCTCCTTGGGGAGGGGGGAGGATTGTTCCGTTGTGTTGGAAGCAGAGGGATTAAACCCATTATGCTGCCAACACACTATAACTCTCCGAACACAGAGTGGCAACGCGCAAGTGATACTTCGGTATCGTGAGCGTAAATAGGCTACGGTAACCGTTTCCCATCTGGTGGGCCGTATGCTTGTTTGCCACTCTTGTTGTATAAAATAAAAAAAAAATAAAAAAAGTAGAGAACTGGTGCTCTATACTCTCAGCCTACCCCGTTGGGGACTCGGCGTGATAATATGTATGTAACAATCTTGAATAATGAATACAATTAGCCTAGTAATATAAGCTACATTACGTATAACAAACTTTTATGACACACAATTCCTCACTGCTCCGCGCGTTATGTATATATAAGTTATTACTCGGTAAGAATAAAAAGCCAGACTTTCTTCAAACAACATTGTCTAATAAAAACTATAATAGCCATGAAATTACAGAAAACTACGAAGTTACTACATTGCACATTTTACGAACCGTGATGCAGAGCGATATATGTATCAGTTATTAGAAAAATTGTGTTAATAATTTTAAAGAGACTATGAAACAGAGGGGTACAGCCCTCTGTTTCACCTGTGCAAATTTTTACTTTATCGGTAGAGCTATTTTTATAATACTAGTGTATAGTAACTTTTTTTTTTTTTTGTTTTTTATAAAACAAGAGTGGCAAACAAGCATACGGTCCATCTGATGGGAAACGGTTACCGCAGCCTATTTACGCTCACGATACCGAAGTATCACTTGCGTGTTGCCACTCTGTGTTCGGAGAGTTATAGTGTATTGGCAGCATAATCGGCTTAATCCCTCTGCTTCCAACACAATGTAACAATCCTCCCCCCTCCCCAAGGAGCTCATTACTGGAAACCTTATTCACCGCGTAGGAACACAACACAAAAAGTTGTGTTATTTAGCTACGGACTTCTATAAGGTGGAGGTCCTGCCCCAGTCGGGCAGCTCGCAAAAGCAAATTCGGACGGGAAACCCGTTATGCCCTACCTCTCTTGCCTACCTCTCTTAACTATGAATTTATCTAACATAACTTGCGCGTTGCCGACCCTGCCTTCTTTGTTGCATTCTTTTCACACCCTTCTTGACCCTCGTATTATCCCAAACATTATCAAGAGATAACACACTTTTTCTACCGTCAGAGACACGGCGCGATAGAACGTATGTACATATGTACGAGTATGTATGTCGTATTGGTATTGGTCTACCCGACGCGATAGGATATTAATGATCATTAGGTACTTGAAGCGACACCCATATGCTTTTAGTTTCTATAGAGAAAGTCTACCTAGATTTAACCAACCGAATCATAGATCTTAAATCATTTGATTAAATTCGCTGAATCGTAACATCTGAAATTCAAAGCCGTCTAGTTTTTGATTTTTGAGTTTAACTCAAAAAAATATTTTAACATTCAATCGTGATTATAACATACCGATAAATACAATCATTATAACTTTACACGCTTAATCCCGCAGCTTTGCTCGTGTTGTTTTTGTCAATCCATTCGGGTTATTGGCCAATTACCGATTTAAAGCAATTTTTTCTATCTCTGGGTACATTTTACAATTTGATAGGTGATGTCGAACTTTTTCTTTATACCAAATACTATGTACAAGTAACTTAGGATCGGCTAAAAAGTGAAGAGGGATGAGTAGACTAACTCGCGTATTTAAAATATTACTAAAGATTTAACTTAATCCATTTCCAGTTGGGTGATTATCAAAGTCCTTGGCGCTTGAATGAGCAACCATGCTGTGTTAAAAATGCATTCGTGAGCTATGTGTGTCACATAACTAGTACAGTGACTAAGCCGACACGACTTGGGCGATCGTATCTTTGTAGACAAGATAATTTTGCATACCTAGGTGACTGACTGCGGGACCATACACTATTGTATTAGATAATGCGCAGGGCTATCACCGTCAGAATTAAGGGCCGGCAATTGCGACCTCAGACAAACGCACGCTAAGCCAAAAAAAAAATTACATTTCAATGGACTAATAAACGATATCAATACCAAGAAAGTTGCATCTTTCATCTCACTGATTTATTCAAAAGATTGATGTTAAAAACTGAAGGTGAATATTAAAAAAAATCAATACTTTTAAGTCTCTCTCTCTCTGTTTCGTTCTCTGTTTGGAATTTATCACGAAATTTTAGCGATTTCATGAAAAATAACCCAGATTCTCTCGTGTTTCGTTTTGGGGAATGTGCTAGAGAAATAAATATTACTTCGTGTTTTGAAAATTCGTATAATGAACAAGGTGAATAACTTGTGAAAACGGATTGAAAATAGCTCGAATTGTTTGATGATAATGGAAGTTTGGTCATGCTTTTTGTCCAACCTTTGGATGATGAAACGGCCCATTGGAGACCATGCCACTGCCGCGCTTCAAAAGATATTAATGTTAGTGGGATTCGAGAACAATGCTGTTTGACAATAGTCATATTATTTCTCAATATTCAAAGGAATACATCGCATCTACAACCGCTATTATCGTTTTATCAAATATTTTTTAAGCATACTTATACTTTCACAAGCCGTGGTGGCCGAGTGGTTCGAGCAGTTGCCTGCGACGCAAAGGTCGCAAGTTCGAATCCCGACTGTACCAATGAGTTTTTCTGAACTTAAGTACACTGATTAGTCACACCACGAGCTTAACGGTGAAGGAAAACATCGAGAGGAAACCTGCATACGTCTGAGAAGAAATTCAAAGGCGTATGTATAGTCGTGCTGGAGTAACGGCGATGGACTCGCCATCTGTCACGTTGGCACCTAATATACCTCTGGCGGAAAGTGGGTGTGTGGGTATTACCTATACACCTCTGCCTACCCCTTCGGGGACCCTTGTGGGAAGGCGTGAGGATATATTATTATTATTACTTATACTTTCCGTGGAAATAAGAAGTCTAATAATTTTGTAGTCACCCTTTGGATCTCTCACTCGTGTAATATTTTACTGTATCGTCAATAAAGCAGTTCAGACAGTTCTTTATTCAAATTCCAAAACCCCACCTTTACAAATCTAATAACTACAATTTAATTGGTATTTTCTGCCTCCACTGAAACAATACATATAGCAATGTATTAATCCAGCCAATAATCTATTTCTATGTTTCATTCATCAGACTCTTCATATATGCTCAAGGGTTTCGAGACTTCTTATAATATTGTAAAGCTGAATTAAATGCTATGAAATTTCGTAAGAGTAGCACAATAACTTTCTAGAATAGCTTGTCTATCTATCTCCGCCTTGCTGCACACGCGTGGGCGGTAAGAGCTGAGACAAATTAATTAGCTCTAGTTTGTTAACATCTCGTCTAATCATATCATTAATAGTGCTACATACACTACCAACGTCAGTCAGCAATTATGTAACCAATATATATTGCTTTGAATATGTAGCCTACAAACACCCACGTGGAATTTGACACTAATAATTGAAGTTTGCTTTGCTGCTTTACTTATCACAAGGTGGGCAAAGAAGCAGGACTAATGGTAATAATACCTTTTGGGTTTCGTTCAGCCAGGTTTGGGGGCAGTCACTCGAAGAAATCAAGGTACGTTTTGGATACTGCCATTCACGAAGACGCGCCCCAGCAATTTCTAGTCGAGGGGGTCGCGGGATGCGGAGAGTATGGCCCGAGTCTTTGAGCATTGTAATATGCGTGTGCACTCATAGGTAATCAGTGTGTACCGATAATACTCATTATTCGACACGTATACCTGCATAAGTAGAGGGTTGCACACTTACACTATAAACTATAGGGAAGAATAGTGGGGCGCGTCTTCTTGGATGGCACTATTTATACTCGTTTTTATCTAATCTTGTATGCTTCGCTCAACCAGCCTAAATGATATAAAATCCTATTAATATTGACGGTGGTCACCATTGGTGTGTGGCCGCTTGACTTGAGGTTGCGGGTTCAATTTGATTGAGAAGAAGAGAAGAGTAATTTCTTTATAATGTGACATACGAAGCAATGGCGACGTCTTACGTTTACGTTAACCATATCTTTATATATATTTTATGGGATTATTTTTCTATTGTTCTATTTTTATTAAAGAGATATATCGTGATGATATGTCACTGAAAAAAGCTGAACTAACTGTGCAGGTAGCCGAGTGTCAGTGAACATAGACTGAGTTTTCATAAAAAACATAAAATAGGACCTTTATTACTTTAGCTACTTATCTTTTAAAGTCCAAGCACCTTGCTCTCCTGACGTGAACTCAATCTCGACAATGATCTTATGCAACTCAATACACACGTCCCATTAATTCAAACTTACTTATTTATTAACATCTGACATGTATAACTGAATGATTTTAGAGTAAGGCTATTAATTCGTAGTCCGATGATTGCTGTAACCGCAATATCCTTTTACTTGGCGGTTGTTGAATGACGCAGTCAAATATTGCAGCGAGATACCGACACCAGGGCCAGTACTGTGATGTGCTATCGCCATAGTTGTCCAAATGTGTGAATGGGATAGATGTATAGACATCATATACATCTGTCACTTAAACAATCTACGACGGCATTAATATGTATAGGTAAGTCCCCGATACACATCTACAAACACATATACCAATCAAACGTCACTCAATTGACAACTCGACTTGCGTTTACACACTTCCACAGTCGTCAATCTGTTGCTCTACAAGAAGTTAAAACAACCTTAAAAGTTTAGTTCAAACAGATTTCAACTTTACTGAGCGGTAATAAAGTCGATCTATAATCCATCGACCGGCCAGTGTCATTTGTTATTCCATGCCCTATGTATCCGAATTAGATTTACAAGTATTGATATTTGTTCATTCGAACGATTGTAGCTATTGTGAAAATACTAACAAACGCATTGTTATATGAATAGGTCAAAATACCCTTATTGTACAAATAAAGGTCTATTAAGCATGATTTGGTAATATCGTTACATTCAAATTAGCCCTACATTATTTTCCCACGAATGTATACCTATATACTTATAAGTGCACGGTATGATACCTACGTAGGTATAGATCATAACTATGCACCTGCATTTGAGATAGTACATTCATAGCGTGATATCAACAAGTTGCAAAATGGGGCTCAGTTACAATAAAAATAATATTCGATTTAATTTCGATACGAAATCGATATCACAGTTTCGCTACCTTATTAACAACATTGTATAGATATGTATCAGTAGAAAACACAGATTTCACGATCATTATTGTCGGTGTTACTAGATTTTATTCCACAATTTGCTACCGAGGTGTTTTAAAATAAGGCTTTGAAGGTACAATTATAAAATAAAACAAAACCATTAAATTTATTGGTGTCTTAAATACAGAATAGTAAGACTGGAATCTGGAGGCTCTATTGATTAATATATTTAATTGTCACGTGAATGTAAATGTATCGTTGGTTGCAGTATGATTCCGAAAAAAAATTATTTTACGTCGGAAATTGTAAAGAGTGGGAACAATATTATTAATTGTTGTTATTGTAAATAAATCTATACTAATATTATAAAGAGGAAAAATTTGTTTGTTTGTTTGTAATGAATAGGCTCCGAAACTACTGGACCGATTTCAAAAATTCTTTCACCTTTGGAAAGCTACATTATCCCCGAGTAACATAGGCTATATTAAATTGGACCCGATAGGTGGCGCTGCGATCGAGTTTCAAGAATTTTACCTTTTTACCCGGGCGAAGCTTTCTGTGTGTTTCTGTGTGTCTTAAGCTAGATTCGAGAATGGTTTAGATTTACAATTGGACCCAATAGGTGGCGCTGCGATCGTGTTACGGGCAATTTAACTTTTTCACCCGAGCGAAGCTGGGCGGGACAGCTAGTTGTTTATATACAGTGTATGCGACGAATATTATTATTATATCTATATTGAGAAGTAATTCAAAGGCGTATGTATGGTCGTGCTTCAGTAACGGCGACGGACTCGCCATCTGTCACGTTGGCACTTAAAATATATCTCTGGCAGAAAGTGGATGTGTGGATATTACCTATACACCTCTACCTACCCTTGTGGGAAGGCGTGAGGATATATGTTATATATATATATATATATATATTTCTGCCCACAAGGATTCCAGAAGTTGTATGTAGAGGCTTAGACTCTCATTCCGCCGGAAATATGTTAATTACGATGACAGCTTTTCGGCGCATAAATATTTAGATGGCTACATGACAGATGACTACGTGAGTCTTACTTAAACAGAAAAATTTAAAAGTTTTATTAGCTATCAAAAGAAAAGTTACTCTACATGCCGTATTTTCGTGTTACCAAAATGTACAACGCCATTTTTAGACAATGGCAAAATGAAACTATGCAATTATGTCAAGAACTCTTTAAGTCGGGCTAATCTGTTCGACCATGTCCCATCGTACAATAGAAACAGAGGTATATCGAAAAAACAATTCCTTTACGCTTACACAACGTGGGTGACAATTATTCTAAGCGACTTTACGAAACATTGTGCGTCAGTTGAGTACGGTTGGTAGAAGTGGAGAATTTGAATGGAGTAAGAGAGAATGCCACTACACAAAGCCTAATTTATATTATGACATGATTTGTGTCGGGTTTCTTTTTAATAAATTGACGCTAATAATAGCAAATTTTTTAAAACAGGATCTAGTTAAAATGTATAATTTTGTCCTGAGGCGTATTTACGATCAATCTACCCAAACATAACATGCTCCATAATTTTTCTCGTATCAGTTAATTTTATTACACCATAGTATTACATAGTACCTACTATAGACGGCCGCCTGGTCTAGTGGTTAGAGCTCCTGACTGCGAAACTTGAGGTCGCGGGTTCGAATCCCGCTGAGGGCATGTATTTGTGTGATGAACACGTATTTGTACCTTAGTCTTGGATGTCCTATGTATTTATGTATATATCTATCTATATAATTAATATATCATTGTCTAGTATGTCACAAGCTTTGCTTAATTTGGGACTAGGTCAATTTGTATGGAATCGTCCCAAGATATATTATATATTATTATTAAAAGGTATATTATTATTAAAAGTATTAGACAGTATTGGTAATTAATTAGTATTTTCTACCTTATAGTTTACTAGGTGTGTCCAGCGGTTTCTGCTCTTCTGCTCGAGCGTTAAAACTCGTGTTTTTGTTCTGTTGTGTAACATTTCTCATGTTCTACCAGGTTATATTCTATTTTTGTGTCAAATTTCATCTAACGTCCAGCAGTTTGGACGTGATTTAGTATAAACATCCTTAAATCCATTGAAGCTTTTTAATAGTATTAGTCTTCATCAGTTACACCGACATTAGTACTCTTTAAGTTAAAGAGAAGTATAACGACTTTTTCTTAGTACGAGGTGCCTACGTATAGTATCAAATAGGATTATTCAACAGGCTTTACGGTATAAACAATATCTATCAATAAATGACAATAATTCTCTAGAAACATACCCTGCCCTTTAATTAGTTGATAGCAACTATGTATTCTAGTTTCTCGTTTTCAACTATGATTTCTGTCATTACCAATTAATCTCGCACAAATATTCTTAGCTTAACTGTTGTAATATCGGCTTAATCTTAAAGAAATTATGGAGTGTAACGTAATTGTGGCCACGAAAAATGAATTGGAACTAGGCCACTGGCTTCCGGGCATTTTGCTCGATCACGACGGGTTGCACAAGCGCGTCCTGCGAGCCTTATGTCATCGTTGTCTGAAACTAGATCGTGTCATTTATAAAGCCTTATTCCCTTTCGTAATTTTTGCCAACAAACTGTATCTCGCTCATATCCAGGTTCCGACAGAATATAAGTCGTGTTCTTACTGAGATTTCGGTCCACCAACTGCACCAGTTCTCAAGCCAAACTTTTATAATTAGTTTTCTATAGTATTACAGAAAGATGAAAAGTCAATTGAAGAAGACTACTGTTGCTAAATAATCAATGTAACGAAAATAATCTATGTTTCGTTGTCAAATTTAATACCACTTATGATAAGTCATCATCATGTCAGGCTTCCAGGTATAGGCCTCTTCCACACGCTGGCACACTTCGCTGGCAGTATAGGCCTCTTCCACAGCGCGTCACAACACTGTCTTCGGCCCTTATGATAAGTAGATACATGTATTGTTGGGTACTTCCGCAAAAATTTAAAAGTATGACTCTCGTCGGTGTCACCACAGTATACTTATATGTATACTGTGGTGTAACTTATAGAGCTCCCGTCTTTTGTCTGTCCATTACCTTGACCTCTTTGTGCGACCCGACGGCTATTTTCTCTTTCACTTGTTTTGTTTAACTTATTGTCGGTCTGACCCTTCCTCGTGGGAGACGAAGAAGGGTCAGGCTCTACCTATAAAAATATATAACGTTCATATCCTACTAACATTATGCATGTAGATATTTGCGACGATGTTTGTTCCTCTTTCATGGAAAAACGACTGAACGGAATTGTTATCTGGATTAACACATGTTTTATAAACACCAAAAAACCGGAGACAATACTATCTACGTATTAAAATTTTACGTGGTTGGAACCGCGGGCCACAACTGGTATTTAAATTTGTGTGAAAGTGACTCTGGCGGCGTCGAATTGAGGGATAATGAGAGATTAATATAATTTATATTGCCAGATGAAAATGTCAACCGATTATCCTATGTCCAGCTACATAATTTATCTCTTTGCCAAATTTCAACCAGTTCCGTTTAGTCGTTCTAGTGGTGATTGGGTAACAAACGTATTTACAATGACCAATAGAAATTTATTTCCTATATTATCTTTGGTCATTGCAGCAAGCAACTGCATTATGCACTTCCTCAGTCAAGTACTATTGTTCACGGTTGTCTTGCCATACAATGCAGTGTTACCATATCAAGTCCGCGTGTGCCGTGATCTTCACGCTCATTGCTCGAACTTTCTCCTACATCACAGCATTAAGCATACCTTTTATGAAAACTAATCTATTGATCGAAGAAAGTAGCTATCCTCTCTCAAAGTTTATACCGGTGATTGGATAATAACTTAAGTATAAAGTGTTGTCACAGCCCATGCCGTTAATCTTATTTCCGGAGATTAGGCAATAATGATATTTTGAAAGTTGAAATTATTTACTTTAAAGAAAGTGTAAGAATAATCGAAAAGAGAGAGTAAAAAAAAATTTGTAACGATTAATCTTACGAAAATTAAGCTTGATTTATCATTTACTAAGTATATCTGCTTAATCCAGTTTAAACAATAAGTATAATATGAACTTAATTTATGATGTCAAGAAATTAATATATTTACGAATTTATAGGTAATAAATACACACACACCCACTTTCCGCCAGAGGTATATTTGGTGCCAACGTGACAGATGGCGAGTCCATCGCTGTTACTCAAGCACGACTATACATACTTTGAATTTCTTCTCAAACGTATGCAGGTTTCCTCTCGATGTTTTCCTTCACCGTAAAGCTCGTGGTGTGACTAATCACTGTACTTAAGTTCAGAAAAACTCATTGGTACAGTCGGGATTCGAACTTGCGATCTTTGTGTCGCAGGCAACTGCTCGAACCACTCGGCCACCACGGCTTTTAGAATTTATAAACGACCATACAATAAAGAAATTAAAGAAAAGTAAAAACAAATGAAGTGAGTTCCTAGGAACCTCATTTTCCAAATATAAAAATTATAACCAGCCAGTACCTACCTACTTCCTCTGTCTACTTCCCTCGCATATGAGTACGGGTCAGCTACAATCTACCCTCTATATGAAGCAACTGACAACAAAAACCGTCCGATTCATCTTTCGTGCACAATAACACTTAGTTTTGATTCAAATCATGACTATTATCTATTGAGCTAACTTATTGTCAAGTTAATGTAGCATGGTAGTTTTATACTTACTTCCTTCTTCCTGTATCATACTTCTATTATTGATTTTCGTATCGACAAACTTTCGATTATTCTCTTAACGGAACTTATGATTAGCTCATGAATGATTGACATTTTAATTGACATTGAGAAAGTTTATACGATACTGCACTTTTCATTTCAATAAGGTGTTGATATTGCTAAAAAGCTTCTTGGTGGTCAAAATGGTGGGTGGTTAAAATTACGTATAATGTTCTAATTGCGGTGGTCCATATGATGATTACCAATGTACCAATAATTAAATAAATGATTTTTAAAAGTTTTATTACATTTTTATACTAATATAGGTATTATTTGTATTTAGGTATTATAAGTATGTGCAATAGGAGGCAAGGGAAGACCACGTTTCAACTACCTAGTTCAAATATAATGGACACACAAGGATGGGATAGTAAAGAGTACTCGAAACCGACGGGTATGTATATGGAGGCTCATGGATGTACGAAGCAAAAGAGGTATGTAAGTCTAGAGAGAATTGTCACTCTACTCTCTCTGCGTAGTCCGAGAGGAACTCGTCGTGATGCTAAGTATGAATGTATGTTTCATCGCATCATGCGCTTCAAAGAAATATACTCGCTACTTCTGATGAATAGAAGTTAGGTAGAAGAAAGTAGAAAAAAGGTATTGAGATCGCACATCAGTACTGACCACCTGTAGATTTGAACCGTAGAAGATTACTTACACCACTCGACCACCGAGGCACTATTTTGATAGTGTTTTTTATATGCTCGTTATTATCGAGATCCAATCAAAGCGAGTTGATTGCAGTACATAAATTATATGGCTCAGAACTTAAAAAAGGCACCATTTTTGGTCGCGACTGTAACCCAGCCAAACGGCGATGGTTAGAGTTCAATCAGTGTACTAAATCTAAAAGGCAGTGAGATGTATCCTATCTCTACTGTTTACCAACTACCAATACGATTATTTTTAAATATATCGATTCGGACGTCACAATTAGTCATTTGACGAATGATTATTGGTCTTTTTTTTTTTTTTTTTTTTTTTTGTATTGTCTCTCGTAGCGTGAGTTCCGGGAACTTTTGCTACTTAACCGGTCAATGGCGAGACCTAGGCCTCCAGCCAGGCACTTAAGTATTAAGCAACACAGCTAAGGGCACCCCCTGTGGGGTCGGACCTCGGCATGATTATTGGTCGGATAATTAGGCAATATATAGGTAGAGTACCAGTTCTAATAGATTTACAGACCTGTTTGACTTCATCCACGTTCATCAGTCTCTTCGTACATTCTCACAGGTTTCGAGTACTTTGACGTTCACATCCTCGTGTGTCGATCGATTGGATTAAGGTACTGCTAAGGTACTAAGGTGGAACGTTGTCTCCTTCTGCCTCTTTTTCGCCTCGTCTGCTGGTAAGCGGTTACCGCCGTCTAGGGACGCTGGAAGCAATATACTCGCGCGATGCCAACTCTAAAATTGCTTTGCGAATTTCTTCACCTAATATGTATTTGCACATCTAATGCTTTTAAATATTAGCTTACTTAGTATAAATTAAAATAAATAATGTTACGTAAGATAAAAAGTAAGGAAATAATTGAACAAAATGCATGAATTATTTTAATTATTTATGCGTAGCCCGAAGACGATCTTGCGTCAGTAAAAAAATAAACATTGAAATGTAACCAATAGATTTGATTTAATAATAATTTATTTTCAAATTCAATAATAACTAACACATCAATTTAACACTGATATACATCAATTTTATTCAAGTAATATTTATAACTTAAGTACAGTGCTTAGTCAAACGAGCTTTTACGGTGAAGGAAAACATAGAGGAAATATGCGTGTTTGAGAAAAAAATTTACGATGTGTGTATAGTTTTGCTTGTGTAACAGCGGTGGACTCGCCGTCTGTCACGTTAGCAACAAAAAAATATATCTCTGGCGGAAAGTGAGTGTGTGGGTACTTTCTATACACCTCCTACCTACCCCTTCGAGGACTTTAGTGGAAAGGCGTGAGGATATATATATATATATATATATATATAGATTATATACAATAAACATATGGTATTTGTACGAATAGAATAACATTATTAGCCGACTAGGTGGCACCGTTGTGAACTGATGCGCTTACTTACATTGGGCAATCATTTTTTATTTATAAAGATATCGATTTACACAACAGGAAATCAATTTGTGAAATAAGTTTAATCATATGGGCAAAATGCGTTAGTGTTTTTATAATATTAGTGAAGAGTCAATCGCCTTGGCATATTGCTTAAGATTTTAGGATAGGAAATGTAAGTACATACGTACGGCAGTTTACAACTTGCTTAATCGTAATAAGTCATAAAACTGTTTATATCTATTAACTGTATAGCCCTCGACTTCACTCGCGTGATTCGATTTTTTGTGCCGGTTTGGTTTTATGGTAAAGTGTTTTTTTCGGGCTATTTGATTTTCTTACGGAATATCACTGGTTGGCAGACATTTTATACCCATCGGAGGTATGAGATATTTAAACTGAGAATGAATACTATGTTATTATTTATATCCTTGACAATATTTATGCTGAATTGTATAACGAGAAAGCGTAATAAACAGACACTCTTTATTTATTACGCAACCGCTTAATGGACTTCATTATATGCTTAACAGTTTTTTAAAATAAGTAGGAAAAAAATATCAGACCATTACCTAATTCAAATTTTACAGATCCTATCTTCAGGCACCTTTTACGGAAATACTTAATTTCCACGACTGAAAAACGCATTAAGTTTTCACGCGCTGTTGAATTAAGCAGACATATATACGTATATTATTGATTGCAATCTTGACTTTGAAAACTGTTGTGTAAGCCCGCCTTTAAAATTATTCTAATTGGCAATCGTACAGTGATTTGGACTGGTTCAAACTGGTTAGGGGGCCTATTGACGTGAGATTTGCATTCAGTAGTTTCAATAGGCATTCCGATTACCTGTAAGATTACGCGCAATGGTGCATATGCTATGACTAGACAATAAATTGAACACGGCTATGTTCGCTATAGTAATAGACATCTAAGTCTTTGCAATTTAGTGCAGTCTGAAGTTAGTTACTGTGTCTCATGTATTTGCTTATCGATTTGTATCGCGTAAAATGTATTTTGAATATTAATCTACATAGAGTTTGAGGATTCATTTGAATTACCTAGATCAAATAATTTAAATACTCAAGAATGGGAACGAGAATCTTAGAATATAGAGTGCTATTAAATAACGTCTCGAATAGAAGATGATACGCGCCAACTAATACGAGATGATAGATTCTTTAGAAATATCTTAGCAGGTAAGGTAGAGAGGAAGAGAGGATGCATAAATCAGATCAAAGAAAAATTGCCTCTCATGACGTATAGAGAGATCAAAGGAGTTATACTGGACAGAAGCAAATGGAAGGCTGTATCAGAGACGCCAACAAGAGCCCAGCTCTTAAGTTTATGATGGGAACGAGTGTAGTCAAAACCGGCAAGCTTTACTTTAGATACAGGATGTTTCAGAAAATAAAACAGTTGCCTTTAAGAAATTGTAGGTTGTTGTGAATAGATCCTTATGGCGATGCAATAAAACAAATAGCTCCAAAGATAGCATACATGGTTTTTTGTTTTTTGTTTTCACAACACGAATAGGGTTTATACGTACTTGTAGCTGTACACGCCACGCTCTTTTGATATGGCAGCGAATCCTGGGAATGTCAAAGGAAGCATAGAAATGGTATAAACGCAATCTGATTTACAATTACGCCCTCGTTCACGCTAGCTGCTTCGTGAATCTCTTCATTACGATACAATCTGATATAATTAAATTTTATCTTTGAACTAATAACACAGACTTTATGAACCGGATAGATAAATATTGCGTCTCTTAGCGTTTTCCTGGTGTAGTTTTGGGAAGTCTATTGGAGTTTATTATACAAGTAAAGTTGCACACAAGCTTGCAGCCGGCTGCAGGCAAGCCGGCTGCAAGCTTTAGGTCAGCACCGCCTGCGCACTTTGTTGCGCACTGCAAAAATCTTTTCACACCCTATTTGAAAAGCTATAAGTGTATACACTAGCTGCTGCCCTACAAAGCTTCGCTTGGGTGAAGAAAAATATTAAAGTAAAGATAGTGTAGTCGTTAGAGAAGCGGCAATGGGCTCGTCATCTGTAACTTTGGCATCTAAAGAGATCTCCGGCAAGAGGATGTGTCACTACACACCTCTACCTACCCCTTCGGAGACCCACGTGGGAAGGCGTGAAAATGTATTTGTGTACGTATTGTGTAATGTTTTTATTAAAAGTGAAAAGTGGAAAACATACCCATAAAATATACCCGTCAGCAAGTTTGTCCGAGAATAATTCTCAAAGGCGTAAGTTTTTCTTAAGGCATAACGTAAGAAAAGCACAGACAGGCAATGAAAGAGCGAGGAAGCTACTAGAAATCAATACATAAATTTAACTCTCATGCTCACTTAAAAATCAATAGCTCCGGACTAGCAGGGGATGTTGAGCGCGGGGCGCGGTAGAAAGAGACAGAATATTACAGCGCAGGCATTAACGTAGTCTAGTTGCTGGTGTCGGAATTTTCTCGTTGATTCTTTTTGAACAGCAAATTTATTCGTGTCCTAGAATCCACGTTCACATTTAATTAAGTGAAGTGAAATTTGATGTATGATGTTGTAATCTCAGCACAAATGCCGCAGAATCCAGTAAAGATTGAATATCCCATAGTACCCATTTCCGCTGATAAAATGTCCGGGGATCACAAGCTAGTGCTAAAGCAGGCCACTGGAACCCCATCGCAGTATTTGAAACTGAACGTCGGTGGTACTTTGTTCTATACTACTGTTGCAACAGTAACGAAAAGCGATAATATGCTACGAGAGATGTTTACTGGACGAATGGAAGTGCTCGTTGACGCTGAAGGTACCTATGGGCGGATAGTTTATATTTGTCCTAACTGCCTACCCTCATGAGAGATACACCGTGTTACTATAGATGTATAACGTCACCCCTTCTCACAAGGGGTAGGATGTCGCCGCAGATATTTAGTTACCAACGTAGGAATCGGCAAGTCAAAGCCGTTTCCCAAGCATAATACTTCGCCGTAAGGCTCATATATGCTTTATCATTGTAAAGTCAGAGCTCCAACTTATACCACATGGGTGGCAAACAAGCATGCGGTCCGCCTGATGTTAAGCGGTTACCGCCGCCTATGGAGGCTTGCAACACCAGGGGTATTACTCACGCGCTGCCGACCCTGTAGGAATCTTTTCACACCCTTCTTGAAGAACTCCATGCTGTACTCTCCAGGGAAAACCTCAACCTTCCAATTGGGTCAAATAGTATTTTTCCCAGTAAACCAACATTGCATGCTTATTTCATAATAGATCATGTTTTAATTTTTGCAGGCTGGGTTCTCATAGACCGCAGTGGAAAGCACTTTGGAACGATTTTGAATTACCTTCGTGATGGATCGGTGGCTTTGCCTGATAGCTACCGCGACCTCATGGAGCTGTTGGCTGAGGCTAAATATTTCATGATAGAGCAGCTGTCAGATTGCTGCCAGCAGGCTCTGGCTAAGAAAGAGCTTGAAGCGGAGCCCATTTGTAGGGTGCCCTTGATAACATCTCTCAAAGAAGAGCAGCTTTTGATTTCGTCTACATCAAAGGTATGCCATGCCAATCATTCATATACAGATATCCTTTTCCACAGTATATTAATTTCTAAGAACTACAAAACTAAACTAAGTACAATGCAAATTATTCTACTGATTTATTTATAGCCCACAGCTTGGCAATGTGGCCTCCCTCTTCTTTATACGTAGGTACACTGTACATATTTGCAAATAATATGACACGTCACATGTACATTATATTATTATTTTATGGGTTCATTGCAATTGTATTTTTATCGGAATATACCTATCTAAACAATTTTTTGACACAGTAAACCTGCTATGCCCATAAACTCAAATAATAAAAACAATGTATCTGTTTCCAGCCTGTCGTAAAACTTCTGATAAATCGACAGAACAATAAGTATTCCTACACCAGCACTTCCGATGACAACCTTCTGAAGAATATAGAGCTGTTTGACAAACTCTCACTGCGCTTCAGTGGGAGAGTTCTCTTCATTAAGGATGTCATCGGCTCGACTGAAATCTGTTGCTGGACTTTCTTTGGACACGGAAATAAATGCGCAGAGGTTTGCTGCACATCCATCGTGTATGCTACGGACAAAAAGCACACTAAAGTAGAATTCCCCGAAGCCAGAATCTATGAAGAAACTCTTGGTATTCTGATGTACGAAAGTCGAAATGGCCCCAACCAGGACTTGATACAGGCTACATCGTCATTTGGAACCATTGGCGGTAAGCCCGGGTCGCTTGATGAGGAGGAGGAGCGCTCTGGACTCGCGCGTCTCCGATCAAATAAGCAGAATAATCCATCTTAGCAATTTCAGTCGGGCTTGGCACGCCTTCGAAGCTCAAAGCAGACGAACGTCTGATACCAAGCTGGATACTTTTCGCCGCTATGTTGGCTGCTACCCTGCTTAGGTCTGTAGACTATTCAGTTTCCCCATCTGTGGGACTCACTCTTCTGTGAGCTCTCTTGGGAATGTGATAATGGTGAATACTCAAGGCGTGAGGCATCTATGATCGGAACTATGGGTATATTTTTCTTATATTGTGTGTCTACGTATTCAAGTGAACTTTATATGTGAAGCTAGATTTATAAATAATGAATCAGAGTCCGTTATATACAGGCACAAAATAGTGGGCAGGATATTTTGCATGATTGTTCAAATACATTGCACATTCAATGATACTCATAAATAGATAATTCCTTCTACAAAATTACTCCTATAAGCCGACTTTGGAGAATGAGGAGTCAATATAACTTATTTTTTTTATGTACTAATCTAATATTCTTCACTCCTTATTAATAAGCTATCTTAGTGTTACATAAAAGAGAGCCCTTTCGATTTCGATTATTCGAAATAAAATCCTTGAACAAGGTTGATCGATAGAAGTAGTTTAATAGTTGTGAGAAAACAATTTTTGTCAGAATTATAGTTTTAAGATTTAATGTAAGTATCTAAATATAGGGCATTATTGTATAGTAGAGAGTAGTATTTCGGAGATTAGTTGAAACTTATAAATGTTTGGTAGATGTATAAATAGAGGGAGGCTAAATCCCACAACCAACGCAGCTCAATGATGAGGCCAAATCAATCATTTATATTAGAAGTAGGCACATGATCTCTATCTCTTGGTATATGTATAATTCATATCTCCTTAGATCCTCATATCCTATTAATCATAAATTCTTTAGATCCTCTTTTAGTCAGTTTTTGTTTGAAGATTAACTATTATGATAATCCATTAAATGTACATAAAACATGAATAGCTCTCAGAAATCACATAGATGTTTAAATAAAATAAATTAAACATTGTAAAAGCTGTACATGTATTTTGATAATGTAAAACGGTGGTTAAAATAAAGAAATTTAATGTTTTTTTAGTTAGTTCCCTAGAGGTAGAATTATGACGTAATATTACTATTTTACTATTACCTGAGTTTTCACTAAAATTATGGTTTCTTTATGTCTGCATATAAAAAGGATCCCGAAATATAGGTAAAGAAACTAATCCAACATAAGCCCCTTTTAACTGTGTAATTATGCGCCAGCATAATGGATTGGGATCGCAGACGCATTAAAATTTGTCGTAGCCAACAAATCTACGATAATAACTCACTTCAGTCAGTTGCTGTGGATTATACATATATACGAGTAAAAATCTATCCATTACACACTTGAATATGATGGTAATAACACTTACTTACATCAAATATATGTAATTCTGGCACCTAGGTGTCATATACTTGTCCAAAACGATGTATCTATAAAATATAATAAGTACGTGAATCGCAGAGCTCATTCTCACCTGTTTCTACTTAGCTGTTATAATATCGTGCTTTATAACACTTTTGCGTAAAAGATAATTGTAAGATTGGTGTGTTTACCTATTGCCGCCATGTTGCGAGAAAATAACCAGCATTTGTCGAGAAGGATTTATCAATTATATCACTGACATATCGAGTTGGCCCAATAATTAGTTTCGTAAGCAAGGAGATAGTGCTTGCGAAATGGATTGGAATGAACTGCTTTACGTTCTAATATTATCCTCACGTGTTCCCACAAGAGTCCCCGAAGGGGTAGGCAGAGGTGTATAGATAATACCCACCCACTTTCCGCCAGAGATATATTTTTAGGTGCCAACGTGATAGATGGTGAGTCCAGACCATTGCGATACTTACGCACAACTATACATACTTTTTCTTCTTCTTCGGTCTTTGAATTTCTTCTCAAACGTATGCAGGTTCCCTCTGAATGTTTTCCTTCACCGTAAAGCTCGTGATATGAGTACGACTAATCACAGTACTTAAGTTAGGAAAAACTCACTGGTAAGTCGTGATTTGAATCTTTCTATTGCAGGCAACTACTGGAACCACTTGGCCACCACGGCTATATTACAATGTAAGAAGAAGCTTACATAGTTTAATCTATTTTATTTATAAAGTCTTCATTTGCTTAAATCAATCAAAACAGAAAAATCTAGAAACTCTTAATTTTTTTTCTGAAATAAGTCACGAGTAGGTACGTCTAGAAATCTTGTAATTTTTTCGCACGAACGCAGATACATTCACCGCTTAGTATCAAAATATAATATAAGTAGGTAATCTGGTTCTGTAAAGCGATTTACTTTTATTTCATAAGTGAGTATATAAAGCAATTTACTTAACAATAATGAATTTATGAGCGCTGGAGCTACTATTCGAATCATATAACTTTCTTTCTATGTTGGTAATAATATTTGAATGAATATTTCAGGCTTATATATGGTTATATAAACGGAAAAAGAGGTTATATTTGAGCTGGCAACCAAATGCAAATGAACAGTGCAATTAAAACTCCGGTAAAGAGACTAACTATTAAGAAGGCTCTACATTTCATCTGCATTTGTGCTTTCAATTTATAATCTAGATGCTGCGGTAGTCTAAAAATATTTTTCTTGGATGTGTTTATATTACGTTATAAGAAAATATTGTAAAGAAGCCCATTTGAGGTAAATTTTAAACACATATAGTGCTTGAAAAACGGCAACATATTCGAAATAATATATATATTTATGTGTCACGTTGACACCTAATATAAATTATCTATGTCGACTAGAGGGTGTTTCTGTACTGTTGACCGAATGGGTAATTCGGGGTTCTTTTGGGATGTTAGACAAACATAATACTAAAATCTATGTCTCAGAGTTGCATAAATATGGGGACTCCTTAACGGGATCAGGTATGATAATGGTATTTGTAACGGCGTATCGAGACCATTACATTGATTTATAGCGTACAGCTCACTATGAAATGCTAAATATTGGCTATTACATGGACTATAATATAATTAATTTCACGCAGAATACCTATCGGCGATGTCAACGGTAAATTGATTTACTCTCCATTTTCCTTGTTAAAGTAGGTTCCTAATAATTCCTCTTATTCATGTAAAGTTTTGTGCAGGCTATCATATGAGGTATTGAGATATCTATCTGTAATATTCCATACATAGTTTGGTACTAGGACAATTTGTATGGAACTGTCCCCCAGGTACTAACTACCCAGTTATTTATTTATATCATCACGAGCGCCAGTTCTCTCTAGACTTACAGACTTATTTCGCTTCATCAACGTTCTTTCATACGTGCTCATCGGTTTCGATTTTTTTTTTTTTATTTTGTATTGTCTCTCGTAGCGTGAGTTCCGGGAACTTTTGCTACTTAACCGGTCAATGGCGAGACCTAGGCCTCCAGCCAGGCACTTTATTTCTAAGCAACACAGCTAAGGGCACCCCCTGTGGGGTACGAACCTCGGCTTAGGGCGTTGCTGGATCGCGAGCAAGGGAGCTGGGCTGGACTGGCAATTTTATTTAAATATTATTTGGGGGCGAATCGGTTTCGAGTACTCCTATACAAATATATATTGACGACCGGTCGACGGTCTAGTGGTTAGAGCTCCTGACTGCGAAACTTAAGGTCGCGGGTTCGATTCCCGCTTAGTGCAGATATTTATATGATGAACACGAGTATGTGTACCTTAGACTTCGACGTCTTATGCGTTTATGTATATATCTATCTATATAAGTCAATATATTATAGTGTAGTTACCTTAACACAAGCTTTGCTCAATTTGGTCCCGAGGTATTTCTTTATATTTAAGTACGTACATTCCTATCGATTTATTCCCAAGATAATAATTGTTAACGACACTAATTTTGACACTGTAAACCACAGTGACATTTGGAATGTAATGTCGAAAACGTCAAAGTCGACGACTGTCGACTGACAGCCAGTGGCGACGTTTGGGCGACCTGAACAAAGTTTATTTATATCGACCACTACAGCATTAACGAATAAATTCCCTATATTATTGGCACGTAAGATCTAAATTGCACTTAAGACACTGTACCGTTGAATAATACTTAATTTTGCATGTTTGAACCACAAAGAAAGTAGACATGACTGAACCAATTTTATGTATTATGCTTATCATTACCCACTGCTATCCCTTAAAAGACTTCTATAAGTAGGCTTTAATAGCGCCAATCCAATCTATCAAAGAAAATATTCCAATTTATAATAACATCGAAAATATCAAATTCTAAAATAAGAAATCTTGAAATATTTTTTTGCATTAGTCGAGTTGATATTGTGTGAAGAGGTTTCAGAAATAGAAATAGGCATAAGTCTCGCCCCACAAGGTATCCCCAAGGAAGGAAGGAGTAGGCAAATATGTATCGATGTGTCGATCGCCGTTTATCAAACACGACTATACATGCGTGTTTGAATTTCTTTTATTAGCTAAATTGCAGAATTTTCTATTTTCCTTTACTGTAAAGCTAGCGAGGTGATAAAAAACACTGTACTTATGCTCAGTAAACACTTGCTAAAGTTGGGACTCGAATTTGCGTCTTAAATTTACTGAAACAAAACATCATCTCAATACAACACGTTAATTTGAACAGGATCGAAAGGATCGTTCATACAAAAGGTGTTGTAACCGACCACAGTACGGTAACCACTTTCTATCAAGGCCATAAGCTCGCCACGTAAATAGGCTTATGTAATAATTTCGTACTTAATACATTGCAATGCTGACTTTTAATTGTACTTGACCGGATTTCTGATTGAAGTACTATAATCGTAGTAAAATAACGCGTAAGTAACTCGATTACGACTGGGAACTGTGACATTGACACTTATTTCTTTGAGTATGCCTTAACAAGCGTGAGAAAATGAATCAATTGTCGCTTAATTGGGCCTAAATTATTTCCATATGTAATATAAGCCTACAATCTCACCGAACAATAGCCAAATGGACTCAAATACACGCTCTTGAATAAAGATAACATATAATCGGACCAGATAAGGTAATTGTTCTAAAATTAAACAGTTTAAAACCTTCATAGTACGCGTCGAGTGTTTTTTTTTCGTCGTATTGTAATTAAGTTTACAAAGCGTTTACAAAGATCGCTAGCTTTTTAAGTTTGTCGTTACGTTTTTAATGTTGTGGCGCACATGGCGAGACTATGGTTAAAAATATTAATAATAAGCCCTTTTAATCTGAACTGTTTTATCAAGCTCTATAATTATAATACGCCTCGTAGCTCACTGCACTCTTTGGCACAGACCACCTCTAACATTTTCCACTGGGTCTGTCATATGCTACCCATTCCCGATATTGGCCAGCTGTGATTTTTGGTGCCTTCTACTGCCATCTCTGGGATACCAGTCAATGTATTTCATCAACATATCATCACGCCGAGCACCTCACTGGGACGGCAGAACGAGAAGAGCACCAATTCTCTCTAGACCTACAGATCTCTGCTTCATTGGCATTAATCAGTCTCTTCATACAAGGGTGTGAAAAGATTCCTGCAGGGTCGGCAACGCGCGAGTGATACCCCTGGTGTTGCAAGCGTCCATAGGCGGCGGTAACCGCTTACGATCAGGCGGACCGCATGCTTGTTTGCCACCCAAGTCGTATAAAAAATAAAATAAAAAAAATGTTCGCCGTTTTTGGATACTCTTGAAGTACTCCGTGAGTGTCCGATCGATTTCCTATGCCTCTTTTTCCACACACTTTCGCATTGAATATCAGTTTCGCCAATCTTTCTTCACTCAATGGTACAGTCGAGAACCAGTCAGCCACGACGGCTCTTGGTCCTGTAACTAGTTCTAAGCTGAGTGACTAATTTGAACCTAGATGGCCTACTAATGCTTATACACCTGCTAGTAAGGGTGATTATCCCCCGCTGTGTTATTAAGGCGCCCACTCACGTTTTGCTACCATCAATCACACGCCAGCTCTCGATGTGTTACATTGATAGATTTTAGGCGATAGTACTGTTATAGAGACAAGTCGTTGTTGTATATTTTGATTTAAAAAAGGAATATTTTTTTTAATTTAAATAACTTACACCTTTAATATAAATAACGTTATATATAATTAGTTACTAATTAATTATACTATACATTAATTAAGTTTGGGTTTATTTATACTAAATTGGAACGATTCGGAATTGAAAAATCTCACAGCAAGTGTTATTTAATTGTAGTGTACACGAAATCCTTTGAAATATTTTATTATGTGCCGTTAGTCAATGTCAGAAAAAAGACAATAAAAGCATTATATGGCAACGTTATGCCCATTGCTGTACGCACTAGGTTTTATTTTTACAATCAATCGTATTTCATTATGTTTGAGCAACAATGATTTATTAAGAGTGTTATGTAGCGTTGCAATAAACGGTCAAGCGTGATTCATTCTTTAATGACCGACTCCAAAGTTTGATTACAACCTACTTTTATACTCATACTCACTCTTTTATGTTTATATGAATTTAGATACCACTAAACTGTCACGATCCAGTAGTTGGTATGAAAAAAAATCGCACATCGCAATATAAAAAAAAACAATAGGAGTTCATATTCTGTAATAATTTCTAGCTAAGTGTACTTATTTAGAATTGGCGTACATTGTAATAATTACGTAATAAAGTATTGAAAATATTATGTAAGAAACAAATAAAACTTAAACATTATATTCACGAGTGTACGCTAAGTTCATTGTGTATACGAGTCAACGTGGGCGTGCGCACGCGCATTGCCACCCTTGAACTGATTATTCCATTGATTATTATTTATCGATTTTTGGCAACCACTATTTAGATAAATAATTGAGATTAACCGGATATATGCGTCTAACAAAGTTACAAAATGTTCTTGAAAACGAAACTGTTCTTATGGCCGCCTTGGCCCAGTGTTGATGGATTGCGCAAACGAAAGCAGTTAGTTTTACTTGAGTTAAACCATATAAGCTTGGTAATAAACGCGGTATAGTTACCTCGTATAGTCGTGCTTGAGTTACGACGATGGAATCGCCATCTGTCACGTTGGCACCAAAAATATATCTCCGGCGGAAAGTGGGTGTGTACTACATATAACCCTTTTGGATTCAAATTCAAATATTTCTGCCAAAAGACTTTTTCAAATTTTGCCGTCTCTGCCAACCTGTACAGTTTGCTCCCCTATTAATATTTTTATATATTTATATTTGCCCACGCAATTGAAAGCTGACATAAAATTGGCCCAGGATTTGCCACCCATAAAATCTACCAGGATCCAGCCTTCGCAGGCTTCTGGTAAATCCACTGCTACAATGGTAGTCGACCTGTAGAACAACTGTGTTGAAGAAATAATTATTTTTTCCACGATTAATCGTGTTAGAGCCCGAAATAACAATTAGCATGGGCTTTTAAAAAATGCTAAGAAAGTTGTTATCCTTAGCCAGGTTCAAGTAAAGACATTAAGTATCTGTTAAGTACGTGTCACTTAGCTACATAATTCACGAGGTCGTTCGTATAGGTATTGAACTACACGCGATAATTACCCAGAAAGTCATTTACTTATTTCTTTCATTCAATATCGTAACCACTTATTATCCGTGTTAAAAGTATTAAACTTCACTATTAATGTGCAAAATATAATGAGACGAGGCCGTTGGTTTAAGTAATCACCTGCTCAAGTGTTGATAAGCAGATTAGAACCTAAGTTTAAGCACTGAGTAATATCAAGTTATAATTTAACACAAGCTGTAGGTGAACAAAACATTCTGATGAAACTTGCATACAAAGAATATATACAATTACAAGCTGCGGGACAGCTTGTAATTGTATATATTCTTTGTGCCCAGCTCATTTTGGATAAAAAAAAAAACCCGAAACACGATCGCATCACCACCTATCGGGTCCTATTGTGAATCTAAACCATTCTCAAATCCACATCCACCGCACAGATAAAATTATTTAAATTGATCCAGCTGTTTATGGAGGAGTTCAGTAACATACACTCGCACAGAAGAAATATCTTAATATATATAAATTACGTGTCACGTTGTTTGTCCGGGATGGGCTCTTAAAACCGATTTCAATCAAATTGCACACCGTGTGCAGTTTGATCCAACTTAAAAGATAGGATAGCTTACATACGGGCAATTTACTTTTTCACCTAAGCGAAGCTGGGCGGGACAGGTAGTATATATAAAGATTTTGAGTTATTGCAACACGATTCCTGCAGGGTCGGCAGCGCGCGAGCTATACTATTGGTGTTGCAAGCGTACTTAGACGGAAGTAGCCGCTTACCATTTGGTTGGCGTACGCCTAATTGCCATCTCACATTAGTATAACAAAAAACCTGCTAGTGAGATAGCGACAGACAAATATATCTAATTACCCTGACACATAAATATATCTCTGATGAAAAGAAACCATTAGACCACATCCTACTCCTTCAGGTATTTTTGGCAGTGTTCTTTGAAAACCACTGTCCAGCCAGATAAGTCAAAGGCGGTATGGTATAATTTATGTATCTTACGTCCTAAGTTGGTATGCTTACTTAATTAATTACATTCATAAATAGGTAAGTTACGACATCTGAATGAAAGCTTTACTTTATCACATACCTAAGATAGTAAACACGTTATTGCAGAAATACATACAAAACTGGTTGGAAAATTAATTATTATATTAGACGCAATTAGGTGCGACCAAAATTAAGGTATGGCATGGCGTTGGTGTATAATTAATGTAAATATACATACATAGATATCGCTTTGACTCTTTGACGATAAATTGACGGCCTTCTGGTCTAGCGGTCAGAGCTCCTGACTGCGGAGCTTGAGGTCGTGGATTCGATTCCCGCTGAGGGCAGATATTTGTAGTAAAGTAATTTTACCTTACATGTTTTATGTATCTATTTATATCTAAAAATCTATATAAGTACTACCTGTCCCGCCCAGCTTCACTCGGGTTAAAAAATGATACCTTGTCACTTAAGGGTATGAAAAATAGATAGTAGCCGATGCTCAGACCTACTGAACATGCACTATGAATATGAATATATAAAATTTCATAAAAATCGATCAAGCCGTTTCGGAGGATTATGGTACCTAACATTGTGACACGAGAATGTTATATATAAGATGTATATCGTTGTGCAGTTTCCATAGTACAAGCAAACATAGTTTGGGACTAGGTAAATTTGAGTGTAATTTTCCCAAGGTATTATTATTTATTTATTTATAACTGATTCCCTAGTGCATTTTATTACGCCTCGATAATATATGTGACTAGGTGTTTTGGGCTTTGGGATGCTGCAGGCGTCCAACTAAGCTCTCCGTTCAGATTCTTGCTTAATGTTTTAAGCTAACATATTTTTTTTACAATCAACATATTAAACGAAACCATCACATGTGGCTTAAAATATACTTTCCTAAGTTCGGATGAGCAGGTTCAGTCTTTGATCAACAGCAATAATTTTAATAACCCTACAACTTAAGAAACAAAAGTCCTTTAAGGGCAAGTTTCTTTAAAAACTGCAATGTATTTTTTTCATGTAATCTTAAAAGCTGGACAACGTTATTTAACTATAGACAGGAAACTTTCCCTTAAAAGTCCTTTAAGGGCAAATTTCTTTAAAAACTGCAATATCTTTCTCATGTAACCTAAATAAACCATAAAACTAATGGCACGCCTCGGCCACACGATGTTCTCTATATGGAGATAATGTTTGCTCTAGAACTATCATCTGACGGATCAATTATCTTCAATCATAATGCAATACACGAATGATTTAATTCTCTTTAATGCGGTTGTTACCAAATAAACGCGAACGCTTGATACCACCCACAAAGTGGCATTACAATAGAGTGTTAGTGTGCAAGTATTCAAAGGGAAGTACAAATTTAATTAAGATTAGCTTGCCTGCTTAAAAAACTACAAATCAAACTGACACTGTTCATAAGGTTTCTATTGTTATAGATAGTGCACGAAGACGCGCCCCACCGATTTGTAGTCGAGAGGGTCGCGGGATGCGGGGAGTATGACACGAGTATATTAATTGTAGTGTGCGTGTGCACTCATAGGTAATGTGTGTGTGCCGATAATACTCGAACATTAGTAGAAGGTTGCACACTTACATAAGAAAGAATAGTGGGGCGCGTCGTGATTTGCACTAAAATAATATTTCTTACATCTAATTATAATGTTTATATTTATGTCTTTCCTTGCCTTTTTCTCTTTTCCGGTGTTGAATTTTATCGAGCTTTGATCGTTGAGCTCGTCTCACCGCAGGCGAGGCATGCAACAGTCATAGAAATATCGATGATATAACACGTTTTCTTAATAGAACGATTTATTGACTACAAATATATCCATGCGTACAAGACATTTATTTATTCCACAACTAGTTACCACGTTGATTGACAGATTAATTGTTCCTGTGAGATTAATCTTTGATTATGAAATTGGGGAGTACCTGATGACATAACGCGATCGTTGCTTTACTTAGGTGCATGTATCATGAGTATATTTGTTTACTTTAAGACCTTTTTTATGTGTAATTTAAACACCCTTTGGAAGTCCTTGAGAGATATAAAGATCCCGAAAGTATAAGTATTGGAGCGTTATTGCACAAGTTCCATTTATGTATTGCCAACATCTGATATTACAGAGCAGTTATCATATATGTGAATTTAACACATTAACAAGTTAAAACATTGCAATTATTTGCTCTTATTTGCAGCATCTAGGTGACAAATAGTGATAGCAAGCAAGATTGCAACTTCGTTTCGATCTCATTGCGATTCCAAATGAATTTTACTCAAAAGTTTGTAACTTAATTACCGTTAAATTGTCTGATTTAAGATATAATGGACTATAACTGGAATTGCCTTTTTTAAATCGTACCTTGCTATGTATCTTGCCTGTAAACAAAAAGAGAGAAAAAAAAATTGCAATCGTGATTACTTCATTTGCGCAAGGCAACGTAAACTCATTTTGTCAAAAGATACGTCGTTCGTTCTTCTTCTTATTAGTATAGATGTATATATACCAACATGATATTAAGTAAAATGAGCGAGTATTATTTATTAACTGCCACAACACTGTATATTAGCCGTTAGATCATCCGATAACGATGATGTTCCAAATTTAAACCAGTTATGACGTAAGATTGACAGATTTCTTCATTCTGGCCAGTGACAAATAAAACAAAGTTATAGAATGGCTTTTGATGCCCGTTGATTATTTCGGTTTCTTTATCGTGGGAAGATGATAATGTGAGTTTTATTAGGTGGTAAGTTCTTGAAGAAAGATATTTTTATTACTTTTAATACGGTTTCCAGGTCACACTGTGCTCGCTTCTACGATATATATTACGATACGTATTACACTTTTATGTTACTTTTTTATCGTTTTGTTTCGGTCTTACTACTTTCTCATCTTGTTGTTTTAATTATTACTTCTTATAGTTATAGAGCCGTGGTGGCGGGGTGGTTTGAGTAGTTGTCTGCAACACAAATATAACAAGTCCGAATCCCGACTGTACCATATGTTTTGTGAAATTAAATACGGTGATACACTGCGCGTGATAAAACTGCGCGCTTTACGGCGGTATATGCTCTGGATAAGCTTGAGAAGAAATTCAAAAGCATTTTTATGTAAACAATACTAGTGTTTTTTAAAGTGAAGGTAAATTGAAACGCCGCACCGAAAATATATCCTAGTAGTATATACATACGTGTGAAATACGTCGCAATTCAGTTCTCAAAATTATTTTAATTTGAAATTGAGACTCGCTTCGGCTTTCTCGGCACAGGATGTGCAGTATTATCGTTGTTTTATTAAGTAATTAAGTTTGATCCAATTATTTCACGCATGCACGTGATAGCTAACTGGTTGCGAAACAAACGACGATCGCATACCAAATGAGAAAGTAGATAGGGTTCGGTAGATACGAAATTAAATTAGAGCTTAGTAGATACAAACCAATAGTTGACTAAATGGTTCATCTCCATTTAACACTACATTTATAGCAAAGCTTTTTCAGTCACTGAGAATCCCGGGATCTTAAAAGAGACAAGTTTAAGAGGTATAAATAAGTCCAGGGAGAACTGGCGCTCTACTCTCTCTGCCCGTGAGGACTCGGCGTATACATAAGTCTAGAGATAAATATTATATGAAACGATGATCTGTATGTATGTACAAAAATTAAACTTCAGAAACTCTTCTCAAAACGTTTCAATTACATTTAATAAAGCTAAGTCCAAATATAAGTCCGTTAAGAGTACTCGAAACCGACGAGCATGTATGAAGAGACTGATGAATGTGGACGAAGCGAAAGAGGTATGTAAGTCTAGAGAGAACTGGCACTCTATACTCTCTGCCTACCCCGTTAGGGACTTGGCGTGATGATATGTATATGTATGTAAGTCCTAATATGCCTGAATATAAAAAAAACAAAATAGAATAAAGACTTTTTTTTCTATAGGCTCCTAGCATACTGTTCTATTATAGTCTTCTGTAAGCCGTTCTAGGGGAGGAGGGACCGGGCTATGTGACATTTTCATTCACTAAAACCCGTTAAGAGGTTTTTTTTTTTTTGTATTGTCTCTCGTAGCGTGAGTTCCGGGAACTTTTGCTACTTAACCGGTCAATGGCGAGACCTAGGCCTCCAGCCAGGCCCCTCAGAGGTCATCTTTTATGAATATATGAGGGCTCTGGGATCTCCTGAGGAACGTACCAGTGCCCTGCACTTAAGATCAAACTCACAGTCTAGAACACGACGAACAAAACATTTTCCTAAACTACCTTGAATGGTGATGATTCAAAGTAGTATTTTAGCGTCTTGTATATTCTTTGACATATTGGATTAAAAAAAAACGTTCCGGTGCTAACTAAAGGCAGGTATGTTAATTTATGAGATATAGTCAATTAGGGTAGGGTTGCCACATAATAATTTAGCTCTAGTATCAATATCGTACTATCGCTTCGTTAGGGATAATTGGTTTTTATATAATTCGTTCCATTTTGATATAAATTGCGCTTAATTGTGTCTCATGTTTGCTGAATTATATTGTTCCAAGTGGGCCTATCGCATTATTTACATTCCATAATGGCATGGCAATTAATTATTACATATTTTTAGAGATAAGTAATACATCGATTTAAATTATGGATATATTAGCTTTACGGTGCAGAGAAATCATCCAGAGGCAACATGCGTAGAGAACTTCGTTTAAGAAGCAATTCAAAGTCGTGTGTATAGTCGGGCTTGAGTAACGGCGACGGACTCGCAATCTGGCACGTCACGTCACCTATAATCTCTACGTCAAATATATCTCGGCGGAACGTGGGCACTACCTATACATCTCGGCATACCCTTCGGAGACCCTTGTGGGAAGGCGTCAGAGTATATTATTATAAAATATTTTTGTTACGGCATCACATTACGAATATTTAAATTGTGCGGCTTTTCTGTCTTATAATATGTATGCATTATACACCTTCCTCTTGAATCACTCTATCTATTGCTGAAAATTAGGTTAAAATCCGTAAAATAGTTTCAAAGATCTAAGCGAAACAGCAGAAGCAACTTCTATGTATAATATGTAACGAAGTTGCATATTCGATCGGACACTCATGGATGGTAACTCTAAACTCGAGTTTAGTCAAGGGAGAACGAGTACTCGAAACCAGGAAACATGATGAATGATGACAATTTTTTTTACTGCAAACCCTACCGCCCAGCGGTCGCTGGTCGTGCGCACGCCTATGATACGCACGACTTGCTACCGGTATGCACATAAGGCCTCAGCTTACACCATTGTAGCCAACACTTAATCCAATTAACGTGTTACTTACAAAATTTTATAATTACTATTAATACCACAGGGTAAAACGTATAATACAGGGCCCAAGTCACGAATAAGGTGGCACTATTGAAACAATGAGATTTATACCAAGGTTATGGGAAATCACAAAGCAATTTCTTCTCAGAAGGGCGGTCACTGTTATGTGTGATTCGTCTAATTCATTAACAGTATCACACATAATAGTAACAGAGTGGTTGAAATGGTTTCAAGCCGCAGTGGATGGTGTCTTATCTCATCTTATCTTTATCACACGTAGTGTGCTTTCGAAGGTAACCTTGGCGCCTGTATAACCTCGATAAAATGTGGGTTCTCTGTGGCTGTTATTAATATGTAAGGTTAATAATTATATAGTAAATACCTTTGGCGGAAAGTGGGTGTGTGGGTATATACCTATACACCTCTGCCTACCCCTTCGGGGACCCTTGTGGGAAGGCGTGAGGATAAATTATTATAATAATTATGAATACGTATTTATTATTACAAGATATCAGCATTTAGAACCGGCGGAGCCCTCTTAAAAGATTAGTTTGAAAATTGGTTTTTATTTCTTTGCGCAGTCCTCACTGACCCCTAAAGCATCCTACTCTCACGCCACATTACATAGCATGAACACCTAGTTCATATTTGTCGTTGGGAGTAGGTACATATATACAGCATGGACTTCTATGAGAAAGGTGTGCTAAAATGACCGAGATGTATGCTTTTTTCATTATGAAAAACATTTATTTTTTTTATTTTTAAATTAAATTAAATTTTAAAAATCGGTAAAGTACTTTTTGAGCCAATTCGTTAGAAAAATACTTACATTATCTTTCCTCTTTATAATATTATTATAAATATAAATATATTATAGGACTAATTAGGTTCAACGAACTTGAAACTAGAGCGTAGGAAGTACCGTAGCAATATCTAGGCCTACCACATCAACCATCCATTGTAACCACACACACATGGCACGCAACCTCACACAATTTGCTGCTTAAGTGGGGTTATGAGCAGCTATTGGGTAAATAAAGGAATTTTCTTTTAAAAATATACGCAACGATCATAAATGCTGATCGTAATCTCAATATAAGTAGTTCGCAAACAAGAGTCGCTAATTACATCTTTGCGAAACTACGTAACCACATATTTAACGAACTAAGAACTGGAAAAAATATATTACTTCAGCTTTTCTTAGCCTATCCATACAGATAAAAAAGTTGCTGTTCAAATCATTATCTATCAATAATAATGGCAAGTAACTTTTATTTATTAATATAGATAATTAGTACAGCCAAAGTTATAGTTTTTTTTTTAAGGTTTTTAATTAGTATGAAAATTAAAAACCATAACAAAAGTGAATATCATTAGGAAACAATTAAGTTTGTAGAAGCATATCAGTGTGACCATAAGTAACTTGAACGGGAGCCTTCAATCTCGGAGATACTCGCGGGAAGTAGGTACGTAAATCAACTTAGGTACACCTAATCTGGCCAAATGACTCCGACAAGTCCTTTTCTTTTCTCTCTAGCTATTCTATGATGAACATGCTAGCACTAGTGGTACTAAAGCGAATGATAAAAGTGCACTCCTGGGCCACAGTAAAAGCTTAGATCTTGCTTACCGCTGTGATTTATAAAATAAAACGAAGATAAGATAGATTTCTCTCACCTGCCTTGTTATAGTAATAACGTACAATTGGACCTACTCCGGGGAATTATTTTTAATTGAAACACTCGTGGGATTAAAATTTAAGTCAAGGTTGGCAAAATGGTTGTAATGGTACAAATTAAATTAATTGAAAACTTTTATGGCACCATGCTATGTGCACATACGATTTAAATTATTTTATGTCTTTTTTATGGATCATTGATAAAAATGGGTTTGGTTAAGCTTTGAACTACATTCATAATAAGTACACATTTAACTGTGTGTGTGTGGGTACTACCTATACACCTCTGCCTATCCCTTCGGAGACCCTTGGAAGGAGAGGATATATAATAGATATACATACATATTTAAATCGATAAAAAAGGGAACCAATGTTATGATTCTCTCTGTTTTCTGCCTGCGAGGAACTCGTAATGATAGTGAACTAATGTTAAAAAAAAGTTAGTTTCATAGTTTCTCTCTTCTGCAATCGCAAATACAACGAAGAGATTCGCTAAGCAACTGTGTATGAATAAGAGTATAATTGTAGAGATTAAAAATGTTATATTGCATTACTTGCAAAGATTTACAAAACAGATCTACAATGAAAATGTGATGCTCAGAAAAAGCCAGAGATAGACCACGATCCAGCTAGATCAAATTGATCAAACAACGTTACGGGGACGTTAATATTAGAACGTGGTCTTCATGCCTTTCTTCAGCTTTATAATCTGACTATACCAGTTGATTTGCAACTCTGGTGGTGTTAAAGAATTAACGATTGGCAGCCCTAATGCATAGAGAACTAGTGAAGCTTACTGATTACCTTGTCGACGTCGATTTATCATTCGCGCTAGAGGCAAAGCAGTGTAGCTATTTCAAATTCATGTTATTTGTCATATGCCATTAGGAACACCATTTGTATATTGCACGATGGTATCATATTGCACATAATTTGATTATTAATTAATTAAAGCATTATTTTCTACAAGTTTACAACGCATATTTGTTAACTTGTAAATATTTAATGTTTCTCTAAGTTTTGTTTAAAAAGTTTTAATCCATATTATTTGTTAGTGATAACAAGATATCCTAATATACTGACTTCAATATAATTTGAAGATTTAAAAGAACTTCTTATCAAGTCTGATGAATAATATAAATCGAGAAATCTGTTGTTTTAAGAATCTCTTCCTTTGGTCGACGATCGGATCCGAACAAAAATCGCATTTGCACTGCATTTAAATTACTTTAATGCTTCCTCTGAAAATCATCGAGAGTAAACTCTCCGTGTCCGTTTCTCTCCCATTGATCTCTCCGCATCCTTCACTACAATGCTCTCCATAGAATTGCTGAAGGTATAATCAGGGACGACCAGTGCTTTCCCGACGCCTTCGATACTTTCTCTGACAAACCTCTAAATTTAAGCGATCTATAATTAATTTATCCAATAGTACATTGTAACATGCTTTCTTCATTACACAAACTCCTTTAATCTAAAATGTTTGTATTTGCTTTATGTTGTTTAACAATATTTTGTTTAATAACTTAAACAATATATTGTCTTCTGTTTTTTGCATGCAGTTTTCACCTATAATTAAGATAGCTTTTAACACGTGCACTTCTTTCATAATGTTACTTATTACTTGTGATAATGTACATCTCGTCGTTGATTATATTATATTTATTATTATTGTTGGTGATGAATAAATAAATAAATGTGTACGCCACACAAAAGGTATATAAGTGATAAGTTTATCTTTTATAACTAGCTTTTGATATAGCATGTACTTAGCATGTACTACTTTTAAAAGCAGTCACACCTATATTTAAAATGTTGTGAACAAAAACACGTCCCTTAAGTCTAATAAGTTTTACAGAGCCAGTATTCCGTTGATCAATTGAGCCTAAATCGATCTAGTTTGTCATTCAGCAACTGTTTGAGCTACTAGTTTATCCTAATCTAAGTCAACTAGAAGATATTTGGTATATCGAGTCCCGTAAATGTTCATGTCGCCATATATCGCTCTGGCTGGCACACTCAATTATGTAAACAGATAATACGATCAATAGCACATTTAAAGTTAATGTTATCACTCGGCTACTTACATACTCGGCTTTTGTAAATATGTGTTGAAAGATACCGAACGAGCCGTAGTGGTCGAGTGGTTGGAGCGAATTCAAGATTACGGGTTTGAATATGTTAAGGTATGTACTTGGCTTGCGGTGATTTATCACATCGGGAGGTTGGGGAAACTTGCATATGATAGAGGCGTGTGTAACTTCGTACCTAAGGGGTGGCGACGCGCTATCAGTCTCGTTGTCACCAATGGTAAAATACGGTGTCAGCTAAATAGGCTAGCTAAAGTTGATGTTCATTTGTTATTTTTTTTATATACGTATATTCTGCATATTCTATTAGTCCCCATTACACAAAAAATGTACAAAAAAGTCATTGTCAAAGGAAACAAAAAAGTTACAATGGAATAGTGGAATTGGAATGAATCCAAATCCTTATTAGAACGCAAACTATAGCGTAATACATTTCTTGCTCATTAAGCAGTCGCTGAATATAGCCATTCGTAGTCAGTGGCTGAGTTCCAAGCAAGGGCGTAGTCACGAACCTTGGTTACTGTAGCAGTGTCAACGGTACAAGTATTTTGTAATAATGAACTAGTTTACTGCAACCAATAAAGTATTAAACCCCTACTTATATGAAATATACTATCAAATGTACCTACGTTATGTTCGAACACTACGATTACACAAGCAGATAATGATGTTGCCTGCTCGACGGTTCCCACACACTACGTCGAAGATAAATTAAGGATAGAGAGCCGTGGGTTGCCATATCTTTGGTTGTTTCTGAACCTAAGCGAAGTGATTTATCC
This sequence comes from Drepana falcataria, assembly GCA_945859725.1. Taxonomy (NCBI): domain Eukaryota; kingdom Metazoa; phylum Arthropoda; class Insecta; order Lepidoptera; family Drepanidae; genus Drepana; species Drepana falcataria. The sequence continues at coordinate 3,629,337 of OX243925.1, forward strand.
CACTCCTGTTTTACAGTGAAGGAAAACATTGTGACGAAACCTACAAACGTTGCAATTTCGAAAAGAAATTTCGAAAGACTTTTTTCCATCTGACACTGACATCTTCAGTCATATCATCACGCTAAGTCCCTCACGGGGTAAGCTGGCACATTGACACTTAATCACATCTTTAGTGAAAATAGGGTCCCATTACACCTTTAGGGACCATATTCCAGAAGGGTCCCCGGAAGGGTCCCCAGAAGGGTAAAATTTGTGGTACCTGAAGGTACCATGAAGGCATAATGATTTGTTTAGATGATTCACGTCAAAACATGACTTGATGGTTTTACTATTTTCCTTCTTCTTCTTTTTTTTTATACCACATGGGTGGCAAACAAGCATGCGGTCCGCCTGATGGTAAGCGGTTACCGCCGCCTATGGACGCTTGCAACACCAGGGGTATCACTCGCGCGTTGCCGACCCTGCAGGAATCTTTTCACACCCTTCTTGAAGAACTCCATGCTGTACTCTATTTCCAAAACTGTTTTCCTTCATAATAAAGCTTTTGCTGTGATAAATTACAGAATACGAGTTGAGAAATTCAAAACACCAGTTATTAAAGAGATGTTTTGTATTGACCTAACTTTGAACTTTCTACAAATTACGTGTGTTATGATGTGAAGCGTATTGAATGATATAGTGGGCTATTATACGTTGTTAGAACCTACTTAATGACTATAATGTACTAGCCCGAATTGAAGGTCATTCTCAACAAGCTTTGATTTTGGGTGGGCGTTGCAGTCATTAATGGTGCTTTCGTAATCATGATTAAAATCAATTTGAACAGCAGTAAAGTTATCAATAAAATACATATGTGGGCATATCATTGGAAGTTTCGATCAGGTGGTCCTGAACCATGGTTAGTGATTTTTAGTTTACCATAGACAGGGTAAAGATACAATTATTTGATAAACATTATTATAATACAATTATACATAATACATACAAGTCAACGTTTATTTCTATGCTACTATTTTTTTTATACCGCAAGAGTGGCAAACAAGCATACGGCTCACCTGATGGGAAACGGTTACCGTAGCCTATTTACGCTCACGATACCTAAGTATCACTTGCGCGTTGCCACTCTGTGTTCGGCGAGTTATAGTGTGTTGGCAACATAATCAGTCTAATCCCTCGGTTGCCAACACAATATAACAATCCTCCCCCTCCCCAAGGAGCTCATTACTGGAAACCTTATTCACAACGTAGGAACACAACACAAAAAAATTGTGTTATTTGGCTACGGACTTCTATAAGGTGGAGGTCCTGCCCCAGTCGGGCAGCTCCAAATTCGAACGGAGAGTCCGTTATGCCCTACCTCTTCATTACTATGGTGGCAAACAAGCGTACGATCCAATAGATATAAAGCGCTTACAGCCGCCTATGGACGCCTGCAACACCAGGGGTAACGCGCGATCTTCCGACCCTGCAGAAATCTTTTCACACCCATCTTGAAGAACTCAACGCTGGGAGCTCATTCCACAGCCTGAGCGTTCGCGGAATAAAACTCCTCCTCCTTATCTATATATATGAAAATGTTATGTTGGTTTGTGTACGCTTCAAAACTCAAAAAGTTCTGCACCGATCGAGCTGAAATTTTAGCATGATATATAATCCCCATCAAGGATTGTTTTTATCTATTTTTTGCATCAGTCGCATATCCACAGCGAAGCATGGCAGGGTACAGCTAGTTTAAAATACAATTTCAATTAAGTTTACAAAAAAACCTAGACTTTCCCTGACACGCACGTGTATCCGTGCTAATCTAACGTTTTCTTTAACATAGGAGATAACTATCGAAACGAATCAAACCCGCGACCTTCAAGCGGTAGTCTTATATCTTCGCGACCCGACCAGTCATAGTTTTAAGTAATAATTGCAAGCCTATTATTTTCACGCCCTACCTGTTTCAGGGGTTATTTCATAACAATGGGTATCTGTCGAAGCGGTAGCTAACGCAATGTTGCATATTCGGCTTAAACAATGTAATTTAACGTATTTCCTATCTGCCCTGCCCTAACACGGTTTTATAGCCGCAGTATTTGTTACCCAATTCGCGATAGTAGCAAGGTTCATATAACTTTATAATATAACGAAATAGAACAGTAGTTGTCTTCTAGAAGTGGTCGGGTATGGTGGATGTAACCTCAAGACTAGGAAATAAAACAAATAGCTCCGAAAGCGACAACATTATTATAGAGAGAAATAGTGACACCGAAACAGGGTCGGCAACGCGCGAGTGATACCCCTGGTGTTGCAAGCGTCCATAGGCGGCGGTAACCGCTTACCATTAGGCGGACCGCATGCTTGTTTGCCACCCATGTGGTATAAAAAAAAACATCGTTTTATGTTTTGTTTCCCAAACGTAATGACATGAAGAAAACGTTCCTTTCTACATGCTTATCTTTATCGTGACAGCAGCATTTTTATGAGAAAATAAGATTTAAATTGTCAACCTAGAATGATGGTAATATATTTCTTTATATACTTGTACCCTGTCACGGTACAATGAAAGGATGTAAATAAAGATAGAAAGAATATTAGAGAAATTTTCCTATTTTCTGAGACACCTTATCTGATCGCAATAAATATACTATTTAATGCAAGATTTTTGAAGGGGGATTTGAGAAGGGGTAGGCAGAGGTGTATAGTTTGTACCCATACACCCACTTTCCACCAGAGATATATTTTAGGTGCCAACGTGAAAGATGGCGAGTCCATCGCCATTACTCAAGCACGACTATACCTACATACGCCTTTGAACAGCTTTTCAGACGTATGCAGGTTTCCTCTCGATGTTTTCCTTCACCGAAAAGCACGTGGTGAGACTAATCACTGGACTGTTCAGAAAACTCATAGGTACAGTCGGGATTCGAAATTGCGATCTTTGTGTCGCATCTCACGGGATAAGCGAAGAACATAGCGCCAATTCACTATCGACTTACCTACAGACCTTACTTATGATCATGGTAAGTCCCTGACAGAGAAGGCATAGAGAATAGAGCGCCAGTTCTCAGACCTCATTCGCTTCATGTACATTGGTCAGTTTTATTATAGAATATTAATAGCATCGCGACAATTAGTATAATATGTACAAGCAATTGTACTTAATGGTAGCTTTGAAGGTTAAATGGTACACTATTTTAAAACAAACCACTTTACGCCACTTATTAATTAACTGTCATGACACAAGCAAGGCATGCCTAACCCATTTGTAACCGTTCTATATCTACTGATAACTATTTTTGAAGCAATTAAATCAATAATTTTAATAACACTTAATGTATATCAAGCAATATTTATTTATTTCACAATGCCAGTACTTCAATTGTAAACTTTGTATGACGTGAGTGTGAAGAACTTGGTGAGATTTGCTTTTTTTTTCTTTTGATGTAAAAAAGGCCTTAAGTTCTAAAACAATATTCCAAGCGAATATAAATCAACCAGTGTAAACTGACTTCATCCATTTTGTAAATTCCTGACAGGCTATTGCAGGAATCGAGTTCATGACTGTGATAGTCGAGATATGAACTCATGATCTCTTGTTCGCGTGTCTAATTCCTAACGACCGAGCTATTAATGGCTGATTGATGCATCTCGGTGTCGTGTAGCCGCACAATAATCGATTCGCTATCGATATGGCCATTTTCAACCAATGAGGGTGGTTTGCGTAAATCAATAATGTATTAGTAATGTGTAATTTGAACTGATTCCTATTGAATATCTGAGTTTTGAAAAAGGACAATAAGTCAGTGCAACTAATTATAAGAATATACATAATATCAACATTGCTCCATACGGGGAAGAAAGGAGAGATTCCAACAAATCAGAATATTTCAAATCAGCACGTTCCTTATTCGTCTTGTACCCTCGTTCCCATTTTAACTACTTGAGGACTACTCTAGAGACGACTCTGTCGATATTCCATTGGCTTATTACCCCTCAAATGGCATGGCATACCAGCAAATCACCTTACTCGCATATTTCAGATTAATCCTTTACGAGTATTTTCGGTTGTTTCATAATTGCTCCTTCCTTATATGTAGTACCCTAACAAACCAAACTTATATCTGTACCTTCTTATATCAAATGTGTTATTCACATGCAGATTTTTTTAACTTTCTAGGTGTTTGCCATAGCCATAAAACACACGTGTGATCCATCACTGTCCTTACGTTTAAGAAAACTTAATGATACAGACCACAGGGGTTAAAATCCGTTGTCTTCACAATGCAAGTATTATGCAAGTATTATAGTATACTCTCTTTAGGTTCGAGACATATTAAGGTACAAACACGATACATTTTTACTCTCTAATCGGTCACAGTGGAGTTTTGCACTGGACAGAAAGAAGCTCTTTAAGCCCAGCCCTTAACTTAACTTGTAAGTCGAATGTACAGATTTGTATCACTCTAATATTATATCAGAGATATTTATTACTATTATAGCACATATATTTTGTCAAATGGTCAAAATATTATAATTCATTGGAAAGTTATGACCTCAATCGATGGCATTGAAGAACTAACCTAACCCAATACATAAACTTGTTTATGACACTGTTTCACAATATGATAATTATTATGACAACGTCTAATTTTGCAAACCGGAACAAGTGACAAACGATACCTAACAAATACGACTGACTCAGGTCCTGCCTTCTATATTGGTCGACGATTCAATCCCTGTCGCGAGTATGTAGCGAGCATATTTTCTATTTGTGTCTCATTCTGCATAAATTACAAAAAATTGTCGCATCTCTATTTACCCGTAATGCCTATACTACAGACTGCCTTGTCTAAGGTCAGTTTGACTTTGATGTCCAGAAAACTGTTGAATAAAAAGATTCAAAGTAGATACTTTGTAAGAAAGTTTTGTAAGTAGCTATGAGATAACAATCCTTATTGTGTGACGAATTTGTTGATGCTAAATAAAAGAAGATGCTAAATATTTATGAAGTAAAAGAGATGTAATTTTGTGGCCTGGTGATTTGAGTAATCGCATAGGAAATTAAGATTCCAAGTTCGAACTCAGGCTATCTGTACCAACGAATTGTCTCTGATCTTAGATCTCTTGAAGTACAGTAATTAATGACAGCACGAGCTTTACGGCGAAAGAAAATATCGTGTGGACACCTGCATAGGTTTGTGAAGAAATTAAGTATTGTCGTGGTTTAGAAACAGCATGAGACGACCACCATCAAAGAAATCCACGAAAGTGTGAAAGGAAAAAAAATCAAAGTAAAGGACATAGGAAGCATTTACTGGCCGTCACATATGAATCTAAAAGCACCGTTATCACCATAGATTCTATAATATAAATATATATAATAATATTTTTAGTTTATTAAATTAGTAAATTTAGTTTAGTAAATTTAAGTTCAATATATATAATAATATTTATATTATAGAATCTATGGTGATAACGGTGCTTTTAGATTCATATGTGACGGCCAGTAAATGCTTCCTATGTCCTTTACTTTGATTTTTTTCCTTTCACACTTTCGTGGATACCATAGATTCTATTAATTATATATTTACCTATTGGCTACATAGCTGTATCTTTATATTATTATCTACACGCCTTCCCCGGGTTCCCGAAGGGGTCGGCAGGGGTATGTAGGTAGTATGCACACCCATTTTCCGCCGGAGATATACTTAATTAAGTGCCAGCGCGACAGATTACTATACATACGTCTTTTGGATTTCTTCTCAAACGCATACGTTACCTCTCGACGTTTTCCTTCACTATAATAGAACAATTTATAATGTTACGATCACTGATATTGAATAGCACTAGACTTAACCTTTTTGTCATCTAAAATAGCCCCGTTACAATTGAGTCTTACCAAATAACGACAACGGGAACTGTTCACGACAAACAATAACTTGTAATTTATTATCATTCGTCGGCAAAACAGATAACGGTAATATTGCTTTCGTTGCTTTTGTTACAATTAGTCCAAGGACCAAAGTAACTGCTGCACAGATTAATAAGCTAACAACTACATGAGCTGATATCCACGCTTTCATTACACCTTTACGCCAAAATGTTAAAAGGCTTTGCGACAAGAACTATGTGATAGTCCAGGACCTACGACATACTCTTGCTGGTACTGTAGCAAACCCTAAAATGGTTACCAATACGCATACATATATGTATTAACTTATCTGTTCTTCCGTTTACGGTGCGATTGACTGAAAGACTTTCCTTAACCGATTTCCTTAAGAAATTCCTTAATAGGATGATAATAATACGAAAGCCGTGGTGGCCGAGTGGTTCGAGTAGTTGTCTGCCACACACAGATTGCAAGTTCGAATCCTGACTGTACCAGTGAGTTTTTCTGAACTTAAGGACAGTGATTAGTCTCACCACCAGTTTTACGGTGAAGGAAAACATCGAGAGGAAACCTGCATACGTCTGAGAAGCCAACAGACTCGCGATCTGTCACGTTGGCATATAAAATACTTCTCTGGCGGAAAGTGTGTGGGTACTATGTACACACCTCTGCCTACCCCTTCGGAGACCCTTGTGGGAAGGCTTGAGGATAAAAATACTATGTGTTGTGTCAACTCGAACCACTGGGCCACCACGGCTCTATAAAATATATTAAGTTAGTTATGTTATTTATTCATCAATATTTTCATACCGTGTCTCCGAAAGGGTATGGCATTTTATTTAGGTGACGTGATCACCTAAGTAGAAGTCTATAGCCGTGTTTAAAACACGACTGGACAGTTTCTACTCGGACGAATGCATTTGCCACTCGTTATCCATCGCCGTTACGCTCGTGCTACTTAGGATCGACCGTGGGTACTTAGGATTGGGAAACCCCTTTTGTACATGCTATATTATATCATAGGTTCTCCTAAGGTATAAATAAAGAGGGTCCTGGTGCTCTACTCTCTCTGCCTACCCCGTAAGGGACTCCGCGCGGGTATTTAAACATACATGTTCAAATATTACTGGTACAGTTTTTAATTATATTCTTCATAACACAGATAACAATCTAAAACACTGATTAAAACAATATTGATTACAATTTGGAAATAATCTACTCCTTTTAATAATATCAGAGTTGATACAGTCTTGTACAGAGTTAAGCAAACGACTCAATCGCCAATCGCCAAACGTCAAACAATAAATGAACAATAAATATAGAACCAAACAATGATAATACTTTATCGTGACTATTCATTGTGAAAAGAAACGCTTAACTGATCAAATTTCCGTTTATATGGACGGCAATGTCACGAGAGCCTAGTTTTGCAATAATAAATTAGGTTCCTTGTGATTTGTAGAATGATCGCTCGGAGAAAATGTTATTGTATTCGATTGTAGTTGCTATCGGCCTAAAGGCGTAATGAGGAGTGTTGAGGAATGTCAATTACCCCTACGACAAAGGCATATCAACAAATATTTTTATGTACATGTGACATTTTGACATAACAACACCGGGTTTATTTACCGTTTGGCTAAACGTACTGTGCCTACTTACAAAAAATAAATCGTCTTCGAAATGAAATGATCTGATAATTATGTTATGATTACGAACTTTTCATTTCATAACTTTGAATTCAATTATCTCATCCCATTAAATTCCTTCCCGCTTTTCGTGATAGTCTCGCAACTTGCGCGTAAATTTCGTTCGATTGCGGCAAAGCGTACTGGTTTGCAGAAATTTTCAAATTAATTAAATTTCAACACTAATTGACGTGCACTAATCAAAATCAAAATCAAAATCAAAGTATTTTATTCAATGTAAGGGACACAGGGAACACTTATTGAACGTCACATATTTAATATAAACTAAAGTTACCACCGTTTCCAAGAAAAAAAGTACCTGCCAGGAGGAGAAACGGCGAAACAAACTCCCCGGTAATTGAGGTTAGGTATAATATACATATTTTTATCGAATAAACAGCAAGATTGAGGGATGGGATCCTGTCTGTACCGATGAGTTTTTGTGATTAATCACACCAGAAGCTTTACGGGTAAGGAAAACATGCAGAGTAATCCTGCAATACGTTTAAGAAAGAACAAAATAATTGATTTCCAATATGTATGTATACCTAGTCGTGCTTGAGAAACAACGATGGGCTCGCCAATTGTATCGGTAATTAAATCGCCCGAATAGGGGGGATTGTTAAAGAACTGCCTACTATCGGGAACATTACACCGTTGTGGGAGAAGTGAAGAATAAAAATCGTTACGTCGTAAGTTTTAGTGTCGTCCTAGCCGTCCATGGAATGTTTTTCCCCATTGTCATTAAAATTTATAGCTACACATAATCGTTTCATTCTAACCAACAGCAAGGCACCACTACTTTGCATGCATATTAGTAAATTTCTCGCGTAACTAGATCCGTTAGAACTTTCGTTGACTATTCTGGATTGCGATCACGACTGTACTATATTGATTAGAAATTGCCGCAGACGACGTGAGCTGATGTCACCGCCACGCAATGATTGGCAGATGAGGTGCTGAATACATGACAACGGGCTCGGTGGCTGGAACAGATGGCCACACGGCGTGCCGGATATTGTACAATTTGCACACTAGTTTATTTCTATTGTACCTGTAATAGCTGTTTAGAGTAAGAAGGCATTAAATACTTTCATAAATGAACAACCGTGATCGTGTGGTTTGAGTAGTCGCCTGCAATATGGAGTTTACAGACTCGAATCCCGATTATACCAACGAGTTTTTTAGTTATTGATCACACCCCGAGGCTTACGGTGAAGGCAATCATAGAGACGAAAGCCGTATACGTCTGAGATGTAATTCAAAGAGGAATGTATAAACCTGCCTACCCCGTTAGAAACTCGGTGTGATGATATGTATAAGTATGTATAGAGGATACCGAGTAACGCCGATGGACTCGCCTTCTGATAAGCACCTAAATATAAGAATCTCCCGCGTAAAAGGGGTCATTACTACACACCTCTGCCTACCTCTCCAGAGTTCCTACTGTGAAGTGGTGGTCATGTGTCGATGATGTCCTTATTTTAAGGTTTAAGTGACCGTTTTGCGCCGCGCCTACATCTACAGATGGCAACATCAACGAAAAAGCATTCGTAAGTCTCGTTTCCTTGTTCACAAAAGTTGATTAAATGTTTGTAAAATATGTATAAGTTACAAATAAAAAGCAGGTGTAATATGTTTCACATTGAATGAATCCGGTAGAAGATCAAACGATTTGAAGGTACTTCTTGGTAAGACTAATTAAGTCATTAAATTTTAAAATTATTTTCAACCCACTTAAATACTACACTATAGTAGTTAAAAAAACCTATTATACTTACTTAAAAAGTGGCTCTAAAAATATGTTTCGACCACAGGATAGCCGCGACACAACATATCGTGTTTCCCGGCTGTGAACCATCCCAATGACTCGATATATTTATGTGGTTCTAACGCACAATAGTCCTCACGCCTTCCATAAGGGCCTCCGAAGATGTAGGCAGAGGTGTATAGGTAGTACCCACACACCCACTTTCCTCCAGGGATATATTTTAGATGCTAACGTGACAGATGGCGAGTCCATCCTCGTTACTCAAGCACAACTATATTATACATACGCCTTTGAATTTCTTCTCAAACGTATGAAGGTTTCCTCTCGAGATTTTCCTTCACCGGTATTTACTGTAATAAATTTGATATTATGCGTAGACTTTTTTTTCTATATGAAACATGTACAATTTGTTAATCCAAGTTTCAAGTTTTTGTGCGAATGAGGAACGAACATCCTCATAACTTTCACATTTTTAATACAAGAAAGATTTAAAAGGCGTATTTTTTTTCGATTACATTAACATTTTTCAAGCATAAAATTTTAAACATGAAAATGCATACTTACATCTTTAATTGATTTCCTTGTGTGTGTAAAAAAAATGTGCTTAATTGAGTGAACCACTTAAATATGCTTGCGTTTTAGGTATTTCAATTTATTAAGACCATAATGAGGACTAAAAACATTAAGATTATAATATATTGCAAGTTTATTTCGTACATTATAGGCTTTTAATTATTGTATTAAGAAATGAGTTAATAGCACTTAAATGTAATGTAAAAGGAGTTAGGTGTTTAATTAAATGTATTTTGAAAGATAGGATATTATTTTTAAAACGTTACAAGGGTGAAAAGTGTTGAAAGTAACTGCTTTCAATCGATACATTCTATTGTTGTAAAGTGGCCGAGTTTGTTTGTTTATGAATTTGATGCAATCGCTACGCAACGCAGGTATAAGGTTAATCTAATATCAAGACAAAATTTTATATATTTTCCGAGCACAAAAACGTTATTAAAAGATAGTGGGCATCTGTGGCACAGTATAGTCCGAATCTCGACTGAATTTATTCTGAACTTATGTATGTACACGACGAGCTTTATGGTGAATGAAAACGTTAAAAGACGTAACATTTAGTCGTCCTAAGCGGCGATGAATTCGCCCTTTGTCACGTTAGCACCTAAATATATCTCCCGCGAAATAAGAGTATGTGATTCTAATCTCCATAGCACCTACTCCTTCAGGGATCCTTATGGGGTGGCATGAAGATAATATAAGTTTACATATTGTTAACAAATTCCTATAGCACAAGTGTGTTTAGCATTTAACTAGGTCAACTTGCCTAGAATTGACCTAAATGTACTTAATATTATTATTTTGAACTAAAACAGAGTGATTTATCATACTATAATAATCACTTTTAAATAAAGAAAGAAGTTCTGAGAAACGTAAAATTCTAATATCGATTACTCGTCCTGAACGATACTCGCCATCTGTCACAATGACAGCTAACTAATATCATTGGCGGCCATAAGTGGTTGTGGGAGCGCGATGTGGAGTGAATAAAAAATGTCCATTACCTTAATAACTCATAAAACAGTACCTTATTATAAGCAACCAAGTTATATAAGTATGGATAAGTATTGCAAGCTATTAATTGCACAACAGAAATTCTTACTTCAATGTGAACCACTAATAAATACTTAACACTTTTTAGATCCGGTTATAAATAATTCACTTGTTTGTTACTGGGGCAAACGTGTGATCATAAACATAGATGACTTAATACATTTTTGTCATCCATTTTCAATAGGGTATGTTTGAATAGACGAATTTGTACAAATCCAAGGAGTTTGTAAGCCTTTCGAGGATTTACACTGAACTCTCTCTACGTACCACGTAAGACAGAGCCGAAGAGAGTCCAGCGTCAGCTCTCACTAGTCTTGCAAGCCTCATTCGCGACTTCACCCTCTTCCGTAACAATAGCGGTTTTATAGCCTTAGTCCTCCTTGAAGGTCCCTTACCTATGCAAACAGCATATGCCCGCTAGTATTGGAGAAATTCGGACTACCCAGTCCATTCTTCAAGCGCTGAACATAAAGCGCCTGAAGGATCATAGTGAAGTTTCGAATCCTTACCTTCTTCGGACACGTATCAAGGCGTGGAGCTTCGTCCATCGATCGTCTGGTAGTGCAGGGTAAAGTGGATGGAACTAGACCGTGCGGTAGATCCCCCGTGAGGTGGACTGACCAAATCTAGACGGCTATAAATTGCCCTTTGCACGAAAGCACCAAACGCGCGGCTGTGCGAGAAGAATGGCATCGTGCGATTAGGGTTGCCACACAAGAAACGATAGCCACGATCACTCTGACAAGAGTGTAACGACGAAGAAGAAGAAGATTGGAGAAAGTAGTTCGGGGGAAGACAAACGGCCCTGATAGCTACGATGCTCATGATGATAACAGAGATAATAATGACGAAGATTGTACAACCTTCGTAGCTCTATCATACAGTAACTTAACAGTAGGTAAGTAAACAGTAAACACATCAAACTAATATAAAAAAACGTAGCTATATTTTGACGCAAATACCTAGATGACATGCTAAGAAAACGAGCAGTTTTGTCAGTGCTCTCGTATTAAACTGAATCAAAAATTTTCATTTTCAAACGATACAAGCTTAATTTTAAAAGAATGCTTAATAAGGTATGTACAATAAATAAATTGGAGTTGAATGAGAAAGACATTATCACAAACTACGTAGGTAACTTTGACCTCAAGTACTAAAAATATGGTAGTGGAATGGAATTTATAGACTGAGTTATATAAATACTTATGAGAGTAAGCTTTTTGGAATGTTTCAAGAACAGTTGAGCAATTCTTCATGTGTTCAATGTGGAATGTAAGGCGGCTGGTTTGTCATGAAGTTGTAAAAAAATTGCAGGTATAAATATATTAAATATGTAAATTATGTTTGTTGCAATATTCGTAGCAAGTGATTAATTTAATAATATTTCATAACGTAAGAAAATGTGCTAGTAATAAATCACATTTTGTTATTATCATCTTTGTATTTGAGGTCTGGACTCTCAATTACCTTTAGCACTATCAAAACTTTTGTGTTATATTAGTAGTTAATGTATAATATAGCATATCAATAACTCATAAAATACGCGACATAAAAAAATAATTCTTCTGTGTGTGAACTGAACTCTTGCATAGAACAAGAGTTCAGAGACTGAACTCCTCCGTTACGATGTTGACTTTTTCTTGTGTGTGTTCAAGTGCATTTGAGAATGGCTTAGATTCACAATTGGACCCTATAGCTGGCGCTGTCATCGTGTTTCAGTAACCTATATTTTTCACACAAGAAAAGCTGGGCTGGACAAATAGTACATAGTATATTTATTTTTTCAATCCCAACAATGCATATATAGTAAAAAATTACATATTTTTTTTAGGCTTTCTGCGTGTAATTTATTACGGAGAATTTAATTTAAATAATGTTGCCAGCTACACGTTGACATAGAACAGGTTAACTCAATGGCGACCTTAAGCAATTGCTTCCTACACTTTCAAATTTTTCTGTTACCGCAAGATTGCGTAAACATAAGTCAATCACATATGATATGACACCTTGGCGACGCCGTTTGAATAATGCACCTTATTTGAGACTGTTTTAGAAAAATTGTTAATTGATACAAATTTATTACAACAAAAAGTGGTCTGTATTAATTGGTATGGAAATTAATTATAACCTCTCAAATTATTGCGGCAAAACAGCGACCAAGAGATTAAGTCAGTCGTGTCACATGATATAATATTTTTTTATATTACACTCAAAAATATTTAAATATAGCTGAACTGTCAATGCGTTTTCTTTTATAAAACACTAGGTAAGCCAAACTAAGCTGTTTTCGTGATTATACCTGCGTTTAATATATATATTAGACGCTATATACATATATTACCTATATATATATATAGGTAATATGTGAAGCCTTGATGGCCGAGCGTTTAAGCAGTCACCTGCAATATAAAGATTGCAAGGTCGAATCCCGAGCGTACCAACTTTGTGAACTTAACTCTGAACTTAACTGATTAGCCACGAGCATTGTGGTGCGGTTGCGAGGAAACCTGCATACGTTTGAAAAAATATCATAGATCTATTTGTAGTTGTGCTTGACAAGCGGCGATGGACTCGCCACCTGTCCCGTTAGCACCTAAAATAGATCTTCAGCGCAAAAAGGGGTTGTGGGTATGCCTATCCCTTCGGGGACGCTAGTGACAAGGCGTAAAGATATATTTTTATTAGTACTTGCGCGAGTATTAATTTACAATATTATAAAACTGTTTATTGAAATTGAATTGATATTATGGAAAGTAGATACACGGAACATCCGATTTTATGCTCCAATTATTCGCATCCACTGCATAAGCATCTGTCTTCAGTGGAGATCGAACTGGTAATCTTATGTTTCGCAGGGATCACTAAGATATACGACCGCCGTACTTTTATACCGACTTGTACTTTTGTTATTGGTTTTAACGAAATTAAACTAAACCATAAATTGAACTGCAGCTAGTAATATTTGCTTCCTATTAACGGATAAGGATCTATTTGGGTCGGTCTAGGAAAAAATTGTCCAAGGTCGCGTATTACCAAGCTTTGCTGCGATATCCGTGAAGTGGAATAAGATTGATACTGGTGTCAATCATAAAAAGAAAACAATTTATGGCCGTGGACGGTGACGCCAAATTGTTGTTTTACTATAACAAATTATAATATGTCAAAGTCTCAAACATATTGTTTGGGAAAATTAATATTAGAAAAAAAAATCAATTTAAATCAGCGCACTTCAAACTGTAGTTTGTAATAGTGGGCCGCACTTCCGACAGCTACATTTTTTTTTACAATATGAGTGGCTAACGAACTTACGGCCTACCTAATGGAAAACGGTAGATATAGCTAATTTAAATAATACAACAGTTGTCAATCAGGTAATATGTCAATATGTTGCCATTGTCATAAATGATTCGGAGGATAAAATCCAGTGAAGCATTTCTCCGTCTTCTTGATATTTCAGTGGCGGATGGACCACTGCAGATCGACAAAAGTGCATTAATAAGCCATATATATCTTTTATCTTCATGCCTTCCCACAAGGGTCCCCAAGGGGTAGGCAGAGGTGTAAAGCGATAGAAATAGATGCCAACGTGGCAGATGGCGAGTCCACCGTTACTCAAACACGACTATACATACGCCTTTGAATTTCTTCTTAAACGTATGCAAGTTTCCTCTCGATGTTTATTATTTACATGATAAATGTATTCGAATGGAATCTCTCACTAGGTAAATAGATACCACAAAGTGCAAACACACTCTACTTTTACACACCTCTATGGATTCATTCATATAATAATAATAATAAAATAATAATATCCTCACGCCTTCCCACAAGGGTCCCCGAAGGGGTAGGCAGAGGTGTATGGGTAATACCCACACACCCACTTTCCGCCGAGGTATATTAGGTGCCAACGTGACAGATGGCGAGTTCATCGCCGTTACTCAAGCACGACTATACATACGCCTTTGAATTTCTTCTCGGACGTATGCAGGTTTCCTCACGATATTTTCCTTCACCGTAAAGCTCGTGGTGTGACTAATCACTGTACTTAAGTTCAGAAAAACTCATTGATACAGTCGGGATTCGAACTTGCGATCTTTGTGTCGCAGGCAACTGCTCGAACCAGTCGGCCACCACGGCTCTTTCATTCATTCATATATTTGTATATTCGTGTATACTAACTACCAACCATGTTACGTCGATTTTTCAAAATAATAAACCACTCTTCGCCAATTAGTATAAATGTTATACTACTTAATATTCCATAATCGTCAAACAGGGCTAGCAAGCTCATTGTATTAATTAATTAGGATGTTCTTAAGACAAATATTCTGTATTAAGTACCTCAAGCTATGGAAAGAAATACGTTTAGTCAGAGATGTTAATTCGTGTTAAAAGGAAAATATTTTCATTCATATTGCAATTTATTCTATATTACATAGACATACATAACATACATATCATCACGCCGAGTCCCTAACGGGGTAGCCAGAGAGTATAGAGCGCCAGTTCTCTCAAGATTAACATACCTCTTTCGCTTCGTCCACATTCATTAGTCTCTTAAATAATACATTATTATATTTTTTTTTATTGAGGATGTTTGTATTTTTTCGTGAATTTCAATGGAAAGCGCCTGCAAACGCGGGGTGTAGATTAATTTAAAATACCTTACATGCGAAGCCATCATTTTTTATCGTACATCTTCACGCCTTACCTTAAAATGGATCCCTAAAGGGGTATTTCACGTGTGATCGCGTATTCATGTCAATGATTTAGGTTCCTAAAACATTTTAAGGTAGGTATGTAAGTGTAGAGAGAACTGGCACACTAAACTCTCTGCCTACCCCGTTAGGGACTCGGCGTGATGTTATATCTGTATGTATTTCACCAAATGGGTTACAAAGGTACATAAACGAGCTAGATAAAAAAGTATGTATACCGTGTTATTAATTCATGAGTTTCTTAGATTTCGCCTCGTCTCTCTGCCTTATTTTTCACCCGATTTCGTAAAAATCGATTTTATTACTATAATTTTACCTACATTTATTTTCGGAATAATCCTATGTATTAATCCTGCCAATAATCTATCTCTGTGCCAAATTTCCTTCAATTCTGTTTAGCCGTTCTGGTGTGTTTGAGTAACAAACATCCATACATAAACACTTACAAACTTTCGCATTTATAATATAGATTTTCGAAACATAAAAGATTTAATAATTTGAATATTAAAAAAATATAACCCGTAATTTATTTAAAACATAACACATTTTGCCTTTCCCGTATTTTGTGTTTCATAATGTATATACAATTTGTTAGTCAATCAGGGCTAATATTAATTTGTGATCAGGTTTAGTCACATCGGCATATACATAATTATTAGGTTAGGTCAGTGTATAACTCTATGTTAGCTAATGGTTGCATGGCAGTGTTACAAAAATTTAAACCAGTTCATATTTCAGATATGTAAGTTACGAAAATTTTAAGTGTAATAAAATAATAATTCCAGAGTAAAACAATAATTAGGTATTTCTTTGGAGATATTTATGTATATAATAATTCATGTGTATCTTCTCACTTTCACACAAGGGCATCTTCCTCTTCGGGGCACGAAGAGGAAGATGCCCGTACATATTTTTATTAGCTGCCAACGTGACAGGTGGCAAGTCCATCACATGCAATACATGCGTCTTTGAATTTCTCAAACTTATGCAAGTTTCCTTCCGTAAAGTTCGAGGTGTGACTAATCACTGTATGTACTAAGTGCAGACAAACTCATTGATACAGGCGGTATAAGAACTTGAAATGTTTGTGTTGCAGAAGACTACTCGATGCACTCTGCCATCACGGTTTGTGTTGTAATACTAATAAGTTTGTATTATTAATATGTTAGTAGTCCTTTCATCATTATAACTTTGCTCCGCTCTACATGATATATATTAAACTAGCTGTCCCGCCCAGCTTCGCCTGGGTGAAAAAGTAAAAAAAAAACACGTTTTTAACTATTGCTTCCATAGGGTAACCAATAATTAAAAAACCTGTTTTTTTTATTTTACGCCCCCGCGTTCTAGCCTTGCAGGTGGAGTTTCATAAAATCCGTTCTTAGCTGACCTCTACACCGCGTAAGGAATCCTTCTACCAAATTTCAAGTCAATCGGCCTTATAGTTCCTGAGATTTCGTGATGAGTGAGTTCACAAATGTATATAGAATCTATATAGATTATTAATTTGATGTAAACCACTACAAATATGAATAAACTAAGAATTTGAAACCTTTGCAAGGTTTCAAATTCAGACCCTCATTATTTCATACGTATTATACGCGTTACGTAACACGAACGGTGGATAGTAGAAACACTATATATAATAAATTATTTATTAAAGCAATATATATACCAAAATTATGTAAATATTGCGTCATATTAGGCGCATCGAAACTAAAATTGATCTTTATATTACATAATTTTGCCTAAGGTACGCATATTTATTTTTAACGTTCTTATGTATTGCATTAAAATGACGTAAAGGTAAACTTATGAATACACATTTGAAATATTTTAAATTCGGAACCAAATTTCTAAATTCTAAAAGTATTTTAATTATATGATTTATAATAGTTATATTAATCACATATTATAATAATATCTTAGTGACTTCCCATAAGGGTCACCGTAGGACCTACCCCAGAGGTGTATAGGTAGTACCTACGCACCCACTCTCCGCCAGAGATATATTTTAGGTCCATCGCCGTTACTCAAGCACGACTACTGTACTTACGTTCAGAAAAACTCATTCCTGCAGTCGGGATTCGAACTTGCGATCTTTGTGTCGCAGACTACTCGAATCATTCGGCAACCACGGCTTCTTACTATTGAAAATGTAATGAAGGCATTACACCACGAAGGCTTAAGCCGCGTATGTATATGAAGAGAAAATATCACCTTGAATGGATACACAAAACTGAGGCAATTAACCTGTTTAGGGCAGCGTCAAATTATAATAAATATAAATATATGCTAATTATACACTTAAAAATCAATATTTCGGCATGCAAGGTATGCGCACGTTTCCTTTTCCGGTTTTGACTTGCTCAATGACCACATATTATTATATTTCCGGGGACTTATCGTCGTGTATTATGTAGTTTAAAAAAATTGAAAAACTGACGTACTGCGGAAAATGTTGCAACATTTTTTCTTTTGTACATATATTGTGTACAGTGGTTATCAATATTTTTATTCGAGCGAATAAATAGTAAAATAAACATTTTGGTTCCGAGTTTTATTACTTTTACCTATGTATGTATGTAATAACCTGTCCTTATACCAAAATTCATTCAACTCCGCTCAGTAAGTTTTGCGTGAAAGAGGAAAAAACTTTCGCATTCTTAATACATTTGTAGGATTCGTGCAAAAGTGATTTTGTGTCCACTTAAGTTGTACTGAACTTCCTTAGACCATTGATGCATAATGTATAATATATTTTATAAGAACACTAGCTGTACCCTCCCGCGCTTCGCTGTGGATAAGTGACTGATGCAAAAAATAGATAAAAACAATACTTGATGCGGATTATATATCATGCTAAAATTTCAGCTCGATCGGCGCAGAACTTTTTGAGTTTTTGAAGCGTACACAAACCAACATAACATTTTTATATATTAATTTTCCGGCTACGAAGCTTTGTTTTGGTAAGTTAATATAATTACATCACTAAAAGAATGATGATTGAATTGATGGACTCTACTCGAATGATTAATTAAATTATTATCAACCTCTGGCGGAAAGTGGGTGTGTAGGTATTACCTATACACCTCTGCCTACCCCTTCGGGGACCCTTGTGGGAAGGCGTGAGGATATATTATCAACACAATAACTAAATGGATTACATAATTTATTACCATGTCAGATATTTGTGTTATCAACATACATATGAATATTATCTAACAAATATACGTTTTCAAAGCCCAAACATTTGAATACAATGCGGCAACAGACTCCACTTGTTTCGGAGCTTAGATACAATCAGCCGCACATTTTTATTTACACACAATACGCTGCACCGATGTGTAAATAAAGGGAGTACCTTAAACAAAAAAATACGCTTTGTCGTTTCGTGGGAACAGTCAGAACAATGTACGTACACCATCGTACGAATATTATAAACGCGAAAGTTTGTGAGTCGCGCCATAACGGCTGAACGGAATTAGATAACTGTTGGGACAGAGATAGACTATTAGCTGGATTTACACATAGGATATATAACAAATAAATATAACTGGCTGAGCCTTCATGAGATGATTTAATGGGTCATTTTCTACTTCAAATTTCATACAATTCCGTTTAGTTAATCTGACGTGTATGTCAAAAAGAAAAAAATACGAATATGGTGCTTCATGACGCGAGTGAGTGTGTGTCGTGTGCATGTGTAAGTGTGTGTGAACAAACTTTATCATGTACTACTTACTAATACGAACAATATTGCAATAGGTTTTGCGATGTACAAAAGTTTGTCGCATTCAATATTATTATTTTATGCAAAATGTTAGTAGGTAAAACCGCGATGCACTAGTGCTAGTGCTTTTCATAAATAAATATATTTTAAATAAATCAAATTATTTATTTGAAAAATATTAGCCGTGGTGGCCGAGTGGTTCGAGCAGTACCAATGACTTCTTATGAACTTAAGTACAGTGATAAGTCACACCACGAGCTTTACGGTGAAGGAAAACATCGAGAGGAAACCTGCATACGTCTGAGAAGAAATTCAAAGGCGTATGTATAGTCGTGCTGGAGTAACGGCGATGGACTCGCCATCTGTCACGTTGGCACCTAATACACCTCTGGCGGAAAGTGGGTGTGTGGGTATTACCTATACACCTCTGCCTACCCCTTCAGGGACCCTTGTGTGAAGGCGTGAGGATATATTATATATTAATATTTTTATAAAAATATTACAAGAATAGAATTGTTTTTACTAATATTTAATATTTAATGCTCTCATCAACCAAAATAGTAATGGGCGGCATGTCATGTACGACGTTCGACATGGCTGTTGTAATAGTGACAATTTACGTATTTGCAACGGGTCACCTTAAATTGCGATCGTTACGTAATTGATTGATACACATTTTAAGTAATAAAATATTATAATGTTAAACATACTATTTCAGACAAATCTTTAATTCATTAGCTGTAAGTGGCTGGCGTATGTAGGTTTCTCCGATAGGTGATTTTATAATACCGCCCACAGATCCAAACGAACGAAAATTAATTCCGAATGCAATACACAAAATGTAAAATTAATGATTTATTTATCCTTCTACGTAACTTATTTAGTCGGTAGTAAGTTAAAATAATGATTCAGTTTTTTTATACATACGTATAGAAATCATCACAATGCATTCGTCACAGGATAGGCAGACAGAACAGAGCACCAGGTCTCTGTATCGGTCTTTCAGACCCCCTTCGTTTCATCTACATTCAACAGTCACTTAATATATGCTGTCTGTTTTTGAATACCTTATTTCTTTAAGTTATTTTCGCATTGACCTTTCCTACTCATCCATTGAGTAAGAAATGAGTGAGAAAGTAAAGTAAGTATGAGTTTTTCTTTCTTTGCCACTACAGAACATCCTCAATTAAATTGCAACAGAAGAGGTATAGATTTTTTACCTTTTCTTGTACCCTGACAACGTGAAAACAACATTTCGTGCCTATCGGTGCAGTAGTGCCGTCTTGAAACAGCAGCAAACAAACTCAGTTTTGCTTTTTGATATAAGTAGACTTACGATATAACTAGTCTTATCGTACAGAAGTAGACTATGTTTTGATGCAATTAACGGTATGCCAATTATATTGCCTGGATTACATAAATATGACAAGATGAACGTGGATGAAGCGAAGAAGTATAGGGATAAAAAGGCGCTCTACTATCGTTGCCCATTCAGGAACTTTGCGTGAGCTATATATGAAACAAGACACTGGTGGCAAGTGCTGAGTCTTAATATTAAACTTGTAAAATATACATACATATCAACACTCCGAGTCCCAATAGGCAGGTAGGCAGAGAGGCTTGCATACCTCTTTCGCTTCATCCACATTCATCACTCTCTTCAAACATGTTCGCCGTTTTTTAATACTCTTGACGTTACCGCCTTGTGTGTCCGCTCGATTTGATCTAGGTACTTCGACACTTGAAAAAGATAAAAGCTTACATCATAATTGCGAAAAAAAAAATTGCAAGTCATAAAAACACACACTTTTATAGCTATTTCGTCGCTCTCGTATTAAGAAGGGATACGGTTGTTAAGTACATTTTTATATGGTAATGAATGAGTGAAATATGAACAATGCTGCTGGATTATGTTGCTTAAGGCGATGATGCGATTATTAAGCGTATAATATATTTATCATATCATATCACCACTCCCGAGTCCCTAACGGAGTAGGCAGAGAGAGTAGAGCGCCAGTTCTCTCTAGACTTACATATCTCGTAATGATATGATGGTGATGATGATGTATTTATAGAAAGTCATGGAGGCCTAGTGGTGGGTTCCTCCGCGACAACAATATCGACGTTTTCTTAGTGCAGGAAACCTTCTTGAAACCATCACACCGAGACCCTAGAATTGCAAACTACTGCGTGGTTCGCAATGATAGATCTCGATCCGCCCTCGGCGGTACTTTGATCTATTACAAGAGGTCCCTGCACTGTATCCCGATCCAACCACCAACCCTCTCCCACATAGAGACCTCGATCTGTCGATTAGGAATGACCGGCCATCAGCCGATCACGATAGTCTCTGCATACTGTTCCCCTGTTAACTCGACGGCCGATATCAAAGCTGATATCAAAGTCCTTATCAACCTCAGCAGCTCAGTTATTATCGCGGGTGACCTGAATGCCAAGAGCGATGCTTGGAACAGCCACTCACGAAATAACAGAGGACGCCAATTGGAGGACCTCAGTGGGCTCCTCCAATTCGACGTCATTGCGCCTATGCACCCCACCCACTACCCCGAGAATATCAACCACCGACCGGACGTACTAGACATTGTGATCATCAAGAATGTAAACCTCCGTTTGCACTCGTTGAGGTCGCACGACGAATTAGATTCCGACCACCGACCTGTTACCTTAGCGCTCTCCCCCCGACTAGGCCCCCCGGACTCAGGTCAGCCCCCACCTCAGAAAAAGATAACAGACTGGAGAAAACTGGAGGAACTCCTCAAGTCCTCTTCATCTGTTCACTTAGATAGTATCCCGCCCCTCATAGAGTCAGCAGCCGACACTCAAAAGGCGGTCGATTCCCTCACAGCTCACGTACAGTCAGCCGTGGACGCCTGTTCACGACAAGTTCCGGTGATGGAAGACCATCGCTGGAAACTTCCCGATGACGTGCGTGAACTGGTGACGGAAAAGAACGCCGCCCTCAGAGCGCATAGAGCTCACCCGACTGAAGCGAACCGCACCTTTCTGAGGTCACTCCAGCGCAATCTGAGATACCGCATGAAAGACCTGCGAGACGCTCGCTGGAACAAGTTCCTAGGGGAACTTGAACCGAGTCACTTGGCCTTTTGGCATCTCCAACGGAAACTTAAATCAGACAAAATCTCGTCTATGCCTCCACTCACTCGTCCAAATCAAGGGCCCGCCTTTGACGACGACGAGAAGTCCGAGTGCCTGGCCGACAGTCTCGAGGCTCAATGTACGCCCAGCACCTTGCCAGTAGACCAGCGCCACCTCAAGAAGGTGGACGCCGAGGTCGAAAGCAAACTATCCCACCCACCCTCCGAACACCCAGACCACCCTATCGCCCCAATCACGGTGGACGAAGTCCGGAAAGTGATCAAGGATCTTCACCCCAGGAAAGCCCCAGGTCCCGACGGGATCGCTAATAGAGTTATCAAACTCTTCTCACCTTATCTCATAGTTTTGCTCACTGCCATCTTCAATGCAGCACTGAGCAACAACTTTTTCCCCCAATCCTGGAAAAATGCAACGGTCATAGGTATTCCCAAGTCAGGGAAACCCAAGACCGAAGCCTCCAGATATCGCCCCATCAGTCTCCTCAACGTCCTTGGCAAGATTTACGAGAGACTTATCTACAATAGATTAAAGAGTTTTGCAGACTCTAAGAAAGTCATACCTGACCAACAGTTCGGTTTTCGAACCAAACACTCTTGTGTCCAACAAGTCCACCGTATAGTGGAAGACGTCAGTAGCGGCTTCCAACTCGGTTATACCACGGGTATGCTCCTCTTCGACGTGGCGAAGGCATTCGACAAGGTCTGGCACAACGGCTTAATATACAAGCTGTACCAATTGGGCGTGCCGGACCGTCTAGTAGGCATAGTACGGGACTTTTTGTCGAACCGCTCCTTCCGCTACAGAGTCGAGGGCACACTCTCTTCCCCCCATCCCATACGAGCAGGAGTCCCGCAAGGCTCAGTGCTCTCGCCACTCCTATTCACGCTTTATACTAGCGACATTCCCCTCCATAGACGAGTTAAAAGCGCTCTATTCGCCGATGATACGGCTATCTACTACAAAGGTAGAACTCCCGAGGGAATTCACGACAACCTCCAATCCGCGGTCACAGCCCTGGGGCGGTGGTTCCGGAAATGGAGAATTGAAGTGAACCCCACCAAAAGCGCAGCCATTCTATTCTGGAAAGGCCTCGAACGCCCCCGGGTAGCCCCCATCACCCTCTTCGGCAAACCCATTCCATGGGAAGAAAAAGCCAAATACCTGGGTGTGATCCTCGATCAACGCCTTTCTTTCCGTCACCACGTAAAGGCGGTACGCGCGCGAGCCGCCTTCGCGCTCGGTAGACTTCACAGCATGTTGAATGCGCGAAGTAAACTCTCATTGAAATCCAAGGTGAGGATTTACACGACGTGCATTCGACCAATCATGACATATGCGGGTGTAGTGTTCGCACACACTAGCAAGTCAACACTTAACCCCCTGCAAGTGCTCCAAAGCCGGTTTCTCCGGAGAGCCACAGGTGCCCCGTGGTACATGCGTAATAGTCAACTCCACGTTGACCTCAAAGTCCCCACTATAAAACAGTTTTTGAAAAAACTGTCCAAACGTCATTTCGATTCTGCTGTAAATCACCCCAACCCCCTCGTCGTATCGGCCGCCCGATACACTCCTTCCCTTATCTCGAAGATAAGGCGTCCAAGACACGCCGTCATCGAACCGGATGACGACATAACGGTCCTCCAGGACGCCCGACAAAAACATACCAACACTACACAAAACCGACCACTGTTCCGTCCTCGCCGACGAGGCTCGACGCGAATAAGCCGTAATGTTCCCCCCCGACCCCCGCCGCAAACGCCGGCCCACGCCGAGCCTGACGCGCAAATCCCGCCCCCAAATAATATTTAAATAAAATTACCAGTCCAGCCCAGCTCCCTTGCTCGCGATCCAGCAACGCCCTAAGCCGAGGTTCGTACCCCACAGGGGGTGCCCTTAGCTGTGTTGCTTAGAAATAAAGTGCCTGGCTGGAGGCCTAGGTCTCGCCATTGACCGGTTAAGTAGCAAAAGTTCCCGGAACTCACGCTACGAGAGACAATACAAAAAAAAAAAAAAAAAAAAAAGCCTAGTGGTGGTATGTACCAATGAGTTTTCCTGAAACAAATACAAAGACTAATCACACCACGAGCGTCAAGCTCGCTCTCATTCCCCACGCGTCACGTTGATATCTCCGATAAGAAGGAATACTGACAACTCTATATATAGATAGTGCCATCCACGAAGACGCGCCCCACTATTGTTCCATATACTATGTATAAGTGTGAAACCTCCCACTAATGTTTGAGTATTATCGGTACTTGCCACTCAGTGTTCGAAGAGTTATAGTGTGTTGGCAGCATAAGGTTTAATCCCTCTGCTTCCAACACAATGTAACAATCCTCCCCCCTCCCTAAGGAACTCATTACTGGAAACCTTTAGACAAACCTAGAAATACAGACAAATGGATAAAAAAAATAGTACGGGTTCTATTGATTCTGCTTATTATATGTAGTTATGTACCTAAGGATGTTGGTTTAATGACATATGTCAAAATATAAAAACATACTATCTGATCGAGTAGATAAAATGCTACACGCGGAAAAAGCTCTTAATCACTTGATAATAAAACACACATGTCAAAATAATTCGAAGCAGGAACAGGATATGACACTGTAAAAGTTGCAGGTAGTTAATACATATCACGTGTACATTGTATAGTTATATATCTTAGCACTCCACGCGTAGTCAAAACGCTAGTTAATTATGCTAATTACAAGTAGCTGTGATGGATTAGGCTTGTTTACACGATCAGAGGTGCTTAAGCCGACAGCTCTTTAAGGATTTTTTGTATTTGTTTCTAAGGGTCACCCAAGGGGTAGACAGAAATGATAAATATGAGAAAAAGAAAAATCTCAAAACAATATGATAAAAAGAATAAGAACGATACAATATAAAAAAGGCAAAAAAGTCTCTGACCACCACGTCAAAAGGACACTGAAATAAAAAAATAAAAAGGGTTAGACAGAGGTAGCAGCACCCTTCATTAGCCACAGATATATAAAGGTGGTAATGAGACGGACCTTTTCTCAAACACACACTATACTGTTCTTTGAATTTATCCTCAAATGTATGTATGTCTCACCATATGCTTCATCACGATGGTTTTACGAACATTTAGTTCAGAAAAAACACATTGGTACAGACCGCATGTAACTTCTGATTTCCGACAACATACGGAAGCAGTGCAAATTGGAGATATTCTGAAAGGTGAATATACCTACTCCAATAGCCGAACAACTCCCAACGAAGGACTGGAGATCCGGAGATAGCCGAGCTCTTTGTCATGTCACTGGCCATAGCAATTACACACAAATAAGTCTAGAATCCCAACTGAATTTGCTAACGGTGAAAGGATTCGTTTCTGGATATAATTTTGAATATAGAAGAATAGATATTGCTTTTTTTTTTCAAGAAATAAAACTGATGACTATTTCTCCGTTCACTTCTCATATTTGGTAGGTTAAGATAACAGCGAATAATTAGTCAACATCACATAACTTAGCTGTTAACGGTCGAACTAATGACGATACAGAAGTATTTTAAGTCTCTAGATAAACGCCTTGATTAAAATTTTCATATGAGAAATAGAATGCTGTTACTGGCAACTAGAAGGCATTTTAAAATTAACGCGCCAATTATTTGGCAAATGGCGAACACTCGAGGAATGTTCTCGTTAGTATATTCAGACTTAAAGCGATTTATCATGCATTATTCATACACACAGGTAAACATTTAGCTACTGTATGTAACAACCTAGATTTTTCAATCTGTATTTAATACTTCATCTATGCTATGACTAATCAACTTGTGTGTGGTACTCGTGAAAACCACAATAAGATAAATATAATGACAGTTAAAAAAATACCCACATTGTAACATAATAACATTTCCTATTCAACGAACTGCCCGTCTGGGACAGTATTTCCGGCTTACAGAAGATCGCAGCCAAATCGCACTGCCTTTAGGTAGTGTTGTATTTCCGAGGAGTCAGGATTATACAATAATATCCACTTCCACAATAATATCCGACTTAGGCTGGCTAGCTTGGCGTCCAGCCAAGCTAGCCAGCCTAAGTCGCGAATCAGAAACACCCTAGGCGGAGGTTTGGCCGCAATGTTTTATATGCCACAAAGGTAGCAAAAAAACATGTGATCCGCCTAAAGGTAAGCGGTTACCGCCGCCTATGGACGTTTGCAACTCGCGGAGTATAGCTCGCGCGCTACCGGCCTTGGAGGAATGGTGTTAGATGTGTTAGCTTAGCACGTAAGAAGTGGCTAGCTCGAGGCCTTTCGGTTGACCTGACGCGACCTAAGTAACGGATTAGAAAAGAAAACTATCTCTAATTATTTTCAAACTTCCTCCAATAAACTATTCATGGTCAATCAGCAAATAAATCTTGACGCTATCATCTATCCGCTTGCAATTTACATACAAAATGATGTCTAAAAATAGTATCATAATTTGGAATTGTTAATCGCAAACATAAAATTTTATTGATACTAAACAATAATTGTACCCTTGGGCCTAATGCTAGACAAAGGTGCTTCATGATTTAAGTTTCTCTTAGCGTGCTTATGTGATAAACCAGTTATCATAATTATTATTAAGCGCTACCGTTTCATATAAGGGCCGTGGTTCGAGTAGTCGCTTCCAAAGCAAAGATTGCAAGTCCGAATCCCGACTGCACCAATGAGTTTTTCTGAACTTCACTATGTGTCAAAAATGCGTCGAAAAGCGTAGTTTTCTATACCAGCCATGATTAATTTTAAAATCTAAATGAAATTTTAATCAATATAATATATGCCTTCTTCTACCTTCATACACCGAACCTCTCGCCATAAAGGGAGAATTTAAAAAATTGCTTGGAACTATAAAGGTCTCGTTTCTCGTACTATGCGGTTTCGAACGAGTTTCCTTCCGCGTACGCTCAGTCTATGGAATTAACCCAGTTGAAGTTTCCCTAGAGAATACAGTATAAAGTTTGTCGGGAGCGGGTGAACGATACCTCTGATGCCTCAAGCGTGCCTGGGCGGTGGTAGCGGCTTACTGTCAGACGGTCCGCGTGCTTGTTAATCTCCTTTTGTTTTAAAAGAAAAAAAATAACATATGAAACATGGCGACAGACTCGACAGCTGTAATGTTGACACATGGCAGAATGGATCTCTTGCGTTGGAAGTTGTATAGATATAAAGATGTTCCAACTCTGTTCTTGCCACATTCTATGAGCCACCATAAAGATAAAAATAAGATAAGTACGAGTATTATCGTTATCGATTCACCATCTACGAAAATGTCCACAAAAACATTCATGTAACCACTTCTTGCTTTTCGAGGTAAAAAAATATTATAATTAAAAAAAATATTTTCGAATATTAAATTGTTGTTTGAACGCAATCTCAGCAAGTAATAATACAATTTGAAAAATATTTTTGCTTTAGATAGTCCGTATTTCGAGCATGGATAAGGAAATAAGGCGGAGAAATCGCAAAATAAATTATCAATTAAAGCAATGCTAAGAATATGGTAATGCCTATATTTTTATAGACGGTAAAAAATAACGTACGCCTGACCTCCATGCAACCTTGCCCGAGTACTTTCCAACGGCCGTTAACGAGGCACTTGTAAAGCCGTGAAGCTGATAGAAAAGGCCCTGGCATGTCAATTTAAGCCTGGATTATTATGCTTAATATTTGAAGCCTAATCGATTGACCACTGAGTGCACCAATTAAGAACTCTTTTAATGATTGTCAGGTGTTTCTGTATTAGGTAAGGTTTTCCCATAGGAGGTGCTTTGAGGATTGTAACAATGAGGTTTTATTACATCAATGGATTGTAAGGGGAACCAAAATGTAGCATTCTCGGTCCTACCATGATATGCCGTTGCTATAAATTTTCATGTGTGTCCAAAAGACAGACGTACACATGTCATATATTTCTGTCCCTTTCGCATTCTAATGACATGTTAATAGTGTTGTGCTGAGCGTACAGATATTATCTACCTCGATTCCTATCTTGATACCTCTGATTCTGAAAGTAACTAAATAACGGTAAAACAAGCATACTTATATACAAATACTTGCATACAAAGCATAAATTTTTAGTAAAACAATAAAAAATATTATAAAACGCCTTCATAGTATACAATTAATCTTAAATACAAAGTCATAGTACCTTCAGATAAGAAAGCTATAAATTAAATAGATTTTATTCAATCATACACCCCTGATTATAAACCAAAAATTATAAGCGTTATGCAATAGGCCGCGTTACCCAATCACCGATACAACAATGGTATCACTTTCAACTTTGCTTCCAATTTCAATTCACAATTGGAATACTATTTTCTTTTTTATTCTGCCGCGTGTTGCCTTAAATACTTTCTTGTGAACGTACTGGCTGTACAGATTAATATATTAGTATCTATCTTACGTAATATCTGCGGCGTTTAGTATAAATAACACATCAAAAAATACTACACTAGCTGAGCGCCATAGACAATGTTTTGGGATAAAATATAGCTTGTGTACTTTTCTGCAACTGTAACCCCTAACTTTATTTAAACTTTATAGTGTATGTAAAACTCCCCGATGATCGTCTTAGTACTTCAGAAATATTGTTTATTTCTCACAAGGAAACTCAACTTTTCATTTATACACTTTGTTAAAATATACTGTCTGTCGAAATATTGTAGTGTAATAGTATACTAGTGCAATTTAAAAAAATACAGTATTGGTCCATTTACTTTGCCATGTATTAGCGTCATTAAAGGTAAAAAAATATATTTTAAGTTCAGAAATCGTGCTTTGTCTACTACCATTGTCTATGGAACTAAGTATGATGATAAGGAAAAATTATTAAATTTTTAACTACCTATTAATTTAATATGTGGTGCTGTCGGGTGAACCTAAAAATGCTTTTAATATAATGAAGCTTTTCGACATTAATTGTGTAATAATCGAAAAAATCACTTCATGGCAAGCCTCCAGCCTAAAATAAATAAATGACGGGAAGTGTTTGCATACGGAACGCGGAAATACAATAATACCTACATATTATCTATATTGAGGTTAGATTAGAGTAATCGTAGAATTAATAAGTTGAAGTTAGAACCAAATCAATTGAAACATAAAAAGTCTTATTTGAGAATGTTAAATATATGCCCAATTGTATACGATACTCGTAGATATATTCACTACTGTCGAATTCAAATTATTATTGCACCCTTTAATTAATTCAAAAGTGTGCGTCGGGGTAATATGATTGTTAGATTAAAAAAAAACAATGCCAAAATAGAATAAAAAACACAAAATTTCGCTGTCAATAAAATGTATGCAAGTTGTAAGAGCTGACGTTGGTAGACAGGATGGGGTCTTTGGCGGTCGCATCGAGCGTGGCGGTAGTGCGATGTACCTACACCTATTGTTGGGGGAGATTGGCAAAAGCCACTGGTACGTGCCTAGGCAAAGACCATGGCAGCACTTTTGTGTCCTACCCTACAGGATAACACCGAGTACTCCTATATGCAAAGAGGATGACCACTGAAAGGGTCTTAGTGAGTAGAAATCTCCCCGCGCATCCCCTTTAGAACTTCAAGTGGGTATGAAAGTTTCTCCATTAAAAGAAACTAAGCAGAATTAAGTTAATTTGGACCAAAGATAGCTAGCATGAATGCACGTTTTATACCCAAAAAAATATGTTCCTCGGATTATAGTTATTGCTGTATAAGCCGGAGGGTGCATTTTCCTTTGTGCCTTAGAAATATACAGTTCAATGTACAGTGAAATTGATAGCTGCAAATTTTGTTTCGATCACACACATCCATAAGAAGGCAACTGGCACGAAATGGCTGTAATGACATGAGTCATAACGCGCTCAACGAGCCACTTATAAAATGCAAGTCCATTTCGTCGGTGGATATTAAGTTGCAACTTATTTATTAGGTCGTTGAGCTACGAATAAAAGCTAAGAGGTAGAAAAAACATTGAAATTGACTACTGTTTTATACGTTTTATAATTTTTTTCAATTAACTTTTATATACCTAGTCACAAGAAGTTTTTTTTTTTTTTTTTTTTTAATTTGTAAACTTCGAGTGCTTAGTGTGAGGGACGGGAGTTTTTGCTACTTTACCAAACATTGGTGAACAAAGAAACCGTTAGCTGTGTTTGCTAGCACCTAAGAACTACCAGCCTGATAGTTCTTAGGTGCTAGCAAACACAGCTAACGGCACCTCCTGTGTTCGGAGCTTCGGAGCTCGACTTAGGCCGTTACTGATTCACGAGCTAGGAATCTGGGCTGGACTGGATGGTGTTATTTTGTTAATTTTATAGCTTTTGTTTTTTTTTTACCAGAGTGGCAAACAAGCATATGGCCCACCTGATGGGAAGCGATTACCGTAGCCTATTTACGGTCACAATACCGAAGTTTGAAGTTATACTGTTTAGACTAATTCCCCTACTACCAACACAATATAGCAATCCTCTCCCCTCCCCAAGGAGCTCATTATTGGAAACCTTCATAATAAATTGTGTTATTTGGCTACGGACTGCTATAAGGTGGAGGCCCTGCCCCAGTCGGTGGTGATATAGGTCGTCTCGCCACCGTCCCTAAGACATGGTCCCGCGTAAGTCTGCCTTCTTCTTAGACGTATTCAGATTCCTTAAAACTGCTCCCCTTTTAGATAAAACTAGTAGTACGACAAAATATAAAATTGTTCTTCATTTTATTTTGTTCGTAGCTCGACGACAGTGGCAAATTGGTGAATTCAGTAATCATTACTGAGCCAGAAGAAATGCATAACCATCGCTGTAGTTATTTAAATCGCACTGAATTACCCTCGCCACAGTTAATTGGGAAATACGTGTCGAGTGCTATGTTTTCTTCTGAGCATTTCACATAATTGAAAACGCGATAAAATGCAACGTATTTTGTAAATTTTAACGTTACTCTGTTTAGCCTTATTCCCGTTTTTTATCCGTTTAATTGCCTTGTCTGGTACATTTATTATTCAAATGTAATACAATTTAAACCTCCTAACCCGGTTAAAATTCACAATTTCTAGTTTATTTCCGAGGCATGACCAATAGGAAGCTAAGCTAAGGGTATCCCAGTAAAGTGTAAAGGAGTTTCCTTCCGCTAACGCTCAGGCTGTGGAATGAGCTCCCCGTTGAGGTTTTCCCTGGAGAGTACAGCATGGAGTTCTTCAAGAAGGGGGTGAAAAAATTCCTGCAAGGTCGGCAGCGCGCGAGTGATACCCCTGATGTTGTTACAAGCGTCCATAGGCGGCGGTAACTGCTTACCATCAGGCGGACCGCATGCTTGTTTGAAACCAAGTAGTATAAAAAAAAGTGGATTGAAAAACCTGCGATAGACCCAAATATATATTTACTTCACCAATTTGAACACGAAATGAAGAAATAAACAGCTTGATTGATAGATAAGAAGAGTTCAAACGAAGAGATAACAAACATAGGAGCGAACTTGTCTTTAACTAGTGTTATGCAGAATACAGTCTCAAGGCAACTTGAAATCCTGACTATTTAGTTTGCATATTTCAGTACGTTTGAACTTTACTTTGACCGCAACACTGTATAGGTAATGACCTTTTTGGCCAGGTAACATAATAGAACCTAACTATTTCTTGGTCTTTGTATTGATATTCGCTAAATTGATTGGCATTATAAAAAATTTATCCGGTTTAAGTTGATCCAAAAATTAGATTTTATCTCGGATATTGATACTCAGAACCTCTACTAAACTAAATCCCTCATGGAGATAGAAGAGCACTATCTTTAGCTTTTTTAAATTAATACTCAATTGTAATAACAACCCGCTTGGCAGTAAACGGACATAGTCAAGGAACCATCGTACAAAATATCGCAGTTAAATATTGCCTCTATTAATGGGTTCTTCTTATAAATTTCTACAATTATTCTTGTCCGTAAGATTCAAATCCATTTCCAATCAAATCCATTCAAAGTGTCCATAGCATGTACACCATTAAGGTGTAACGAATATGTGTATGGATGGTAAAAGGAGTGATGTAACCGGCAGTCAGAAATATAGGAAATTTTTGGTCATCGTTTCGATCCATTAAATTTTATCCTTTCACTATGTCAAAGGAGGGCAAAGGCGATTGTACGCACTGTTGTTTACATTAAGTTTGTATACCAAAATACCTCCAACAGAAATGTACGCTTCCATCTTCATATTTTTAAGCCAGTTTAGAAGTATACGTGTAATGAATGTTTACCCAATACCTTCAAGACGAAGACGAAAACAGCGCCTTACATTTTATATCGCTCACAAAGTTTCGTCAAATATGATTTCGCGCTATAATGTCGCACACTTTCGTGACACCGACGCAAAGCGTATCAAGGCCGATATAATAAAAGCGGAATCGACTAAAAAAATGTGGCAATCGTTACGTAAAATGTAGCGAGAAAGTTGCGTGTGAGTTTGGGAAGTGAATAATCTACATACAGTCAGTCGCCCCATTAACCGGCCGAGTGGAATGGCCGGCGGCGGCTGAAACAATACACCGGATAGTCACCGATTTAAATACGTCGCACTATACCAGCAGCACTACATCAGTGTAAACATCCATACTATAATATTATAAATGAGAATTTCACGAGTACTCAAAACTGGCAAGCATGTATGAAGAGACTGATGAATTTGAATGAAGCGGAAAAGATTTGTAAGTCACTGTCTCTGCCTATGTCGTGAGAGTCTGGGCGTGACCGTATGTATACGAATGTAACTATTTGTTAATAATATAAATAATGGACAGTAAAATCTTATATATATTTACGCGTCGTCAATAATATTTGAATAAGTTTTATCCAAACCAACGTTGGTTTGGACATATAGAAAGGATGAGTGAAGAAAGATTGACGAAACAGATATACAAAGCAAAAGTGTGTGCAAGAAGAGGCAGAGGAAGGCCACGT
The DNA here is from genome assembly GCA_945859725.1 of Drepana falcataria. Lineage (NCBI taxonomy): Eukaryota > Metazoa > Arthropoda > Insecta > Lepidoptera > Drepanidae > Drepana > Drepana falcataria. The sequence goes on from OX243925.1 coordinate 3,662,827, forward strand.
TCCAACTACCTGGATCAAATAGATCGGACTCTCAAGGACGGGAACGTTAAGAGTACTCGAAACCGACGAGCATGTATGAAGAGACTGATGAATGTGGATGAAGCGAAAGAGGTATGTAAGTCTAGAGAGAACTGGCGCTCTATACTCTCTGCCTACCCCGTTAGGGACTTGGCGTGATGATATGTATGTATGTATGTAAGTTTTATCCATATCACAGAATACATACATACTACGTACGTATATACAAAAATAACAATCTATAGAAGAACCGTGATCATAAAATCTATACCCAACTGTTCCTCAACTCGTAGCGTTGACTATTCTATACACATAGTGTTTAATTATCATTTAGCTTACATAAACATTATGGAAAGCGTAACAAATCAATCAGTAGAACCAAGGATAGACAGACAATAGTTGTCTACAATTTAGATCTAGGAAATAAACTGTACCTGGTCTCTAGATATAGTCAGTCATGATTGGACACGTAAAACCGCAGTGACAGACCGCCCAAGTTATGTAAAGGTAACTATTATAGTATATTTACACCTCGCAACAAGGGTCCCCGGATATAAATTGGTGCCAACTTGACATGTGGCGAGTCAGTGGCCGTCAATCAGGCACGCTATTACATTATCAACATTAATTCAAGAGCTGTACTATTGAATATTCTCTTTAATAACAATATAGTTAGTTTAAAATTATTATAAAAAGCTGGCCGCGTGGTTCGAGTTCGCTTGCGACACAAAGACCGCAAGTTCGAATCCCGACTGTAGAGCAATAAGTTTTTCTGAACATAAGTACAGTGATTAGTCACACCATCAGCTTTACGGTAAGGAAAACATCGAAAGGAAACCTACATACGTCTGAGAAGCAATTCAAAAATATGTATAGTCGTGCTTGAGTAACGGCAATGGACTCGCCATTTGTCACGTTGGCACCTTAAATATATCTCTGGCGGAAAGAGGGTGTGTGGGTCGGGGACCCTTATGGGAAGGCGTGAGGATAAACAATTGTATAACTAGTTATAGATAAAATATTTGACCCAAATCGGTATTCCGGGGCATCGTGCCAAGAATGCTAGCAGCATTGCCACGCTGGATAGCAATGCTGATTCTCTGAGCGAGATATGTTCCAGCCCGCCTGTCACAAGAGGCCCCGATGCAGACTATATTGTTATACCACATACAAATTACAAAACTTACAACTACTACATCATACTCCTGTCATCTCTCAAGCAATTCCTTCCATTTGCCGCTGTTCAGTAGAATCTCTTTGATCTCTCTGTATGCTATGACAGTCACGTTTTCCTTGATCTGACTCCTGTATGTCAATTTTGGTCTTCCTCTTCCTCTATTTCCCTTTACTTTAATTCCCATTTGCATCAAGGTATGAGACAACTACGATCAAATCTGTAATTTTAATTGCTTGGACACTTATTTGGAATTTAACCACCGTTAGCGTCCGAATTGTATACCGAAGTTAACACAATATTTGTTATTTGAGTTTAATTACGACTGAGTACTGATGAACTGAGTATCTATACTGTTAAGTGTGAGACCCTCTTCTACCATATAATATTTTATGTCCAATTTTGTTGTATTAAAAAAAAGAATTAATACAATTTCAATTACAAAATAAACTTGCTCCACATATTATTTTCATTAAAGTTGCCGTCAAATAACTGGTCGTTTAAGGTCTTGACATAAGTAGGTGCCTTTTACGAGTGATTTAGCGCAAACTGGATCAGTGCTCAAAAAACATCCAAAGTACCAGAGTATTGGCAATACGGAGCTCATTTTACGTTACTGTTACATAAAAACACGTGGACGTGGTCCGCAGTGGTTTGCATAAATATCAATAGCACTTATTTTCAGATAACTGCCACTCACTTCTACACTTCTACTCACAATCTAGATCAGAACATATTATATAAAACATACCCCTTTTCTGTCTGTCTGTTTTCACGCTTTAAATTAAAAAGTATCGAAAGGATTTAAATGCGGTTTTTAACGTCACTTTTTTTTTTTTTTTTTTTTTTTTTTTTTGTATTGTCTCTCGTAGCGTGAGTTCCGGGAACTTTTGCTACTTAACCGGTCAATGGCGAGACCTAGGCCTCCAGCCAGGCACTTAAGTATTAAGCAACACAGCTAAGGGCACCCCCTGTGGGGTCGGACCTCGGCTTAGGGCGTTGCTGGTTCGCGAGCAAGGGAGCTGGGCTGGTCTGGTATTTTATTATTATTTAGTTATTTGGGGAGGGGATTTGCGCTACTGGCTCGGCTCGGGCCGGCACTTGCGAGAGTCTGGGGGGAACGTTACGGCTTATTCGCGTCGAGCCTCGCCGGCGAGGACGGAACAATGGTCGGTTTTGTGCAGTGTCGTTTGTGTGTCGTCGTCGGGCGTCCTGGAGGACCGTTATGTCGTCATCCGGTTCGATGACGGCATGTTTTGGGCGCCTTATTTTGGATATAAGGGAGGGTGTGTATCGGGCGGCCGATACGACGAGAGGGTTGGGATGATTTTCAGCAGAATCGAAATGGCGTTTCGACAGTTTTTTCATAAACTGTTTGATCGTGGGGACTTTTAGGTCAACATGAAGTTGACTGTTTCTCATGTACCACGGGGCACCTGTGGCTCTCCGGAGGAACCGGCTTTGGAGCACTTGAAGGGGGTGGAGTACTGACTTTTTGGATTGTGCGAACACAACACACGCATAAGTCATGATCGGTCTGATGCACGTCAAGTAAATCCTCACCTTGGATTTCAATGAGAGTTTACTCTTCGAATTTAGCATACAATGGAGTCTACCGAGCGAAGGCGGCTCGCGCGCGTACCGTCTTTACGTGGTGACGGAAGGAAAGTTTACGATCGAGGGTCACTCCCAGGTATTTGGCCTTGTCTTCCCATGGAATGGGATTGCCGAAGAGAGTTATGGGGGCTGTCCGTAGGGCATGCTTGCCTTTCCAAAAGAGGACGGCTGCGCTTTTTGAGGGGTTCACTTCTATTCTCTATTTCCGGAACCACCGCCCTAGGGCGTTGGCCGCGGTCTGGAGGTAGCCGCGAATCGCCTCGGGGGATATACCTCTGCAGTATATGGCCGTGTCATCGGCGAATAGTGCGCTTTGGACCTTTCTAAGGGTGGGGAAATCGCTCGTATACAGCGTGAATAGAAGAGGGGAGAGCACGGAGCCTTGCGGGACTCCTGCTCGTATGGGACGAGGGGAAGAGAGTGTGCCCTCCACTCTGTAGCGAAAGGAGCGATTCGACAAAAAGTCCCGCACTATGCGTACGAGACGGTCCGGCACGCCCAACTGGTACAGCTTGTATATTTTAACGTCACTAAACATTTATAATATATGTATATCTTCACGCCTCTCCTCTGTGTCCCCGAAGGCGTAAGCACACATCTACTTTTCGCCGAAGATATATTATAAGTGCCTACGTGACAGATGGCTCGACCATAGCCGTTACGAAAGCTTTTAATTTACGTCTTTTGAATTTGATAATCACTTAATTTTAAGTTTCTCCCTTTAACGTAGATGAAGATTGTATTTACCTATAAAATTTGCAAGAGTAGCAATTCATCTTCCATTAATAATTATGTTCTATTATAATATAAATAATATATCCTCACGCCTTCCCACAAGGGTCCCCGAAGGGGTAGGCAGAGGTGTATAGATAATACCCACACATTCTTTTTCTTTTTTTTTTTGTATTGTCTCTCGTAGCGTGAGTTCCGGGAACTTTTGCTACTTAACCGGTCAATGGCGAGACCTAGGCCTCCAGCCAGGCACTTTAGTACTAAGCAACACAGCTAAGGGCACCCCCTGTGGGGTACGAACCTCGGCTTAGGGCGTTGCTGGATCGCGAGCAAGGGAGCTGGGCTGGACTGATAATTTTATTTAAATATTATTTGGGGGCGGGATTTGCGCGTCTGGCTCGGCGCGGGCCGGCGTTTGCGGCGGAGGTCGGGGGGGAACATTACGGCTTATTCGCGTCGAGCCTCGCCGGCGAGGACGGAACAGTGGTCGGTTGTGTGTAGTGTTGGTATGTTTTTACCGGGCGTCCTGGAGGACCGTTATGTCGTCATCCGGTTCGATGATGGCATGTCTTGGACGCCTTATTTTCGAGATAAGGGAAGGAGTGTATCGGGCGGCCGATACGACGAGGGGGTTGGGGTGATTTACAGCAGAATCGAAATGACGTTTGGACAGTTTTTTCAAAAACTTTTTTATAGTGGGGACTTTGAGGTCAACGTGGAGTTGACTATTACGCATGTACCACGGGGCACCTGTGGCTCTCCGGAGAAACCGGCTTTGGAGCACTTGCAGGGGGTTAAGTGTTGACTTGCTAGTGTGTGCGAACACTACACCCGCATATGTCATGATTGGTCGAATGCACGTTGTGTAAATCCTCACCTTGGATTTCAATGAGAGTTTTGAAAAATTGAGATTGAGATTGAAAAACCTGCGATAGACCCAAATATATATTTACTTCACCAATTTGAACACGAAATGAAGAAATAAACAGCTTGATTGATAGATAAGAAGAGTTCAAACGAAGAGATAACAAACATAGGAGCGAACTTGTCTTTAACTAGTGTTATGCAGAATACAGTCTCAAGGCAACTTGAAATCCTGACTATTTAGTTTGCATATTTCAGTACGTTTGAACTTTACTTTGACCGCAACACTGTATAGGTAATGACCTTTTTGGCCAGGTAACATAATAGAACCTAACTATTTCTTGGTCTTTGTATTGATATTCGCTAAATTGATTGGCATTATAAAAAATTTATCCGGTTTAAGTTGATCCAAAAATTAGATTTTATCTCGGATATTGATACTCAGAACCTCTACTAAACTAAATCCCTCATGGAGATAGAAGAGCACTATCTTTAGCTTTTTTAAATTAATACTCAATTGTAATAACAACCCGCTTGGCAGTAAACGGACATAGTCAAGGAACCATCGTACAAAATATCGCAGTTAAATATTGCCTCTATTAATGGGTTCTTCTTATAAATTTCTACAATTATTCTTGTCCGTAAGATTCAAATCCATTTCCAATCAAATCCATTCAAAGTGTCCATAGCATGTACACCATTAAGGTGTAACGAATATGTGTATGGATGGTAAAAGGAGTGATGTAACCGGCAGTCAGAAATATAGGAAATTTTTGGTCATCGTTTCGATCCATTAAATTTTATCCTTTCACTATGTCAAAGGAGGGCAAAGGCGATTGTACGCACTGTTGTTTACATTAAGTTTGTATACCAAAATACCTCCAACAGAAATGTACGCTTCCATCTTCATATTTTTAAGCCAGTTTAGAAGTATACGTGTAATGAATGTTTACCCAATACCTTCAAGACGAAGACGAAAACAGCGCCTTACATTTTATATCGCTCACAAAGTTTCGTCAAATATGATTTCGCGCTATAATGTCGCACACTTTCGTGACACCGACGCAAAGCGTATCAAGGCCGATATAATAAAAGCGGAATCGACTAAAAAAATGTGGCAATCGTTACGTAAAATGTAGCGAGAAAGTTGCGTGTGAGTTTGGGAAGTGAATAATCTACATACAGTCAGTCGCCCCATTAACCGGCCGAGTGGAATGGCCGGCGGCGGCTGAAACAATACACCGGATAGTCACCGATTTAAATACGTCGCACTATACCAGCAGCACTACATCAGTGTAAACATCCATACTATAATATTATAAATGAGAATTTCACGAGTACTCAAAACTGGCAAGCATGTATGAAGAGACTGATGAATTTGAATGAAGCGGAAAAGATTTGTAAGTCACTGTCTCTGCCTATGTCGTGAGAGTCTGGGCGTGACCGTATGTATACGAATGTAACTATTTGTTAATAATATAAATAATGGACAGTAAAATCTTATATATATTTACGCGTCGTCAATAATATTTGAATAAGTTTTATCCAAACCAACATTGGTTTGGACATATAGAAAGGATGAGTGAAGAAAGATTGACGAAACAGATATACAAAGCAAAAGTGTGTGCAAGAAGAGGCAGAGGAAGGCCACGTTCCAACTACCTGGATCAAATAGATCGGACTCTCAAGGACGGGAACGTTAAGAGTACTCGAAACCGACGAGCATGTATGAAGAGACTGATGAATGTGGATGAAGCGAAAGAGGTATGTAAGTCTAGAGAGAACTGGCGCTCTATACTCTCTGCCTACCCCGTTAGGGACTTGGCGTGATGATATGTATGTATGTATGTAAGTTTTATCCATATCACAGAATACATACATACTACGTACGTATATACAAAAATAACAATCTATAGAAGAACCGTGATCATAAAATCTATACCCAACTGTTCCTCAACTCGTAGCGTTGACTATTCTATACACATAGTGTTTAATTATCATTTAGCTTACATAAACATTATGGAAAGCGTAACAAATCAATCAGTAGAACCAAGGATAGACAGACAATAGTTGTCTACAATTTAGATCTAGGAAATAAACTGTACCTGGTCTCTAGATATAGTCAGTCATGATTGGACACGTAAAACCGCAGTGACAGACCGCCCAAGTTATGTAAAGGTAACTATTATAGTATATTTACACCTCGCAACAAGGGTCCCCGGATATAAATTGGTGCCAACTTGACATGTGGCGAGTCAGTGGCCGTCAATCAGGCACGCTATTACATTATCAACATTAATTCAAGAGCTGTACTATTGAATATTCTCTTTAATAACAATATAGTTAGTTTAAAATTATTATAAAAAGCTGGCCGCGTGGTTCGAGTTCGCTTGCGACACAAAGACCGCAAGTTCGAATCCCGACTGTAGAGCAATAAGTTTTTCTGAACATAAGTACAGTGATTAGTCACACCATCAGCTTTACGGTAAGGAAAACATCGAAAGGAAACCTACATACGTCTGAGAAGCAATTCAAAAATATGTATAGTCGTGCTTGAGTAACGGCAATGGACTCGCCATTTGTCACGTTGGCACCTTAAATATATCTCTGGCGGAAAGAGGGTGTGTGGGTCGGGGACCCTTATGGGAAGGCGTGAGGATAAACAATTGTATAACTAGTTATAGATAAAATATTTGACCCAAATCGGTATTCCGGGGCATCGTGCCAAGAATGCTAGCAGCATTGCCACGCTGGATAGCAATGCTGATTCTCTGAGCGAGATATGTTCCAGCCCGCCTGTCACAAGAGGCCCCGATGCAGACTATATTGTTATACCACATACAAATTACAAAACTTACAACTACTACATCATACTCCTGTCATCTCTCAAGCAATTCCTTCCATTTGCCGCTGTTCAGTAGAATCTCTTTGATCTCTCTGTATGCTATGACAGTCACGTTTTCCTTGATCTGACTCCTGTATGTCAATTTTGGTCTTCCTCTTCCTCTATTTCCCTTTACTTTAATTCCCATTTGCATCAAGGTATGAGACAACTACGATCAAATCTGTAATTTTAATTGCTTGGACACTTATTTGGAATTTAACCACCGTTAGCGTCCGAATTGTATACCGAAGTTAACACAATATTTGTTATTTGAGTTTAATTACGACTGAGTACTGATGAACTGAGTATCTATACTGTTAAGTGTGAGACCCTCTTCTACCATATAATATTTTATGTCCAATTTTGTTGTATTAAAAAAAAGAATTAATACAATTTCAATTACAAAATAAACTTGCTCCACATATTATTTTCATTAAAGTTGCCGTCAAATAACTGGTCGTTTAAGGTCTTGACATAAGTAGGTGCCTTTTACGAGTGATTTAGCGCAAACTGGATCAGTGCTCAAAAAACATCCAAAGTACCAGAGTATTGGCAATACGGAGCTCATTTTACGTTACTGTTACATAAAAACACGTGGACGTGGTCCGCAGTGGTTTGCATAAATATCAATAGCACTTATTTTCAGATAACTGCCACTCACTTCTACACTTCTACTCACAATCTAGATCAGAACATATTATATAAAACATACCCCTTTTCTGTCTGTCTGTTTTCACGCTTTAAATTAAAAAGTATCGAAAGGATTTAAATGCGGTTTTTAACGTCACTTTTTTTTTTTTTTTTTTTTTTTTTTTTTGTATTGTCTCTCGTAGCGTGAGTTCCGGGAACTTTTGCTACTTAACCGGTCAATGGCGAGACCTAGGCCTCCAGCCAGGCACTTAAGTATTAAGCAACACAGCTAAGGGCACCCCCTGTGGGGTCGGACCTCGGCTTAGGGCGTTGCTGGTTCGCGAGCAAGGGAGCTGGGCTGGTCTGGTATTTTATTATTATTTAGTTATTTGGGGAGGGGATTTGCGCTACTGGCTCGGCTCGGGCCGGCACTTGCGAGAGTCTGGGGGGAACGTTACGGCTTATTCGCGTCGAGCCTCGCCGGCGAGGACGGAACAATGGTCGGTTTTGTGCAGTGTCGTTTGTGTGTCGTCGTCGGGCGTCCTGGAGGACCGTTATGTCGTCATCCGGTTCGATGACGGCATGTTTTGGGCGCCTTATTTTGGATATAAGGGAGGGTGTGTATCGGGCGGCCGATACGACGAGAGGGTTGGGATGATTTTCAGCAGAATCGAAATGGCGTTTCGACAGTTTTTTCATAAACTGTTTGATCGTGGGGACTTTTAGGTCAACATGAAGTTGACTGTTTCTCATGTACCACGGGGCACCTGTGGCTCTCCGGAGGAACCGGCTTTGGAGCACTTGAAGGGGGTGGAGTACTGACTTTTTGGATTGTGCGAACACAACACACGCATAAGTCATGATCGGTCTGATGCACGTCAAGTAAATCCTCACCTTGGATTTCAATGAGAGTTTACTCTTCGAATTTAGCATACAATGGAGTCTACCGAGCGAAGGCGGCTCGCGCGCGTACCGTCTTTACGTGGTGACGGAAGGAAAGTTTACGATCGAGGGTCACTCCCAGGTATTTGGCCTTGTCTTCCCATGGAATGGGATTGCCGAAGAGAGTTATGGGGGCTGTCCGTAGGGCATGCTTGCCTTTCCAAAAGAGGACGGCTGCGCTTTTTGAGGGGTTCACTTCTATTCTCTATTTCCGGAACCACCGCCCTAGGGCGTTGGCCGCGGTCTGGAGGTAGCCGCGAATCGCCTCGGGGGATATACCTCTGCAGTATATGGCCGTGTCATCGGTGAATAGTGCGCTTTGGACCTTTCTAAGGGTGGGGAAATCGCTCGTATACAGCGTGAATAGAAGAGGGGAGAGCACGGAGCCTTGCGGGACTCCTGCTCGTATGGGACGAGGGGAAGAGAGTGTGCCCTCCACTCTGTAGCGAAAGGAGCGATTCGACAAAAAGTCCCGCACTATGCGTACGAGACGGTCCGGCACGCCCAACTGGTACAGCTTGTATATTTTAACGTCACTAAACATTTATAATATATGTATATCTTCACGCCTCTCCTCTGTGTCCCCGAAGGCGTAAGCACACATCTACTTTTCGCCGAAGATATATTATAAGTGCCTACGTGACAGATGGCTCGACCATAGCCGTTACGAAAGCTTTTAATTTACGTCTTTTGAATTTGATAATCACTTAATTTTAAGTTTCTCCCTTTAACGTAGATGAAGATTGTATTTACCTATAAAATTTGCAAGAGTAGCAATTCATCTTCCATTAATAATTATGTTCTATTATAATATAAATAATATATCCTCACGCCTTCCCACAAGGGTCCCCGAAGGGGTAGGCAGAGGTGTATAGATAATACCCACACATTCTTTTTTTTTTTTTTTTTGTATTGTCTCTCGTAGCGTGAGTTCCGGGAACTTTTGCTACTTAACCGGTCAATGGCGAGACCTAGGCCTCCAGCCAGGCACTTTAGTACTAAGCAACACAGCTAAGGGCACCCCCTGTGGGGTACGAACCTCGGCTTAGGGCGTTGCTGGATCGCGAGCAAGGGAGCTGGGCTGGACTGATAATTTTATTTAAATATTATTTGGGGGCGGGATTTGCGCGTCTGGCTCGGCGCGGGCCGGCGTTTGCGGCGGAGGTCGGGGGGGAACATTACGGCTTATTCGCGTCGAGCCTCGCCGGCGAGGACGGAACAGTGGTCGGTTGTGTGTAGTGTTGGTATGTTTTTACCGGGCGTCCTGGAGGACCGTTATGTCGTCATCCGGTTCGATGATGGCATGTCTTGGACGCCTTATTTTCGAGATAAGGGAAGGAGTGTATCGGGCGGCCGATACGACGAGGGGGTTGGGGTGATTTACAGCAGAATCGAAATGACGTTTGGACAGTTTTTTCAAAAACTTTTTTATAGTGGGGACTTTGAGGTCAACGTGGAGTTGACTATTACGCATGTACCACGGGGCACCTGTGGCTCTCCGGAGAAACCGGCTTTGGAGCACTTGCAGGGGGTTAAGTGTTGACTTGCTAGTGTGTGCGAACACTACACCCGCATATGTCATGATTGGTCGAATGCACGTTGTGTAAATCCTCACCTTGGATTTCAATGAGAGTTTACTTCGTGCATTCAACATGCTGTGAAGTCTACCGAGCGCGAAGGCGGCTCGCGCGCGTACCGCCTTTACGTGGTGACGGAAAGAAAGGCGTTGATCGAGGATCACACCCAGGTATTTGGCTTTTTCTTCCCATGGAATGGGTTTGCCGAAGAGGGTGATGGGGGCTACCCGTGGGCGTTCGAGGCCTTTCCAGAATAGAATGGCTACCCACACACCCACTTTCCGCCAGAGGTATATTAGGTGCCAACGTGACAGATGGCGAGTCCATCGCCGTTACTCAAGCACGACTATACATACGCCTTTGAATTTCTTCTCAGACGTATGCAGGTTTCCTCTCGATGTTTTCCTTCACCGTAAAGCTCGTGGTGTGACTAATCACTGTACTTAAGTTCAGAAAAACTCATTGGTACAGTCGGGATTCGAACTTGCGACTAATATATTTCTGTTATGTACTTTTTTTACGACAACTTTTTTTAAGACAACACAAAAAAAATTGTTATTTGGCTACGGACTTCTGTAAGGTGGAGGTCCTGCCCCAGTCGGGCAGCTCCGAATTCGAACGGGAAACTCGTTATGCCCTACCTCTCTTAAATATGAATACCTTGGGACAATTCCACACAAATTTATATAGTCCCAAATTAAACATAGCTTGTGTTATGGTAACTAAGCATCGATATAATTACTTATCTAGATAGATATATACATAAACACATAGTACATTCAAGACTAAGGTACAAACACTCGTGCTCATCACAAAAATATGTGCCCTGGCAGAAATCGAACCCGCGACCTTAAGTTTCGCAGTCAGGAGCTCTAACCACTAAACCAGACGGCCGTCGATATGTATCTTCACGAATTCCTACAAAGGTTCCTGAAGGGTGGCCCCAGACACAAGTGTGTAGGTGGTATCCCCACATTCCGCCGGAGGTATATTTTAGGCGTCAAAAAGACAGCATTAAAAAATGCTCACGTCAATGTTGCAAAACCATTTTGTTAGCTTACAAAATGTAAACGATACCAAATTAGCATACTGAACGCACTAATGAATATTGAAACACAATAGTTTGACGCATTTTTTTTTTTTATTTTGAAACACAATAGTTTGACGCATGAATTTGGAATTGTATTTAAACTGTAGCCACAAATTGCAAAAATATGCTATTATGACAAAAGATATTTCGAAAAATCTATATTATTTTTAATTTCAATGGTTATACAACAAGTTGAACAAGTGTTTTACAATCCTTTCATATAAAACACTTGCTCAAGTTGTATATTATTATTATATACGTATCAAATATTTACATTTATATTAAATGAATTATTTTCAAAAATTTTAATGACAAATGAAATGGCTTTAGGTATTCTAGAGTTCATGCCAGGTTTATGACATTTATGTAATATATAATAATATATCCTCACGCCTTCCCACTAGGGTCCCACCCTTCCCACTGTATTTAAGTTCAGAAAACTCATTGGTACAGTCGGGATTCGAACTTGCGACCTTTGTGTCGCAGGCAACTACTCGAACCACTCGGCCTCCACGGCTTTTTTTATGTAGGACTAAAATTTTCATGTTACTCCAGAATAGTTTTAGCCTCCATAGTTTATTTATTACGTACAAATTACGTATTTATTTTAGTTTACACATTACAGTAAATTGTATAAACTTACAGTGGTGTGGAAAGCTTCGTAGTTTTCATAGCACCTTAAAAGCTTTGCCTAGTTTAGGACTGCGTGAATTTTCGTGGGATCTCCATAAGGAATTATTAATAAATATATACTACACAAATTATACACGTAACCTAACAACACACACGTGATATAAACGTTGAGAACGGCTATGTAACTTTGTAGACAATCGTAACTCATATCCAATTAGTTGTCATTTCCTTGAAAAGAAAGACTTCAGACTTCATAACTCGTCAGCCCATACACGTGTTTCTTGGAATAATTACGTGCGAGACTGTCCCACGCTATAGATCTTCTCAAGCGCGATTATTCCGAAATTATTCCGTAAATGTATGCACGTTGTGGAGAATGTTAGTACATTGTAAATGTAAAGAGACTCCTTATTGTTTTCTAAACAGAATTATGAAGTAGTTTCCCATTATTATCTAAGTGTCTATCATTGTAACGCCGTAGTTTTTATTATAATTTGGTACATTTATTTAATAAACAAAATGTGAGCCGTCACGGGACGCCAGATGTGGAACGTCGCAATTATTTTGTACAAGTAATGTACATAGAACATGTAAAAATAAAATACATATTACCATTCCTTCCCGGAAAATATATGACTGTTTATCTAATAAACATTTAATTTAGTTAAACACAAAAGAAAATCTAAAATTTTATACAACTCAAATCTTTATGCTGAGTGACTTCGATAATAGTTAAATTCATATAGAGTGGCGACGCGTCGCCACGCTAGCAATCGGTTTTACGTGCGGCTATGGATACTTCACATCACAATATAAACGCGTATGAGCGGAATATGATAAAGCTAGATCGAGATTCGAATAAAGTAGTTGCTTAAAAGAACACTACGCATTTTACAGAGTAAGTATACAATATATATTAATATTAATATATCCTCACGCCTTCCCACAAGGGTCCCCGAAGGGGTAGGCAGAGGTGTATAGGTAATACCCAACACCCACTTTCCGCCAGAGGTATATTAGGTGCCAACGTGACAGATGGCGAGTTCATCGCCGTTACTCAAGCACGACTATACATACGCCTTTGAATTTCTTCTCAGACGTATGCAGGTTTCCTCTCGATGTTTTCCTTCACTTTAAAGCTCGTGGTGTGACTAATCACTGTACTTAAGTTCAGAAAAACTCATTGGTACGGTCGGGATTCGAACTTGCAACCTTTGCGTCGCAGGCAACTGCTCGAACCACTCGGCAACCACGGCTCATATACAATATATAAACTACAATATATACTGTGGTAAAAGTCATCGCACTTTCTCGCCACTCGAACCACTGAACGTCTTCACACAAGGTTCCCTAAGGGGTAGGCAGTGCGTTATATCTAAACACCCATATATTTTAGGAGATATATATTAGGTGCCAACGTGATGGATGGCGAATCGCCGTTTCTCAAGCACGACTACACATAACTCTTGAAAATGTCTTCTCAAACGTATTTCCTCCGGTGAAAAAAAGCATCGGTTCTCGGTGTGACTAATTACTGTTCTTTAAGTTCAGAAAAACTCGACCACCGTTGTATAGTAAACATAATTTCATTTGTTACTTTACGCATTCGACATACATCATATTATTATGTTCTAAATTGTGTATTTCAAGCGTTACAAGTGTTTTTGTGAGAGCGCTCTCATACAAACACAATGTGCCTTTGTTTATGTAAAAAGTTCACAATTAATACATTATCAAAATACGGAGATAGTTATGGTAATTAAGCTTTTCTAGTGAAATTGAGTGTTTCGTACGCTCGCAAAATAGAGGACAATCACTTTTTATGTGAGATCTTTTTAGGTTTACACGTTTCAATTATATTAATATCTTTTGATTATAAATTACCTGTTGAAAATGAAATGCAATAATAATATATATCCTCATCATATATATATATATATATATATATGATGAGGATATATATATATGAGGATATATATATATATATATCCTCATCACCTTCCTCACCTTCCTCACGCCTTCCCACAAGGGTCCCCGAAGGGGTAGGCAGAGGTGTATAGGTAGTACCCACACACCAACTTTCCGACAGAGATATTTTAAGTTCCAACGTGACAAATGGCGATTCCGTCGCCGTTACTCAAGCACGACTATACATACGCCTTTGAATTGCTTCTCAAACGTATGCAGGTTTCCTTTCGATGTTTTCCTTCAACGTAAAACTCGTGGTGTGACTAATCACTGTACTTAAGTTCAGAAAAACTAATTGGTACAGGCAGGATTCGAACTTGCGATCTTTGTGTCGCATGCAACTTCTCGATCCACTTGGCCACCACGGCTCTATATGCAATAGGTACTTTTAGCAAATATATTTTCATATATAATACATACGTTAATAATATCATTGCGCTGAGTTCCTAGTGAGCTATTTAAGTGCCTACCTCAAGTAGTTTGTAAAATACCTTTCATCCCTCATCCATTTAATTTGTCCAAACCGACGTACCGCTCTTTATATTGTCTGAGTTTATTTGGAATGTCTTAATGCAGATTCGATCTAAAATCATTTAATGAACACAACGACTTACTTCCCCTGACATACCCAGAATTCACTGCCGTACAATAAAAATACATTAATAATGTAAAACATTAATCTTGTTACGTATTCAAGGATCGACCAAGCGTTCTTTTAATATAGATAAGCTTTATTTAATCGAATCCGCATAGATAAACCATGACAGTCCTCGCAATGCGTAATTGTATTCTAACACCAGTTGTGCCTAAATATGGTTTCATTATTTATCATATATATCAAGATAATAATAAAAATATATGAAATAAAAATCTATCTCAGTGCGAAATTTCATCCATTTCTGCTCAGACGTTCTGACTGAGTGAACCTCAGAATCTATAGCATTTAAGATATTAGTACAGTTAACCTGAGAGCTTCTTATTTTGGTCGACTTTTTTGTGCTACAATACTGGCTCTGTTCATGACGTGATTTCTTAAACTTGAATTTCGACTTTGTCCAACTACAAATACGGTTTTAAACCACTGGTTTATAATTCGCGTTGGCGGAGATAATTCTGTAATACGTAATCCAACCCTAACTAAGTCTTGACGAACATTCTATTAGCCTATGGATAACCAACGACTGTCCAAACACCGCAATCAAATGTCGGCATGAAATCAATCACGTCGCAAGCCATGAGAATCAATCGCGTAATCCTCGCCACACATTTGGATCCAACCGCAAATGATCGAGAAAGCAATGTTGTAACTCGTGGTACAGTTTCAAAGAAAGTCACAGACTCTCAGCGTGACATAAAGATGATGGGATCACAGCATTAACGAGTTTAAAGCAAAACGAGAAGGCCCAGGTAGGCCCGTAGTCAACTACTGCCTACCTGGGCCTTCTTATAACCTGATATAATTAAAGCCGTGTGAGCCGTGGTTGCCGAGTGGTTCGACTTGTTGCCTGAGACACAATGACCGCAAGTTCGAATACCGATTGTACCAATGAGTTTTTCTAAACTTAAGTACAGTGACTAGTCACACCACGAGCTTTACGGTGAAGGAAAACATCGAGAGGAAACCTGCATAAGTCTGAGAAGCAATTCCATGGCGTATGCATGTTCGTGCTTGAGTAACGGTGGTGGACTCTCTCTGGCGGTGTGTAGGTACTACCGTGAGTACGAGGACTCTTGTGGGAAGGCGCGAGGATATTATTATTAATTTTTTTTTTATACAACAAGATTGGCAAACAAGCATACGGTCCATCTGATGGAAAACTGTTACCGCAGCCTATTTACGCTCACGATACCGAAGTATCACTTGCGTGTTGCCACTCTGTGTTCAGAGAGTTATAGTGTGTTGGCAGCATAATGGGTTTAATCCCTCTGCTTCCAACACAATGTAACAATCCTCCCCCCTCCCCAAGGAGCTCATTACTGGAAACCTTATTCACCGCGTAGGAACACAACACAAAAAATTGTGTTATTTGGCTACGGACTTCTATAAGGTGGAGGTCCTGCCCCAGTCGGGCAGCTCCGAATTCGAACGGGAAACCCGTTATGCCCTACCTCTCTTATATATTATATAATTATATATGCAAGTGTGCAAAAAAGATAAATTTATAAACGCCACACCCATCTGATCCCTTCACACTCTTCATTAAGAAAGACGTATGTTGAATACATTTAGGTCGATGTCTATTCGATCCTATAGATGCTAAAAACATCATATGAGCCCTTAAAAGTCATATGTAAATGTTTTTACCAATAAATAGCAATTAAGTGTGCAAATTTAAAGCCTCTCCTACAAAACATTCGTAAATAAATTGTATCCTCTCAAAGGTTGATAGCACGAAGCATTTGCGAAACACTTAATTAACGGTTTTAATTGAGAGAGCGGAATGAGTCATCACAATTATCAGACCGGCTTTTCCCAATAAGTTTTTAGGTCAGCATTCGATTCTATATGTCAATGAACACGTCAATCAAACTACGGCAAAGGGGCGACAAAGGGCCGACGACATCACAGGGGCGACTGGAAAACTGTGATAAAGTCTACCTTAGAAACGAGAACACTGGCTTTAAAACCAGGGTCACTTATACCTAGCAGTGCCTGTGAGCTAAATGTGATGATGATGCTAGTATATCTGTATATAGTTTATATGTATAGAAATATCTAAGAGAGGTAGGGCTCTCCAATTTGGAGCTGTCCGACTGGGACAAGACCCTAGTCCATAGCCAATTAACACAACACAATAATGAGCTCCTTGGGGAGGGGAGGATTGTTATATTGTGTTGGCACCATAGGGATTAGTCCTATTATGCTGCCAGCCAGTACAACTCTCCGAACGCAAGTGATACTGCGGTATCGTGAGCGTAAATAGTCTAAGGTAACCACTTCCCATCAGGTGGGTCATATGTTGCAGTATTATGGCAATTCATTACAAGAAGTATCCGCAATCTGATCTTCGGAATGTTTTCAGGAAATATTGTTCTACATGCTGCGGAAAGATGGCTTATATTGATTCAAATTATGTCGTTTGGTTCAACTACTGCCCGCGCATAAGTTGCTTGATTCAAGTAAAACATAAAAATACGAACACTTGTGTTGTGTAAAGTGAAATCGTTGCCCAAGTTATCAATAATAACTTCTAAGCAAAAGTAGATCATGACCAAAATATCTTTAAATTGGTAACCAAACTTGAACTTGGCGGTCGATTGTTATTTAAATAAAGAACTTATTTATATAATAAAGCTGAATAAATTTTTGAGAATTCTAGATGATTTATAACAGCGACGAAGTTTTTTGAACAGAGCCTTGAAAATACCAGTTGCAGAGTTATGTAACGTCAAGATATGGACGTAAATGCATTAGTAGGTATAAAAATATATCCATGATTCGCATATTGTTAAATAAATATTCTTCAAAAATGAGGCACCATCGGCGTATTCTTTACAAGGTAAGAATTTTGTGCTGTTATTTCGGTCATCTAAATGACACGAACCATTTTAAGTGGGTTCCTCCCAGTTCTTAGTCCCGCAAACGTGTGCTCACGGTGCATGCGTTTTTTATACATCGGACCCAACTGGACACCTTAATTTACCCTGAACTTTGAGAGACTATATCCAAGAACATCATATTCAATTTGGTGGTATCAAATATTTCCCCCGTTTAGTGAAAAACTTGATATTTTGTTGGAATAGATAGGCTCTTGATTATTTTAGTGGAGTAATCTCTATGTAAATAAACGAACTTCAAATCAAATCAAATCAAATCAAAATCTTTTTATTTCACATAGGCCCAGATGGGCACTTATAAAACGTCGAAAAAGAAGCACGGTTCGGATTGGTCGCTTCCATGGAGAAGAACCGGCAAGAAACTCCATGGTTACTCTTTTCAAATCATTAGGCATATACAATATTTTTTTCGTTACAGCAATAGTACCCAAGTATGGGGGAACAACGTAGGTCCGACAATAGGTCGTTGCTTACTATACAAAGCATACATAAAACAAGATAATTATAACAATGTTAGCAAGATCTAAGAATCTACAAAGCCTACAATGTTCTCACATTCACAAATTAGACAAATTAAACAAGTGACACAAATATTGTCATCAGTACTGTAACTAATTCTGGTCAAGATATGGAATAAATTAAAATAAAAAAAAAGGAAAATTATTATTGTATAAAAAAAAAACCCGAATTGAGAAAAGAAAAAGATTCAGAATAGTTAGAGACATCCACAAATTTGTGCCGTTTATGAGCTACCAAGGAAGCCGCATGCGCAGAAGGAACTAGAGCCAAACTTCTTTATCTTCAACGTAGTCCTTGATTTTATAATATGCTTTTTTAATCAGAACACGTTTGATAATTTTTTTGAACTTTACATCGGTCAGTTCTATAACAGACTTTGGCAGCTTGTTGTAAAAGCGTATACTATTTATAATAAATGACTTGCTCGTTTTTGTTAATTTGTATTTCGGGATTACAATTTCATGTTTACTGCGGGTATTTTTATGATGGCAGTCGCTTTTAATTTTGTAAATCCCTCTATTTTTGCGGACATATAAAATACATTCAAAGATATAGAGTGAAGGCAAAGTTAGTATGTCGATCTCTTTAAATTTCTCTCTGAGAGACTCAAAGACTTCAAAGATACCTATTCATAGTGACTATAATATTTTCAGCCACCTCCCAACATCTATTTTCTAATAAATTTAATGTGAGGAAGACAAATTACTTACATGCTATATCTTCCCCAATAAACAAAACACTGGGAAGAATACCTATCTCTCCGAGATTCTTGTCCGATTCATCTTTGGCATAATTCCGGAACTAACTAAAATACCTACATACTATATACACTACATAGATAAAATACATTGTATTAAATGGTCAATGAAATAGGCTTGGCCTAAAACCTACACTAATAATAAGATCATATCTCAGGAGCTGCTAATCGGATTTGTCTTGGTACTTTATTTGTTTAAGATAACACATTTATTGAGGTAGGCTTTAGAATACTTGCTTGTGTAATATGTGATAGTTTAACAAATAAATTAAATGTATCATTAAAATTGTGGACATCAATATGTACGCATAACAATAACTAACTCCAATCACTTTACTCCTTGATATAATCACGAAATTCAATTAAGGAAGTTATTACACATAAATGTGATTATCAATGAAAATGAAATCAACAAAACTAATACGAGTACCACGTTAAATATTGGTATGTTGTTGAAGGTAAATTTTCGCTTCATACAAGGGTTTCCGAAGGGATAGGCAGAGATCATACCTCCCTCTTTTGCCGGAGATTTATTTAGGAACCAATGTGAGAGATGGCAAGCCGATCCGCATTTTCGAGCTTTACAATACGTATAAACATTATACATAACGGGGTCGGCAGAGAGGGTAGAACGCCAGTTCTCTCCGGACTTACATACTATTTATTTATATATATATCCTCACGCCTTCCCACAATTACATACGTATATACATATATATATTGGATAAATTGAGACATGATATCTCTTCGTCGGTTTGTATGTTGAAACAGTCTTTTTTTTTTTCCTTTATATTTAGGGACAAATAACAGTAATACATTAAATTTTACAGAAAATATGAGTAAATATAACAATTACTAAATCTATAGCCCACACCATTGCCCACAAAGTAATGAATAAGAAATATAAATATCTACGTATAGTCTTAATAAATATTGTGATTGATCGCGATAGGTAGTGGCGAGTTCATAAAAATCCCTTCTACTTCTGTCAAGGCTATCCACAAATATAATTTTCTCAAACTAATTTCGTTCTCACGTCATTAAAATATTTTCATTTTCGTTTTAAATGTGCACGAATATTACATTAAAATGTGAACATTTCGCCATGATTTCATTACCACGATGCTTGTGTTTCGTTATTGGTACGATCTTAATGGAAAACAATACTTTTATTTATATTTACATGTACGAGTATGTCGTTATGCCGCGTGAAAATAATAGGTTGTCTTACCTAATTTACTTGACCTACATTCTGAAATCTTCGCTGACACAATCAAAGATACCGATGTTATACGACGTTTTGTCGCTTTGCTTAGTTTATTTAGGACAATTCCACATAGATGGGCCAATCTATGTGGAATTGCCCCAATTTATAATGCCATACTCCGCGGTTGTGTTACCTACCACGTTATTATGACATATAAAATTACATGTCATAGCAAGTTTTTTTTTTAATACAATCTCATATTATGTGTGTGCTAATGTGCTAATCCAGGTAATAAATCTATCTCAGTCGCATGTGATAAAATTCTTTTACGCCATTCGTAACTTTCACACTTATAATTGTTGTAGGTTTTTGTTGTACATACTTTTTTATTCAGACAGGTATTTAGGTTAATAAAAAGGTCATCCATGACTAAGGTATGAATATTCGCGTTCATCACACAAATATCGTCTTCCATGCGGGAATCACACCGTGTTTGCTGTTTAGACTCTTATACAATTTATTAACATCATCGCGCCTCCCCACAAGGATCCCGATGGAGTAGGCATAGGTTTGTAGCTAGTATCCACAAACCTACTTTTCGGAGTCACACCATGAATTTTACGGCCAAGGAAAATATCGGGAGGAAGCCTGCATACGTTTGCGAAAATTCAGGCTTGCTTGAGAAACGGACCCGCCATCCATCACCATGGCACCTAAAATATATCTCCCGTTAAAATTGGGTCTGTGCATGCTCTTCCCTGCCAATCCCGTTGGGGACCCTTGTGAGGAAACGCAGTGCATTTTTGAGTACCTACGTGATGTGAGCAATTCATTATGTATGGACATATATTGGCTTTATGTAATATTTTATTATTAATACATTTTGGCTTAAACAGGGGAATGAAAGTGAACTGAATTACGAACAAGTTATTTTAGTATATTTAATTTAATTAACAAACAAGTCAAGGTAACTAGCGTGGCGGTAAATTTTTGTATAAATTATTTTTTATTGAACATTATGGATAACTAGCCTAAATAAGAACTGTCTTAATTGAACTTTGAAATGAGGAATTAATTCATTAATTCAATTCATTCAACTGACAAATGATACTGGAACTATGCATTTGTTTATAGCTGTAAGTGACAAACAAGTATGCGGCTCAATGCGGCGCGAAGCCTTCGGACGCGACGCTTGCAACACCAAGAGCTCTACAGACATATTTTTAAACATTTATGGCACTTATGACAATGTTGCTATATAATAACTCACTCGTTCACTCGATCACTCGTACGTGATAAGATATGTTTATTTTCTTGTAACACGTCTCGAACGTAATTGTAATTCCAGTGATACGACTGTTTCCGTCAAACTCGACTGCATATCTGCACTCAAATAGCTCAAGTTGATATAATAGTACAGTCAAGGATGGCGACAAGCCGCGATAAAGCTTTCAATGTGTGAGCGACCGAATCTTAGTTTTCCTCTTACTTTCTTTCCTTACCTTCCTTGTCAAATATTCTTAAATAAGCTGTGATGTCATATAAGGTGGCATATCATATTATTTCTGTAGCAAATCATAAAACGACATAGTGTCTTTAGGTATAAGACAGAGGCAGCTCTCAATTCAACATTCAACATACCAACATTGTAACTACAAAGGTCCTAAGGCATACACTGACACGAACAATACAAACGGTACTAAGTATGATAGAAC
This sequence comes from Drepana falcataria, assembly GCA_945859725.1. Taxonomy (NCBI): domain Eukaryota; kingdom Metazoa; phylum Arthropoda; class Insecta; order Lepidoptera; family Drepanidae; genus Drepana; species Drepana falcataria. The sequence goes on from OX243925.1 coordinate 3,684,712, forward strand.
CGGCTGAAACACGATATTTACAAATGTCAACGTTTGACCCCTGATTTGACCCTTGAATAAGATTGTAGAGCAAAAACGGGGCGCGGATTTGATAATGGAACTTTAACAAATTGACTTTATTTCCTGCATGATTAAGTGAAAATTGCTTCATTTACAAAATACCCGAGACTTGAATGGTAGTATACAGCTGATAAATGGGCTTATATTAGTGGGTAAGTGTGAGTAATTCCAAGACTTCCTTTATTGTTAAGATTGTAGGTGTTAATCTCGGTGGTCGGAACTAATGTTTTCTTCTGAGCTTTAGTTCAGTTAATCACCCACGAGTTCTAAGGTAAAGGAAATCATGATGAGGACATCGGTGTACGCTTGAAAGTACCTATAAGTACAGTCGTCTCTAAGAGGCGATGAGATGAGATGAGGCCATCTGTCATGTGGGTACTTAAATATATCTCCGGCAAAGAGAAAATGACATTAATCGTCTTTTTATTTCTCTTGGGACTCGTATGAAGACGTAAATATAAATAAGAAATTCTACGCTTGGAGGTGTCAAAATGTTATTGAGTTCAGTTACACAATGATTTTATTATTTAAAAATTCAAAAAGATAAGACGTGTCTCATTCCCCTCTTACCACAGAACCCTTAATATTCGATAACCGAACTGAACTACTCGGTCGAATAAAAACTCCATTCACTGCGAAATTATAATAATATGTATGTGAAATAGTTCGTATTTGGTTGCTGTTGAAATAATTAAATTCATTTCGTATCGTGTTTGGTCAGATAGATAATACAAATACACAAGCGGGAAGTCTGGGCAAATTATAAAAAAAACTGAATAAACATGTTCAACAACATTGCAACTAGACATTGTACAAATAACATATTTTGTTGCATAAAATAACGTACATGAAATCTTAAATTCTACCCACTCTGCGGAATACCATTTAATCCAACCATTTGCTAGATCACCTTACCAAGCTAGTTCAAATATATTATATTATACAATAGGTAACCAAAATTATTTTCGTATATATTTGACTATTTCAATATTAATATTGTAAATCTCTTTTCTGCCGTAAGTGACACAGGGAACGCTTATTGAACGTCATGTATTAAATTAAAAAAATCAGGAGAAGAAATTATATTCCTTCGCTTTTGACATTGTTCTAATCTGAAATATTATAAAAACAGCTAAAAAGTATTTAGACGCTTGTCAGTTGGTCCCCTTATATCAGTCTGAAACCTGATAATCACATGATGATCAGAAATAGCTACTATGTGAAGAATCATGTTTAGGTAATAAAAGTCACCACTTCACGGCTCGAGTGGAAACCTTACGTCGATTTCAAAGCAACAAAGTGTGCATTATAAAATCCTTTTCAACTCAATTACAAAGTTCATGAACAAAAGTTTATTACTCAATCAAAACATTCACATTATAAATCCCAAAGGCATGAGTTGTGATTTGTTGCTGTTATTACATCAACGTTATTGGATTACAGTCATTACGTACGTTACCCCATTATTGGGCAGTGTAACATTGAACGACACGAGGAAACAATGTGTAAGCAATTTCCTTGGTATGCACGCACAAATTCTGTCAAGATGAGGTCATGATCAAACCACGCACTGTTAATCACTGGTTAGGTAAAATGTATCGTGCATAGACAGGCGGCCTTTGTTCCTTGCGCTTGCGCATTGTTCCACACCACGCCACGCGCCGGGCCGTCACTACGCTGTTGCCACCGCCATTGAGATAGTAACCTTACCGAAATTAAGAGCACGACGTTCGCCTCTGCGGCTATGGGTTATCGTTTCCACTGGACGTGGAAATGTGGCCAGCCATAATTTGTTTACTACAAATTTACGTTGGAGAGTGTGTATTTTTTTAAGGCAATGCAAGAAAACTTCCCCTTTGTTTCAAACCTGAATCATAAATGACTTACCTCCGCTACGTCGTATTGAAAGCAAAAGGAAATATGTTAAGACCAAATTATAGCTATAAAACAAGAATGAAGCAAATCAGAGATCTTAATGCTTTTTGAAGGATTCAGAATTGATTATGCTTTCCTATAGGACGAATTTAAAATTTGTGCAGACATTAAAGACTATCTATTTAACGTAACGGATCGCAATGGACACCCGTCCAGATCTAACTGCGGTCAACTATCTAAAGCGGAGATCAAATACTTAGTTATTTACCTTGAAACTGTAACAGACCAGCCCGAGGCGTGTGGGCTCATGTTGTCTACAAATCAAAGGATATTTGGATCACCAGATGCGGGGAAAGCGATACGTCGCTCTAATGGTGCCCAAATTTTAACGACTATCTCGTGACATTAATTACCATTAAAACCTCAACGGACACCTGCAATAGTGCCTTAATTGTCGTGTCTTACCCGTTGCCTTGAGATAACAATAAATCGAAATGGTGCCTTTGAAAGCTATGAGTAGCCTACGAACATTATCAATTAGTAATTAATAGGCCCGGACTTAGTCGAGGTTACATGGATACCAATAATTGTTCAGATATGAGTAAGTAGGTGGTGTAGGTTGTGTATTGTATTGTTTCAAATCGCTGTTGTTCAAGTGACGTTAAAATCTAAAAGGTTATGGTTTTATTCCCCTTTAGTAATATTTATATATAGTCGTGGTGGCCGAGTGGTACGAGCAGTTGCCTGCGACGCAAAGGTAGCAAGTTGATGAGTTTTTCTGAACTTAAGTACAGTGATTAGTCACACCACGAGCTTTACGGTGAAGGAAAACATCGAGAGGAAACCTGCATACGTCTGAGAAGAAATTCAAAGGCGTGTGTGTAGAGTCGTGCTTGAGTAACGGCGATGGACCCGCCATCTGTCACGTTGGCACCTAATATACCTCTGGCGGAAAGTGGGTGTGTGGGTATTACCTATACACCTCTGCCTACCCCTTCGGGGACCCTTGTGGGAAGGCGTGAGGATATATTATTATAATTATAGTAATATTTAATTACACGTAACCAAATCTTCATGGACCATTGTATACCGTACCAGTGGGTTCAAACAGACTTTAAAATTATGATAATGATGACAAAGTCTTAGCACTGTCCCACTAGGTCCTCGAAGGGGAAATCTTGTTTGGCAGAGGTGCCCAGGTACCCTCATTTCGCTGAATTGAATATTTCGTTGAAGACGACACACGGTGACGAAGAGTATCGTTACTGTAGAGCTCGTAATGGCTATAGTTTAGTGAATATTATTATACTCTTTATAGGTAATTGACAACGTCATATTGCCATGAACTGCTAGACACGAAAACCGATCGCTTTTTCACCCAACCAACCGTATTATCAGTTAAAGTATATGTATTTTATGACAAAAAGTCGTGGTGGCCGAGTGGCTCGAGTGGAATGAGCTCCCCGTTGAGGTTTTCCCTGGAGAGTACAGCATGGAGTTCTTCAAGAAGGGTGTGAAAAGATTCCTGCAGGGTCGGCAGCGCGCGAGTGATACCCCTGGTGTTGCAAGCGTCCATAGGCGGCGGTAACCGCTTACCATCAGGCGGACCGCATGCTAATTTGCCACCCAGTTGGTATAAAAAAAACAAGCTTTACGGTGAGGGAAAACATCGAGAAAAAACCTGCATACATCTAAGAAGCAATTCAAAGTCATGCCTGAGTAACGGTGATGGACTCGCCATCTGTCACGTTGTCACCTAAAATATATCTCTGGCGGAAAGTGGGTCTGTAGGCTCTACCTATACATCTCTGCTCCCCTCTCTCCCCTTCGAGGACCCTTGTGGGAAGGCGTGGGGATATTACTTAATGCACGCATGAAGCACCCAGTGAAAACCATGCCAATAATATACGTGATTTTCAATCGTCTTTTCCTGTATGCACACAACTACTACAAAGAGGGTAAACGGTACGGGCGCGTCCTTCCGGTTAGTATTGGTTTAATAATACGTAATACAGTGTAATTGTTGTACGAAAAAGTAGTCTTGAAGATAATTGGTAACCGGTTGTTATAATGAACTAAGAATTGAATGTTGTGAGGGATGGGCTTCGAGGTGCGGCTTCTATTCCGACTGAAAAAGCTACGATATATTTTACATATTTAGTACCAAGTCTCCCCGCCGCTTCTATGAAGATAAATAAATATGAATAATTCAAGTAATCAGAACACGTATTCCAGGAGGCTTATGCCAATAAGCCACCTGGAAAACGCCATTATCAGCGCCATTAAATATTTAAACAGACAATGAGTTAATAAACATCATAACTGAACTTGAAAACATGTTTTCAACGTGCCTGATTTGTTTGCAGGCATAGAATATAAAACGGCACGCTGAAGACATTAAATTATAATTTACAACGCTGTTATCATTGAAGTACAATAAATGAACAATGCATAAAGAAAAGAAGTCGATGTGCCTTTTCTATGTACAGCCGTGACTATTGCACTATAGTAGTTCATCGAACAGAACTACTTTGATGATAGCGTACGTCATGCGTTTATGTAAACATGTTTTTATCCACGATGTAATTAATAGTATAGTATCTATAGTCTGCTCGGAACGGACGTGGGACAGGTAGGGGAGAGCCGGCCGGGGCTGTCTAGTGATCGCACCATATATGACGTAGACATGGTGACCGATCGCGAAATATCGCACTTAATAAAATAAAAACAATAAGAACAAGGGTTTTTTATTTTGATTATGTAGTAATTTAAGATAAAATAAATGTAATTTAACTTAATAAATCTAATCCACAAAATCACTTGATTCTGGATTTTATGAATTTTAATCAATGATATATTCCAAGCTGGCAAGGCCTCGAATAACATGTTTCACTTGTCCAAATATTTTGTGCATAATTTTTTTGTTTTTATTTAATACCACCGAGGTGGTAAACAAGCACGCGGTCCGCCTGGTGGGAAGCGATAGTTGGATTATTTAATTGTATATAGATGTTGAAGAAATGATGTTAACGTGAGGCCTAGTAGCGGTGGGTGTAACTGTGTTATATTATAGAATATAACACAGTTACACCCACCGCTACTAGGCCTCACCTTAACATCATTTCTTCAACTCATAATATGCTGCAACCATTTTTGTGTTTTATGTAATACAGAATCTTTAAGTTAAAAGTAGTTCTTGTACCCGTACCTACTTCGGCTGTGTTTCCCATATAAGGCTATCAGCATAATTTTGGGTGACGGATGGAAAGTAGTCACGATGACTTACGTCACATTTTGTCCGAGTTTAGTCATTTGACGTCATCAGGTCATAGAGTCACGGTATTTGCTTTCGTATTCATTGTATGTGCATACTTATAATGCCTAACTCTTGTATTATAGGATTACCAGACCACACATCTCTTACATATTATTTACGTCTCAGACTATGAGTCAATTAGACGTAATTCGCTATTTAAATGCGTAGCTTATAACACATTATTATTTTTATGTCGGTACCTTAATTTGTATGAGTAGTGAATTTGAACATACTTAGTATATATTTTGTTTGATGCTAGTAAAATATGTAATACCTTGAAAGTGTATTTTTAGGAGTAGCGAAAAAAATTTTTAATAATTGATTATTCACACAAACCCATTACTCAAAAGGTGATATAGAAACTAGACGAACTTACCTTTAGATATATATTAGAGAAAAATAACTGCAACAAGATTAGTCCTAATTGTATGGAGAAAAATAAAGAGCATTTTCCACCAATTAAGTATAACAAAAGAGGACTCACAGGTGGGCTCACCACCTCGATAATTATAATGTATTTTCTTGATTTCTTTATACTTACAATTCCCTAATCTCTGTCTACATTATCAAAATGTATAGTTGTTCATGATCGAAGACCTAAGGAGAGAATACTTAAGCTAATACCTAACTAGTAGCATTTACATAGAACGGCCTGTAGGCCATCAATCACATTGGCTGGGCGTGAGGTCATGTAGAACGTTTACTACGCTTCCTCTCTTGCTCAACAGAACACGAGCGCCGGAACAATGCGCACGCGAGGCTGTCAGATCGCTACTTTTTGTTTCAATTCGATTACATTATTATATAATAACGTCTTTTTAATCAGAAATAAGTCGTTGCTCGCAATTAGGACAAAAACATCTCTTATCTTTAAACTCATTATAAGGATCACGATGAAATCCTAGAGATTTTATATAGGTACGGCTCTGTTAAATGTAAGATAAGATCAGACTAATCACAGGTGTTCAAGTAATATTAGTATTACCTTTTATAATAAAAATATACATTTTACTTTAAATATATTCAAGGCGAATAAGGTCTCTGAATCATTAAACCTGGATTAGACAACATGATTTCCTTCCTAGATCCGCTTTGCTACGGCAAATTAGCGAACCGGACCTTTACATTGAAGATATTAATTGTCTCTTGTCATTGACCTCTAGCATACCAAATGGATTTATGAAAGCAAAAAAATATCGATTACAAAACGGCAATTGAATAAAATCTGCAGTATTGTACATAGATTACACGTTAACGTAACCCATAAGTGGTACCTTAACACTTGTTATGGATGAATTATCTGGTGATTATCCGTAGGTTCTTTTCCACTTACTTATGTATCATAAAAGCATTCTACGGACTACATTTACATCGCAATAGTCTGCACGCGAAATGGAAACCAATCCACTGCAAAATAAGTTCAAAACATTTGAGAAGACTTATTCTCTATGTGCTTTCTCATTGGCTTTTGGATTTTTGTACCCAAATAGAACCAATGCGGTCAAAAGGGCAGTTCTCGTTTCAATGGTCATTGTCATTAACGGCGGTCAACTTTTCTGGTTTATCACGTACACCTTCAAATGCCTCTATACGTTAGACATTTATAATTTCGCGAGGAACATGACCTTAGCTGTCGTACTTATGTTGTTCTTGATAAAAACTTACTACGTAATATATGCAACACAAAAATTCGCTCTGATGCTTCACAGAATGTCTAAAGATTTGGTTGATGGCAACAAGATGGAAAGAGATTACCAGGACATTATTGAAGAACACATAAAACAAGGCAAAGTCGGACAAATATGTTGGCTGCTAATCCCAACGGTTTTAAGCGCACAATTTCCAATATACGCCGGGATTTGCATGACTATCGAGAGCATACAAACAGATGACTATCGCAGGTATATGGTGCATGACATGGACTTGCTGTTCGTCGAAGACATTCAGAGTGAGACGCCTTTCTTTCAATGTATGTTCGCGTACAATTGCGTACAGTGTATTGTTTTGGTACCAAATTACTGTGGTTTTGACGGGTCATTCTGCATAGCCACGACGCATCTATGCCTTAAATTGAAATTAATGACGCATAAAGTCAAAAGAGCATTCCAGGAGGCAAAAAATCATTTGGAACTGCGGAGAATGATTAATGAAGCCATAAATGATCATCAAGAAGCGTTACGCTTCTATGAAGAGATCCAAAATGTATACGGTCCGTGGTTGTTTTCGGTTTTCATGCTGACTTCGTTCATGATATCTTTCAACCTGTATCAGATATATCTTTTGAAGCGTGTTGATCCGAAGTATACTCTGTTCGGCCTGGTCGGCGTGCTCCATGTTTACTTGCCTTGTCACTACGCCAGCACCTTGACTAAGGTAACGTGATTAATTTCTTATTTTTTGTAATTAGTCCAAGTCCTGATTGTGCAATTGCCTGCAGGTATCATTATGTTTTTAATCGACGCAGTAGTTTAAATGATTTTTTTTTTTCCTTTTGTAATTATAGACGAGGACAGTGTTTTTTTTTATCCTACCTTAAACGCGTAAATAACAAAACTGTGATTTAGAAAATAAATTCATCAAACTATTGAACTATTGGTTAAAACGATGAACAGGATTTGTACAGTACCCCGTATTCATACTCGTTAAAGTTCATGCCATACATACATTATCATCTCGCTACGGATTCCGCACGAGTTACGGAAAGAGCATTAACAACCTATTACACTAAACCTGACGTGGTACTCGTATTCAAGTACTTTTTTACGCTCAAGGACGGGAACGTCAAGAGTACTCGAAACCGACGAGTATGTATGAAGAGACTGATGAATGAGGACGAAGCGAAAGAGGTATGTAAGTCTAGAGAGAACTGGCACTCTATACTCTCTACCTACTCTCTCGACTCGGCGTGATGATATACTTCTTTAAGTTAACAAAAAATTACAAGTTTTTTTACTGTATTATAACTTATAACTCAACACACATAGCCAAGAGATCTTGAACTGAACAGACCCAGGGTAAGTAATAAAACGGCAAGTAAAAAACAGAAATAATTAATTAATTACTAGTACTTAGAGCAGGATACAAAAATCTTGGTGAGAACTAAATATTACATTCACGAAAACTTAAACGGCATTCCACTCCGACCGGTCTTTCTATAAAATTGATTCCAATAAGCAAACTCACCCTCTTCGGCAAACCCATTCCATGGGAAGAAAAAGCCAAATACCTAGGTGTGATCCTCGATCAACGCCTTTCTTTCCGTCACCACGTAAAGGCGGTACGCGTGCGAGCCGCCTTCGCGCTCGGTAGACTTCACAGCATGTTGAATGCACGAAGTAAACTCTCATTGAAATCTAAGGTGAGGATTTACACAACGTGCATTCGACCAATCATGACATATGCGGGTGTAGTGTTCGCACACACTAGCAAGTCAACACTTAACCCCCTGCAAGTGCTCCAAAGCCGGTTTCTCCGGAGAGCCACAGGTGCCCCGTGGTACATGCGTAATAGTCAACTCCACGTTGACCTCAAAGTCCCCACTATAAAACAGTTTTTGAAAAAACTGTCCAAACGTCATTTCGATTCTGCTGTAAATCACCCCAACCCCCTCGTCGTATCGGCCGCCCGATACACTCCTTCCCTTATCTCGAAAATAAGGCGTCCAAGACATACCGTCATCGAACCGGATGACGACATAACGGTCCTCCAGGACGCCCGACAAAAACATACCAACACTACACACAACCGACCACTGTTCCGTCCTCGCCGGCGAGGCTCGACGCGAATAAGCCGTAATTTTTCCCCCCGACCTCCGCCGCAAACGCCGGCCCGCGCCGAGCCAGACGCGCAAATCCCGCCCCCAAATAATATTTAAATAAAATTACCAGTCCAGCCCAGCTCCCTTGCTCGCGATCCAGCAACGCCCTAAGCCGAGGTTCGTACCCCACAGGGGGTGCCCTTAGCTGTGTTGCTTAAAAATAAAGTGCCTGGCTGGAGGCCTAGGTCTCGCCATTGACCGGTTAAGTAGCAAAAGTTCCCGGAACTCACGCTACGAGAGACAATACAAAAAAAAAATTACCAATTAGTAGTTCGTAATTAGAAAACGAATAAACTTGTACTCTACCCTTCCTGTCTACCCCGTAAGGAACTCAGTGTAATAATATGTATGTATTAAATATATGTAAAAACCTGAACTTGTAATTAAATTGCAGGTGGGTGAAGAAATAGCATCTGATCTCTACTCAGTGCCATGCGAGGCTTGGTCGGATCCGATCGCGAAGAAATCCCTGCTCTTTATGATCATCAGAGCACAAAAGACCCTCATCGTCACGGGCAGTGGTCTGGTCGTCTTCAATATGAAGTTGTTTAAGTCAATATTGCAAACTTCTTATTCCTTCTTCACACTTATTACCAGCAATAAGTACGATTCTTAAATTAAATATTTAGAATATACTCAGAAATAATACAAGACTATAAGATTCAAAAACATATCTTGCTTTGTAAAGTCTTGTTCGAAATGGTTCAGACTAGCCGACTGTGTTCGTTCATTTCGTTTTCGTCGTCGTCGTTTTCTGTGTTCGTTTCATTAAACACCGCTTCAGGAAGCTCAGTGGCTATAAACTTCATATTTAGCAAAGATATAGCAGTTCTTATGCAATTTCCTACGCGTAGGACTACTTAAACGTTTGGTGTAGTGGTTCAATTCCTACTAGGGGCAAAGATTTCATGTAATGGACAAAATATTTGTGCCTTAGCATATGTTTTATTAGTGGTATAGATGATATTAGTATTGGATGCTCACAAAGATACATATGTAAAGCTTAAATGATTATCTTACTATATAACTTACTATATAATCATAGCACAAGCTTGGCTTACCTTGGGATAAGATCAATTTGTCTGGATATATCCCACAGCATACCTAAGTATTATTGCTGATAATAATACAATACATACTTGTAAACATACATTTATCTACATCGTTATACTTATAGATTTTAGGGGCTTAGTTTAAACAAACTTTTTAAACAATAAAATTACGAGAAAAATTAAAACCAATATTATTTTTGTGCAATTAAATCACGCAATTTCCGACTAGTTATAAGTTTAATGAATGGTCAATTGAGAAACAGCACTCAAAGCCCTTGCTTAAAATAACTGTGTCACCTTATTGCATTACATGGATTTCGTAATCCAAAATTCTTGTCAAAATTTTGTCGGCAAAATCTCGAGCACTCACAGCGAAAGTACCTACAGGCTTAATGATCATTTGTGTCGTAAAACCAAACATAACAACATTCACTTACATTTCAAAATGCGTAATTTTTATCACTATAATCAACTTTACTACATAACGCACTGGGAGATATCGTTCTCATTCATCTTTGGCATTGATTTTGAGAACTATATTACGTCATCTCAGTAGACCTGTCGGATTTAAAAAGAGAACTGACACTCGGTCTACCCTGTAAATGACCATCGACGTGATGCTACGCATGTATGCTTACGCCATCATAAAGCTTGTACTCCGTGGCTTAAAATTATATGTTAAAATCATCACGATGATTCGCAAATAGGGTAGATAATAGAGCGCTCTTTGTCGCAATATATTTTTTTTTGTATCTAAATTTATATATATATATAATATATATATATATAATATATATATATATTTATAATCTAAAGATGTAGAATTACAGTGATTAGTAAAAATTTCTACAAATTTCTACAAATATTTCATTTGTGATGGAATATATATTACTACTGGAAATTATCAGGATTCGAATCTGCAGTCACAATAGCATTGGTTCTAAAATAATTTGATTTACCAAGTTAGTCACATCCTGACTTTATAAAACGACTTATACGGAATACGCTAGTTTACAATAAAGGTTCCTATTTCTATGCAAAATATGCTGAATGTTTTCTCTATCATAAATTTTATAACAGTTGTCGAATTAGTCGTATGCATAATAGTGTATCATTAATGATTATAGGCCCAGCGCGCATAAGCAATGATTTAACACTACAAAATGGAATTTTAAATTGTGCGCTGATTATTGTTATTGTATTCAACATATCCTTTAACAGCATTCAGCTAGGATCAGTGCGGTAAAGCAGAAGCTAGTTAAGTTGCTCGAAGTTCTCGCTGAAATGGAAATAAGAGTTGAAGAACCACCAAAGAAAAAATTCAAGACGTTTGAAGAGACATTTGAGCTATGTGCCGCTTCTTTGGCCATAGGGTTTATGTATCCGAACCGATCTAACACTCTAAAAAGGTGCATTATCATGACTTTAATCATTGCTTTCAACGGTGGTCAGTTGTTTTGGTTTTGCACTTACACTTTTAAATGTCTTCGCACTTTAGACATATACAATTTTTCGAGAAATATGACCCTAGCCATCATTCTCATCCTATTCTTCTTTAAAACATATTACGTTATTTATGCCACTAACAAATTTGCCCCAGTACTGCATAGAATGTCGAAAGATCTTTTATACGCCAATCAACTGGATGAAGATTATCAAGGTATTTATGAGCACTACATAAAGAAAGCCAAATTCGGTGCGAGATGTTTGATTCCGATGATAATGCTGGGCTTAGAATTTCCAGTTTACGCTGGCATTTGTATGACCATTGAATACTTACAAACAGACGACTACCGTAAGTACATGGTGCATGATATGGAATTGATGTTCGTTGAACACATACAAGATGAAACACCTTTCTTTCAATGTATGTTCGCATACAATTGCATCCAGTGTATTGTTTTGGTGCCAAATTACAGTGGATTTGATAGCTCGTTCTGTATCGCGACTACGCACCTCTGTATGAAACTAAAATTGATGACAAATAAAGTACGCAGAGCATTTAAAGACGCTAAAAGCCGAACTCAACTTCGCGAGATGATGAACGAAGCAATATTGGATCATCAGGAAGCGCTGGAATTTTATCAAGAGTTACAAGATGTTTACGGGCCGTGGCTGTTTGCTGTTTTCCTGCTGACATCCATGATGATATCTTTCAACGTGTACCAAATATACCTGCTGAAGCGCATTGACCCAAAGTACACACTTTTTGGTATGGTCAGCGTTTTGCATATTTACTTGCCGTGCCATCATGCGAGTTATTTGACAAAGGTAAGGTTACCTTCATACAGACAAACAGTTAATCTATTTCTAATTGAAAGCATTTAACAGCTTGCAGGATATAATAATTCTAATTCGAGACTATAATTCAAAGTTATGTATTTATACCGGACTTAATATGTCCAATGGGCATACGGAACCGTTGTGTTTGTTCTGGTATTTGCAATTAATTAATCGTGCCTACAATAATGGTCATAAATTTTCGATCGCGTGATACGAATCCCAAATCTACTAATGTGTTTTTTACCCGTACCACGAGCTTATCGGTGAAGGTTTTCCTTCGATGAAAACATCGAGAGGTAACCTTACCTTTATCGTAAGAAAGGGCGATGGACTCGCCATCTGCCACGTTGGCCACGTTGGTTTTTCCGGAGATATATTATAATATCTCCGGAAAAACCAACGTGGGTATGTGGGTATCACACACCTATGTCTACTATCTACCCCTTCCGGGACTTTTGCGGGAAGGCGTGAAGATATTGTCTGTATATTGCAACAGACTGATTCTAACCAATCTGCTCAATTGCAGGTAAGCGAGGAAGTGTGTTCAGAGCTGTATGCAGTTCCGTGGGAAACTTGGGCGGATCCTGTAGTGAACAAATCACTCTTGTTCATGATGTGTAAAGCTCAACAAAAGCTTATCTTAACGGGTAGCGGTGTAGTGGTATATAACATGGAGCTATTCAAATCAATTCTACAGACGTCTTACTCATTCTTCACTTTGATCACTAGTAATAAGGACGATTATTAAATAATTGATTTGTAACATTTTGCACTTTACAATGTAAACTTAGGTATTTCTATACGTTCGAAATAAAAGGAAAATCGTGTATATACAAATATGTATTTACGCAGAGGCGTAACCCCCATATTTCGCCATAGATATATTTTGGTTGCCGTGGCCGTGGCGGCCGAGTGGTTGCCTGCGAAACAGATCGCAAGTTCGAAACCTGACTGTACCAATGAGTTTTTCTGAACTTAAGTACAATGATTAGTCACACCACGAGCTTTACGGTGAAGAAAAACATCGAGAGGAAACCTGCATATGTTCGAGAAGCTAGTCTAATGCGTATGTATGTATTTATAGTCGTGCCGTAGTCGTGTGTAGCCGTTACCCAATAACGGCGATGGACTCGGCATCTGTCACATTGGCACCTAAAATGTATCTCTGGCGAAAAGTGGATGTCTGGGTACTACCAATACACCTTTGCCTACCCCTTCAGGGACCCTTGTGGGAAGGCATGAGAATAAATTATTATATTTTGGTGTCAACGTACTAGAAGGCATGACGTAGGTAGGTATATATTATATGTTATTTTATGATTAATTATGTATACCTTTTTCGGCACCTTACTAAAATGTTTGAATATTAATGCATTTTCAACACCTGAATGTATAATGGAGTTCGATTAAATGTATCCGTCATTTCACCATTTAAATTTTTCATTTAATTCCGGGTTATTTAATAAGCCATAAATATATGAAAATTTATGTTTATGAGCTGTAGTGGCCGAGTGGTTCGAGTAGTTGCCCGCAACACGCAGATTGCAAGTTCGAATCCTGACTGTACCAATGAGTTCCACTCGAACCACTCGATCCACTTCGCGGCATCTGATAATTAAACATGTGTTATCGCGCAGTCCAACATATCATATTATATTACCTACCCTATCCCGGAGTCCAATAACCGGTAGCGGAGCGATGTGTAACGATAAAATTACTGAAAGGAAAACTGTTTTAATTGTGGCCACGTAATGTATTACAGATTTTAAATAACCGAACGATTATGAAGCTGTAATTCACATATTGTATAATGAAAAAAATCAACTGTGCCTATAATTTCACAATGAATAAGCAAAGGAAGGTAACGGAATAACTCAACATTGAATGCGAGCAGCTTTTACTCTAAGCTCTCACGTGATTTCAAACGTTTTTGGAGAAAACAGCTCATGACTTTAACAATGTTTTAAAAGAGAGAATATAGGTTCTTGTGTCTGACCAATTAAACGCGAGTTATGTAAGTGGCAAACTACAGCTTACATCGTTTTTTATTCTTTGTTTTGTCCATGTGTTTTTTATTCGTCTGCAATTACTAAATTTGCGTTAACAGTTTCTCGACTTGTACTCAATACAGATTGAAAATATTAATAGTCTGTAATCATTTTCTTATTACTCTTCACCTGTCACGTGGCGCCTATATATATATATATATATATATATATATACTTACGACGAAAAGAGGAAGTCCTTACGTGTACCATTGTATACCTACAAGGTAAAAGATATACTAAATTACGATCAGTCTTCTTTATTTAAACATATTATGCTTATTACGGCCTGTAGTTTCACCCTTGATCAAGAATTAAAATCTGCATTTTTTTCTATATCTTTTTGTAGTTTTTTCGTTCATGTGTTCGTGTTTGGCCCTTTTTTAACTGTAGAGATAATAAAAATGAATCCGTAGGTATATATAGCAACATATGTAAGACAGAAGATGTTACAGAATAACGATTCGAGATATTGAAACAATATTTAAATTAAGAATAGACTGCCAGTAAGAAAGCGGATACGGTTATGTCTGCGTTGACAGACAGTAGATACGAATTGCTTTGTACAACGTGAAAGAGGTCTGTAAGTCTAAAGAGAATTTGCGCTCCACAGTCTGAACATACTCCTGCAAAGACGACATGCTTGGCACGCAGCTATAGACGCCGGTAATGGCTCACTATGAGGCGGGCAGCATGCTGGCGGCACCTTAGTAGTATCTAAAAAAATCAATCGACTCTACATATTACGCTAACTTCGCCAATTCTTAGCAAAGGTTAGTAAGTTTAGTTGTTAGAATTTTCTTATCTTTACCGTAACTATGCAAATTTAAATATATTGTACAACTGATTTAGGAACTTCTTGTGTAACAAACACAACAACGACTTGCATTTTCATGCAGCTATTAAATGTATAAAAGGAAATGAAAGGAAAGCCGCCGAAAGCCAGCATCGCATCGTAAAACGTATAACGTTATTACACATATCGATTAGATAATTAAAATTTTACTCCAATATGGCCAATAGGTTAAAAACACTACCAACCCTACTTACTACTTACTACTAAACAGCATACGGATATCAGTATGAATCAACAAAGCAGGGATTAAAAATCATTCGCTTCGGTTTTATCGGTCATAACATAATAAAATATGAAATCCCAATTACAGTTAATGTCTGTCTTTATCCTATACGATGTGAAAAAGTCAAAGCGGATAGAATTGCGTGGAGTGGCGGGTGCGCATGTGACGTAATATCCGAGCGTAACGGAGCACGGCTGATGACAGCTATCGCACGCTGTCGATAGCAAAAGTGTCTGCCGACCCTGGCCCCCCCTCAAGTGGTGGGGCTGCCACTTCCAGCTCCCTTCACCTTCGCAGCACGCCGCGCACGACCAATGACCGCCCGCCCCGAGCCGGCGAAAGGTTTTATATACAAGTGGAATTCGCACTGCCAAATTGCTATAAGTCAAAATATAGGGTAGTCGGGCGGTTCACTCGCTCGTTGTCTACTCGCCGGCCGCGCGGTTGTCGTCAACGCTTGTTATTCAGTGCTGACGCGCGAGTTGCATTTGAATTAAAATAAACAAATTGTAAACACCTGTGGCGTTGGCAAATGCGCCGCTGGAGGCCTATATAATACATTTTAAGCGGCACCCGACTAGTGCGTTACCATGGGGTGCAGTGCGAGGTACTGTTTACTGACTCTGTTGTGTCTTGTGACTGATCTTGCCATTGGTGTCAGGGTGGTGCCCAAGAGAAAAAAAGGTAAGGCACAACCATTTTACACATTTTTTGTAGATTAAAGTAATAACGAATTATTTTTAAGAACACCGCTGTTAAATGTGACATGTATATAATCAATCAATTAAATTGATCCATACTTATCTTTTTTTATAATATAGATCATGTTACTCCAAAATCATAAAGCCTACTACAGATGGAAGATTTTTATGAATCGTTCAATTAGTTTTTTGTTCATCCATTGCATACAATCAAATTATCAATCACTCAAGTGTTATCATTTCAATGTATAAGAACAAAATATGTGTAAATCTTGAAATAAAACCTTAAAGTTACAATGTCTCATACTAAATTAAATACCTATAATAACAAGACTTAACATACTTATTGTATCTCTTTTTATTACTATTTGTATGACATTGTTGCTCAAGGTTATAGTTAATCCATGTATAAACAAACGTCAGTCGATTTTTATATTCCCACCAATGTCGATCTCAAACAATCACATAGCAGTTCCACACGTAGAAAAACTCATATTTAATTAAAGGTCATACAGTTTTTTTAATATCGAAAAACAAACCAATTTGATGATTTTTTTTTTATTTCTAAAGTACAAAATGGAAGTAAAAAGCTAAAGATCACATTAATCTGAATTAATAAAATTCCAGTTATATTGTAATTATTTGTCAATTTACATTATGATTCTAATTAACAGTATTTTTTAACGAAATGCCACAATTCTTTTTACATTCGATAATAAAAATAATTTATGTAAGCAATTTAATAGTAGGTTATGTAAAACTTATAAAATATTGTGTCGAATTATAACGAAACAGAAGCCATTTTCTCCACATAAAAAAACAAATGTCATACAGCATTCCAATAACTAACTACATTATCAAATAAATAGCGAACAAATCCCATACTCATGCATTATGAGTAAACTCTTACTTCATAGGTGTCAACTAAAATGTAAAAAATGAACGCAAACATTATGTCTTATACAAATTATTGGAATTGTTTGGTGGCATTGGTGTAAAAACACAAAAGGGAATTATGTATATCTTAAAAACGGTCATCAATCGATTTTGGGTTACAGGTCAGCAAGAACAGCAATTAAGACGAAGGTGATTTTAGATACCGCTATGAATACTGACAATTTTCTTTTTCTTTTTCAATAATATAGAGAACTTAAAGAACTTTTTCTCACTGCATTCCATCGAACTAGGCCTCGCCACAAAAAATTGGGCCAATAAGTTTAACCAGTACAATACAGTAGCAAAACGCATATCAGACAGTCATTCATTCATTTTGAGGCAATAATTATTCACAATATTCAGATTTTATCAAATTTATCGTATAGTATACTTGACCTAATAGCGACAGACAGTTAATAAAATACTTCAAATACCAACCTCTTTCGATACCGAATTTGATATTTTTTAAGCACGGCACATTTCTTGAATAGCCAATGAAACGGCGATTTAACTGGTAAAAAAACCTTACCAAGTTCCCGTTAAGAGATTCTCAGAATTTTTCAATACAGGAAACGCACTACCTAATTTGTCGGCGCGAATACCTGGCGTTGCTGATCATTTAGGTGCATATGTAATGCACTAGGTGTGGATTCTTGAAGTTGCTCCACATTTATCACTTAGCCATTAGCTGCCACGGCAAGGATGGATGTTGTAACTCATTTCTCAAGTTGCTTAGCTCCCAAGCTAACGTACACGACCTATTACCAAAAACATTTGGTTCACATCAGAAGGTATACGTTTGTTGATATACCTAAAGATAAATCTACAGCTATGTATTAACCCTCACGCCTTCCCACAAGGTCCTCGAGGAAGTAGGCAAAGGTGTATCAATACTCTTCTGTAATCAAAAGGTATACGTTTGTTGATATATCTAAGGATAAATCTTCAACTACGTATTATAAACCTTCCCACCTTTCCACAAGGTCCTCGAGGGAATAGGCAAGGGTTTCAACACTATTTTCACCGGAGTTATATTAAAGCTCTAAAGTAACAGAAAGCAAATCCGTCGGCCTTTCTCACTCATGACTATAATACACGTCTTTGAACTTCTTCTTAAGCATATACAGGTTACCACTCAAGGTTTACCTTCAACCTAAAGCTCATGGTTTGATTTTTCACTATCCTCAAGTTCGAAAGAACTCATTGAAACAATCGGGACTTCAACTTGCGACCTTTTAGTTGCGAACAACCGAGCTATACGGCCCACCACGGCTGTTTAGTAAGCCGTAAATACACTTTAATGCTTCAATACACTATGCAGTATTTATAAATCAATCATCTGCTGATACAAATGAATGGTCTAATCGCTTGGATAACGGACTCCTTACAAGATATTACAGATTAGATTTCCACACGCAATTCTTGTAACAATATTATTGCGAGCAAAGAGATTATATTTGCTTTAAAGTTGTATGTATACCTACCTATATTTGTGATACTTCCAAAAAGTTAATTAATAACAAGAAGTCAGGATTCTTTTCTGTAATAAATTTTGTTTGGCTAGTCAAATCTTTATCATAGGTATAGATTTCAGAGGAATATAATACATTAGAATCGATATACAACCTATACTCAAATGTCAATTAGTATTCTTTATGATTTATAAAGTTTTCAATCATCTCATAAAGTAGGCAGTGAAAGTGAAGCACCAGCTCTCCCTAGACTTTCAGATAGATCTCTTTCGCTTCATCACCGGTTTCGAACCTCGGCTTCTTGACGACTTCTTCTTCGACTCTTGACGTTCGCGTCCTAGAGTGGTCGTTGAGTTGATCTGGATCTTAATCACGTTATTTATCTCGATTCCTGGTTTACAATAATACCCTAACGCCTCACTTTCTCCGCTCATAAATGCAACAATGTATCAAATAATAGGAAATGCCGCTGTCAATCGTAGACTTCTGCTAGTTTCTGTAGATCTTTACATTTCTGTTGCTAATCAATAGCTAAATGAACCTATAAAAACTAACGTTTAACGAGAGTCGAACTGGTTAAGACAACCACGTCGTTTATATTTTCTACGATTTCCAAATGATTGCTACCATCCACAAAGAGCTATACTGGCCGAGTGATTCGAGAAGTCGTCTGCAACATAAAAATTGCAAACTGGAATCGCGACTGTACCAATGGGATTTTTTGAAGCTTTACGGCGAAAGAAAATCATAAATAGAAATCTGCATGCGTTTGAGAATACATTTTTTTCGTTCTCTCTTGACTTACATACGTCTTTCGCTTCGTACACATTCATCAGTCTCTTCATACATGCTCGTCGGTTTCGAGCACTCTTGACGTTCCCATCCTTGAGCGTCCGATCGATTTGATCCAGGTAGTTGGAACTTTAAAAATATCTCCAACGGAAAATGGCTATTTGGATACTACACACCTCTGCCTACTCTTTCGGGAAACCTGGTGGGAAGGCGTGAAGATAGTATATATACTACCATCCAAACTTTAGAAAATACATAAACGGCAAACGCATTGTTCTCGACGTGCTTAATTAATAGCTCCAGCGTTACAATGAGCAGTCCAGTCCGAAAATCTAGAAAGCGATCCGTTAAAAATTACCGTAAACATTAGCGCCGGTAAAAAATGCAACCGGTTTATGTACGGTATAAGGCTTTTTATGCTGCTTCACAGATGTTCAAATGTCAAACTGGTACTGACATTGAACGGTATTGTAGTGTCTAGGATTTGTCAAAATCTTCTAAATGACGCATGAAGACTATGTGAGCACATATTTATATATACTTATATAGTTTAGTTGAGGTGTAATATCACCCACATATATATTCTTTTCCGCCGTCAAGGCTGCACCTTCCTCAAATCCGAAAAACTGGCCTATTAAGTGCATTTTCAGATTCTTACGATGTCAGACAATTCATGCACTACACAAACCTTGTAAATCATTGCCACCATTCAGAACACAAATCACTGAAACGCACCGAATGGCTCTATAATTTTCATAAAGCGTATCTAAACAACATAATTTTAATTCTACATCTCCATGCATTTTTTGTTCTTAGATATTATTATGTCGCAATAATGCAGGTGTACATCATCTGAGCAAGGCATATTAGAGAGCGGACGAATTCGCATCATAAAACCGCGTGCGTGGATAATTCGATAGATTTATTGAGTGTGTAATTTTTTGTATAACAATATGGTTGGTCTGGTGGCCAAGTGAATGTCATTCATACACGGTTATCAATAATATAATAGGGTCGACAACTCGCGAATTACGAGTGTCCATAGTCGACAGTAACCGCTTACTATGAGGTGGGTCGCCAGTTTGTTTACCACTTATGTGGTATTAAAGAGGGCTTTAAGTGTTGGTTTTGAAGCCAATTCCTTCTTCTGGTAGTGGGTCATTCTTTAAAATAATATAATATTGATGCTTGGTTCGAACAATTCCAGCTAGAAAGGAAGACTGCATTACGTACTTATCCACTTACAGGCTGCAAGCACGGTGGCATAACATCGTAGATCCGTATGCAATTGAGAAAATGTAGATATGTATAATATACATATTCCAAACAACTATCTTTATGAAATTTTAGTTTTATCTTATAAAACCATAAAGCATGCTTGTTAAACTGTGGTTAAGAAAGTCTAGCATAGATATGATGAGGCAGATGATAATAAAACCAGACCTCGATATATAGTACGACAATGTGGTTTCACTGAAAACTTTTTCTAATGACCACAGAATAAAGACATTCGTAATAATTTCATTACACATTTTATAACACTTGAGTTACGTCCACAAATTGAATGTAGATCTGCGAACAGCCGCTGTCATCACACACATTATAATCTAGGCATTAAAGTTAACGGTTTTTTTAAGTCAACAAATTTTATTTCAGCCTTTCTAATTTACTTCACACTTAAGTATATTATATAAAATGTATCTTTACTGAACATGTATGTTTATTAATTACATATATAATATACCTAATCTTTTTTCTGAGTAATAGATGATTATCTTATTAAGAGCCGTGGTTGCCGGGTGGTTCGAGTAGTAGAGTAGCCTGCGACACAAAGATCGCAAGTTCGAATCCCGGTTGTACCAATAAGTTTTTCTGAACTTAAGTAGGTACACTGATTAGCCACGCCACGAGCTTGGCGGTGAAGGAAAACATCAAAAACACACAAAAACAAATACACAAGGCGTGAGGGTATATTATATATTATTCTGCTTTATCTTGATTACTAACTTCCTTCGATAATGGTCGAGTTGGGTCTCGTTGGATGCCGGTAGCAACTGACCGTTGGTTGGAGAGGTCTATGGTCAGCAGTGAACAGAGACTGAAGTGATGATGACGATAATGAATGGTTGGGAAAGTCTCAATAACGTTATAGCCAAGCTAGGACACTGCCATATTGGGCCATACCAAAGCATGCCAAAGAGCGTGAGAACAACTTTATATATATATATATATATATAATTTTCATTCTTACGCTTCTTTGGCTCCATCAAAATTCATCAATCTCTTCATACTTGCCTGTAGCTTCTATCCTTGGTGTTTCTGCGATAGTTAAGAAACCCATTTCATTCAATGCAAGATACATTCATGCGAGACTTAACAGCCGGTAGACTCCCATTCAGTTGTTGCTCGCAATACAAATGCCAATCAAAATGGCAGCACTAGATCTTCTAGCGAAACAAAGGCCACGTACATTAGCGTTCTATAACACTAGCCAGTAATTAACCCTTACTTAGTTTATTGCTTTGACTGAGATAAAATATTAGAGCCGTAGTGGGCGAGAGGTTTAAGTAGTCGAATAAGTACTCAGGGTTGTATCCCAAGCGGTATTTTCCAATGTGTTTCTTGTGAATTAATTAATTAAATAAATTTAAATTTTAGAAAACCAAATGGTTGCACACTTGAGAGGAAATTCAAAGTTGTGCATGAGAAACAGCGATGGGATAGTAATTTTTCATCTTTTCATAGGCAATTAGGGTGTACCGATAATACTCAAACATTAGTGGAAGGATGCACACTTACACTATAAACTAGAGGGAAGAATGGTGGGGCGCGTCTTCGTTGATGGCACTATATATATAGCCAATTTCAAGTCGTTTTCCTCTTTTTCATGCTCGCTCGGTTGCTTGTAACTGAATTATTTCACGACGTATTCTTTGAAAAACGTATTAAAAAAATTATAGACAGTGAACCTGTCAGCAGCGGGTTTGGCCGCCAGCTGTTTGCATAATAACGTTATGCTGTAAACTAGACATCATGTGAATGATAGACCATTACAGATTGATGGACGAGCTCGCAAAACCAGAAGTGATTAATCTAACCACGAAATTTTAACAATATGTATATGCGTTTTAACAACCTGTCTGCTCAAAATATTATGACTAACAATCTGTACTAACAGTCGAGAATAGAAGAGGAAATATGATAGGCCACCTTATACGACATGACATATTCTTTAGAAATATCTTAGAAGGAAAGGTAGAGGGGAAGAGAGGATGAGGCAGACCAAGATTAACAAACATGGGTCACATCAAAGAAAATGGTCACTCATGACTTATAAAGACAAAGAGGTTGCGCTGGACAGAAGCAAATTACAGGGACTGGACCAGAGACGCAGCATCGGCATTTATGATGATGATCTGTACTCAGTTTTTAATTTTATTTTATTGGAATAAAATATGAATCGTGTGAAACAGGAACAAATGTCCTCAAATACGATGAGCCGATGACAGACCAGTGTTTACGCAATTTCATACCCTGGTCTGTCAAAATGACATAGTCATATGTTTGAGTAGATATTCAGACGTGTGTCGTGACTGAGAGACTGCCACAACGCCATCTGCTGGTACAAAAATGAACAAAGGGCTTTATTAAAATATATATCCTCACGCCTTCCCACAAGGGTCCCCGAAGGGGTAGGCAGAGGTGTATAGGTAATACCCACACACCCACTTTCCGCCAGAGGTATATTAGGTGCCAACGTGACAGATGGCGAGTCCTTTATAAAACTTGGTAGAAAACCATGTTTTGTTTGAAGTATATATATATGACGATAAATTAGTATTCACTATAATCCATCAGTTTACTTAGGTATTTATAACGCTATGTTGTATTGTTCCTTTTAATAACATATATATGCAAATAATTGCATGTTTTGAATGATAACAAATTGATCAAACACATTAATTGTTATATTATGTTATTTAAGCTTACTTACTTAAGAACACAATAGATAATAAAGGTGATGTTATTTATCGGTTTGTTGCACTGCTGGTGCCCTTTGCGGATATATATTAGATTAACGTAGCTACACAAAGACGGGGAGCACTGTGACTTCTTCAGGGAATTAAGCAAGCGTTTGAGATCTTTCGTTATCTTGTAAGATTTAGGTTAAGGTTTTAAGGTTGGTAGAACTTTTATTATGTAAAGAGATGTTATTGTAATAATTATTTTACCTCAGACATAATTTAAAGGATTATTAAGTACTATCTATATATATCTGTATATAATATAATCTACTATACATGTCATAAATAAATTATAATCAAAACTTTTTTTATTTTGCCAGTTTTATACTTATTTGCACAATTACATCATTAAATACTCATGGTAGTAAGCGAAAGTCCGAAGTCAGGAGAAAAAATCGATAGGTCACGTAGGTCGCTTTAATAGGCTTTCACACACTATGTCAACAGAGACGAATGCGGGCCATATATCAAAATTGAATTCGATCGTTGCGCAACATAGTCAATAGCGCGTTAAATTACATACAGACACCTAGATATATAATTAGCATACCGATTGACATGACATAACTCATGGTCTACAGTCAGTGTCGATCTAAGACGCATTCAATTGCGTAATTTGAAATCTTCACTTTCGCTTGTGCGTAGTGGTGACTCCGCGATAGCACGCGTCCGGCGACTTAGCTTAGCTGTCAATGTTACCAGTTTACTTACGTATAATTTAAAACTTTCTCTGTAAGACCGACGCTTTAGCTCCGCGGCGCTTTGCCTTAGATTTCCCTTTCTTCTTAACGCTTCATTGAACCAACAACTGCTACCACCGAAAAAATTACAATGATTATAATAAACCCTGGTTACAATGACGACATGTTTGATATTCAATTTTATCACGCTTTGATCAAGTGTCCCCAAAAGTATAAATAGAGTAGAAAATCCGTTGGTAGAGACTACCGAGACTGGAACCCGCATTTTTCGTTTTAAATAAGTAGTGCTAAGCCCTTTTAACATTATACCAAACCACAAATCTTTATTTATCACGTCGTTACCAAGTTCACAATTCCAAGCACTGTAGTCCAATGTGTTTACCAG
The DNA here is from genome assembly GCA_945859725.1 of Drepana falcataria. NCBI lineage: Eukaryota > Metazoa > Arthropoda > Insecta > Lepidoptera > Drepanidae > Drepana > Drepana falcataria. The sequence continues at coordinate 3,709,251 of OX243925.1, forward strand.
ATTAAAGGGAGCCTAAAACTTTGTTATTTATTTAAAATCATCACGCCGAGTCCCTTAAGAGAGTAGGCCGTGAGTAGAACGCCGATTCTCTCCAGCTTCGCTTATCCACATTCATCAACCTATTATCCTATGAAAACCTGGCAATATCTGTCACTGTCTGTAGAAAATGATAAATGATAGATCATATTTCTTGTACCTACATGTAAAAAACGTACAGTGTTAGACTATATATACGTCGATATAAACAAATATTTTCGTAGTAAGTAAGTAACATTTTTGTAATTTATTTAGAATCACTATATGGCAAGTATTAAGTATAAGAATTATATAGAAATTTTGGAAGATTTTGTCTAAACTTTCCAAAATATCTAAGCCTAATTAAGCTCTTTTGAAATAGAGCTATTCGGTTATTTGTAGAAAGACTGACATCTAAATCAAAACAGTTCATAGAAAATAAAAAATTAGTACATTGACTTCATCCGCAGCTTCATCGAAAAATTTAAATATTTGTTTCAAAACCTCGTGATGTCATTAGTGATGTTCCAATACTAATAAAATATAAAAATTTTAGAAAGTGTCTGTCACAATTCTTTAATCGATTTTGGAATTGGCTGTTCTGTAATCGATTCCAAATTAGTTTGTATTCATTGGCGGTACTTACGCATCGGCGCGGGCACTGCAGGCCTAGGTCAAGAGCGACAACTTGGCCGTGGCATCGAATCGAATCGTTACTTCTCTCGTCTTCACTGTCATCGAACTCGATTTGACAGCTTAATTGCTATTACGAATACTAATTGCCGATTTACCAATATTCCCTGGCCGATAACCGATTATTATGTACGATGATTATTGAATAGAAACCGTTTTAACGACTGACTATGTAAGTTTAAGTTTATTAATATACAAACAAATCCATTATATTATCACTTCAATTTAGTGTAAAAACATCCGTAGCCATTTGGTTTTCAGAATAATCTGCGATTGTAAGTGGTCTGCAAAAGGTCTTGAGAACACTAACGCTATAATCTATGTTATTAATCTAACCCTTTAGCGCCTCGGCGTGATGATATGTATATAAAGCAAAACTTCAAATGACTCGATTGTAGAATTATAAAATGGATAGCTATATATCTACATTAGGTACGTATGTTTATTTCGTAATTGGCATCTAGCCGAGGCATAAAAGGCAATAAATTGAATTCAGAAATGTGATTTGGTATTTATTATACCGATCTAGTTGCCTTACAAATCTGACAATATCGAGAACAGCTGGTGTCACACTGTTCCCATGGCTAACAGTTTGAACTAATATTTTACACTACAATACATTGTTAGCAGCGATTGGTAAGCTAACAAAAATGCTGAAACGTGTTGAATGAAACATATCGCAGATTGAAAGCCCGGTGCGTCAAATAAACAAAGTTTTTGCTGATTTTAAGTAGTGTTACCTACCTACCTAAGAGAAAACCTGCATACATCAAAGAAGAAATTCAAAGACGTATGTATGTACATATATAGACGTAGGTATGTGCTTTGGTAATGGCTACAGACTCGCCATCTGTCACGTTGGCACCTAAATAGCTAGCACAACGACGACACTATTACAACTTTGCAGTTATTAAAGAATAATAATAATATATATATAATATATCCTCACGTCTTCCTACAAGGGTCCCCGAAGGGGTAGGCAGAGGTGTATAGGTTATTAAAGAAGATTGACCTATTTGAGTTTTTGAATGAAATTAGGTTTTAAAAATCACCTGATAAATTCACATAAAAAAAATGTTACTGTAACCGCTCGTGGAATTAAAGTGTGGTTCTGTCTGTACGCTTCATCGCATCTAGTTAAATGAAGTAACTGATATAACGAGGCCGATCACTTATCCAATGGTGATCATAACAATAGCTGAAACTGAAACGGAAGCAAAGTGTACAAAGGTTGCAAACGGAACTACATCTTTGTAATCTTTAAAACATCTCACATCATCTATCTTAACTATATGGATAGATATTCTATCAAGCTACTGCCATATCTATCTTACTCTATGCATGTACAAATCCTTACTACATTAATATGTAAGTTTGATAACTATTATTGGTTTCGCGGTCAAGGTATGTTTAAAAAGAGTTGTGAGATTAGATAGCCTCGTTAAGTTACTATTAGAAGTCCAATCTTTTTTGTATATCTTAGCCTGATTTTAGTCACGTTGAGCAAGATAGCTAAGTTATTATCACATCAAAAATTTATAGAACCACATCAGATACAATTGTAAGCTGGCTTACCTCTCTAGACACCATGCACGCTCGCGTGGGCCTTTAAATTTAAATCGAGCAACATACTTATGTAAGCAAAATAATGACGACTAGACTTTTTTTCTTAAATTAAATCACCTTTTAGTTTTTCGACGACATCAATTTCTCTAAAATCTCCCGGTGCGTTCACATGAATTCTAAACATGCGACGCGTTTCGTAACCGTAATGATTTTCTATTACCAATACTCTTATTGAATAAGAAATTTCGTGAAAGTGTTTTAAATACTTCACTATTTTTATGCATTTCACGAATTGCTCTCGATCGGTTTTGTTTAATTTTTAATCCTTCGCTGGGCAATTACTTTAACAAAATTACTTACTAAATACGAAATGGAAAATACAAAATTACTTACTAAATACGAAATTCTTGATGGAAGCAGATTTTAACGAAATGATTAATCAAATACTTACTTTGAATAATTTGTTCTTAAAAACATAAATTTTATATGATGAAAACATTTGTGCTATGTTGATTTCATTCATAAACAAAGGCCACATCCTCAGTTTTAGTCACGTGTTCAAAATTTAATTAGCTTGGCATTGAAAACGCACCTTTCGCTCCCACCAGCTCACGACAATCATAGGACGAAAGTGTCTAATTGGCCGGTTCGGTTGGTTTTTATTTTTCTCCACTTAAGGGAACTTCCAGCGGATGCAAGTTCGTGTAAGTTATTAGCTGTATGCGTCAACTGTGGTCACTCTATCATCAATCAACAACTTTCATACTTTGTATTAAGTATGGGTCTTCCCATTTCCACCAGTCTCATATGTAATATATACTTACAACGCATCGAAGATGATATCGGTATAAATCCGCGTAGTTTCTGGAAACACATCTCAGACCTCCGATCCAAGGGCGGGTTTGAACCCAGTGTGACCTATGAAGGAATAGATGTACAGGGGACGCAAGCGGCTGATGCGTTTGCGTCTTTTTTCTCTAGTGTCTTTCTTCCTGACATACCACTTTTAAACTCTGATATAATCGCAAATCTCGATAAAAGCTCCAATAGTAACATCATAAATATAGTATCTATTTCCCTATCTGACATCGCCAATGGAATAAATAAACTCAAAGTGAACAATGCCGGCGGTCCAGACAATGTACCTTCAGCCATTCTTAAATTTGGTAAAAAATTTTTTTGCACCCCACTTCACCATATCTTTAATCTAGCTCTTAGCACTGGTAGTTATCCCTCACAGTGGAAAGTGTCCAGAGTTACCCCAATTCCAAAAACTTCTGACCTGACCAGTGTAACTGAACATCGTCCGATTGCGAACCTATGTTCCCCAGCTAAAGTATTTGAATTCATCCTCCACAAATTTATATACAGTCAGGTTGAAAGACACTTATGCGACGAACAACACGGCTTCAGAACTAAACGATCAGTCAACAGTAATTTACTCACGCTGGTTGAAGCTATTTCCGTACATCTTGACAAAGGTCGCCAAGTAGATGTACTTTACTTTGATTTCAAGAAAGCTTTTGATAGGGTCAATAATGACATACTGCTGGCGAAGCTAAGTGCCATAGGGATTACACCTGGTCTTCTTAGGCTACTTGCTGACTATCTGCGAGACCGTCAGCAGTATGTCAAACTAGGAATATATGAGTCTCAGCCTTACCATACACGCTCGGGGGTAAGCCAAGGTTCTGTACTTGGTCCTCTGCTGTTCCTTATCATGATAAACGACTTACCAGAGGTACTCCACCGAGCCAAGTGCCTTCTCTATGCAGACGACTTGAAATTATACTGTGAAATTAGTTCTGAGGCCGATTGTTTAGCAATGCAATCTGACATTGATGCAGTGTGTCAGTGGGGCCACTTAAATAAAATGGAATTCAATACTTCCAAGTGCCACGTGATGAGCTTCGGACGGGCACGACACCCCATAGTATATGATTATAAACTCGAAGGAAACCTTATTTCAAGACCACAACTCGTGAGGGACCTGGGTGTTTTATTCGATCGCAAGCTCACTTTCCATGAACATATGAACACTGTTGCCAAGGATTCCTATAGGCGTCTGGGATTTGTTCTAAGAAACACACGTGATTTCACCAGTGTGCAGGCTCTGAGGATGCTTTTCTCTGCTTTAGTCCGTAGCAAGCTAGAGTCGAGTGCTTCTGTGTGGAACCCACATGAGAGCAAATACTCCATTCAGCTTGAAAAGGTACAGAAGGCATTCCTTAGATACTTGTACAAGCGAGTGTATGGTTACTACCCATACCTATATCCCACTCAGTTTCTCCTTGGTAGCCTAGGGTATAACTCTCTGCAAGCCAGGAGGAAACATGTCCAGATGGTAACTGGTCTGAAGACAATTCGTGGTTACATTAACGCTCCTGTTCTTCATGACGAGTTGTGTCGTATCTTCGTACCCAATAATTATACGCGTGGTAGAAAGCACAAGCTTTTCTGTGAGCCAGCGTCGCGCACAGTCGCACGAGCCCGCTCTCCTATCCCGCGCACTCTCGCCGCATTCAACGCCTTACTGGATAATTACCCCGAATGTGATTTGTTTGCGGATGAATGGAAGAATATCTTGTCGGTATGTTTGGAGTTCTGTGAGAAGACAGAATGAATGCGTTTACCTATTAGTATAAGTGGCTTCTGGCCGTTCTAATATGGATACAATAAAAAAAAAAAAATAAATAAAAAAATGTCTTCTTTCCGTAGGAAAATATCTAGACTGGTTACTGATTATATTGGTTCAAGAACGAACATTCTTAGTGACTTTTACTTTCGCCGAACTGGTGCACTAAGTGCATTGACTGGTGGTGCAACGGGTTTGCGCGCGCACTGGAGCACCGGTGACAAGGTTGAGAAATATCCAAGTAACTGGTCTTACGCACTTGCTATGATACCATACTTTTAACTTCGCGAATTATTGACGCAATTCTTAGAAATTAAACTGACTGAATATATTATTCCACAACTATTATAATTTATACGCACCAGTAATATTTAATGATCTAGTAAGCCATTAACAAACATCGCAACCCACTTTGATGGATGGTAAACTAGCCTTCAATCAAACCGTGTAAAGAGTTCTTGAAATTATTTTAATACATAATTATTAATGTAATGTTTCCGATATTACTCAACAAATAAATTGTTACATTAACAGGCACGCACAATGCACTTGAACGAAATGTAACACAATTATTTGCTCAATTACGAAATCGAGTGAGCCGAAGCTATCCAATTGCGGTGCGACGCGGGCGGCGGATAAACCACAGAACTAATTTATATTATACCTAATCCACAAAACAGGACAAAAGCATTATAATTTCCGGACCATTAAAGGCATACTTCATTGTGAACAAGGCCACTCAGCGGGCCTGTGCTGGTACTGCGTCGTAGGACAATTGCATTCCATGTTACTTCTGCTCGATCGAATTTAGCAACTTGGCCTCAAGTGTTAAAGTTAGACTCATTACGACACACTGTGTCAGTGAAACCTTTAGTTGTATGACAATTTTTAAAAGCGGATCTAATTGATTTGAAATCACAAACAAATGTTGAGACGGATGTCGACAACGCCCTTGTCATACAATCGATAAGTTTCTCGATTACTATACCGATCTATTGAATTGATGAACTGACTTCGTTTTACCTGCTATCATTGTGAGCGAGCGTATTGTTGCAATTATTCAATTGAATTTGATCCTTGACCTCATTGCTTTAGAAACAATTAGATTTTTTAATTTTTTTTTTAAATCTGAAACATTACATTGCCACTTCGAACCTATCTATGATGTCCACCATTGAAGTTTCGCAATCAACTCCGAACACGCATCAACATCTTGAAAAGTTAAGTTGAAATAATTGTATATCACCAACGCTGTAGATTTAGTATTAGTAATGCCATTATTAGTCACGAATCCGAAAATAAAAATTTAACATCAATAGGTATAATTGACATTACCAATAGTACGTGTAATAAATAAGCATTGAAACTAGACACAATCGTCTAGGAATCAGATCAATGAGGTGTCCAAATACCACATATTGTATTCATTCCGTACAGTCATTTTGTTGAACGTAGATAATTACCCATTTACTAGAAAACCGTAAACTCCCTACTAATAACACAGATTAATCATATATCAGAGTGCAGTATGCGATTTTCTTCTCGATATTTTCCTTCACTGTACAGCATGCAGGGTGATTAATCACTATACTTTAGTTCAGAAAAACTCATTGGATCATATTGGAACTTCGCACCAACCGGAACCACTTGGCAATCACGGCTCTTAATATACATAATCAGATTAATTATGGAAACGGATAAAATCAGAATCGTTAGAATGCACTGCCTACTACAGCCGAAGCCTTATATCCATAAATTACATTGTGATTTAGATACAGTCATTGTTTTCAATAAAGCACGCTGCAGGGAATGTTAGTTTTGAACTGATTTATAAAATGGAATTAATTAAAATTATCTGTCTTATCAATGTACCTTGTCTCGTGAAGGCGTGTCGTGTCGCAAGTGCGTGGTTTTAAAAGCGAAGGGGACTAACATTGATCGTGACAAAAATAACACGAGCTCTCCTAATTTATATGAATAGCGGCATTATATTTTAATAGCTACAGGCAATTGTATAGGCTATGTGCTACATATAGGACACACTTAGAACACGGTGGCATTCCGGGTATTATGATTGCCAGTTAAAACTCTGCCAATGTTTTGACCATTAATTTACTGAGATATTTTGTATTCCAACGCGATGAATAAGGTATCCATAAGAGCTCATTATTGGGGAGGGCGGAGGATTGTTACATGTGTTGGCAGCAGAATATTTTTCAATTAAAAGCTATGTTATTTACTATTTCCTATAACTATTCAGAATAATAAAAGGATATCTATTCAAAATATTCTGCTTGCGATTTTGTTGAACATTCAGTGCCTAAGCAAAAGTATCAAATATTTTATCTAAATAAAACAAACATTAATTAAAGCTACTACTCTACTCACTATACTCGTAATGACATGTATGATATGTATATGTAATGACTACTCTCCCATGACTATGAGCACAATCGAAGAATGTACCAACTTCCTTGTTTTTTGATTGCTTAGACATCTGTATGGTAAACAACCAAAATATTCATGCGAACGTGCCTTATTGTCCAACGTACAATATGACAGGTGAGCTTTCCATATGGGTAACTCCACAGAATTACAGCACCAGTTAATTCAACGCCTATTTTTTCCAAATAAAAAATACGTGAACGTGATACAATTTACTTAGTATACATTCGTCAATTACTTTAATAGAGTCTAATAGTCATTTGAGCTTAATGTTTGCACTGTAGACTGTCTGGTTAAAGGTGTAATTATCGCGTTATTAGTTTTAATTAAACATATAAATACTTCAAAGGTGGCAAAAAATTGCGGTTACCACAGCCTATGAGTTGCTTAAAATACTAGAACTGCAGATACCTCACACTTTATAGCACCTTATGTTCAGAGGAATAGGCTAGTAGCATAGGAGATGAATGGAGGGCTCGGCCAGACCACTCTAATGGAACTACTCACCGCGGTAGCAGAACACTAGTTAATTATGATTTAACGCTTATCTAACAGAAGGTCATGTGTTATAGAAGCACTAATATAGTAGCAGACTTGTTTGTCGAACACGAAATCGCCAAGAAATTAATAAATTAAATTACAATATTGCAAGATTGTACGATTGTATTATATTCTAGACTAAAAAATTTAAACCAAAATGTTTTGTGGGAGTGAATAAATAAATATGTTATCTTATCGCGCGAAATCTTAGTAATTATGATTTAGCGAAATATAAGATATTAACTGTTGCTCGCCTAAAGCGACACCATAGAATTGCGTGTGTGCTCACCTGAAATTATATAGAAAGTTAATTATATCATGAGACACTTTAATACATATTCATTTAGCGAAGGTATTGTGAAACCATCTAGCATTAACGTTGAACATAAGAAGAAATAAAAGGCTCGCCCGAAACCTCTCTCAGAAGGGTGCCAAGGAAGTTGGCGGTATAGAAATACTAATTCTTTGGACCAAAGAATCGACCACTCGTCGTTGAAACCTCCATGTGGGACTCGTGAGATATATATAATGTATTTTTGAACAGTTACTATGTAAAAGTGACAGGCGGCATACTTACTCCATGTCACCGATTTAACTGTCATTTATATAAAAAGTAAAAACTTGAACAAGTAAAAGTTGTGATACGATATTTCTTAACCGGTCAACTGAAAAGTTGTTTAGTTGGGAAATAAAAGTCGTTTGTATTGAGCTGGTTATTTATCTGAAGTTGAATTGAATAACTGAAGAAGTGATAGTATAACTACGTACTACATTAAAATACTAGAGATCAGGATCCGAGCTGTGATATCTAATAGAAATCGTTATTCAAGATAGCGAAAGGAAAAGATTTCTAAATTAGAGGTACATCGGATTTTATGCTACAAAGGTTGAATGATTATCATCAACTAGAAGACGCACACTGCTGGGCATAAGCATCACCCTTAAAATTCTTCAATACGACTCTGACCAGGTTATCGGTCGTATCGGTATCTGGCCTATAGCTGACTGTTAATGACTTCGCTTAATAAGAGGTGTTTAAAAACGTAGCCCCGGATATTACTATTTGGAGAAGAGTAATTTGCTTTCGATACGGTTAACTCCCTCTAGTCGGTAAACTCAAACTAGAGATTCTGCTTTCTCTGATTTAAAATATTTAAAACACCTATACCTACCAATTACGAAACAAGTTGATTTAATTAAAGGCCTAAAGATGTTCCATTTTGATATATTAACACCACATTTACAAGATTTCAGCACGAGTTAATTAATAATCGAGCTGTCTAGACTACTTTGTTATTGCTGTAATTAATTTGTGCGGTGCAACTGATACCCAGATTTTTTTATATACTAAATATATAAGATAACATCGTTATGTCAGTTAAAAACGAGTGGCTATATCGATTACCTACACCAGCGGCTCTCAACCTTTTTTACTCAGTGTCGCACTAACATACTCTTTAGAAATGCGAAGCGCGCGAGCAGTAGGTACCCCTGGGGTTCGTAGGCGTTCGTGGCGAGCGTCCATAGTAACCGCTTACCATCAGGCGGAACGCATGCTTGTTTGCCACCTTGGTTGGTCACCTGTGATTATTATATTTCTAAATCTGACAAAATAATTGACACACGACTTTACGTCGCGACCCAGGTCCGTTGGCCTACAATAACGAAACGTCTACGTAAGACGAAAACCTAATATGTCTGGAAAAAGAACTTGGGGATGTACACGTCTCAATCACTTATACCTACAGCACGTACGATTAATCGAGAGTACTCGAAGCTGGCGAGCATGTAAGAAGAGACGAAGCGAAACAGGTTTATAAGCTTAGCAAGATCTAAGGCTCTACGGTCTCGTCGTGATGATATATTGCGGTGAATGGCGCGTCGCACAAAGCTATCTTAGTTTAAAACAAATGGTGGGATTAATCATTCGGTCATTTTTACACGTAAGCTAGGAATAACTTTTACGGCACCAAGAATGAGTTTTAAAAAGTGTCAAGTTAAAATTCACTCTCGACTTGATTAAAAGCACTTTGTCATGATTATTGTCAGTAGACAACGTGAATTAAATGACGCAATTTTTTTCAACCAGACAAGTTTGCGGTACTAATAGTTCGGCTTAGTGAAATCGTTTTGAACTACAATAGTAAAATACTTTCATTGAGTATAAGAAAGATGTTATTATCAAATATGTATATGTGATTTATATATTATTATATCTGAACGTATATTTTAGGTTCCGAATCCATCAGCTAAAAGCTTCGAAAGGTAAACCACTTCATAATGCAAATAAAAACAGCCAATGCAGTTATAAATCAGATATATTTCATTCAAACTTATGCAACGTGCTAAGTCCAAGTCACAAAAATACATCGCGAGTTTTAGAACTGTAGTCTGTATATCCTATTCCTAGAGAAAACTGGCACTCTACTCTTTCTTCCTACCCCGTGAAGGACTCCGAGTAATATGGATGTCATAACTAACAGTCAGGGTTTGAACTTGTAATCAATGCGTTTCAGACGCCATTCCAACCACTCCGTCACCACGGTCTTTCTTCTCACTGAATTGCAGATTTATACTGTATATAATCATTAAATTATTAATTAAATAGCAGACTACAATAACACTATGGCTTCCGACTAGGAAAAATTGCTTGGAATATAACTTAGAACTGTGTTACAACACAATAACGTCGCATAACGCGTGAGAGCTATTTTTTACAGCTTAGTTTTAAGAGCTATAGTAGTTACAAAGGCTGGAAACACATTTAGGAAACGATCAACGTGCCTACAGCAACACGTTACAAAATGCCAAACAATGATTTATAATCTCGCTCACATTTTCAATCCTTTTAAATTTAGTACCCACGTAAAACAGTTTACATGAGACCAATGCCAAATGCCATAACAAAAGCATAGACAAAAGCGTTATATTTACTCACATCGCCAATATTTTTATCTTATACATAAAAAATATACATGAGCAAGGTAGACAATAGGTAAGATGGCCATAATTTTTGGACAATACATCCGTGGACTGGTTAACGAAAACCAATAAAGACATTTTCTTATTATAAAACGTTATAACTAGTAGTGTAAGCACAGCATTGCAAAAAAAAAAGTAGTAGGGCTTGAAACTGGCAAGCATGTATAAACAGACTGGCAAGAATGAATGTGGACGAAGCGTAAGTGGTATGAGTGAACTTGTACTCGCCTCTCTCTGCCTACCCCCTGAAGGGCTCAACGTGATGATATGTATGTATTTATTATTATAATGAAAGGGCTTTCCTCAGCAATAGGAAGAGTAGTGTCAAATACAATAATTATTCTGTTGGTATACACCAATTAAGCTAGGCTATCATAAAAGCTTCGAGCGATTACATAAAACTACAATATATTTTTATATTATTATATTCATGTATCTGTGTGTGTGTATATATGTGTGTGTGTACACTTATATATTTTTTTTATATTCTTTATAGTACGTTCCTAGTTTCTTAATTTTTTTATTTCTTTTTTTATCTTTTTAAGCTTTTTTACTCAATTCTTGTAGTAGTTGTGGTTACATGTAATTGGGTGGACACTTATGTAAGTTTTATTATGGCATATTCTGTTAATATTAAGGTGTTCTTACCTGTTGGTGATCCAAATAAATAAATAAATAAATATCAGTAATTTGCAGTCACCTTAATTGTCAAAGTGGCATGCCTGATGGTACGTAGTTGACATCTCGTGCATTAACAAGGCAACGAAAAATGTTAAGTGTTTAAAAGTTGGCGCTGTTTCATTCACAACTATTCTATAAGCCAGTTTCATTCATATATTCTTGCAAGCAATTACAAAACACTTTAAGTCATAATCTTTGATCTCGTCAACAGAATATTTCGTAATATTGGACCCACCCTAGAATTAGTCAAGAGCTATTTGGGTCAAGGCTATTTATTACTTTTGTTTTAGTTCTTTATTTTAGAAAGCATGTTTCGTTTGACGTTTGTGAAGTGACAAGAATTACTTAGGAACTGATCGACGTATCTATATGTAAATACTTTAATTCATGGCTCAATCATGGCAGGGCTTAACTGTTGTGGAGAACCTGGTATAAACTACTATTACCACAAATTACCAAGTGGTTTTACGTAACCTATCATTATATATTATAATAATAATAATAATAAAATATCCTCACGCCTTCCCACAAGGGTCCCCTGAAGGGGTAGACAGAGGTGTATAGGTAATACCCACACACCCACTTTCCGCCAGAGGTATATTAGGTGCCAATGTGACAGATGGCGAGTCCATCGCTGTTACTCAAGCACGACTATACATACGCCTTTGAATTTCTTCTCAGACGTATGCAGGTTTCCTCACGATGTTTTCCTTCACCGTAAAGCTCGTGGTGTGACTAATCACTGTACTTAAGTTCAGAAAAACTCATTGGTACCTACAGTCGGGATTCGAACTTGCGACCTTTGCGTCGCAGGCAACATTATATATTATAGTCGTGGTAATCGAGTTGCTTTACTTCTCTTCTGCTAAATCAAGAAAATGTGTTTACTACCAAGGAATTTGAACAATAATAATAATAATAATAAATACCTGGGACAATACCACACAAATTGACCTAGTCCCAAATTAAGCGAAGCTTGTGTTATGGTAACTAGACAACGATATATTTACTTATATCTAGATAGATATATATATATATAAATAGATCCATATATTCCATATATGTGCCCTCAGCGGGATTCGAACCCGCGATCTCAAGTTTCGCAGTCAGGAGCTCTAACCACTAGACCAAACGGTCGTCATGTATGTGTTTGAATCTACATTCATACATGTCATGTATGAACGTAGGTTCAATCCTTGGTAGTAAACGCATATAAAACATAAAAATATATTTTTTCTCAATTTACGATGAGTACCACAGCACGAGCTTTAGATTGAAAGAAAACAATATGCTTAATAAATTATAATTTGAAGTATAAATTCTGAAACGGGATTCAAACCTATAACTACAATACCTAAGCCACTGTGCCACTGCGGATTAAATACATATTGTCTTAAAATTAAGCCAGAATGTATATCGGTACGTTGATAAATCAGAATATGTTCACTTAATAGCACTCTGTATGTACCATACCTACGTATGCGTTTGAGCGTAGTATTGCGAAATGAATTTGTAGTTCCTAGAAAATGTGGTTTAAGTATCGGAAGATACATAAAAACAAATTATGTAGTCTTCGAAGAATTGGATCCTGATCCATCATGCGCTAACAATATGAAACCAGGTCAGGCGCTTAATAACAATTAAATATAAATTTTGCAGCGACGAGGGGCGTAAATCTTTAAATAGATAGTTATCAAAGCGGCAACACTACAAAGAAAACAAAAAGGGCAACGCGTGAGTCTGTGAAAAAAAAGTTATTTGAAGCGAAAGTCGGTAGGCACTCGGCTATTCGGTCCAGATACGAAAATAATGTGTCTATCGCACAGTGAAACCACATCCAGTGAAGAACGCGTTCGGAAATTAAAGTATTTATCTACAGTGAAGTTGCTAGTCACGTCCGGCAAAACTAACGAACGTGTGAACGTAACGTGCCTATTTTACCAAGTCTTAAATGTACCAATTGGTGTGGGTTTATGGATTTTAATGGAATCTACATGAACGATACTGCGCTGCATATGTCAGCTCTCTTGCAATGAATTCGAATCCATGTTTTGTTCTTCCGACAATCAATGTGGAGAAGGATATCAGAAATTGACTACCTTCCCAGGTCTTCTTCTTCAGTGATGGCAATGGAGGTGTTTTTATGGCTTGGTTATATCCCATAGTTATATATATAAACGATAATCACGCCCATAAGAGAGGTGTAATACGGTGCATAATCACATACCTAAGGTAATGCAAGCAAGGTTCACATTGTCCATCGGTAGATACCCACACGGTAACACACTGATATTAGCAAGGGTGTATTGTTTCAATGAACGTATTATTAAGCTACTTAACTAACGAAACGTATCATAATGTAACACGATAGGATCAAAAGACTCGGCGCAGATGGAGGTAAGCGATGTCGTGTGGCAACCCAAGCGTGAAACGTTCATTATTTCGAGTTAAGTAATATTAATTGCTACTATCCGACTTTATAAAGAAAACATTTTGTTGGCAGTTGCAACCGATTAGTCTGACGCTTGCGCTCGTTAACCCCCAATTGATGCAACGCCACTGTTCGGTGTTGCGAAAACTCTAATTGGCAATGTTAGAAAAATTGCGCTGTTTAATACCACAGCAGATTCCGCTGCGGTTTTGATTGATGAGCCCAGTCTTTGTGATGCGTATGATGAACCAGTTTTCCTTCGGCCTACCGCTTTAATAACGGTGTCAAAGAACACGTATATGTATCAATCATCATTACGCACGTGACGCAACTCAGCGTAACAATATTACCCGCTCATACAGCCGCTGCGTCTGCCCACTCACTGACGACGTTTTTGATTTGTGTTCGATGACGACTTCAATCTCGAATTACACTATTTTAAGTTAATACAAAAGAAGTGATTTTGGTCACTATGGATACAAATAGAACTTTGTAGTTTTTTTTCGGATGTCATTATTGGATGATTTTATTATTCGTCTACAATGATAACAAGGAATATTTTGATCTATCATAATGCACTTATTGCAAACTGTATTGTCTATAGAATGTTAGTATACAATATCTAATAGGTTTTTAATGGCATCCGGACCGGACGTCGTAAAGATGTCGACACTAAGGATTTGACGTGGCGCAACAGATAAATAATTAAAGCAGATTACGGAATGGCGATGAATTAAGAACGTGCAAAATTACTGTTTCCGGACCGTATTTGAGACACGCACAGGCATGAAGATATCAGACCATCTCGGCATTCCACCATTCAGTGGACTGGTTATTTCAAAACGCTGGAAGCCTTTTAATCGCCATTACAACTTAAGAAAAAAAGTTGAAGTGAGCTTTCTCCTCGATTACTTACCATTGATCATATCTTTGCATCTCTGGCTAATCTTTTTTAATCTTATTCTGCCCGAGAATTCTGCTTTTGTGTTAACCTTCTGAAAGTTTCCTAGTCTACAGTGGAAATCTTTGCTTAGTTCGCCCACACCTAATGGATTTATATAAAATAAAAGTATGAATGTAACTAAAAAAGTTATTCGTGAATACCATCATGGTAATACTTTTATTGATTCCGTACGAAATATTTTACTTGTTACTGTCAGCTTTTTAAAAACATAAGGGAATCGTTTCAATATCATGAAGATATTTCATTTATTTATTATTTTTATTACAATTACATTCTTCTAAGCATTAAGTGAATTTTCTAAATATTAAATGAAGAATTTAAAGTATATTGAGATATCTATACTAATATTATAAATGTGGAAGTGAGTATAATTGAAATATTGTTACTCAATCAAAGAAATGCTGATGAATAGATTTGGGTGAAATTTGACACAGAGAATTTATCCGGTTAGTTTATCAAATAGGATATGTTATTATATTATGTATTTTTATTTATTTTTATTCCAGATACATATTATCTGTTTACATACATATTCTCTGGTACATTATACGTTGCACCTAATTCATACATTAATAAGACCTAATTTTAATCTCAACGCGCACGAAGGCCCAGCACAGTTAGTAGGTATGTTATAATTTTTTTTGTAATATTATTAAGCTTTTTTCCTATTTTTCGATTCAAGTCAACACACGAAATAAACAAAAGGTCCCAATGCATAGGGAACCCTGGAAAACAGAATAACATACATACATACATATAATCACGCCTCTTTCCCGTAGGGGTAGGCAGAGACCACTTCTTTCCACTTGCTACGATTCTTACATACTTCTTTCGCTTCGTCCACTTTCATTATTCTCTTCATACATGCTCTTCGGTTTAGGGTACTCTTGACCTGACCTTTTTTCAAGACGTCCCTAATTTGGTCTAGAAACAGAATAAGAGAAGTATAAAAATAGTCCATTACCATTCGTAATTTGGTCAACTTGAATTATGATTGTAAAGTTCGGCCTTTATCCGTGGCCTTCAGAAACACAAATTATAGTCTCTGTATTGCTTTTGTTTGCCACTTTTATATCATAACGTGTGAACTATGTCGTAACGAGTGTTATTGTACGCCAGTTGGGCGTCCATTACTTATTATATATAATTTATATACAATAATGAAGTGTTTTGGTGGCCGAGTAGTTCTAGTAGTTGCCTGCAACAGAAAGACTGAAAGTTAGAATCACGACTATACCAATGACTTTTTCTGAACCTAAGTACAGTGATTAGTCACAGCACGAGCTTCGGTGAAGGAAAACATCGAGAGGATACCTGCGTATGTAGGTATGAGAGGAAATTGCAAGGCCGCGCAATACCCCTTTGAATTTCCGTTGTGCTTGAGTAACGGCGATGGACTCGCCGTCTGTCACGTTGGCACCTAAAATATATCTCTGGCGGAAAGTAGGTGTTTGGGTACTACCTACACACATGACTATTATTACGAGTGCTATTAATGATTTTGGGATCCCTAGTGACGCCTAGATTAATACATACAGAATGTTTCTGCTAATAACACTAATAACACACGAAAGTATTAATTTTACGGGTTAAAAGTGTAACAAATAATTATTTTAATGCACGCCACCATATAAATAAAATGCCGCAGCATTTTAAATACATCCTGTGTCAGCGAAGGAATATAGTTCAGGGGCTACTTGTCACTCATGTTTTAAATATTGTTTTTAAATTACCAGCTAATTTTAACAAATCCAATAAATTAGTATCGTAGCTAATTGACAGTTGTAAGAAACGCTAAACATAGAGCAAACACCTCGTCACGCTTGAAGTCTAAATAGACATTTATTAAATTTAAAAAATCCTCTGCTTTGCCCCCGATCTGTAACTTAAGTCAGTAACTGTATCGGTTGCAAACCACTTGGCCAACCGACGCGACGTCCGGTCTGTTACAATAACGAGTTATTTCTAACTCCCGTCATCCAATTAACGGATAATTAGTGTAAAAATAATTTGTGCCCTGACAAAATGAGGCTATCCACCACATAGGCTATTTACGCTATCAACGTATTGTTATCCGATGCGTGGTGTTAACACATTGTCCACTTATCTGTACCATTATGATTTTAATTATCTTCGTGTAATATATCTGTCTTTAAACCGGTTGCCAGTGGTTTAGCAGCACCCTATTTTCGCATGAGATATATTTAAGTGTTAACGCCAAATCGCCCAGATTTTCGCCAAATTCGATGTACGATGTATAAGTCTTGAAATTTCTTCTCAAAATTATGCAGGATTCCTCACGCTGTTCACTTTCAGCTGTTTATTTCGTAAAGGGTAATAATTTGATACGAAAAATCTGGCCGGGTTTTAGGGTTTCAGTAGTCAATGCCAGAATGGCACTAGTAATATTATATCATGGTGAAGGAAAACATCATGAAGGACACATCTGAGAAGAATTTCGAAGAAGTTCCTAATACTTCTTAGTAGGAACTTTATTCCTGAATGGCGATGAAACTATTTTTCTATTGAAATGTAAGGAAAACCTCTGCTTACCTTTCAGGGCTTATGATAATATGTGGTGGTTGATATACAAGCATGTATTGAAAACAAAAACTTTCAAATCACGTTCGTTTTCCGCAACGCCAGCTTGCTCTTGACTTGAAATACCTGAGTCGTTCGAGGTCAGAAAAAACGGTCGCTAAATTGAATTCAGTTCAACTAAAGTCATAACATGATAAATTATATTATTAGGTTTTTTAGGCAGCCATGTCATTGTAAAAACTAATTGAAACACGAGTATCCGCTCTGTGACTTAAAAATAAGTAATATCTTAGACGCGGGTAATTCTGTCTGAACCAATGTCCGGTACCAAAATTATAAAAAACAGGACACGAGTCGAACTCGTGCTCTGGTATTCCGTACAATGTATAAATTACTATATACTTATAAATTATGAGGATAAAATTAAGGGTGATGCATATGGATGAAGCAAAAAAGGTCTACAAATCTAGAAACGACTGATGTTGCTCTGCTAGTGAGGGAGGTGGTTGATATAGATATACTCACAAATAAAAACTTTTTCGGCATCATGGTTAAGCCCTTACTTGTTCTAAGCCCTTTCTTGTTCTGTTCATATCACCTAAATACCTACATATATAAATTTTACTTAAATATACAATGTACAGATATCAATCACCCTGTTATATGTATAGACTTCAGACTTGATATCTTTGAGGTCCTAAAAATAAATCGTCGAACAGCTATGACTCAATTTGGGCTCGAGTACATATCCCTAAAATCGGAGCGGATCTTACTATTAACGCTTTTTATATCAGCTATATAAATCTTAATGTAGAATAAAACAAATCATTGGTATTCACTGTACAAAAATATATATCTGCAGTTCACTATCCACTTTGTAGATTTGTTTATTTCACACCCCTAATACTTAAGATCTACCCTTGATATACACCGTACTGTACTAGCATTAACTGTATTAAAGAGAGGTAGGGCATAACGGGTTTCCCGTTCGAATTCGGAGCTGCCCGACTGGGGCAGGACCTCCACCTTACAGAAGTCCGTAGCCAAATAACACAATTTTTTATGTTGTGTTCCTACGCGGTGAATAAGGTTTCCAGTAATGAGCTCCTTGGGGAGGGGGGAGGATTGTTACATTGTGTTGGAAGCAGAGGGATTAAACCCATTATGCTGCCATCACACTGTAACTACACTGTAAGCATATATGAAACAAAATTATTTAGTAATGAGCTTAGCTAATATTTTCGATCATATTTAATGTCACCTTGCATTACATACATAGGTGAAGGCTTCATAATGTCGTTGCAAGTTCCACTTTAAGTGTTAGAAATAAAAAAATACATTATATTTATTTGAATACTTTGTCTAATATGTGTTATATGTCAACTGAAAAGCCTTGAGGCATAGCATATTATCTCGTTTCAAGAATGAGCACGGTTGCGAATCTTGGTATTGATTTGAGTCAAAACTTTTTTCTATTGATAGTCTTAGTATTAATCTTGTTCTTATTAATATTGTTAATAAAACATGTCAATAAAACGATAATCTGATTATTTAAACTTAGAAAACAAACAAGAAACCCGGAAGGCGACATTTTAAGCCAGAACTGAGCAGGACGTTGGTCAAAAGAATTCAGTTGCGAGAACACGATTGCGGAAAGCCGCCCAATACAGTTCTCCGCCCAATGCTCGCCCTCGGCTCGATACAGAATTATTACCAACTATGACTCATTGGAACAAAACGCCTTCATATTCATTATAGGGTTGTCGCGTGTTTATGTGCGCTTGGGAAAAAATGTCTTCAAATTATATAGGTAGGTACAAATGATTGTCGCAATGCAAACTGACTAATCAATAAAAATTGCTGAAGATTTAAAGTACTTAGGGAAATATATATCATTATCGTTTTGATCATACAACTCAAACGGTCGGTCTCTTCCTTTATCTTTAAGCTACTCAGTGCCCTTTTCAGGTTCACCTATTCCAGCTTATCTATATCAGGCAGTGGCAGCCCTATCCCGAGTATGCAATTGTAGGAAGCCTGCAAGGCGTAATCGTGTGAACCTAAGTCCTGAGTGACGCCTGTCCCTATTACGTCTTAGAGTCAGCCTGCCATTATTATATTATCGTAACTACAATTTATATCTACCGTCGATACGGTGACGTTAATTTGATGTCGACTTATCACGACTGTATTTAAATATTTCGCTCTGGGCGTGTCACTAAAACGCTCACTTTAAATTAAAATGGACCGAGAAGGCTGATTCAGATTTCTGATATTGATTTCTAGTGAACTTTGTTCCAAATCGTTGCTCCCTATTCGCTGGGCGAATGCTCTTAATAGAGTTGCGTAATAGTCGACAGTTGCTACAAGTTCTTACTTTGTTATTTTTATTTTAAATTTAACCAAAACAAATGAAAACTAAATTTTAACCGGAAATGCATATTTGCATATAAGATAACTGCCATTGATAACAATGGCCATTGTCAATTTAGGTGCCAACGTCTGCGATACTATACAGGTTTCCTCATGACTTTTTCTTTCATTTTAAAACTCGTGATGTGGTATTGTACTGTATTTTAAAGTAACAAAAGCCATCTCATCGATACAAACTACTGAAGTTAGAACCTAGAAACTTGACTTTGCAAGTGATTACTTGAAACTTCTGGCCAGCGCAGCTCTTTATATGAGAATGATGTTGTCAAAACATTCTTGAATCATGATCGCCCCCAGCTTTTGTGGTACTTTCCTGCAAACCTAACTACATGGCGAATATTTATCTGATATGAACCAAAATACAAACGAACGAAATTACAAATGGAAAGACTGACAGCCAGATACATATCTGTGATTGAATGATTGTCACTATGAATCGAAACTCAATTTTATTGGCATCGATCAAGTACAATTCACATTTGGCTTAAACCGATAAAATCGCAATGACAACAATTTGCGGCGCCGTAATTGATAAAATTTCGCATTAATTGCTTTAAAAAATGCTTGGCTGAGACTTACAAGGGCATTATAACGTTTAATAGTCTTTGAGTTTTAATACCAGATATGGTCGTAAGTAGTGCAAAGTTAAGTCGGGGTGACCGTGAGTTGGTAAAGCGTGAGTAATGGGCGCGATGTCAAGGCCCCCTATCGATACAATCGAATGACAAACGAGCGATATTGAAAGAGATTTTGATGAGATATTTAATCATGATCGATTTGAGCGAAGGTCATTTTAGTTCACGTTAAAATATACGCCTTTGTCTAAAAACGTGTAACGAGTTCCGCTTTCGTCATTAAGATATGGAAAGTAATAACTATAATCAATTACCAATAAAGAAGTAATGAGAAGTCTAACCGCGAAACGAATGAAGTGTTTTTGCAACTATAAATAGAGTAAACAAAGGACAACAGAATGCAACTCGAATTGCAAGCACATTTGTTGCAACTCTTGAATTACTAGCTTATTTGCATAACCTAATGAGGCGCATTAGAACTGAGAGCTAGTTATTGGTATCATTACCTGCTTTGAGACAAAGCAACTGGCTTGAATGAGGGTGTGATTGTCAAAATAAAGAGAGATAAACATGTTACCTACGTTGGTTTGCAAACAGAAATGATAATAGAACAGAGGTTGACAAATCAGATATACGATGCAAAACTGTGAGGAAGAGACAGAGGTAGAGCACTTAAATCAAATCGGTTTAACACTCAAGAATATGTCAGGAATCCTCAAAAACAATGAGCATGGAGGTATTTCAAGATAACAGCAGTCTGACTGACTCTCGGGTCGACATATCACTGACTCTCGGGTTAATCTTAATATATAGAAATTACGTGTCACGTTGTTTGTCCGCGATGGGCTCCTAAACTACTTAACCGATTTCAATCAAATTTGCACACCGTATGCAGTTTGATCCAACTTAAAAGATTGCTTACATCACAATTGGACTCGATAGGTGGCGCAGCGATCGCATTTCAGGAAGTTTAACTTTTTCACTCGGGCGAAGCTGGGCGGGACAGCTAGTTATGTATAAAATATCATAGGGTAGCTATGAGGTAGTCGGTGTGATGTAGAGAGAGATTGCATTCGTTGAAGTGTAAATACTGGGCATCGTCGCTTGTTGAGACCTTACAACATCATACCTATCCCATCTGCAAGAGACACAAATTAAGGCTGAGTGCATTAACTGAGCTACGCAATAATCCGCTAGTATTTTTTTTCGTTGGAAAAAGTTGTCGACCTTACTTCAAATAACTATTATTACTGTTACTTTACGAATTTTACATGAACCTTGCCACACTTATGCAAATACACTCGAAATTTTTTATATAATTACAGTACCTTTTTGGGTTAAATGTGCATGTATTTTTAGGACAATGCAAATATAAAATTAAGCACACTTTTTAGCTTTAGTGTGAAGGAAAACATCGCGAGGAAACCTGCCTTCATTTCAAAGATATGTATAGCAGTGCTTGAGAAACCGCGATGTACTCGCTATCTGTCACGCTTGCACCTAAATACGTTTCCGACGAAAAGAGGGTGCTGCTACATTTTTGCCTACCCCTTCATGAAGGTTATGGGAAAGTATATACAAAATGAAGCATACGGATTGCGTTATTTTATCATCAATATAAATCTTAGTAGACTCACTCAGAAGAATGACCAAGAATATTAAAAAAAAATACAAATATTGTAAGGCCTCGAAAGCAACTCACAACAAAAAAAAACTAAATTATTCTTTATTGCAAACAATGTAATCCCTTTATATGTAACAATATAGTTTTTAATTTCATTCTTATTGTGACGTAATTATTGTTCACGGCTTGTGTGGCTTAACATGCATACGCATTCGTTAGAGAATATCACCACATATCAGGGGAAATATATTTAGGTGCCAACGTGACAGATGGCGAGACGGTCCCCGTTCTTTAACCACAACTCACACGTTTTTGATTCCTAATTTTAATGTTTCAATTGTACGAGTATGTTATAATGTATACGATAATGGATAAGATCAACTGAACACTTAACTTTGGAAAAAGGCTACATCGTACGTACTTGTCTATTCGATTACACTTTTTACCACTGTAGTAAAATTCTGTTTGGTTGATGTTGTTCCAATAATAAGAACAGAGGAATAAAATTTAAATAAAGTGATTCCGAATGTGCACGCGACTGTACATTGTCTGTTTTTCTTTCTTATAATGCCCACGTTTATTCCCGCTTGAGCTAATCACATGTTGGTCGGCAGGCCTCGGTGGCCGCATCGCGCAAGCCATTACACGCGTATTACACATAAACACGCAACAGTACCCCATTTCGGTTGCAATATAATATATATACATTTAACGTCTATATTATATATCTGCTTTTAAATATGACGAAAGGGACCTTCATTCACAATTAAAATTGCGCTTGAGAATATAAGTTCAAACAAAGGTATCTTAAACCCCGACAATATCTGATCAATTAAATATGTAGTTTCACTACGAGATTATGGACTCAGTATGAGGAAATCCGTTAAGAACAAAAGCCGCAAGGAAAGAGATATAGCTAATAAACAGATTTATATCATGCGGCTAGCAAATACCGTCTGTGATGAAAATGTTGTAAATAATTTTTATTATTCTTTAATCTACACGCTGACTAATCTCCGACGGAGGAGGCTGCGGTTAACACTTTACATTTCCCGTTTTCGCCAGCGATACATTTAGATGCTTGCGTGATAGATGAAGACTGTGTCGCCTTTGTCACTTGGTGACTTAAGATACCTACATCTCAATTATCATCTCATCTCATACATCATGTGTAACTTTATGATAGAGCCGTGGTGGCCAAGTGGTTCGAGCAGTTGCCTGCGACGCAAAGGTCGCAAGTTGGAATCTCGACTGTACCAATGAGTTTTTCTGAACTTAAGTACAGTGATTAGTCACACCACGAGCTTTACGGTGGTGGAAAACATCGAGAGGAAACCTGCATACGTCTGAGAAGAAATTCAAAGGTATGTATAGTCGTGCTTGAGTAACGGCGATGGACTCTCCATCTGTCACGTTGGCGCCTAATATACCTCTGGCGGAAAGTGGGTGTGTGGGTATTACCTATACACCTCTGCCTACCCCTTCGGAGACCCTTGTGGGAAGGCGTGAGGATATATTATATATATATATATATATATATATATATATTATATGATAAAGCCGTGGTGCCAGAGTGTTAGTTGCCTGCAACACAAATATTGCTAGTTCCTAAGCACCTAAAATATATCTCTGGTGGAAAGTTGATGTGTTAGTACTACCTATACACTATCCCCTTCGCCTTTTTTGTCTTCTTTCTGTCCTTACAAAAGTATATTATCAAATGTACTAATCCAGCTATTAATCTACGTCTGGGCCAAATTTCGTCCAATTTCGTTTCGCAAGTTTTTTATGTGAAAGAGGAAAAACATTCACAAAACTTTTTTAATAGTATTTTATAATAAATGCGTTGAAACGCTGAAATTTTGTCGTAATTTATAAACTAAAATTGTATTCTTTTATTTACAGGTAATTTGAAGCTACAATTAAACGTGAATTAAACTGTCGGTAAGCTAGTTTAAGTATGTGTAAATGCAGCTAGCTATATTTATAGCTTAAAGCTCTTAAAGCTTAAAGTTCCGAGGTAACCAATATCTCGGAACTGGTATGTAATAAACATTAATAACAACATCTATTCTCATTTAGAAATCCGTACGAATCAAAAATGTACGTAAGCTGTAAATGAGTAATCTTGACATGAGTAGGAACAAACAAGTTGTTTTAAGGCGTAAATGAATCAAAAGGTTTGCGCTTTAAGTGGTAATTTCTCAATCCATTGCCGCGCTCTCGGAACATGGAAATGAGAGGTTCTTTCATGGTAATGAATGGTTACAAACAGAGCTTTCATTATAATCCCCAACGCACAAGTGCCCGGTAATTATGAAAGCCCGTGAGAAACGAACGCTTATGGAGTTAGAATAATTAAGTGTACGTTTATTTCATAAATGGAACCACTGAAAATAGTATGTTTTGCACTCTTCATTTTGAGACTGGCTGGTAAGATTTATGGATGTAGTTTGATTACTGTCACACCAAAAAAAGAAACAAATTAAAAATGTATTTCCCAATAGCTCCATAGCGACAAAAAAAGTTGGAATGGATAACTGTCAAAGTTTTCCATTTACGGTCTTATAGTCGAAGGTAAATAATTATGATAACTATTTATGAAAATTTCAAATTTTAATTACGAAATCAAGCTAGATAATATTAAAATATTTTTTATATAAACAGTATAAGGCTTGGTACAACAATAATTTCTCATTTAAAATAACGACGTTCGCCTATTTAGTCCAAATACTTTTACTCGTGGAATAAGCTTTCTACATAAAGTCTAAATAGTTTTAATTATACAAAAAAGCACATCTTCCAAATAACGACCAGATATAACCATCTCACAACTTTAAATTTCGAAGTATTAATAAACAATCGCTATCACAGTACATACATATGTCATTACAAGTATATAAAAAAGCCGATATGAGTCGAGTAAGTAGTGTCTATACGGAATTTATGGTCTACACACGACCTCTATACGTCCAAAGGAAATGAAACCTAAGAATGTCCCGATTTTCGTATCGGTCTTCGTTCCATTGGAACGGGGAGGCCGAGAGAGGAATGTTTCCAAGAAGTATGATTATTTAAACCTAAATTTGATAAATATAATAATAGTTTATACCATTTGGAATAAGACCTAAGACCGGCAGTGTTTGCCGTTGCTCTTGCTGAAACATTTACATCAAATTAAAAACCACCTTCCAACCATCAACACTTTACAATCAATTATTGTTAAGTAAAAAAAACATATAATATATGTACGAATGTACTCTTCACGCCTGCCTGCCTTTAACGTGGTCACTGAGTGGTTAGAGCAGTTGCAGCAGGCAACTACTCAAACCAGCGATGGACTCGCCATCTGTCACGTTGGTACTTAAAATATATCTATGGCGGAAAGTGGATGTGTGGTGTGGGTATTACCTATACACCTCTGCCTAGCTCTTCAGGGACCCTTGTGGAGAGGCGGGAGGATACATATATAAACATGCCTGCCCAATATGATCTAGAGAGGTATGAGCAAAGGTGTACCAACACCCGCTTTTCGCTGGAGATGCAAACGTGAAAAATGGCGTGTCGGTTGCCGTTTTAAGTACTTCTCAAACATATGCAGGAATCCTCATGATGTATTGCTTCACCTTAAAGCCCGTGATGTGATAAAATCAGTTCAGAAAAACTCATTGGTACAAACCACCGGGGGTTGAAATTGCACTCTCTTCGTGGCAGGCGAATAATACAACGATTAGTTGTATTATTCGCCATTCACCACAGCCACAGTCAACCGCCACAGCCTCTCGAAAGCATTTTATTTAATCAAACATTTAGTATTAATATAAGCGATAGTTTGCATGTTTGCAAAAAAAATTGTTTGGTAAATTATATCGCCCGAATATATATAACCACAATTAATTATGTACCCATGGTTTTGCAAGTCGTCGGACGTCGGCAATTATATGCTGGCAGCTCTACTTACCTATATAACAATGTAGCTCCTTTTAAAACCTTTCGTCACATATAATATTTTTCTTACAATGCGTGTGGACACAACAATAATTACGATCATGGCAAGAACTTCAGTAGGTTGAATTCTCACGAGTTGAAGTAAGCCGAGTTATTTGGTTGGGAATAAATTATGTATTTTATAAAATAGGTTTGATATAACTTCGAACATCGGTAGGAGTAACGTTACGATAAATATAATATTACTAGTTGTCCCGCCCAGCTTCGCTTGGATGAAAAATTTAATTTCCTGAAACACGATCGCAGCGCCACCTATCGGGTCCAATTGCGAATCTAGACCATTCTCGAATCCCCATGAAGACACACAGAAAATTTCATTAAAATCGGTCCAGCCATTTAGGAGGAGTTCAGTGACATACACATTCACAGAAGAATTATATATATAAAGATGGAAACATCAAGAGAGGCTGTATAGACAGTCTAGTCTAGAGAAAGCTTCCACTCTACTTCCTCTGCCTACCATGTGAGGGATTCTATGTGGTCTAATTACGTTGCTGAATTTTCTGAATAATAAATTATTAAAAACAACAAGACAAATTTTAAATATACATTTATTTGATACACGTATCTCTTATCAAATACGATTTAATTAATATCAACTTTACACTGAGATCAGAAAGTATGACAATTTACCGGTGACCTTGAAGCGCTTAGACAGTTCCTGGCACAATTCTCTGTGCAAAAACACTCGAGTCAATTTCTCACGTTTGGTTACAATGTACGTAGGTGCTCACGTATGGTAATTGTTTAGGTGAAAAACGTACAGGAGTGTTACTACTATTTCAGAGATTTATATCGCACTAACTCACGAGCTCACGATACGTGAAAAATATGTAAGAATAGCGCTTTAAGCGAACGTAATGTGAACTATTTTTTTGTATATTTTGTCAGGTTTAATACTTTACAATAGCTAGGGATTCTGTAGCAAAAATATATTTTCACGGCTTCCCACAAGAGCCCGGGACAGGGTAGGCAGAGGAGTGTAGTTAGTACCCATTTTTCGCTGAAGATATATTTTAGGAGCCAACGTTAAGTTACATTCAGTAGCTAAATAATGCAATAACGACGTGTATATGTACTTTATTCATGAAGGGGTGGGCGGAGGTCTGTAGATAGCTGCACTTTTTTTTTTGCAGAATATATATTTTAGGTGCGCACGTGTCTGATAGCGAGTCCATCGCCGTTTTTCAAGCGCAATTTCTTCTCCAACGTATGCAGGTTACCTCTCAATGTTTTCCTTCGCCTTTAGGCTCGTTGTATGACGAATCAATTTACATTTGCTCTCAAAAATTCATTGATACACTCCAGATTCTAATCAGGGCTCTGAAGGTTATCCGTTGTCAAATTGCAAATTATTCACTGGATATACTTCGGGTAAAAAGGCGCTTTTCCAAATCTGTACCCCTATCTGGACCCCTGTAGGAAGTAGATTGTACCTAATATTACTCAAAAATATGTAAGAATTTCACGGTCGACTCTAAAAAATACTCACACTGTGTATGAGTCAGCCAAGCCAGGAAATGAATGAGTGTTTTATATGATATATATTTTTCATATTTATTATACATACAAACAGTTTTGCATTCCAAAGTAGTACAACAATAAAAGAGTGCGGTAACTATTTCCTACTTATTGCATTCCTCGGCAAGCGGCGCGTACGCACGGATATATTTAATGGCCGTCTGGTCTAGTGGCCAGAGCGCCTGACTACGAAGCTTGAGGTCGCGGATTCGATTCCCACTGAGGGCAGATGTTTGTGGGATGAACACGAGTATCTTAGTCTTCGATGTCCTGAGTATTTGCGTATATATCTATCTATGTAAGTAAGTATATAAATCGTTGTCTAGTACCTAGACTTTGTTTAATTTAGGGTATGTCAATTGGTGTGGAATTGTGCCGGATATTTATTACTAGCGGTCCCGCCCAGCTTCGCCCGGGTGAAAAAACTTGTTTTTTTTATTTAACGGCCCCCCGCGTTATGCCTTGCGGGTGGAATTTCATAAAATCTGAACTGACCTCTACACCGCGTAAGGAATATTCCTCCCAAATTTCAAGTCAATCGGCCTTATAGTTCCTGACATTTCGTAATGACTGAGTTCACAAATGGGATCTCCTATATTTATTATTATATTAACGAAAGTCTTCAAAAGTCTCGATCATACACTTAAGGATAGGAACCTCAAGACTACTCGAAACCAACAAGTTTGTATTAAGAGCTCGATGAATGCAGGTGAAACGAAAGAGATAATATGGTAGAGCCTTCCTCTTCCTACCATGAGGAAGTCGGCGAATATTTTATGCGTGTGTCTCTAACAGACCCGATGAAACAAGTATGTTACTCCAATAGAGTATAAGTAAAATAAAGACATAAATATTTACTTTATGACTACGATAATAGTGAAAGGTACTGCGTATGGACTGCAAATGACAGACATTATACCTGCCAGTGGAAGAACAGTGAACACAGATGTTCCTTATTTGCTATTAGATTGCTTCCTCACGTCTTTATGTGTAACAATGTTATTTTAATTGGTTGAAGATGGCGCACTAAATATTCATAACATACCTTCGACAATAAAGAGACTTACGAAGCATCTTAATATGTTGTTGAATATATGAGGAGAAACGCCAACATGGGTCGGCAATGCGCCAGAGCGCCCCTTAGTTCTGCAAACACACACACGCGGCAGTAACCGCTTACCATCAGGCGGCCAATCCACCTAAAATAGAAAAGCCCAATTGCACTGCTTTTAGGAGATATCCCTGATGTGAAAAGATCTCCTGAACATCACAAGGAAAAGTTGGACAGGCGATTAAGCTACTTCTAATTAAAGTATTGGATAAAATAATTCACATGAATTTAATTGAACTCCAGATTTTTTCTGGTATTCAAAAGACGTTGGTTTTGTCGTACTTTACGGTGGAGTTAAACGCGAGGAAACTAGAATACGTATAAGAAGAACAACGTATGTAATGTGTAAGTATAAGAGTAACAAGAGTAATCGAAATCAGCGAACAAGTGTGATGAGAGTGTTGAACTGTTGATGAAGTGAAAGAGGTATGTAAGCCTAGAGAGAGCTGGCGCTCTACTCTCTCTGCCCCGGGACACGGCGTGATGAGTGATTTTATTATGTGTATGTATAACACCATAAACTTTTTACCCATGCTTTTTTTTATTTAACTTTTATTTGTTCATAGCAACCTTACGCAACTTGAAGGAACAATGCGTTAACTAGACTAGAAGCTCTTAGTGAAAGTGTTGAGATGATAGACGTTGGGAGCACGCACTGTGTTAGAGCGTAATTATACGCTTTATTATGTGATCGTTGTGTATTCATTTAACTACGCGATGCTATAGTTATCTCGTGGCGTAATACGTGGTATAATTTTATTATTGCACTATGTTGCATATACTAACTATTCTTGATAGATCGTTTATTTAAGCGAATGTTGTCCTATTATTATTTATATATATGAAACTTAACCATCTGTTACATTGGCATATAAATATACTCGTATATTTTATAAACACAATTTCACACTAAATAGACAGTCACAAATTAAGCAAAGCTTGTATTATAGTTAGTATGTAACGATATACGAGTATATGCTACATAAATACATACATAGGATATCAGAGGCAGGTATGACACATGAACATATCCTCGTGCTTATCACACATATTTGCCCTCAGCAGGAATCAAACCCAAAGGATTTGCAGTCAAGAGCTCAGACCACTAGACCAGCCACTAAGTCGTCACTATGTATGTATATATACCCGGTGAAAAGAGGGTGTTGTCCCGCTGCCTACCCCATCAGGCAACTGTTCCATATCAATATCGCTCTTCATATTACAATTTGCCCTCCTTTTTAAGATAAAGCGTATGACACAATTCAAAAGCAACCAGTTTGAATGTGTCATGTACCATTTAAGGTGGTATTGCACTCATATCCACCTTTACGCCTCACGTATCAAGATGTGTATGTCTCGTTTATTATATTATTATTATTATGCAGTATGCTTTTATAGATAATATCAAAAAACGTTCACTTTGAAAATGTTGAAATTGTAACAGTGCCATATATATATAGTTAACATAAATAGAATTCAATATGGATAATAATTATATTTACTAAATTATATTAAAATTATATAAACTAAATCGTTTTTTTATGATGCTTGCAAGAAGAAGAGATTTTAGGTGCTGACGTGACAGATGGCGAGTCCGTCGCCGTTACTCTAGCACGACTATACATACGCCTTTTGAATTTCTTCTCAAACGTTTGCAGGTTTCCTCTCGATGTTTTCCTTCACCGTAAAGCCCGTGGTGTGACTAATCACTGTACTTAAGTTCAGATAAACTCATTGGTACAGTCGGGATTCGAACTTGCGATCTTTGTGTCGCGGGCAGCTACTCGAACCAGTCGGCCACCACGGCGCTATAATTTGATTTGACATCAAACATGGACACAGTCTCGCTTGAACAATATTTTAATAGCATATTTTTAATATAATCGATTGGAAAACATCATCAAAACACCTCAAATGGTAATTAAACACATAATTAGCTCCACTTTTTTCTCGTCTAAAAGTCCATTTAGTTCAAATCAACTTTCTCTGTCAAATTATTTCGATGTGATTGTTAAATCAAAATCAATTTTGTTGTCACAACAAATAAGTACATTTTGATTACGCAATAGGAAATTGTGTACAGTTTCACTTGTAGCGTATATGTGGTGTATAGAGAGGTGCTAATTGTATGCAAAATGTATACCAAGCTTATGTCGTTATTAGTGTTTTTAACATAACCAAACAGGCCTTGCGACTAATTGGCGTGTGAACGACGGCAATAGTTGAGGGGTCAATTAACTTCACTTATATTGTAAATGAATGATTATTATACACGATGTATCGAGACTACTAATATAATATACATATTAGGTATTAATAGTATTAATAGTCTATACTAATATTATAAAGAGGAAAGATTTGTTTGTTTGTTTGTTTGTAATGAATAGGCTCCGAAACTACTGGACTGATTTCAAAAATTCTTTCACCTTTGGAAAGCTACATTATCCCCGAGTAACATAGGCTATATTAAATTGGACCCGACAGGTGGCGCTGCGATCGAGTTTCAAGAATTTTACCTTTTTACCCGGGCGAAGCTTTCTGTGTGTTTCTGTGTGTCGTAAGCTAGATTCGAGAATGGTTTAGATTTACAATTGGACCCAATAGGTGGCGCTGCGATCGTGTTACGGGCAATTTAACTTTTTCACCCGAGCGAAGCTGGGCGGGACAGCTAGTAGTCTATAAAGTTGGGAAAGCAGGTGCAAGCCCCGGCGGTACCAACAAGAATTCCAAACGTAATAACTTTCTTTCTGAATTGATTTGTCCCACCAAGAGTTTTAGAAGAAGGAACACACCGTGAGAAGGTATTCAAATACTTTTGTAAATTCGTGTGTACTAGAGTACGAGTACCGTGTGTTTCAAGTAAACCATATTTTATACTAAATAAAATACTGTTTACATTAAATGACCCCTTTACTTAATACTCACTAAATCAAACCCAAGTACTCACTACACTACATCACACGGAAGCTCTTAGCGGGAATCGAACAGATGACTATCGGCCTTGCAGACCTGACCACTATCAGGCCATCGTAATCAGAGGCGTGTGGAACTATCTTGAAAATTGATGCAGGAAAATTTTTTGCAAACGTTTTCCTCTTTATAAATGATTGTGCAAACGGATAAAAGTAACTCGTAATACGTTGTATACGTATTGTTGAAATATGAACGCATCCACATGTCATGTAATCTGTGGTTCATATAAATGTTTAGCTAATCTGTTCAGTTGTTATCCACTACCTCTACAATAAATAACCTCGTGTCTCCGTCTATTATTTTATATTCCATTAGTTTAGGTCTAGCTTATCTATAAACTAATACTAGTTTTAATCACATGTAACCGTTGAATCAAACATACTACTTCCATAAACGTTCTTATACCCTTTTTTTATTTTAGTTCTCAATCTCTCAAGCTCATATCGCTGAGCCCGCGTTTTATTCCACCGCCAGTGATAATAGCCATGATCCCAATAGACACGTTAACGGAAAAATGGTAGCATTTGCGTTGATCAAAGCTCTACGTCACCTATATTCAAACTTTCAGGTTAAGCCGACTAGCCGATGGTCCGTGATTGAGTAACAAACTACATCTCTCTAAATGTGTTCTGTGTCTGTTCTTAAGCAGACGTTGTTAATTGAAAATAAACATTGATACACGTGTTATGATGATATAAAAGGATCTTTATGTGTACAGTACATCAATAGGTGACGCAAGGGAGTCTCAGATGCTAATTCGGGAAAGAAAATACCATTTGAGATAGGAGTCAGATTCGTGGTTGAATTTTCCTACAAGCTATCTATAGGCTATCAACGGGTTGATTAAAAACAAACGAAATGATGAAACTACTTTTTCCAGACAAATATCGTTTCGTATATTCTTAAATTATTTCGTAAATTTTCTATACTGGCAAGCTTTGAGTTTTGGATGACTTCTGACATTTTAATTAAGCCTATTTTGCGATATTTTTTACACCGTTAGGCTCGTGATTTCAATCTCTGTGAAGAAAAGTTGTTAAGAAAAAAATCAACTCTCCAATTGGGATTCAAACTTGTAATCTTTGCTTTGGAGCCGACTACTTGAACCACTCCGCCACCTAGGCTCAGCTGTATAATTAAAATCGAGTGAGCATGCATTGTAGGTGCGTACATGCAATGATTACATATCCATACATACTTAGCTTATCTATGTCTTAATTGTTAATAATTTTGCTCCACATAACATGGTCTGGTGGCAAGCATGTATTTGATATGTTTATTACGCTCAAATCATGCAAATGGTAATAAAGTAGCAAGCTCTTGGAATGATTGTAACACGTACATTTTACATAACATTATTGCCTTCTAAATAACGAGTTGATAATTGACTTCGTAATACAAAGTAGTACAATTGAAATGGATACTCGCTCTATGGTCGTACCTTAGGGTTGTCAACGAGTTCTTTAGAGCATTATGAAAATATAAAATGAATCTTTCAGAAAACATATCATGGACTGGTTTTTATATAGTTTTACTTCGTCATTACCTATATCTTTCTCTTACTAATGAGTGCTGCTTGTTGCAATTTTTCATACGCGTTAAATGAAATGTATACGAAAATTGTACTTTTACTTGTTTTGCCTTGCACTTACGCAGAATTGTGATTGCATAATGTTATATAGGTAATATAGATAAAGGTTATAGTAGAAAGATATAGTTTGCGGGGTGTTAGAATAAGGTTGAAAAAATATGTACTAGAGTCCATCGCCGTTATGCCAAGATGTTACCAACGTACAACTCCCAAATCAAACCCATGACTCAAATCAAACTCATGAAATAGGGAGGATAAAACAGACTAATTAGTAGATTTTGCACTCTACTACAATTAATGAGTACTTAAGTCCTAAAGGTTTCCCAGTTTACACAACGCTTTTAATGAGTTACATGCGCTCGGCTCGCCAGCAAGTTAACGATACGAAAAATGACACAATGCATAGAAAATGCTTCTACTCCAGAAGCAGTACGTAAATCGAACTAAATACTTAAGAGATGTACCGCCCAACGGAATATCCCGTTCAGAATTCACAAGATCGCAATGAAATTGCTCTAATTGTAGGTAGTTCTGTGTTCCTCGGTGGACTAAGCTTAAATTTGGCAATGAAAATATGGTGGAAGAAGATGAAATTGATAGTTATTTATGCTGCTAAGTTTCTTATTATAGTTGGGGCTATATTTTTGTTAGTCCCCGTCGTCGTGCAAAAAGCATGTGATGGTTTTAAAACAAATATTTGACTCCTTGTTAGTTAGTAAGATTTCGAACTGTTTTCGATTCGCAATCTTTGTATTTCAGGCGATTACTCCAACCACTTGGCCACCACGGCATATTATTAGAGTATTGAATAGCATATTTTGATTTCCGAACTACGATATTGAACAGGTAACCCTGCCGTTCGCTGACATGGTACAATGAACATTATATATATATATTAAATGACTACTCAGCGTCACTCAGTCTCAGTTTCGAGTACTAAATGTCTGTTATGCTAGACTTTCACTCTTTTCCGCTTCATTGGTTACCATTGTCCGTTTCAGTGCAAAATCCTGTTGCATTTACTAGAAAATGTCTTTAATGACTAACGAGTGGTGATAAAACATTTTTTACAAGTTTTGTCGTGCTATTAAAAACCCTGTCTGGGTACTACCTACACACCCCTGCCTAACTCTTCGGGGACCCTTGTGCGTGAGGATATATTATTATTTTTATTCTTAAAAAAATACTTACGTATAAAAGTTTACATTTATATTTTGTTCATGATGCATGTAAACGTTCCAATCATCACACCGAGGCTCTGCCGTGTTAGCAGAGAGAGTGGACTGCCAGACCTCTTTCAGACGTAGAAATACTACTGCCAGTAGTATTTCAGACTTTTTTGCTTCATTTATCTGTCTTTTCTCACATATAATGAAAATATTATCTTTTTTATTTTTTTATTTTTTTATTTTTTTATTTTTTTATACAACTAGAGTGGCAAACAAGCATACGGCCCCCCTGATGGGAAACGGTTACCGTAGCCTATTTACGCTCACGATACCGAAGTATCACTTGCGCGTTGCCACTCTGTGTTCGGAGAGTTACAGTGTGATGGCAGCATAATGGGTTTAATCCCTCTGCTTCCAACACAATGTAACAATCCTCCCCCCTCCCCAAGGAGCTCATTACTGGAAACCTTATTCACCGCGTAGGAACACAACACAAAAAATTATGTTATTTGGCTACGGACTTCTGTAAGGTGGAGGTCCTGCCCCAGTCGGGCAGCTCCGAATTCGAACGGGAAACCCGTTATGCCCTACCTCTCTTCAAGAATCTATAAGAACATTCAGTTGACAGATCAAATCGGATGCTGATCTAAAAAGCAGTTTAGATGCTAACATCAACATCGGATTGAATTAAAGTAAAACCAACCAATCGCAAGATAATCTCAATCAAGAAGGTGTCAATTGAATGAATCTTAATGGTTATTATTGTTACTTGAACAGGCGTTAAACGGTAACACACGAACTCATTACTCTATATATTGGGAGCAAAAAACGGTCAGTATTGCCTTCCGTTTCGGTTATGTGTACATCCATATAGGTAAAGACTTCAAGCGGATTGCTCGAGTAAACCTGAAAGAAAGTCTACGAATGCTTCGTAATTTCTGTACATAGATTACCTTCCAACTATTCTTTTATCAACATAATAACACGTTTCCTTAGCATAATAATATTGCAAGGTGAATCTGAAAATATGATAACATTCCTCTACAATTTTCCAGTGAGCGAGCAAATGCACGAATCGTCCATTAGATAAAAACGAAACAGTGCTGAGTTAAAGCCGGGACGAATCGCAAATAACCTAATTGAATGCAAACACGATTCTATGAACACGCCACTGAATACTAAATTACAGAAACGTATGCCAAATATGCCAAAGTTTGACCAAGCTTGGTTCATTCAATGTTAAGCTTCACGGAGTTGTAACACAGAGTGTCAAACGTTGGCCTTAAACAGGACCACTAAAATGGCTACAAGAAAAATATAATATTACAAAATATGACCTGATATTATACCTATGTATAATTTATATCTTCACGCCTTCCCACATAGTAGATAGGGATAGGTAGTACCCCCACACCCCCTTTCCACCGGAGATATATTTTAGGAACCGATGTGACAGATGGCGAGTCCATCGCAGTTACTCTACGACGACTATACATACGTCTTTTGAGTTTCTTCCCAAACGTATACAGGCTTCCTCTCGATGTTTTCCTTCGCCGTAAAACTCTTGGTGTGACTAATTACTATACTTAAGTTCAGAAAAACTCATTGCGTACAGTCGGGATCTTTGTGCTGCAGGCAAGTACTCAAACCACCCAGCTACCACGGTAGATACCTATAATTTATATTAATCATATTGAGGATTGGAATTTTAGTATTAGTAATGAAGCTAAGAACGTTAATCTTTTGTTAAAAGGTCCTCATAGTTCAATCTAGCCAGTAGCGAGTGATACAAAACCTTGACCCAGCATGGGAATACGTACAGAAACACAAGTGGAACAGTGTGACTATTATGACCAGCAAATTCGTGATATACAAACCTACGTGAGTCTGTCATAAATAAAAAACGGATTAAGCCTTGAAGATATTAGAACATCTGAAGATCGCTTAGAATTGGTAATTAGAGAAACAAAAAAGCGCGATACTTCCTTTTTCAAATATTTAAAAAGATATATAGAGGAATGAAAAATATATGAAAGCATGAATGTTTCCTCTAATACCCATATGCACAGCTACAATAATTCAGGAAATATTTATATCTTCACGATTATGATGCGTTACGCACATGCGTGTTATTGCACAACGCTAAATCGTAAAGAAGTAGGAAGTCGTATTTAATCTCAACCAATTGTAAGCTAATTGTCATTGCTGTCCTGTTCCAATAACCAATTCGTAATCTATAATTAAATAGTAGTCATTCATAAAGCTATCTATCCAAATGCCCTAGAGAAACAGGCTGACAACTGATCTTAATAGGTGGCATGTTTATAAGTACCGGTAGTGATCAGGTTTTATGCAATTGATTAATAACTTTTTGCGTGCAAACTAGCTCAGAGTATACTTTACACGCGATAGATGTCGCTAGTTCTATTTACATCCATTGTTGTAATCCTGCCATTTCTCTTCAGCATTCCTATACATATACTTGAAAATCAACTCGGTTCTAACCAGAAATAGGTTATAGAGCATATATAAAAGATATAAGACCAGTATGATTTTTCAGGATGTTGATTTTTAAAGCAACATTTTATATTAAGTAATTCGATTAAAATCGTAGACAGCGTGCCGAATCATGGTCGCTGACCAATGCTAACTGAATTCACCAACGAGGTAATAAAAGTAAACTTGGTTCAAGGTCGGATTCTAAGCTCGCCAAAGTTTGATAAACAGTAAAAGCCAATACTACACTAGATACAAATATTGTGCAACTAATTATGATTATGTTGAAAGGTATCCGATCGTATCTGACTGCATAATGGTCAATTAATGTTACGTTCCGTGAAAACTATACCAGGTTTGCTAACGAGGAAGTAAAAGTCCTTTAATTTAAAGGACCGTCGTTCCCTTTCTGTTACGAAAACAGTCGTGACAAAACACGTTGTTGTACCTAAAGTTGTTCTAGAGCAGGGAATTTGCATTAACGCACCTGTCGACATGCGAGCGGCGAGGTATCTTATAAACAAATCGTGCCCATAGATTAGCCAGCGAGTGGCCACCGTCGAGCGCCTTGGGAATATGGTACGGATTACAGAAACCTCTGGTCGTCGGGTATCTATTTCATTAGCCCACGTAATGTCTGTTCCGTCTATCTTTATTAGGAATCTCGCGTATTTATTGCACTTACAGTTTGTACTCTTATACACTTCACAGAATCAATGGATTACATTACACTAATATCATAAGGTATTTAAGGTATTTAAGTTTGTTTATTTGATCGGGCTAATCTCAGGCACTACTTATCCGATTTGTTTTGAGTGGATAATACTACCCACCAGAGTGTCAGCTACTATGTTCAACATATATATGTTTTGTTTCTTAGTTGTTGCACTCTGAGACATCGTTTATAAATTCAGGTAAAGAGGTGATCGTCGCCGTAACAGAGCGCGACGACCTCCATCATTAAGCCTTGTGTAAACACTGGGCCAAGATCGAATAATTTTCTCTTGACAGCGTTATTAAAATGCATTATTTTCTTCATTCACAGAAGCAAACGCCCAGGATGACCAGTTAACATCAGCATCGTGGTGGTCCTCGGGCACAGCGACACCATTCAAGGACACTTTGAGCACCAACGCTTTTTCCTCGACACACAAATTGGTTCAGACTCATCCCACTGGTGGCGATGCTTTCGGTTCCTTTGGCAGCAATTCTAACCCCTTCGCCCAAAGCGGCAGCGGTCCGCTAAGTGGTGGCGTGAGGAAGAATCCCCTCCCATCTCTGGTGACAAACGCCAACGGAAAGGTCTCCTTAAAACACTTGGACTTCACGAGCAGCGCCACTGCCGAGTTGAGGAGGAACCCAGCCCTGTCTGCCCCGGATGAGTGCGCGAGAGCATGCAGAGAAAACGAGCCGCCAAGAATTTGTTATTACCACTTTACTCTGGAGTTGTATACCGTTTTAGGAGCGTAAGTATAGCTTTTGAATTTGCACTTTCGTTGTTTTATAACTATTTTAAATTCTCCGAGTTTTCATTAATATCCGGTGTTAAATGTTGAATTATATATCCCCACGCCTTCCCACAAGGGTCTCCGAAGGGGTAGGCAGAGGTGTATAGGTAATACCCACACACCCACTTTCCGCCAGAGGTATATTAGGTGCCAACGTGACAGATGGCGAGTCTATCGTCGTTACTCAAGCACGACTATTACATACGCCTTTTGAATTTCTTCTCAGACGTATGCAGGTTTCCTCTTGATATTTCCTTCACCGTAAAGCTCGTGGTGTGACTAATCACTGTACTTAAGTTCAGAAAAACTCATTGGTACAGTCGGGATTCGAACTTGCGACCTTTGTGTCGCAGGCAACTGCTCGAAACACTCGGCCACCACGGCTGAAAAAAAATATTAATTATATATTATAAAGTTGAAAAATTGTATGATGATGAATAGAATATATAATAGGATTTCTGCTTACGTATCACCAAATATTTTTTAACTAAAGGCTTTTCTTTGAGTAGATAGTAGTTTCGTTTTTACAGTCGCAAAATTATTTAAACTATTCGGTGACCAAGAGATTCATTGGGAAAATCCAGTAGAGTTTAAGGTAAATTAAACCTAAAACTTCTATCTAACTACAAAAACTGCACAAATTTTGTAAGGCATGCTTCCGCTGTAAAAACCTTTTCATTTAAAATTGTCCATAAGTAAGTATTGTGTTCAGTCGGCGGTGAACAAGCGGATGACGATGCTCGGGGCACATGATTACAACAGATCATCTACTGACATTGTGCACGGAATGGGCCTGTATTTCATAACTTTAATAGTTAACCTCGATCCGGAAGTCTATTCAATTACTACGAACGACGATAACTATTGCGTTGAGCATTTGTTGTAGGTACCCAACTTCGATTTATATCACAAAAATCACAGCAAATGAAGCAACGCTAGAGTTATTTCTACACAATAGTATAATGGTAGATCATGTTCTTGATCTCAGTTATATCTGAACATCTCAGGCGAATTCTAAAAATATTTTGTGACTTACGCGAAGTCGTGCCCCTA
This sequence comes from Drepana falcataria, assembly GCA_945859725.1. Classification (NCBI taxonomy): domain Eukaryota; kingdom Metazoa; phylum Arthropoda; class Insecta; order Lepidoptera; family Drepanidae; genus Drepana; species Drepana falcataria. The sequence goes on from OX243925.1 coordinate 3,748,806, forward strand.
AACTACGTAGTAAAGACGACCTGCGGTCTGATTTTATCATTTCACATTTTTCACGCTTTGTTTCACACGGCACAGAATTAGTTTCAATGCCGTTGGTATACACCAATTGATCCAAATTCCACTAGGCACGTAATTGATAGGTGACGACAGAACTTATGCAAACAGTTTCGCGACAACTGACGAACAAACTCAAGAAATAGTGGTGTAATGAAACTACTTTGATAGGGAAATAGATGGTGGTTTCTGCTTATGTCATTATGTCAGTGAAATATTTTTGATTACAGGGCTTGCCAGGTGTGTACACCCAACGCTACCAACGTCGTGTGGTCACACTGCCAGTGCGTGTTGGCCGATGGCGTGGAGAGAGGTATCTTGACTGCAAACAGAATGTTGCCTGGACCATCCATCCAAGTGTGTGAGAACGACAAGGTGGTTATCGACGTGGAAAACCACATGGAGGGTATGGAAGTCACTATCCACTGGCACGGAATTTGGCAGCGAGGATCTCAGTACTACGACGGTGTGCCATTCGTTACTCAATGCCCAATCCAACAAGGAAATACGTTCAGGTAAATAGGCTGGCTCACGATTCGACTTACTCATAGACATCCTACCAGAGATTTTTATCCTCATTGTCTTAGGGCAATAATATCATCGCATCAACACTTTGCAAACATCAACACATGAATATACGAAAATATATATGGGACATGACAGTAGCGATTTCTTCGCTGTCTCTTAGACCGGTCTTTGTACGCGTCTTTGAACTACTATTCTCTAGGATTTTTCATTAACCATAAAGTTCATGGTGTAACTTTCACTTGAATACGTCACAAAAGTAAAAAGAACTGGTTACTTTGGTACAGCTCGTTACAATGCATAATGTGTTTTTTTTTTATTGGATCATTTCAGATATCAATGGCAAGGTAACGCCGGTACTCACTTCTGGCACGCTCACACCGGTCTACAGAAACTGGATGGTTTATATGGCAGCATTGTTGTCCGTCAGCCTCCTTCCAAGGACCCGAACAGCCATCTCTACGACTATGATTTGACCACCCATGTAATGTTGATCAGCGATTGGTTACACGAGGATGCTGCTGAGAGGTACCCGGGCCGTCTGGCTGTTAACACTGGCCAAGACCCCGAATCCGTCCTAGTTAACGGAAAAGGACAGTTCAGAGATCCCAACACTGGCTTTATGACCAACACGCCACTCGAAGTGTTTACTATCACACCAGGAAGAAGATATAGATTCAGAATGATTAACGCTTTCGCGTCTGTGTGCCCTGCCCAAGTAACTTTTGAAGGCCACAACTTAACAGTTATCGCGACCGACGGAGAGCCGGTACAGCCGGTGCAAGTAAACACCATCATCTCGTTCTCAGGTGAGCACAGGAAATAAACAAAAGACAAGCTGTAACGATTCCAATTTCGACAAATAAATTAAAAAAGAACCAACAATGTTTTAAAAATCGAACGATCGCATTCCTGGACGTCCATACATATGCATGCTTTGCTTGAAACAATTGTAGTTATCCAACAGCATAATCGCGATAATCAAGCGTACATTTTATAAATGCCACGCCTTTCATATGTTGCAATAATGCATTCAGTAAAGTAGTGCACCCAGTCAAGCGCAAAAAATTGTATAACATCGTTGTAAGCGCTTCCTCTTTTACAACGCTCATTAATTTTCTACAGGCTAATAGGACTCCAACGGAAAGACAAATAACTACTGACACATTTGCTATGTATTACATTTCAGGCGAACGATACGACTTTGTAATAGAAGCTAACAACATCCCTGGAGCTTACTGGATCCAAGTAAGAGGCCTCGGAGAGTGCGGTGTAAAGAGAGCTCAGCAACTGGCCATCCTAAGGTACGCCCGCGGGCCTTACCAGCCCACGTCGCAGCCACCTTCATACGATGTCGGAATTCCACAGGGAGTCGTAAGTATTACAACTAATACTGTAAATATACATAATTATAGTGTATCATATTTGAACACAAGTAGATCGAGTAGATGATACATTAGTTGGAAAATATAGGTACGATAGTCGATTGTATATATTATACTTATTAGTAGATTTATTGTCTTGAAAAAACGTATCCTATGTTCTGATCTAAATGTATAGGTCCAGCTAATAGTCTATGTGACAAATTTCATTTAATTCCGATATGTTCGTTTTGCTTGAAAGAGGAACAAACATCGTCTAAAATTTCGCATTTATAATATTATTACAATATATATATTAAACAATATAAAATAGTAACAATGCTATTCGAATTTATAATATTACTATTAGAATTATAGTATCTAGCTTGTCTGGAGCCAGTGTCCAGTCGTATACAATCTAAATCATTCAGCAAGCGCTGATAGCGCAGTGATACTTCCTCTGAGTTTCCGTTATCACTAGTTAAATTGCAAGTATGTAGTTTGAGATTGTAGCAGCTGCCAAGTAGCGGATATTGCATACAGAATTCTCAGTAGGACGTGACAGCCTCGATTAAAATATGCTAAAGTGGCTTACTTGCAATGGCATAATTGCTCAAACTTTAAATACTAGTTCCAATATATTTGAACGTAAATTTTTATTTGAACTGACAAATTAAACCACGTACATGCAACACCTGATTTATCTAGTGCCTTGACCGGTAGGTATGTAAATACCTGGACACCTGCTAGACAAAATTCCATTAGAATTCACGCCACCCGATAGGTATCTATAATTTGTATGACAATGAATGCGGAATTGTTTTTCTGAAATTTCTCAGGTAGAGCAAGATCTGTTTTACTCTTACAAACTTATGTCATACTTTTAATTTAATAGGTGTGTTATTAGTAAGATTTATAAACCATTCCCTTAGAAAGTATTTAGAAACTGTAGTGACAAAGTAGTGTATGATACGCACGTTGTATTAGTAATTTGCACGTACCTCTCTCCCAACTAACTATCCAGGTTATGAATCCCTTGGATGCAAGATGTAATATATCAAGGAACGATGCCATTTGCGTGAGCCAGCTGAAAAACGCTCAGAACATTGACCCCGCCATACTTCAAGAGAGGCCCGATATAAAGATTTTCTTGCCTTTCCGTTTCTTCGTGTACAGACCGGATATGCTCTTCCAACCAAACACTTACAACCGATACTTAGGTAAGAATCTGCTTATTTGGAACAAAATAGTCATGAAGGCTTAAAGCATTGTCATCATCATCATCATATCATCACGCCAAGTCCCTAACGGGGTAGGCAGAGAGTATAGAGCGCCAGTTCTCTCTAGACTTACATACCTCTTTCGCTTCGTCCACATTCATCAGTCTCTTCATACACGCTCGTCGGTTTAGAGCATTGTCAGTGGGTATTAATTAACTCATTTCAGAATTACCATTCATTCGAAGATAAATACACTGCGTTTGTAAATGCGCAACGGATATTTGCGCAATTTTTTAATATAATTATGGTTCCTCACACTTACAGTAATAATAATTATTATTATAGGATTATATATCGTCCCAAAAAAGTATGTTACAGTTATCCATAAATCCAAATAATATATCTCTGAGCCAAATTTTATTCACTTTCGTTCATCCATACATACTCGTGTATATAATTTTACTAGGATGCAACAACATCGTTAAATTAAATCAAAAGGTTTCATGACTATTTGACTCCGACATTGAAATTTGATATTCGATTCACATCTTCATAGCATGACGGTAAATGTATTTCAATATTCGCAGTCGCCCCACAAGGAACCCACGTGATCAGTTTGGTAGACGAGATTTCGTACATGGCGCCGCCTGCCCCCCTAATCAGTCAGTACGACGATATCAATCCTGAACAGTTCTGCAATGGCGACAATAGACCGTCCAACTGTGGCGAGAACTGCATGTGCACGCACAAAGTTGATATACCCATGAACTCAATCGTAGAAGTTGTGCTTGTGGATGAGGGTGAGTACAATGACCTTTGAATGCTTAAATTTTTTTTATTTTTTAAAGCCGTAGACTATTTTCAGTTTTGTCAATAAAGGTTCAAAATTTCGGTGCAATTTCTTTAATATTTTTACGTACGTACACTATATGTACGAATACTTAATAATTCTTTGTATTGCAGTTCAAATCGCCAACTTATCCCATCCATTCCATCTCCACGGATATTCTTACAATGTCATCGGTATCGGACGCTCCCCCGACCAGAACGTGAAGAAGATTAACTTGAAACACGCTCTCGACCTCGACAGGAGAGGTTTGCTCGAGCGTCACCTCAAGCAGGGTGATCTACCCCCAGCGAAAGACACCATCGCGGTGCCCAACAACGGCTACGTTATCTTACGTTTCCGAGCCAATAACCCTGGCTTCTGGCTACTCCATTGCCACTTCCTGTTCCACATCGTCATCGGCATGAGTCTGGTGCTCCAAGTGGGCACACAGGCTGACCTCCCACCCGTGCCTCCCAACTTCCCGACCTGCGGGGACCATCTCCCTCCCATAACACTTAACTAAATCGGTTCCTAGAGCGTCTAGAACATTAACCAGTTCGTATCTGTGAAAATCTAAGTACATCACAGTTGATTTATGTTAACTAAGTGTAAATTTATGTTTGTTCTGTGTGATGTGTCCGGTAGATTCGAAGTGCTCGATTCTACCTTGTGTTTACTTTTATTAGAATGATTCCATGGGAGTTTATGATGGTTTTGTGTTTTTATTTAACGATGTAACTCTGTCTTGAGTTAACTTCAGTTTTTATGCCATATTCGGTGATATTTTCGTATATAATAATTTTATCGCCAATAATATGATCTTAGAGGCTCATTCGCAATATTATCATTATACAGGTGTCCTCAATAACATTCATCGCCTCCTGTTCGTTCGTTACTAACAACTTGCCATTGTCTTTTCACCAAGGATAACTATTTATTACCTGTATATATATCATTATGAAATTTACTTATTAGACATATCTGTAAAGAAACATAAGAATGTCGATAACTTTTATTTGGAATACAATTATACTTATACTTTGAATACAATTCACTTATGGTAAATGTACATACATACCTACATAGCCGATTACCGTCTTATTTGTAAATATCTGCCAGCAAATTATTCTCCACATTGCACCTTCCATAAACATATTAAGACTGTACATACAAATACATATGTAGAAATAGATGATGCATTATACCTGCCGAAACTATAAAGTTACCATATTAAGATAATTTGTATTGTAGTTTGCTAAATTATGACAATCGCCGTCATATGTATATGCGAAAGACAAATGACAAAAATTATGTGAAAACTATTGTATTGGCGTAACTAGTCTACAAAGCATATTTATAACAATAATGCAGCAATAAATCAAATAATCAAACAACGAAGTAGGTTGGTATCGCTAATGCTAGATGCATAAGCAAAATTAACAAATTTATCATAATTATTGTATTTTTGTACCATTTAATAAACTATTGAAAAATATAATTGTAGTTTTTTATTTGGACTGCATGTGTATTGTAAGAATATTACTTATGTAGATACATAGAAGTTGCACATATGTAATGTATATAAACGTGCATGTATATATTTCCTTTTGGGTGCTTAGCCACTTTGGACCTGACTATGAAGTGTGTCCACGTTATGAATTGGCGTTCATCCGTAGGTACTTGGCACGCAACCCAACCTTTAAATGCACACCCACAGTTCTAATGTAATAGTATCTAATTTCGGAAGTAAAAGGGGTATCCAGTACCAGATAGAATCCGGCATCAGAAGGTTGTACATTTTACATTGTTAATTTGCTTGTATATAAAAATCCGCTATTAATGTTTAAAATTTTTCTTCAACCAAAATTGTGCTTTGTTTTCTTATAAATTGAATTTATTTCACAACAGATCATGAACCCATTGGACGCAATTTGTAATAAGAAGCGTAACGACGCTGTGTGCGTGAGTAACCTTAAATCGGCGAAAGCAATTGACAAGGCTATCCTGCAAGAGAGGCCGGATGTCAAAATTTTCCTGCCTTTCCGGTTTCATTTTTACAAGCCCAAGGACCTTTTCCAGGAAAACACTTACAGGAACTTCTTAGGTCAGTATGTTTAACTTGTTTGAGTAATTTGAGTGAAATTAGTTCTAAATTAATATCGTAGAAGCCATGACGATTATGACGCAAAATGTCTTGAATTTCCGACAAATAACATCTTCACGCCTTACCGAGGGGTAGGCGTGAAGATGTTATTTGTAGATATGTAACATCACATCGTTTTTTCGCCTAGGATATATGTAAGTGCCAACGAGACAGATTGCGACTCAACGGACTCAATGGCAAATGGAGTTTGAACTTACAATCCTTCGGTTGCAGGCTACTACAGGAACAACTTCGCTACCATGGTTCTCGTAACTGACAAAATAATGTTGTGTATTCCAGTGGCTCCTGGCGGCGATCACGTGATAAGTTTAGTTGACGAAATCTCATACAGCGCGCCACCGTCGCCGCCGCTGTCGCAAATGCACGAGCTATCTCCAGAGCTCTTTTGTAACGGCGACAACAGACCGGACAACTGCCCCGTCGACTGCCGCTGCACGCACATGATCGACGTTCCTCTCAATGCTATTGTCGAGATCGTTCTTGTCGATGAAGGTAGCTTTACCTATAAGTACCTGCGGGTTGGGATAATTACTCATTAATATCCTATTAAGTGGCGGATCCACAAATTTTCAACGCTGTAACGTTTGCCGCTTGTCCTAGATTATTGTAACTTTTCTCTCATACAAAGTGTGGGCTGGGGGCGCAGAGGCTGATTACTGGTAGGCGGGCGAACTAGTTGTTTTTCTCGAATGGAAGCTTGCTACACCGAATGTACAATGACAAGTGAGAGGGGAAGTCATCGGCATAATTTGTTACAGACTTTTATCTGTAAACCATGCAGAAATGCAACCAAAACCGCCATTCAGAAATATTTTTGGTTTCTAGGAAGTAGCAAAAAAAAAAGAAATGCGATTCCCAAATTTTCCGCCCAATCTGCCGCGCCAGGCTCCAGCTTAATCAGCCTGCTGATAAATCCGCCACTGATCCTATTAATATTACAAATGAGAAGATATTTTCTGACGATTTTGTATCTCTTCACGCAGAAACTACAGAATAGATTTTAATGAAACTTTATATGAATATAGCTTTACAAACAGAATAATACATACGCCAGAATAACAGACATTACAATACACATTGAAATATATTCTACACATTATTACGCAACAAATGAGAGTAAGAAAACGAGACTTAATTTGATATATTTTTCTCTTCGCAGTTCAATCTCCAAATTTGTCACACCCGTTCCATCTCCACGGAACATCGTACAACGTAATCGGTATGGGCCGATCCCCTGACAAGAATATCAAGAAGATTAACTTGAAACACGCATTAGACCTCGACAGGCAAGGCCTGTTAGAAAGGCAGTACAACCGGCCACCACTGAAGGACACCCTCGCTGTACCCAACAATGGATACGTTGTTCTCAGACTAAAGGCCGATAATCCAGGTAATTTAGTACAAAGTACAACGACAGATATAAGTAGCAAATATACGAATTAGATATCTATTAAAGTATACAAGACTATAGTTCCAATTAGGTTTGTTTATTCTAATGGTGACTCTCACGCCTTATCACAATAATCTCGTAATGACGCTCTGCAATATTTGATTGACTGAGCAAACAATTTATGATTTAAACGGTTTTGTTAAATCAATTGTTTTAATGCATTGATAAACTTTTTGTATTATTATACTAGCTTTGCCCATGGTTTTACTCGCGTTTAACTTGATTATATATATCCTCACGCCTTCCCATAAGGGTCCCCGAAGGGCTAGGCAGAGGTGTATATTAGGCGAATAAAATAATTGTCAATAAATGACGCCGTGGTGGCCGAGTGGTTCGAGCAGTTGCCAGCGACGCAAAGGTCGCGCAAGTTCGAATCCCGACTGCACCAATGAGTTTTTCTGAACTTCAGTACAGTGATTAGTCACACCACGAGCTTTACGGTGAAGGAAAACATTGAGAGGAAACCTACATATGCCTGAGAAGAAATTCAAAGGCGTATGAATAGTCGTGCTTGAGTAACGGCGATGGACTCGCCATCTGTCACGTTGGCACCTAATATACCTCTGGCGGAAAGTGGGTGTGTGGGTATTACCTGTACACCTCTGCCTATCCCTTCGGGGACCCTTGTGGGAAGGCGTGAGGATATATTATTTTATATTATATACAATAAATGAGAAGGTAAATCTTTTAATTGTTTCAGGATACTGGCTGTTTCATTGTCACTTCATCTACCACATCGTGATAGGAATGAACCTGATCTTGCACATCGGGACGCAGGGCGACCTGCCGCCAGTTCCGCCCAATTTTCCACGCTGCGGCCACCACCTACCCACAATCACACCGCCCTTCTACCCTATTCACTAGAGTCTGGATATTCGTCCCAATAAGAACAAAATATTTCATTGACATTGTACACGAGCGATACGTACTGCCATATTTGATTCAGTTGCTGTGTATTAACAGCTTGCGAATGTTATTATCTTAAAATAGTGATGTTGATGCTAAATTTGTAAATAAATATCGTTTGATAAGGTACTTAGGAGAACCAAAGTTTTGATAGTTTTTCTACTTATTTATAAGGTGTTCGTGTTATAAAACGTACGTGTGCGTTCGTGTTATAATAAGTACAATAGGCTAAAATTTTGTTATTTTATTATACTTTTGTACATAATATGAATTAGATTGTTATACATAATAGATAGAAGCAAGGGTTATGTTAGTAAAAGGATATAAATATTTTAATTAGCATTTTTTTTTAAATAACAAAAGGGAGAGTGCAAAAATCTTACTGCTAAGAACATTTAACTTAGTGTGACAAAATATTTCGCAATTAAGTAAGACTATGTTTCTTAAACGTATAGATAGTTCATTAGCTATAGCGACTTACCCTGTTTTGATATAAAAGTGTTAATCTTTGTCTTTTTTTATTTTGATCACAATTTTTTTCACTTTTTTTAATTATTTTCAGAACATTTCAGGCATTTCATATTTATTTACACATCTGTATTATTTCATAAATGTTCTGTTTATCCTGTGAGAGACAAATTACAAAATTTTATTTAGTGACCACATTTCTTTTCAATCCATGATATTCCTATGAAAATCAATATTAGCTAATTGTTATGGATAAAAAATATTCATCCCCTTTTTTTAATTCGTTTGTTCACTGTCACGTAAACTCTTGTTAAATTATTCCTGATTCCTGATTGAGGTGGCTCATGAAGCCGACAGCGAGATATACCTACAGTATCCCGTTGGAATACTTTGCCAAATGTGTTATGCCAAACCACTAATACAATGTTCCCTGCAAAGAACACTCTCGTACACGAACGTATAATGAAGGATTAGCTCTTATTAATATAAGAAATCTTAAATTTGCTTAAGTAAGTTGTTGTATTTGTTTTATAACTCTTATATATTTATATCTATTTTCAATAGTGTATAGTTTATAGTTAAAACATAGTCATGGAATAAATTGTTATAAATAATATGTTTGTCGTCATTACAACAAATAATTATTATATATATTTATATATCCTCACGCCTACCCACAAGGGTCCCCGAAGGGGTAGGCAGAGGTGTATAGGTAATACCCACACACCCACTTTCCGCCAGATAATTAATATAATAATTATTATTTTCCTTATAATATAAACGTGTGCATTTCGCGGTTTCAGAAATAAAAATATGTGAACTCACATATTTTTATTTCTGAAACCCATTATATTATTAAATAATATATTATAAATTATTAATCTACTGTGCACACACTTCACGCCTTCCCACAAGGTCCCCGAAGGGGTAGGCAGAGGGATGTAGGTTAATGCCTACACCCCACACACCCTCTTTTCGCCGGAGATATACTTTCAGTGCCAGTGTGAAATGGCGAGTCCATCGCCGTTTCTCAAATACACGGCGTCATCTGTACTTAAATCAGAGATACTCACTGTTACAATCGGGATTCGAACTTGCAAGTTTTGTGTTGTAGGTGAGTACTCGAACCAACGGCCACCATGGCTCTTAGAAAATAAAAAAGCCGGATAAAATGGTTAGCATTCTTCTCATGGAAGTATATTTAAAATACCGTTACATTTAAATTTTGTAGACGGTAGTAGAGTGGCAAGTGGTGATTCCTGCAGGGCCAGTAACGCGCGAGCGATAATACCGCTGGAGCTAACGTCCATAGGCAGCGGTCACCGCTTGCCATCAGGCGGACCGCATGCTTGTTTGCCTAAAAAACATAATAATTGGGAACTGCATGATATTGAATGATGGCGTCTCCCTTAATCTTGCCAGCACCATCTAGAAATAACATTCATTACAATCAGAGTACTCGAATGCTATTATAGATGATAAACGCATGTCCTACTCCAATATTGCAATCACCCGCATAGAATTAATCAGTTAAGTAATTTAGATTTCAGAGGTTTTAAACCTTTACCAAAAAAACTTTACCAAGTTTAAATAAAAATTAATAGAAAAACAAAATTTCTTATACTTTTTCACGATGTCGCCTCATAGAGTTAAAATCCCCACAGGTATCATATTACATATACATACATACATATAATTACGCCGAGTACTTAAAATGGTACGCAGAGCGCCAGTTCTCTCTAGACTCACATATCTCTTTCGCTTCGTCCACATTCATCAGTCTCTTCATACGTGCTCGCCAGTTTCAAGTACTCTTGACGTTCGCGTCCTTAAGTGTTTGATTAATTCGATCTAGGTAATTGTCACGTGGCCTTCCTCTGCCACTTCTTGCACACACTTTCACTTTGTCTATCTGTTTCGTAAATCTTTCTTCACTCATCTTTTCTATATATCCAAACCAACGGAACATGCCTTTCTTCATGGCTACAATCATACCCTCGTTCACGGCAGTTGTTTTGCGAATTCGACCTGAAATACTAAATACTTATTTATACTTATACTTATACATACAACCTATAGGTTAATACAACATATATACATAAAAATATAGGTTTTCAACCTATTTAATAACATAGCCTATTTAATGTATAGTTGTGCTTAAGTAACGGCGATGGACTCGCCATCTATCACGTTGGCACCTAATATAACTCTGGCGGAAAGTGGGTGTGTGGGTATTACCTATACACCTCTGCCTACCCCTTCGGGGACCCTGGTGGAAGGTGTGAGGATATATTATTATTATATATTATTATTACCTTTACAAAGGAAAATGTTTGCCGACACTAACAATACATGAAATAATCTGATTTTAAACTGCGCCAGGATTTTAAGCCAAACGTTGCGACCACCTGTAAGTATGCACGGAGATAACAATGCTCATCTCAATTTGTTAATATATATTACGAAATTGATACCGAAATTCAACCATTTCATAGTTCAAGTGCCTGCCCATATCACCATGAACTTCTTAGTACTTTTCATATCCATACTCGTTAAGTGTTCTCTTCTTTCAGCGGGTAATATTCCAAAAAGAGTACCAAATATCTCTATCTTCCCCATACATTGCTTTACCACTACGGTGGTATGCAAACATATGGTATTAGCCACCTATGGACGCTTGCAACAGCCAGGGTATCGCTCGCGCTAATTACCTTACAAAAATAATAGTACTAGTGTTATAGTAATAATATAATAGTGCGACATGAAGAGACTGATGAATGTGGACGAAGCGAAAGAGGTATGTAAGTCTAGAGAGAACTGGCGCTCTATACTCTCTGCCTACCCCGTTGGGGACTTGGCGTGATGATATGTATGTATGTATGTAATAGTGCGAAGTGCGAGACCTGTTTAGCCCAAGATTAATTACAAAATGTGGAACAAATCACACGCACATACATTACAGTTCGGCGAACGTAATGAGTGTGTGAGAGACCTCGGGAGAATTGTCGTACATCGTCCCGTTTGCAATACTTGCATCCTTTATAAATTAAACAAAGGCTGCTTATTATTTTTTTATATGGGATGTTTCATAACACTTTTCAGAATTTGCAAATTTCCTAGCAGTTCCTTCAGGCAGGATCGTAGGCGGCCATGAAGCGAAGCCACATTCTCATCCTTATCTCGTATCATTACAACTGAGATTCCTGTGGCTTCGGTTGCCTATATGTTCTGGAAGTATACTAACTGAAAATTGGGTGAGTAAACCATTATCATAACGGCGTATAACCCTGTCACATTCCCTCTAGACGCTAATTACTTAATAACCCAAAACGTTAAGAATTAAATTAAATTAAATTAAAGATAAATTCGGAGAGGTAATCAAGCCCGATAAACGGCGACAGATTTTCCTTTTGCCAATTAGGTTAATATAGATAGGGACGGACAGACAGCGACAGCGACTTTGCTTTATACTATGTAGTGATTTGTTGAATGTAAAGTTGTGTATACGTTGGTATATAGGTACTTTGGATGTACGGTTGTGGGAAGGCGTAAATCTTCCCTAAAAGTTCCTTGGGCAATTATTTCTTTTTTGTCTCATAGATCTTGTCAGCTGGCCACTGCGTAGATCTGTCATGGCCAGTGTCCTGGCTTCCAATGGACGCGGTGGCGGGAGCACATGACATCTACAATTTTGGACCAACTGCACAAGTCAACCAAATCCAAAAGCGCATTCAACATCCTGATTATTTTGGGTAATACTGAGTTCATATTTAACATTTTACTGTGTTCCTATGGCATAGTAATTTTTTTAACTTCGTAAATATTATTTCCGAAAAATTTTACAATAAAAATAAAAAAACAAATATCAAAACTGAAGCCAGTCTCGCGGATGGATACAAGAAGATTGGCACTTAATATTCGCCAGCCCTCTTGTCATCGGAGGTGTTACTGTGTTAATATTCGTAAGTTCGATACCCACTGGTGGGAAAAAAATAATTTGATCTTATAGATCTTGATTTATCTTGGTATAGATTCATATATATTAGTATCTGTCGTTAACTGCTCTAACTAGGTTAAAATAAGTTGACTTTATTTGTGATTATTGGAATGTATAATAGGCGTACAGCTTCAGTACATTATTTCCAGCGGAATAGGCCCTTACGACATAGCTGTACTGAAAACCAAATACCCATTTGTATTTACTAAAGAGGTGAAACCAATCCAGCTACCTTATGATACGACTGTTAGTAAGAAACACCTCGTTGTTCCTGGCTGGGGAGCTCTCAGGACTACAGCATTCATACCGGATGTACCTTCGAGGCTACAAGAGGTCAAAGTGACTTATATTCCAATTGATGGTAAGGTCAGATCTGTCCAAACCAACGTAACATGCCTTTCTTCATCTTTACAATCACGCCCTCATTCACGCCAGTTGATTTGCGAATCTCTTCATTGCGGATTCGATCTAATATCGTTAAAGGCAAGGTATACGCTTTTTTAATAAGCTACCTCGGAAAATAATTGAATTACCTTTTGTAGAATTTAAAGCTGTCGTTAAAAGTAAATTAATTCAAAAGGCTTATTATAAAACATCAGATTATTTTAATGATGGCCATGCATGGCAATTAATTGCTCCTCTTATACAAAGTTTATATATGTAAATTTAATCTTTCCTACCCCTACGTAAAAGGGAACAAATGTTAAAAAAGCAAACCGGGGAGTTTGTTTCGCCGTTTCTTCTCCTGGCAGGTATTTTTTCTTGGAAACGGTGGTAACTTTAGTTTATATTAAATATGTGACGTTCAATAAGTGTTCCCTGTGTCCCTTACGTTGAATAAAATATTTTGATTTTGATTTTTTGATTTTGTTACTCCGCACATTTTTCGAAGGGATCGCATCTCAACTGCATTCAAGCTATTTTCATACTTCCTCTGACATACCCAGCATTCGCTGCCATACAATAACGTAGGTACCAATATCGCGTTGTGGACAGCAACTCGAGCATTCTTGCTCAGACTTTTACTGCCCATCAACGCCGACATGGCTCCATTCACCTTATTTCCGGCAGTTATCCTTCTTTCAATATCTTTTTCATACTTTCCATCTGGTTTGGACACATAGAAAGGATGAGTGAAGAAAGATTGACGAAACAGATATACAAAGCAAAAGTGTGTGCAAGAAGAGGCAGAGGAAGGCCACGTTCCAACTACCTGGATCAAATAGATCGGACTCTCAAGGACGGGAACGTTAAGAGTACTCGAAACCGACGAGCATGTATGAAGAGACTGATGAATGTGGACGAAGCGAAAGAGGTATGTAAGTCTAGAGAAAACTAGCGCTCTATACTCTCTGCCTGATGATATGAAATTCTGAAAGTATGTATGTATGTCAGATCTGTCAAGTTTGTGAAAAGTTGCAAATTACAATAGTAATATTGTAAATTATTAGTTTATATACATAAACTATATAAAATAAACTAACTAAATAAATAAACAAATTATTTGAATATTTAATATCTCGAATAATGTATAAATGTCATTTCTCATTACAGTTAACGAAATTTATTAATAGTGTCAAGTGACTGATTAATATTCTTCAATTATTTTTATATTATTATTCGTCAAATAACAGTTTCTTGTCAAGCCCTGAAGAATGAAAAAAAATACCTAAAATATATCTCTGGCGACACCTTCAAGGACTAGGAGTAATAATTAATAAACAAATAAACATAAAATATTGTTTGTCATCAAAGATCATTACTTTATTTGTATTTTAAAATTCCAACAGAATGTTCCAAGGCTATTGATGAAGTCAATGAGTCTGGTGAAGGAAACCCTTTGGACAAAGATGGAAACATTTGCACCGGACCCCTCGGCGGTGGTATAGCTGCATGCAGCGGTGATTCAGGTAGCCCTCTAGTTCAGTACGTCACATACGATGACGTATACGAAGAAGCGACTGAATATAATCATGAAGATGAGGCAGGAAACAAAAGAACACGACACGCTAACACATCTACAAGGGAAGCACTATTCAAGGATGATAACGCAGCTATACTAGGTGTGGTTTCATGGGGAATATCACCCTGTGGAGAAGAAGGGGCCCCAACAGTGTACACTAATGTTTCCAACTACATGGATTTTGTAACTCAACATATCTACGAATAAATTAAGTAATACAGAAATTGTGTTATAGTTCCTCATTTTTTTTATTTTATAAATTCATTTCTACCATAACAATCACATATAAAAACATTAATTTATTCATTTATTTACATTAATTGAACACTATTTTACGAAAAATTCTTAATGACAAAACATTTTGCTTAATTATAAGCACAAGGTTTGTACTTTCTAGATCATAATTATTTTAAAAGCATTAACTAAATAGTTTCAAACTTTATAGTAGTATTTCACATAGACCTTCTCAGCCCCGGGCTCATCATGATAGTGGCGCCCAGTCTCACAGCAATGAACTTAGGATTATATCAAAATGATTCGGCGCCATTGGTTAACACATTGAATGGATTTTCTATTCCTAATCTCACCATTTATATATAGTGCCATCCACTAAGACGCACCCACTATTCTTCCACCTAGTTAACGGTGTAAATGTGCCACCTTCCACTAATGTTTGAGTATTATCAGTACACACTGAGTGCCTATGAGTGCACACGCACACTACAATTAATAAGAGTCGGATCATAATCCCCGTATCCCGCGACCCCCTCTACCAGAAATTGGTGGGGCGCGTCTTCGTGGATGGCACTATCTATATTTATGTTAGTATCTTTAGGAAGATACACAATTAATATAGTTTCATACTGCGTACACGCATTAGACGTGTTTAAAACCTTTTGTTTAATTTTTCTCTTCTTTTCCCGTACATTTTACTTGATACACATCCGATAGTTCAAATTAATTTTACCACAATGAGTATCGATTTATTTTAACCTACCTATTACTAGCTATAGCCTAAGTGTTAAAAATCTGTAAATTAATTGAGCAATACATCAGGAGGTCTGTAACTCCCGCACTTTGGTAACGTATCGAGCACTTGCTTTGGGAGGGATTGGGGAACGTTAATGACAACAGCCGTTGGTAGAGAGGACAGGGCACAAGACCTGCACTCGAGCAGCCATGCACCTCCACGGTCGATTCTCACGTGGGATATCACATACCCTTTGTTGGGAACTGTGATGGTGTCTTTTGAAGGTGGATTGCGGAGATTTCTGAAATACACATTGTCATAATGAGAAAAGGAAGACCATGTTCCGAATAGATAAAATTGCTTGGACTCTCTAGGACGACAATGTCAAGAGTACTCGAAACATCATTAAAATATGAATAATATTAAGTTGTATTTCCTTATCTTACTGTAAAGTAGCCGTTATTATATCTTTTTTATGATAAATAAATAGCTTAAGACAATTCCACTAAAATTGACCTAGTCCCTAAAAGAAGCAAAGCGTGTGATATGGAAACTAGACAACGATACATACATACATACTCATATAGAGAGGTATATATAAATACTATACATAAATACATAAAACATTCAAGACTAAGGTACATATACTCGTACTCATCACACAAATATCCGACCCTCCAGCTTAGCAGTCCGAAGCTCTGACCGTTAGATCAGAAGGCCGTCTCAATATAGTATCAAAATCAAAATCAAAATATTTTATTCAACGTAAGGGACACAGGGAACATTTATTGAACGTCACGTTTAATATAAACTAAAGTTACCACCGTTTCCAAGAAAAAATACCTGCCAGGAGAAGAAACGGCGAAACAAACTCCCCGGTTTGCTTTTTTAACATTTGTTCCCTTTTACGTAGGGGTAGGAAAGATTAAAATTACAATTATCTATAATAACTAGTGGTCCCGCCCAGCTTCGCTTGGGTGAAAAAAGTAAATGCCCTAAAACACGATCGCAGCGCCACCTATCGGGTCCAATTGTCGAATCTAAACCATTCTCAGATCCATCTGAAGACACACAGAAAATTTAATTAAAATCGGTCCAGCCGTTTGAGAGGAGTTCAGTGACACACACACTCACAGAAGAATTATATATATAAAGATATATTCATCTCTATTGTAACATATCCTTACGAGCCTGTCCACTAGGATCCCTAAAAGACCCCTACTACAAGGAGTAGTGCAGACGCCCTTTTCACCAGAGGAAATTTCAAATTGACAACAAGACAAATAGCGAGCTATTGGCGAGACTGAATTTCGTAATTTTACGCTTCATTAGCTATTTCTTGCACTCACCTCACAATTTTCTCATCGGTATCGAGCTTACGGAATTCCTCAGTTGAAATAGGTTTGTTATTTGGGTCTTGCCACGTCGCTACTATTTGCATGTTTAAGCCATGCAGGTGGAAGGTGTAGGAGTCGTTACTGCCGAAACCTGCAATTTTTACATTCTCCGTTTAATACTCCTTCTAAAACGTAATGTATTCCGTGACTGCTATTTTGCGTCCATCCATGATATATGATAATATGTATGGAAAATGTAATTTTTATCCCAACTCAGATCAAATATAATATTTTCGTACAACTTCCAACCGCTTTTAGTTTAGTTAGATCGACTCACCTTAGAATAATAAATCAACAGTATACACAAGAAACAGTAGTTCTGTAAGTTAAGAGAGAACAGCTTTAATCTCTCTGCTTTCCTATAAGGGTTCAACTTTATGATTTACTAGCTGTCCCGCCCAGCTTCGCTCGGGTGAAAAAGTTAAATTGCCCGTAACACGATCGCAGCGCCACCTATTGGGTCCAATTGTAAATCTAAACCATTCTCGAATCTAGCTTAAGACACACAGAAACACACAGAAAGCTTCGCCCGGGTAAAAAGGTAAAATTCTTGAAACTCGATCGCAGCGCCACCTATCGGGTCCAATTTAATATAGCCTATGTTACTCGGGGATAATGTAGCTTTCCAAAGGTGAAAGAATTTTTGAAATCGGTCCAGTAGTTTCGGAGCCTATTCATTACAAACAAACAAACAAATCTTTCCTCTTTATAATATTAGTATAGATGGACAGGTGCTAGTGTTTTGACAATAAGATATTATTTTTGTGCTACATGTGTTTTTCATTAGCGTTCACCTTCATTGACAAGAACAAGTTCTATAACGTCTCCTTTTTCAGCGTTCAGTATCTGGACACATTGCGTCTCACGATTCTTCAGTTCTTCTTCCACTTCGCACAACATGTCTTTGCGAAGATCATTAGGTGTGAACAATAGCGGGGCATTGGGGTAGAGGAAACTCTTGTTATTTATCTGGACCACTCCTTTCTCTTGCAGGGCTGAAATTTAAAATCCAGGAGAATTAAAGAAAAAGATAAATTATGGCTAATTTTGGACTGGCACGCCTGCGTCTTGTGGGCTGGCAACGCGAAAGCGATACCCCTGGGTTTTCAAGCGTCCATAGGCGGTGGTTACTGTTTAGCATCAGGCGGAATACATACTTGTTTGCCACCTTAGTGTTATAAAAAACATGCAAATTATATTCCAGGTACTACTCGTTTTCTTTCTTTGTACCTTTCATACATAAAGTACGCCTACGTGTACAATATTCAGGACATTTACTGCAAGCAAGATCAGAATTGCTTTTATTTCCGACTTTTTGCATATCAAAAATTGCATGACCTCTTGAAAATCCTAATATTTCCTTCATACCTAATAAAGACCTTGGGAAGCGTCGGTTCTCAACGATATTTTCATCATGTATAACATATGCCCGTATAACATATGAAACAACTGACCGTCAGGTTCAAAATACTTACACAAGGAAGCGGGGAAGAACTGCTTCTTTGGTATCGCATCACTAATGTACCGAAAGTCGAGGTCACTGTCCTTGAACTTGACCACATTCCTGTCAATGGATAGATACACCGGCTTCGCCTCGGTTGCTTGCGTGACGTCCTGCAGAGACTCCAACGTTTGGCCGTACGCTAGCGGTTCTGACTCGGCTGGGACATCAATCTACCAGTGAACAAAACAAATATTAGAAAATATTTATTTCCATCAAAAGCCGTGGTGGCCGAGTGATTCGAGTAGTCGCCAGTAATGCAAAGATCGCTAGCTCAAATCCCGACTGTACTAATATTTTTTTATGAACTGTACGGTGATTAATCACACCAAGAGATTTATGGCAAAAGAAAACATCGAGAGGAAACCTATATACCGCAGAGAAGAAATTCAAACAAGTATAGAATAGCTGTACTTCAGAAACGGCAATGGACTCGCCATCGGTCACTCCTGATTTGTCGCAATCCATATAAAACAGATGATAAAACAAATTACCTGCGCGTTATCGAGCATAGATGTGTAGTTAAAGCCGGAATAAATAAGCATAGCATTGGTCGCTAAGCCTGCGCAGGAGTTCCCACCATGTATTCTTATCCAATAGCCACCGCTCTCCTGGACGGCGCGTACTACTAGGTCCATTCGTTCACCTACGAAATCATACAATAGAATTTTTCAAAATATTCAAGGTTACATACATACAAAATTTCCATTAATTATTGTATCTTCATTCAAAAGTATATTTCAATAATTTTAAATATGCCTCATTCTATTTCTAATCTGTTTTTTATTATGTGTATGGTCTCTGTGAAGCTTTTGACAATCTTAATTTAAAAAACATGTCATATATAGGTATTACTGTAATAATTATGCATACCGAATGCCCTACAAGTTTTCGTACATTTAGCTAAACATTTACACCAATTGAATTGTTTACGTATATATAAAGGTTGGTAAAAATAGCTTTTACCAACTTCCAAATAAATAAAAAAATATAATTGAGAGAGTGACAGTTGACAGTTACCAACATGTCACTTTCTTGAAAATAATTACAATAGCACGTTACAATAAGGCCCAAGTTGTGGTTAGAAATGTATTAACTTGCGAAACTGCGCTTTGCCGAGAATGAAGTTATTTCAAGGTAAAATGAATCTAATTCTCTTCAGTAAAGGCGTTGGGTAAACACAATTTTCATAAGATTAAATACACCAAAAATACTTACAGTAAGGCCTTTACCTCCTTGCCTTAATATATACGAACTTGTTAAAGAATAGATACAAGGTATATATTTCATAAATGTTAATAGTCTTACTATAAGGAGTTTCCATTTCAATAAAGACGAATATTAAAAAAAATAAGAAAAAACTTTTCTTATATTTTTTATAGACCAGCTGTGCCTAAAAATAACAATACTGTACATGTCAATACTTATAATTCAAATTGAAGCGTCAGCTTGCTATATCAAAATAACAGTTTTTTTATACTGTGAAAGTACCTAGTAATATTCTTTTATGGAAATTATATACCCATAACGCGAAAACTCGAGAATGGCATGAACTATTTAGATGTTTTTTCCCTAGATAGATGGCGCTAAGACCCTGTTCAATTGTTTTTTTTCAAAGTACCAAATTTTTTTCTATCTATGTCGGTTGTCCCGTTCCGTCTATTCACCGCAAAAGGTAGACCGTTTTTGGTAGGACTCTCACATATATACTTAAGAAATAACTAGGTTACTTTATAGGCATTTACAGGTACATATATATCCTCACGCCTTCCCACTAGGGTCCCTGAAGGGGTAGGTTTATAGGTAATACACACACACATTTGCAGGTATGGAACATAACATTATGCTCGTCGTCAAACCTATATCGACAATGTGCAAAATGTATCACTTTGAGATATTAAATAAAGCATTTTACACTCAACAGATATTGGTATGAAGCCCTGCACTGCTCTTAACTAGATGTAAGTTTCAAAAATCATGGTGAATGTTCGGAAAGAGTGCGCGTATACACTTTCTATGTTATAACGCTCAAACACGTTTGCTTAATCATAATGATTAAAGCACTGACATGGTTGACTACTTTCTTGTTTATAGCTTAATGTTACGTTACTTAGTTTTTCTATCGATACATGTTATCATTCTACAAAGATTATAAATGTGAAAGTTTGGCGGTGTTAAGTTTCAAAATTACGCCAGAACGGAATCGGAAAATAATTTACACCGAGATAGATTCTTAACACAGGATTTATGTTTTATGGCAGACAAAAATTACTGATGTAATTAAATTTATCGTGGGTGCTCAGATATTATTTCGATTATGAATGAATGGCAGCCTTCGCTTCGATATTTACCAATTTCACAATGTGTCACATTGTTTTTTTTTATACCACTTGGATGGCAAACAAGCATGCGGTCTGCCTGATGGTAAGCGGTTACCGCCGCCTATGGACGCTTGCAACACCAGGGGTATCACTCGCGCGTTGCCGACCCTGCAGGAATCTTTTCACAAAATTGTACACGTAAAGTTTTTATTTACCGAGTACCTAAATGTGCATGGTTGGGTTGAGTTGCAAAAACAGGTGAACAATGCGAAAGTGTCTGGAAGAAGCAGAAGAAGACCGTGTTCCAACTACCTAGATCAAATAGATGATAAAACACCCTAGAATAAGCATATTCAAAACCGTGCTCGTCATGTATCACTTCCGACAGAATGTTCTCAGGGTGTCATTACAAACACTTTTTGCTATAAATATATTACGAAACCGTGCCAACGTAACAAATGATGACACGACTGTACATAACTCTTTTATTTTTGTTATACAGTGCTTTGTAAGGATTTTTGTTACTTAATTAATTATTTTTATTTATTAATTATTTTTATTTTGTTTATTTTATTTTGTATTATATTAATTATGCCAGAACGGATAACTGGAATGATGAAGTTTGACATAGAATAAAATTGATTATCTGAATTCAAAGAAAACATATATACTATACATATATATTTTCTTTCAGAACTAGCCTATGAATAAAATTTTACGCGAGAGAAGCCGCTTGGTATTGCTTGTTATTAACTCTAATCTACGAAATTATACTCTAAAAAATTTGGTCAAGTTGACTTGGCTGGTTTATTTTTATTGCACCATTCAGCTAGCATGACACATTATGTCGAAGTTAGTTAAAATAACAATCGAAAGCAAACGCGAAGCAATCGGCGGCTGTTGGCAACCTTAAACTCAAAGTGTGCCGTGAACCAGACACCTTTCGCCGCTCTCTCGCGGTGAAAACGAAAACGAGATGGCACACCACGTTACATTATAACAACTTTCTTCGAATATTATGGAGCAATTAGAATGGACAACGCTTACATTTGGAAGATCAATAAACTTAAAAAAATTAATAATTATTAAAATATATTATTAGTAATTAATAACACCAC
Organism: Drepana falcataria; assembly: GCA_945859725.1. Lineage (NCBI taxonomy): Eukaryota > Metazoa > Arthropoda > Insecta > Lepidoptera > Drepanidae > Drepana > Drepana falcataria. Next base: position 3,771,050 of record OX243925.1, read on the forward strand.
CAGTTTTACGGTGATGGAAAAAGAGAGAGAGGAAACCTGCGTCTATATATGCAAGTTTTTGTTTGTAATGTTTATGTGTTTATGTTTGAGTAACAGCGATGGACTCGCTGGACGTAGGTACTGAAATATATTTTTGACCTCATCTCAAACTAAGTAAAACGTGTAGCTTGGGAACTAGACCACGATAAGAATACTTAAATATAGGTTGTGTTTGTCACACAAATATTTGCCTCAGTGGGAATCGGACCTTTGACCTCGCCATGGTATCTGATCTCTAGACTATGAAAATCAGGAGATATTCGGCAATGACCGTAAAATGGTTTAGCATCCCAGAGCGTTAGCTCTGGGATGCTAAACTTCAATGGCATCCTCGATTCCCATTGGGGCGAATATTTATACCAGTTCTAAAATGGCCTATCTACAGTACTAGTACACACATCACAAGGCCTGCATACAATGGGGCTTAATTTGGGATAAAATGTCAAGTGACATCGTACCAAATATTGTACTTAATTATTATATTTCATACTTTACGAAATAACTTGACTAAGATACCTGAGAAAAATGTACGAAAAACAATCAAACATCAAATTTGAGTAGGTAACGCTTCGTTTAACATTCGCTTAGTTATGAACTCACTACAGTACAGTTGTAGTATTTTAAAAACCTTGCTTTGCTTAAGAATATAAGCATGACAAACTCTCCTCTCAAACTCTGCTGTCGTATCGTGAATTCTGTCTGCGAAATTTGGCTACTAAAATTTTAAATATAAATCTGATTAAATAGAGATGAGTCGGTACTACCTACTCACCTCTGCTTAGCCCTTCGGGAACCCTTGAAGGAAGGCATGAACAATATATAATAATTATTAAGCTTTATTACCTGGGTAAAGTCGAACGGTCCTCGCTGCCATTGGCTTCACAGGTCTTCCATCTGTAGCTATCACCATCACCTCATGATTATCGATAGTGACAACGACTGGACACTCCACGGCGGCTGCGTTTATCAACCTCAGCCTATACGCAAAACCTTGCATTACATACAGCCTGCAACAGAAGTTATTAAAAGGTTATGATCATAATTATCTAGATCTTGGTTAAACGTTCTTAATCCATTAGGCATTCACCTACCGACCATTTATTGAATTTTTGAAATTGAATATTGAATTATTTGAATATGAATTCCAATGGAACATAGGAATAGACTTTGAAGAATAAAGTCTATTCCTATGTAGGTACACGGAGTCTTCTACATATGTAGAAAATACAGTTGGATCATCTCACTATTTGAATATAGCGGTATCACGAGAGACTTCCATATTCAACTAGTGGCGAGAGTTATGGTGAGATGAGGGTGGGTACTTTTTTTGCTTAAAGAGAAAAGCCATTTGCAGTATTTGTTATGGGCAACGACGACCGACATACAGCAAAAGTAATGGCAATTCGCTTTATTGCGGGAAACTTTTGAACACGGAAAATGTATTTGATTTTATTCGATCACGCCATACCTTATACGTAAATTCTTAAAAATGTACGATCGTCATATACATATTCAATGGAAACAACACTAGAATTTTAAATTTTAATGTAAATGCGAAGAAAATAAAACTTTGGTCATTGTTCCAAAATTGCGCATTAAAATTGTAAATATATGTACATTACTGCATATTTAAAGACGAGTACCTCTACAGGGTCAAAAATTATCATTGCTTCACTTGACAGACAGAGTAGTAGACTTTGAGGAACTGCAGACTGCAGACAGCTGTTAAGGGAATCAAATAGCTTATTCTGAGAGTTTACTTTAACCGCAGTTTAGAAAGAACCTCGAAGAAGAAGAGTATTTAGGAAAAATCCTCTTAGAAATTTATTGCTATTTTGGTATGAACTTGATGAGACAATCTTTACGACTTCCCATAAGCGTCCCGAAGGGATACGCCGATGATATATTTTTGGTGCTAACGTGAGACGTCGAGACCATCGCGGTTTCTAAAGAACGACTATGAATTTCTTCTCAAACGTATGCAGTTACATTCACTGTAAAGTTAGTGGTGTGACTAATCACTAAACTTAAGTTTGGAAAAACCCATTGGTATAGTCAGGATTCGAACTTGCAAACTATGGCAGGCGACTGCTTAAACAACTCAGCCGATCATAACAAATATTTGACAATTGAATAGCACTTACTTCGAGTATTCTTCTTCACCATTAACCACCAGATTTGTTGGTTTCAACAGAGTCAAGTCTTCAAGACTACCAGTGAAGAGTTGTGGAAATCTTGGAGCAATAATGAGAGTGTATTCATTGCTTCTGTCATAATCATAAAGCGAGGAATGAGGCTCCAGTGGTTGGGGCTGGTTTATCATCAGGGAACCATAGACACCATCACTTTGATGAGATACTGAAGAAAAAATGGCACATTTTAGAAAAGAGAGATGCTTTAGAGTTTTATGCTGACATACAATCGTTAATAGTCCTTTAGGTAAAACTTCCATGGAATCATGCAATATATAATTTAAAATATATGTTATTAAAGAAAAAGTTTTGGTGGTTAAAATTAAGTGGGGTCCCTTTTCGTGCATGTGACGAACCTCTCTAACGAAGGCCCTAGAGAACTCGTTTAAAACGTAGAATCTTTGGTAGAAAAAAAATATTTTTTCAAGAATACCACGTTTATTGGTGTAACGGGATATATGGTGAGACCGTAGCCGTTTCTGAAACAACTATACTGACGTCTTAAATTTATTTCTCAAACGTATTTACTTAGGTTTTTCTCGTGCACGTGCAAATGTGATGAATCACGAAATTAATGGTAACGAAATGGACGAGAAAATATATATATAATATAAAATATATATATATATATATATTTTTTCTTGTGCATTTCGTATTATATATATATTTTATATTATATATATATATATATATATATATATATATGTATATTTTTTTTTTTTCTCGTGCATTACGTTACCATTAATTTCGTGATTCATCACATTTCTTAAGTCTAGATCTTATTGGTACAGTCGGGATTCTAAATTTACGTGTACATACTTTGTACATATAATAATATAATATATCCTCACGCCTTCCCACAAGGGTCCCCGAAGGGGTAGGCAGAGGTGTATAGGTAACACCCACACACCCACTTTCCACCAGAGGTATATTAGGCACGACTATACATACGCCTTTGAATTTCTTCTCAGACGTATGCAGGTTTCCTCTCGATGTTTTCCTTCACCGTAAAACTCGTGGTGTGACTAATCACTGTACTTAAGTTCAGAAAAACTCATTGGTACAGTCGGGATTCGAACTTGCGACCTTTGCGTCGCAGGCAACTGCTCGAACCACTCGGCCACCACGGCTGACTCTAAACAAACTTCGATATTATCTGCTAGTTTCAGATGTAGATAAGACACAGAGTAATAACAATTATAAATCACGTTGTCGCGCAATACAGTTGAAAGTATGTTATCCGAAGATCGTACTTACAAGTGAATTACGGGGAAAAGTGAGTTATGAACGGAAGAGCTATTGTCTTTCACGCATACTTAGGTTCTTCATGGAACTTTCCAAAACAATAAAAATATTCAACATTCACCTGAGTCTGCATGGTAAAAGAAAGTTCCCGGCGATGATGCCTTGAATGCATACTTATAGATCGATCCATAAGCGATAGGACACTGCGTCACCATCGGTACTCCATCCATATAAGGAGTATCACGCTGCTCAAGGCCGTGCCAGTGTATCGCTAGATCTTGATCAGGAATTTTATTCCAAACTTCGACTACTACAATATCGTTAACACACACATTAATAGGCGGCCCTGGAGTTATTCCATTTACGGTAATTGCTGTTCGTCCATTTTCTTGCAATGTTGGCTCTATTTTGAAATTATAATAACACCGTCTTGGTTTCACGTTGAATTTGCAAGGTCGGTGACATGATTGGTCTGCAAAATTAAGTTTATTTAAGGTCACTTCATATGTTACATTCAATGGAACCTTGAAATAACACGTTATAATTTCCTATAAATAAACAATTTAATTTTGGGAACGATATTTTATAGCAATGTTTTTGATATTGTACATAATAAAAGAATTTTATTATTTCAAAACTCTTTTACGAAATTTACAGCACGGCTTTCATTTTCACGATTCCAAATATATACAATATTTAGTTCATATACACGTTATAAATAAAGATATATTAATATGAGTCTGTTTATAATAATAAATAATAATAAATTTATTCACAATTTATTATCAATTTATTTATATCCCACCTGAATTCCTAGTAATGTCTTCGAGAAGTACATTCGAACCAGCCGGCGCGAGGCTTTCAAGCGAGGCTTTGCCATTATTGCTTATGTTGACGATGATAAACAAACAACAAACTAATACTTTCATATTCACTGAGTATTTGTATTGTATAAAGTAATTGAAATTACCAATTATGTTTTACGAACTGTACATTATGTTTACGACACAAATCGCGCGAACGATGCGCGGCCGCAACGGTGTTTGGTGCGCAACTGGGGGCAAGTGGCAAGGCAACATGTGCTCTGTACCACGAACGGAAAATGGTTTATGGTAGTAGCACAAGCCATTTTGAACCTTAATCCTAAACAGACAAGCCAATTGTATAATTATGAACTGAATTCATAAATAAAATATCAAATAAGTGTTGTTTCTTTCTAAAATTAATTGACATATCTATAGTTGTGCTTGGGAAAAGGCGACAGACTAGTTCGTCTGTCACGTCAATATATCACCAGAGAAAAGAGGGTGACGTTACACCCTTTACTACCTCTTCGGCGACCCTTGCAAAAAAAGCGAGAAGATATAGAATATAGAAGAATAGAGAAGATATTTTCTGACACGTAAACAATAAACACAGCTAAAAGTAGACATTCTTACGGTCTTCTGGTCTAGCGGTCAAAGCTCCTGACTGCTAAGCTGGAGGTCGCGGGTTCCATTCCCGCTGAAGGCAGATATTTGTGTGATGAGCACGAGTATTAGAACCTTTGTCTTGGAAGTCCTATGTATTTGTGTATATATCGATCTATATAAGTATGAATATCGTTGTCTAGTTTTCATAGTACCTACAAGCTTCGCTTAGTTTGGGGCTAGGTCAATTTGAGTGGAATTGTCCCAAGGTATCTTATGTTATGATGTATATTTTGTACTATTTTCCGCCTTCTACACGTACAAAGTCATTGGTTAAAGCTAGTCTCGAAGTATGTATACTGTGCAAGCTTCTACTGTAGCTATTCCTACAGAGCGTTCCGTTTACTGCCTCCGAGGTGGTTCCAGCATGCATCCGATTGCTACATTGATATTTGACACTATTGCCAACCTACTCCCGCTTGCAGGCTTGCTTTCTTTCTCGCTCTTTAACTATGTCAGTGAATTCATTTTATGATACCTACTCAATTCTTATCAATATGCATCAGTTCACAAAAGAATCGTTTGATTCTTTTTTCAAGGTATCAGAACTGATGAATGTGGACGAAGCGAAAGCCTCTTTCGCTTCCCACTACCTAACTCGTTAGGTACTCAGCGTGATGATATGTTTGTAAGTCTTCAAGCAAACGTGGTAGATCAAGATAATTTCTTCACATCTTTACGTCTTACTAAAAGAGTCCCCGAAGGGGTAGACAGATGTGTAACACTCACTTCTGTGGGTGTTACATGTATACGGTGGATGTTGGCACCTAAATATATCTCTTGCGTTCTCGCCGTGATAGATGGCGAGTTCATCGCCTTCTTCCAAGAACTACCTACCTCTACCTACATCCATCTTCGAATTTCAGCTCAAACGTATACAGGTTTCCTCCCGATTTTTTCGTTGTGGTGTGGTTTGATCACAAAAAAGATCCAGAATGTACAACTAAAGCCTTGTTTACATTGCCCGTTTACTAAGTCGTCAAACGTGCGGGCTGCCTGATGGTAAGCGGTTACCGCCGCCTATGGACGATTGCAACAAAAAGGGCTCGCGCGCAGCGAACCGTGCAAGATTCTTTTCACATTCTCCTTGAATTTCATGCGTCTCTACGAAGAAACATTAACGGGCAGTTTATTCCCCTGCCAAGGCTTTCTCGGAAGGACATACCATTTATGATTTCCTTTGTTTATATTGACACGATCGTGCAATTTTCCACGAGATTCATGGAAAGTTAATGCAGTACGCGTTCTTAGAAAGTTGATAAATGACATAATGAAGTCAACAGCCACTATGGTGTTGTGTTTTTAAGTTGTTAGATAGATACATGTATCCATCGTTATTGCAAAATGAAAATTCCATTCCGCTTATATATACAGGGGGACTTTTAAATATTTTGATATTGCCATAATTTTTTACTATATACCATTTTTTGCTTTACAGTTCAGTAAATTTTACTGCTGTAGTCAATTTATCGAACTGATTTACATAGCGTCCGACTTATTGGCCAGCCGTCTGTTACCCCTAAGGATGCTTACATTGAGAAACAGGTTTCCGGTGCAGGCGAGCCTGTGCGAGTCGGTACCAATCAGTGCAAGAAAAAATGTCTCATGCTATAGAAATTAATTAAACACATCACCTGTGTTAGTTCAGGTAATATAACCTATCTATGTATGACTTACATATGAATACTAATTTTTAAATAAAATTGTTGAAAATTCAAGGGATTAGGATACCGTAAAAATACAAGAAACGTGTGCAAAAATATTTAATTTTGTGAAAAAGCCCAAAATCACATAATTTGTGATTCTGCAGTATGTGCACTTGTACCGAAATATGTATACTTCAAGCTAAAACATGATGCCAACAAAAACACTTCTGTCTACCTCTTCCGAAACCCATGGGTTGAAGTTGAATTGAAACCCAGAAGCATGACGAAACGTTCAATATTATTAAAACTTAACTACAGTCACAAATTTGAACATGGCCTGTATTGTTTTGGCGAAAGTGTAAATATTGACCGGTATAATATCGGCTGCTAAAAGCTCGACCGGTTTTTGGGCCTGCTTTAACATGACGTAAACCATTTTTTTTTCCTTCAAATCAAAGTTTTCCCATCCACAGCTGTAGACTGCCCTTTCGAACTCTTCGGACGAGTTAATTAAACGCTGACAAAGAAAGCAGTAGAGGAAGAATACCAGAAAACAGTAAATCAATATGGGGCTAAACTGCAACCATTCATAAAGGGGTAAATAGAAAAACAGAGAAATGCATACAGCATTAGAACCAAAATTTACCCCTATGGGCATGCTATACAGAACTTTTAATTTATATGTAATGTCCAAAACCAAGGCATGGCGTTCTATTAGGGATGGTAATGATTCCCTAACATGAGCCTTGTGTTCGAGGAGATTGTCGTAATTATTGAACTCCCTCATCTCATATGCGAGTAACTGATAGATGAGTGACGTGTGAGCGATGAGTAAGAGAAGCAGCGCTTGGTAGTTGAGACCGACAATTATTATTGACAACTCCTGCACAAAGAGAATGACAAGGCAGATCTCACGATTTGGGGATGAAGTCAGTGGTTCTAAACCTGTAACAGATAAAAATTTACATTAAAGCAATATTCTCTCTGCTAGCCCGCTAGCCGAGAGATACTATTAGTCACTTGCAAAACTAAAATTGCAGGGTCGAACCCCGCATGCATTATCATACTATGGGCTTAATGGTGGAAGAAAATATCATGAGGAAACTTGCATACGTTTGAGTTAAAATTTGTAAAAAAGGCCTACATAAAGTGTTATGCTTAAGAAACGACGACTAATTCGCCGTTACGTAGCACGTAAAATATCGCCGGTTAAAAGGGTTTTGTTAGCCTACCTTCTACCTAACTTTTCAGGAACTCTTGTAAGAAGACGTGTACATATATTAATACAACTACTTACCTAGATCAAATATGGATTTGATCGAACACCCAACAAAGGGACGGTCAAGAGTACTCGAAAGCACCGAATATATAGGTATTGAGAAAATGAGAGACGAAGAGAGGAGAGACTGATGAATGTTGGTAAAGCGACGGAGGCTTGCTTATCCAGACAGATCTGGCTCTGTAATAATCTTTTATCTAAGAACTCAGCATGGTGATATGTAAGTACTCTCTTAGCATTGTCACATTGTAAATATTCACTTACCAACACAAGGCGTCATGGAATAGTCATTACGAACGTCTACTCTATGAGGCAGATATACAAAAGAGGCGTCAGTTAAATTGAATCCGTAGAAAATTAAAACTATTATTTTGATGATGAAGATTTTCTTCCTGTATTTTTTTTGGAGAATAGCAGAGTGTCGAGCTCGCCGGTCGCTCTCAATAATTTTATTCAGGATCACTTTCAGCAGAGGTCTGAGAAAAACTACAAATTAACTATATGTTTTGATAGAGTCGTGGTGGGCGAGTGGTTCGAATCCCGACTGTACCAATGGGTTTTCCGAACTAAGTACAGTGATTATTCACACCACGAGCTTTACGGTGAAGGAAAACATCGAGAGGAAACCTGCATACGTTTGGGGAGTAATTCAAAGGCGTATGTGTAGTCTTTATATGAATACTTTTGCATTAAAAATCGTCTAGTTAGTCAAACAAACATACACAACATTATCTTTTAAGTATTATACTAGTGTTTATTCTCGATGTGACTGAATTAATGATAATTACATATATTTTTTTTTATACCACTTGGGTGGCAAACAAGCATGCGGTCCGCCTGATGGTAAGCGGTTACCGCCGCCTATGGACGCTTGCGACACCCGGGGTATCACTCACGCGTTGCCGACCTTGCAGGAATCTTTTCACACCCTTCATGAAGAACTCCATACTGTACTCTCCAGGGAAAACCTCAACGGGGAGCTCATTCCACAGCCTGAGCGTTCGCGGAAGAAAACTCCTTTGGAAGCGCACAGTGCGAGGCCTTTGTGGTTCCAAGGTATGGGGATGAATTCCCCGTCGATGGCGAGATGTGCGGTGGTAGAAGGTGGAAGTAATTAATAATAATTTTACCTTTTCGCCAAATACCAGTAGCTATTGTTTACAACAATGATCAGGATGGACACGTTGACATAGCTCTTGATGAAGTCCCCGGCTCCATGAGCGTACTTCACCTGATACACGATGTTGCCAACGCCATACACGTAAAACAATAACCATATGTGGATGATCCAAAACGGGGCTGCAAAGTACAGTATACCATTATAAACCACCATTATAAATTTGTAGCTTTGCCCATGTTAGCTAATGCTACAAGAAGGGGCTGCACCAGCCGGATGTTATTCATCATTTGCCCTAACCCAGACAGTAAGTAGTATATCTCTGTGCCAAATATCATCTAGTTAAATCAATTCCGTTCAGTCATTATGGCTTGAAACAAACATCGATCCAAGTTTTACATTTATATATATAACTAGTGGTCCCGCCCAGCTTCGCTCGGGTGGAAAAAAAAAGATGGTGGCGCCACCTATCGGGTCCAATTGTGAATCTAAACCATTCCCAGATCCCCTTGAACACACACAAAAAATTTCATCAAAATCGGTCCAGTCGTTTGAGAGGAGTTCAGTGACATACACACTTACAGAAGAATTATACATATAAAGATAATAATAATAAAATAATATATCCTCACGCCTTCCCATAAGGGTCCCCGAAGGGGTAGGCAGAGGTGTATATTTAATACCCACACACCCACTTTCTGCCAGAGGTATATTAGGTGCCAAAGTGACAGATTGCGAGTCCATCGCCGTTACTCAAGCACGACTATTACATACGTCTTTTGAATTTCTTCTCAGACGTATGCAGGTTTTCTCCCGATGTTTTCCTTCGCCGTAAAGCTCGTGGTGTGACTAATCACTGTACTTAAGTTCAGAAAAACTCATTGGTACAGTCGGGATTCGAACTTGCGACCTTTGCGTCGCAGGCAAATGCTCGAACCACTCGGCCACCACGGCACTACATTTATAATATCAGTAAAAAAATTACTTACGAATATGAAATGTGTGATTCGAAACAAAGCTGTTACCATTATTGATACCACCTGACAAAATGCATTTACTGCCGCCTATGGATGCTTGCAGCACCACCAGGTAAAACATGTAATGAAATTCCCTTCAGAAATCTCTTCCAACAAATTTTGGCCTCATGCTTTGTTCGCTAGAGAAAACCACGTCGGAGAGCTCATTGCCCAATTTGAAATTAGCTAGACAACTCAAATAAAGTGATGAAATAATACGGTTCTAACCAACTAACCAGAAATTTTGTCCTGTCCAATAGAAAATCCAACGAGACTAGGCCCGACATTCACAAGCCACAGTAGACTGTCAAAAGTATTATCTGAAAGACGATTCTTGCAATTTATTAGCATATTTTTCAGATAAGTTAGTAAAATCATTTTCTTGTCGTTTCTCAATTCTTGCAATGGACGAATGCCGATGTAAAGAAAAAATATCCCAATGTACTATTTATAACTATATTATATACTATGATTGTACCTGTGGTTTTTCCTTTTAAAATTACCTCATAGTATAGTTACAATTAAAGTAACGAAAGATTTGTTTGTTTATATATACATATATACGATAGAATTTACGTGTATAAAATCTTTAACTTTAACGGGGAAATGAAATCCCAAGCATAAATATCGTCATACACAAACTGACAGCACTTATTATAAGGCATCGCTAAAGAAAACACGACATGTGGTGAAAGAAAAACACCCGCAGTAAAATTATTGTGCCAAGTCAATAATTACAGTCGAACCCCTAATTATCACTATTTAAATAACATGTCTTTCCTTCTTGATCATTAACGCTGGCCGCAATAACCAATAGGTTGTATTAGGCAGTAATGGCACTCATTTGAGTGTTAAAGTGAAGCATCTATCCGGAATATTAATCCGCTTTTATCAGACGATCCCGGAAAATTTACAATTTAGATTCAAACTTTGCAATTTTTTTTTATTGACATGTTTTCTAATAATACTGTCGAACGTTATAAAAATAATTTCATATAATGTATATAATATTCTGAACACAGATTTTGTAAAAACAGCTTGTATAATAATAAATACTGTATGCAGTAAGCTACCAACATTTGAATGCAGATCGAAATGCAAGCCATAAAAGTATATCTTAACATAAAAAAATAGAAAATAAATTTCGATAATATCTTAAAAAGCGTCGGGTGCATGGTGTCAATAGTTATAAATATTTTATTGACAGATATTAGTAAAGTGATTATCATTTCGGTAATATCTTAAAAAGCACCCCACGCTTTTTAAGATATTATCGAAATTTATTTTCTATTTTTTAGTTCGGTTTTCTATAAAAAGCGTGTTTTTTAGTTTTATTTATTTTCTACTTTTTAGTTATTAGTGTATTGTCATCGGTCCTCGATAAGTCTACAAAGTTTGAACGAAATCTGGCCGTTTAAAGTGGGTCAAAATCGAGCTCAAAGAAGTCGGTTACATACATACATACATACATACAGGTGAAGCTAATATAAAGCGTGTAAAAACACTTATTTTGTTAAATTTCTCTTCGACCTACTTGTTAATAATTGCGTGAACGATATTTTAGCTCACAAAAAAAGCTGTTGAGGGCCAGTTGTACAAATTTTAAATGAAATCATAATCGTATCACCTTCTTTTAACCACTGGGCCTTCAATACGTATTCAGGGAAGGCCTGGATGAGATCATCCTGCACACTTTATACATAATCAATCTACCGAATTGCGGTTCACCCTGGTCGATATTTCCCCAGTCGAGGTCACCATTCTATCATTGGTGCATTAAATACAGATTGTTCTTCTGTATTAAATACACCAAGTGAATTTTAGTAACACAACAGTTACATTACATACACAATTAGTTCGAAAATTATGCACAATTCAATTTTTTTTTGTGTGCTTTACATTAATATGTGCTTTGACTCAGTAGGTTCGAGAATCTTATCATAGAAGTAAAACCAGGAAAGGAAGCGAGCAAAAAGGAGTTATCTATTACTACTAATGCGCAAAAGAATGTTACAACTTGAAAACAGTTACAAACTTGTAAATTGATTGCATAGTATTGGCGAAAGTGTGAATCCGAATCGGTATAACACCAGCAGCTAAAATAATAACAGGCTTTTGCGCTTGTCTTAGCAATAACAGTATAGATTTACGCTCCGTTTGGTTGAACTTCTGCCACCCGCAACAATACACGGCCATTTCAAACTTTTCCGAGGCAGTAGTGAGTCTTTGTCCTTGGAAACAATATAAGAAGAATACAAATATACTGTGGTATATCAACGGTGCAAAATTCAAACACACATCTAGAGGAAGAACAAAAAACAGGCATAAAGAGATTGCGTCCAATCCGAAGCCGATCCCAATCGCAATGCTGTATATATTCTGAAGACTCTTCACAGTATGTATCACCAAATAATGTCGGATGAACAAATTTTTGAGTCGATATCCAACTATATTAGTCTCAGTTGCTTCAGCGTCAGATATATCGTTCAAGCTTTTTAAATCCTTGTATAAGATTAGAAACATGGTCGTCGTGTGCGAGAAGAGGAAGAGCAGCGTGACGTCATAGCTACACACGGCAACGATAGCAGTGAGCTCTTGAACTGTCAGAATTGCCATGCAGATCTCTCTATTTGGACTCTTGTTCAAATGTTCTAAGCCTTAAAAAAATAATATTTTAAAATATTTTTTCACGTGTTCCCACAAGGTGGCAGGGAAGTAACCACGCCACGCCCTCTTGAGTGTTTGCTTGAAAAAGTGAATGTTTACAACAAATATTACAGATTGTATTTTAGTTTGAGAGTTATTACGTTGAATTTTAAGAGTGATAACAAATTAAGTATAACAAATTAAAATCAGACTTCGAGTCCAACTGGGGTTATGTGGCGGGGTTTTTAGAAGATCGCTGCCAAATAAGTTTCTTCTGAAGTAGTGAATAAACTTTCCAAAACCCCAACATGTATTGCTCTGGCAAAAAAAAGGAACCGTACGATTTATGTGCTGCTAACAGTGTTTTCCTAAGCTTAATGGCAGCAATACTTCACTGATCCTTGGGGTACTACAAGCGACTGCATGTGCAAATGATAGACCAAGAAAGATTTACTTAAAATTTCCATGGGACTTACATATTTTAAGAAAATACGTTACTTACCGAAACACGATACCGTTGAAAACTCATTCATGCCACTGATTCTGGTTGGTATATATATCATGACGTCATTCACAAAGTGGAATACGTAGCACATCAAAATTATTATCTTTATATTCTTTAGGGATTTCTCGTGGTAGTTTAGGAAGGTCCCAGATTTTTTTACTAGATCGTCGTTCTTGCTCACTAATAGCAATATTTTATTTAGTTCATTCCTTAAAGAAACATAAGAATTACAAGAAGATGGCGAGTAAGCCTGGGTTTTTTCTTCAACATTGATGGCATCAGCCGTTGAACACCTGATGTAGCAGTTGATATGTCGTCTATTACAATCATAGTTCAATAATGTTTGCGTGACAGATATATATGAAGACTGTAAATCTCACCCTTTCGCATTTCTAAATATCCTCACGCCTTCCCATAAGGGTCCCCGAAGGGGTAGACAGAGGTGTATAGGTAGCACCCACACGACCACTTTCTGCTAGAGATAAATTTTAGGTGCAATTTCTAAATAATGATGGCAATAGTACCTACTTAGTACTTACCTCAAGCTACGGCCCATGTTCCTATAACACTTATCTTGAGCATACCTTTTGAACAGCAGCCAGCAACTATTGTTGAATATAAGGACGAAAACGGATATATTGAAGAAGCTATTGATGGAGTCAATGAACCCTGCAGCGAAATACATCTGGTACACGACGGAACCCAATATGCAAACGTAGAACAGCAGTACGACGTGTACAATCCAGAAGGTTGCTGGGAACAGATGCCAGACATTTATGTCTTAACCTTAGATACATTCCTACCTATGGATTCCGATTAAATTTGCCTAGTGAAGTCTTATAATATGAATGACAGACATCATGTGGATATAATAACATACCAACATAAAGTCGCGTTGAGTCGCTCACGGGGCAGTCACAGAGAGTAGAACGCCATTTCTCTAGCCTTTCAGACCTATTTCGTTTCATCCTCTTTCCCTTCCTTGAAAGTTCGATCGATTTTATTGCTTTCCTCTGCCTCTTCTCCCAAACACTTTCGTATTGCATATCTGTTTCGTCAATCTTGCTTCACTCATCCTTTCTATATGTCCAAACCAGCGTAACATACCTTTCCTAATATTTACAGTCACACTTTCAATCACGCCAGTTGCGAATCTACATTGCGGATTTGTAGGTAACATCGCATTTTTCGAAGTCCACGCATTACACTTTTTTCAAACACATTTTATTCTACTACGAAAAGTAAATGTACTTTCATATTATATACATATATATATAGTAAAGTAGGTACGTAGGTAGGTATAAGTAGGTACGTACCATTGAATTTGGAACTCAGCACAGGAAATCCGGCCAATCTCGGCAAAAAATCAATGAGCCAGATTAAATTCGAGCATGTATTACATTTCAAACGTCTTCCAACGTCATTCATACTGCTTTTCAAGGAAATCATAATGTTTGAAATTGTAACAACTTCTCAGCACAACCGGGTTGTAAACTATAAAGCTGCAACCCTTTACTTATGCAACGGCATCAATTACTTAGAATATTAACTCGATGAGACATTGTTAGGTGTTGATAATTGCCACTAAAATTGTTACTTAAATTATTTGTGCTACCAAAAGAGCTTTTACATCCTAAAGATTTTGTGATCGAAAGGCAGTCGTAAGATGTTAAAAGATAAAATTCATTTATTAAATTATTTTTAATATATTATTATTTTATTCGTATGAGGTATATTATTCACAAATAAAATACCTCATACGAATTTGATATTTAAATTAACTTCCTAAGGATTTTTTTGTTGTGATTTATTAATTTTAAGGATAATTTCTTCAATCGCATACATTTTAAAATTGTATATTATTATTATTTATTTTATCTGAACTTAAATACAGTGATTAGTCACACCACGAGCTTTACGGTGAAGGAAAACATCGAGAGGAAACCTGCATACGTCTGAGAAGAAATTCAAAGGCGTATGTATTCGTAGTCGTGCTTGAGTAACGGCGATGGACTCGCTATCTGTCACGTTGGCACCTAATATACCTCTGGCGGAAAGTGGGTGTGTGGGTATTACCTATACACCCCTGCCTACCCCTTCGGGGACCCTTGTGGGAAGGCGTGAGGATATTTTATTCATTTTATGCACTTATATTAAGTTCTACGTAAATAGCTATAATAATGTTAATCTAGATAAAAGTTTTAATTAGTCTATATAAAAAGTGAGGTAATATTAACGTAGAAAAATATTAACTTAGCAAAGGTTAACTGGTAGAGAATGCCTTTGGCATTAAGTTCGCCTTTAATATATGAATAAATAAAACTGAAAAATTAAACTGTAATCCCAGTCTGTCATCTGAATATTAAAATAGTAGATAAAATCGTTGAGTCAATAAAAGACGACGCAAAACCACATATTTGCAATTAGTATTCAATATTTGCTATACGAAAACATGTTTCGTGGATTTGACAAATCTTAGATATAACATTTTTTGTTTTATACCACTGTGTTGGCAAACAAGCACGCTGCTCGCCTGATGGTAAGCGGTTACCGCCGCCTATGGACGCTTACAATATTTGCAATACCAGGGCTACTCGCGCGTTGCCGACCTTTATCACTACTTACTTAAAAACTTAATTATGAGCAAAGAAAGATTGGCAATAATCCTCTATACAATAGCATAAGATAAATCACGAGCAGGACAGTACAGAAGTTTATATAGCAATAGTAAATATAAGTGTGCAATATAAGCTCTTACAATTATATATGTATAAGTAAGTACTTTTTAGATATTGCATACAATACAATTGTATTAGTAAAACGTAGGGCACCATGCCATGTAGCAGCCATTATATTGCTGTACCCTCAAACAGGGTGTAATTTAACTTTAAGCCATTGTATATTTATAATATCTAATATATCCTCACGCCTTCCCACAAGTGTCCCCGAAGGGTTCCCGAAGGGGTAGGCAGAGGTGTCTAGGTAATACCCACACACCGACTTTCCGCCAGAGGTATATTAGGTACCAACGTGACAGATGGCGAGTCCATCGCCGTTACTCAAGCACGACTATACATACGCCTTTGAATTTCTTCTCAAACGTATGCAGGCTTCCTCTCGATGTTTTCCTTCACCGTAAAGCTCGTGGTGTGACTAATCACTGTACTCAAGTTCAGAAAAACTCATTGGTACAGTCGGGATTCGAACTTGCGACCTTTGCGTCGCAGGCAACTGCTCGAACCACTCGGCCACCACGGCTGTTGCTGTTGTGTGAATGATGTCTATTCTTGTAATTTTACATGCAATAAATTTATTTGATTTGATTTGAACAATGCGAAAGTGTAAGGAAGAGGAGACAGAGAAGGTGCCCATGATAAACTAAACAACATTATTTAATAAACATCAATACATCTTGGATAAAATTCTTCTTATTTACTGAAAACATGGGCTACAGCTCGGTACCTAATATTTCTTGTAAGGGCTGCAGTAACAGTAAGATAAATATCTACAGTGACATCTGTCGTTCTATAGTCAAACTAATTTCAGTACTACTTGTGCCCATGCATCGCAAGTATCAATAAGAGTGAGTGAATGTCGCCATCTTACAAAAATTTGCGGAACTAATGCTTCTTGCTGAAAGTGTGTCTACTAACTAGATGGCGCTAGACGATTTCCGAGGATAAAAATTATCACATGATCAAAGGAAGGTCACAGACCGTTGTTCTACCGAAAACTAGTTTTCAATTTCAATGTTTAGTTTGCAATTGTACAATTTATAATTGTGTGCATTGTTAAAACGAAACTACATACTGTTCTCGGTATCCGAAAGCCAAAATGGCTGCTTCTGTTTTACAACATTAATTATTTTGGCCTTTTGGTACGATACGATACTTTTATTTGAATCCTTAGGTTTTAAACGAATTCCACCTTTAATGATAATGATAAAATATTATTGTGGATATTTCAATTTCATATGCGCAGATGCAGATACAACAAACGTAATAATTAAAAGGTAAACAATAATTGAGGAACTTTGCGAGAAACCGTTGTAGTGTAGCGATAAAACTTTCGCTGCTGTGAAAACCCACGGCCGTGTCATTGACAAGTTCTCGCCAACTGCCCGGAATGGGGACTTATTAATTTATCCTTCTAGTTTAATTGTTAAAGATTCGTGTGAATGACACTTTGTATTGTATATGTTATTTGTATGAATGATGTAGACCTTCTTACGTAAAAATACTAGCGAGTAAGGTTTTATTTAGTATGGTTAGATTAGTTCGCCTCATTGCAACACATTTCCACAAAACCTTGACATATTGTACACCTAACCATCCTCATGTATCACTCTGTCTTTTGGTAAGAACTACATGAAAAGCCGTTCAGTGGTTTTTGAGCTAATTGGAAATAGGCAGACACCGCGGGGAACTTTCTTTCATAATAATAATATATCCTCACGCCTTCCCACAAGGGTCCCCGAAGGGATAGGCCTCTGCCTGAAGTTATTACTACCATATATGAAGGTAATACTGAGGGTATTACCTACACCTCTGTGTAGGTAATACCCACACACCCACTTTCCACCAGAGGTATATTAGGTGCCAACGTAACAGATGGCGAGTCCATCGCCGTTACTCAAGCACGACTATACATACGCCTTTGAATTTCTTCTCAGACGTATGCAGGTTTCCTCTCGATGTTTTCCTTCACCGTAAAGCTCGTGGTGTGACTAATAATTGTACTTAATTTCAAAAACTCTTTGGTACAGTCGGGATTCGAACTTGCGACCTTTACGTCGCAGGCAACTGCTCGAACCACTCGGCCACCACGGCTATTAGTAAAGATAGTGAAAGGCATTTTACGTTGGTATTGACGTATAGGTGTTCAAAGGTTTACAAAACTGAGAGAAAAGTTGTGAAAGACAAAAACTATGTTGTGTCCAATTACCAAGAAGAAAATTATCAAGCATGTATGAGAAGATTGACAAGTATGGATGATGCGAAGGCGAACGTTGTAAGTCTAGACTGGAACGGTGCTCTATTATCTCTGCTTATCCTGTGAGACTTGTATGTATCTAATATCGTCCTTAGTAAGTTTATGTCTGTTGCCTATTTTATATTTCATAACACTAAGGCAGTAGTAGTAGTAGAAGGGTGGGGTCTTCTTGATGGTATGCGGTTACCGCCGCTATCGACGTTAGGAACACTATCACTCGTGCGGTGGCGGCCATGCAGAAATCTTTTCTCGTCCTAAGTACTTGAAGAACTCATTTGTGTACGGCAACGGAGAGCTAATCCCTGAGAGCCTGAGTGTTCACGGAAGGAAACTGTTTTGAAACCACCCAGTGACGCTGTTTGCTTCCAAGGTTTACATACCTTGGAATCAGCTCAACCAAATTAACCAAAGGATTTTAATGAGGTAGGATAATACGTCATATTTTGTGTATAGTAAATAAGTGCTTTATGCCAAAATGGGTACTGACTCAAACTGATGAAAGATTTTGTCAACGGTAAATATGCAGCCCGAAGCAAACAAAGTGGCGAATAACTCATTTTATACTTTTTTATTGCTTATTAGTCATCGTAACGTTTAATTATAAATAACTTTATAATATATTATTGTATATATAACATAATGTCCGTCTATGGAACTCGCTGCCCCAGAACATCAGACTGGCAAAAACATTGAACTCCTTCAAGAAACTTTTATTTGAATACTATTTCTCTTTATAACTTGTTCGTATGTAAGTATATTTATGTATATGTTATTACATGTATATAAAGTAGGTATAATGTTTCGTATTTATTTATTTAGATTGCTTAGTATATGTATATTATAGTAAATATGTATATTTCATCAGCTCAACTATCACACCTACCTTTTTTTCTCTATTTCTTTTCTCTCTTCACTTGGTTGCCTGGAAGAGATCGCTTTTGCGATAACGCCGCCTATTGTGCGTATTACATGTTTTTCTCTGTCTTTTTGCCATCCTATTTGTTATTATTATTATTATTATATAAATAATAGTAGTGAAAATGCCAGTGAAAGTCCCGCTAAAATCGGTCCAGCCGTTTCAGAAATTACCCTGAACAGACAGACAGATAAGCAGACAAACAGACAGACAAAAATTGAAAAAAAAATATATTGGTGTATGTTCCGTGTATACATGCATATGCATTTAGTAAAAAGCGCTTAATTCAATATTACAAGCAGACACTCCAATTTTATTATATGTATAGATAAGTTCAGTAAAATACAGGGACTGCACGCCTTCTGGATATACGCACGATGACGCATTTTGGAGAACCCGCGGGAATCATATGCATGATTCCAGCCGGAAGTGCAGAGATCTAAGTATTATTTTATAGTTAAGGTTTATGGTTAGGTATATTGTATAAGTTTCAGCTTTTGAACTATTTGGAACACACTTTTTATTGTTGAGTCTGTTTATAATATCTGTATATCAGTATTTTGTCTGTTAGCATAAGTAGGTATGACCAGTATATACGTTACTGAAAACAACTGTCTATCTGTCTGCTTGTTCCGACCGATTTTGACAGATCTTTCAATGGCGGATTATTAATTTTAATGAAAATTAAATTACACATACTCTTAAACACAGTTAAAACGCGTGCCACAGATAGTATAAGAAAAATACTTCATGCACAAAATATATATCTTCACGCCTTCCCATACCCCGAAGAGGTAGGCAGAGGTGTATAGGTACACCCACATTTGTTGCTGTCATATACAAAATAATGATAGAAATAAAACTTCAAGATAAACTTGCACGTTATATTTCCATAATATAAGCAACAATTGATCTCTCGCGTTCACCCTTACCACGGCAACAATCTTTCTTCAAGAATGTTTATGGGACGACACAATTGTACACTAATATGTCTTCCGCAGTTTCACCCGCGTTAAATTTGATTTGCTAACATCGAAGTAAGTTTTATTTTTATAAAACCTTCCTCGTGTTACTCTAAGCTAGTTTAGCTTTGTATAGGTTAATGATTTTTTAAGTTGTATTTTTAATTTATTGATTACAAAAAAAATTACAAACTAACAAACAATCAAATCTTCCCTCTTTTTATTCTTATTCTTCTCTTAGATTAACATAAGATCTTTCCGTTCCGCAATAATCAATAGCCCGTCTCACCAATACAGCTTTGGGTCAATTATACAGGAATGGGAGCGCGACCATTTGATAAGAGTCATATGCTTCGCGTGCAATTGATAAGAGTCTTTCGCACACTCGAAAAATGATTGCAATAGCCATGGTAAGGTCCGTGATCTCCTAAACAAGCAACAACGATCAGAATTATTTATATTACAATAATTTATTTATTTAAACATAGTTATCTCATTCAATATGCTTTGTCATCTAAAAATATTACAATTTAGGAATAAGTTTATACAAAAAAAATAGATAGGTTGCTGATATACTGCAAGCCTCATCATTGAGAGACGAGTCTCAAGCTAATGGTAAAAGTTGTTTCCGATAAGAGCTATCCGAATTTCGATTTATCAGATCCAATAATGGCTTCGTAGGACATCGATCAGCTTAAGACAACCTAAAAGTATTTTTCATACCGCCCTGACCTAAAAAATCATAAGGTTCGCAGTTATTTTGTTCTCCATATCATATTATTTAAAATGTATCTTCATGTCTTCCCATAAAGGTCCCCGAAGGGATAGTCAAAGGTGTAACAGACAGTAGCAGTTTCTCAACTACATAGTCGTGCTTGAGAAACTGCTACATGCATAGGTACTTCAGGTCTTAGAATTTCTTCTCAAACGAATGCAGGTTTCCTCTCGATTTTTTCTTAACTGTAGTTCAGAATAGTCTTGGTACAAGAGGGGTAAACATGAGAAATGCTTGCTTTGCAGGCGACGACTCGAAGGGCTAATTTCAGCTTCATCGTGTATTCGTAACATTTGCAACTAAGACTTAATTTACAATGAAAAGTTAATATCTGTTGCAACTTTGGTATCGCGCATTAACTATGGTGTCTCTTCCCAGGAATGTGTAAGTATTTCAAGTCGTTCAAGTGACGCTATAAGCCGGGTAAGCCCGGCTAGACTCGTGTCAGCTGTGGTCACCACTCACACTCCGGACCCTCCTGATCAACTCTTCCACCTTCTTGTACGGACTCTGGCACCTATCCTGGCTATTCTCGATGAGGTAAGGTCCCACCTCGTTTTCTCGACATTCAGGTGTGTGACATCCACTTGAGCCTTCCGCCCTTACCTTATTTATGAACGGCTCCAAATCCGGTATTTGAGGTACTTTCTCGATAGCGACGTGTTCCTCCGCGATGCTGTGTTCTATCTCTCGCTGACGCAACCAGATCGGCGAATCCACATAAACTTTCGGTTTTTCTCTTAGCGCATTACTCCGCTCTAGAGCTGTTCTCCGGACAGGTGCGGGTGGTCTATACCCAGCAGGTATCGGGACTCCTCGCCCCACAACAGAGCATATAAGCCCCTTTAAGGCTGCTCGAAAATCTTTCAAGTGGTATGCATAAAGTAGCGGGTTGATTGCAGAGTTTAAATGCGAGACAATGATGCAAACGTAAGTTAGTGGATTGGGGATATCTAGCTCGGGCATGAAAGCTTTGATTGCATTGACCGTGTAGAGTGGAATCCAGCATATGATGAAGAAGAACACAATAATCGCCAGGTTTTGGGTGGCTTTAACTTCACGCTTCTGCGCAGCTCCAAGTACGCGCAGCATTGTGCCCCCGCCGTTCAACCGCCCTCGGTCGCCTCCTACTGTCATGACTTCGCCCAACTGAAACAAGAAACGGATAAGCATTGTCTTAATTGTCAGGTTGCCTTAAAAAATAGAACAGTTGTCTTCAAGAGGTTCTAAGGTATTGTGAATATATCCTCATGACGATGCAATAAAACAAATAACGATCGTTTATGCTATGACTAAGCATCCATTCAATCATACGTCATTCATGTAACATTGCGGACTTCTCGGAAAACACGTAGACATTCTGCTAACGGAGCGAAGAAGGAAACCCTTAATGTTAAGAACGGCCGTTGTAACAACACCTAATTGAACAGAGCCCTTGGGACTTTCCAAGGAACCTTAATTATACTATGGACGAACTTCAGAACAACCAAGTTAAAACTGGTGACTTGTATATTGAACTCGCTCGCTGTGACTATATTGCTAATTAAGTTAAAAAGTAAGGCATTTTGTTTGACTCAATGCAATACCAAAGTCATTCTAATTTACACTAATATCTTATTAGTCTACCTATGCCCCGCAGTTTCATCCGTGTAATATTTGATTTCATTGCCTCGAACAATTAAATCAAATATTACAAGGATTTTCTGGAATAAAATTCTATCTCTGTGCCCAAATTTAATCCAATCCCATTAGGCCGTGCTGGCGTGCTCGAATAACAAAATCCTCTCAAACATTTAAAGAATATCTATTAAGAGCTCATGTGTATACATGAGCTCTTAATAGATATTCTTTACATTATACATATATTACAAATGCGCTATAAAAGGTATCTTTTATAGCGCATTTGTAATATATGTATATCATCATCATCATATCATCACGCCGAGTCCCTAACGGGGTAGGCAGAGAGTATAAAGCTCTCTCTAGACTTGCATACCTCTTTCGCTTCGTCCTCATTCATCAGTATCTACATACATGCTCGTCGGTTTCTGGTACTCTTGACGTATGTATATAAACTAGGATTTTTTGTCACAAACATACAATTATTATATTTTGCATGACAATTTATTAATGTGCCAATTACATATGACATTTGATAGTTACCTCCACCTATGGAAGCATGAGTAATGCAGCACTCCATGCTGTATGCACCAGGGAACTCAACGGGTAGGTAATTCCACAGTCTAAAGGTTTGCGGAAGGAAACTCTTTTAAAACCACGTGTAGGAAACCTGTTGGGTTTCTATTTATGGAGTTGAAATCACTGTTTGTTAACGACGAATTTATAGTCAAACGATTGCTGACCAGCTGATTCGGACAGGTATACGTTTAAGGAAAAACAACACCAATAACTAGTGTTCCTTGTAAATATATACCTGCAACCTATACGTCTAGGTCGATGCAGATGCTCAAACTACAGAAACTTGAGCTTTATCATTACAAATATTAGGTTCATTCCACAATAACATGATTACGTTGTTATCAGGCGCGCGCGCGACGAACTCGAAGCTCTCACTTTCATAGTAAGAGTAATATAAATAATATATCCTCACGCCTTCCCACAAGGGTCCCCGAAGGGGTAGGCAGAGGTGTATAGGTAATACCCACACACCCACTTTCCGCCAGAGGTATATTAGGTGCCAACGTGACAGATGGCGAGTCCATCGCCGTTACTCCAGCACGACTATACATACGCCTTTGAATTTCTTCTCAGACGTATGCAGGTTTCCTCTCGATGTTTTCCTTCACCGTATATATCATAGAAAGAGACTGTCTTAAATAAATTACTAATGAAATAGTGAGACTCAGACTTAGAAAGAAAAAAGGTCGAAACTCGGGATGCACGGATGCTTGGGTTTGAAATGAGTGCAATAATTTTCTTCCATGCTGAACCCACTAACCTCAATCTAGGTCACACTATCACAATATCGTTCTTTAGTTACAACTAAAAAAAACCTGTATTATAGTTATGAGTGACGTACATGTAAATCCACCATGTTAATGGTGATATTAACTGCGACCGAGAATCGAATCCGCGACATTGTCGCTGGCAAATTGATAAGAGCAATAGCAACTATTGCCTTATTTTAAACTTTTAGCAAGCATGTGGTCCACCTGATGGTAAGCGATAACCGCCGCCTGTAGACGCTTGTAACACTTAAGCAGAGTTTATTGATTCTTTTTATACTTAGGGTGTATCGCTCGCTGGATGCCGACCCTTCAATTAATCTTTTCATACCCTTCTTGAAGAACTAGGGTGTTTATTGAATTGACTTATGAATCGTACTAGTTATATAAATGCGAAAGTTGCATGTTTGCTAATCAGTCACGCTAGAACGACTGAACAGAATGGGAAGAAACATTTATCACAGTGATAAATTATTATATATATATCCTCACGTCTTCCCACAAGGGTCCCCGAAGGGGTAGGCAGGAGTGTATAGATAAATTATTTTGCATACGCGTATGTATAATGTTTTATTTAAACAAACATTACAATGAAAACAAATTATACGTAGCTAAAACTGTGAACACAGCTACATAGTTAAAAGTAACCTAAGTACTACCTGTTTAACGACAACCCGGTATATGTGCGCGTAGGAAGCAGTCAGGAAGACGCTAGGGGTGACGATGGTGGCGAAGTAGAGGAACAGCAGGTAGTTGTAATCCATGACCTCGACGAAATAGCAGCCGGGGATGTCGCGTCCCACGGCCGCGTGCCACCCAAACAGCGGGAGCAGCCCTACTCCGGCCCCGGATACCCAGCACACTGAGATTATCACTGAAACAATATTTAACTAATTAAATTACTTTTTTAGATTCCAGAGGTTCACGCGTTACCGACCTTCCAGGAATCTTTTCACACCCATCTTGATGAACTCAAAACGGTTGTACAATGTACGGTGTCAATAATGCCGGTGGCGGTAGTGGTTCGGGTAGTCGCCCCCAACAAAGACTGCAAGCTCGAAATGCTCGAATCCCGACTGAACCAATGAGTTTTAACGAGCGTTACGAGACGTTTTAACCACGAGCATTACGGTGAAGGAAAACATCGCATACGTTCGAGAAGAAATTCAAAGACGTATGTATAGTCGTGCCTGAGAAACGGCGACCTGTGACGTACATACATATCATCACGCTGAGTCCCTAACCTGTAACGTCTGCACCTAAATGTGTATGTCTCCGGCGGAAAGAGTATATATCGCTGTTCCCATAGGTCGGGACTAAGTAAATTTGCATGAAATGTATTATTAATCCATTGCGTTGTAGCTTGCCACTCCTCATATTCAGTATGGACATCGTAACGCTTATTAAGCACGCAATATGATATCAACTGGTATTTATAACTGTATCTATTGTGGAAGCGACGAGTTGACAGTTAAGCGATTAGCTGCTAATGATATGGAGAGCTCTCCGGTTTCGGTTTATAACTTAACTAGCTGGTTTCAACTACGATAAATTTGACTGCTCGGCTCCCTTGGGTTGTAGTAGGATGATATGAAGCCCTTTGCATTTCAATAAACGGGATATCTAAAGCACAAATATTTTTTCAAATCGGATCGGGAACACTGCCTTTTTATCATATTAAAATAGATTGTATAAGCATTTTTCCACCATGAAAATCCATATTTAAATTTAATTTTAGTATTAATATAAAACCTTCCTTATCTTATAGCCATCCTAGCTAATACATTAGATACCTTAGTAGGTTATTTATCCTGCATATCCTCATCCTGTTAATTGACTCGTAAGCAGAGCAGCAATACCAGAGATGGTAGTTTTCTTAATATTTTCCGAGTACCAGATTTCTTATCTGCAGTATAAAATTCCGAATAAACATAAAACCAAATAATCTCAAATGACTTTCAACGAACAGGTGCCTTATCATAACGTGGTAAGTCAAGATTGCGAAAGAGACTTCATAGGCTGCATATGGCGGTCATCAATCTGTCCCCTTCTCTCACTTGATGAGACCACAGAAAGCATTTTTAGCTGTCGTCATCAATCTGAGAAATTTTAATAGTAAAAACAATTAGGACGCAGATAACTGAACTGTGACGCTTACAATGAATCAACAATGGTTTTACTGCATACGAACTGTTGGTGTATGAGTAAAATGGAGCGAGGTTGGATCGCATCCTGACGTGTATTATGTACGCTTAGAGTTAAACTTTCTCATGTTACGGTAATGTCGAATGAAGTTGGTTTTTTTCAGCCCGCACTGTTTGGCTGGCGACTGGCTATCGACTAAAATTAGATGGTTTATAATGAGGATGGAGCTGAAACAAGGGTGTGAAATGTTTCCCTGGCAGTACATTATCGGATAGCGTTAACGCTAACAGAAGGAGATTGTTTAGAGTTTGGCGTGAATGAGGGTGTAATTATAAGGAAGACGTGATAGTCGCTTTTGACACAGGAAGTGGTCGAGGCTCGAAAAGTTGTCAAAGCCTATAGATATTGTGTGTCTTGAAGAGAAGCACTGATGATATGATGATGATATCACGCTACCAATACCTAGATCAAAGTTCGAACAATCAAGAAAGAACATCATGAGTACACCATACAGGCGATTATGTATGGAATGAATAATGGAAGGTGACAGGATGACAGAAAATGATGTGTTAACGGTAAGTTTAGAGAGGACTGGTGCTCTCTCAGCGATGATATAGTTCTTATATAAAAGTTTTTATACATACGTTTGCGTTCTCCATTCAATATAATAAGCCAGACAATAAAAATACCACACATTTATTCAAATTCATGGCAAGCGACAGTTAAAGTAATATATACTTAGCGTATGTGAAAACAGGTACTAATATCACTTAGCTGAACTTATACATGTGTTCTGAAAACATAATAGCGTGCATAACGCAAGTGTATTCTTCAGACCAACCGTTTATAAATATTTTTCACGCATCGTTATCAAATGACTCAACTTGTTTGGTGTAACACGCCCGTATGTAGGACTTAAGTTTATAAAACAATGTTTTCGCGTCATTATGGGAAAATTGATTATGGAATCACAATTTTTGTTATCCAACCTCTAGCAATTAGTTATGGATTTCATTCAATAATACCGTAAATATTAGGTACTACAATTTGTTCTCAGATATGAGGTGGGACTCCGATGAGGAGGTATTTTAGAAATATTCTCGAGGACTTCTCTTTCATTTCTCAAGAACATTTACAGAACAATGAACTCGACGTATGATCCGGTACATTCCGTACACGTCAAGAAATGTTTGCAACGTATTGTTTCGACGTGTGGTTTATAAAAAAAAGTCTCAAAGCCTTTGACTCCGTACCTTTTACCTGAGTTTTTTTTGCCTGAGTGTCGGCCACCATAATACTCTGGCAATATTTGCATTTAGAATAGGAAACATTTTCAACCTTACATGGAGTAGCGGCGATGGACTTGCCATCTGTCATGTGACACCTTAAATATATCCTCGGCGAAATGTAGGTGTGTGGCTTCTACGTAAAGACCTCTGGGTTCCCCTCTCCAAGTGAGAAGACATATTATTTTCTGAGAATACATATTGAAATTGAACAAACTTTTCTCTTGAGATTTGTAAGGGAAAATACCGAGTAATTTCCAGTGGAATAGATTCGTTCCATTGCACTGGAATTGATGTTGATGGAATATGTATTGGTATAACACGCACACTTTGGTGCAAACACTATCCAACAGGTATTTATATTACTAAGGCTCTTTACTCGTTATCGCAATCGATTATAATGTGTTTCGTCTGAATGAAAAGAAATTTATGAGTTCTGTTTCCTTTTGTTCGCCTGTTTTAAACTCAATTCAATTCTCATTTATATGATATTATTTATATTGTAAAGGATAAGTAGGTATGTACGAATAGCCTAAGGATCTGTAGCGATTCCGAAATCAGAGATAGTGCCAACGTGCCATAGTTTTTAGTGTAAGTGTGCAACCTTCCTCTAATGTTGAGAATTATCAGACAACACTGATTACCTATGAGTGCACACGTACACTACAATTAATAGACTCGCGTCATAATCGCCCCATCCCGCGACCCCTCGTCTAGAAATTGGTGGGGCGCGTCTTCGTGGATGGCAATATCTGTAGCTGACTAATTGCCGCGTACACGTAGTTAAAATATCCGAAATTTAGTAGAAAAGACCACCAATTCATTCGGACTGGCGATATACGTAGTCCAGTCGACAGACTGGCTCTATGGTCGAGATGGCTCTTGGACCCAAAGTTAAAGCTTGTACAAAGAGGGCCCTTCTGACCTTGGACCGACTTGGCGCATGTACAGGCCCGAGCTGTTTCCTTTAAGGAAGCCCTGCACTACTGCAACTGTTGTGAATATAAACAACTTCCTTCTAACGACACAGCTTTGAGCGTTATTTACCACAAAGCCAACAAACCTTATCGTACTGTAAGCTTTATCTGTCTTCGTACGATAATTAAAAAGTAATAAATAAAATCCTATCAACATTGTGATACTGGTCGTTATGATATGATACAAGCGCATGCCCCGATTTGTTTTGATATGTTATCAATGAATAAACATATACTGTAAATAACATTTGACACAATTCCGATCATATCGATAGTTGTCGCGAAGGACGTGCACCATTATCACCATTATTGCTGGATCGTAAGTATGACGTTACATTGAAAACATACATACCATCACGCAGAGCCCCTCACGGAGTTGGCAGAGAGTGTCAGTTCGCTCTACTTACATACATACATAGATATCATCACGCCGAGTCCCTAAAGGGGTAGGCAGAGCGTATAGAACGCCAGTTCACAAGCTACACAACATACAATACTTAAAGATAAAGTTACACCGTTTTTAAGGGCACAGCAATATGATGGCGGATACTTGATAAGAGAAGTTCATATCTTTATTAATTATAAATATTTATTGTCATTATTTCCTTCTTTCTTTTACATATAGAATTGGTCACCGTTTATGTTAAATAATGTAATAAATATCATGGAATGTGACCCTATATTGCGCATGGCGGAATGATTGTGATGCGCCCGCGACAGCATTCCACTCTCGTATGTTGCGGAGCAATGATTCCTTTCTACGACCAACGCTTAGCATACCGGTCAGCCCATCATAATTATATGCAGAAGCCGATATCATGTAGGATATAGTAAAGGCCTACCTTCCGTCTTTCTACAAACTAAGGTTTTTTGCCGGCAGGATCTCAACTTGACGTACAGTTTACCCTGTCATATTATTCTTTCCCTTCCACACTTCGCATCTAATCTTCGCGTCGTGTATATCATCACCAATGTGTATCACTTAGCATAACTAAAAGCAGATCGGTAACCTGCTTCTCGATACCCCGCCAGGTTTATTGAGGAATACTCAGGTTACAAGTGTTCATGAATATTTCCATTGTCTCATAATCCAAGAATTGATCATTGTGCAGCCATACTTTGACGCGTTACTCGCTGTAAATAATGAAGAGTGCGAGAAGGACATATGTATATGACGTCAATATATTTGCCTCTTTTCAAATCTTGAATAATATAATGCCATCGTACGGCTACTGGAATGGGGAATTAAAAATCCCGACGAAATAAAAAAGAAAATACAAACCTAAAATAATTTGAATCCTAATGATTTTCAACTATTTACCACTAAGGTGGTGTCCATTTGATGGTAAAAGGTTACCGCCCCCTGTTGATGCTTGCAACACAAGGGGTTGGTAACTCGACCTCAATTATGAATACATACAATATCTACATTTGATACCCATCTCAAAGTAGCTCGATAAGGGAATTGAATTAATACAAGTTCCTTAGATTTATAAGTTTAATAATAAAAATACTATCACAAATTTATTGACATAAAAAACAAAGTTTCAGACAATTAGTAGATAACATAAGCAATTGATCACCAGTTAACGTCTAGTGATATGTTGTTATATTCAAAGGCTTTTTAATATAAACAAAGTACTTTATCCAAAGGTATAATAAAACCTTCCTGGATAAAAGTTAAGTAAAAACTATATTCCGTTGAGATTCGCCTTGAAGCAGACGGCGGCTTACCGCTTACTTTGCTTATGACATTCTATAAATACATAAATTGTGATGAAAAATCAAATAACGATACAACTAAGGTTAAATATTTAACGTAATGAACATAATATAATATATACAGGAAAGGAAATACGAATAGAAAATAGCTAGAATAGAACTTGGCATCGCCTTATTTTTTCTACATTAATAGAGTACAATGTGGGTAGAAACAGAAATTGATCCATCACGTTTTGAATGGGTTTTCATTGGAAAAATGGATCATTTTCGATATATGTGAAACCTTTGAATGCCTATTGAGCTTTGGACGATATAAAAATATATATTTTTTAATATTATCATACCTATATTAAAGTCATCGTACACGCTTCGAGTCAAATTTCAAATAATTGTCAATGAAATTGTAGCTTTGCCTTTCTCCTACAATTTAACATAATTCAACCCAGACACATAAATTATTAACACGTAGTAGGTACTCAAATCACAATTTAATTTAACAAAGTGTATCGTGTGACTACAGCTTACGATATAATAGAAGTTTACACGCAAACACTTAGCTCTCCTGACACACCTTTAAGGACATGCTAATACATTCGGTTACAAACGCTCCAAAACAATCACAATATAGATGTTGACAATTGAAGATCGTATCACATTACCTTAAATTCAATTTCGTGTTTAATCAACTCATTGATGTATTTAGTTGTGATTTTTGGTGAATATAGAAAGTTAAATAATACATTAAACAGATCTCAATACAGTATATAAGCAACAATGGCTGCCATTATCGTGAAAGCGGGCGCATGATGCGCTGCAGAATTGGGGCGTATGGACTTGTCTGCATACGTCTGCAGAAGGCCGCATTCGATATTCTTCCGCATGTTGGACGTCGGGCTTAATCGTATAACATAACACTTCATGCCTGGAGTGACCTGAACTGGACTGCCTTTCACATCCAATGCATTCGTCACTGTTGTATTGGTAGTGGTGGTTGTCACAGACACGGATGACGTCATAGGGTTGCTAGACGCGGCAGGAGCTGTATCATTAGGAGCATTCTGAGTAGTCATGTTGTAAGGCACAAGCGTACCGTTTGGTAGCATTATGTAAACAGGGTTGCCAATTGTTGCATTGGCCGGCGCAGGCGCAGGCGCTGGTGGCTCCCCGTTAGTTGTGTTTACAATAGTGACATTGGATACTGTTACCGTAGTTGTCACACTGTTCGTATTGCCTGTACTGTTTCGTTGTTTAGCGAGTTGGTCTTGCAATATGAAGCTGCTTATTAGTTGACAATCGATTTTGGTTTCTTCGTAGTCGCCATTATCTTTTTTGATAGCGAACTTGCACACCTCGCCAGGCTGGGGTTTGTATGTAGTACCCGAGCTGCCAGAGTTGCTGTGGCCAATAGCGTATGCCGTGCCTGCGCCGGCGAGGGCCCCGAGGTTAAGCAATGCGAGGCCGGCCAATAGTGTACCGTATTTGCTGCCAGAGTTCTTGTATTGATAAACGTAGGTGGGAGGTGTTCCATGGTAGACAGGGTAACTGACGGGAGCTCTTCCGTGGACTGGGGTGTAGCTTATTTGCTGAGGTGGGTTATACCTATAGTTAGTATTTGTGTGCGTTGGGTACCTAGCGGCTGGCTGCGTGTTTCCTGATAGTCCTTTTCCGGCCGGATAGCCATGGCTGCCAGATGATGAGGTTCCGTGGCCACCTCCCGACATGCCCCCAGAGCCAGGATAGCCATGTCCTCCTCCAGACATGCCCCCGGATCCTGGGTAGCCATGTACTCCTCCAGACATGCCCCCGGCTCCGGGGTAGCCATGTCCCCCGCTATTCATACCCCCAGTGCCAGTGTGGTGCCCGCCACCGGATGTGCCCGGATATCCATGGCCGCCACCAGATAGACCACCCGATTTGGGATAACTGTGACTCCTGCCACCGCCAAAGTTCCTTTTTCCCGCTATAGGATGTAGCACGGCTAACACTGCAAGTGTGCATACAAGCACACGTATATTCAACATCATTATGATATAATGTATTTGATTCGATTTCACTTGGAACACACGACCACTGTGTACACTCACGCGCACTAAGCTGAACTGAAGTGAGCAGCATGCCGTGTTTGCCGTGCCGCTCACATTTCACAAAGTTTACGACGCTACGTAATTGGTAAGTGGTATTGCCAGCTAAATGTCACTTCCCCGCAAATAAAGGTGCCACTAATTCTACATAGTTTACCAAGTTGTAACTATTGCATTGCTAATATGACAGATGAGAGAGTTAGTTGCTATAATTCTGGCACGAATTACTTTCGGGCTGTCTAGAATATATCTATATATAAGCTGTCACCATTTTCATTCCCATAATGTGTTTAAAGAAAGTCTTTGAGCATTGTTGTGTAACCGAACACGCCATTCCACAACAATATGAACAGAAGATCGGTAATGTTAGTATATAGTTCTAGTATTCCTAAGCCACGGTAACCATTTACCACCAGGCGAGCCATCGCCTCTTAGCTCATGTTAAGAACTTAATTCGTTTTTTTTTTTTAAAGTTAAGTATACCCAATGGTTTAAGACTCAGTATAATGTCCGTTTATTTAGTTTCATACCCGCGTCAATCCAAAATTATAATTGATATTGATCGTAAATATGCGTTTAATTTAAGGTTGACCTTTATGGCAAGAAGTTTTACAGACATCCAACTGTTTTAAAAAAATATGGCAGCATTATTTTCGTAAATGACAAAAAAAAGTTAGAAAACAAGGTGACGCTATCTGGCGTGTTTACCGGGCGGCCATATTGTATATATAATTATTTGTAATGGGCGGGGAAATACGAAGTTCGTACGAAACCTCATACCTGTCCTGTCAACGCAACCGTGTTGGTAAAATACCGTCAGCTGTGCTAATGTTTACTATGAATCATCGTTGACGGCATTTGTCGACGGCGCTAGTGTCGGGTATGGTATTTTTTACGGTTGCATATAGTGCCATCTTGCGAGTTTTTAGTGAACTATTATTGCCTCTTCTCAATCTAGGCTAGTTGAGTACCAATTTGAAAATCAATTTCGCATAATCACGAACAGCGCTAACCTACTACATTTATATAAATGCGAATGTTTGCAAGATTTTATTAGAAACAGTAATTTAAAAAGGAAAAATCAATAAAATTTGTAAATTATTTTCTTTCCCTTTCGGTATTCAATACCTTCTATATTAAAGTGCTTACTAAAGACCGTACAAAACATTCACTACACCCACATTTGAGAATGGCGAAAAGCTATTTGATAGAAATTTTTTTTACCCTAAATTCAGCATTAGAGCACTAAAAACACAGTGATTAATCACACCAAGAGCTTTACTGCGAAGGAGTGTGGGTAAGAAATATGTATACGTTTAGGAAGAAAACTCCAAAATATATTTCCAACAAGAGAGTATTGGTACACCCTTGTCTGCCTTTGTGGGAAGAGGTAAGGACTAATATTTAAAAAAAAATGATACAAAAAAGTAAAAAATAAAAACATTAACAAGTGATTGAGTGAGCATATTACGCTTACGTTGTACTATTTATGGCTGGGTGTAATATAAAATAAAAATACGATATTTATATTTAATATCTAATCCAATTATTATTCTGTAGTAAAAATTACAAACAGTTGTACCAGTAAAGACGATACCTAATACAATACAAACAAAAGATAATTCAAATTAATCAAAGGAGGTCCCCTTTTTGGAAATCGGTTGAAAAGAAATAAGGAACTTGGTAAGTGCGTAGGACAATATCAACAATTTATGTTTAAGGTCTCGGTAACTGATAACCCTGTAGCCTGTACGCCGACCGCAATATTATAGCGTATACTATATCCCTGTATAAAAATAAGTATATTCCTATTGCTTTTAAATTATATATCTTCTCCGTCTCACAAAGGTCCCCGAAGGGGCAGGCAAATGTGTAACAAAGTAAAGCTCGCGGCGGCGTTTAGAAATTTAGCAATATATGCGAAGCAAGCAATTACTGTAAACACTCGACCACCAAGCTCCAAATAAAATTACATTCGTCTCATTAAGATATAATCAGTCCTTTATATAGGACCAGCCACCACTGATTTGAACATCAAGCATAGAGTTGAAAAGTATCTTTAGGCATAGAACGGTATTAGCTATTACAACATTATTAACAAAATTACACTGGACTGCTTGCACTGGCATACAGGTATTAACAACAAGTACTGCATGTCAATTTACATACTCATTTATTAACATTAACAACAATTAATAATATTGACAAAGAACAGTTGAAACTAACTACTTACAGATAAAATATTTGTCCCAAATCGGTATCCCGAGGCATATCAACTTTGTAAATAGTAATTTAATTCTAAGGATATTAACTTCTACATATTGTTATTTATTGTTATTGTTATCTAAAAAATAATCTAAAAAATATAATGAAAAATGTTCGTCTACTAAATCTAACCTAATGCATGGGAAAGTATTTTGTCTCTCTGTTTGTTCCGGCTAACTATCAAAGGGGTTGGGCTGATCTTTATCGGTCTATTACTGATATATAACTGACAATCAAGCATACATATTTTCATAAAAAGTACTATTATAGGAAAGAAAATTGATATCGCGCTGGTGACATCTGGGGGGAGGTAATTTGAATGTTATTTAGTTCAGTCAAAATTAGTTTTGTATTATTATAATCTTTGTCTATACTTTGTCTTATAATGCTAAAAAACAGCTAAGAAATGAATGTTCAAGCGTCCTTAAAATACAAATTAAACATTTAAACAGCGATGAACATAGACATCCACCACGGCGGCTTAGACAACCACGACTTCAACTTATCACGAGGTGGTAAAATACCTGTGTCCCTCGCTGGTTCCTTCATTTTAGAATACTGCATCAAAGTATTACAATCCACGATCTTCTTGTAGTACGTCTCTCTCGTCTTAATATTGACTTCACATTCCATGTTTTCTGTGCTTGCCGCTGGTCCTTTAACTTTCAGTGGATCTGTTGTATTTGTTGTGGTAACTGTCGTGTTACACACAGTCACATTGACCGTATTAAGCTTTATATTATCATTAACAGTAACATTTATAGGCAAAGTCGTATTTGCAGACGATGTTGCATTCAATGCCGTTTCATTGGAGGATACAGTTATATTATTAACTAAGGGCTCACTTGAATTGCTTATCACTGTAGCATTAGTAACTGTTCCTTTAAGGACCAAATCTCCAGTGCTGTTAATTGAATTTAAAGTAACATTTGATGCTAATGTTGCAATCACAGCATCTGTGTTTGGTGCAGTTCCGTTCAGTGCAGTGTTATTCAATGGAACTGTGGTTCTGTCAACAGCAACAATTTTTGTAGTACATACTGTTGTGTTCACTTGACTCTGAGTGAAATTGATTTTCGTACTGTCTTGAGTGAACGTGGAGACAATCGCACACGGGATTTTCAAAACTTCGACGTGACCAGTTTCCTTTATCTTCAAAGTACACGTGGCTTCGTCCTTAGCAATGTAGTCAGGCTTATATCCACCGCTCTGGGTATTATAACTATGTCTGTAGTAGTCATCGTAATAATAGTGATCGTGATAATGACTGTGCGATCGACCCATGTTATATAATGCTAAGCCAGTAAGGAGGTCCCCATACCGACTACCAGAATCTCTATACTGACTTATGTATACATATTGCGGAGACGTATAGTAGGTGGGGTGCACGAAAGTTGTACTGTGCGTATTGTATCCAGTATTCGTCTGGTAGGTATTGCCTCTGTGATATGTGGAGTCGTGCGGAGGTCTTTGGTTAGTCGACCATGTGCTTCTTGACGTCGAGTGGTAACTCCTCGGGGTTGATGCTGGGTATGAGTGCCTGCCAGAAGGCATTCTAGACATCGACGGGTTGTGATGTGATTGAGATATTGATCCAGTTCCTGATGATGACGTTGGATATGTATGTGAGTTTGTCCTAGATCCAGTTCCCGAAAGGCCCGTCGACGAAGTAGGATATCCAATGGAATTCGGCCTTGATACTGACCCCGATAAGCCCGATGATGAGGTAGGATATCCATAGGAGTTGGTTCTAGATCCAGAACCTGATAAGCCTGATGATGATGTGGGATATCCGTAGGAATTCGTTCTAGATCCAGAACCTGATAAGCCTGATGATGATGTGGGATATCCGTAGGAATTCGGTCTAGATGCAGAACCGGATAAGCCTGAAGATGAGGTAGGATATCCGTAGGAGTTAGTTCTAGATCCGGAACCTGATAAGCCTGATGAAGAAGTGGGGTATCCGTAGGAATTCGTTCTTGATCCCGTTGACGCTCTCGATCCGGATAGACCGGATAGTGATGATGGATAGCCAAATGAACTTGATCCCGATCCATGGGGATTATGCGACGATGAATGGCTGCTCGATCCTGAATATCTTGAAGACGATGGGTAACTGTGGGAACTGGATCTTGATCCGGATGATGAGCCCCGGCTGCTAGATCTGCCAAAACCAAAACCACCACTCCTACCACCACTCCTACCACCAAATCTTCCACATTCAATAATATTCACAAAACAATGCACAAATAACAGGCACAACAGAATTTTCCTGTTGGCCATTTTGAAAGATAGTGGCTTTACGGGAGCACAAATGCGTTTGATACGCGGCCCGTCTAAGTTAACTTTATATAAACAACTCCACTAGTTAATTAATATCAGCAAATGACGTCAATTCACACACAATATAAAATGCGATATACCATTCCTTCTCTGTTCATCAGCCAATGGATCTCTTGTGGCAAACAGAGACAGCTAATTATTCCATTTTCCCATTACGGCGTGTTTACGGGAGATAAGTGACCATACTTATCTCATTTTCGGATTCTCCAGAACTTTGCTTTGTCATATATAAAGTACGCCCCAAGAACTAATAAGTCAACAAAATAAAAGAACTTATTTATCAGGTCATGAATATAGTCCGTTGATTAGTCGTACCCCGTGGTTTCACCCGCGTAAAATTGTATTTATTTGGTTGGTTTTTTTTTCTTAAAGAAAGCCTATCTTGTATTTGATCCAGCTTGTAATCAACCTCTGTACCAAATTTAATTAAATACTGTTTAATTTTTTTTCTTTAATTCTCTTTAAAGAAAAACTCATACTCATAAACCTCATTTGATTTCGTATATTATAGATCATTTTGTTTTTATATACGTAATGATGACGCCGAGTGCCTAACCGGGTAAGAATAGAGAATCGAGCGCCAGTTCTCTCTAGACTTACATCAATTATTACAAGCCTTTAACTGCACTGTTATCATGTATGTATGACCCAAAAAATTTAACAATAAAAAAATAATACATTCTAAATTTGCGTGTCTTCAGAGATAATGCAAAAGTAAGCTGAACGAAGGAAGGAATGATTCGGAAGGTATAAAGGAACTCCAAAGCTAAACTTGGTAATTCCATTGATCTTGGACACATTCGTTTTGTCTTGGCAAACACTAGTACTACATGCAGACGGTCGGTGGTCATGGGAACTTCTGAAGTAAACATAGGGCGTCAAGTTTGGGCCAATTTTTCATGTCTTGGGAAGCGCTCTGCTGCTATATGATATAAATATCGATACGGCAGGTCCGAGCGAAAAATAATCTGTATGGTTTTGCTGGGATTCCACTCTTCATTAGATCCAAGGCAGCGCAGTGGAGCTTGCTGACATTAAGTTGGTCCCTAAGTTTTTTGCCGCTTATGTTGCTCAAAGTCGATATATACAAGCCAAGGTTCTCGCGGAGTAGGAAGAGAGAGTAGAGCGCCAGTTCTCAAATTTCATTTCATCATTATATCTCAAAATCATCCCGTCATACTTCCAATCGCCAGCAATCATATTTTTAAATGCCATTCCATATAAACATCGGAATTGCAAAGTCTAAACCTTCGCTATAATAAGTGTCTCCGGAAATGCCACTCGACTTGAATGATAGTAAAAAATACCTATACGTTATGTGGCCTGTTCACCGTCACGTGTAATGTGTACTTACTACTAATACGTAGTGAGTGCCCATAACAATAAGTAGTCGCAATCTAATAATATTTTTCAACCTGTAATCGTTTCTCTTGAAGGCAACTCGCTATTCTGCAATGCTCTATGTAGCGGCAATACAAAACCGTCACGACAGTCGCTTAGTTCTAACCATGATGTCGCTACAACAGCACATTTAAAATGTTACTCGGTGTTGTTCTATCTACTGTGTTGGTGTCAGTGAGCAGTCAAGGTACTGTGAAGGAGGCTAGGCCCTTAGTATTCCCGTTCCCGTTCGAACTTCCCAACAGAAATGACCGCGCCGAACAGTGCTGGCTGCGGGTCGAGGACCTCGAGCTGACCGAGACGCTCGCCATCTACTGCTACATCGCAAACGGTTTCCTTCAAAACCACATACGCGACTACAATACCAGGAAGATGACAGAGGACAGCGTCGACGTCAGCCTCTGGATCGAAAGGCCTCGAAGCCAGGATGACCTCGCTTACAACAGTATTCCAGCCGATCACAACTCTAACAACAAAGATTGGAAAGCTACCACCGTTTTGGATCCCATAACACGTATGAGACTATACGTTTCCAAAAACGCCATTTGTCGAGTCATAATGTATAGTAGGGAAGCTACTACCAACTACCAGGTTGATTGTGAAATGTTCCTATACTACATGAACGATCGTCTGACTGGAAGTGCCCGTTCGATTAGTGCACAGCATCTGCTAACGACTATTTGTATCTTCCTTTCATATTTAAATAGGGATTGGTTAGCTAGTTAATTCATATTTACAAATTAAGCTAATTGTTATTAAAGATGTATTTATTTTTTGTTTTAATTAGTGTAAAGAATATTCATTCAAAACTGTGTGACGTTACACTTGAAGGTCACATTTGCAACTATTAGTTCCGGTTCATGGAATCTTCACAGCTTAAAAGGCGGACATAATTGCAGTGTCTTTCGAAACAGTACAATATTCCGCTATCATGGCAAAGTGCCTGTGTTATATGTGTGTAATAGTTTAATGGACCGTGAGTTTTGTAGAGATAATAAATTTTGCAATTCCTGTGAACCGAGGTAGCTCTACTATTGACGCTGTAATCCTGAAATATCTATGGTAAATAATATGTGTTAATTTATTTTCTGTATATGTCACCGAAGTCCCAGTTGCAACGAAAGATGGCGAGTGTGTAGTCGGCTTCCAAACCGATCTCTTCTCATGCATATTTTCTGAATGGTTTCTTCACCCTAAAAGTCATTAGTGATCTGGCAATTGACGATACTTAAATACAGACAAACTCCTATTTTTAATTCCAGGACTCTTTTACCTATTATCTATTTAGGTACCTAATGAATTGCATTCCGGTAACTTTATTTAGTTCGATCAATATTGTATTATAGCGCGAATAGCGAATTGTAAATATATTTCGTTTTCAACTTAGTTTCAACTAAAACCTATCCAATATATGCACTTATAATAAGTATTTTTTTAAGCTTGGTTTACTCAGTTTCATTCAGTATGTGTGCAGGAATTGTGAATATCTCATGAATTATTTACGGGCTTATTATTAAAATAATAAATTGTTTACATAAAATGAATGATTTATAAATTTTTACATGTTATTAACATTACATAGCGGTCTCCTGACCCAGTTATCAGAGTTCCTGACTGCTTATTAGAGGTCGCGTGTTCGATTTCCTCTAAGGCCACATCCACTTTCCGCCAGATATCTTTTAGGTGCCAACATGATATATGGCGAGTCCATAGCCGTTACTTAAGCACGACTTTACATACGCCTTTGAATTTCTTCTCAAACATGCAGGTCTCCTCACGATGTTTTCCTTCACCGCAAAGCTCTTGGTGTGACTTATCTCCGTAGGTGCTTTAGTTCGGAATATCCAATTCCAGCATAAGCTTTGCGTAGTTTAAGGCTAGTTTTAGTTGTGTGGAATTTGTACGTATTACATATAAGTAGTATTTTTATTTATGAATTCCTCCAATTTGTTGCCATTTTTACATGGTTACCTTAATACAAAAGCATAGCTAAGATGCTGTATTACTTGTGCTGTCTTAATTGTATGTACGTAAAGTGATGGTGTCGGCGCTACTAACCCAGTTAGTTAAACATTTAAATCTTAATATATATAAATTACGGCTCACGTTGTTTGTCCGCGAAGGACTCCTAAACTACTCAACTGATTACAATCAAATTCGCACACCGTGTGCAGTTTGATCCAACTTAAAAGATAGCTTACATCATAATTGGACCCGATAGGTGGCGCTGCGATCGTGTTTCGGGAGAAGCTGGGCGGGACAGCTAGTACATATATATAAACACACACATATCATCACACCGAGTCCCTAACAGGGTAGGGTATATGGTATTTCTATTTCTTTAACTTACTGTAACTGTTATGTTAGAAACTCGTTAAGTCTCTTTTGTGATATGTTGTTTAACAGTGACGCACAAGATCTTAATTAAATCTACCTTTTCCAAAATCTAAGTACAAATATTGAAAATTCATAATAAAAATTAAATATTATTGAATTTTAGATATTGATCTTTCATTTCCGTCATATATCAGTGTGATCTGGTAATGGTACCTTAAAAATGCTTTAGAGGCTATTAAAACCTACTAGTGTATCAGGGTACCTACTAGTTGCATAGAAATCCAGTCATCAGCCAGTAATTTAGACAAATTATTATACCTTTTTGATGAGATCGTCCTTGAAATTTCGATTTCTTTGTACTGTCATAACAAAGAGACTAGTAAATTAACCTAAAACCTACCTAAAGGTATTGTTTTGGCTTCTTTTGTTCCGAAAAAAAATAAACATTCTTCAATATGTTTTCAAGAAAATACTTTAGGTTCTATCCGGCACTTTTGAAACGAAATTAATTCCCAATGTCCCATTACCTTTATGGTTGATATCATGTTTTCAATGAGTGGTATTAAATTTAGGTTATGTTAGTGTGATTATGAGAGTCCGTTTTAAATTGAATAAATTTGGTATGAAATATATCTTAGCCATTAATTTTATTTTATCATTTTAATAGTTTCTGAATAAAACCCATCAAGCCAGGCTTAGGCGTGAACTAATAACCCTAACTTCTTTAATAATATTTGTATGGATCTATAATTTTATTATCTTTGCGGCTATTTGTTTCATTTTATCATGAGGGAGGATTTATTCGCGACATTCTATAACATATAGAGTCCAAGTGTTCTTATTTTCACACCATGTATCTCTTTGATAAAATTACATGATTTTCTACATCTATAGAGTCAAATACCATTATCATGATTACTCACTACTGTCTCTGTGCTCTACTGTTTGACTAGCCGGTTTATTCGGCGTGGGGTGATGATAATATATATGTAAGATTCAAGGTATCAATGAGGGAATATTACGATCATCCAGTTTAAAGTGAGTTTGATAATCCTAACTCCACGTGAGTAAATTGTGTAATAAGAAAACAGAGAAAAACACGTGAAAGGCGAATAATAAAACAAAGAAAAACAAAACTATAAGTAACGAAAAAAGAATCAACCACCACAGGAAAACATGGCCTACTTGAATTGCGAAAATAGATTGATATTTTTGGCAACGTGTTTTCTTTTGGCCTGTACAAATAAGCAATACTAATTATTGAGTATTAGAGAGTAACCAGTCTCCCAAAATCCGATCGAATGCTATGCGGACACGTTCCTTGGTACTGAAGTAAAGAAGTATATTTCATTTACGTAATTATGTTTCTTTCATTACAAATATCGGTTTTCATCCGTGACTTGCCTTACCTTGTAATCAAGCGGACAACCTATTTGCAGTAAAAAGTTTTTATTTACTGCTTTAATTATCTCCCTGCGCGTATTATATGATATCGCTCGATTGTTTAAGTACTAGGTAGGTATCGGACGTACATACTTCAAAAGTTCTAGCCCTACGGTCTTACTTAGTTCTTCCTCAATAGATGAACTAATGCAAAAAAAACTAATATTATATATTGTTCCCGAGATTAGTGCGTCCATACAAACTAACTCTTGATTCTTTACATAATGTGTATAGATCATTCAGGTCATCAGTTGCTCCTTGACGACCTCGTACCTATCGGTCGCAATCGCGGGAGCCCCTGCTGTAGCACTGTGCTTCCTGGAGGGGCTTCCCACACATAACAACATGTTATTTATGGGAAGCCCCTGGATATTTATTTCGATAATGATATTTATTATGAGCATATACTTGTGAAGTAAAATTGCATTTCTTTTGTATTTTGTTACCTATTATTATTACCTACACACCTCTGCCTACCCCTTCGGGGACCCTTGTGGGAAGGCGTGAGGATATATATATATTTGCTGTATATTTTGTTCTGAAATGAAACCTATTCTGTATGTGTTGATCCCATACATCACAATATATTATTCATGGGAAGCTCCTGGATATTTATCTGGATAATGATAATGCTTATTAAGAGGAAATAGGGTCAAAAATTACGTTATATCTTTATGTTAGGCATTAGACGGCCAGGCGCGGCGCGAATCTCTGTTTATTAGTACCTAAGTACATAGATATGTATGTGTCGATAGATTACTTATAGTTGAGTTCAAGGTTATCAGTTGCGTATTGACAACCTTGTATCACGCCCCTGTACCGACACTAGCTGAACCTATTATAGTTGTTAATCCATCTTATTTTAGGGTCGGCAGTGCGCGAGCGATCCCCTGGTGCTGCAAGCGTCCATAGACGGTGGTAACCACTTACCATCAGACGGGCCGCATGCTAGCTTGCCGTCAATGTGGTAAAAAAACTATCCATCCAATTAAATTCACCCGTTCTGACATGATCGTGTAAAGGACACCTTCACAAACTACCGCATTTTAATATTAGTAGGATTCTATGTATTAATATTAATAAGAGGATGAATTAAATGGTTAACAAATTCATATTTAAATGTTTCAATTACAGGTAGCCAACACAGACGAGACCTTCAGCAATTAAATTATGTATTAACATATAAGTTATATGTATATTCCCAACCATTGTCTTGTAGAGTAGGTAGGTACATACATATGTGATGTAATGTATGCCAAATAATTAAGTTTCTAAAACGTACATATTTAATTCATTGTACATAATATTATTATTCCTTATTTAAAAGGTGGTTGCTCTTTACCATTAGGCCGTTGGCCGTTATTACTATCGGCACAAATATATAAGATGTTTAATATATTATTATTATTATTAATATGTACCTACATAGCATTACGCCGAGTCTCTCACGGGGT
The DNA here is from genome assembly GCA_945859725.1 of Drepana falcataria. Classification (NCBI taxonomy): domain Eukaryota; kingdom Metazoa; phylum Arthropoda; class Insecta; order Lepidoptera; family Drepanidae; genus Drepana; species Drepana falcataria. The sequence goes on from OX243925.1 coordinate 3,814,269, forward strand.
AGGCAGACATACTAGAGCGCCTGTTGTCTCTAGACTTACATACCTCTTTCGCTTCGTCAACATTGATCAGTCTCTTCATACATGCTCGTCGGTTTCGAGTACTCTTAACGTTCCCATCCTTGACTGTCCGATCTATTTGATCCAGGTAGTTGGAACGTGGTCTTCCTCTGCCCCTTCTTTTTATACTTTCGCATTGCATATCTGCGTATCGAATATTTTGGGAACGAGGAAAAAAATATGATATTAAAATAAAGAGTAGTACCTACTCTAGCAACACATAAAAAAACTAAATAAAAAATAATTATAGTTCTTTTCAAAATTCTTGTCTTCAACTGTCATTGTTTTTTCAAGTGTCAAAAACCTTTTAAAAAAAACATTATTTTATTGTGGATGGCATGAATATATGAATATGTACCTCGAATTAACAGCAAATACTTGTTTGGGCTGTAAAATATATCAATTTATATATGATTTTCAGAAAAGAAAACGGAGGTTGACTGTACCTATGAATCTCTTTAGTTGGCATCAATGGACAAATGGCGTCACGTCACGCCTGATTTATTCGATGCGATGAACCATAATAGCCTCCTTTAACAATACCTACTTGTGTCCAAGTACAATACTATTGTGCGGTGAAGCCATTTATAATGATAATTGCCTACCTTATCTACGCCAGGTATTTTTGTTCATTTACGTATATACCGACCGTTACCTATATACCTAAGAACACTGATGTTAAACTGATAAAAAAAAAATTTTCTTAGTCGGTTTCCATATAAATTATCAAACACTCCTTCCTTACAAATATTGACGGCCGTCTGGTCTAGTGTTTAGAGCTCCTGACTGCGAAACTTGTCGCGGGTTCGAATCCCGCTGAGGGCAGAAAATTGTGTGATGAACACGAGTATTTGTACATTAGTCTTGGATGTCCTATGTATGTATGCATATATCTATCTATATAAGTAAATATATCGTTGTCTACTCCAATTAAGGCCAGTAAGCGTACGTCCGACCTGCTGGTAAGCGTTTACCAAAGCCTATTGGCGCAAACATTACCAAGAAATTGTGATTATGTTTGTACCAAAATATATTTGTCTTTCTTTAACTAATATAATTGGTCAACATTTTCTTTAAATGTATAAATAAATTATGGTTGGAGTTAGGTACTGTGCTATTATGAACGTAGGTAACAACAGAAATAGTTTTGAACGTAATCCAAAATAAATACGTATCGATATTTGAAATGTTTTGTCCTCAAACAAAATTTACATAATATTTTTAAAATGGGATTATTCCACAATTTTAAGTATATTTAATAATAATATCCTCACGCCTTCCCACAAGGGTCCCCGAAGGGGTAGGCAGAGGTGTATAGGTAATACCCACAAGCCCATTAAGTATATTTATTTAATGCCTAATCAATCAAACCATTTATTCCTACCATGAACACATAATAACCTTTCCTAATCAAGGTCTTGATACAATTAACTTGACTTAGCAAAGGCAAGAATAGATTGTTTTCTTTTTATAATAATTACAATTGTTCGAATAATAAAACCTTCAACTACTTAATTGACATAGACGTGTAAAAATTTCCTTCTTTGCTTTGAATAGACGTCAACAGTACTTAATCGAAACCGACGAGCATGTATGAAGAAACTGATGAATATGGACGAAGCGTAAGAGTATGTAAGTCTAAAGAGAACTGGCGCTCTATACTTTCTGCCTACCCTGTTAGGGACTCGGCGCGATGATATGTATGTATGTATGATTTGACTTGTTCATATTGCCTGTCATTATTACTTGAGCAATGACGCAGACATAGTATTTATTGCTCTTGAACATTTGTAGGCGTTTTGGAAAATTCTCTTTATTGAAAATAATATTGAATTAAAACTTTAACCAATAATATACAATTACTCTTGCAATCTTACAATCACAGGAAACCCTTGTCGGGGTCGGGGGTAGATGGCGAGTCTGATTTGATTGACTTAACACACCTAGAATTTCATCTCAAACGTGTGCAGACTTCGTCTCGAAGTCTCCTCTAGCCGAAATGTCGTGTTGTGATAATTCACGGTCCTATAGTTAAGAGAATATACTCATTGGTACTGGCGGGATTCGAGCTGACAATCTTTGCGTTGCAGCCGACCTCTCGAACCACTTGCTCAAAGGCTCAGTGCCACTCGTAAAGTCCTTTATACTCTGTATTTTCGTATCATGTTTTATGATCAATACAAAATATCCATTCCTATGTATCCATTCAAATCACTGACTTTACTGCCTTTGCGGTCAACTCAAATCAAATAAGGCTACAAGTTCAAAGTTCCGCGGTAATCTTTTGATCTGTCAATTTACTTGGAGCAGTGTACTATGTGCTTACTGAAACGTTGTTAAAGGATCAATACGGATGTAATGAAATACTGAGGTATTCTAATAGCGCTTAACATTAGAATACTCAAATATACAATGCTGTTCGTTGCTTAGCGTATCACTTGAGCGTTGATTTGACAAATAATATACCTAAATAATTAAGTATTTTATATATGTTGGTGATATTAGACGAAAGAAGTAAGGGCAAAAATATATGTTGTCTGTTATATTTTTAATAAACAGGTATTATGAAATATACTTTATTTGAATTTTCAAAATATTTAATCTAAACATTTTGTCCACGTCGGAGGTTTCGTCGGTTTTGTTTCGTCAACGGGAAATTGAATGCTATTATTTCAGTTGTTTGTTTGGAAAAGTTAATCAAACTAATTTTATAAATGCGGAAGTTCGTAAGGATATTTACGCTCAGATCAATCACGCCAGAATGTAGGCACGGAACTGGGTGACATTTATGACAGAAATATAATCTATCTCTGGAAGCTGGAAAATCATAGGATATGTTTTATTTGACGACCGTCTGGTCTAGTGGTTAGAGCTCCTGACTACGAAACTTGAGGTCGCGGGTTCGAATCCCGCTGAGGGCAGATATTTGTGTGATGAACACGAGTATTCGTACCTTAGTCTTGGATGTCCTATGTATTTATGTATATATCTATCTATATAAGTAAATATATCGTTGTCTAGTTACCATAACACAAGCTTTGCTTAATTTGGGACAAGGTCAATTTGTGTGGAATTGTCCCAGGTATTTATTTATTTATTCCAGAAAGAAAAAACAACCAATATAATTGGTTCCAACCAATCTTAAAAAAGTATAAATCAAATAAAATTATTATTGAACAAAAATACAACTGGCGTTCTAGTACTCCTGCCTTCCCTTTGAGGGACTCGACATGATGATACGTACCTTTGTAAGTATATAAGTGTCATATTAATATGTACTTAAAAGTACCTAGAAAATAAATCTATACAATATATTGTACTTATACTACGCCTATAACATTAAGATTCTTATATCGGGCCCCATTTCCAAGATGCTTTTCAATCAATCAACGCGTTTCCTCTCTTCCTCTATTCACAAAGGCGATGTTATCCATTCAAATTCTAAGCCTTTGCGTAAGATCCTTACATACAGACATAAAATGCAAGCATTGCCGGTTATTGGAGCCATCCGGTGTGAATGGGACTTGTCGTCTACGCTAATATATAATAATATACCCTCACGCCTTCCCATAAGGGTCCATGAAGGGGTAGGCAAAGGTGAATAAGTAGTACTCACGTACCCACTTTCCGCCAGAGATATATATTAGGTTCCAGCGTGACAGATAGCGAATCCGTCGCCGTTACTCAATCACGACAATACATATTAGTGATCGATGCAATACATGCGCTTTTTTTGCCATCACCAAGGGCATTACTCTTGCGATGCTGAGCTCAAAACTACCAACGCAAATCCCACTGTTCCTGAAGTCATATTTTAGCCGTCCAAAACTGATACAAGTAAACAAACTTCTTGCTACAAAGTATATTAATAAATTCACCAGCAAATATGATAATTTTTCGACAACTTATCATACCCATGTCACTGTAGGCGGAAACGTTGAAGGGTAAGCGGGACTTTCTCAAGGGCATATCAAGGACACGAGAAGATCAATGAGATTTGGAGTTAGGGAAAATGTTATACTCAGCATAATATGCAGAATTAGTATCTATATATTTTATACGTAAAATATATCACTGGCAGAAAGTGGGTGTGTAGATAGTACCTATACTCTTCTGCTGACCCCTTCGGGGACCCTTGTGGGAAGGCGAGAGGATGTACATAGACATACATACATATTGTATACGGTAAAAAAACAACGAATGTATTTTATCCACCGCAATATTTTATGTGGGACTTTTATTTTGCGCTGTCTCAATAATATAAGAGGAAAGGCGACATGAACAATTATTTATCGACCCTGGCCTTCAACCTTAGCATTACGATAACATCATAGAATCCTTGACTTATCTTTCTAAGGGTTAAACATTCGGAGGGTTTCAGAAAACCCTAATACATGAAAACCTTGTATCTACCGTGCATACACATGAAGTTAACCGGACACCATAACCAATGGCTTTCGAATGACAGTCAGTGATCATACGTTGTCGAATGTAGATCCTACTTATATTGACCACAGTAATTATTTAAGATCACATTCCTTGCTACAGTTTTACCATATGTCGCCGCATTAGTGTTTAAAAGTCAAATACATACGTAATTCAATCAAAATCAAAATATTTTATTTCATATAGGCCTAGATGGGCACTCGAAAAAGGTGCACGGCTCAGGTTGTTCGTTTCTATGGATAAGAACCGGTAAGAAACTATTAATAAATGATTAAAGACTCTTGTAATAGTTCCTACTTGCATAGGTCGGTAGCACACGATACCATGCAACAAACATAAAACCAACATGCGGCCTGCCTAATAAGCTGCCTGCGTAAGGTTACCGCAGCCACTAGACGCTTGCATCACCAAGGGTATCGCTTGGAGTCTATTGACCCTGCAAGAATAAATTCCCACCCCTCTTACAGAACTCCAAACTGTAACTACTCTCGGATACCTCAACGGGGAGTTAATTTCATAGGCTGAGCGGTCGCGGAAGGGAACTCCTTTCGAAAGGTTTCCGCTTATTATTAATGTAATATTAAATAGTATTAAATGTAATAATGTAGCTAAATAACACAATTTTTTTGTGTTGTGTTCCTACGCGGTTAATAAGGTTTCCAGTAATGAGCTCCTTGGGGAGGGGGGAGGATTGTTACATTGTGTTGGAAGCCGAGGGATTAAACCCACATGCTGCCAACACACTATAACTCTCCGAACACAGAGTGGCAACGCGCAAGTGATACTTTAGTATCGTGAGCGTAAATAGGCTACGGTAACCGTTTCTCATCAGGTGGGCCGTATGCTTGTTTGCCACTCTTGTTTTATAAAAAAAAATGTAAATAGTATTCCGATCCCCTGAAGTAATCAATTACCTTTACCAGTAAGGGCCAAGGTCACCCAGTAATGTTATTAGCGAACCTTCTCCACGTGTACTGTACACGTAACGGAACAATTAGAACTATGATGTAACTAGCTGTATCTTGCAACGCTTCACTGTGGCGCGTTGTTGCATCAATGAGACAGCTTAAAAAACTTGCTAAAAACTTTGCAAGATTGACTGCAAGACGAGTGAAGAAAATTTTTGCAATTTGCATTTTGGAATTTGTATATTGAGTTAAAATTATAGCACAACCGTTGCAGAACTTTTAGAGTTTTAAAGCGTACACAAATCCACTTAACTTACTCTTTTTTATAGGTACCACTTAGGAGGCTCTAGTTCAACTATCTACTACTTTTGTAGTTGTAGTCCTGAGAACACCAGCCACCAGAAATAACATTAAAGAATGTATTAATTGTATAAACATATATGATCCTGACATACACCTGAGCAATTGGTCGGAAGTAACGCTCGGTCGCGGGGAGTGGAAAGACGAGAGGGAGGCCTTTGCCCAGCAGTGGGACATAGATGGCTACAAATAAAATATTAATAAATAAATATATAATCATACCTTACCACGAGGGTCTCCCAAGGGTTCGACAGAGGGGAGTAGTAACACAAGTTTAGTAAGTCGGGGGTATATTTAAGTGCAAACGTGACAGATGGCGAATAAATCGCCTATAATACCGTCAAATACGTTGAAATCCGTCTCGATCGCATGCAGCCTTCCTCTTAAAAATCTATTACATAACAGGACTCGCGTAATTCATTAACACAAGTCATTGTATTACCTATTTTTGCAAGAATTCACTACAAAATTTTAGGGGCAAGGCAATCAAATTTACTTTTCTTTCATCGCTGTCAAAATAAATTAAGGCTAAGTCTGTACCTATTATTAGCGATATTAGCTCAGAAGATATTCCGCGAGTATAATTTTCTAGCACAGCGAACTAGAAAATTTCATTAATAATTTCGACTGGAAGGAAACAATTATAATTAAGCACGACTTATCCTATTTAATCATACTTTTCTTGATTAAATTTATGTTTTACAGTGGCACTGTCTGATATCTATATATATTTAAAAAGAAAGTCGTGTTATTTACACTAATTATAACTCAAGAACGGCTGAACCGATTTGGCTGAAAAGGTAGGGATGTAGCTAAGAACTGGGAGAAGGACATAGGATTGTTGGACTTTTTTTTTCTCAAATACGCACGCTGAAATTGTGCGTTATCTCTGCATCTCCAAGTCAGATACGAACATTATTTGCTATCATCATTTCACATGCTTTCCATCGAACCCATCTAACCTGTTGCACAAATACAAGGATAATATGAGGTGAGGAAGTTCTCATTCCGAGGATCCCAATGATCCCAACCGACATGCCATTTGAGTTTAAACGACTTCAATTTTCGATCCGACTTGCATTCGCCATGACTGTAAATAAGTCACACGGCCAATCGTTGAAAGTTTGTGGTCTTAATCTCGAACATCCATGTTTTTCCCATGGCCAATTATATGTGGCATTTTCACGGGTTGGAAGACATTCCGCGTTATTTGTTTTCGCGCCTGATAAAAATACAAAAAAATTAGTTTATCACAAGGTGCTACAATAAATAGCAAATAAAATTATTATTAATTAAATAAATTATATATAAAATTAATATTAATTATATTTGTTTTATTTACAATTATACTAATTTAAAAAGAAAAAAATGTGATCATGTGATATTGCCTTTAAGGCGGAACAAAGTTCGCCGGGTCAGCTAGTATATTATAATACAAAGTAATAAAAATATAATAATACACATAAACTCCCTAAAAACATAATAAATATCCCAATTCTGTGTCATGCGGAAGGGTGCCAAGAAGACTGGAGGCATTGTCACGTTGTATATCAATGCTGATTCGCGGAGCTAAATATTGGCCAGCCCTCTTGTCTCGGGAGGCCTCAAAAAGTTTCCTCGAGACACGACCCTAGAGTTTCGCTTTCGTTTCGAGAGTAATATATAAAGGTACATACACAGTACATATATTCGTACATACTGTTAAACGTGACGTAACGAGACAAAGAGCCAAGTCGCAGTAAACTACATAATGGGGTAAATAGCTGGCAGCTAAGATCCTGTGACGCAATAAAGGTCGTGATTTAAGATTGTGACCTCTACAAGGAGCGTGCAAGGTCACCGGATCAGTAAATGGTCGGATAGCATCAATTCCGCAAGGCGACATTACTAACATTGAATTAATTTCTGTGGGAAGTTAAGTCTTGGTGGCAGAGCGATTTAAATAACCTGGTCCTAATTACTAGTTCAACCCCCTTTACGCTGAAGAAAATCGTCTTGAAGAAACCTGCATACTTTTAAAGACAGTCGTACTTCAGAGATGGCAATTTACTCGCCATCTGTCACGTTGTCACCAAAGTGTTTCTCCGGTGAAAAGAGTACACTTCTGCCAATCCTTTCTGAGGACCTTGGGGGAAGATATAATAACAATTACAATTATTTCAAACTTTAACTTTAAAACTGCATTATGTGCCATCTGGGCTGCGGAGGGTTACGTAGCTTGGGATATGTAATTGTTTTTAATTCGATTCAATATTCAAATAATATGCTCCATGTTTAATGTCAAAAGCGACGTAAGCCGCCATTGCTGAAATATAATTTTATGTTTTCTCCATCTGCCTAGTAAGTTTATATTTCTGTGTAACATCGGCGATTCAAATTACGTCACCAGTATAATTTGTACGCATGATTTCACCCATTTACAAATTCAGTTTAGAGGCCTCCACGGAATTTGAAATCTGGGAAGAATGAATCAGGAATCACATTCCTAATTGAAAAGGATCGTTTAACTAAAGGCCTCTACTGAAAGCCTTTGTAATCTGTTCTTAACTGGGATTTAGCTACACGTAGTATACGTGTTTTTGTAGTAATTCATAGGTGAAATTATATTTTGTCTGTCACAAAAACTATCTATGATCACCGCAGATACATTTCGAACTTTCCAGGCGTAGACAGCCCGTCAGGAATATTGATATAATAGCAAACTTTAATAAAGTACATAGATTAAAAAAGCCGTGGTGGCCGAGTGGTTCGAGCAGTTGCCTGCGACGAAAAGGTCGCAAGTTCGAATCCCGACTGTACCAATGAGTTTTTCTGATCTTAAGTACAGTGATTAGTCACACCACGAGCCACAGAAATTCAAAGGCGTATGTATAGTCGTGCTTGAGTAACGGCTATGGACTCGCCATCTGTCACGTTGGCCCCTAATATACCTTTGGCGGAAAGTGGGTGTGTGGGTATTACCTAATGCACCTCTGCCTACCCCTTCGGGGACCCTTGTGGGAAGGCGTGAGGATATATAATTATTTTATTATTATTAAATAAGGTTTTTTACAATGGTGCAAGAATGGTAAATTTTTCAAAGACAAGTTCATTATAGGTTTTTCATTTACGGCTGAAAACAGAAGTCTTAATGTAATTTCCTTTGCGTTAAGAGTGTTCCGTAATGAACATTCGCAGACAGTTGTTCCTGTATTGTCGGTAAAATTTGACTTTCAAATGACATTTAAATTATGAACATTAAATGTATATCCTCAGGCCTTCCAATAAGGGTCCCCGAAGGGGTATGCAGAGGTTTATAGGTAGTACCCAGTAGTAGTTTCCGCCACATATATTTAGGTAGCAACGTGATAGGTAAACATTAAATCCAACTAACTTATATTTTTAAGTCGATTATTTACGAGCTTCACACACTTAACTGCTATCGTTACGGCAATATTACTGACATTTGATACATACCATAGCAGCACTAGAATTATTTTGCACTATAAAGAAAACGTAATTTCAAATAAAGAGTTCCGTTAAGTTTATGATAATACGTAACCCTTTTACTTGAAGTGTTTCGCCCTTGAAAGTCGAGAAGGGAAGGGCCTTGGTGTGCAAGGTAGGTCATGTATATACCTCGTGTTACATTTCACACCCACACATACTAAGCCCCGTTAGAGGGTATATTGTTCTGTGACACCGACACGCGACCAAAGCACGGTAATGATAATAACATTAGCGTGACCAAAGAGACTCTAACCCCACGTAATTCTTGCTCGCGCTAATGAGTCCAGGTTCCTAACCTAGAATCTTGCCGGCGACAATGTAAGATAAAAAACATAACGTAAATAAATATTTATATACATACACATACATGCATACATCAAGCCGAGTCACTAACGGGATAGGCAGTGAGTAGAGCGCCAGTTCTCTCAAGACTTACATACCTCTTTCGCTTCGTCCACATTCATCAGTGTCTTCATATATGCTCGATATTTATGCATACTCGTATCCCGCAAGAGTCCCCGAAGGGGCAAGCGGAGGTATGAAGACAGCACCCAGCCATTTTGGGTGCCAACGTGACACATGTCGAGTCCATCGCTGTTTGGCAAGCACGACTGTACACGTCTTTGAATCCTTCACAAACTTATACAGGCTTCACCTCGATGTTTTCCTACACTGTACAGCGCGTGGTGTCACTGTACTTAACCTCAGAGAAACCAATTTCTACGTCTAAGTCGGGATTAGAACTTGCAATCTTTGTGTTGCAGGCGACTACTCGAACTACTCGGCCACGTCTCTTAGCCTATAACATGTATATATTGGTTATTAGGCGTATATTGGTTTACGAATTGTAATCCCACACCAAGTCATTTAATTGTTCGAATTTGCCGCTCTAACAGCGGGGTTGGTGTTAATTTAGTTTTAATGCTATGCCATTAGCTTTGACACAGATTCGTTACGTAGGAATTCGTTGCGTAGGAATGTTCTTATTTACAGCGCTGAAACCTTACGGACCTTGTACTCACAAACGTTCAATCTGTTCCTTGAACAACTTATAATTATGTTTTACAAAGTTTCACAGGTTTTTAAGAGTCTTTGAGTACAAAAAAAGATTATTTATAATAATATATATCACTAGTTGTGCTCGCAACTTTGTCTGCGTGGAATGTAATAAAAAAGTTATCGTTAAGTACCTTTTTTTTACATCAGCTAGCCATTGAAAGTCCCGAACCAAATCGATCCATCCGTTTCAGAGATAAGTCGGAAGAAACACATAGACAGACAGACAAAACATTTTAAAAATGTTATTTTGGTATATTTACAGAGTAGTTCCATGATCTGATCCTTCAATATGCTGTCTTTGAATCTATCCTCTTCTTACGCACTCGAATAATAACGCAAGAGTCTCGGTATGGCCCCATGTCGGTCTGAGCCTGAAATGCCTCATCGATCAAAAGTACATTAGCCACCGATACGTTTTGACATGAGTTGTCAGAACTATTTTTTCACAAGATTATTTTCTATTTATTCTTAGCTGATCAGAACAGGATGATACTTGGCCCAGATATATAGTATTGATATCTCGATTAGGACAAGGGATATGTTTTATTCCACATAAAACGTGGATAGACTACGGTAACCGTTTCCCATCAGATGTGCCGTATGCTTGCTTGCCGCTATTGTTGTATAAAAAAAAAACATAAAATCTACCGGCGCCTTTTTTAGTTTTATCTGGGGTAGTATTTATTTAATCATAGTGACTCGTACTATAACATCATCAAAGTAAACATTAATTTTATATGAAGGTCTATGTGATGTTGCACCTATGTGACTGGTGAACTTCATGAAACTGGTTAACCATTTTAAACAGATTAAAAGTAGAAAGGAGTTATTAATGTACACATGCTACAAGGACTGCGACCCCCTTTTAGGAAGGCGGTTAATCAGAGGTGTGCAATAGGTACCCATTTTTCGCTCGATATATTTCAGGTGCCAATAGTAGAATGGCAAGTTCATCGCAGTTTCTCAAGCACTATACATGTCATCGAATTGCTGGTCAAACATGCACAGGTTTCCTCAAGATGTTTTCTTTCACCGTAAAGCTCGTAGTGTTACTAATCACTGTACTGAAGTTCATAAGAACTCATACATGTATTGTCATGTCATATATATTTATGCAAGTATTGTATGTACTGCAACATACAATACTTACATAATAATATATACAGTGGTAAAATGTATCAGCTTTTCTATCAATTCATGTAACACAAGGATATCTGCCGCCTTATTTAAGAAGAAAAACGTATTATATAAACCCCTGCTTCCCCTCGTCAATATCCACATTCCTTTTCCGTATAAGTTTACAATAAAGCTTGGCACTACTAACACGACCAATTTGATTCCGAATACAAATAAATAGGATAACAGCACACCATGACATCTTATCCTGTAACATATTTCAGTGTTTCCTCGCTTGTTAGTGAATGTCTCGCACTCTCTGTCTCGCACCGAGAAAGAATTACCTATGGGCAAGAGAAATTCAAGACCTTATCTAAAAGACTTAGAGATCCTTTTACTTTGAGAAGAATGGGAAGTGATTAGTCTAATTAACAACGGCAGGTAACCAACTAATATTAACTTGACTCTGAAACCTGAATCTCCCTTTTGTTTGACGGTGTGGCATGACGTTAGTGGCCGTGCTAAGGTCGCTGGTTCGATGCTCACGCGCAACAAATGTGTGTAACGAGCATATTTGCCTGTATGTCTTGTTCTAACAATCATGTAAGTTTATTTATACATTTACATCTACATATGTACGTTTATTTTTCAGGCCATACCTACCGCTAGCCTACGTCAAGTAAAGGCTTTGCGTTTTATGTCAGGTTTTTATGTCAAGACTAAAATAAGTCTGACTTTAACATCATATTTCGAAGATACTGAAAATATTTCAGGATATGATTTTTCGTAATTTCTTCACAAACTTGACAAATAATACTTGAACTTAAAAAGTATACTCATACAACATGTAAGTTACTTTCTGCTTTAAGTCGTTTATAAATTGTTATTTATTTAAGGTTAAGTTTGGACGGTATCATACGACAAATATAACAGTCATTAGCCACGCATTAACTTAGTCAACATTTACCTGTTGACTACATACTACACTATGAGTGAGATATTGTAAAGATATATGAAGAGGCGGGGCGGAGCGCAAAGGGGTCACGTTCAAAACTTTAAATATGTTCTTCTTCAACCCTCCTCTGTATAGAAGACCGCAGATGCAGCGCCGGATTAGCAGCGCAGCAAGATTATGTATGAATTGAGGAACCCCCCGGAGTCTATGACTGTAATTGTCAGTAAAAAGTTTCTATTTATGTAGTTTTTGTTTAATTAACTTGATAACTTAAAGCAATCAAAGGGCCCCTTGATAGAATTAGCTACAGGCCCGCGCTGACTTAATAATACGCCACTGCGCAGATTACCATGCTTCTAGTACTGTTGTGCTCCTACAAAGATTAAGGTTTTCAAAATTCAAATACAGTGGCTGTCCACCAATTTAATTATAATTAAACTGCTGTGCGCCTTAAATTGGATAAATTATTTTTTAAAAGGAACATAATATTAAGAGTACAAATGCGATAATAATGCCAGCAGTAGTTGTGGCCTGTATCGCAAGGCATTACACTCATACTTTATAATACATTCGACAGAATAATAGGGACACTTCAATTTCGGTCACACCCTTTCACCACCAACTATGTAGGATCATAAAAGAGACTTGCTCTCTGGCCAACTAATAAAACGCGCCGCCTGTGTTGTATAAAAACCAAACTTCCAGACCTTGGCTCGAAATTTCTCTTATTTCATGAAACCTTCACAAAACGAGACATGTTCGTTTTGCTAACAACGCAATTGCATAATGCATACAAAGCTGATATCAGCAACTCTGCCACCACCAATTACAAAATATTATTATAGGAATATAAGTACGGTGAAGGAAAACATCGAGAGGAAACCTATATTTTACTTTGTTACTTTTGAGAAGAAATTCAAAGACGTATGTCGTGTTTGAGAAACGGCGATGGTTTCGCCATCTGTCACATAAATTATAATAAGTAAATATAAAATAATAATAATATATAGTATAATAATAAAATATATAAAACTTAATATATATCGGGCGAAAAGTGATTGTGTGGGTACTACCTTTTTTGCAGTGGGCATTTCGTAGCAGTATTAACGTAAAAATGTTTTTTTTCTGCCGTCAGCTTATCTTCATTACCGCACTTATGTACCTCTCACTTTATGACTGAATTTCTTTTTACAACCACATAATGTAGCATGGCTTGTGCACTCTCAGATAATATCATATCAATGTTCTAACGTCAGACCATATATATACGAGTGTAAATTACCTAAGTAAATGTAGAGTTGAGTGCGTTGCGCTGTAGATTGTTAGAAACTCCACTACTTTTATTTTCCACGACTAAATGTGAAGTATTTGGTAGAAATACTGTTTATGCTTCCAATAAATCAAAGAACGGGTTATTCCGTAACAGCCTATCTGCGTATAGTGTGTACATCTAAGAAAACGTTTCGCGTGACGGTAAGAAAAATTACGTAAGACAGAAAACCTTTTAGTAAAATCATCCAGAATCGGCTCACATGTAATATTCTTATGAATATTGACTACGAACAACTCGTTTCAATCCAATAAAAAAATATTATACGTGTTTTTTGTGGGTAGACAGAAGTGTACTCTTATTATGTGCCATCATCATGATTTCACATGCGTAAAAAGGCTTTAATTTAACTTTTCGATTGTGATTGATAGAACAGTTAAAAGTTTTCAGTACAAAACCTCGTTTTGCAAACAAACCAATACATACAACAACAAACAAACAATACGTACAAGAAGCAATACAAATCTTAACGTACTTCTATAAGAGCCCCAATGGAGTAATGTAATCGAGTTTCTACAACAAATATTGTTTAATACACATCCTACAATATCACTGACAGTGATTTGTTATACACGCTTTGTTGGGAAGGAGAACATCGTGAGGAAATTTGCTTACTTTTGAGATGGAATTCAATGGCGTTTGTATTATGGGCTTGAGAATCTTCGGATTTCTATCGCGTACACACTTGGAAATACATTTATCCAACGAAAAGATAATCTTATTACATTACAGCTCTTCTTACCACTTCGGGGTAAAATACATTTCATTTCGTCCGTCATTAAAAACAATACCCCTGGATTCCTTTCTATTATTCGCACAACATTAACCATTCATTGGTTTCGCTACCGCCGTGTATAACTCGAGAGCGTATGATCGAAAAAGATTCTTCCCTGCAAATATATTTGCGCAATAACTGAACAGAACAGAAGCCGTCAGAATTTTCCTTTTGAAAGCATTGTGTGCAATGAATGTTACGATAAAGGTTTTAATGTTACTTAGTGTGTATAACAAAATCAAAATCAAAATCTTTTTATTTCACATAGGCCCAGGTGGGCACTTATAAAACGTCGAAAAAGAAGCAACTTCTTGATACAATATTGATTGTGTAATATTTTCTTGGGACGAATTCCACACTGATTTTACTAGTGCAAACTAAATGTTGTACTCTGGAACTAGTCAACGATATATATACTTTCATATATAGTTCATATATATTTTCATATATAGTTAATTACATCTAGCATTCAAGAAGACCTCAACTACCATTATTGTTAACAATCTTTAATTGCTTAAATAAATACTTTAAATGAATATTAAGATACAAATATTCTTCGGCGAAAAGTGGGTGTGGGGTAGTACATACACAACTATGCCTACCCCTTCGGGACCCTTTTGGAAAGGCGTGAAAATATATGTATATACAAATATTTGTATTCATCACTTAAATATCTTTGGTCACCGAGAATAGAGCCCGTGGCTTGAAAGCTTCACTGAAAAGGGACAAAATCTTTTTCTGCTAGCGTTCACACTATCCGTAGTATGGCAATGACTTTAGCTGAAGAATCATACTTACAGCATACAAACTATAAATATCGGATAACGTGAAACAGAAAATCATTGTATATACAATCGGCCAAGTATCAAGATGGCCGCCAAACGTCAAACTTTACGAGAGTTGCTAAATTGGTCAGAAACGACATCAATGCATATCCTGCCTATCTTCGATGTATGTATTCCTGATACTGGAAAGCTTTTGAAACTGATTGATGAGTTCAGTAAATATAAACTTACAATTTCTAGTAAATTAATAGCCACGAAAATAATAAAGATTAATGATCGAGTAACTCGAAACTGTTATCAAAGGAAATCCAACCATATTGACCTTCATGTAATAGGCTGTTACAAACATCCATATATCTTATTTTGCTTAAACGTAGCTACTCAGCATAAATTTCGCATTCAAGCTGGGGCGGGGGGGTATCCCAAACAATGTCGGAGGCGTATGAAGTCGTGCCTGAGAGTCGGTAGAGTTCTCCATCCATCACGTCGGCACCAAATATGTCTCGAGCGACATGTGTGTGTTATCAAAGCCATTTGTACAGTTTGATCGCCTTTATTGTATCATTAAATTAATGACTCGGAACAGAAACCAATAAAGAAGTTACACTCAGTGTATCCTCCCGTACCACCCATCATACACATGTCGCTCAACTTCGTTCGCCACCCGAATGAAGTATTACAAAACTTGAAGCTACCTACTTTCATTGTTCTTTTTGATATTTTTTGGTTACTGCTTTTTCATGATATGGATACTGGTCCTTAAGCCGGGGTGGCCGAATGGTTCGAGCAGTCGCAAAACAAAAATTGCAAGTTCCAATCCCGACTGTACTAATGAGTTTTTCCGAACTTAAGTACAGTGATTAGTCACACCACAGATTTCACAGATTTACGGTGAAGAAAAACAACTAGAGGAAACCTGTATACATTTGCAGAAGAAGAGAAGAGAAGAGAAGCCATTCAAAGGCAGTATAATCGTGCTTGAGTAACGGCGATGGACTCGCCATCTGTCTCGTTGGCACTTGAAATATGTCTCTGGCGGAAAGTGGGTGTGTGGGTACTACTAAGTTTTATTTTTTATTTTTAAGGCATTCAGCCTTAAAAATAATATTATATTGTGCTAAAGTACGTCACGTAATTTAATGCATCACGGAGTTTTTGAAAGCAATCTTAATACCCTATAATCTCAGCAGTGAATTGAAACGCGTTCATCAAACTGGTATCAATCTAACATTATTGGAGTCGTAAATTATCGAGTTATTTTTAACTTGAAGAGCCTTGGAGATTCTCTTCCGTTAAAATTTGCATTATAAAACAATTTTCTTCCAGATTATTATGAAGAAAACAATTTTGAAAATGTCATGAGTCGCGGTAACAATATCGAACGTGATGTGACCTACAATGAACCCCAGTTCGTGGCCCCAATATTAATTAGCCCTCTGACTCCACTCCTGAGGTCTGATTACTCTTATTTATTGCTTGAAACATCGCTGGGAGCTATTCTTTGTCACAGACTTTCCTCAACTGTACAGAGTGCTTCAGAAAATATATAATACTAGCGACATAAGATTTTTTTTAAAGAATATATAGTCTATGTTACTGAAGGTGAGTGTAGTTTTCCAATGGTGAAATAATTTTTAAATCGGTACAGTAGTTTTTGAGTTTATTCATTACAAACATACACACACAAAAAATACAAATCTTTCCTCTTTATAATATTATTTATAATATAAAACAGTTGTCTTCTAGAAGTTCTCAGGTATTATTATGTGCAACGATGATTGTCTGCTGACGATGCAACAAAACAAATAACTTTAATGATGATGATGATGATGATTATGATAATAATAATAATAATATCCTCACGCCTTCCCACAAGGGTCCCCGAAGAAGGTAGGAAGAGGTGTATACCTACACACCCACTTTCCGCTAGAGGTATATTAGGTGCCAATGATTGATTGCCAGGTGATTATGATGATGGTGGTCATCTGCGCAGCAATATTTTTTAAGTACATATGCCCTTTCTCGTTCTCCCTTCTCGTAACTCAGTGGAACGGAAACCGATACAGCCAGGGAGTTTGCAGGTTGGTTTAAATAACTCTGAATCATATTGTTTTTTTTTTACCTTTTAATAACGCAAATAAAATACAACACGTAGTTAGATTCTACATTTATAACTTTATCGACGCAGCAGATTTTTATCCGAAAATAACGTAATAAAAATGACAACTCGGAATATATTTTTTTCTTTATTTTTCCTTTCATCATTTGTCATCATATATTACTATCATCATCATATATTTGAGCAACTGTCCTATTTACTGAAACACTCTGTATATGATATACAAAGCAAAAGTGTGTGCAAGAAGAGGCAGAGGAAGGCCACGTTCCAACTACCTGGATCAAATAGATCGGACTCTCAAGGACGGGAACGTTAAGAGTACTCGAAACCGACGAGCATGTATGAAGAGACTGATGAATGTGGACGAAGCGAAAGAGGTATGTAAGTCTAGAGAGTACTGGCGCTCTATACTCTCTGCCCACCCCGTTAGGGACTTGGCGTGATATGTATATGTACTCTGTATATCTTAACGCTTTCCTGTATCAAGTGATAACACGTTCTTTATATATTCATCAAATTAATATACTACACTCCCTTAAATACAGCCTTTTACCTAAGCGCTTAAAATGTAAGCGTCCTCAAACTTAATGTCGTGGTATAATAAAACTATTCTTAAGTATAGAAAAACTTATTAGCACTGAAAACCGGGGTTTGAACCTGCAGTCTTATTGACTACTTAAGCCCCTCAACCATCACGAGTTGGGAACCATCAGGAGGGCTATAATGCTTGTTTGTCACAGTTAATACCAAAAATAAAATACATTTCTAGTACCACAAATATAATATTTCGTATATGCTCATAAAATCTTATATAAAACTTTTTACTACAGGCAATATGTGAGATATAAAAAGGGCCGTATATAATAATAACAATTAATTTGCGTAATGTGTGTACCTAGGCTTAGGTCTCATAGAGCGTAGTACATCACGCGTCCGTAGTGGTGCTACGAGCGTAAAGAAAATTCGCCCTCGTAGCCACGAGTGTGCTACGAGAGTGATATTCGTAATTTAACTCAAATAAGGAAGGTTTTTGTGTAAGTGATCATAGCCTTAGTAAATAGCAGTCCCTGTGTGCATTGTGATGTTAAGGTTTTATTAAAGAGAGTAATTATTAAGAGCGATAGGCCATAACGGGTGTCTCGTTCGAATTTGGAGCTGCCCGACTGGAGAAGGACTTCCACCTTAGAAGTCCGTAGCCATTGTTTTTGTGTTGTGTTCCTGCGCGAGGAATGAAGGTTTCCAATAATGTGCTCCTTGGAAAAGGGGAGGTTTTGTATTGTGTTGGCAGCAGAGGGATTGGTCCTATTACGCTGCTAATCTCAAAATCGAAAGGTAACCTGCATACGTTTGAAAAGAAATTCAAAAGACGTATGTATAGTCGTGCTTGACTAACGACGATGGACTCGCCATTTGTCTTATTGGCACCTAAAATATATATCTGACGGAAAGTGGGTGCGTATGTACTACCTACACAACTCTGCCTACCCTTACGGGGACCCTTGTGGGAAGGCGTACAGTAAAAACTATATACTACGCGGACGTAATTGTGAGCAACAGAAATTAAGAAAACAAAGTTAATTTCATGACTATAATATTTATTTAGTTATATCCTCACGCCTTCCCACAAGGGTCCCCGAAGGGGTAGGCAGAGGTGTATAGGTAATACCCACACACCCACTTTCCGCCAGAGGTATATTAGGTGCCAACGTGACAGATGGCGAGTCCATCGCCGTTACTCAAGCACGACTATACATACGCCTTAGAATTTCTTTTCAGACGTATGCAGGTTTCCGTACGATGTTTTCCTTCACCGTAAAGCTTGTGGTGTGACTAATCACTGCACTTAAGTTCAGAAAAACTCATTGGTACAGTCGGGATTCGAACTTTATATAGTTTACTCGTAAATCAAATGCGAATGGCAATATAAGATGGGAAGTGATAGGTATCTCGTCACGTACGGTACGTGACACGGCCGGAGTAATGTCTGCACAATTAATCGTGCTTTCGTACCCAGGGGGCTGAAACTCTACTCTATTACTTATCTAGAAATATAATTGTATTACGGTGAATACTGCTTTAATACTTAATTACAGCATTTAAATTGTATATACCTTGACAGTATAAACATGAGAATTTATTAACTATATAACTACCATTATTTCTAGTGAATAATAAGCCGTAATGGTCGAGTTCTTGGAGTATTCGCCTGCAATGTAAAAATTGCAAATTCGAATCCCGCTATACCAATAATTTACATATATACAATGATTAGTCAGACCACGAGCTTTACGGTGAAGGAACACATCGAGAGGAAACCTGCATACATTTGAGATGAAATTCAAAGGCGTATAGTCATGCTTGACTAACGGATGGACTCGCCATTTGTCACGTTGTCACTTAAAATATATCTCTGGCGGAAATTGGGTATGTGTTACCGCCTCATACACCTCCGTCTACTCGTACGGGGTCCCTTGTGGGAAGGCGTGAGGATATATTATTATATCTATCTCTGTGCCGAATTTCATCCAATTCCTTTCAGTTCAGTTTCAGGTGTGAAAGGGAACCATACTCACAAACTTGGGTGTTTATTACCTATACACATCTGCCTACCCTACGGGGGCCCTTATGGGAAGGCTAGAGGATTTATATATAAACTTTCACATTTATTAAGTTTGTATCTCATTGTAAATGAACATGTATGCTTTATGAAAATAAATTCTTTAAACCTAAACTTTCACATTTATAATATTAGCTAGGGTTTGTTGTAGTAGTGAATGGCACAAACACATTTTATATTTCCCCCATTGGCCACTCTCCAGCTACGTATGGTGACGTCCGATATTTTATCCCACTCATAAATTACTGACGTTCTCTTCTGTATTTCCATAAACTGATTGCGATATTGGACAGTTAATTAATTCTGCCGTTTAAATAAAGAACTTCTATTTGCTGTGCTGGTTCTTTCGCTTTCAAAATTAAGATGCCATTCACATATAAAGATACATACATACATATATACATATCATCACGCCAAGTCCCTAGCGGGGTAGGCAGAGAGTATAGAGCGCCAGTTCTCTCTAGACTTACATACCTCTTTCGCTTCGTCCACGTTCATCAGTCTCTTCATACATGCTCGTCGGTTTCGAGTACTCTTAACGTTCCCGTCCTTGAGAGTCCGATCTATTTGATCCAGGTAGTTGGAACGTGGCCTTCCTCTGCCTCTTCTTGCACACACTTTTGCTTTGTATATCTGTTTCGTCAATCTTTCTTCACTCATCCTTTCTATGTGTCCAAACCAACGTAACATGCCTTTCTTCATCTTTACAATCACGCCCTCATTCACGCCAGTTGATTTGCGATATAAAGATATAGGTACTAAAGTCCTACTAGTTAAAGTAGTGTGTTCGAATGGAATGTTCTCGCCTGTAAAGCTAAGATTGCATGTTTAAACACCGGTCTATTCCATTATATTCGGAATTTAAGTAAAGAAAAGAGTGAACACACCGTGAGTACTGCATTATCTTGAGAAAAAATTCAAAGACGTACACGACTGTACAAGTCGTGCTTGATAAACGGGAACGGATTCGACATTTGCTGTTGTTACCTCTGCCTACCTCTTTGCAAACCTTTAATAGGTAATGGATGAGAAAACATGAAGATAAAGAGATATATTACGTCAAGAGAGATATAAAGAGCGCCTGTGAATACAATATTTGTACAGCATCTACAAATCTGTTCTTTTCATTGCGGTATGTATGGAGTATTGTGAGATGTGTATGAATGAGGTTCTTATAATTACTAATTAGTGTAATTGGTTCTTTTTTAGCCGTACTAATTATGTAATATAATCTAAGAGAGGTAGGGCATAACGGGTTTCCCGTTCGAATTCGGAGCTGCCCGACTGGGGCAGTACCTCCACCTTACAGAAGTCCGTAGCCAAATAACACAATTTTTTGTGTTGTGATCCTACGCGGTGAATAAGGTTTCCAGTAATGAGCTCCTTGGGGAGGGGGGAGGATTGTTACATTGTGAAGCAGAGGGATTAAACCCATTATGCTGCCAACACACTATAACTCTCCGAACACAGGGTGGCAACGCGCAAGTGATACTTCGGTATCGTGAGCGTAAATAGGCTACGGTAACCGTTTCCCATCAGGTGGGCCGTATGCTTGTTTTCCACTCTTGTTGTATAAAAAAAAAAGTATAAATAAATATATAAATCACGCCGAGTCCCTCACAGGGATGCACAGGGAACACAGGGAGCACCCGTTCTCTTTAGAGTAACAGATCTCTTTCGCTTTATCCACATCCATCTCTTGCACTGTTTATTTCCCACTTTTGAATATTGATGGCAAATCACGGTACGGCCCCAGGACGGCTGTCTAAATCAACACCATAAATTGTTGGGAATGCAAACAGATGTGGGAATGAGAATTAAGTAGGTAAGAACTTGGACATAAATTTGAATACTGCATAAACAAACTACAGAATATAAATCAACCGGTCGTCTATCTTCTGTTAACTACATCTCGAAATAAATATATAGAAAATTAAACGATGCGCTATATTTACCAACGAAAGTGTACGCTGAAGCCCAGAACGAACCATTCGCAATAATGTTTATAGCAAAAATGATAAAAAAAAACAAAAACGAATTAATTCTGATGGGTTGGCAAAGGACGAGGTATTAATTACCCTACGACGTCTATGGGCGGAAAAAAGAGATAAACGACCTCGGTACTGTCTTGGTCCTTCCGCTTGCCTGATGACCGATCGTTCAAGTCTATAGACCCTTCATTTGGGCAAATACAATTTCAAGAAATATTTTTACATACCTAATAAATAACAAGTAAGTAAAGTAACTTCAATATTAAGAATTAAGAGTTATCTTGACTTAAGATGAGACTTGTTTTAGCACCTTAAAATAATTAACCAACCTTAAGTCGTAATGTTGCGGCAACTTTTAACTCTTATTGACTTATAAGCTGAGTTCATGAAAGTGATAAAAATTTTGATGAATATATAATATTTGATGAAAATGAATATAGTTTAAAAAAAGCTATTTGCAAAAGCTCCGTCGAGGAGTTATGCTAATCAGTGGAGCTAATTAAGAAAAACGAAGGGCGTTGAGGTTATAACTGTCCTGAGTTATCGTCTCGACTCATAACCTGAAAAAGAGGCCGGCATAAAAAAAACAATAAAAATAATCCCCTTAGATCAACTCGCACGTATAATTTTGTGATAATAAAATCTTTTCAATAACAACTGTAACCCGGTTTCTTAAAAAAACAAACCTCAAGTCCTATTGCAGTAACAACTATTTGGGGGAGTACAACAAAGATTCGACTTTAACGAAGTTTTTATGTAGATTGCGCTAGTTTGCTTCTAAGCTTCATCTTCCAATTCGTAATTTTGGATAGGAATACTCAAACTTGAAGTAATTTGGCCGAGCCATTACGACCATCCTGCTTCCTGATCAAGGGTATGTCGTCTGAATTAAATTCACCTTCAAATGTCCTTTAGTAGTATAAATACTGTTTTTTTTTTTTTTTTAATTTTCTCTCGTAGCGTGAGTTCCGGGAACTTTTGCTACTTAACCGGTCAATGGCGAGACCTAGGCCTCCAGCCAGGCACTTTATTTTTAAGCAACACAGCTAAGGGCACCCCCTGTGGGGTACGAACCTCGGCTTAGGGCGTTGCTGGATCGCGAGCAAGGGAGCTGGGCTGGACTGTTCATTTTATTTAAATATTATTTGGGGGCGGGATTTGCGCGTCTGGCTCGGCGCGGGCCGGCGTTTGCGGCGGAGGTCGGGGGGGAACATTACGGCTTATTCGCGTCGAGCCTCGCTGGCGAGGACGGAACAGTGGTCGGTTGTGTGTAGTGTTGGTATGTTTTTGTCCGGCGTCCTGGAGGACCGTTATGTCGTCATCCGGTTCGATGACGGCATGTCTTGGACGCCTTATTTTCGAAATAAGGGAAGGAGTGTACCGGGCGGCCGATACGACGAGGGGGTTGGGGTGATTTACAGCAGAATCGAAATGACGTTTGGACAGTTTTTTCAAAAACTGTTTTATAGTGGGGACTTTGAGGTCAACGTGGAGTTGACTATTACGCATGTACCACGGGGCACCTGTGGCTCTCCGGAGAAACCGGCTTTGGAGCACTTGCAGGGGGTTAAGTGTTGACTTGCTAGTGTGTGCGAACACTACACCCGCATATGTCATGATTGGTCGAATGCACGTTGTGTAAATCCTCACCTTGGATTTCAATGAGAGTTTACTTCGTGCATTCAACATGCTGTGAAGTCTACCGAGCGCGAAGGCGGTATAAATAAATAATAATAATAATATCCTCACGCCTTCCCACAAGGGTCCCCGAAGGGTTAGGCAGAGGTGTATAGGTAATACCCACACACCCACTTTCCGCCAGAGGTATATTAGGTGCCAACGTGACAGATGGCGAGTCCATCGCCGTTACTCAAGCACTACTATACATACGCCTTTGAATTTCTTCTCAGACGCATGCAGGTTTCCTCTCGATGTTTTCCTTCACCGTAAAGCTCGTGGTGTGACTAATCACTGTACTTAAGTTCAGAAAAACTCATTGGTACAGTCGGGATTCGAACTTGCGACCTTTGCGTCGCAGGCAACTGCTCGAACCACTCGGCCACCACGGCTCACGGTATAAATACTGGCTGCATAATAACTATATATAGACGTGTCTGGACTAAAATCACCTAAAACCACCACAAGGTGGTGTTGTTACACCACTGCCTTCCCGTTCGGAGACCTTCGTGGGAAGACTCACGTCTTTCACAAGCAAACATTATTGAAGCACACACCTCGCAATCTCGGGATAAAGGTCACAAAGGTATCAAAGGATAAAAGTGATTGTTAGATTAGCGCTCCGGATCGTCCCAAAGTTGACGCGCAGCTGAAGAAAGTAAGATTCTCGTACATTTTATAATAATCTATACTAATATTATAAAGAGGAAAGATTTGTTTGTTTGTTTGTAATGAAAAGGCTCCGAAACTACTGGACCGATTTCAAAAATTCTTTCACCTTTGGAAAGCTACATTATCCCCGAGTAACATAGGCTATATTAAATTGGACCCGACAGGTGGCGCTGCGATCGAGTTTCAAGAATTTTACCTTTTTACCCGGGCGAAGCTTTCTGTGTGTTTCTGTGTGTCTTAAGCTAGATTCGAGAATGGTTTAGATTTACAATTGGACCCAAAAGGTGGCGCTGCGATCGTGTTACGGGCAATTTAACTTTTTCACCCGAGCGAAGCTGGGCGGGACAGCTAGTAATATATATATAAAAATATATTATATTATTATTATAAAATGTACGAGAATCTTACTTTCTCGTACATTTTAGTCCAACAATGTATAGTATTTTACAGCACTACAATTTATTTATTTATTTGTAAAATGAATATAGTAACAGTAAACACAGTAGGTAACTATGAAACTCAACCTAGTATAAAGTCAGCGACGCGTTACCTCTAATTTTACTCGCGACACAAACATTTTCATCCCGTGCTCCTATTTCGAGTTTTGTTTTCCGGTTGAAGTTGAAAAAGTTACCAAGACCCCATCTAAAATTCATCAAAATTCACATACAGGCGCAACAAATGGAGAGTCGTAGTACCTACTTTAGCATTTATGGTATACTTTAGGTACTACTAACATTTATCAATGCAGTTTGTGAGGATGATATTCATTGTTCATGAAATTTAACCCAGCAATAGATTATTAGCTGGATTAATACATTGGGTGTATTTCGTTCTGGAATAAAATCTACCAATGAAATTAAATATTACCCGGGTGAAACCGCGGGGTACAACTAGTCATAGATATATTTTTTTTTTAAATACCACTTGGGTGGCAAACAAGCATGCGGTCCGCCTGATGGTAAGCGGTTACCGCCGCCTATGGACGCTTGCAACACCAGGGGTCACTCGCGCGCTGCCGACAATTTGGATAAACTTTATTGTTGTATAAAAATGTTTATACATAGTATGATTGTAAATAATCACAGGTGCTTAATAATCACTTTCAGCTTTATCGCCTCTATGTGGGTAACCTTGGATCGCGAGCATTTAATTACAAATGTTCCGACAACATAACATATATGATCGTATCACGTCTAGACAAGACAGTGATTCAACAAGTTTGATAGATAATGGTCGGTACTTGTGTAGTCAACTGCCTATCAGTCGCAATATTGCTACGATAACTGACGTAGGAGCTCATCATGCCATGGCGTGCTATTGGCTATTTTGCTAGCTTGAATAATGGTTAGTCACACCACGAGCTTTACGTGAAGTCAAAATCAAAAGGAAACCTAAGGAAGAAAAATATTACAATACTATATTTATAAAAAACTCTATGGATAAATCTGCGTAACCCATTTGAAACTAAACATAGACGATAAAACAAACAAAATAGTGTTCACTCACTATCAGCGGCGATTGTGCGCAAAAATTTAATCGTTTAAATTCCTTCTTAAACCTTACTAACACTAATATTTAATCTTTGGGCTATGTATAAAATACTATCGGTATCTCTTGCACCGGGCTGTAAGATCAAATAAAACAGTCACCGCTCTGCTTTGTCTTCGACGGAGATTTCATTCATACATTGGAAAGGTCTCGTAATGCGAGTTCTCTTTCGCCAACGATCAGACTGTGAAATGAGCTCCCCGTTCAGGTTTTCCCTGTAGAGTACAGCATGGCGTTTTTCATGAATTGTGTGAAGCATGCTTGTTTGCCACCCTTATTATAAAAGTCATTTAAATAAATTAATTCTTTTGTTTCATATAGCGCATTCCTTCTTTATATATTATACATATATAATACTGTACAAATATACGGCCTGTTGAGTGATAAGCGTTTACCACAGACCACAGGCATGAACAATACTTAAAGCGTAGGTACTACTCGCGCGTTGCCGACTTTATTAAGAACGAGTTTCTATACTAGCATCTTAAGGAATGGTCCCCCCTCTACCATGAAAGGCATTTATAATAAAGTACAAAAACAGTTCCAGCTACAGCGCCGTTATTATCAAAATTCCAGTAAACTCTAACGCCATATCCGTTTTGCACGTGGACACTTGAAACATAGCAATTTCCCCTGAAAACTGTTCAACGTTGTTAATGATCTGTCGTAAAGCTCGAGTGTCAAGACCATAATCCAGTGAAATTGATGGCGATATTCTGTCGAAAACAGGTTGTTTTCCACAACATCTGACAACAGTTTTTTCGTTACATACATACTTCTTTGAATTTGACAAGCACTAACGTATGTATAGTCGTAAAAAGCCGTGGAGGCCGAGTGGTTCGAGTAGTTGCCCGCGACACAAAGATCGCAAGTTCGAATCACGACTGTACCAACGAGTTTTTCTGAACTTAAGTACAGTGATTAGACAAACCACGCGCTTAACGCTGAAGGAAAGCATCGAGAGGAAACCTGCTTACGTCTGAGAAGCAATTCAAAGGCGTATGTATAGTCGTGCTTGAGTAACGGCGATTGACTCGGCATCTGTCATGTTTGCACCTAACATATATCTGAGTCGGAAAGTGGGTGTGTGCGTACTACCTGCACACCTTTGCCTATGCCTTCGGGAACCCTTTTCAAGTGTGAAGATATTTTACAGGTTGACATCGTTGTGTTCAATTCGTGAGGTAAGGATTTGCTCGTGCACCGGAACCGAGCTTCCTCAAACACTGACGAACTAACCTCGTATTGAACTAGCAACAAATTATCTTCCTTCGAAATATAATTTAAAAAGGGTGCAACACCACTTTCATCATGGCAACTCAACACCCAGTTTTTTTTCACCAGGGCCTTAGGTTACCAACTACGCCTCTTCGTTAAATCCTTTTTTAATTTCATTTTCATTCGCTAGGACATTCGATCCAATTTATTTAAACATTTACGTACTTGAGAGTATAAAAACAAAAGGTAGTTTAATGATGTGTACCATTATTGATACCCTCAGATACGAGGCTTTAGATACGGACAAATGATAATCCCACGCACATCCGGGGTGTGCGTGGACGCGTATGGATTACTGGCCGCCTGGCATGATAGGTGATAGCCACTAAGCCTTCTTTACTGCTAAGGTCGCGGGTTCGATCCACATAAACAGTCAACATTCGTGTTATGAACATGTTTGTTTGATATCCGGGTGTATATTTACGTTTATATAAATATGTTTATCAGTCTCGATATGTTTATGCTACGGTCTGCTAAGATGAATAATTAAATAAAACACCCCCAAAGGTTTATCAATATATAATGCTGACTATGTTTTAAGGTCATAGGTTTGAAAAAAATGAAAAAATTGCTTTATTACACATGATAATTCAGAAAAATTGTGCGTTTACAATTACAAACGAGTAAGTCTTCCAAACAACAGTATTTGAATTGCACCATGCAGGAATCTAGGAATTTGCTTTTAACACAATCAAAACATAGCTCGTATTATTTTTACAACATCAGTATGAGAAATTTTGAAGCCAAAGAAGATTTTATTTAACCTTACTCTTACACAAATACATCAAAGTGTGCGCTCTCAAGGCTCAACAATCCACAACATTTTCGTACAAACTTATTTTAAAAACATAATAGTATTATAGCTTAGGTACATCTCCCTTTCTGGGCTATTCTCACCAAAGGCACGGGACACATAATCCTCAAAGTAAGTTGTTAACTAGAACAATACCCTACAACTGGCGTGTGACCCAAGGGAGAAACTTCAGATACCATCTTCTTCCTTTTGAAAAAACACTGACAACATAAAGATATGGTAAGGACGGTCGCAACCAATATCGGCAACCATATGTAAACAGGTAATCCCGACGGCTTCATAGTTGCAGCGTAGTCTTTCAAAAGGGCGCAAGGCACGCTGTTCCTTTCCTTGTACATCGTCATATTGTGCCACAATACACAATCCTGGTCTCTATTCACCTCTATCGGGGACCCAGAGTCGTGGAGGAATGCTCTTACATCATTCTGCGAAGAAGTTATGTCAACGAGATGAATGCTTGCATCCGTAAGACGTATGGGTTTGGATTGCTGTAGAAATGAGGACAGCATGAAACATGGTATTGTGGTTTCCTCAAAGTGATACCGGTCGACGACTTGCATAGAACACTTTTCGTTGGGACGGGGCGTGTAGTAATGCGATGCTTGCCGATCGTTGTCGCTCACGGCCTTCCCCAAATTGAAGAGCGCGAGACCTGTTAAGAGATCGCCAAATCTGCTCCTGGACTCCTTGTACTTATACACGTAAGTTGGTGGTAAGCCATGGAACACTGGGTGGCTGGCTGGAGAGTGACAGTAGCGGCACATAAACTTGATATCGCTAGGAGGATGGTACGAGTAGTGGGCGTGATGAGCACTCACGTGGTGATGATTTGTGTTGCGTTGGATGTTATCGAAACGTCCACGGGGACCTCCATTGATTTTAGCACTCGCACATAAAATGTTTATCACAAACGTGTAAAAGAATATAGTGTTGGAAGGCCTCATATTGCAGCGCTAAGGGCGGGTCCCGGCGCGCGACTGCCGCCTGCGTTCAGGAGATGAGATGGCATGGCGCCATGTAGACTTAGTGGCGCCGGCCTGGCGCCCGCCGTACGATGGCTTCGTAGAAATAATGAATGGAAGCCTTTAATGGCCGGGGAGAATAGAAGGCATTTAATGAGGGATCCTATATATGTGTACACTGAAGTGTATCTTGTTACGTTAAACAAGCATTTTCACCGAAAGTTTCGACAATGGCAATTTCCTAACCCGCCGCAAGGTAACCTAAATCGTTTACCATCTTCATCCTGAATGATACAAATACCTACGAACATGGAACTAACTAGTCCAATAAAATCTACATGTCATCTAACAAGTTCCTACATTTACCATGGAGATAATGCCACGCCTCCGCGTGCGTCCCGCGACATCGCTCAGATGAACCATTTCCTGATCATTGTCCAGACATTGAGACTGCCACGCACTACAACGCAGCGTTCGTTCGCTTTATCCCTGTTGTTTAGCTTTCTGGCATAGGACCTTTTAACTTATTTTTCTTATACTACTCTAAGGTGACCAATAACTACGTGGCTCGCCGGATGGCAAAAGGTAAATTCCAAATACTGGCGATGTTAAAGGTTGTCACCGCGGGTTGAACGGTGCTGCAAGGTGCAAGCAAACCCACATAGGTGGAGATAACCGCTTGCCATTTGTAGGGTATCACGCATTTATGCTAAATAAAACGCAAAAGATATAAAAATAAATAATAATAAATACCTTGGGACAATTCCACACAAATTGAATTAGCCCCAAATTAAGCAGAGCTTGTGTAATGGTAACTAGACAACGATATATTTACTCATATAGATAGATATATATATATATATATATAAATACATAGGACATCCAAGACTAAGGTTCTAATACTCGTTTTCATCACACAAATCTGCCCTCAGCAAAAATCGAACCCACTACCTCAAGTTTCGCAGTCAGGAGCTCTAACCACTCGACCAGACAGCCGTCTGATATATGAAGAGGGTCTGGGATCTTTGCTCAACTTGTATTTTTATACCTCTCGACCTTATCTTTGAATGCAATAACACAGACATAGGTATTTATTTATTTAAAAAACTGATTCGAACTCTAGAGATTAATAATGTAATAATTTTCTTCAAAGCTTTTTTTTTGTAATGTCAGAAACATTTAAAATGAACAAACAGAATATCAAAAGTAAAGACAGGTGTTATGTATGCGTTAGCTATCACTCGGCGTGCACGATTAAAGGAAACAGACTATGCTTAGTACCGCCTACGTTTCAACACCCAGAACGAATCATGATTCGATAATTTATTTTTAACCGTGATATTGATGTATTGCATTTTTATTCGGGATTCAATTGACAGCTGAAATAATATGAACCAGACTTGAAAATGGATGGCAGGTTATATAGTGTTGGCAGCAGAGGGATTAGTCCCATTATGCTGCCAGTACAGTATAACTCTCCGAACACAGAGTGGCAACGCGCAAGTGATACTTCGGTATTGTGAGCGTAAATAGGCTGCGGGAACCGTTCTATCAGGTGGGCCTTATGCTTGTTTCTCACTCTAGTTGTATAAAAACAAAAAAAAACTATTTATGAATAGTCTAACAATAAGTTAGCGACTGTACTGACTGCTAACTTTTCACAAATTCGTTGTTGGAGCATAAGCTTAGGATTAGCAGACCCATTTCACGCCTTCTTCATAAAGTTCATGATGTCTGTCTATGAAAAACCTCAATCTCATAAGTAGTATCTCAATGTGACAGTTCACATTTCAAACTACATATCCATTAGATTATCCATTACATCCTACAAAATTATTAGTTAGTTACTTGACGTGTCGTAGATAAAAATTAGGGGCGCGAGTATCGATGAACATATACATCATTTAAGACACAAAGACTTATTTTTTTAACAGACACATTGCATTAAAAATACTCTCTAAAGCTAACTGCTGACCCCGTGTAATCTAGTATAACTTTGAAAATCAATCGAAATACTGAGTGGCAAAAGCAAACTTTAATTACTTGATTACCGTTACCACCATAGGTATGGATATAGTCAAACATTCGTTCTGTAATTAGTTGCATTGTTTTCATAAAGGGTAATTGTAGTTGTGTAAAAAAGATTACTGAGTTGACTGATCATAACTTCGCACTCAGTATTCTTATTGAGTGTTCACTTGTTATAGCGTACTTTTTCTTTACCAATAGTGGCAATCACACCCTCGACTCGCCTGGTGGAAGCCGTTACCGCCTACAGATGCTAACGACACTTGAGCGTTCCCACCCTGTAATATGAGAAATTAATCTAGAAACTACCACGCACCGCCTGGAAAATTTCTACTAATATTATAAATGTGAAAGTTTGTGAGGATGTTCTTACATCACAAAGCAACTAATGAACGGAATTGGAATTGAAAAAAATTTGCAGAGAGATAGACTAATAGCTGGCTTAGCATATAGGATATGTTATATTAAAAAAAAAAAAAAACCACACCCACTTTTTGCCAGAGATATATTTTAGGTGTCGACGTCACACATGGTGAGTCCATCGCCGTTACTCAGGCACAACTATACGTATAGTTTCTTCTCAGGTTTCCTCTTACTTTTTCCTTTACTGTAAAGCTCATGATGTGATTAGTCACTCACTGTATAGTTCAGAAAAACTCACTGTAGGCACCAAACAGTCGGAATTCTATCTTGCAATTTTTTTATTGCAAACAATTACTCGAACTACTCGGCCACCATACCACTTTTATATATCCTATAAATAATATGGAGTTTCCAGTGACGTCTGCGAATATTTGAATATCGATATTTTTTTCATCAGCTTGAATAGATTTTGTATTTTAATGTGGCCATCTGACACAATATACATAAATACATCAATGCGCGCAGTATAATATAAGTATATATGACTAACATCGTTAACGGTCGATTATTAACAGGAATGGAGATATTTATACATTGTTCGTTGTAACCATTATCTTAATTGGATTAGCGTAGTTTGTAGGCCGTCATTGTGGGCAGTAATATGTCTATTGCTTTCCAGAAAGGCATAGCTGTATATATGCTTATCCGTCAACATTTCAGCCTCGGAACGGTTTTATTTTTCTTAAAACTATTGCGCTAGGGTTTGTTCAAAGTAAATGTTGATTTAATATAATGGATAGTACGATGATACAGTTAAGTACGATGTGGTTCGTGCAGTCGTGAGCACAGTGAGGCTGCTGGGTTAGCTTGCTTGGAATGAAGTGAATAAGGGAACGATGGCTTTCCCTATAGGTCCCGAAGCCCTCCGACATACAGACGATGATACCCACCAAATGACAAATAGCCTAACGCGCGAGTGATACCCCTGGTGTTGAAAGCCTCCATAGGCGGCGGTAACCGCTTACCATCAGGCGGACCGCATGCTTGTTTGCCACCCATGTGGTATAAAAAATAAAAAATATAAAAAAATGCCTTTCCGTTCACGCTAACGCTATTTATTGCCATACTTTTGAAATAATTTTCATTGTTTTTGTCTAGGGGAGCGGGTCCTCCCATTTGATTATTTATATATAGTTACTAATTATTCACAGTAAATAATTAGCCAATACTAGCACAGAAACAGTTGGAAATCATGGAGGGAGGCTTTTGCCCAGCAGTGGGCAAACCAGGCTAACAACAACAAAAGGTGTTCGAAAAAAGGAAGCACACAATCTTACGAACAACACTGCTTTAGAATAAGTTCGGAGAATTAAATTGTTCATACCCACAAGGTTTTTCGTGGTTGTTAGTATTGCATTTAACACTTGTGCAAACCAACCATTAATCAGCATGTATGTACTTCCTTGCTTATGGTCACGGATTTGAACCCTGATACATATATACATACATTAGAACGAACGTTGACCGTTCTGTCTAATGTGAAATAGGTATGCTCAAAAAAAACCTGCAGGGTCGGCAGCGCGCGAGCGATACCCCTGGTGTTGCAAGCGTCCATAGGCGGCGGTAACCGCTTACCATCAGACAGCATGCTTGTATGCCACCACAATAAAATTAAAAGGCTATGTATCGCGAATGCTTATACACGGTTCTGTTTAGCGACCCAGCCACATAGAGCTTGTAAATAGTTTTCTACTGCGTAGAATATTGCGAGAAACAAGTTTTTCTGACGTGCGTAGTGACCAAGTAGCTTAAGTATGCACACACAAATTCCAGATTGTAGATTCGTCTCTCAGACGAAAAATAAATCCGAAGACAAGTCTAAGGCCCTAGGATAACGACCTGTTACATTTTCTTATTCCTGCCTAGGGCAAAAGTATGGTAGCTCTGCTTACGTCTTCCGGGACGGACTTGTGTCGAGGAGTACAACCCCTACCATTTGAAACCATTGCTTACTGGACCTGGACTTGACAAAATTGGCTCCATGAAAACTGACGCGCGCACATGAAAAGCCAAAATAAGATGGTGAGACGACTAGACATGCACCTGAGGATTTGGTTGGAGTTGGCATTCGAACGCGGAGAGCGGAGAAAGGAGAGGAGGTATATAACCAATTCTGCATCTATGTATATATATATATATATAGGTATACCTATATCTATATAAGTAAATTTTTTTTTTTTTTTTATACAACAAGAGTGGCAAACAAGCATACGGCCCCCCTGATGGGAAACGGTTACCGTAGCCTATTTACGCTCACGATACCGAAGTATCACTTGCGCGTTGCCACTCTGTGTTCGGAGAGTTACAGTGTGTTGGCAGCATAATGGGTTTAATCCCTCTGCTTCCAACACAAAGTAACAATCCTCCCCCCTCCCCAAGGAGCTCATTACTGGAAACCTTATTCAACGCGTAGGAACACAACACAAAAAATTGTGTTATTTGGCTACGGACTTCTGTAAGGTGGAGGTCCTGCCCCAGTCGGGCAGCTCCGAATTCGAACGGGAAACCCGTTATGCCCTACCTCTCTTAAATATACCGTTAATATACCGTTGTCTAGTTTATAACAGAAGCTTTGCTTAATTTTGGGCTATGTCAATGTGTGTGGAAATGTAACCAAGATTTTATTTATTTACCCTATCAATGGTATATAGACGGAAAAAATAGGCTACCTAGTAGTCTGTAGGTTATACTATTTGCTTCATTAGTTCAGCCATCAGTTTTGGTACACGAAACATATTATTAGTTACGAGTAACTGTAATAAAGATTCACACGCGATACGAAATGATAACAGAGAGTACCTAGTGTCAGTAGCAGTACTACAGTTTAGTTTTGGCTTTATTAGGGTTTTTATATGGGTATACTATTGCCACACAATATTAAGCCTCTTGAACTGGCTATACGATAGTTATTGCTCTGATTTATGATATTATATAGGCCGATTCGGTATTTAGTTACCGACAAATTACTTTGTTTTTCCGATAAAATGTTTTATTATGATAAAATATATGAAACATTATAGCCCTTCATGGATTTTTATGACACATGACTTGTGCGAAATTTTATTTACTTCTCTACACATGAGACAACCAGTTATTCAATAAAGTTCCTGTATGTGGAAGTCATCTGTTGATATGGAAACGAAAGAGGTATGTAAGTCTAGAGAGAACTGGCGCTCTATACTCTCCTGCCCCGTTAGGGACTCAGCGGGATGATATGTATGTATATCTCCACGCCTCCCCACAATGGTGCCCGAAAGGGTAGGCAGAGATGCCTGTGGGTAGTAACACACCCTCTTTTCACCGGTGACATATTTAGGTGACAGCTGTTTCTCTAGCACGAGTATAAATACGTCTTTGATTCGTTATATCTTCTCAAACGTATGTAGATTTCCATGACCGTAAGCTTGTGGTGCCATT
The DNA here is from genome assembly GCA_945859725.1 of Drepana falcataria. NCBI lineage: Eukaryota > Metazoa > Arthropoda > Insecta > Lepidoptera > Drepanidae > Drepana > Drepana falcataria. The sequence continues at coordinate 3,849,098 of OX243925.1, forward strand.
AATCACTATACATTAGCTTAGAAGAAACATTACTACACTCGCAGCATTCGGCCACCACGGCTTTTACTATTTGGTAGATATAAAGAAATCGAGTTAATTCATTTTATATCATAACTGGTTAATACATTACAAACATCCGCCCAGATAACAAGGAAATGTTTTAAAGTGACATCAAACGGATTCAGTCGAAAACTATTTCTAAACCAATATTATTTGTTAATTTCAATATACTTTGATCTTGGAAATGCGAATATGTTATTGTTCTCGAACTTTATCCTTACCATAGCGTACCTACTATTGCCATGTTCAAGGGTGTTAAAGGGCATATGGAGTCCATAAATTTGTTGCTTTCGCACAAATTAATAAAATGTAAGCAAAGTAGTCACTATATGTACGATTGTACCAATGAGTTTTTCTGAACTTAAGTACAGTGATTAGTCACACCACGAGCTGAACGGTGAAGGAAAACATCGAAAGGAAACCTGCATACGTCTGAGAAGAAATTCAAAGGCGTATGTATAGTCGTGCTGGAGTAACGGCGATGGAGTCGACATCTGTCACGTTGGCACCTAATATACCTCTGGCGGAAAGTGGGTGTGTGGGTATTACCTATACACCTCTGCCTACCCCTTCGGGGACCATTGTGGGAAGGCGTGAGGATATATTATATTATTATTATTAAGTAGTATATAATACTCTGACCTACGGTAGTAAGTGAAAGTAGAGAAGGACCAGCGGCTCAGAACCAAATTCTTTCGTGCTAACATTCGCGCAATCCGATGTTAAAGACATAAACTCTTGAAGAGTTAACTCAGAAAAGGATTCTGTCTAGGGCAGTGGGTCGTATGTACAGCCACACACCATCTTACTTATTGAGATAAAGTGTATTGGTTGGTTTTAGATCATGAAACAATGATCAAGTATTTGCGTCCGTGATACGTGTCATTCAATACGTTGGCCGTTTACCGCAAGGCGCTGTACGCGCTCTCTGATTGTGATGTGATGCGGCATTGTTTTATTTATTTATTGAGACACAATGTTTGGAGCCCTCTTCTCACGACGTGACCATACTTACAGATGGTTCCATTACTTTACTGATTGGATTGGTTAAGCATTTGTATTATGTAGGTACCTAGTTCTTACATTTTCTAATATGCTATATAATGCTTTGCTAATATGTTGTATGAAAATTTGTAGGAATCTACTTTTGTAGTAAATCTTAAAGTTATTAAAATGAAAGTATGAGTTTAAAACTTTTACCTAATTATTGTATTTTTAAAAGCGGTAAAGACATTTTTGTTGATATTTTTTTTAATGTTTCATGAGTAAATTACCCGAAAGTCTAATTTTAGCAGTAATTCAATAATTTATTTTTTGGAAGGTAAAAGGCGATTCTGTAACAGATTTTACAAAGATGATATGATAAGCTACACAAGTGCATGAAGCCCCAATTTTACCATTAGGAAAATACGACACATATTTCGGAAACGACTTGAAGGAATGCCAAGTTGCACTTAGTAAGGCGATTGTACAAAATCATCTACTTTGAACAATCAAAAGGATCCCTCCGCGGTTGTAGTAGGTAGGTGCATATGGATTTATTTCCTATTGTATTTAAATCAAGATCATCAAGTGGATATAAAACAAATGATTTGGTTGTGTAATAAACTTAATATCAATTCAGAGATTAAGCAATCACAGTGAAATTAGTCAATGCAACGTATCCGTGTGGTCTTTCTTGACGTCACAAGTTGCTTATCATCATAATAACTTACCGATAGCAGTCCTGGTGCGCACATTCCTTGAGTAGCACATTGGGTGCAGGATGGCCCAGTAGCGGTCCACGGACACAGCCACCAAGCAGAAGATACTGGTAGTGCACAACATCACCAGTAAGGACACGGTGAACAGACACGCGTGCAAATTCCTCGGCAACCCAACTGACGCCAGTATCGCGAATGGTATCCCAAGTAAACCAACCAGCAAATCAGCTGTGGCTAAGGAGATAATGTAGTAGTTCGTTCGCCTTCTGAGCCTGCGGTCGCGCCGGAACACGTGGATGACCATTGCGTTGCCCACTATAGCCATCAGCGCGACCAGGATCTCGAAGGTGGTGTACGTCGCGTGCAGTTCAGGTGTGGGCGAGCGATGTGGCGTCGGTGCCACCGTCGACACCTCCCTTACAATCTCCTCAACCATATCCGAAAACTTTCACACAACTTTTTGAGTTGAACATAATGCTTGAACCTCCAATAAAAGTTCCAAATCCAAAACTAGCACGGACTTTGCTTCAATACCGAATTTCACACTTAAGGAATATTTACAATAACGAGTCACGTTGTCGTTAGGTTTTGAATTTAAAATACTCATATTAAGAAAGTTAATGCGTAAGAATTCTAAGTGTCATTGTTGAACTTTCGAGTCGGAAACGAATTATTGTGTGTCGGCATTCGACGCACGGGCGCTGGTGCGGCGAGCGTGTCCCGCCCGCGACGCGCGTCCCATCACTGAGGGCTAGGATGGTTGGCGCGAAACAGCGACGTCGTCGCCGGTGGCGTCCTAACTCCCGACGTTGACGCGTTTGCCACTTGTTGCGGCTGACGTCGCTTACCCTTGAGATAGGCGTAGATTTTTATAGGTACCAAATTAGCACATAACAAATTCAGTGCTGGCTAAATAATATTACAGAATGTTGTCGATAACAACTTAGACGGTGATCAAAATAGATATGGATGTCTGATAGACTGTTCCAGAAATGCTGCTTACCTCGTGATCACTCGTGGAAAGGTGTAATATTGTTTTTTAAGGGATGCCTAATACATATACCTATTTGCGAATTGACATAAGGAGCGGTTGTCTCACAGAACTGACAGGTTATAATTCAAAATTTCTTATATCATTAGGTAGGGATTTATGAATAGATGTGATGGCACCATAAAAGCTGCATTAAAATACTTGAAGTGTCAAAATATATTCAACAACAAGCTCAATAGCTGTGCTAATTGATTATTGCATTGTATACATGATTATTTTTCACAAACGAATTACATAAATAAAACTGAACACGGAATTGCTTGGATTGATATTCATACAAAATCTACTGCAACATAGTAGTATGTATTCTATTTACAAAATGTATTGGTATTCCAACATTCAATAGGGTTCTTCTTTCTACCTGGTCCATGTTAGGGTGATATTGCTGCATTGCTTCCCAGCACATCTCACTTAACTTTGGTATGCACAACCAAACTTTATACATAATGTTGTTTCTACTTGTAGCATCATCTTTAGGTTCAATTCCACCAAACACATACATACAACCATATGATGTTACTGCCGATGAATGGAAATACAAAGGATGGGGTAAAACTGTCTTTTGCATAAGTGTCCATTGTAGGTCATTCATTGTCAACCTCCATATGTCTTCAAACACTGATTGTCCATCTGATCCACCAGCTACAAACACTTGAACACCACTAGGGGTGTTAATCTGAACTGCACTGTGACACTTTCTTGGCAAGGGGGTCAGGATGTCTTTGCCACTATTTTCAGCTTTGGCAGTATGTATAGTCCAGACATTGGTATCCAGGTCAAACATTGGTATCTCCATTAACTCAAAGGCCCATTCTCCAGTGCCACCTCCGATAATATAAAGTTTGTTGTCAATTCTAGCCACTTCATGCCTGTATCTACCTATTGGCTCTCTTTCTTGATCTGTGCCCACAAATACTGACTCCCACACCAATGTTCGTAGGTCTAACCTGTAAAATTACACACAGACATTAAACTTATAGCACTAAGAATACCGTAACCTATTTGGAACTTTCAAATTAAATTGCAGTTTTTGCTTTTTGTTTGTTTTAATATTTTATTCTTGTGTGTTATAAATTTAAAGGCCATAGATAGCTTGCAAGGATATACTGGTAGTGGCCATACCACAGGCTCTGCCTTCTATAGTCACAGCAGAAGTTTTGATCTCAACTGATTAAAACATAAAAGTGGTAAGCATACTGCTTGTTGTGTAACTACTTGCAATATGTATTCTAGATTATATTCACATCTATATAGGTTTACAAATTTGTCTGTTACGTATAAATCTAGTAAATGCTTAGCCTCATTAAGGAGCAGTCGGCTTCTTCAATGTAAAATAAACTAATATATGATATAAACATAATCCTTACAACTTAACTGACTATATACAGAAAACAAAGATTTTATTCAAACTTGTACCCTTACCGGTAAATATCACAGTTATATGCAAAGCCATTGGTGCCACCAATTGTATAGAAACAGCCATTATGGCACAAAATAGCTTGTCCATATTGTCCAGGAGGCTTGGATCCCGTTACATCCAAGATTTGGAACCTTGCATCATCTGTACCTGACCGCCAGATGATCACATCATTGCTACACTTGTTTCCAAATGGAGCCCCTGTGCCTCCAAATATCTACAAATGAAATACATACTATTTACAAAAAGTAAACATATTACAACAATATTATTACTTATTTGCTTTTCATTAATAGGTTACACACCATCAGATATCTGCCATTCATGCACATAGCATTAGATGCCAATTCATCAGGCATATTTTCTATAACTCTATGCTGTTTCCATTTCCGGCTTATGATAGAGAAACTCCATAATTCTCTAAATAAAGGTCGCGTGGGGGTCCAAGTTGGATTTTCTATCTGAATGTTAGTGTGCGGCAGCGAGGGGTTATACCCACCAAAACAATAAATATTCACATCATCACAAACGATCCTATGTCCACTGCGAGGTCTAGGACTCTCAAAACCTCGACATTTGACTTCCGTGACCTTAAACGGCTCAAAAACATATTCTTTTTTTGGAGAAAGCATATTGTCTAGTACATTTATAGATGCAAACTATGAATGTACGAATGTAATCTTTCACTACATTCCAATCATTTATTAAATGCCTAGTCCTTAGCACTTTTCAGAATTTCTAATCAATTTTATTTTGAGTTAATTTTGACAGGTACACATGTATCTGCCTGTACGGTCTGTTTGTTTTTTTTCCAAGATTATATTAATGACATGAATACTGGTCCCTTAAGTCAAATAATGTGCCGAATCCGAATAAAGCATGTGATGTTAACTATGTTATGTACCAATCACACCATAATTTAGAAGATTGTTACCTATCCTGCGCTATGTATGTACTTATGCTAGGTACATTTGCTTTGCTTTTAGGACAAATTTGATATTCGCGACGGCATCCTCCTGTGCACAGCCTTATTTATAGCAGCATCGTGTACACCATGTTCAATAGTAGTCTTTGGTGTACACCCAGTGACTGGTTTCTGCCCGGCCGACAAAGACCCGAAGAATAGAAATACACTAGAGGTACGGTATATAACTTATGGTAATTGGTCTCGGGACCCAACGTGTTCAATAATAGTTAGTACCTACCTACAAGTCGTATCTATCCCGTGAACACAACTGAAGATGGCTACTTCAACGAACCGGAATTGTTAAAAAATAAAGGTTCTAATAAAACGATATCAGTCTTTTGTTCACATTTATTTCACTGAAATAAAATTGCAGCGTTACACAAAACAACTATAAATACAACAAACAATTGCCGTTAAACGGGAGCAATGTCACATGATCCTTTTTTGGGGCCTACTGTTGGATTCCTTGCAGACATAGCATACATAATGACATTGAGAATAATATAGAGCAGACAAAATGTAGTAATAGTCAGGTTAATTATAATCCGAAAAGAAAAAATATCTAGTTTAACATCACCAATTATTATATACTATGTATTAGGAAAAACTATTAACAAAATATTTATGTATAGCACTAACAAGCAAACCCAAAAGCTCAATATTCCCAACGAGCTATGATTAAACGAAGTAAAGAACTAGGCAGCA